>JAECXH010000012.1:6250000-7500000 GCA_018152175.1 Drosophila jambulina | reverse complement strand
CGAGGTTTCCTGGCCGAAGACAAAAGCACTGAGTTTCGCTGAAGATGCTGCAGATGGCGCGAATGTTGCCTGCCGGCTGGAGGTGGCTAATGAATGAAAGCCCAGCTCATTATGGCTCTGCCCGTGCCGTTGTTGGGCTTGAACTTGGCTCGCAGCTTGGCCGATTCACAGGCGCCCATCACCTTTTAGGGGCGCCGCCATGACGCAACTCAATTCTAGTGGAACAGGGCAGCCTGCGGCTTTATTAAGTTTTATATAGTTTTTTTTGCTTGCATTATTTTTGTTTTCGTTCGTGTTTAATGCGTGTCTCGTCCGATGACTTTCCAAGTTATCCAACAGGGCGCTCTGTGGCATCTTCGCGGCCAACTCGTTTCGTTTTTGGCCAAATCCTTGCCCACAGCAGTCGAGCGCTTAATGAGCACTCTGCTCCAAGCCAGTTCAGGCGCACACACGTGCCGCAGATCAAAGTTGGCGTCGGAGGTGCAGCTGAAGTTGGTCATTTCCTCGTGCCTGCTGTTGGAGCCATCTCTTCACCGTGCAAATTTCTCCCGTATTAACGCCAATTCAGCATGTAAATTGACTCATTTTTGAAGACGCATGGCTTGAATATTCGATTTCCGCTTGCCTTTTCCCATTTCCGCTTATTGAAAAAAGTGAGCTGCCCGTTTTGCAATTATTTTATTTGGCTGAAAAGTTGTAGTGCTTTTGATGAGCCACTAAATGCCAAAGAGGCAGCAACCTGGAAGCGCTCTGAAGCGCCATGTATGGTAATTATTAAATGAAAAAGCAGCTTAAGGAAAACCAAGGATTTCATCGTTTTAATTGTATTTATTTAATATACTGGATACTACAAAAAATTAATCAACATAGGTAGGCAGGAAGTAGCACAACGAGATGACAACTTAAGTTCAGCCTCACGAAATCCTGCACCGTGACGCAAGGCCTGACAGGATCATGCGGTGTTGCAGACTACCAAACATTCCTTCACTGGAATCCAAGGAATATAAATATAATAATACCTTTTCTTTTCTTTAATAAATGTGAATACAGCGTTGCATTTAATAACACACTTTGTAGGCATTGCCAAATTTCCGCGGTAGGTGCGATAACACCTTTTGGGCCACCGTAACCTGTATGAGAAATTAACCCCGCGGCGAAGGAGCGGGAGTGGAGTAGGAGGAGGAGGAACCTCATCCGCTGTCAATGGAGAATCGGCAGCCAGTGAAAAGCATTTTCAGCTGACTCGTTTTCCTTGTGCAAGGGAGTCGGAGACGGAGTCACATCTCTTAGCAGCACATTATTTGCCAAATGCTTCGTAAAGACCAACGAAAGCCGCAAAAGCGAGCCAAAAAACCGAAAATCCAAACATCGAACACGTCGCGCGGCAAACCAGCTTTCTTCGTCGTGACTTTTGATATTTGAAATGATGCCGAGACGCCTCGACGCCGTTGCCTGGTGAGCTTTTGAACCCGTTTGCACCCTTTTCCAACTGCTCCAATGCGTTTTCCTCAGCCTGCAAATTTTCTATTTGACTTTTTCCAAGTCAAAATCGTTTGCTGCTCCGTATGCTGAACAAATTTTGATTGTGGCCAGGAAAGACAGCACATGCTTCCAAGTCCAACTGGAGGCGCAACGTGATGAGCCGCGGGCCATTTAGCAGGAGTTGGGGGATTGCTATTGTACACTTAGGAAATCCCTCTTGTAGAAGTCAAAAAATTTAATGAAATTTAAGATATTAAAATGATTATTAATTTAATTTATCAATTGAAAAACAGATGTACATATTCCTGAATATTTTTAATTTAATTTTCCTTCTGTAGATTTAAGCTAACTTTTTGTGAAGATTAAATTTCTCCCTAGTGCATGACTAATTGAAAATGCAAGTTGCATGGCTCCCGAGCGAGTAGCAGCTATGTGGACTGGATTCCTAATGAAGTTTTGCGGTTACGGATTGGCATCCGATTAGAGGTGGTCCTTTGTGCTGTCATAACTCAAGCTAACCGCAGGTTTGACCCTCCGACGTGGCTCGATTTGGCAACTGACAACGCTGACCTTAGCAACCTGATTCAATTTGCCACGCCCTTTTCCCACTACCGTTCACATAATTCATACCAATCGGCCGCATAATAAAGTCATCCATCCATCCATCTGGACAAGCGATCAGCAGCGAGGCCTGGGGCTTAGCTTTATTCCATTGTGACACCTGATGGCCCCTCTCTCCCTTGGCGGGAGGAGCTGGAGCTCCAGAGCTCCCTGGCATTTATGATTGGTAGTGGCAAATGAAACCATAAATAGCAAAAAGAGCAGCGAGCTCAATAAATGGCACAAACAGGCCCGCAGACAATCGAGAAATTTGTTTATAAATAAATTTGTATAAATTGCATACGTTTGACATAAAACAAAGGTCTTTGTGCGCCATGAAATAAACGTGTCAATGAGGGCCAAACTAAAACTAATAATTTAAAATGCAAATAGTCGAAAAAGCTATCGTGGATTGTCGTTTAAGGTGTGAAATATGAACGCAGCAGAAGCAGCTCCAATCCCAAATCCCAATCCCCATACCAAAGCCCAGAAGAAGAGGCAACCCGCTGAAACCTGAGAAAAGATTTGCTAACGCACCACTCTGGATAATCATATGCATCCACGCTCCGAGGGGCCCGGGGATGCCCATAGATCCGCCGTCGCCGCTTGGGGTCTTTGGTTACACTGCGGCGGGGCCTTGTCAGTTCCGGATTAGACGAAATCGCTTTTTAAGTAAGCTAAATCAATCATTTGACAGCCGCTTAATTGTCCAGCGAAATGTGGTCACGCCCACAGGGGCCTCCATGGGTTCCCGCCTCATTGTCATGTCGGAAACTTGGGCAGCTGCTGATGCTGCTCTGGCTACTGGCTGAACTTTTAAACTCTGTATATATTTATTTTTTTCCCCATTGTGCTTAGTTCAATGCCATGACGGCGCACAGTAGCGCCTCTCGAACAAAAGCCGTTGCAAAAATAGGAAAATTCATAATCGCAAAATCGATTTAAACTATACAAATTCGACAGAGAATTTCCCAAGGATTCCGAATATGTAACCAAATTAATTTTCAGATTTTTTTTGTGGAAGATATGAGCATTCAAAGTCGAAATTGTTTTCCGTGTATGCGTCATACAACAAAAAATAGGTAAATTAGTCGACTTTCAGGTAATATTACACAAAAACTACATAACCAATCGTTATGATTTTTTTTTAAATGACAGGTATATTCATTAACTTTTATAAAAATTGAAAAAAAGGGTAGTTTTGTGTGGGCTTGTGCAGGAAAATCGCTACCTGCCAGGTGTCCATTATTTTCACCTTTTTCTGGCTAAAGTAGTCTATAACTTCTGAAGCTGCCCAGAGCCGGTAACCACACTATGACTACACATTGCGTGTATCTTTCCTGAATCAGAATCCGTTTAGATCGGCTGCGTCCAGCTGCGACTCTGGCATTGCGAAGCAAAAAACCGAAGCAACTCAGGGTAAAATATACCAAAATACCAAAAAAAAGTATGCGCTTACCTACAAATATACCAACTGTAGGGCGCAACCGATTAACAAAAACAAAAAAAAAATTTTTTTTTCAGGGTTCAAAATATTTTTATTTGATCAAATAAACAAAAATAAAGCAAAAAAATTAACAAACTTTTGTTTTTAAAAATTCATTTTCATAGGAAAAAATTGATTTTTTCACTTTGATACCCTATAAAAAGGCGAATTTGTGGGCGTGGCACATTATACAGTACATATATATATTTTACAACAATTACCTGTCGAATGCCGTTTAAATTTTTCAATTATCTTATTTGGTTCAAAAGTTATGATTTTTGCAACGTAAAATGAGAAAAGGCGCTACTGTGCGGCGTCCAGATTTTTCACGCCTATTGATTTGTGGCTGAAGAAACCGAAATGTCAGTGAAACTCCGAGATTTATTGAAGGATTTTGATTGATGTGTAAGGTAAGTGAAATCTTACAGCCACACTTAAGAGAAAACCAATTATTTACAATAAGGTGGAAGGTTAAGAATTTGTTATCAGTTGAAACTTACTTTAATTACAAATAGGTAAATACAGGCTACCAAGAGTTATTCTAAATATTCCAAAATGTATTTCCTTTAGCTCTCCAAAAGGTTAATATTATTTAAACCTCGAAATATCTACAACCTTTAAATTTATTTATTTATTTGCATCTTCCAATCAATCCAATGAAGCTATTCCATGCAGATTATGACAATATGGCCAATTAATGACGCTTCGATTTACGACCAATTTTTAAGAGCCTTTTGATTATAACTAGCCATGCGATATTAATATAATCCATCAAGCGAGATGATTTCCCAGATCATTTGCCCACTCCATTTATATATTCCCATGTTGCTTGTGCCTCGGGCTAATCAAAATTTATACATTTATTCGATCCACTATATTTTTCAGGCCAAATGACGCTACATTTGATACCTTTTGGCAAGACGTCCGCCTCATAAACAACAAAATGCCAAGCAATATCAATCAATTATGTCGGATCCAGAGCTCCATCTCCGTCTGCAACTCTAGAGCGCGACCCAGCCCCGGGTTTTATGTAACGAAGTGGCTTAGATTTCGAGACATCTAGTAAGATCATAAATCTTGTGAATATTTTCGTTCGCCGATTGCGTCAACTCTGCGCACTTTGCTTTACATATTATAGTAGAAATCCGGCGACCGAAGATCACTCGCCAAAGGTCTTTGGGTGATTAACATTTTGTTGACCCAACAAATTGTAGGTGGTGCCTGGGGTCGCGGCAGACACTGTTATGCATAGCGTACGGAGTGGAGGAGGGTGGGGTTATCGGTGGACGCCCACTTGGGCCGGGTGGCTGCTGCGTGTGAAAACGGATTGGCCAAATTAACAAACACTAAAGGGTTTTGCCATATGCCTTGTTTTCGGATTTTCTTCATTTTTGGCTTAACCGATCTTTTGTTATGCTGATGGCCCGTAATTTGTCATACGCTGCGGGCCGACTAATGAAGGTTGACGAGGCTTATGGAGCAGCCGAAGACATGACAGTTCATTTTCAACACTCCAGTGAGTGATTCGCTCTCGGGGCAACTCCCACAAATATTGGTACAGCATGAGTTACGGCAGTAATCCGTCAGGCTTGGGAGATAAGAGGACCGCTCAATCATCGCGAGAAAACACTTAGAGACGACTAAGACTTCATTGCATACGGTTTAATAAATCGAAGACTCTTTATGCCTACACAATAAACACAATTCAATAGCTTAACCTAGCGCAAAAACTATTAAAAAATCGTTGCTTACTCCTTTGACTCTACCAGCACTTCCTCCTTTCTCTCCTCCTCGATGTGAGCCAGCCACCAATCGCTGACATACTCCCGCAGGCTGGACAGTGCGCGGACGGCATGAACATCGAGTTTCTGATCGCTGGCCAGCCAGTCGCAGTACTCCGATCGGGAACAGGCGCCCGAACCGCCGTAGCTCTTCACGTAACGCACTCCTGCCAGCTGATCAGGCCACTGTCGGGCCATGCACTCGATCAGGACATCCAGTTGGGCAGCGGACAAAGCACGATGTTGACCGCAGGCCGAGCCACTCTTCCAGAGCACATTCAACAGGCGTCCCAGACCGGGCACTGAAATGCGAGGCGAGAGCAGCGGCAAAAGCTGCAGCACCAGGCGATACAGACGCAATTGGACATGGTCGTAGTCTGGAAGTTCAGACCGCGCGGCGGCCAGGGAATACCACAGATTGTTGATGATGCTGATGACGCCCTCGATGATGTCGAACTGATGGAACTCCGTGTCGCGGATGACTCCTACCAGCCAGGACAGTATGCCCACATGCTCTAGCATAATCTTAACAGCGCCGGGGATCTTTACGCACGTGGAGAGCACCGATAGCAGCAGCAGATTTGTTTCCAGCGTGGCCAAACTCGAGCCATAGAATCCAAGCAGCACCTTGAACGTATTGGTGGACACCAGCAGGAAGAGATCAGCGCTGCACTTGATACCGCACCGTAGCAACTCGATGATGAACTCACGGTACTGCTGGTGCTCCGGCTCCTGGGAGTAGAAGAACACATTAAAGTCGGGTATGGTCTGGAAGTTGAAGCTCTGCTTCAGCCGGAGGTACATCATCAGTCGCTTGTACAGGAGATGCGTTGGCTCTGTGCTCAGGTTAAAGCTGTGCGCGATGAACAGGGCCGGGATAAGAGGTACCCTCGGAGTTCCTCCATGCGTCCTCCTCTGTGCTAGCCATGTGCTTCTCAGCTCGCTCAGTCCCGCCTGGATGTTATCGTAGGCCTGCGTCCACAGCGGTTTCTCGTAGAACTTGGACAGCTCAAAGTGGGTGCGATAGCGTTGCTGGCAACTGGCCGCCGCCAGACGCATATCCTTGTCAAGCGAGGATAGCCCACAGAAGCTAACCGCAAGCAATCCGTTCTGCACCGGCCAGCGAGCCCAGACTACAGACTCCGGTGCGAAGCAGTGCATCATCAGGGGCAGCATGAAGGCGGGATCGTAGCAGGTCTCGTAGAGCTTCTCTCGCTTCGGGCAGATGCGACGCAGTTCCTGAGGGAAGTCTTCACGACCCTGCTCGACCATCTGTTCGAGCTGATTGTCACCGAAGTTATGGAATTTCTTCGCAGGATTCTGGAACGTTGACGCGGGCAACTGTTGGCTGGCATGCAGGCTCCTCCAAATGGGGAAGTTCTCGATGGTGTACTCGCTAGTCTCGCGGACAATCAAGGCCAGCACCTGGGCCACATTGGTTTCCTGCTGCTGCAAGCGTGCCCGCTCATCGTCATCGGCTGCTCTCAAGGCGTAGTGTGCCACGGCACTCTCGCCCCAAATGAAGGGTCTGAACTGATCCAAGCCCACATCGAAGCGTTCGTAGTGTTCCAACAGCGCCAGTCCGTAACGATCGGAGGGGGAGAGCTTCGCATGGTAGGATCCCAGGATCACTGGTATATGAGACGATTGGAGGGCACTAGGTGCCTTTCTGGCCAGAGTCTCCATGAGCTGAAGAAGGTGGGTCTTAGTGTCACTGGGCGCACCCAGGAGGTGGTCAAAGCAGCAGGAATGGGTGCAAATCATTTCGTAAAGCAGGGCTGTCGTGGGGTCCTCTTCCGTCGGCTCTTCCAGCTTGTAATCCACATACATCCCGTCGCAGAGAAAGGCCATTAGCTTGAGCACAAGCCCATTGGTTTCATCCTGAACTGGCTGTCGTTCCTCGCCGAGATGTAGAGCCAGTTTTAAGCAGCTCTTGCAGAAATTCAGCCATTGCTGGTTGCTCAGCAAGCGGCTCCAATCTAGAGGAAGGTCCTTCTCACTGTTCGTCTCCCACCACTCATAGCAGTTCCAAGCTATTTGCTCCAACTTGGCCAAGTCCAAGGCCTGCTTCTTCAAATCCAGCGCCAGCAGTTGGACGTTGAGGTTTACGTAATTGACGAAGACGGTAGCCTTCTGCTTTTCATCCTTTGCAGATGCAAAGGCCTGCCAGTAGATCTCCCGCAGAACTCGCACCTGGAAGAGCTCCACGGAGTCGAGTTTCAGCTGTTTCTGGCAATAATCCACACACTCCGACTTGGGCATGCAAAGGGCGATAAGCATGGCGCTGGCCTCCGGGTGCTCCCGGTAGATGAGGGCTGCCTTTTGGGGCTTCTCAATGCTCTTCATAAAGCCATTCTTGTAGGTTTGGTAGCAGCGATGCAGCACTGCTTGAGGTATTTGATAGTTTTTGGTCAGAGCAATGTCCAGGAGGGGATACACCAGATCCTTCTGCTCCAAATTGCTGGGCAGCAGCTCCGCAAACTTCTCTGCCAACGAGGGCTGACGTTCCAAGAGTAAACTGGCCAGGCGGATGGCTGATTTGCTCAGTTTTCGAGAGGCTGTGAAGAAACAGGCAAAGAACTCTCCATCGCATTCGGCCAGGTGGTGATGGTAGTGGACCAGGAACTGCAACAGAGCCGCCTCCAGGGGTTCCAACTGCTGCTCGCTCAACTCACACAACCCCTTGTAGAAGTTCAGCAGGACCTTAAAGGCCTTCCGGCAATCGATGGGCTCTTTTAGCTTGGTCAGTCGTCCCAACAGGCGAAGGAGCAGATCGAAGTAATGATTGGGCTTATTGCCCGGCATAAAGTCCTGGGCCTGAAGTTTAGTTATGAGTAGATCTAGCATCTGGACGCACTCGGTGGCGTTCAATTCGAAGGCATCCACCAGAGCCACGCACTCGATGAGCTGTTGCTGTTGCTCTAGCTTATCCACTGATGTGTCCAGCGCAATATCCAATGATTTGATTAGGTGCAGGCGGTAGTTCGCCGAGTAGCTCTCGAACCGCGGCAAGGTACGGCTAAACTCTGCCAATCGCCGCAAAAAGATGACGTAGTTCAAGCGAGTGGTGCTAGTCTCGCTCAGCAGCTCGGTGGGATGCAGTTGAGCCAGACGGATATTGAAAATGTAGTGCAGAAGACTTTGGGTGTACGTTTCCTCCTGATCTTGATCGTCCTCCTCCTGGGTCTCATCCTTTCCGCCGTCAAGTTGGCTAGCAACTTGAAGAAACTTGATAAGATAATCGGCGGTGAGCTCCGCCTGCAATTTGCTTAGTCGATGACTGGAGAAGAGGTGACTGAAGACGAAGAGCAGATCCTGAACATAGATCATGTTGCGGCGTGGGTTACTGAGGCTCGAGTGCAGCAACATGGTTTGACCCTCGCCCAGATGCAGCTCAAAGTTATTTTCGGGGCCCTCCGCCTTAAATACGTTATCGAGGGATTGGAAATCCTCCTCGGTGAGTACCGAGCGCATTTGCTTCAGCAGCGGCCACTTTTCGGCCAGGATAGCTGGTAGTTTCTTTGGTTTGTCCTTCCCATGCCCGGGCAACCAGCTCTTCATGTAGTCGCTGTGCATCTCCAGGTGACCATCGTACAGCTGAAGCACACATTCGGGCTTGCTGTGATAGTGGAAGAGGAGCAGAAAAACCAGCTCCACATAGGCGTCGTAAGGTGCTTCTACCTCCACTCCCTTCAAAAGCAGCGGCATCATCTTGCTTAGGGTCAGGGTTTCCACATAAGCCTGCACCGTTTGTCCCTGCTCGATTTGGGCAAACAGTTTGCTCAGGTTTGTGGTGTTGATGGCTGTTTCCGCCACGCTCATCTTTGGCAGCTCAATCTGCCTCCAATCCAGGCCAAGTATCATCAGCAGTATGCTCACCACATTGCTCACTGTTTCGGCTTCGAACCCAATAATAGCCTCCAGCCAGATGTTGATCTCGTGGCGACAGGAATCAAACATACCCGTATTGTGGAAGAGACGGTTCAGCATGTTGCCGGCCTCTGATTTTATGGCCACATCCTCCAGCATGTAGGCTTTGATGAACGATCGGAAAACCTGCTCAAAGAGGTTTTCCTTGGGATCAAGGCAGCGGGGAAACAGAAAGAGGATGGTCTTGATCGACTTTAATTCCAACTGAATCTTGACGATGTCCTGCGGCTGATCAAGTTCATCGAAATCAGTCTGGTACAGAGGTCGCAGAACGTTTAGGTAATCCAGGATTTGACTGGTCTTATTCACAAATGCGCGGTTTTCCTTGCACATAAGCAGCACCAGGTCCAAGGTGATTGACAGGCAGTCCAGAACATCCACTCCCTCCTGACTCTGCTGCTTAATGGTCAGAAAGAGGGAGTACAAAATGGATTCCATGGTGGGAAAATGGACCAGCACATGGTTGAGCAAATCGAACTTAAACTTGCGCAGAGAGTTGCCCGCCTTCTTCGACTGCTCCCGTGTGGCAATGGCACGTACATAGTTGCTGTACTGTCGCATCATGGAGAGCAGGAGGCGCTGCACTGCCAGTCTTAGTCGGAATTCACCGTGGTTCAGAAAATTCTTGCCAGTAATGTGCATCAAGGCTTCGATGGGCAGGCACACCTCCTTGATCCAGAAACTGAAGTCCGTAAGTGTCATCTTGTCGAAAGCTGTTGAGAGCGCACTAGGAGGCACTGCATCGATGACCTGAGCCAGAAAAAGGGCTGCTTCGGGCACTTCCTCAATTGAATTCTTGTTCGGACTAAGCTGAAACGAGCAATTTCTCACGGTCTTTCGTCCTAAGTCCGGACAGGCCTTCAACGTCTGCAGGACTAACTCCGTTTTGCGAGGGTTCTGGTAGGGCTTGTACAGCGAACCCAGAACCTTGCCCTGAAGCTTGTTCTGCTTCTGGCGGTAGTGAGTCATGGCATCGAAGCAGATTCCATGTTTACGGGAGGTGAGTAGCACCAGCAGCAATTCGTGAACTGCAGCAGAGACGGCCTCTGCCTCCTGTTCGTTCGGCGGCTGCTTAAGCTTTTTTGTCTTCTCAAACAGCGCTGCCAGGCCGTTGGGTCCTTCCCAGTCGTAAAGGCGGCGCAAGTTCTTGCAGCATACCAAGTCGAACACCAGCACCTTCTTCGTCTTCTGGATTTCGGGGTTCTCCAGCACGTACTGCCTCAAGGCGTTCAGCACCACGCAGGCGGTGACATGGTCATCGTAGACCAATCCCTTGGCCAGCACACCGATCAGTTGACCTCGGTCCAGGATGTTTCGGATAAGCAACGTATTTCCATCGACCAGGAAGGCCAAAACGAAGTGTATGTACGCCTTACGCACCGTGTCCTCGTTCTGGTAATCGTTCTTCGCGTGCGACAACATCCGTTGCATCACAGTCACGTTGGAGAGGACGTCGTAGGAGTTCAGCACCTGACGACCCAGCTGAGGCTCCACACATACAATCGCAGTTAGCAGTTTGAGGGCATTGCGCCGGTGACTGGGCCGCGACGACTGCAGCAGATTATCCAAAACTCCGCCGTGGGCCTTCAGGAAGTATCGACAACCATGAGCAGCCGACTCCATGTGGTTCTTTTGGTTGGTAAGTATTTCCATAACGACACGCTGCAACGCTTCGGTGAGGTAGTCCACATGAAAAAGATTGCTCTTGTCGATTCTGTCGAAGGCCTCGGCCAGCTCCAAGGGTTTCCCGCGCTTCTCAATGTACTTGGCCACGATCTTCGGCCGGGTAGTGACCATGTACAGGAAGTGCCGCAGTTCTGAAAGGGAGCAAAAGGTAAGTACAGACTCGATGCGACGTTCAGCCTACTTACCAGTAATGAAATTATTACTACGTAGCTTCGTGCGGAAGTTCATCATCTTGAAGTCGTTGGGAAACTTTTGGTGGCTCTCCTCCGGCTCGATGCCGGAGTCGGGACTAACCTCGTCCTCGTCCTTGTGCTTATCCTTCCTACTTTTGTTTTTCTTGGAGGGAGATTCGCTAAACTCCATTTCCACCTGTTGGGCTTCATTTTCATTTGATGTTTCAGGCTTTTTCGCCTTTTTCTTGCTTGGTGTGGAGTCTGCTGATTCTGTTCCGTTAATTTCCGGGGGATTTTCTCCCGTTTCTCCTTCTGCGCTTTTACTGATTTTATCCTTCTTTTTCTTTGGAGTGTTGGACTCCTTGGGCACTTTCTTGGGCACCGCCACCTCGCCGTCGTCCTGGTGTTCCGCGTCGGGCTCTTCGTGTTTCCTTTTCCGCCGGTTAGGTTGAATGGCCATTGTGCTCTATTATCTGCTAATTATTCTCATAGATTTCGGTAAAAAATAAAAATTAAATAAAAAAAACACCGCACACGTGCTGGCGAAGAATGGTGTGACCGCACTTAGCTTGATGCGAATTACCCACTCTGGCTTGTTGTGTTGGAAAACGCGCATTTTGGCGGGCACTTAAAATAATAATAGCCCGTAAAACATTCGGATATACGGAATGATTGGGACTAAAAGTAGTATAGCATAACGTTTATATTTTTCAAAGAATAAAGAACATATTTTCACTAAAACTATTAGTACGGGAGTTCGTCAACTGAGAAACCGACTTCCAGCACGATAGTGACTCATCCAATTTGCTAATTGATAATTTACAAATTTTCCCTCTACGTAATCGCCTTCCTTGTGGTTGAGGAATTGCTGATTTATCCAGGTCTAATCGTCTTCCAGTGCAGCATTGGTGACTCCACTAAGTCCCGATCCTCCAGGAGGTGTTGTAGCCACATTTCCAGAGACTGGAAATTCCGGCAAAGTTGAACGCTGTTTTCCCGGAGCCGGTGGAACAGGTGGCAAATCGACAGATTTACTCGTACCTGTAAACATTTCATCGTTAGACGTCGTTGTTTATGCATATATGTAGGTGTAAATCACTTACTAAAACAACAACCCATTGTAATATGCTCTTGAATACTCCTCGAGGCGAGTGGGCCAATTTGCTGAAAGTTCTTTGAGCACTAAATCAGGCAAAATCAAATCGGTGGCCAATTGACGGCGAATGCGTATGTGTGCACCTGTGGTGTGCAAACGACTCATGGCTAATTGATAAGCCGCCCTGTTACTTTTATTCTCTTTTTGTTTAAAATGTAAAGTGGGTTATTTATGACCGTGGGCAGGCCCGCTATCAAATTGTAGTTCTTCGTCGGCCACATGAACCGATATGAAATAAGCTCCTAACTATAAAAAAAGCGTACACAGCTAGTCGTATACACCTGGAACGGAGCAGCGAACAAACCAATTAAGATAAGCCCTTATCAGGCAAATGGTTTATAGTGCTTTGTATTTGGCGCTAAAAATTCAATTGACAAATGAATCGGATATCGATTTTGTGTATCGATTAAAATGGGTAATGACTTCGCGCCATGGAAAACCGTTATTAACCGTGGAAAATTTGGGCTTTCCTCGTAAATTTCCGAGCGAAACCTAACCTTATCAGCATACAAGAATTATGATTTCATATATATTTTATTTTATCTGATTTGTATGATACATTGTAAGAGGAAATGAAATAAATTGATTTAATTAGTTAATTTATTTTTCTATGGGTTTAAAACTCTCTATTTAAGTTGTTTTTTAAAACCTCAGAAAAATAATTTGAATTACGCTCTATACAGGTTTAATCTGAAAATAATTTGATTTGGTAATGAATATATTCTTGAATTTATTTCACAAATACTATTATATAAATCAAGCTCACTGAAGTAAGTAAATGGTAGATACAATTACAATAAATATCATTATTTTGTGTTCCTTCATTGCACTCCTTTTCGCAAAAAAAAATTTCTTGCAGCCAGTGTGACCGGTGGGCCGTGCTACCAAAACGGCACGTTTTCACAGTTCACACATGACGTGCAAGAGGCGGGGAGCGGAGGGGTTCATTATCAGCCGGAACGTAAACAGCGTCGCTGCTTTTCACGCCATCCGATAAAAATGTTTAAATCACACTGTGTTAATTAGAGCCGAAATCAAAATCAATGCGCCTGTGGACGCGGACGACTCGAGATCGTGAGCGCGTGAACGCGGATTAAGCAGCGCTTGAAACAAACAAAACGGAGAGCGGAGTGGCAGAGAGTGCGTGAGAACGCGTGAATAGTGATTTTTGGCCGTAAAGCGAAGGCCCACAGTGAACGAATCACGAGCGAAAGCGGATAAACAAAAGCCATAAAAAACAGATTCGCACGAGAATAGGAAAATCGTCTGTGCGCATCAATTGTTTTTGGAAAAAGTCTGATTTGCCGGAGACTGGCGCGGATCCGCCATGGACGACGAGTTCAAGCTCTGTTGGAAGAACTTCCAGGACAACATAGCCAGCGGCTTCCAGAACCTCTACGACCGCGGCGACCTGGTCGATGTGACCCTCGCCTGCGACGGAAAGCTGCTCCAGGCACACAAGATAGTGCTGGCGATATGCAGCCCCTACTTCCAGGAGATATTCACCACCAATCCCTGCCAGCATCCCATCAGTAAGTACCCGCCCGCCGCGGCGGCACCCGCTTCCCATCTGTTTGTCCAAGCAATTGACGCCTTTGCCACCGGTCCTCACGGTTTCGCAAGCTGCGACATTTTGTGCTCCATTGTACCAGTTTTTCTTGGGGCATATGTATACTCTTGCGTATACTTCCTCAATGAGCCGCCAGTTCCCGCTTAGCTTGGTCAGTTCATGACTGGATCACTAGGTGTCAGTTTATCGGGGACGGGAGCCGAGGCCCGAGCCCTCACGTCAGCCTGTCTGTTCGTCACTGCTGTCAGCCGCTTAGATATAAATCAACCTTTGGGTTTAATTCCATGACACATTCGGCGGTTATCAGGCCAGCTCCGCCTCCACCTCCACTTTTACCTCCAGGTGGGGTTCCACTCGAGACCCGGCCCTCTGCTGCACGTGCAGGGCCTGCTCCAGTCCAAGTACAGACCGAATTTAGATCGAACTGCCAGAAGTTAAGTTGAGAGTAGTTTTGAATAGAGGAACTGACAGACTACTTGGAGCACATTTTGCTGTTATACTGTTACTAAGATTTCGGTTGACCCGAAAATTGGGAGAGTGGGTCTTAGACAGAACTCTTTTTATTGCTTGAATTTCATCGAAGTAAATTATAGTCACTACAAGTTTCACAAAAGTAATCAATTAACGTTTATAGGCACTACAAAAAATAGATCTAAAACGATGATCGATTGACTAATTAATTCATACAAAAATCGATTAACTTCCAGTGGATATCATTTTAAATTTGTAAATTAAAGTAGGAGGATATTTAAAGCCAATAAGCTCATTGATTATCAGGGTTTCATTAATTTTTCAACTCTGGAGGCATCTTAAAAAAAAAAGATTCCATGGTAATCAAATAATTAAATTCCAAAAAGCCACATTTTAAATGACAATTAAAAATGTAAATATTTTTCCTATTAAAAAATAATAAATTTTCAATTTCTTTATTTTTAAAGAACTATTAAAAATCAATGTACATATATCGGCTGAGATCTTTAAATAAGTATAAAATTAAATTCTTTGAAAATGCTTGCTGAACTTTTTTAAATATGATGAATTAGTTGTTAAATTAAATTTCAAATACAATAAATACAATTACAATAGTGTCAGCTTTGTTTCCATGATCGTGTTCAAGCTGCAAAATGGTCGTAATACTAAAGACAAACAGCAGCAACCCAGTAAGAATCTAGGTCTGCTGATAATCCTCCTCCAGCGAGCAGGGCTGCCGCCACGTTGTCTATGGCTATGTGGTAGCTGCAGGAGTCCTCCACCTCCAGATCCGCGCTCGAATTGTTTACACACGCCACGCATAGGAGTCCATGCACCGTGATAAGGTGCACGGCGAGAGTCAGAGCCAGAGTCCCACTTTGATCGGATCGGGGAGATTGGGTGCGTTGCTGACCTCATCAAATGTACTTCAAATGGACTCTAGAACGGTGGTAGTATATATGGTATATGGATATGATATCGCCGGGACAGACCGACCGATCGACCGACCCCTCCCGGCTCTGTTCGGTCCGATTCCGTTGGCGGTCGTGTTGAACACGGCTGCCTGCTGCACGGTGGCTTTATCTGATCAAGCGGCAATAAAAAATAAGGTTTTATCTTTTCAAGTAGCAGCAGGAAGGTGCTACCTACCAAACCCACGACTGAGCGCAGCTACAAGAGGTATTTCCAAAGATAAAGAATATTAATATACCCTATAAATAACGCTAGGCGCAAGCGGGGGCAAGTTATTAAAAATAAACCAACAAACAAGGCAACAACACCAGTCATCGAGGTTCTAACAAGCCAAATGGCGTTTGGTGTTCCCGATGTTGCTTTGTGTGTCTCCCCATTGTTCGTCGTGTGTGTAACACGCAGCAACAACAATAGTCTAAATATTTTTATCTTTTTATCGCGTTTAACAATCATTTATTGCCACACTGAGCAACTGGGTCCCTACCAGTCGACACCTCCACTCCGTCGGACTCCGGAGACTTCAGTTTTCGAGATATTGATTTGAGGGCTTGTGTGGTTGTTGCAGTCATTGTTGCTTAGTTGCTGTTTCCGCTGCTGCGGCCCTGTAAATCAATCCACTCCGTCCGGGCCAAGTGGCCGAGTGGTTATATCTACGCCTGCCCAGCCCAACCCAATACAATGCTAATCCTCGAAAATTATCTATTTATTATTGGCATAAACAAGACGGACATCGTCTGGGGGCAGCGTTTTATCAGCCTTGCGTTTAGTGCCAGCCACTTTACTTTGGGTATCACTCTCTTGATCGTAAAATAAGATTTTGAACTTATTGCTCGTTAGATAACGCACTCAGACAACCGGACCATGTGCCATGTGTGATATTGGGCCCTCTCCAAGAACGGGCTCCAAGCCACTGGGCTTCCACTGCCCCAGTCCGCATCCCCCGCGCCCCATTGCCATTCCCGATTTCAAGTAGCCACGGCGATCGAATATAGCTGCGGTTGCTTACCAGCCATAAACGGTTCGGGTCCGGGAAGATAATATAATATCGATCGATGGACTTGTCGTAAATATTAAATACCCAATGTTATTAATATATTGCCGGACCGTGACTAAAGCAAAGACGTCGGGTTTTTTATTTTCTACCAGCTCCAGAGGGGGTAAACAATTTTTTATAGAGAGCTGCACTATTCATTTCGACAAACTAATCCATTTTCAGCAATTCTGAACTTTGAGTTTTCGGACTTTCACAGGGCTTAATCTTCGATTTGTTTGTTTAGAAGCTAAAGCATTTTAAGAGATTATCAAACGTGCTTTATAATGGTTTCTTATGGGATCAGTGATTTTTATAAGACTTATTTATTGAAATCTACTTTAGTTATAGTTCTAGGAGTGAATTCGAAAAAGATATGTTGTGAACTAATTTTGTGTTAAGCCTTCTGTGGATTATTTATTATTCTATTTGTATTTATTTATTTTTTTTAGAACCTTTAAACTGTCCTGTAAACTGCTATTAATTGTATTCATATTGTGTAGTAAAAAGCTAAACGTTGTTGAATTTTTCATTCAATCAAAAAACCCTGGGCATGAATTTTTGCTCTAGAGCTGTAAGCCTTTAAAATTTTAATGAACATTATTAATATTAGGAATAAATTGACACCAAATAAGACTGCAAATTGTAAGACTTTAATAAATATGATTCATTTCTCTCAAAGGGAACTTTGAATAATATCCCCTCCTAAATATACACTTATGGGTAAAAACCTATAGGTATTATCGAATTTATTGGAACCCTTCTACTGTTTCCGCTTCTGGCCTTACCCAATCGACGGCATTAATCGCTGCTTACGTACGGGAGTGAGCAGTTTATGGTCTCTTCATATTATATCAAACTTTGACTTTGAGCATACGAAATTTCATAAATGCTTTTATTGGCCATTTGTGTTGACAATTCGTAATTTATGGGGCCCAGCCGTAACCCGTAGCCAGTAGCCACAAATAGACGGAGCAATCGGCTAAGCTGGCCTAATCCCTGGGCCAGTTGCGGTTCCTTGGAGACATCCGTTCACATAGTATTGGAAAGAGAAGGGAAAAATATAAATAGGGATAGGAATAGGAGGAACCTTAAGGCCAGCCTTCTCGCTGTCGCTGGGCTTCTTGGTTTTTATCAGGTTGTACTACTACCAGCGCGACGACTCGATTCTATTCGACTACTCGACTATTATGGCGTTCGGAGATAACCAATATTTATGAATGTTTGTGCGACGACATTGTCAAAATGAGGCAGGCCACTCCACTACCGAACCCAACTGCTCGCGGGGAACAACAACAGAGCCTATTGGCGTTCTGATTCGATAAACATTTATCATAATCATAAAATAAAATTGTTTTCGAAATCGATCGCCTGCGATCCGATTGGTGGAAGCGTGTGGAGTGGGCGTGATCTCGGCGGGTCCGAAACAAATGGAAAGCGAGCGAAGGAAGATATCGCTGCAGTTCCAATTCCCCAGCCCCGAATCTCAGTACCCTCGATCTATTTACGAACGGTTCTGATATCAGCGGAGATCACAGCGGGTCAGGCGCTCATTAAATACTTCTTGGGAGCATGGCATACATTTAAGCAAACAGCAATCGAGACCCGAAGATCTGATGACTGGGCTCTCGCGGAGATGCCCGTATTCGGATTTTTGGGCACTCTCGGTTTCCTTATCAGTAGCAGCAGCCGCAGGCACGGATTTATCACGTTCTCCGTGAACTTTAGACAAAGTTTATCTACAGCCCGAAGCCCATAAATGGTTTATTGATTCGAGAGGGAGATCGAGGGTTCAGTGTGTTGATCTCTTTGTCTTGATCCAGGGCCGCCCGGTCTTTATCTCGTTCGATGCTCGGAGTGTATCTGTCCTGGGGCTTCTGTACGGCGCAGAACTAATACGATTGATAGTACACATTGTACACTATATGTAATCACGTATCTATCCGGCATCGGGGCAGTCAAGCTCGGCTCCGTACTGTACCCCGGATTTTGATCTTCGCCATGCGATCACTCGGACGAACACGGACATGCCAAGGCGCAGATAGATAGATAGGCGAGAGACAAAACGTCCCGTAATGACGGCTACGGCAAATGATAGGCACAATTGATGTCGTCGGGCGGCGGTCAGATTAAGCAACCGAGTTTGTCTGTTGCTGATCGTCGGTTTAATATATTTACATACATACCCACACCCGTACCGGGGTCTGTACGGGTGTTTGTGTAATAAAATTGTTATTGAGAACAAGTGATAATATTGTTTTTAACTAGATGTTGATGCTGCGGGAGACAGGCACAGTGGGCAGGGGACGGCGGTGGGAAAGTACTGATAAGGATTCCGCGCAGTGATCTGATCTGATGATGCTCATCTGTATGATTGCCGGGACAAAAGTTCTACAAATGTGGAAATATATGTATATTTAATATTCCTTAATTAAGGGTTATTTGTATATTTAATAAGGCTGTAATAAGGCAGAAACAAAGTTGAGATTATCAGCGCCAGAAAACATGAGCCAACGTGTGTTTTTAAATGAAATGATGAGTATATATCATTTCTATAAATCCCATACTAGTAAGAAGGTTAGTGCATATTTCGCAATTTAATAGCTGCAGCTTTTTCGTCATATAAATATAAAAAACACCCAAATGCTTTAATTTTATAGAACCGCTTCCACCCAGGATTGTTAAATGTTTAATGAATTAAATAAGAAAACTATTTATTATCAAAATAAATATGGCATGATAGATAGATCCGCACCACTGTGGGTCAAAATCGCAGCCGATTCCCGGACTACTTCACAGCTTCTTAGGCCGTGTCGAGAGCTCAGCTCATGATACATATTCCATGCTGCTTATTTTATAATTATGGCTGCTGCTGATGTGCTACTACGCTGTTGTTGAGTTTATATTTAAGTTTTCAGATTTCTTATCGTAGCTGTGTTTTTATGTATTGATTTAGTATTTGAGCGTTTCGATGATAACATCTCCACGCCGAGTGTGACCTCCTTTCCTAGTGATGTTATTGCCGATCCCGAGTCTTTATGTAAACAACTAATTACGTTGAATTATGTTTTTGGGTTTTTGGGCAGCGGAATCATAAAACCCCGCGTCCATTATCTCTGAAAACGTTTGAAATAAAAATCCCCTAAATGTTGAAATTGTGTTCAGAATCTTCCACACATTAATTTCTTTAAAATTTCCCAACTCCTTGCAGTTATACTCAAAGATGTGAGCTTCAACATCATGCTGGAGCTGCTGGAGTTCATGTACCAGGGAGTGGTAAACGTTAAGCACACGGAACTGCAGTCCTTCATGAAAATCGGCCAGTTGCTGCAGATCAAGGGTCTGGCCACCAACTCCAACTCCTCGCCGGGCTCCAGTGCCTCGGAGAAGTCAACTAGTCAGACGCCTCAGACGGAAGAATCGCCCAACACCAGCAGCAATACCCACAACAACAGCAGCAACAGCGCCAACAATCACAGCTCAAACTCTAATAGCAATAATAATAGCAAATCGGAAACGGATCACAATGAGAGCAAGGGTCAGAGCAATTCACGAAACGCCTCGCCAGGCGGTGCCAGCAGAACCTCCAACGAGACCAGCAGCCACCTGTACACGGCTAGCAAACGCACGGCACCGTCGGATTTTGGCAACGATTCCCTGTCTATTTACTCGGGAAAACAGTTGAGACGCTCGCTTAAGGATCACAGCACTCACTCCGGCGGAAGCGACGGGGGCGGAGCCGAGGCTACAGACAATGGATCTGAAATGGAGAACACCCTGAACACACAAGAGTTCTTTATGCCGCCCATCCCGCACATTTCCATGGTGGAGCCACGTTACGATCTCGGACTGAAGCGTGAATCGGATGGCCTCCACCACCCGTCGTCGGGCGGTGGTGGGAGCTCGGGCAGCATTGGCAGCCTAACCTCCTCAGCCTCGTCCGCGACAGCCATACGCAATCCCTTTGCGCCGGCCTTTAATCTGGACAACTACAAGTTCTACAACAGCGGGAACAATGGCGGCGGCGGCGGTCCCAGCGGCAGCTCCAATAGCTCAGGCGGACCCGGAAGCATCAGCAACAATGGACCCCTCGGCTCGGGAACGGAGTATCCCAATGAGCTGTTCATGCCCAATGATTACTCCAAGAACTTTGCCAATCACATGGACATTCCTTCAAGTAGGTGCCCTCCATTTGTGTGCCTCTTGGCCTTCTTTTTTCTGTTGCATGTACATATAGCTTGGCTTTCATTCATATTTATCGTTTTGTTTTCTATAAGATTGGGTTTTGGTTTGCATCCATCATCATCGGCCTGCCCGTATAACTTCATCTAGCATTCCACGTACCCACTAGCCCACTGATCACTGATCACACTGCCCCCTCCTAACCAGGAATGGAACCAAATGGAAAAACTAACAAAGCCGCTATTGATTGTACAGGGATATTTGCTGATTTAACTGGGGTAAAAGTCTTAAGCGGACACACTCGAACCGACGGTATAGTTAGATAAACAACTGATGGCTTTCATTGTTGTCAAGATCCAATTGTGGTAGACTGATAGGCTTCTCGAGCTGTTTTTTGTTCAGGGTGAAGAAGGTATAGCTGGGTTTCTATGAAAATTCAATATTAATTTTGTTATAATTAAGGATTTCACTTTTCCAAGTATATAAACATATAAACAAATTTTGATATTTGGATTACAAGTTAAGGAAATCTGATTCCGTATTTTTTTTTTTTATACGAAATGCATTCTTTAGTGTATATTTTAATATTTAAAAAAAGTAAAGTACAGGAAGTTACTAGATTTTTTTAATCTATTGGAGTTTATTAGAGAAGAGGGAAGAAACCATATTTGAAAACTACCAGAGGCTATCTTTTCTAAAGGCATATATTTTGATGCATCTCTAAAACAATTAATTCATTCAATTTCATCTCGGCTTTTGAGTTATTAAAGCCAATTTTAAGTAGTACATTTTAGTTAAAACTGCCTTTAAACATTTTGGATTCTTCTAACGCCTAACAAAAACCGCACAGACACGAGAACACGCACTCCCCAATTGCATATTCCAAGTGGAGGATTTCGCCTCCACCAACCACAGCCACTCCCCACCACCGAATAGCTTGACCCGCCCGCCCCCTTTCCTTCCTACCTGTAAATAACACCCGTTAAGCGCTCCAGCGAAGAACTATCCACTAATGATCCACCATTGTCCGTTTGTTTGTGGCGTGTCGTCGGAGCAGACGGCAGCAATATGGTGATGCTGTCCACCACCTCGCTGCTGCACGGCAACTGCGTGTTCAACCGCAACAACACGGTCGCCACGCAGCAGGGCATGAAGACCTACTGGCTGTGCAAGTCGTACCGGATCAGCATGTGCCGGGCCCGCTGCATAACCCACCTAGGCAGGATTATCTCCGCGACGGGCGTGCACAATCACACGCCACACATGCGTGGCGGTCAGGGATCAGTCGCAGCGCCAGCGACTGCATCGGCATCAGTGGCAGGGTCCCCAGTTTCTCTCAATTCCGCTTCGAATACCAGCCAGACAGGCTACTCCCTGGCGGACGCAGGTGGGCATCTCGGTGCGGATCTGCAGCATGGAAACCGAGGAAGCAACATGTTTGCCAATCAAACGCCTCCACCTCCACCGCCTCCAGCAGTAATTCCTGGAGCAGCCGGCCCTCAACACCCGCACCATCATCATCACCTCGGACAGGCGCCGCCCAATCTTCTCGTGCAGCAGCATCCGACGCCGCCGCACATGCAGCAGCATGGTGGTTCGGCAAACCTCATGCATAACCCGAATCTGATGCACCTGCAGCCGCAGACGCACCACCATCACCTCCAGCAGCAACAGCAGCAGCACTCGCCTCACAATCCTCCGCCTCCGCAACAGCACCACCTGGAAATGGGAGGGGGATCTGGAGCCGGAGGAGTGCTATTGTCGCCGGCACATGTGCAACAGAGTCCACAGTCCAATCGCAGTAGTCACTCCCTCCATACCCAGAGTCCACCGCCTCAGCCAGGGGAGGAACAGCAGCAGCAGCAACAACCTCACCAGCAGCAGCAGCAGGAGGTGGTCGCCGCGGAGGGAGCAACGGATCCCGGCACTGCGCACGTTATCAACTCCATTACGATATCTCCGAACAGCAGGCATAGCTTCAAAATGGAGAACATGTAAGCCTGTCGCTGGGAATGCCCCCGCCACACACTGCCCGCCAGCACTGCAAGAGGAGGAGTAATTTATTTTTGCCTAGCTAGAGTTTGTAGTAGACAATTGAATTTGATTCGAGAGAAGAGTAACCAATGTTGTATATATCAGTACCGATGTGCATATTGTATTTTATAAACTAATGCGAATTGATAAACCAAAAAGAACTAGCCAAGAGGCGCTGTGAAATGAATCCCAGATTAAGCTAAACAAAATAATTTTGGATATGTTTCGGGGCCCTGTGCGTATATCTGTGGGTATTCATTCAGCCTCTAACCAAAAGGGCTTATGATATAGTAGAGTATTTGTAAATGCATTTCAAATTGGACCTGATATTAAAAAAGTGAAAAACCGGAGCTCGAAAATGTTATATCACCGTTTTACCCTTTGTTTTCCCTATAAAGATACTCGGTTAAGCGCCCACTCTTTGGGAGTCGCGAGAGTGCTATTTCCGAGCTCTGGACATAGCTGTATTTATATTTATAGTTTAAAATATTGTAAAATACCTACATTTTGTTAATTTGGCAAGTTCAAGTTGAATTTTCGAAAAGCTTAAGAGACTATTAACATAAAGATTTGTTTAATCTTTGTGAAAGGATATTTTCCCTACCATAGTATTAGGTCCATAATGATTTGCTTTTACTCTGTGCATCCACCTAACAACACCTGACAGGTAAGTAAATTGCATGACACACACACACACACACACACACACATACAAACAAACACACACATAATTGGGCTCATTCGTGTACGTCCTGGCGCATCCAAAACAAAATACATAATAAACCGAGAAAAGAGCGATGAGTTCAACTCTAGACATAATAATCGGAGCAGTCGACCCGATCCGTACCGATCCTCACCAGTATTCTCGTCCTATCTTGTAGTCGCACCCGGCGAGCACTGGTTCCAGGGCAAGCTGGAGTTCATGCTCAGCCAGCGCGGCAAGCCCCTGCTGGTCCACGACGGACACACCTTCGGCATCCAGTACGTGCGAAAGGATAAGAAGTACTGGCAGTGCAACCTGTCGCGCAAGTTCAACTGCAAGGCCCGCGTGACCACCACGGACACCGGCGAAATCATCGTTACGAACAACGAGCACTGCCACACGGAGATCCGCCAGCACCTCCGCAAGGACTATCAGCGCAACAAGGTTATGATGAACGCATTGATCAACCTGAGCACGAATCGCCTGGCCGACTTGCGGCGTCACAATCTAGCTAACTTGGCTGCCCTGCCCATGGTGCCGGAGGCCTTGGCCCAGGGTTCGCCCATCCACGAAATGGTCCAGAATCTGCACGACATGGCCAAGGCATCGGCAGAGCAACAGCAGCAGCAGCAACATCAGCACCAGCAGCGGGCGCAGGAGCATAATGATGAGCCATTGGACTGCGGACTACGCTCTTCAGCGGCGCTCGAGGAGATGGCGCGCAGTTTCATGGCCAACAACAAGCCCCCCATCGCCTTCCCCGGCAGCGAATCCGTCAGCAGCCACGCTCACGAGCCCAAAGAGGAGCCGTCGTGGAAGGGTAAGAACGAGGGCGATGCGCAATGAGCGCTCCCGTAGGCTTAGGTCCAAATAGCAGGTCAAATGACAGTTAAGTACAAAAATGGAATGATTGCAATAATACTCAAATACACTAAAGACGGCATTACCAAACCAAGGATTCCAAAGAATTTAGTTAATATATAGGAGAGCGTGCGCGTGCAACTTACTAGAGCATTTCCATGAGTTTTTATCGTTTTTATTATTGTACGTTGCATTAGCTTTACACTGTAATAAATGTTGAATTTGAATAAACCTTTTTTATGAAACTACATTAGATGTTTATCACGCGGCTCAGCTTCTGGATGCGGTTCAGCAGCAGATCGCCCTGCTTGATGGTAGCCTGATACTGCCAGTTTTTGTTGTCGGGCCGATTGGTCTCTACAATGCCTCCCACGCGATCCACCTTGGCGTGCAGCCGTCCGGCGGCGATGAAGCGAGCCAGCTCCTGGTCGATATAGTCCACAGTGACGCCGAAGGCCTCCGCCATATACTGTAGGGTGAGGGAGCGGTAAGACTCCAGCAGCTGGGTGTAGCCGAGAATGCGCATTTCGCGCACGTAGTAGCGGTAATGGGGATGGATGAGGTAATCCGAGCGCAGCTGCTTTTCCACTCCAGCTAGGTGTACGTAGAAGTTCTCGTACTGACAGTTGTACAGCGCGAAGAGGAACTGTTTGACGTCGGGCAAGCCATGAAGCACCTCTTGGATCTCGGAGCCCTTGATCACCTTGTCGCGCAGCTCGTTGCGGGGCAGGGCAATCATGGCCACGTATACGGTATAGCGCACAAACGTGGGGTAATCCATCAGCTCATACGAGGTGAAGGTGCTGACGGTGTCCAGAAAGAAGGTGGCAGCCGCCTTGAAGTCGCGCACTGCCACCGAATAGACGCCCTGGTAGACTTTCAGGCGGTTGCGACGGTCCCAGTCGCCGCCCTCCTCAATGAGGTACTTGGCCTTGTCGATGTTGCGTGTGATGAGGTCGTGGTCCAGGTAGAAGAGTCCCAGACGGATAAGGTGGAACACGATGTCCAGGCGGTGGCCCAGGGACACGGTCTTCTCGTAGGTCTTGCGGAAGGCGGTCTCCGCCGCAGCCTTGTCGCCGATACGGCACAAGAACTCGGACTTCTTCAGGTTCGCCTCGCGCACCTCCATCTCACCCAGGTTCTTCTCGGCGTCCTCGATGGCCGCGTCCAGCTGCTCCATCTCCACGCGGTTGCTCTCCTTCATGCGGGCCAGCAGATCCTTGTCCACGGTCCAGCCGAGTTCAGTGCAGATGTGCTCGTACCACGGAGCCATGTTATCTGCGCGTATGGCATCCAGGAGCTTCGATTTCAGGGCCGCATCCTGCTTGTACTCCGCCAAAGTCAGCAGGAACTTGGTCTGCGCCAGCTCCAAGTTAGGGTTCTTCTCCAGGCCCTGCTCCTCTAGGTTTTCTGCAGGCATTGTGTTGGGATTTTTGGCTTCGCTTCGTTATAGCACAAAGAAATTGTTGATTTTTCTGAACAAAATGAGATTTTGTTTTTGTCAAAGCCGCAAAGTCATGTACGAAGTTAAGTTGGCTGCGGCTAGTGCTGGCACAACATCGGAGCGCTATCGATACTATCGATGCATGGAACAATTTTTCAATTATAAATGTATCATGCTTTAATGTTTTAGAAAAATTATAACTTTGTTGATAAAAAATAAAAAACAAATCAACAATTGAAATTGTTTAATTTATATTTTGCCAAAAATACCAAACTATAGCGAAAAACTATCGCAACTGCTGCCTTTCGGTATGTAAACTCAGCCCAACGGTCACACTAAAGGGGAGTGAAATTGATTTTCTGATAAAAATTTTCGCTTGGAGCTCGGTGCGAATCCTTTGCAGGCAAACTTTCCGTACAGGTTCCAAACAGGTGGACAGACTAACCAGCAGACAGCGCACAAGATGATCGGCGGCCTGTTCGTCTACAACCACAAGGGCGAGGTGCTGATCTCGCGAGTTTATCGCGACGACATCGGACGCAATGCCGTGGACGCCTTTCGGGTCAACGTCATCCACGCCCGCCAGCAGGTCCGCTCGCCAGTGACCAACATTGCGCGGACCAGTTTCTTCCACATCAAGGTGAGCCCTAGGCTTAGCATTGCCCGCCGGATATTCGTTATCATTCGCTCTTTTATCGCTTGCAGCGTGCGAACATTTGGTTGGCGGCTGTGACCAAGCAGAATGTGAACGCCGCCATGGTGTTCGAGTTCTTGCTGAAGATCATCGAGGTGATGCAGTCGTACTTCGGCAAGATCTCCGAGGAGAACATCAAGAACAACTTCGTGCTCATTTACGAGCTGCTGGACGAGATCCTGGACTTTGGGTATCCGCAGAACACGGACTCCGGTACGCTGAAGACCTTTATCACGCAGCAGGGCATCAAGTCGGCCACCAAGGAGGAGCAAATGCAGATAACCTCGCAGGTCACTGGCCAGATTGGCTGGCGCCGAGAGGGAATCAAGTACAGGCGCAACGAACTTTTCCTGGACGTCCTGGAGTACGTAAACCTGCTGATGAGCCCCCAGGGTCAGGTGCTGTCTGCTCATGTGGCTGGGAAAGTGGTGATGAAGTCGTATTTGTCAGGTTAGTAACTATATTTAGTGTAATGGAGAATTAAAGCACTATAATCCTATCTCGCAGGCATGCCTGAGTGCAAGTTTGGCATCAACGACAAGATCGTGATGGAGTCCAAGGGCCGCGGTCTCTCGGGTAACTCTGAGGCGGAAACCTCTCGTTCCGGCAAGCCGGTTGTAGTTATTGACGACTGCCAGTTCCATCAGTGCGTCAAGCTGAGCAAGTTCGAGACGGAGCACTCGATCAGCTTTATCCCGCCGGACGGAGAGTTCGAGCTGATGCGCTACCGCACCACCAAAGACATTTCACTGCCATTCCGCGTCATTCCGCTGGTGCGAGAGGTGGGCCGCACCAAGATGGAGGTTAAGGTGGTGCTAAAATCCAACTTCAAGCCCTCGCTGCTGGGTCAGAAG
Source organism: Drosophila jambulina (assembly GCA_018152175.1). Lineage (NCBI taxonomy): Eukaryota > Metazoa > Arthropoda > Insecta > Diptera > Drosophilidae > Drosophila > Drosophila jambulina. Next base: position 7,472,891 of record JAECXH010000012.1, on the reverse strand, counting down.
ATCGAAGTGAAAATACCCACGCCGCTTAACACCTCGGGAGTGCAGCTCATCTGCCTCAAGGGCAAGGCCAAGTACAAGGCCTCCGAGAACGCAATCGTGTGGAAGATCAAGCGCATGGCGGGCATGAAGGAGACGCAACTCTCGGCTGAGATCGAGCTGCTTGAAACGGACACAAAAAAGAAGTGGACTCGGCCGCCCATCTCCATGAACTTCGAGGTACCGTTCGCGCCATCCGGTTTCAAGGTGCGCTACCTAAAGGTGTTCGAGCCGAAACTCAACTACTCCGACCACGACGTTGTCAAATGGGTGCGCTACATCGGACGCAGCGGCCTGTACGAAACGCGTTGCTAAGTCGGCCAGCAGCAAGCCATCAAGGAGCAGAAGTATCACAGTTGAATTTAACTAAATGGAAGGAGAACGTGCTACCGCATCTATTGGTATTTCCTCAATCAAATTGAACCAGCAGTTAATGTATTCCAAGATTAGTTCCAGCAAGGCCAGCGGGCGCCCGAATAGCGGGTCCGTCCCCCGGATCCCATATATTGCCGTATACCGCACACACGGCCTCCGCGCGCACTGGTTATGCGGGCGGGGCGTGTTCCCCATAGACATACCACTAGGTACTATTATTTACCCTACTCTATGTAATTGTAAACTATGTTGTTTTATACGCGTCGCGGGACGCCTCTCAAATCTCACGCTCACGTTTTCACAATTCTTATTATTTGTATTATCGTATTATAAATATATACATATATATTAATCATTATTTTCATTGTGCAAAGAACAAAGGCGATAAATGCAACTAAACGTATTTAATAGACCAAAACTCTCTGTCAGCGCTATCAATATTGATATTCAATTGTTAATAATATTCGAATTGTTTAATAAATAGCATGATATATATACTAAAAGTGTGCTTAAACTACTGACGGTGGTTTCGCTTAAAAATTTTAGCAAAAATGGTTTGACGCGGTTCTTACACGATTGACTAACGCACATAATTTTCCGTCTAACCTATCTATAATTTCAAAATGCTATCAGATGATAGATTGGTGACCCGTATTGCTCGTAATAAAAAACAAAAATACATTTACAGCCCCATAAATGAAGAATAGGCGACTTTATGATCCCCACAAGTACTGTCTTTGCTATCAGGTGTGCACTGTGGTACGGACCCCACGTTGTAAGCTTACACTTCATAATTTAAAATCTATGTCTTAAAAATAATTTAAAATTTTTGTTACAAAAAGAAGAAACTACCAGTTTCAATCTGTGACTCATCCCGGCTAGTCGCAGCTTTGTTTGCTTCAGTGATCTTTGCCTTTTAGTAGAAATTGCCTAAATAATGCCAGTTAGCACGAAAGCTTTGTGCTATCGTCAAAGGGCTTTTCACAATTTTCCATTGAATACAAATCAATGTCGGAGCACTGACTGACCCACCGACCAATCAGTTTAGCAACCCCGATAAAGTTTACTTTGCAGTGTCCATAAAACTATTATTTGTTGGTGTTAGCTGTTGCCAGCGCGACCGAGTAACCTTGGGGCTTCTCAACATCCAGATATTAATTAATTAGAACTGGAAATTTTAATAAAACCAAACCGAAAGACATCCGCTGTGTCAGGTTGAAGCTTTTGCTTTTGTTATCAACCCGCCGGCTTGGTCATCAGTGGAGTGATAAGAGCCCAAAAAAAACAGTAGCGTCATTTTCCTCAACGGACTCGTTACACGTAACACCATGGATGACATAGTTCCCGATGTTGTGGATGCGGTTCCCGCTGGCGACATCCAGGTCACCTACGGCGAAGGCAATGCGGTGAAGCAGGGCAACGAGCTGACCCCCACCCAGGTGAAGGATCAACCGAGTGTTACTTGGGAAGGTCTCGCAGGAGAGTCCGATCTGATAACTCTGCTCATGGTGGATCCCGATGCCCCCACCCGTCAGGACCCCAAGTACCGTGAGATCTTGCACTGGGCGGTGGTTAACATTCCGGGCAGCGATCTGTCAAAGGGTCAATCTGTAGCGGCCTATGTCGGAAGTGGTCCACCCGAGGGCACTGGTCTTCATCGCTACATTTTCCTTCTCTACCGTCAAACGGGCAAGATCGAGATCGATACGCCCACCATTCCCAACACGTAAGAGATTATATATCAGATATCATCCCGGTAGTAATGCATCTCTTTGATTTTCCAGTGCTCGTGCGGGTCGTTTGAACTTCAAGGCCAGGGACTTTGCAGCCAAGCATGGCCTGGGAAATCCCATCGCCGCGAACTACTACCAGGCGCAGTACGATGACTGGGTGCCCATTCGGAACAAGACGATGACCGGCTAGTTTCTGCATATTTCATGTCGGGTTTCTATTCCCAGCCAATAAAGTATAACCAATCGCTTATCTCGCTATCTATGCGTTGGGGTATTAACCGAAAGTGCACGGAACTGATTAGGCGGCGGCGGACTCCGTCCCGCGATAAAAGGCAGGCGATCGAGGATTTGGGCCAGAGTCACCTCGCTAACGCCACACCGAGCAGAAGCAGCAGAACCCGCTAACATGGACACCGCCGGCATCATTCCCGACATCATCGATGTTAAGCCCGCCTCCAAGGCCACCATCACCTACCCGTCCGGCGTTCAGGTGGAGCTGGGCAAAGAGCTGACTCCTACGCAGGTGAAGGACCAGCCCACGGTCACTTTCGATGCCGAGGCCGGCTCCCTGTACACCCTCCTGCTGGTGGATCCCGATGCACCCAGCCGCGAGGACCCCAAGTTCCGAGAGCTGCTCCACTGGCTGGTCATTAACATCCCTGGCAACAAGGTGTCCGAGGGTCAGACCATCGCCGAGTACATCGGCGCTGGTCCCCGTGAGGGAACTGGCCTGCACCGCTACGTGTTCCTGGTGTTCAAGCAGAACGACAAGATCACCACCGACAAGTTCGTGTCCAAGACCAGCCGCACCGGCCGCATCAACGTCAAGGCCCGCGATTACATTCAGAAGTACAGCTTCGGCGGTCCCGTGGCCGGCAACTTCTTCCAGGCCCAGTACGATGACTACGTGAAGACCCTCATCGAGACGGTCCAGTAAACTGGCCACCAACTGATCTGCGCTCTGTGAAATAATAAATTTTAAATTCTAGTTCTCATAAAAAACGAAGCTTGCTATAATGCCATTGCGGGAGGAGATTTGAGGGACTTAAGATTTCCACAAGATTTATGTGGACTTTAACAAAAAAATTTAGTTTTGGCTGAAAAATCTACATTTCTCACGAAACGGAACACCGCTTTCGTCAGCCAGGAATGGAAAATTTCATGATTCAAAAGGGTATCGGAAGGTTTAACTTCCACAGATATCTAGCCGACGTGTTTTATGGTATGTGTATTTCTCAATTAACTTCTGTGTGATTCATAACATAGATAGACAATTTCCTTTAGTTTAGATATGAATTTGATTCATCAAAACTTTCAGTATCTTCTCGAAATTATATACGACCTATGGACACCTGCATACTTGGAACCTCTATAACTTGAGCCCCGTATCTATTAAATAAAAGTATAATCTATCGAGTGAAACCAGTTTATTAATTAATTAAAAAAGGGAGAAATCTATTTATATAAAAGAGAATATTAGACGAAAGTTGCACTCTTTCCTTTTTTATAATTTAAACTTTTGGTGAGCTCTAACCGGAAGTTAGGAGAAGATTACATATCTTACCTAAACCACATCTATATTTCCGGGCGAGTTAAGCCTTACCAGCTTTGAGTTTTAATCAGATTGCCTTTCCTTGATAAATGCCCTATGCCTTTTTGTTGAAAAAGTCAGCAACCAGTTTGTTGAACTCCTCCGCATAGCGCAGGTGGATGTTGTGCTTGCCTTCGGGGAACTCGTGGTACTTAGCCTGGGGCAGGTGCTCCCTTAACCAAGGAATATGTTCTGCTGCTATCATGGGATCCTTTTTTCCGTGCAGAATAAATGTGGGTGACTTTACTTTCTCTACCTCCGTGCGACAGAAGTCACCATCTCTTTGATCGTAGAATGCACAAGCAGCATCCACCCACTCGGCCCAGAGTTGTGAGAATCTTTCCACGCCGTACACTTTTTCCATGGGCTCACGCATGCGGGGCGACCACTTGGCCACATCCCGGATGTTCTTCAGGGCCTTGACCTCATCTGCGTTCAGGTAGGCTCCAGCTCCCCAGATAGCCAGGCGTTCCACAGCTTCAGCATGCCGACCAGCGACAATGAGGGCTGTAATTCCTCCATCACTCCATCCCAGGATAGAGAACTTTGGCCTATCCAGGGCTCGCATCAGATCCACAGCTGCCTGGGCGTCCTCCCGGAAGAACTCAAGTCCAAACTTGCGTTGCGGAGGCACAGATTTGCCATAACCCGGCGGATCCCAGGCGATGATCGTGTGTCCGGGCAGCAGTTTGGGCAGCTGTTCGATCTGCGGCTTGAAGTCAGACCAGGCAGAGCCCAGGGCTCCAGGCATCAGCAGCAGACTCCGCTCTCCACTGCCGGACTCCACAATGTGCAAGTCCGTGCCATTAACCCGTACTTTCCGCTCCGTATGCATTCGCCGGGCGATAAGGGCAGAGCGGGTTCCCAATCGTCTGCTCAAGTTGGCGAGCATTACGTAAGCGGATCGTGCAGTGAATCTGGAGTATAGCAACAAACTTGGTCGGGTTTTGAGAGCACTTCAGATATCCGGCAGATAGTTTGCGGCTTGTGCAAATCTTTTGGAAAAGACGCCTTGTAAAGTGCACTTGGAAAAGCTCCGCTGATAAGAACAGCTGTGATGTTTTTTCTTCTTACCAAAAAAAGCTGGATTAGCACAAAAATAATTCGTAAAAAAGCGGAATTCAAAAGAAAAAAAGCAAAAATTTATAAAAGAATTTTGTGTATGTTTTTCACCATTACAGACATATACTATTAACCATGAAAAATGAATATATATATGTTTACAATCGTAAATATCTAGAGTATATTTAATACATCCCTTTCAACATCCTTAAATACATCCTTACAACATTTCAAAACCAAGAAACGGATTATAGTTTTTTAATGGGTTTTGATGCTCGAATTCGCCCCTTGAAATGTTTTCTATACGTCAGGTTTTCGAGATATTTCGGTTATTGGGTACATGGCTGTAACTTAAATATTTATTTCTTACCATCAATTAATTTTTTAATAAAAAGCTAAGATGGCAACACTGAAGAACAGCTGTATAAGCGATCGGATTGGTGTGGCTGCACTTTCAGTGTGCCTGCGTAACCAATATACTAAATTAATTACTAATTAGGCGAAGGCATAAAAACCGTTACTATTTTAAATGGTTTGTTAAAGGCAAGCGAAACTTATTAATTTCAAATAAATATCATTGTAAAATTTATATTAATGGAAATCATTTTCAACAAAAGAAGAAAGAAAAATAGGGCTGCCACATTTCCGAACAAGACCATTAATGAAGGCGCTCTTTTCAAATGTGAGCTTTTGCTTTTCTCTTAGCTTTTCGACATTTCCACTTCCCATTTTAGTCCTCTCGAACGTCACTACAACGAAGGACAATGGACAACACGTGCTGGCATTTGTTTAGCCTTTAGCGTGCGTTAAAAAATTATTAAAAAATGTAAGTGCCACAGGAAACCGAGGAGTCCCTGTCCCTAGCGTAATGGTCAGTGCGTGATTGGTGTTCTCAAGTTAATGTGCGCTGGCTTGTGGCCACGATTTATGGTGGCGACGGCCTTGCAATTGCTCATCAAGGCAGGGGGTAAAACGGGGAGGAGTTACAGACACCCACACAACCACACATTCCGTTGCAAATGCAAATCAAATTCGAAACCGAGTCGTCGAAGTTGCGTAGTAAATGTCAAGGAATTTACACGGGTCGTCTCAGTGATAACGTAGTGTGCGGGGGAAGCGGGGGAGTGGGCGAGCGAGTGTGACCACATGGACGCCCACACACGAGTTCGTGTGTATGTATGCGTGTCCCATCTAATACGCTTTGAGTGGTGCAGGTTATGAACCTGCGTGTGGGTGAGTGGGCTGCTGCTTTGTGTGTGTTCGCGTGTTGGTGTGTTAGTAGTACGCATATGCATGCCTCGTGCGAAGTAAGCGAGCTTTTAATTTTTGGCATTCCCGTACACTACACAGAAAGCGCACGGCCTTTCGGTCGTTCGTAGCATACTTTAAAGGGCAGCGCACTGTCAAAGTGACTTGAAGCGGAAATATCCCTTCTTCCTCTCTTAAAAATGAAGTTTTAATGATTTTTAATGTAAAATATCTAAAGTAAAGCTACAACTTCGCTGCTATGTACTACTAGAGCGCCCAAGTCACGTCGTCTAGGCCGCTCCATTGGCTTTTTGTGAATAAGCTGGCGGAGCTTTCGTTATCCATTGGAAACAGTGCGAGGAAATTAAGTTTGAAATTGCAGTCCAGTCTTGTCGTGGATGCAGCGCGGATCGATAACGGAGCCAAGAGCAGCGGAAGAAGGCGCTGCGGAGCAAATTTCGACACACAAAATTTTTGTACCCCCAAGAAGTTGAACAAAAAATCTGCAAAAATAAATTCAACCCCGTCTTTAAACAAAAACGCGTCGCGACAAAAGGCAATCCCGAATCGTTACATAAAATGAAAGGCAGTGAAGATAGCAGAATAATTGTGTAATTGAAAAATCACAGTGTGTGCAAAAAATCGTATCAAATCAATAGTTTTCAATCGATACGCATAAATAACTGATTAGTTAGCTGATTGAAGGAATAATCCCCTTTTCTGGGGCCAGTGAAAACGGCTCGCTTCTTGTGGTCTTGGAAAATTTTTCGCCTTTATCCTCGACATGCAGTGAAAATTTTTCCGATTTTTAGTATGTACATGTACGTTGGAGCGCTCGTGGGCGCCACAGGCTCGGGTGGCAGGGGTATCCGTATCCGGCAAGCTTTCGGCCCCACAACCACCATGGCCATCACCACCGTTCCATCTACTATCATTGTGTGACACGGTTTCGATGCGATTCAATCTGACCGTTCGTAATTAGTTGGCCAAATTAAGAGTGAATGAAGCGAAATGACAAAAAGACAAAGTGCCGCGCATTAAGAACCAAGAAACCAGGCGAATTCCGAATAATCAGTGCAGTACCGTTAACAGCGCCCGAGCACCGTTAACAGCCGCAGCCAACTTCGCTTGCTCGAGCTTTCGCTCTCCTGTGCTCTCGCCCGCTCTTTGTGCTCTTCGGATAAAAGCTGCAGGCGCGGATAAAACGATTCCCGAGTAACACCAACACAAGGACACACGACGCAGGAAGGACGGGAAGAAAGCTCTCGCTCAAGGACTGGAATACGCGAAAAGAGAGAGAAAGACGCTAGAACAAAGCGACACTTTACGTTTACGCGCGCAACGTGCGTAGGTGCGTGTGTGTGGGTGAGGTGAACGTGTGACTGTGCCGTGCGTGTGCGTATCCTTGCGCGTGTACGCGGCGGTGTGCGTGTGAATGAAGGCGCCAAGTGCAACATATCAGGACTCCGCCATTATTGAGAACCATGCTCCTGCGTCAGTGACGACAGCCAAGCCACCGATTATGGACAAGGAACACGCTAATCCGGCGGAGCTCCGGCTCCTGCCCACCCACGCCTCCGCCTCCGCCTCCGCCTCCTTCGCCTGCCCGGACTTGCGGTTCAACAAGGCGCGCCGCCGGCGGAGAAGCGATTCAGCAGTGCCTCCCTTGGTGGTGGAGTACCGCCGCTCTTACCGCGTCCTCATTGTCAGCGCCCTGCTGGTCAGCCTGGCGGCCAGCTTCGTGACCCTCAGCGCCGGCTTCCAGCTGGACGGGTCGCAGAGCTCCTTCTACACCTTTCGCAAGTGGTACACTGGCCTGAACGGCACCCTGGAGCTGGAGTTCAAGACGGAGCAGCCGAACGGACTGGTACTCTACACCGACGACGGCGGCACTTATGACTTTTTCGAGCTTAAGCTCGTCGAAGGCGCCCTCCGGCTGAGATATAATCTGGGCGGAGGAGCCCAGATAATCACCGTGGGCCGGGAGCTGCACGATGGCCACTGGCACAAGGTGCAGGTGCTGCGTAACGATGAGCAGACCTCGCTCATTGTAGACGGCGTCTCCCAGCAGCGATCCACCAAGGGCAAGGAGTTCCAGTTCGGCAAGTTCGCCAGCAACTCAGATGTGTACGTGGGCGGTATGCCCAACTGGTACAGCAGCAAGCTGGCGCTGCTCGCTTTGCCCAGCGTCATCTTTGAGCCGCGCTTCCGGGGCGCCATCCGGAACCTGGTTTATGCGGATCAGCCAGGCGGCTCCACAAGGCGCCAGGAGATCAAGCAGCCGCGTGACATCAAGTGCGGCGACGTGCCCTGCGATCACGGAGAGCTGCCTGCCCGCGAGAGGCCTTTAAGGGTGAGTTTTAGACAAATATATATAGATACTGATATTGCAATTATCCTAAGTTATTGGGGCTAAATAACATGACATATAACGTTAGATTCTTACAAATTAGTTAATTTTATTATTACACTTATATTTATATATTTGAACTTCAATATTGTATCATTTAAATGTGCCCCCCCGTTCCTTTGCTGTAAACTGAAATATATCCTTATGAAAAAGATCTCTAGCCTCGATTGTAGCGATTAGTTATATATCCAATATCTAAAATTGCTCCTGCAGGGTGTTCGGGGCAACACGACAGATGCCTGCGAGCGGAATGATCCCTGCCAGCACGGCGGCATCTGCATATCCACTGATTCCGGTCCAATTTGCGAGTGTCGAAACCTCGAGTACGATGGCCAGTATTGTGAGAAGGAGAAGGCGCCATCGGAAGCAACGTTCCGCGGTACACAGTTCCTCTCGTACGACTTGGGCCAGACAGGCGCCGAGCCGATAGTGAGTGCCCAGGATGCCATATCCTTCTACTTCCGCACCCGCCAGCCCAACGGTCTGCTCTTCTACACGGGACACGGCACGGACTATCTGAACTTGGCCCTGCGCGATGGAGGCGTCTCTCTCACCATGGGACTGGCCAACGGAAAGCAGGAGATGCACATCAAGCCCTCGAAGGTGCGCTTTGACGATCATCAGTGGCACAAGGTCACCGTGCACCGACGCATTCAGGAGATCTCATCCATCACCAGCTTCTGTCGGGTAGGTATCTAATTGCTCCTGTGAGTATTAGAGTTTGAAGGAGCTCTTAACTTCCAGCTGGTCACTGTGGTGGACGATGTATATACGGATCACTCGCACATCGCTGGCAAATTCACCATGTTATCCTCGTCTCGTGTCTATGTGGGCGGAGCTGTCAATCCGAGGGCTCTCCTGGGAGCCCGTGTCCACAACAATTTTGTGGGCTGCCTGCGGAAGGTGGAGTTCTCGGCAGACACTTTAAATTTAAACCTAATCGACCTGGCCAAGAGCGGCTCCAAGCTCATTCAGGTGGCTGGCAACTTGGAGTACCAATGCCCCAGTGGCGACCCACAGGACCCCGTGACTTTTACCACCCGTGAGTCCCATCTGGTAAGTCTGACCCTAACTGAGAATAGAACCACATATCAAATATGTTTTACATTTCTTCTGCTTAGGTCCTGCCTCCTTGGGAAACTGGCAAGCAGAGCTCCATCAGCTTCAAGTTCCGCACCAAAGAGCCCAACGGCATCATCGTCCTGGCGACTGGATCCAAGCAACCTCGGGCCAAGAATGTAAGTTGCCTGATTAATATTCCTCATCTAACTTAAGTTCCCTTATCCACCAGCCCGTATTGATCGCGATTGAACTTCTGAATGGCCACATCTACATCCACCTGGACCTGGGATCCGGAGCCTCAAAGGTGCGAGCCTCAAGGCGCCGCGTGGACGATGGCGACTGGCACGACCTAATTCTCCGGAGAAATGGACGCGACGCCAAGGTGAGCGTGGACGGAGTGTGGAACGATTTCCGCACGCCTGGCGATGGAACCATCCTCGAGCTGGATGGGCACATGTACTTGGGCGGCGTGGGACCTGCATACAACAGCGTGGCTTGGCCGGCGGCCATTTGGACGGCTACCTTGCGCCAGGGATTCGTGGGCTGTTTGCGTGACCTGGTGCTGAGTGGCAAGGCGATCGATATAGCGGCCTTTGCACGCGTTCAGGACTCGGGTGAGTACTGCCGTAGCTTTGTCACGCCAGCGATGGTCACCCACTGATAACCCCCTTGGGAGCAGCCTCCGTGAAACCCTCGTGCCACGTTCAGAGCAACGTGTGCAACGGCAATCCCTGTCTAAACGGCGGCACCTGTCTGGAGGGCTGGAACCGCCCCATCTGCGACTGCTCGGCCACTCTGTACGGCGGACCCACCTGCGGCCGGGAGCTAGCCACGCTGGCCTTTAACGGCAGCCAGCACATGACCATCTGGCTGGGGAACGGACAGGGCACCAAGACACAGACCGAGGAGCTGGTCATCCGCTTCAAGACCTCGCGTCCAGCCGGACTTTTGCTGCTGACCAGCGCTGAGTCCAATTCGCCGGATCGGTTAGAGATTGCTCTCGTGGCGGGAAGGGTGCGGGCCAGTGTCCGGCTGAGCGACAGGGAGAAGGTGAGTTGGCCCGGGGGGAGATGTCTTTTGGTTTGTCCTTAAAACTGGAAAGTCGCCTTTAAATATTTGGTAGGAGAAAATTCTCAAAGAAAGATTTTAGTTTCTCTGAGAAATGTTTATCCACATTTCTAAAGGAAGTCCTAAATTTAAAGGCGTCTTTCCGAGATGTACGGACAGTTTTTCTGAGCCTGTGAATAATCCCTTGCAGAACCTGCTGGCCGGCCAGTCGGTGCTCAACGACAACAACTGGCACACGATCCGCTTCTCGCGCAGAGCCTCCAATCTGCGTCTACAAGTCGACGGGGCTCCCCCCGTCAGGGGTATGTTATGTATGTATCAACAGCACATCTATGCCCTACTACGTGTCGTGCCGTGTCGTTTTTTTTACCAACCAACCAACCAACCAACCAGTCAACCAATCAACCAACCAACCAAGCAACCAACCGACTCCACGAGTTGTAAGAATCCCCTCGGCGAGTCCGAGTCCGATTAGCTTTCAAATGACCAGTGCTCCACGCACAGCCCCAGGTTCAAGTTCAAGTAGGAATGCCAATGCCCCTCTCAGCAGGAAGGTGTGTGAAGGTGCTTCAGGACAGTTGAAAGATAAAAAAGATACAAAGTAAAAAGAAAGAAAGGAAGACACGAAAAATCAATGACGAAGGAAAGTGCAGTCAGCAGCGCGTTTTCCTTTTTTAAGTTCCACTTTAAACCTTTTCATTTGAGAGCTTTTCAGTTAACAACGATTCTCACACACCGAAACACAGCCTCACGGAACAACCAAACACATACGAACACACACATGCGATTACACCTGAACGAAATGCAGTAAAATACTAACGAAAAACTTGAAAGAAAACTATTTGGAAAAGTATTTAGCCAGTTTATTTCTCTCTCTCATTTCTCATGACACATTTCTCTCGAACTTCCTAACTCCAATGATGATGAACTAAACAGCTCTACTGTCTATCCACCTATGTCTACCTCGCTCTGTATCTCTGAACATCGTTAAGCATCTGCAATATAGTTTGAACATCATAAGACACCAAGCTCCACATCCATATCCACATTCCACATTAGACACCATTCCACACATTGTACGCCTCTCTGAAAGTTTGCTTAATCATCCATGGCATATACTCATGCGAGTCGAGTCGAAGTACCCATCGGAGAGATGGGTGTCGCACTCGATCGCACTATCAACTACTCATTCGTAATAATTTTTTATATACTTTGCTCTTGTAAGTTTCTCTCTCAAAACTCTTTCAAACATCTCGATGTTGTGTTTTCAGTTGCGATACTTACTTACTTGGTTTGATTTCCCAGTTAAGATTGCCAATTCAATTCCAATTACAATTCAAATTCCAATTCCTAAGCCCACACAGTCAACGTATTCGAACGTAATGTAATCTAAAAGAGTAAATGCGAACGCAAGTGAAAGTTGGACAGCTGTAAAGTATCAGCCTTAAATGTTATAAATACTTATAATTATATTGATTGTCTTGTACATTGTTTTGTCCCTGATTAATCGAGTTATTCTTAAGTTTTTCTTGGTTCCTTTGGGTTTATTACGGGTTGCCAATGAATGATTTTAAATCCTTAGTTACAGTGTTTCAATCAATATATCCATATTAGAGTCGTAATTTATTAATATTACAAGTTATTTAAAGCTATATTATTTAGCACATTTTAAGTCACACTTAAAAGTGATTTAAAATATAACCTCAATTTCCTTGGCAACCTAATGCATTATTTCTTATTTATTTCTTACCAAAAGATCCCTCGTGTATCCTCTTGATTTCTGTAAATATATATCTGGAAAGAGTTTTCGTTTAAAGACCTATGATAACCCTAAACAATGAAAATGAGTTAAATAATTGCTGTACCATAACCTAAACGACACGTGCGGTATGTAAACGTTAAAAGGTGTTTGTTTCAGACTCCTATCGAATGTAGAACAACGAGCAACAAGAACAACAGCTAATAACCATGTCAAATGCAAATGCAATTCCCTAATCACAATCGTGATCGACCTTCTTGAAATAATAAATGCAACCGAGAGAGAATAATAATGAAAAATCCAAAAAAGAAAAGAAAAATATGCCACAGAGAAAATGAGTAAGGCGAAACAATGCAAAATGAACGGGAACGCAGCGTAAATAATTTACAATGTACAATATCGTTTTTTCGTTTCATGTTTTAGGCGAGAGAAAAAAATCGACACGCAAGAACGCGGTGAAACATTTTTTTGCCAAATCGCTCGGTGAAAGTCACGCCATCGGCAAATTGCGATTGCCATTGCCATTGCTTCAAAATTTGGCTCTTTTTAGCCTTCTGCCGGGCCTGGCTTATTGAGTCGAGAAGGCAAAACAATGTTTGGAAGCGCCCAGGGCTGTAATTTTGCACCATTTAATATGTAATTAGCTTTGTGTTAAGTAAACTCAACTATTCGTAAACATCAATACAACAACAGTACCGCAACCGCAACCAAATTGCAACTAACTAATCAAGCCTAACGTGTCTCACGTACAATTAGATTCTTGTTGTGTAAGTGTGAATAAACAAAAAACATAAAAAAGCACCTAAATGGTAAAAACGAAGGAGAAATCAATCAATGGCAGGCTATGGGGATGGCTACACAGAAAGAAAATGCTTGCAATGAGCGCCAGTTTGAAGTATTTCGAGCCTGTACGGCAATTCTGTTAATTAAATTGTTACAATTTTAGTTTTTCGAGAAATAATGACCATTCTTTAAGTATTTTAAAAATTCAAAAGAAATTCTAAAACTTTCACGTATTCAGATCAATTAAAATGATGCTCAAAAGTAGGCTACATACAAATTCATGATACATTTTGATATTTGTCAATTATTTTTGTCGTTTTAGCAAGATTTAAAATTCCACAAAATTGTATTTCTAATCGAAAACAAAACTCAATTAACATGAATATTTAAGGAGCAAATGAATCTTCCAGAAAGCATTCCTTAAATTATTAACAAATTGTACAACTTATATAGTCTGTTGTATTCATAAATTATTTTCGGCCTTCAATGGCTTTGTGTCCTTGTAGCCAGATCCTGCTCCTGCCAAACAAAAACACTGAGACACAAATACTCACACACTACCAACCGGAAGTCTCGCACACCTGCACGGGCACAGGCATAGTCACACACTCCCACACCCACACTCTCTCTCGCACCGTTTGCACACACACTCACGTCACGTGAAGTGTTTGCATGTGAGCACCCGAAAGACAAGCAGCCACGATAATAATACCAGTAGCCAGAACCAAAACCAATAACTGTCAGTCAGAATGAAATAGCCAACCGCATGACCTGCTCACGATCTGAGCCCGAACCCCCGAATCCGGCTAGCCATTGTACAGTGTATAGTGTGTATTAACCAGTGTATATCGTATATATCGTATATATCGTATCGTTCGCCACCGCATCGTATCACTCTGCTCAGCCCACTCAGCAAATCAAGTGTATGAATAAGTAACCGTGAATGCGCCAAATTGCCAGCTGCAACAACAGTGGCCTACTTCGACTTCTTCCCACCACATCGCTCTGTCTCTCTCTCTCTCTCGCTCGCTATACTTCTCTCTTTCTCTGCCTCTCTCTCCTTTTCTCTCTGTCGCCGAAGTCATTTGCATGTCAAGATGTCAATCACTCAGTGGGCCAACGCGTCGTATGCGCAATGTGGCCGCTCGTTAAGGCTAATGCACCCTTATTAACTTAGACGTAGTCGTCGCACACACACAGAACTACACCCAGGCCAAACACACAAACACAAACATGGAACTCTCTAGGGCACAGATTAACACACTTACAGAAGTACAAAAGCATTACCATTGCCACGAGAGAAACCTGGACAGTAACCCATACCCATCGATGTTTAGTTCAATGTCGTTAAGCAAAACCCCCCGAAATGGTTTTTTGTTTTCTCTTTTTTTTCAATTATCATGGTTATTACCGATATTATATCTCTGTGACCTTTTCATTTCCAATTACTAGCCCGTTCGTAGGTTGCCTATTTTTTCATTTTTTTGCGTTTCCTCGGTTTAATCTGTTCTTTGAGCCATGCACAGCTGAGAGAAAAACTCAAATGAAATTAACTGAAATGTCACCGCCACCGTAATCGTATTGAAAATGTATCTCACACACCAAACTAGTCTAAGAAAAGATATATAAGTATTCCTCAAATGTCAACCAATGCATATTCGTATGTAAACCAGAACAAAGCGCACCAACTAACTAATCTAACTTAGCGAACTCTTTACTTTTACTTACTTTCCTTTGGTTTGCGCTGGCTAGCGCGAGCTAGTTCCATTTTCGATTTTCGATTATCGATTTCGTTTTGTCTTAATTAACAACTTAACTTAACTTAACTACAACTACTATCCGTACCAGTACATATGTATTGTAATCTGCACCTTTCTTTAGTATGTACCAAGATGCAACGCAACAAATCAATAATAATAATACTCCAATCGAATTCCAACAACATTCAGCCACCTGTCGAGTGAAAAACAATGCTTGAAAAATCTATGAACCAACTTAGATCTATGTCTACTAAAACCGCATACCTATATCTACTCAATACTCTAATACTCAACTATATACTCTTTGACTACAAATGCGTATGTGCTTCTTGTCACCAACTATACTCCATATACTCGTACCAAAAAACCTATATATATCCAAGTATATCCATATGTATCCAAAGTTAACGGTACTCCGCCTAGTCAGCAACTTAGAGCAAAGCCGAGCCTGGCTTGACAACCCCATGGCGAGGCGCCCGAGTTTTATCCATCTCTTGTTTTTGGAAATATTCTTTGCACAGCCGAGACAATCCTGGGGCGGCACAGCACCATGGAGATCCGATCGATCCACCTGGGCGGGCTCTTCCATGCCGAGGAGGAGATCCAGATGACCTCGACGATGCCGAACTTCGTCGGACAAATGCAGGGTCTGGTGTTCAACGGCCAGCGGTGGGTGTCCGCGTCCTCTCAGTCCTACTTATTTCTATACCACTATTTGGTTTCTTTCCTTAGCTATCTGGACATAGTCAAGAGCCTGGGACCGGAGCTCTCGGCTCTGCCCAGCGCCACCTTCAAGCTGACAGCGCGCTTCGTGAACTCCCCGGCCGGACAGCCCTACCACGCGGCCACCTTCCGCTCCAAGCACTCCTACGTGGGTCTGGCCATGCTGAAGGCCTACAACAGCATCTCGATTGACTTCCGTTTCAAGACCGTTGAGCCCAATGGCTTGCTGGTCTTTAACGGTGGGCGGCGCAGTGACTTCGTGGCAGTGGAGCTGGTGAATGGACACATTCACTACACCTTCGACCTGGGAGACGGACCGGTGACCATGAGGGACAAGTCTCGCATCCACATGAACGACAACCGCTGGCACCAGGTCAGCATTCGACGACCTGGGCCCAAGACCCACACCCTCACCGTGGACGACTCGTTCGAGATCGTTAGCCTGACCGGCAACAATATGCACTTGGAGCTGGCGGGCATCTTGTACATCGGCGGCGTCTTCAAGGACATGTATGCCAAGCTGCCGGCCTCGATCTCGTCGCGATCCGGTTTCGAGGGCTGTCTTTCCTCACTAGACTTGGGCGACGCCTCGCCATCGCTCACCAGCGATGCTGTGGTGCCCAGCTCCTTGGTGGTCAGTGGCTGCGAGGGACCCACCAAGTGCAGCCAGAACGCATGTGCCAATAGGGGAATCTGTGTGCAGCAGTGGAATGCCTATGCCTGCGAGTGCGACATGACATCCTACACAGGACCCACCTGCTATGATGGTAAGTGAAGAGGAAGTCCTTTAGGGATCACAAAAGTATCATAATTGTGATTTCAGTGACAATTTAACCTTAAATTTTTGTATCTTATATTATAATTTAAAATAATTTCCTTACAGAATCCATTGCCTACGAGTTTGGCAACAACAAGGGCATGGTACAGTACACCTTCCCGGAGAACGCACAGGCCGACACCGAGGAGGACAACATCGCCTTGGGCTTCATAACCACCAGACCGGACGCAGTGCTCCTGCGAGTGGAGAGTCACACCACCCAGGACTACATGGAGCTGGAGATCGTGGAGGGCAACATTTTCATGGTGTACAACATCGGCAGCGTGGATCTTCCGCTGGGCGAGATCGGCACAAAGGTTAACGATAATGCCTACCACGTGGTGAGGTTCCAACGCAAGGGAGGCAATGCCACACTCCAGCTGGACGACTACAATGTGCAGGCCCTGACGCCGCAGAGTAAGTGCAGGGACACCTAATACCGGGGGTTATCTAATGTTATTTCGGATCTTCTTGCGGTTGACTTACAGGCCACCACTCGACCGTGTTCAATACCATGTCCAACGTCCAGGTCGGCGGCAAATTCAGCCGCAACGGCCGCAGTCGCATCGAGCGGCCGTTTGCTGGCGTGATTGCCGGACTGTCGGTGAACAAGTTGCGAATCCTGGACTTGGCCGTCGAGCGCGACCCCCATATCACCATCCGCGGAGATGTTCAATTGGTAACTGGAGTATTAGATAGAAATGATCTGCAGAGAATGCAGCAGGTTAGGGAATTTATTTGAAATTTTATTTGAATTCCTCTCAACTTTCAACTTTCCAAGTATTTTTCTCATCGTAAACCAAGTTTATTCAAAATTCTTTCTTTAATTAAATACAAAAAAAGAAACCAAAAATGAAAATTAACCAAAATTACTGTATTAATCCGCTTCATGAGTTGTGGAACCCCTTTTCCCCAAAACGATTTGACACGATCTGACATGATTTGATTTGATTTGGTTGCACCACGGATAAATCCGAATAATGTACAGTTCCCAAGCACCATTTCGATAGCCCGATAATCGCATTGCCTTTAATCGTTGTACATTGAAGTCATCGTCATCAAAATCAAATGCGGGAAATTCGGTTCGACATTCAGTATAAACGTTAACTGTTCCAACTAAACCAAAAGTATTAGCTAACTACTAAATGTATAAACCTAGTGTAAATGCTGCATTTGAATTGAAATTATGATTTCCCTCGGAAGCCTTCGTTTTTATTCTGTACCGCTTTTGAACGCACCAACAAAATAACAAAATCGAGACTAACCAGCGTTTTGAGTTCCCTCAATTTGTATCAATTGCTGCACAGCGCACATTAACCAATAATTGTGAATATATATATATATATACAAAGCCATATAAACTGATACCACCGATTTAATATGCACTAGAACTCGTCCGCACCAATGCTGCATGACTCTAATCAAAGCTCACATCGAACAAACATATACCCAAACACTTGTAAAATAAGCCACTGAAGATTGGAAACTAATTTAAGTTCCGATTAGTAGGGGAATCAACTCTATAAAGTTACCTATTAACTGTCAAAGGAATCTTCAGACTGCCTGAGATTTTGTGAAATTTCTTACAAAACTATCCCTCTGCATTGTATTCCTTTATCTCCCGTGGCTTCATACATACTCACATCCATACATATATACCTAATCAAGCAGCACCTAAGCAACTTACTAATGCAACTAACAAAACCCCATACAATAACCATCGCTTGGCCCGGCTGCCGCCAGATCAACTGAAGTAAAATTAGACTTTGAACTCTACTCGACAGACGCCGGCGAGTGGTTTCCCCGGTGCCCTCGACGATCTGATCTTCTCTGGAGCCGGGTCCGGGTGTCGCGGCGATGACGAGGACGAGTGCACGCCGCCCTTCGAGTCGGGCAGCGGCGATGACCTGATCACGCCCGTCTATGTGCCGCCCACCAAGCAGACGACCACCTCGCAGCAGGGCAATAGTCTGAGCACCGGCGGAGGCAGCGGCGGCAGCGGTGGCAACACCAATGGCACCGAGAGGGCCTGCGACGACGAGGACTGTGTCCACGGATCCGGCGACTATGGGGAGACCACAGAGCAGTTCACATCAACGAGCACGGCCAGAGGAGCGGGCGCAGGTGAGTGGCTTTTTATCCAGCAGTGTGGTGGTCTCATTTTGTCATTGGCATTTGGATCAATCACAAGAAGCACACACTGTCAAACAAAGGAAACTCCAGACACCACAATACACCACTAATACACACACTTCATCGCAGACATTAGCTAGTCCCACTCAAAATTGTAATTAAGTATACGCATTAAGTATACGCAATCAAGTATACGCATCAAGTATACGCATTAAGTATACGCTCCAGTTACATAAGTAAAGTAGAGAACGTGTTAACGATTAAGCTGTGGGTTCCGTTGTGTTCGACTTCTAGTTCCAGTTCGAGTTGTAACCTATAATCGAATTTGTATAATCATATAACCAATTAGCTAGTGACGCTTTGCCTTTTCAGTTCGTTTGTTCAATGCTCCACGGAGATCGAGGAAGCTATGCCAATGCTTTGACCGCTTACACATTCAAAAAATCAATCCATTGAAACAGCCAAAAACCAGCCCCGAACAAACGTATATAACTATATATATACATATATATATATCGCCAATATCGCACCCCTTGCAATGCATCAACCCAACCAGATTCAAAATCCAACCAATCAGTCAGTCGCTCAGTCGCCGTGTCATCTTCAGCTCAGCTCAGATCAGACCAAAAAATTCAAAAATGAAAATATATAAAAACGAATCGCTACAACGCAAAGTCGCCTCTCCTTCATCTCCACTCTGTTGCTGATGATTGATTGCCTTCTAATTTGAACTGACGACGAGTACGCCTTATGTGTCTCTTTCAGAATGTGAAATCGCCTTCATATT
The DNA here is from genome assembly GCA_018152175.1 of Drosophila jambulina. Lineage (NCBI taxonomy): Eukaryota > Metazoa > Arthropoda > Insecta > Diptera > Drosophilidae > Drosophila > Drosophila jambulina. Next base: position 7,453,544 of record JAECXH010000012.1, on the reverse strand, counting down.
TCTGACTGTGATTGCGCCATGGATACTCTGTAAATTCCCATAAGCAAACAAGCAAAAAACAACCAAGCAACCAAAGCAATGCACTTAGGCTAAGCTTCCAACTCTAGGCCTCTGTCTAAAACTGTATAACTAACTCCTAGCATTAACGAGAGCTAAACCACCAGCAACAGCAACTACAACAACTACCAGAAACAACCAGAAACAACAACAACAACAGCCAGAAAACTTCAAGAACCAGAACAACAGCCACACCAATCATTGGCGAGGGTTTTGCGTTTGAGCGAGGGTTAAGCGTTAAGCGATAAGCGATAAGGGTTAAGCAATATATACCCATATATGTATGCTTATGTATATGTATCTGGGCGCACCGATCGATGATGTATATGTTTTGTACATAGTAGCGATAAAGAAGCCAATTCTGAACAAGTGTAAGATGTGATTTTCCCGTTTCCCGTTCTCCAGTTGCTCCTCTCCCTCCACATTTGTTCCCTCCTCGATATCGCCTAGTTCTACCCGTTCTTCCAACTTCAATTTGTACATATCAGCACAGAAGGTCGTGCCAGGAGCGAGCAGGTCAAGTAGCACCCACAGATAAAGACACAAACACTCCAAACATACAAGCATATCTCTCAATATCTAAATCTCTATCCTCTCTAACTGTGTTGAATAAACTATGAAAAGCAAAGCAAAACTGGCAGTTGACATGATTTTTGGGATGGGGAAAGCTAACTTGAGGTCTGAACACTTAAGAAACAATGATTTATCTTTGAATCCATTCAAAATAGGTTAAAATAATTATTATTTTAGGGTTTTGTCACTTCAAGTCCCAAGTACTTATTTTGTAAAGTATGGTCCTTTCCCAGGATAGAAGTCAAACCACAAAAACGCACACATACAAAGAACATTAATGCTTAAGAGCCCCACTTGAGAACACTTGAATAAACCCAAACCGACTGCTTGCAGAGTCCAACAATGAAATGGTCACGATAACCACCACCGGACGCAGCGATGTCACCACGGAGCAGCAGCAGCACGGCAGCAGCAGTAGCAGCAGTGGAAGCACTCCGTCCTACGCCACCACCCAGTCCAGCAGCAGCAGCAGCAGTAGCTCCGGGGGAGGCAGCAGCACCCCCGGACAGCCGAGCACCACCAGCAGCGCCGCTACTACTTCCACGCAGCGAGCCACCAGCAGCAGCACCAGCACGAGCACGACTACGTCCACTACGACCACGACAACCACTACTACGCAGGCCACCCCGTCGCCGGATGTCCGGAACACGGTCACGGAGCGGGAAACCACGCCGTATGACGTGTACAACGCAGGCATGGGCGGTTCTGGACGCAATGATCACGATCGCATGCAGCTGCCGGACGAGCACCTGCCACCGCCTCCGCCACCGCTTCCGCCGCAGGAATCGCCACCCTATGGACCCTATGGCGGCAACACCTACAATACAAACCTAAACAACTACCGGCCAAAGGGCAAGGGCGGCAGAATCAACTCCATTGAGGAGGAGCGCACTGCCATGATCATTGGCATTGTGGCCGGCATCCTTATTGCCGTGGTGCTGGTTATCCTGCTGGTCCTGTGGCTCAAGTCCAACGGAGATCGTGGCTATAAGACGGAGAGCGAGAAGGCAGCGGCCTACGGCTCCCACAATCCGAATGCGGCGCTTCTGGGTAACACCAGCACGAACGGCTCCTACCACCAGCAGCGGCAGCACCATCACCAGGGCGGAGGCGGACCCGGGCAGCAGCAGCACCATGGCCAGCAGCAGATACACAATGGGCACAACGGAAACGGAAATGGGGGTGGCGGCGGCGGCGGCGGCGGCATGATGTCCAGCGGAAGTGGGTCACTGGGCTACGGCAGCGATGGCCGGCCCCAGATGGCGGGACTGGTGCAGCCCAAGGCCAAGAAGCGCGACTCCAAGGACGTCAAGGAGTGGTATGTGTAAGGCGTCGGGGTAGCGAGGAATTATCGTCAAATTAGCAATAAAATGCAATTAGTGCAAAGCCGAGAGCCGAAGTGAATGTCCCCTAAGATACACACGCATAACGTATATATATGAATATATATTTATTTAGCAGCCTCATAACGTTAATTAGACGCAGACACAGTCGACGACACTTGGATCGAGACCGAGACGAGAGTGTACAAATGAACGGAAGGATAATAAGGGCGCGCCTTGCGCAGCTCGGTTCGTGGGCAATAAGCTGATAAGCTGATAAGTTAGCGGCCAGCAGATAGACACGAAATACTTTAGACGACAGCATCCGCTAACGTTTAGATTACGCCTAAGAAATTATAGCTTCAACTCAAGACTTGCTATTAACTCTAGCACGCGAGTGCGGCCACAACCATCAGCGAATAAGCATATAAATTACACTAAACGAGTAAACTATATATATTATATATATCACAGCGTTATGATAAATTATGCCACTAGCCAATCAAGTAATTGTGTAAAATATTTCGCCACACAACAAGTACGAAAGAACGAAGCCCCCAGTAAACTGCAAGTCCTCTAGCGAATCCACTAAAACAATTTAGCAGAAATTCAGCAATGTAAACGTAAAGTAATGGTAAACGGCAATGGGGCTCTGGGCGGGTTCTTCCTTTGCCCAGGCAGCGTGTAAAGTTACAAAATATGTGGTGCTGTAGACGTACGAGACAGGATAGAGTCTGTCGACTACAATAATATGATAATGTGAAGACGAGTGCAAGAATTTATGCTACGGATTGATTGTTTGTTGAATTGAAAGCGGCTTTAATTAGTTAAAATGTAAATGATATAAACTAAAGGATAACTAACTATGGAGAATCAAACAGAATAATACGAGACACAGCGGTAGTTACCCACGATTTGATTTGGTTGACGTAAACGTGATGCGACTTTTTCGTTTGCGTGCAGTAACTCAATGCGAATTTTGGTTAGTCCCAATTCCTCTAATCCCGAGCCCAAAACACATATACTTTTTATATGTATTTGAGACTAAATATTGTCATCGCCTTGCATGCAATATGAACTCAGACATATCAAGTGACAAGACAAGACACCACACACACGCATTAGGCACACGCGACACACACCACACACACTCTAGGACACTCTAAGACACTGAAGCAAACCTACCTAGCTTTTCTACAACCACAACTGCTATTCAATGTGAGCGAAAATTACTTTACCGACAACAAAAACCAAAAACGAGGAGAACATGCAACAATTTTACAGTATTATAGCAGCTTAAGCGTATTTTTCGAAGCCAACGTGACGTATACACAATCAGCAGTCACCGCACACCCACACTCACACGCTTACACCGACACTGACGCATACAGGGAAGCCACAGGAGTCGCTGACGATTTAAAAACAATTCAAAAGATGCCAAAAAGTATGTCAAAAATTGCCTGCTTTTAAGCGAAAGTTAAATTGGTTTGAAATCCTCGGCGATTCCTGTGTCTGTCCTTATAGATCCGAAGCAAGATTCGACTTTCTGCAAGCTGCCATTTGGTAATTGAATTCTGTATCCGATAATATCAGAAATATCATTTTGATGCGCTATACTCAAATTTTTGCCTCACTATAAATACATAAATTAGTGTATCATTTTGGATTAAATATACAAAGAACTATATACACTCGATATACTTACTAATACACGCACACGCACACTCACCATTCACAAACACACCCCGATCTCACTCACACCTCACGCATTTGAACATTAGCGAAATTACTGGACATACTTCTCTCAAATTCTTAATGGAAACCAAGGCGAGGTATGCTGTATATACCTAGGAAAGTACTATGTATTACAAATAATATATATATTTAACAACTAAAATACATATATACTGCATTTCAAGGAACTTTTGATATATTTTCGAGTTTTTTAAACCCTTAACTTGTATACAAAGAATGAGGATGGAAGGCGAAACGTATGTAGGGAAGGCAGACAAACTAGCGAATCTAGCTGAAATGAACACCTAGGACAATTACAATTACAAGTACATAGCGAAACACGTACACGGACATAATATATATATTATACAAGACATACACGCTACATCAAACTATACTATTTATAAATGTACATCTATACAACATATACACGCATACGATATAACTTACGAGTATAATTATAACGAAACAATTATTATGTATTACGTACGTCCCTTCGATTTGATAATGAATCCAAACGAGTAACGAGTAACGACAAATTTTAAACGCTGTTGATAACCAAAACAACCATTCCCACTTATCTATGTAACACTCTCTCCCAAACGGCTACGAAAACTCTTTCTCTCTATCTCTTCACAATGTTAATGCTGCACAAGGAAAACTCTGCATTTAAACTAAACCACAAAGTTTATTCATTTCGATTCAAGAGGAAACCAAACGAAAACCAAAACCAAATTAAATATATAACTAATTAACAAATTTGCCTTGCGATTTATCAGAGAGCACACACACACGCGAATTCAAAGGGAATTTCGAATATCCGCCCCGGCTAACTTATCTTTATTGTGTTTCCAAAAATTAATTACAAGTTATTTATCCGAATTCGATGAAAATAAGAATGCAAAGGGCAAACCACACTTGAGTCAAGGTAAATGTTATGTATGATATAGGGACACAGGGGGAGCGTAAAGGACGAGTACAGTTAGTTGTATGTGTAACAGTAACATAGTTAAAGCATGTAACGTAATAGTTCAAGGATCGCAAGCGATGTGGAAGCGCAGGTGCCGGGCAGATGACAGCAAGGAACGATCGCCAGTATGGGTACTAAAACTTACTTCTACTTAGGCTTAATATCATTGTTATCTAATCTATACATAAATATATAAACCGAAACACAACACCCACATATAACAAAGAATATGTATTGGACGCGCAGCGCTTGAGCTGTGCCTACTTATAAATATATATATATATATATAATTAACAAATTGTATCGTGTATGTATATGTAGCGGCAGTGATTGTTAAAGAAATTGCTTTGTTTTGTGTTAGATTTTTTAATTTACGAAAAAAACCCAAAAAACAAAATTGTAAAACGCATACAAATACAGAATGACTGACAAAACACAGAATTATAACATTGCATATAATAAATATAAATAAAATATAATTGAAAACAAAAACTAGCATCGAGCTTGGTGTGGGGTGGTTTTATTTAGGAACTGGTTTTGTACAAGGTGTAGTCACAGGCAGTAAGTACGGGGTGAGCTGCCGTTTTTAAACTTTGAACTTTGGATTCCCATAATAGCCCTCTAATGATCTTAGCCTTTACTCCCCGGACACCTTCCCGATGATGATCTGCTTGGGTTTCGGTTCTAGCTAAGAGACAGTCTGCGGCTCCGGCCCTTGAATTGGAATATTCTCTGGTTCTTCCGATTCGGTTGATAGTGTACGAACGCTCTGCAGCACCTGCATTTCATGCATCTCCTCCAGATTGTTGCTGGCGGGTGGGTCCTCCGCGATCGAAATGCTATCTATCAAGGATAAGATTCAAGTAATCAAAATTTATCTGAAGGGGAGCCCATTTTCGAGCGTTTCTCCATCTTGTTTTTCAATGGAATGGAAATGTATTACTAAAGCCTTTAAAATCATAAATTGCTATAATTTAAGAAATAAAACTGAATTGAGAAATGGTTAAAGCATTCTTTGAAGTGTAATACTTTTTAGAGATAATACAAATCGTTTATTTTGTAAGGTAGGCAAACAGTGATGTTAATCGTTGCTCTCAAAGAGACATTGAATCAAAACAATTAGAGGTTTACTCCTAAAGGAACTCTTACCCATGTTAGTTGCCTTTTTTCGAGCAAACAGACGAGCGAACGTAAAGTTCTTGAAAATTCGCTTCACCGCACTGCTCTTCCGATGATTGATTTGGTTGGCGTCAGACAGTGGCAGGCCCTCTGGATTGGAAAGGGGTATGTCTATCGGATTGGACATATTCTTCCACTTTGTCCACTAAGATCTGAAGGTTGACTTTAATTTAAAATGAGGGCCTAGCTGACTACGCCAAACATTTATGCCAAAATATTGACAGAAAATCCATTGTCATAGCCAATTGTAAAATTATCATGACCATAGCCTACTCGGCATAATTTGGGTAAAATAGGTTAAGAACACATTCAATCAAATAAATCAAACCAGATATAAGTAATAAAAATAATAATATTATATTAATAATGAATTTAATTACATTATATTTTGAAAATATATTATATATTATAAGAACACATGTGTTATCGGTGAATGAAAGCCTTGTGCAATGATCACTTATTAGTTGACCAACTTTTCTAAGCAGTCTTTTAGGAGATAATATAATAATCTATTATAACTTTGTGAACACTTTCCAAAAATTAAAATAATCTGGATTCCCGGGCACATGGGGATAGCTGGCAATGAAAATGCTGATAAAGCAGCCAAACTCGCGGCCAAATCGCCCTTAATCTACACCCCTAACCACAACCATAATGACACACATCACCTTTTAAAATTAGCACTTAAACGAAATCAATCGCAACTACAAACGTCCGACTGGTACTAAGACATCAGCAATCTCTCAACCACAAACCAGCCCTTGAAAAACTCTTCCCTTAATAGAAGAGAACAAATAATTATCAACCGACTCAGACTAGGACACACATTCCTTACAAATGCCCACTACCTTGACAGAACAAAAAACAACCTGTGTCCGTTGTGCAACAACGCGCAGGTGAACATTCATCATATTATCTGTTCTTGCCCCGCTCTATCCATGCAACGTTCCCTACTCCTTTACAACCCTATCAATACAATAGCCAACCCCTCAAACAAAAACTCCGAAATCATAATCAAATTCCTAGACATCTGTAAAATTAAATACAAAATATAATTATTTATATTCATACCCATATTCATTGATCTTTGTAAATATTAAAAATATATGTAAATAATCGAAATACTTTAACATTGTAAATACCATAGTTAGGTTAAATAGTTAAGTCATAATTCATATAAACAAAAACCGCGAGCCGAAGGTCTTAGCTACTATGGCTCCTAAATTTAAGTTAGCTCTTAGCTTTTAACTATTTGTTAGCTTTAGATAAATAAATAAATAAATAAACTTTGTGAAAAATGCGGAAAATTGATTATATACGAACGGTTTATACGACTTTTTACTTTTGATTTGCTGAATGGAAAAACATCGATGATTCCCCGCCAAACATCGATGTTAGCGATGTTCCGAAAACATCGATGACATCGATGTTGGTATCGATGTTTCTCCACCTCTATCTCGCACTGAATAAAATTGGAATTAACTCGTTGTAAATTATAAGTTTAAGCACAAATCATGGCTGCCCCAGCAAATGCACCAGGAAAGGCCGAAATGATCGACCTGACCAAGTTGAGTCCGGAGCAGCTCGTGCAGATCAAGCAGGAGTTCGAGCAGGTGAGTCGCGTGTGGTGTCTCTCATCTCTCGTGGGCACGATGAGTCAGGAGGGGTGCGGAGGGGTCTGCCAGTGGCACATGCACATGCTTCTAAAAGTTCCCGTTTTCGTGCTCCTGCAGGAGATGACCAACATACAGGAATCTCTGTCGACGCTGCACGGCTGCAAAGCAAAGTACGCCGGATCCAAGGAGGCGCTGGAGACCTTCCAGCCGGACTGGGAGAACCGTCAGATTCTGGTGCCGCTAACCAGCAGTATGTACGTGCCGGGACGCGTGAAGGATCTCAACAACTTCGTCATAGACATCGGCACCGGCTACTACATCGAAAAGGTAAATACTATTGGTTATACCAGTACCATTTGAACACTGCTCATCTTCTGGGCCATCTGGTTTTTAAAACAGGACCTGGAGGGCTCCAAGGACTACTTCAAGCGGCGGGTGGAGTACGTACAGGAGCAGATTGAGAAAATCGAGAAGATACACCTGCAGAAGACGCGCTTCCTTAACTCTGTGATCGGTGTGCTGGAGCTGAAGCAGGCGGCCGCCGCCAAGATGCTCCAGGCCCAGCAGCAGCAGTCCCTGCAGGCGCCATCCCAGAGCTCGTAGGACGACGACAAGGACGACAGAACAGAACAAAAGCATTAAATTATTAAACTTATACACGAGATGTGTGCATTTAATTAACGTAGTTTATTAAATTGTTCGACTATTTTTTGGCCTGCTCTAGTGCCGCGCCGAGAACCTTCAGCTTCTGCTCATAGGCGGACTTCAGTTCCTGCAAGGGGAAGAGATTCAGAAATAAAGGGCATTCAGGGGCCTGAACGTACCTTGAAAATCTTGGACTGAGTGTCGTACTCGGCCCGCAGCTTGTCATACACAGATTTGGAGATTACCAGTTTCTTTTCTGTGAGCGCACATTTGTCCTGCTCCGCCTTGATCCACTGCTGGCTCTTCTCCAGACGCGCTTGCGTGTGATCGCACTCGGTGGTCTTCAGCTGCAGCATATCCTTGGTCACCTGGAGCACGTCTTTAACAGATTCCACCTGGTTCTTCAACACGGCTATTTGCTGTTCCTGCTGCTTGTTCACCTTGGTCTTTTCGAACAGCAGGGTTTTTGCCCTCACGAGCAGCTCCTCCTGCTCTTGCCGTGACTTGGGGGCGTCTGTGCCGCCCAGCATGACGGACTGCTTGAGGGACTGCTCCAGCTGGATCACTCTCCTCTTCAATTGCTCATTTTCGATCTTGGCTTCCTGAAATCAGGGTCAGTGGATGACTGCATCCGATGGACACGAGTGAACTAACCTCAAAGTCTTTGCGGAGTGCTCCGATTCTCTTGCGAGACTCCTCTAGCAGCGCCTGTTTTTCACTCTCTAACGTGAACACCATGTCAAGCAGCTCGTTCTGCGGCTGCTCCGGCGACTGCACCTCGTCCTGGCCATTTGTCGGGGCTGGAACTGTGATATTGTTGTTGAGATCGCCGCCAACGGCTCCCTCCTCGTTATTAGCGGACATTTTATTAAAAAGTATTCCTTAAGTTTTAAAAACTCGTCGAGCAATGTGCGTTTCGGCTGTTTTCTTTTTGTATTAATAGACGAAATAGATGCAGACGCTATTTATAGCGTTCGCCCGACTCTCCGGCTCTCTGGGCGCTGTGCTCTCGACCACCACTCTCCCGTAATAACATAAACAATATGACTCCAGTGTTTAGTTGGCGCCTCAGCATATTCTGAAGTTCGATTTATTATGCCATGAAGCAAGGATGAGAAAGGATTGTGCGGTGTTAATACAGATCGCAAAAGGCAACACAAATACATTGTTGTTACAATCAAATGGGGCGGGCGACAGTTGTGAGTGATTTAATTAAGATTAAGTGCCTAAACTGAATAGAAGAAGTGTCCCTCGCAGGTGAGGAGAATGTCTAACCGTCCAGCTCGCCGGCGGCGCAGGCATCGGCATAGCTCTTGCCACTCTTGTCCTCCGGATTCAGCTTGATCATGTCATCAATACGCAAAATGGTGATGGCCGCCTCTGTGGCGAACTTCAACGACTTTATCTTCGACATGGCGGGCTCCAGCACTCCTGCCTTCTTGTTGTCCCTCACCAGACCCTCGATCAGGTCCAGGCCGGTCCACTTCAGATCCGAACGCTCGGGCTTCGTCTGACTGGAGTTGTGGTAGGAGCGCAGCTTGGCCACCAAATCTGTGGCGTCCTTGGCGGCATTCACGGATAGTGTTTTGGGAATGACCAGCAGCGACTTGGCGAACTCGGCAATAGCCAGCTGCTCGCGAGAGGCCAGCGAGGTCGCAAAGTTCTCCAGGTAGATGGACAGGGCAGCCTCTACGCAGCCACCGCCGGCAACCACCTTCTTGCTCTCCAGCACGCGCTTTACCACGCACAGAGCGTCGTGAACAGAGCGCTCCATCTCATCACAGTAGAAGTCGTTGGGACCACGGAGGATAATAGAGGAAGCAGCGCTGCAGAGAATAGGAAATATAAGTTATGTTTCTTTTGGTTAAGTGCATTTATGTTCTCACCGTGCCTTTGTACCCTTAATGAGAATGAGCTCGTCATCACAGATGCGCTCTTGGGCCACCTCGGCAGCCTCTCCCACCATGGAGGCGTCAAAGCTCTCCTCGCCGTCCATGTTGGTGAGAGAGGTAAGGAAGGCGGCACCTGTGGCCTTGGCAATGATCTTCAGGTCACTCTTCTTTACGCGACGCACAGCCATGGCGCCCGCTTCCACGAAGTACTTCATGCACAGATCATCAACTCCACCGCTGACCAGCACTACATTGACGCCGGTGCTCAGGATCATGTTGATGCGCTCCTTGGTGATGTCCAGCTCGCGGGCACGGATGGCCTCCAACTTGTCTGGATCGTTGATAAGCACTTGGACGCCCATCTTCATCTTGGTCTTCTGCAGCGAGAAGTCCAGGCAGGCGATCTTGGCGTTCACGATCTTCTTGGGCATCTGCTGGGATGCGATTGTGCAATTCAGGGCGTAGCCCGGAATCAGCACGGACTCCCGAGCGGACTTGCCGTGGGCCTTCAGCACATTGATGGCCTTGATAGAGTAGGCGGTCTGGCCGCGGGGATCTGTGATCTTCACTGACTGGGCGGCGTCCACGACCATGGCGGAGAAGAACTCGGCATCAGCGCCAATGATCTTGGAGCTCATTGAGGTCTTGGCAATGTTGATGAGTGAGTCGCGTCCCAGCTCGTCCACAGGGGCTGTCAAGTGCTCCGAAATGTACTTGCAGGCCTCCTTGCAGGCGATACGATAGCCAGAGATGATGGACGTGGGGTGGATCTTCTGCTTGACCAGCTCGTCGGCGTTCTTCAGCAGCTCGGCGGCCAGAATGACCACGGAAGTGGTGCCGTCGCCGACCTCCTCGTCCTGCAGCTGAGCCAGCTCAACCAGGACCCTTTAAACCATACAATTAGTGTCTTATTCGAGGACTTTACTCTTCAAAAACTCACTTGGCAGCGGGGTGCTCCACCTCCAGCAGACGCAGGATGGTGGCTCCATCGTTGGTCACCGTGACATCGCCAATGTCGTCCACCAGCATCTTGTCCAGGCCCACAGGTCCCAGCGAACTCTTCACAATGTTTGATATGGACAGAGCGGCCATAACTGGAGGAAAACGAGAGAATCAAAGTTGTCATAACCTCACTTTGCGGGGCTTCTAGTTGGGAGCTTGCAACTTCTTATTTGCAGTGGCCGGCATAGAATGACCCATCAATCTTGTGGCACAGCCCTTTCCCCAAAACATTCCGGAACCTTCTGGGCCGGAGCGTGACCGCCTGCTGCGTAAGAAACGTGCTCTGCCGGCAGACGCTCCGCAGCTGTTGACAAATACCCGTGTTTCTTACCGTTCTGTGTGCGCACCGAAGCGCCCGACTGGCGGGTGCCGGCAATGGACAAAGGAGAAGCCAAGGTCGACATGTTCTTCTGTGATTCGGCGACTTTTAATATAATAACGAGATAATCAAATACTGCAAAAACCGCACGTTAAAAAACCGCCTGACTCACTTTTAGTGTGACCGAATCTGCCCAGAGTGGCCGTAGGCTAGTACAGCGATAATACTGGCAGAGAGGTTTCAGTTTGATGTGGTGTGTGTCCAAGATAAAAATACCGTTAAAATGTACAATTTTTAAATTTAGAAAGGTATACCAAATTGAGCTAAATATTTGAGGAACTAAACGAATTTCGATTGAAAGTGTCTTATAAAATTGAGTAATGTATGGAAATGTTTAAAAATTTTATATTATTATACTATACTATAAAAAACATTCTTTTAATTGAAATGTTTTATTTTCTGCACGGAAGTTGATTAATAGTGTCGCAAGTTCTGAATTCCCTTTCTTCCCAACAAGTGCCCAAAGAAGTTTGGCTTTTGTCTTTGCATTTAGTTTTCTCTTTGTCTCTCTCCACGGTGTTAGCCAAAAGCCAATTTGGCTTTTTGTGCTGCTTTTGCCGGCACATCGTGCAATGTTTTTGTTATGCCTGCCACTGCTCCTTTCTCCTCTGCTCCCTATTGCTCCAGTAGCAACTAAGACAAATTGTCCTCGTGCAGAGAGTAGTTACAGCTGTGGACAGAATACTAGGGTTAATGGGTTTGAAACTAATAGAGTACATATTTTTTCGATGATATACCCCAATAAAGCGGTTTTTGTATGGTACATTAATGTCTTGGCTATATAAGGATCTCTTCTATGACTAAAATTTAGAAAAGGAAATAAATCAAATTAACATTTTAGGAGGAGCCAGAACACTGGACTGATATTATTTTTATAACCTCGCCTGCACAAATGGGCTTTTGTTTGTGTGTTTTGGTAAGGTACACCCATATTTGTAGCCACAGCTGATAATTGCAGTGGAAACAGCAGCAGCAACGGCAACTGCCTCCTGCAATAAAAGTCACAATGGCGACAGCTCACGACAGAGCTTTTCCTTCTTTCTCCTCTACTTTCTTGTCCCCAGTGTGTGTGTGATTGACGGCCGGCGGGCTTTCTCCTGCATGTAGGCTTGTGTGCCGAGCCTGCCGTGTCTGTAGTTATTGTTGAATTCAATTTGCTGTAAATGTATTGTTGGTTCTTTGGGCCCTTGTGGTCGCTTCTGTTGCCTTTGGTTACAGCTCATTAGCAAGAGCTCACATACACTTGCCACTACAGTCGCAAGACACCCCTATATACATAAACGCACGCGCTGATAGTGTTCTTGGTTGACTTAAATTCAGGATACACAAACGTCGCGATCAAACCAATGTTAAGTACAGTAAAGCACGAAAACTGGAAAATAATCGAAGTTCTTAAATAAACAATCAACTCTATATCAAAAATCAACTCTAAACAATAAATAAAGGTAGTTTCTTTATTCTACAGCTTTAAACTCTTCTAAGCTTCAAGTTTAAACCCCATATGATGTATTAACCTTATGAAGACTAACATAAAATAGTTAGCTACCTGTTTTGCTTTTGTTTATTTATATCAAGGATCCAACTCTCGTACTTACGAAGTTCCTGAGAGAAACTGATTATCCTGAAGGCTTTATAAAAATAAAAAACAAATTTCATAGCATCAACAAGCAGCCCAGAGGAGCTCCTTATACTAATATTTCAATCTATTCTTTCCATACTCATTGTGTATTAAACAAAAAACTCTTAACTTTAACAAACATTGATTTCAAGCTGAATTTTATTCTCGGAGGTATTTTAATACTAGTAGGTTTAGGTCTCGAAATGGGCTTCCGATTGATGTAATTAAGTGTCCTTAGTATTATTATATCAACCACTTTCCTACTTAATCAAGGGTCGTGGGTATTTGTTAAAGTGCTCAATATATCGAGGCTTAGCCGTACAAATGAAGCGTAAAAGTGTCCAGATGGCTGGCAGCAATTCCGATTGATTTATTGTCGCAATGGTTAATACGATTAAGGGTCCGCAGTACAAATAAAACAATGAATGAAGAGGGCCATCACAGTGGGAGCCACCTGTACACGTGTGTGTGCTTGTAATGCCACGCCAAAAGTGTCTGTGTGTGTGTGCGTGAGCCGAAGCGAAGCTCAGCGGCTTTAATTGCCAGCCGGCTGGGCTCAGTTTGTCTCGACTGGTTGGTGTGTGTTTGTGGGTCGATGTGGATGTGGATGAGGATGTGGCTGCGGTTGGATTTATGCTTGTTCTACATGCATGTTGTACAAACAATTTAGCTGTAACTGCGACACACACAGCCAGCCTGCCCCAACAATCGCACAATCGCACACACACACGTACAGCGGCAACTCGGTATGCGAACTGGACGACCTCCATTTAACACCAAACGTGTCATTTGTGGCCATTTGCTGGCTGGTTGTGCTCGTGTGTGTTTGTGTGCTTTATGAGGCTTTGGCTGCGTTTTGTGGTCTATTAAGTGGCTCGCACTAAACCGAAAAATATGCCATCATCTTTATGCGACTTGTGCAACAAGGCGTATGTGCGTTATGCCTCAAGTGCGCAACAAGCGCTGGGGACTCGAATGGCCACTAAAACCCCTGCGAACAGGACGCAACTGTTTACGGACCCTCACAGAACGCAAGTGAGAGAGTGCATAAACTAAAGTTCATTAAAAGTTAAATATATGAGAAGTACATAAATCAGGCAAATACGGCCAAGACAAAGTTGGTACACACTTCAGCTTGAAGCGGCATTTAAAGACGTCGTGACGGGAGGCAAGAGCAGACCGCTTACATTCGTACCTCGACCGCTGGCTTACCGTAATTCCCAATTTTAGGGCTCTAATTAATCCAGCTCTTCTGCATTGACATCCCTATAATGCCCCACAGCCCGAAGAGTATAATAAAAGCAGTGAGGGATAAAGGAGCTAAACTCCAGACAGCCAGTGATGATAAGGGTACTCTCTGTTATGGTACCATGCAAGGTACTTTTTACTGGCTTTTGTGAGGGGATATAATTTACACGGAAAAGTATTGTACCCTCAGAAATCAATAAAGTCAAAATTGGAATAAGAAGCCAAATAAAAAAGTCGGAATAACAATGTTATTTCGAACTCTTTGTACAAATCACTGGCAGTCTGGGTACAGCTTCCTAGACAGACACTCTTCAGCACTTCTTCCCACGAAGATGTTTACGACCCGGCCTGCTGTGCATGCAACAGTGGTGGCGAGTGGCGGAAAATGGCAGAATGTCGACGGCTTCGCCTACGCCGAGATAAAGGCGTCCAGGGAAACTTTCGCCCACAGCCGGAACGAAACTGGGGGAAGCGAGCGGATCGGAGCAGAGCCAAAGCAACAGTAAGCCAAGGCAACGGACACGGCACATGTATGGGTTGCATGGAGCTGTCTATCTGAACCTAAGCCCGCTCCAGGTTATGTGAGTGTATTAAAAGTACATAAAAAGCGGGGGCACTGCGTTCACACGGAATGGGATCGGGATGGCAGAGCCCCCTGGCCTAGTGGCCTGGCACGGCTTTAACGCGAAGAAGAAGTGAGCAGCGAGTGCCGCGCGGAGCTGAGCGATGCAGAGATAAACAAATAAACAAATTAATAAAAGGCAAATAATGAAACACGACGGAAACACGAGTCATAAATTAAATAGAAACAGCGAAAATTACTTATCCAAAGGCTACGGGCAGTCGAGGACTCCAAAGCCAGACGAGAGCACTGAAAAAATGTCCTTTTTGCGTTGTGCCTGTCAATTTTTCGTAGCATACACACAGGCGCGGGCCTCAAAAAACTTTTGGTAAAGGAAACAAACGTGGCGTGGCGCTGACGGTGACGGTGGACAGCGGCGGTGAGGTGAGATGAGGCGAGGAGCAACTGGGTGCCAGCACGAATAATCTACTAGCGATTTATTTGAGACGGAGACGGAGACGGAGTCGGAGTCGACTCCGCTGCCCCAGCTGCTATTTTGGTTACTTCTTTTATACAAAATACTCGAGGAACTGAAGGTATGTTGTGTTCGGAGTATTTATTATTCTTGATCAAAATCTACAGATAATTTAAGTCAGAGAAGTTTTAAGACAGATTTGAAACGTTAGTTGGCTTGAGACTACGACTTATGCCCAATAAATACTCAAATTTCTAAGGATATATGAATAATTCAATTAAAATAGTTATGTACATATAACAAGTAACACATATTCATTTTACTTTTAGTCCATGTCTTATTTACAAAAAGACAGCTATTAGAAAAATTTTTAATAGATAGATGCTTTATCAAAGTCTTGTTTAAAAAACGGTTTATATCTTGGAGAGCTGCTAAAATCCTGAAATTACCAGGTATTTTCTATTCGTGTCCTGCCCTGCTACCATTCTTTCTTGTTCATATTTCTATTTCTGCTTACTTTCAACCAAACGACGCGGGAACCGACGACGACACCGACGACGACGGCAGAGTGGTTCGGAACCGCCCTCGGATACGGGTGGCGTGCTGGGACATCGGCTCCTGGTCGGCGGCAGCAGTCGTGCGTTGTCCTTTGCTGCTGTCGGTTGTGTTCGCGCTCCGGTGCCTACGTATCCTCATCCTGAACCAGGGACCCCGACATTCTCGGAGCCTGCTAGCCGCCACATTGGGCCAAAGGCTCGGCACACACCTGTGCGCTATCTCCCGTCGCTGCGCCGCTGTTCCTCTGCTCCACTGCTCCACTGGCGGGTAACGTAAGCAAATTTGCACGTAAATTGCGCTAAATTATCTACAACACAGCAAAAATTTGCCTGGCGCGGATTTTTTCGCGTGTGCCCCGCACCACGTCCTTCCTCAATCCTTGATAAACTCCCTGAAGGGGAGTCCCGCACAAGGCAGGAAAAACACGAAATAACCGCTAAGTGTTTTACAACTTGAAGGCGTTAAGTTGGCCATCGCAGGCCCAAGTTTTTCCGCCAAACAGAAATCTGTGTAAGCTCCTTGACTGCTGGCTTAAAAAAAGGAAGAGGGAAAACCCGAGCAAGCCAACATCTTGTCAACATTTTCGGGAGATTTTATAGTTGCTTTATTGAATTCTAAAGATCGCGGAAAGTGCTTCGTTTTACATACATAATGAGGCCACTAGTTCGCTAGTGAAGTCCTGATAGCTTGGCAGAAATATGAATTAAAAACTTTTTCTTTAAACTTAATTAACAAACTTTCGTGTGCAGAAAAGAGATTTACTTTTTTAACAGGAAGTTATTATTAACTAATTAAGGAATTAACTAATTAAAATGGTCTTAGTACGTGAAGTAGTGAATATATGTCGTATTTGTAATTATTAATTTAATAATACAGTGAACAAGTGAAAAAGCCATTGCTTTGCTTTAAGCTGATTATCCATTTTATAATTTAATAGAGTTTTTTTTAACAGACTAGATGTTAATATATTAATGATGTTGTTTCATAACTTTTAGCCACTATTAAAACCGTTTATTTTATTAACAAATAGTGTTATAACTAGGTGTTATAACCAGTTTCAGCATACTTCTAAAAATTATAAGAAAAATATTTCCAGGATATTTCTGTTTCTTAATAATTTATCAGTTCCTTAATTTGATTCTATTTTCATTGGTTGACCGAATTAGATTACATTGCGTATACGCCGCGGAGTCTACACCACAACCACTTGAAATGTGGGCTTAAATTTTACCGCTACATATGGCACATTTCGCGCCGGATGTCCCCGGGGTGTCTCCGCTCGATCTCCACAGGATTTCGACGATGTAGGCTCTTATGCTCCGCTCGCCAGTTCAGCGAACTCCGCCCAAGGTCCTGGCACTTGTCAGCAGGAGGGATTACTCCGTCCGCGCTGCCTCGCTGGCCACATTTTATTGTTTGTCAGCATTTACATGAGCATTTACATGCCCCTGGTTCCCCGTCCTTCGTTCTATTTCCCCGCTGTGCGTCTGGTGTGGCTGTGTGAGTGCGGTAATGGCCGCGACAGCTTTGTTGTTTTCTTGTTAGCCACGCATAAATTTTAATAGTTTTCCTATGCTTTAAGTGGCCCTCGGGCCAGGACTGTCGGTATGTGTTCACCTCGGCGGCGCCCACCTGCTCCTCCTCCAGGCACACCTGCCCACGTTTGCTCTGGTTTCGAGTGTCTAAAAATAAAGTCTGGGCCGCGCCGAGCTTATCCTTTGCCTTGAGCTGTTCAAAATGGAATTATTAATATTTCACGTACCGAAATATAGACATGACCGACGGAAAATGCTTTCCACACACACACACGCGGTTGGATCTTGCTTTCGCCCGTCTTCACTTCACTCGATTTCCCAAAAAGCAACATTTCGGGCTGTTTATTCGCGCATCAGGACTCGTCGTGGGCCTGTTTAATCATAACGAAATGCGGTTCACCCATATACACCGCCCACCCACATGGCGGTGTGCGCCAGCGTGGGCTCGGATTTCCATTAGCGCATTTCATTTTAATTAAACTGGCAACTGTCACGTAGCCGGGGATCGATTTGTTGGGCATTAGGGTAGTAATTTGGTTTCCTCCTAAAGCTCCACCTCCACCTGCTGCTCCTCCTCCTCGTACTCTGCCGTCCATTTTCGGGGCTTTTTTGATTTGTCTTACCCAACTATGAACAAGAAGTTGATAAAGTAAACTTTTCGAAAAAGTTCAAAAGTTTTCGGCAAATTGCGGTCGGCTACCAGAAATACATACAAGGCGGGGGCAACTTCTCGGGAATATACTTACTTGGGCAAACTGCAAGTGGAATTTGTGGCCACAATTTCAATATTAATTTCAGCCCTCCTCCTGCCGCCTCCGGATTAGCCTGGCCACCTGAGCTGTCTAAGGTGCCTGAGCAAGGGCCAGGAAAGCAATTGAAATTTTAGAAAAATACCTCGGAGCCAAATTTGACCCAGATCGGATATCGCTTAACAATGTGTAAACTGTCTAAACGAATTATTTGCAATAATATTTTGCTGGGCCAAAATTGTTTGAATAGTTGGCCAAAAAGTTTTCGGGGTTTCCCCAACACGAACTGGCGTCCTGCTGGCTCCCGCTCAGACTTCTACGAGTATGACTCTCAATTAAACACATTTTAAGCGCTATGTGCTGCAAAAGTTTTGTGGCAAAGTACTTAGGGGAAGGAGGAAGATGGGGATGGGAGAGGGGCTTGCTGAAAACTTTTTCAATCGATGGCACAAAAGCAGCGCCTGGCAATTAATGCCCCAAAAAACGGGAAAACACACAACTGTGAGTGGAAATTGGCGTGTTTGTCTGCGATTGTTGTTCGTGCCTTTGTTTCGGGGTAGGCGGGGCTGGGGAAAGTTAAAGTGAAAGTGAGAATGAGCCATCGTCTGCTTTTGAAGTAGTTCATTAAGTGATTGTTTGATTGATGGCTCAATGGGCTATCGTTCTTGAGTTGAACTGCCAGCATCTTCATCTGCATCGTGATCTGATTTAATTTTCATTGCCAGAGACCGCACTTTGTTTGGCTCTTAATTGGCCAGTTGGACAAGGTCGGCTAAGCGAATAGCCGGGTTCAGGGCTGAGAAATACAACTACGACCTTCAGCAATCCTACACTGCAACGACTTGCAGCTGGGCTGAGCCCGGGGCCGAGTTTTGATTGATGACCTGGCTGAAAGTAAATTGGAGTGTGTTATTAATAAGCTTATGCTATAGAAATAATGGTGCTTTGTCTGTAATTTGATTGAATGACGTGCCAATTATCTAACTGAATCGGGGGAAATTGGAAAAGTTTAGCAATGGTCAGTGGTATAGACAGGTTTTAATTGAATAAATAACTTTTCAAATCAAATCCTCGTTTCGTTTTAATGGATACAATTTGCTGCGCATATGAGCTAAATGTCAGAGAAACTACTGCCGTGCTCGTAGGAATGTATGCATTTTTAATAAAAGCATGTATCATGTATCACTTTTTCCTTTTCAACCTTTAGGCCAATTTAGGTAACAACGATATCGTTGTTGTAGGGATATCCCTAATTTTCCATTTACCCACGTAATTACGCCTTGTATGGGCATGTAGGTATTCAGACAATTTGCGGATTCAATTATATCCATGATTAGAGAAACACAAATCTCAATTCCAGCGGAATAACTCAATCGATTCGCTTGCCGAAAATCATGGCACGTTACGTATACGCAACGGATGCCCGTTGACAATGTATGCCCAACTAACTAGCTGCCAGCAAATAGACAGGACTCCCCCTCTGCGAGGGCATTGTATGGATGAGTGCCAAGGAAAGGAATCACCCATTCATAAACACACTCGCTCGGTCTCCATCTCCGGTGCTGCCAGCGGACGCCCCCAACCGGTGGCCTGCTCATCTGTCAGCTGGAGTTTGGTTAGTCAAACGTTTGTTACATTTCGCTGGCTAAAAATACAGAGGCAGCTGCCAGTGTGTGCATGTGTGTGAGATACACACGGCACAGGAGCAGATACCCGGCTGTTCCTGCCCCTTGTTCTGCTCCTGCTTGTGGGCTTTCCGAGTAGTTCGCTGCGGCACTGCGCTTATCTAATTATAGCTTCATTACTGCGCTGCCTGATGGAACATGGAATGGTGTTACCAGTTACCAGCCACAACCACTTCCCACTTCCCACCTCCCACTTCCCAACCCCATCCCCAGCGAGCACCGTCGAAGGACATCCAGCGGCAAGTAGGCCATGTGCAACCCATTTGGCGTTGGCCTAGACATATTATTATCCATCCGGGCAGCTAGTTTCCCCAGCTCTCAGGGCCAGGGCATGTCAGTCAACATAATCATCGGCATCAGAGCGCCGAGTACATTATCGCAGGAATGATAATGAACAGCCAGCGCGAAATTGCAGCCATTAGCCGGCCCAAAAAGCCATTGAAGAGGCCCCAGAGTGTTTACCTCTTGGGCTCTGACATTTTCTTGCTACTGCGGGAATCCTACGAAAAAATTGACACACACGCGCAAGGCAGCAAGGCAGCGAGGCGGCGAGGCAGTGATTTGATTTTATTTGATTTGCCTTCACTTTTCATGTGATTTTTCGATTCTTTTCTCTCTTTTTGTTTGGCTCTTGTTGACGCTGATTGAATACAAATACAAATATAAATAAATGGCGCTCACCTGCATGTAAATAAAAGCTTTAATACATCAACAAATAATGGCATGTCTGACAGTCACCTCGCCGTCTCCCACCGTTCGCCATCTCGTTCGCCATCCATCCCGCACTTCCGTTTCCGGCGCCTTCCTTTTATATTTTTCTTGTTTTATTTTTCTTTCTTTTCATTGCTGGGACCAAATTCGATTTTCAACATTTTACACTTTGATTTCGGCAGCGCTCTTGTTGTTTTCATGGCGCTGTCCCTGTCATTATGTGATTTCGTATTTTGCTAAAACCCAAAAACACACAATAGCTATAAGGGCGGATGCTTAGCCACCTTCCAGCAGGCGTGTTCGCCTTGAAAATTCCCCGTAGAGCATTTGACTTTAATGGCGTTCGACGTTCGATGTTCAGAGCTCGGTGCCCTGTGCTCTGAGTATATGGACATGTTATGATGCGTGGCCGAACTCACATATCGCCGGTTATATGGCCTCGTATACTTGTATATGCTGCGTGCGTGGCCTGCCAACAGGAGATTGTCCTTTGTCTTCGGACACCTCCTGCTTCGGTCCCTGCTACCGCTGCAATATCCTTCCCCTAATATTAATTCAATCACTTTAGTTGCATGGCCCGCTTTATGGACAGTCCTCGGATCATCAAACTCCCGCCTTTTGACCTTTATGGAGCACATTTACGGTGTTCGCCACGGTTCGGTTCGGTGGTGAAACTTTAAATTTCCTTCCTGTTGGGCTGAAGGAAATCGTCCGCAAATCGTAAAGCAGACAAAGGACAGGCCATAAGCCTGCTGGGATGTATCCATATCTATATTTATCCTCACTGCGCCGGATGCTGAGGCTGAAGTTGATGCCAGTCTTGTCCGTATTGTTTCTTGTCAGCTTGAATTTTTTGTGATTTTTCGTGTGCACATTGCCGCCGCTGTCTGTCAGCAGAGGAGCAGAAAGAAAAGCTGGTCTCTCCCCCAGCTTTTTCCCCTCTTAACTTCCATCCCGGCCATGTCTGAGAGCTGCCCCAAGCAATCTGGCAGATAGAGCTGGGGAATCCGAAATGGGGATGACCTTTGCTGGCAATCGGTTTCCATTTCCAAATCGCATTATATATGCTGCAGCAATAAAAGTTAAATTGTCCTCCGACTGCGAGAGGACATCAATATGGGATTTCATATTTGTCTGCTTAATATTTCAGCGTGGCCGTGAAAAGGATATCGGAATCGAACAAAAAGGGACTCCCTTCACTCCCGATGCGATTTGTCAAAAGCTGTGTGCGAGTGTGCTTCGGAATAAAAACGAAATTAGACTGTGTGGCAGCAGCGGGTTGATTGAATCCAGAATCGAGTTGGCATTGTGTAAGCTTTTCGCAGCAATAATTCATTGCGTTTTGTCAGCTAACACTTGCACAACGACTGAGCTCTTGGCCTGATAAATCATTTATTGAAATGCAATTGCATTTTAACAAGTTTTTACTCAGTTTTGACTTGTTTGCAGTTTGAATTTACTGGCAAATAACAAGTCATTACATCGGAAAAACAATTTTCTTATGCGGTTTTGCTTTAAAATCACTTGAGTTGTGGGCACCCCTTAGCCTTTAATATGCTTCTGATCACATTTCAATATGTATTCTCGGACACTGAACTTTTTCTGGCTTATTAAATGTTTATTTATGGCCCGAATGCGTGGCCAGACCTCTCAGCACGTGCCACTTGAAACTGTCTGTCTGAAAAAAGAAGCTGAAATTGACTGGCTTCAGTTACAGTCTGACCCCGCCTTCCTATTTAATATTAATAATTGAAATTTAAGAGGAGTGCAGACACGGAGCAGAGCGAGCGGCCTGCTCCCTAATTTACATTGTAATTTTCAGAAAACTTGTACATTTATTGAAATTCCATTACGTTTTATGTTTATGCCCTGGTCCTCCCTCTGCCCAAAACTCTCAAATCCGAAACTCAATTTGTGAAAAGTATGTAATTGTTGCTAATGGCTGTGGAAAGTTGGCCCAAATCGGCGAGGGGCGGATAGCTTCCCGTCAGATGTTTACGCATCCTTGGATCTGGGGATGTGTGCCGGGGTAAATAAAATAGGTAGAAAATTGCTGGCATATTAGCCAGCGAAATGCCATAAAAATGCGCTCACTTTTATACACTCGAGTGTGCTCCGGTGTTATAAAAACTTGGAGCCCAAGAGCAGAACAAAGCAGAGACATTCGATTCACTTGCGTGCCCCGCACACATTCAATCGTACACGGCAAGAAATAGTAGAGTATTTTGGGATTTTTGTTTATTCTTCATCTTGAAATTATTTTTTACTTACAAATATTATAATCGTATGTAATGCTAGCTGCCTGATCACTTCAAGGGATCATCTTGGCGACTTTGCGATCTCATTTCCTTCTGTGTAGCCCCCTTTTTTGGGGCCAGTTCCGTTAAGAGACGAGGACACAGGCAGAGTCACTCACTCACAGGGGTATAAATGCAAATGGCAATTGACTTTCATGGCGGATGGATCGGGTGGCCAAGGAAGCGGGCTGAGGCAAAAGACCGGGGACCTGGGCGCCGCTGCCGAGCACAATGTCAAATTCAATCGCCAGCGAAGGTCGCACACTTGGCATGAAAAGGCCAAAGCCAAAGCCAAAGTCAAAGCCAAAGCCATCGACATTGACTATCGACTTAGGTGAGTGACTCGACTCGGCTCGACTTGTCTCGCTTCGGAGTCGGAGATCCTGGCCGTGCCACGTACGTGATTTCATGCTAATTGTTTGGGCATTGCAGGAGCAGCAGCGGCACTTGGCCCAAGTTTGCTTAGTCTTCGGCCATTTTGCGCTCCGTTTGTCAATGTCGTCTGGGGCAGTTTTGAGTCGTCGTGGACTTCTCGGGGCCATGCAATTAATTAACGCTAATGAAGCTGCCACCGACTGCCTCCCTCTCCGGCTGCCACCGTTTGTCTGGCAAAGTTTGCTGTTTTCCGGGCAAGAAGAACCCCTAATCGCTCAAGGTCCTGGTCCGGGCTGCAGGTTGCTCAGCTGGCAGTCCGTTTAGAGCCACGGAAAGCAGACAAAACCAAAACCAACCAAGCACTCGTGCCAAGAGCAGGTTGCCTCCCGGCCCACCTGCCTCGATTCCGTGTCTGTGTCCTTACGAGCACACTGAAACAATCGGCACTAAAAGTAACAACAATTGAGCAAAATACTTTCCTGTGTTTTTACTCTTTGCCAGCTCTTTCTGCTGCCCCCTTTCTCCTCTGGCACTTTTCTACTTTTGTTTTTACTTTCTGCCATGCCACAAGCAGCGGTAGCAGCAGCAGCCACAACAACAATGGGTCTCTCTATGATGTTTTTGCTTTCAGCAGTTCCAAGCAGTTGGGCGAGTGTGTGCTTGTGTCCTTGATAAGGATGCATCTTTTCTATTGTTAGCCTGGCATTTTGAAAAATGTTCTCAGCGTGGAGCCCCTCTGCCTCCATCGCTTTGCCTCAAAAGCCAGCGGCTTTTGAAGTATGTGTGTCTGCCTATGTTACATGACTGCACGTGCTCCTACACACTCCCCCGCTCTGTCTCTCCACCTGACGCCCACCTCCAGTGCACTCGGAAATAATTTGAAATGCAAAATCATGCGGAAGGCAGGCGCAGTGCGGCTGGAGAGCTGCCACCTGGGCACCGTTCACCATCCGAATGTCCTGGCACTTGTTGTTCCTGTTGTTGTTGCTGTTGTTGCTGGCACCTAAGCATACTCAAATACACAGTCGCACCCACACGCAAACACACAGACGCAATGGCTCACGCACCCGCAGGCTCGCAGATAACCGTGCATAGGTTCACAGTGGATGGGCAGTCGTGCGTAGCTTTTAGCAATTTGCTACCCCGGGATTACGTCCTGAACAGGGTGTATGTGAGGTGGAATTAGTTTCAGGTATCGCAGCTAAGCACCAGAAGACACATTAAGGGGATTTGCGTACTAGCAGGGATTCTGCGAAGTGCTACAGATTGAATTTGACAAATCTGCATAGCTTTAACTAGGAAACTGCACTATTGCCGTGTAAGCTATCATCGCCTACTTTTCATAATGACCTAACGATGTTCTTTGAAAGTTGTTCTTATAAAGTTGTGTATAATATATTAATACATAAGATACATTGATTAATTCCCATTAAATTTCATCACAACCTTACGCAACCACTTTGGCAATCGGTACCAACTGCTCTGGCGCCACTCGTCGTAATGTGTCAACAGAATATTCTAAATATTTGAGATATCCGCACAGAGCATACACCCTGTATGTCAATTAAAGCGTTGCCAGCACGTTTTAGTCGTTATTTTTCTGTCATCAAGGAAGTCCGGAGTATTATACTACATATGTGCTTTGTCCGTCCGCATGTATGCGTACTTTAAGTCTTTTCCGCAAGTTGTAAATTTATTTTAATAAAGCTGGCCGCGTGTGAAAATGCGGCAGGGTCTGAGCTAACGAGTGGCAGGGCAGCGGTCATAGGGACCACAATCTCCAACTATGACGGGGCGCATGTGGGCAAACAATTTTCACACTTTTTGGCTTTTGGCCAGCAGTAACCGTATAAATGATATAAACAACAGCCGGAAGCGGAGCGACATGCATCATGGACCGCCTGGCTCCGGCGCTCGACGTGTAAATATCCTGAAATATTCAACAGTTTCGGGGGCTGTGAGGGATGGATGCGGGTGGTGTGCCTCGGAGTCTGCCATGCAAATGGCAAATGGCAAAAGGAGCACTCGTGCAAGGAAAATATTTGTGAGCCGTAAGATAAAACCCTGCACATGTGAGGCCGTGCTGAGAGCGGTATCAACAGCCGCGAACGTTGCCGCAGCCAGCGAAATTAATTAAAAATTGCATAACCGCCACTTTTATGGCCATGCTGGCACCGGCTGGCGAAGTGAGCGTTCAGGGATCTTTCAGCCAGAACCACCCCTTCTTAACAGCCTTAATGTCTGACCCGATTTCCACTGGACAAGAATGCAATTTAATTAGCAGCCCTGCAGTAGGAAGAGCCTGGGAAAATGGTTTAAAATTACTAGGAACGAAGTATACACAGGTTGTATACTTGTATACATTCTTGCTAAATTTTCATTGGTTTTATTAATATCAACTTACTGGTAATTCGATGTGTCTCGCAAGGGAATTTACTCTTTGGTTATATTTTGGAAAATCAATTAAAATTATCTCTTGTCCTGATTCGTGTGTTGTCATGAAGTCGAGTTCAGCTTTCCTAAATAATTAATCAACTAATTAATGCCGTATTTGCCTTTTCCATAAATGGATATCAATGACATTCTTTATTTGAACTTATATTTGCAATTGTAATTTGTGTGTGGGAGTATTTGCTGCATGCCTGCCTGTGTTTATTTTGTGAATATTTTCCAAATGCTGCCCAAATTATGCAGTTCATTATTCATCCCAGGATCCGGCTGGCGAGAGAGGCCACAGGAGCCGCAGGAGCCGCAAGAGCAGCTGTCGTTGTCAACGCTGCTTGCTGTCAGGCCTCAGAAATGTAGACCTGAAAAATGCCAACTAAAATGCTCATCTATTTACAGCCAAGTTGTGCGCTTGTGTGTATAAATGTACAAAGAATGATGCTCCAAAATGGGCAGCGCGTTGTTCGGGCCAGGAGCAATGCAAATAGAGCTCGTAATACTGCAATTTAAAATGTAAATGCGAACAAGGCCAAGTCCGCTGATGGCCAGCATATGAATATGCGACTGTGTCTGTGTTTCTGTGCCTCTGCGCGGGCCATAATCAAGGCGAGGAGCGGCGGGGCGGGCTGAGGACATGGCAGATGAATAATTGAACTTTCACTTCCGGCCCGCCAGCCTGATTGCCTCGACCGCCAGCGCCCACCCACGTGGTGTTTTATGTTGTATATACTTTTGTTTTCCTCCATTTTTCTTTCGCTTTTTTCGCTTCTTTTGCTGTTTGATTTGGCAAATGGTCGACATAAACGAAACAAAGTTAACTTGCTTTCCCCCTTGGCGGCTGACCGCTAACAATTTATCTTTGCATGCTGCCAGGCGTCCAATTAGTTTCGATTCGCTGCCGTTCGATTCGATTTCCGCCTCCGATTGGGTTCGATCTGCTCTTCGGGTGACAAGCGTTTCAGCCCCATTTCACATCCTTGCCAGCGGGCTCTGTCCAGCGCCTTTGTCTCGGGGCTATCTGGGCTCTCGGGGCTCTTAGCACTCAATTAAATCGCTCTTCGAGGGTCATATTTATGAGTTTGCCTGTCCTGCTCGTAATTCCGTCCGGTGATAAATGACTGCGACTCGATTGGGTCACTCAATTAGAAGGCGCTGCGTGTGCTTAAGTGGCATTTTCGGATGTTTGTCCAAATCGATTAGCGAAAAGGGATGAAGGACTGAGCGAGAGGATTCTTCCGTTCTTTGCATAAATTAAAAATTAATTAAGAGCCAAGAAAGGCGGGCTAAAGCGCTCTTCGAAAAGTAATTAAAGCTGACCATCAATCTGGTGCGAGCCGCAGACGAGTGAGCCGGAGACCCAAGCCGTAACCCCAGCTGAACCGAACTCAAGCCCAATCCAAAGCCAAATCCAAGCGCAAGAAAGATTCCAAATTAATTTTTTTTTTTTACTTTGCCTGGGCTGGGAAGAGCAAACATCAACGCTTGTGGCCTGGCCCAGTGCGCTCAGCTGTAAATAAACAGAGGCAAATTCAAATAAGCAAAGAATAAGTAAGAATAAATAACTAACAAGCCAAAGTCGCTCCCAACTCCCAGCTCTTGGCTGCACCGCCACAATGGGCCGAGTCGGACTGAAATAAATCACATCCATTCACACAATGCGAGTGGAGCATGGAGCATGTCCTGGCAACGACCCATCCGAGCCAAGGACCCGACAACCCACGACCCACAGCCGTCGACCCGTGACCTAGCCCAGCCAGAGGACGAGCAGTGAAATATTATTTGGCCAAAAACATGCCACTGATTTCATTTGATGTGCGCATTGATGGCCCTGATTGATTTAAACTTCAATTGAATTGATATCTCTTTCAGCTCTCGAGTTTGTACGTACTTCTGGCTCCAGCTCCCTTGGCTCCTTTGGCTCCTCGTTTTAATCGCCTGCTCAGCATTTGCATCCACTGTATGCTTTGAAAGGTCAAACGAGGAAGGCGAGTCCCAAAGCCAAATCTCGGGCGAGGAAAAGGTAAAGATGCTGCAGGGATCTTCGCTTACCCCAAAATATATATATTAAAGAATAACCGTTGATACACACCTGCTGTGAGTGATGTATTGTCGTCAGTAAGCGCCATTCCTCCGACTCGTGGCCAGACAAAGGCTGAAACCGGAACTGGGATCCCGTGAGGGTCCGGGGCCGGGTCCGGGACTCCGTCTTGCCTCGAACGCCCGTCGTTATTGTTATGGCGCATTGTCAATGCGTTTGACAAAAGCACTCGGCGTGTATATGGTATCTCTCTGGTGGGAAATGCGAAAAGCGAAAGGCGCGGGCGAGCCACCTCCGAGGCTTTTCAATTTGTTGTTCTTTATTGATTTAAAGTTCACTTCAGTCGCGGTCGCTTTGTTGGCGAGTGTCAGCCGCACACGGGAGCCAACCACATAAAACTCATTTCCCTAAAGGTGCGGCGAGGAGACTGCGGATATGGAGACCCAGGGCACACATAGCGCACGCAAATAAACACAATTCCGTTGCTGACATTCGTATTTGTTAGCCGGAGTTTGCTTAGTTTGCCCAACATGGGAATTACACGTTCCTACGAATGTTTGCCTACTCTCGCCGAGGAGCGAGTAAGTACTTCTCCGCCTCCAATGTCCCCATCCAAATGGAAATGGATGGAAAAGTATGGCTCCCGGCGCTGGCACTCAAGTATTTGCCGAAATGAAGCGAAACTTGTGCGGCGGCAGGCGGGGCTGGCATCGATTACGAGGCAAGCAAATTGCAAAATAAATGTACATAATTTGAAAATTGACATTTGCTAATGATAAGCCTCTGTCGCGCTGATGCTGAAATATGGCGAGCAGCAGCTGGCAGCGGCCCTTCCACCACCAGCTGCTGCCTGCCTGGGCCAGGAAGGAAGCGAATTTTCAGGGCCCCAAACGGAAATTTTCCCCTCACAACACCGAAGCTGTTTATGGTAAATTAAACCAATTGAGTGGGATTACGCGTCAGGCACTACTCTCCGTAGTCCGCCGTCCGCCAAAGCCTGGTTTCAATTTCATTGTCTGGCAGAGCCTGCGGCTAACGAAATTTATATACATACCCGCACAATGCCATCAAAGACGCAAGGTGTTTATGGGCTTAACTCTCGGCTCTGATTCTGCTTATTCTTCCGCCTCCAAGATTTGCATGCTTCACGAATCGAGGAATCGGAGAAATCGTTGGATTTTGTGGAGCTATCGAGCTAGGGCACTGGGGGCAGTTGGAAGACAAATAGCCAGCACGTTGCGGTTCATTTAGCTGCCACAACAAATGCCAAATTGATGCAAATGTAAATGGAAATCGAATCCAGAACGCGGCTGCGGAATCTCAAGCAAAAGTCAATAGATGAGCGTGGGCTTAAATAAGTTGGGAAGCTCTGCCGGATTAAAGAGATATCTCTAGCCACTTCAAATTATTGGTATAAGTACTCTGTAAACAGTTGAAGGATTAGAAATAATGGCAACTTAGAAGTATAAATAAATATATTTGCATAGTGGTTAAAAATTTACATAAAGATATGATTTACAAGAAAATACTTAAAAAAATCCTAACCAATCTGAAATATTTAAGCTAAATGGTCAATGAAAATGCTGTGATAAATCCTCTTGGCCAAGTATGGTTAAACCATCTTCTGTACAAATATTATGTTATTTCCTTCCACAAACTGGCCATAGAATCAATGTTGCTCCTCTCGATGGAGAAAAAAAAATACGACAAAAAAAAAAAAATGATAGAGAAAATATAATAAATCGTTTATCTTTTTCAATTGCAGGACTTGGCAAACGATTCGGCCATAATAACGGTCATCAGAGAACGAGTTCTCCGAGAACAAATGTCAGACAGCATGTTTTCCCTGTTGAGTGTCCTCTTTCTTGGCATTAGAGCAGCAGTTGACCGGACTGACAACTAAGCACACACACTGCAGCACCGATTTTGGTCACTACCATGACGCTCTTACAGAGACTTCAGGCCATGTCCGCCACTACGGCCAGGACGATGCTCGAGGACAGCATCGGCGGCGGCGATACAAAGGAGCCACGGCTCCAGCTCCACTTGCAGCCCCCGGAAAGGCAACGGTTGCCCGTGCTGGAGGACTCGGCGTCACATGCTCGATATTTGAAATTCATTGCCGAGGGCCTCATAGACGAGGGCGGCCTGGGCAGCGCGGGGGGCAGCGGGAGCAGCATCGCTGTGACCGTCGAAGACGTCTTGGCTGGTCAGGCACAGGACATGGACGCCGGCGACCCCTCCTCGGACGACGCCGACGGCAGCACACATCTGACATTAGTCTTCGTCAAGTGCTTCGTTATTGGTTTCATCATACTGGCCGCCATCCTGGGCAACATGCTGGTGATTGTGTCCGTCATGCGGCACCGGAAATTGCGGTGAGTCCCGACAGTCCCGCCTTCATCCTTCCTCCCTATCCGTGCATCCGCTGGTTGTGTGTTCATGTGTCTACATTGACATTGGTCGCCGCCGCTCCATTAATTTGTCTCTCTGAATCAAGCGGTTTCCCTTTCCAGCCAGGGTTTCGATTTCATTGTACAGACAACACACATTCCGGCTTTATTACACTTTCCCGAAGCCTTAGGCATTAGGTGCTAAGTGATAATCCCGTCGCTTCGCACCACAAATTTATAAGCATCCCTAAGAAGCTAGTAAAATGAACATAATTAATTAATTTAAATAAAAAAATGCTTAAAATGGGATTAAAATTAATTTAAAATTTCACAAGAAGCATTCAAAGTGCGGTCTTGATTGATGTTTTTCTGGACGAAAGATGTCTTTTAAATGTGTATTTATATCTACTTATAATTTCCTAATTCCTCCTCTTGACTTATTCACTTCTTTATGAAAGTTTTTGACTAAATTATAATAGCCTGCGAGGGTATAAAACATTGACATTACATAGATTATTTTATTTATTTGCTTTTTAACTTACAAACATCGATGTTTCTCTCTTTGTCATAGCCCCATCAAACAAGAGTCAATACAGCAAATATTTACATTTAAAATATTTCACAATAAATTAAAATGAACTACATACCTAAAGAGAGTACCTGCAAAAATGAATTCTTTAACAAACAGGAATGCCCATGTCAACAATAACTTTTTACCACGTAAAAGGCAATTGATATTTTTTTAAAGATTCAGCAGATATATGCAAATTAAAAATATGCAGGAACCTCAACAAAAATATTTATTAAAATATATAAATTGTTTGCATAAATTTCAAGCTATTAAATATTGCAAAATATACGATATGGTTGGCCTAAAAAAACTGGTCTGTGAAAATTCGCTTAAACCAGTAACCCAGGTCAAAGGCAAACCCAACTTGTGCCGCAATCATTCCGTTTTTTGCCCGCTTTTGTTTCTGTGCAATTGCCTGAGCTGTGCCCTGCCACATTGTCCACGAATCGCGGATGTTGTGGCTGTCAAGGACATGGCTTTGGCTTGTAGTCCCCGCTTTTTCCACCTTCGGGCGAGCGGCTTTGCGCGACTTGACCGCTCAGGGCTTTACGAGCTGGCCACCTCGTTTTTGCGGCCATTAATTTGTCATCATTTATCATATTCTCCATCATTTTTGCGTGTCAAGCGCACAGAACTCATCTTGTCCGGCTCCCGAGTATTTAGACACCATCATTTGCCATTCAGGATTCACGATTCACGATGCAGGGGCCATGCCTGGTTGATTCGAGTTAAATGCTAGATACGTGCGTAATTACATTAGAAATGTTAATAAAGGGCGAGCATAAAAATATTGCTGCCTGCTTTCGGGGTGCCATTGCCATTTACTTTATGTGCGGCCATATAATTTGTCAAATTTATGAATTGAGCGCCGCCTCCACATGAGATATGAGGCCACGGGGGCCGAGAGAGTAGGCCGGGCAGCCCCGCAGCCAGGTGAGTACGTGTTTCAGCCGCAAATTCATAAGCTCAACTCGGTGGCATTTAAAGAACCCGACATAAAACACTCCTCCAACGAGTGGGAGGGCGGCGAGGTGACAATGGTGCGCGGCCTAACCCCGGGACGTTCAATGTCAAGGCACAGAACCAAGAAGAGGCTCCGCCAGTGCCATTGCCATATTACCTTTGCCTTGACAACACACACCTGACATTTGCGTCTCAGTCGCAGGCTCAGTCGCAGTCTCAGCCTCTGTCTGTGCCCGAGGATGAGCATGAGCATAAGGCTGAGACTGAGGTTGAGGATGGTGCTAAGGCTGGTGCTGGTGCTGGGGCTGAGGCTCATTTAGCCTGCCAGGGACAGGCAATTTGGGACCTGACCCTGACTACGTCTATTCCATGTTGCCATTTTTATCTCGACTGCTTGTGCCAGCATCTTTTTCATTATTGTGTGCTCATTGTGATGTGCGTTTTCCGCACCATTTTCACCTTTTCTGCCTCGCTACGCAGTTTAAATCATCATGGCAAATTAGACTTAATTACGAAACAACATGTATTCCCACTTAGGCCGTACACATCGACCGCCCACGCCGCCCGTTTATGGCCAAGGGACCCACATCTTTTTTTTCACCATATTCATGTCCTGGCTTCAAAGGAGTGCCTCTCTTCCGACTGGGAACCCAGCCCAACTTAAATAATTCATGCCACACAAGTACGCCCCGAATCAATAAACTGGGTGACAAATTAAAGGTTGGAGCCCGGAGATCAAGTTTAGCTAACGCAGGCGAAGTTGCGGCGCACTTTCACCACTTTCCCCATTAACTTAAGCTTCCAGGAATGACGACGGCAAGCGGAAAGTGCCGTCTCATAATTGTAATCAAACTTGACACCTATCAAGCGCCGAGCCGGGCTGCTTCCCCTCACCGACAGCAGTCCACCACCAGGCCTCCGTTTAATCGGCTTTTGGGCAACGCCTGAGTAACACTTTCGTGTTGCCTTTGATGCGGGTATTTTGCCTTTGTACCCTTACTCTGCGGCTTTAAGCTTGCCCTCAGATACTCGACCTTTTGCCGCCTGCGTCTGCGGCTGTCTCTGTTTGGGGCTGCCGTAATTAGGTTTGCGGGCGGAGCGCAGTTCGATGTCCTGCTGAAATATGACTAAACGGGGGGCGATTGTTAACGAGTTTAACAGATAAGGCCTTAACACAACTGAGAGCCAACCTCAGTTCGTGCTCAACCAAACTTTCTGCATTCACAAGTTCACTTTTCGTATTAAATCACTTTTGCCAAAACCGTTTAGTCTGAAAGCAAAACTTTCATTTGAGAAGTTGTGGCCTCCAATTCCCCACAGGCCGAACTGAACTGGTATGGATATATCTACTTCCCATTCGGTTGCCGGCTGCGGTTTCAACTGAGGCAAGGGGTTATGTTTGAAAATCAGTTCTGACGGCCAATAAACGTATTTGCCGCTCCGCATTGCGCATACGCCGCGTGCACATAATTGACTTAACGTTTTGCGGTGCCACGCAACGTTGATGATTGCTGGTGGAAGTTGCGGTGGCGTTAAGCTAATTATTAATTAACCCATTAAACAATGAAATCCACTCTGAGAAGCGCCGTGCCGCATTTAACGGCGGTCACATGCGGCGTATGCGCAATGTGCGCCCCAAAGTTTTCAACCCAACTTTGAAGGCGCGACTGAAACCGATTAGCGATGTGAACTGCGAGTGACTGACAAGCTTAGTGCACAAATTTAACTTGGAAACTTGGGTAATCTCGACTTCCATTGCACTCGGGCCCCTTCTTTCCGCAGTTGCACTCTAAATCTAATCCCTGAATACACTCTCCCGCCCTGCAGCATCATCACCAACTACTTTGTGGTTTCACTGGCCGTCGCCGACATGCTGGTCGCCCTGTGTGCGATGACATTTAATGCTTCCGTTATGATCTCGGGCAAGTGGATGTTCGGTTCCGTGATGTGCGACATGTGGAACAGCTTCGACGTCTACTTCTCCACGGCCAGCATCATGCACCTCTGCTGCATATCCGTCGACAGGTGAGTTGAGCCCCATTTGCCAACGTAGATTAATTGTGTGAGGACTAAGACCACTTAAAGGTATAACCTAAGGTAGTATCGTATTAAAACGTAACATTTAGATATTTTATGTAAATGAGAATGTAAAAATGAACTATCCTTACGTTTCCCGCAGATACTATGCCATAGTCCAGCCGCTGGACTATCCGCTAATTATGACCCAGCGGCGCGTGTACATCATGCTGCTGATGGTGTGGCTGTCGCCGGCGCTGCTCTCATTCCTGCCCATCTGCTCCGGATGGTACACAACGACCGAGAACTACAAGTATCTCAAATCAAATCCGCATGTGAGTAGCCCAGTTGGGGGTAATAATGCGTTTAATTGGATAATTACATTTACCTGTGAAAGGTATAGGGGCCCCTTCCACTCGCCTGGAGTGGACCTACAGTGACCTACAGATTTCCTTCGACTTCAATGTCGGCGTGGGGGTCGCCCTAGGAGCTGCATTATTTATTCAATTTTCTTGCACATCAAACTAATAGAAAATTCTAATTTAGTTGATACGCACGTTGTGTATCGACTTTGCATGCATTTTACATGGCACCGTGCGTCTGTCCGCCCGTCTTTGACTTTGGCCTGGCCCCGTCTCAACGGGAAATTGATTTATGTTCCTGTGGCTGTGGCTGGAGCAGCAGTTTTACGCCTTTCAGGCGCACAGCCGACAGGTAGCATATTTATTACTCCGTTTTATTGGTTTCCTTCAGTCGCACTCGACACGCCTGCTGGGGAGCTCTCCGAGCTCCGCTGGCGCTGGCCCGATCCGCTCCCATTCCGATTCCTGCGCAGTCAGCAGCCAGCAGCTGCCTTTGCCGGCAATGCGGTTATCATTGCGCCATAAAAAATGCTGATGTAGAAATAAATGTACGTAATTCCATTCCGCTTTTGTGCGCGAGACTGCGGCTGACTGGGGCACAGGCTGTGCATAATTTTTGGCGTTCCGCCTGCCAGTCATGAAAGTCATTGAAGGCCCTTTGCATACATTAGCATCTGCGCGGGGCTTTAATTAGTTTTACTTGTTTATGCTAATAACTGTCAAGCAAGGTAGGCCTGAGGACGGAAGACGGAAGTCGGAAGCCTGCGTACTGGCCGTAAATCTGATTAGACGTCTTCTGCTGCTGACAGTGGTGGCCTTTTGTCAAGCGCCATTGCGGTAATGCACAATGTAATTGAGGTTTTATTGCCGCACTTAACGCTGCAGTAATCGCATTGCCCATACGCAACGTTGGCCGCAGCCGCAGGCGCAGCCACAGCTGGAAATTGCAACGCATTATGCACTATTAGAACTCGCCACTGGCATCCATCCAGTCGCATTCAGGGTTCCAAGTTCAGTATACGTTTTGATTTGTTGATGCCCTAAACTGACACTAATTGAGTTGCCCATCCGCTTCTGATTACCATTCCACTGCAGATATGCGAGTTCAAAGTGAACAAGGCATACGCCATAGTCAGCTCGTCGATGAGCTTCTGGATACCCGGCATTGTGATGCTATCGATGTACTACCGCATTTACCAGGAAGCCGACCGCCAGGAGCGGCTGGTGTACAGGTAACGTAGCTACTTGAGGGGCCGTCGCGCTGCCAATTATCGCTAATTACTTGTGTGTGCTGGGCAGATCCAAGGTAGCCGCCCTGCTGCTGGAGAAGCATCTGCAGATTAGCCAAATTCCCAAGCCGCGCCCGAGCATCCAGGTGGAGCAGTCGACCATAACGACGATGAGGCGGGAGAGGAAGGCCGCCCGCACCCTGGGCATCATAATGAGCGCCTTCCTCATCTGCTGGCTGCCCTTCTTCCTCTGGTGCGTATACTTGTACTATATATTTTTATGTTCCTATTGAGTCAAGGGGTATATGCATACCTATAAGAGGCGGTCCTTTAGCTTAAGGTTTAAACTTTTCCTTAATTCAATTTAATGCCAGGTACATCGTGTCCTCGCTGTGCGATAGTTGCATCACACCGCGCCTCCTGGTTGGCATCCTGTTTTGGATCGGCTACTTCAACTCGGCCCTGAACCCCATTATTTATGCATACTTCAATCGCGACTTCAGGGCCGCCTTCAAGAAAACCCTCAAGGTGAGTTGCGGCTGGGCTGGGCTGCCGGCGAGGAGTAATTTGCATTTATTTCCGACTTCGACATCTTGATGGGAATTTTATTCTATTCAATTCAATTCGAATCCGCTTTAATTGGGCATCCGAAAACTGAATTCCCTGCACCGTCTTAGACTTAGTTAAGGGCTTCGGCGAGGGCTGCCATCGCCAAGGATCGGGCAATGCATTGCACAGCAGCGGCAGCAACAATAGCGACGGCAACTGCAACTGGCGACACAACCGCAGCCACAGCAGCGCCCACACGAAGAGGCTCACGTTTAGCAATTATTTTGGTAGCTATTGGTAGTAGCATTGGGGCACAGAGAAAAAATATATGATCAATATATCACTTTTAATTAAATGTTAAAAACCAATAAGCTTTAATGATTCCATATTTAACTTCAAGCAAGTCATTTGTTTCCGGTAAAGTTAAAGAAAGTTTTTGAATTAGAAGTATGGAACTCAAGCAGGTGGGCATTATCTTTTCAAATTACCAAAAGATCAAGCTTTTACTACTGCCAATAGTGTAATCATGACTTATATACTTGAATTTACATTTCGAAATTGATATTAAGAAATATGTAAGAGACTCCGAGATGCTAATAGGTGGACCTTATGATTCTATATTCTCTCTCTGTGCAGCCAGTGCCTGGTGGAAAGTGTAGAAAGCCTAGCGGTTATACTAATTAGCTGATTGAAATTCTTCTTCTTCTGGTTGCTAAGCAAGAAAAATAGCTTTTCCTCTGCCTGAAGGACTGGACTCTGTGCACGTTCTCTGCTCTTCTGCCTGCTTTCTCTCTCTCTGTCTCTCTAGACAAATCACTGCTTTCATTTTCCATTTCATGGCTTGGAGAACTTCTGTCTTGGGGGTGAATTGGTAGTGAAATGGGGCTCGAACAGTCTGGCTTCCTAATCGTTTGAACATCTCGCTTACCACTTGCCTTTTGCCACTTGCCACATACTACACAGTACTGCCATATACCATCTCTTCCATCTCTTCCACGCACAGCTGGCGCTTTCCCTGCTGATTCGTTGCCTCTGGCCCAGCACGAGCTAAGCGCGCCAAAGTATGCAACAGAAAGCCTAAAACGAAATGTAATATTTAAATTAAAACCGAACCCCTCTGCCTCGCTCTACTCCGATCTACTCTGCTCTGCTCTGTATGTATGCGAATGCTCACCCGCACACTCGCACAACAACACCTGCTCTACACAAGCGTATATTGTGATGATGAAATGTTATTTTTTCTCTAAAAATTCTCCCTTTTATGCTGCACACTTTGACACAACACCACGAAACACACCCACGCAGCACACTCACACTCCCTCCCACATGGACTGGTCCTTTTTTTGTACGTATGTTTGTGCGGCGGCCTTTCATTTCGTTAAGCATTTTTTTGTTCCTTTTCCGCTCCCCTTGCCTTTGGGTTTTCCTTTTGTTTTTGTGTGTGAAACCAAATTGTCACAGACATGTGCCGCCGCAACCCGAGCTCTGCCCCCGCCTCCCTTCCAACCACCCCGCGTGGACTGTCCCACGCGTCGTATGCTTAACCTTTGAGTGCTGTACAGTAGCTGCTAGCAAGCTAACTCTATTAAAGTATATAGCGTACTCCAACTGAAATATGCGAGCCATGAAAAATACGATCTCTATCCGCATCTCGTTATATCTAATGGCCGTCCTCTTTCCACGCACACAGAGCCTCTTTCCCTACCCGTTCTCCTACTGCCGCCGCGGCGGGGGACGGGACGATGACCGGGACTTGGAGTTCGGCGGCCCGAGCCGGAGGGGAACGAATGGAGCCCGGGCCGGGTCCGGATCGGCCGAGATGCCCAACTACGTCAACTCCACGGCCTCGTCCGAGATTCACATGAGCGTGATGCGCGCCCGTCAATACGCCGCCACGCCCACCACGGATGCCCAGATGCAGCAGCTGCATCCACTGTACACCAACTAAGGGGGCGTATACTTGATTTCATCTGCAGTGCTTCATCGATGTGCGTGTCCCCCCAGCCGGCCAGATTAAAAGGAAATAACTCGACAACACTCACCCACACACACCCTCCTCCCACGCCGGCAGAAAGCCGAAAGCTGAAAGAATTTGAGCACGAATAATAGCCACAGCAACCACAACAAAACGACAATCCCACAGATTAAAGAAAGCCTTCGAGTGCAGAAAATTGACGTGCGAAATGAATTGAAATATAAATGGAAACGGAAATATTCCGATGGCATACATATTTAGTATGTGTAATGGATAGGATGGAGTCGGGAGACCACAAAATAATCGATTGACATTTAGAGAGAGATGTTTATAAGTGCGAAATGCAGCTAATATATATGTACAACATGATATTGAATGTTTGATATACGTATTTAATGCTAGATGTTATCCTATAAAATGCGAGATGCAAATAATACTCCCAGGCCGTAAGCTGACTATTTGATTTCGAGCTCTAATTTTGTTTCCCATTTCTCTAAGAGGTGTTTGTCATTAGAATAATCTTGTTCACTAGGCTAAACCTATAAAACTATATATATATACTCGCGTGTCACATAGCATAACCGATAAATGAAGAGTTCCGCTCATATAGCCTTTAAACGTAGAGCCTAGCGCACGACTAACATATCCATTGGGTCTATTAGCCACATACTTAGCCGCCGCCTCCAGTTTCCCGACTCAAAGTCTCTCACTGTTGCCGTAGCGAAATGCCACAATCTTTATATTATATACGAACTATACCTGTGTAGCCAAGTACCTTTAGCCAGATGCAACTGACACTCATGAAACTGTATGGCCAAGAGCCACTAACTCCTATGACGCTACTTTCTTGCTTGGACAATCTTGAAGCCCCAATCTTAAAGACAAGTCTGTTTAGTTTCTCCTTCGATTAAATGAAGCAGAACGTGCGAATTTGTTGAAAGCAGGAGGAGAGATACAATCGCAGTAACTGCCACGCCCGCGCCGAATTTGTCACCGCCGCCGCCCCATAAATCAAAGCGAGTTGAGTGTGTTCAGCTGTCTGAAATTGTTTTGCCAAAAAATACCAAATCGCTGCAAATATATATGTGTACGACTGGCACAAAACGCCGACTTTGTCTTACGATTCATAGTCATTATTTAAAGCGCCGGCTTAAGAGCTCACCGTCGTCGACAAATGAGCATAGTGCCACCCTCCCTCGACTACCCTCCTTGTCCGGCCCGTGGGCATGTCAATATTTGCTTTATTTAACTCTCGGCGCTTTGTTTAAACTGCGGAACGCCCACGAAAAAAGTTTACAGTCAGCAGCAGCAGCCGCGGCGTTGATAACGTTTGAAATGTAGCCAAATATTGTTAACTAAATTAAGCCCAAAGCTTTCCACTCAAGTGCAAACTGCGAGATGCCCTTTCCCAGCTGCCCATTTGAGTTGAACGCTTTTCCGTTTTCCTTAATTAAAAATAATTTGGAATTATTTATTTTTAAGTGCACGTAAAAACAAGTGCGGGTATTTTCTTTGTTTACCCAAGTGCTGCAGGGACGGGCGGGTGCATTGCACTCTCGTAGAAGGTGCGTCGAAACGTTGCACCAGCTCAACAAGGAAGTACAAAATATACGCCAGTATCTTGTATCCGAAAATTAAGCATTCCGATTGCCGTTAAGAGATAGCAATACCCTGTGTTCTTAGGGTATTCTAAGCACACTCTCCGCCCCAATAAGCGTGGCACGTGTCCGTGAGGAGCACCATAATAATCTGTTCAGAGCAGCAACCGCAATAAAAGCCATAAATAACAGAAAATACGATTTGTTAAACAGCAAATTGGCATGTCAACTGACGGGGCGAGCATGTGACACCTGAACGAGAAAAAAACTAACCCGA
Organism: Drosophila jambulina; assembly: GCA_018152175.1. Classification (NCBI taxonomy): domain Eukaryota; kingdom Metazoa; phylum Arthropoda; class Insecta; order Diptera; family Drosophilidae; genus Drosophila; species Drosophila jambulina. The sequence continues at coordinate 7,413,946 of JAECXH010000012.1, read as the reverse complement.
AAAGATCGCGTAAACGCCGAAAAGTAAATAATTAAATTATGGCAATTTGTGTAGAGCTCACTACGGCGATTACAGTCGCTGGGAAAGGTATGCTGGCCAGTCACTCCATGATGCAATCCCCAGATAAGCTGACGAATTTCGCACTCCAGCCTCCTCCACAGCCTTGGGACAATGACTATGACTTGTCGGACTGCCTCTGCCAGGGACTGTATTCAGACTGAATCATTTTATTTCCCTGCGTTTACCTTTTCGACAGTGCAAGTTGCTAGTCAGAGCAGATACAGTGTACCTAAGCTACAGCCAGTTTATGGTTTAATCCATATCCGAACGCGGCTCAATGTTCAAATTAAACGAAATTAATATCGCTCGCAATTAAATTAAATGTCCAACGCCGAGCTAAAGCTAACATTGCAACTAAAATACAAAACTGAGTGTCTATTAGTAATGGTAGTCAAATAATTGTTATATAATGTATGTATTATGTGTGTGAATAGTTGGAAAGAACCCATTGGAAAGCGAACAAAAGGGCAAAGAGAATTTTAAAAGCAGACCACATTAAAATAATTACAACCTAATGCGAAATTCATATATTCATTCGGCCAGGTGGCATTAAATATGAACAGCAAACACTAACAAGGTGACAGCGGGAGAGGAAAATGTTAATTAACCTGTGGAAAATATTTACAAAGCGGCAAACAGTCAGTTTTAGCAGGGTCCTGTGGTCGATTGTCGGTCAATTTCGGAATTGTACTCAGATTGCGTACCTTCCGCGTTTCACGAGCAACAAAATTAGGCGAAGGAAACCTTAACCTTGACTTAAGTAAGTGTTAACGTTAACATGTGCGTTTTTCAGTGGAAACTATATTAAATTATACAGATATATTTATTATACAAAGGGATATGTTTACGGTGTATGTATGCATGTATTGTATATAGTATCTCGATACATATAAATTAATGAAATGAAGCAATTACAATCGTATGGAATAAAAGTAAAGGTAATAATAAAAAGGTTCGAAACATCGGGTGTGTCGTTGGCTTTTCATTTTATATTCACTTCCCACTTCCACTTCATGTCCACAGCGAACTTCATTCATTCGGGTTCAGGTAGAGATGCGATGGATGGCTCGACGGGTTCTAGCGCGTGGCTTTTGCTCGCCGTTATGAGTGATTGTTATTGCTATACGTATCTCTAAACTTTTTCTGTATTAACTGATATGCATTGTAGACTCTGCGAAATATACGGCCACCAATTATCGTCGGCGATAAGCACCAAGCAAGCAATAAAAAGAAACAAAGAGAGCGAGTTAGCACAGGAAACGTGATTAGGGACAGCCACACTCACCTTTCTTTCGCCGCCTTGAAGGACTTCTTGCGCTGCTTCAGACACGCCTTGTCCTGGGCCGCATCCGGATTGGGCAGATCGTTGGGCGAAATCATCGTTATGTTATCCGGATGGCAGAAGAACGCAATAGAGTGCCTTCCGCGGGCCCGAATGTGTTCCTGTTCAGGGATAACGACGCGGTGTTGCTGTTGGAGTGAAAACATTGTTAAATATTAGTTGGAATTTCGCTAAAGGTAAGTTGCTATACACTCACCAATGCGGGATAGCGCTCCTGCGTCCAAATATTTAAGATCTGGCCGCAGTTGACGAGTATGGAGCCGGGAAGGTGGCCCACGCGATTCCACTTTTCGCTGCCGGGCAGCTTCACCTCCAGCCCGCCCTCCGAGTCCTGGGCCAACAGGGTGAAGGTGCCGTAGTCGACGTGGGCCGGGCAGTGGATGACCGCGCCGTTGCCCAGCTTGTGCTCAAACAGCTGGCCATTGGGGCCATCGACCTCGTTGAGGTCGTCTTCGTCGCGGGGATTGTGCTCCGGCCGGAAGTCCGGCTGGTTGGACAGGCAGCGCTGATAGCTGTACTGGCAGCGGCCCTTGATCACGTCGTTCTGGCCGGGCTCGTCGTCCACGACCGGCGGGTAGTACAGCATGCGCAGGGAGCTCATGTTGTCGTGGTCGCCGGACAGCATGTGCGAGTGCTTTTCGAGGAAGAAGGTGTTCGGAATGTCCAGCGAAACGGCCATTGCCTGCAGAATGAAGCTGGCCAGCGCCTTGAAGTCCGTGGCCAGTGTGCTGATGTGGTCCGCGAAGCCGGGCAGCGGCTCCTCCGGCAGGTTCTGGGCGTTCAGGGTGCTGATATTGAAGGCGTGGCGCAGCTCTGGTGCCTTGCCATCGAAACGCGGCTGGCCACGACTCACGTAGCCATGCTTGTCCCCGTCTGTGCGAATATAGTGCTGCTTGACCTCGGGCGACAGGTCCACAAAGTCATCCAGATGATCCCACGCAGTCTTAAGCTGTTTCACAAAAGCAGAGGGAAAGTAGCTCATAAGTTAGGTGTCTTCAGTTATATTTAAAGATTTTTTATGCTAGTCACATAAATTTCACCCAATGAATATAGGCAAAATCGGGATTATACCGGAAATAACCAGAATACATCCGTGGGGCATTATAAATTGAGTATATATATATTCTCTATTTATTGAATATACACATTGGAAGGCAATAAAATCCTACTTTTAGATACAACTATTAGCAATATCGTTTTGAAGAGGTAAATATATACTTGCCGCTCTACTTGGTTATTAACAAGGGGAATCCAGCTTACCTTCTCGTCTGAAATGCCATGGTTGACCAGCAGGGCCATGCCCTTCTCGGAGAGGGCCTTTTTCAGCTGGTGGCCCACACGGTTGACCACCGACTTGACCGGCACCTCCTCGATGCCTGAAACGATATCATAATCAGAGAATGAATAAGTGGACGTGGGAATTACCAGAGGAACTGCCACTTAATCGCTAATTGTTTTGTGGTCGCTATTTTATGGCTTCTTGGAAATGTTTTTTCCACCTGGCTAGCAGTGGAGCTGTGGTCCCCCATAAAGTATTGCCCGTATTTATGGTAGATTTTATGTATATATGTACGCTCTCTATACTACTAACGCCAATAAATAGCTGAATAGCTGGCTCTCGAGCACTTGGCCGTTGATTTGAATGTCAGGGCCCATTGAGAAGTGTGGCTAAGCGGCCACGTGCCGCTTACAAAACTCGCAGGTGAGATAATCAGCCACTTGGAATCTCGTATAAGCTGCCATCGCACTCAGCAACGGACAAGAGGCTAGCTCGATAGCTCGTAATTTGCCATACCAAATGCAATAAAGGTAAATGCAATCAATTTCAATGCGATGGCATCGCCGATAATGGCCGTGCCATTGACAATGCACAGCGGAAAATTAAATAGAGAATGCGAGGAAAAACCGCAGCGGAAGTAGCGACGTTCCGCCCCGCCTCCCATTCGGGCCAAGTGCACGAGTTCTTCTTCTGTCTGGAAGGGGAGAGCGCCCTTGCTGTCGCCCTCACAGATATCGGATGGCCGGGAATTTCCCTTGGTCGCTAATATGATCACTTACTCATCGCGAGAGAGACAAGTCATGAATGAAAGCAAAGTAATTATATTTTCCGCCCCAGCCCTCAGTGTCACACCGGGCGTATGCGCAATCTATAAATAGGTTTCCCTGGGCTCCACTGGAAATTACTGCTGCCTGCCCTCAGCTCCCGATTGGGATAGTGACGCACTGCAGCGCGGACTGATAAGGCTTCCTTCAATTCAGAATTTCACAGTTAATAACAATTACGTTCTCGTAGCTCTTATCATTCCGGGTAGCGGCGTGAGAGTGCCTCTCGAAGCTCTGTCGCCAAGCGGCGGCATTTAATATTATTCACAAATGAAGACGGAGATGGCAGATGATGATGTGGGGAATCATGATGATGAGGCGCCGGCGGCGGAGAGAGGTCAGTCGGGCGAATTGAATGATTCCAATTGACGCCGGGCCGAATCGGATCGCCTTTCGTTTTCATTAGGCAGCGGTCCAGTTTTATTTGTGTTTTGCCCGTTTTCCGTGTTGTTTGCATGCAATTCAATTAGTCGACAATGGGGATGCGAGTCGCCTTTCAATTTGCCAGTTTTTGCCAGCCAGCTGAAAACAGTGCCACATGCCAGAGAGTAGTTAGTGCTAACTTGTCGCTAATTTAGCTAATTGAGTCAGGGTATTTCAGTTGAATCAGTCGGTAGAAGTAGAAGCATCCCATGGCCGAAGATCATCTCGACCGCCTCGCCTCGCCTCGCTGCCTGCCACTGCGCAGAATTTCTCGATGCCTCGATTGGGTTTTCCTCTCTTTTATTTTCTATTTTAATTGATTGGCAGTGCGTTCTGTTTACTGTACAAGTTTATCGTCGAAATTGATTGGCTTTTATGCATTTATGGTCGGAACATAAATGGCGGGCACGCGTTGAGCATTCCCATTGTTTGTTTTCAACGCCATTTGACTCGATGTATTTACAATTTAATTGCGATGGCCGCCTGAACTCTCAGTCAAGTCGGTTCTGCTTCGGAATAACCCCTTAAACATAATCCACAAATAGATTGCAATTCGCCACTTGAGTTCCTCGCTTGGATTAAATCAATTCAAAATTTATAGACCTATTTGTGTCCCTATATATGCACATCCATATGTTATTTGTGGCAATTTAGTTGCCGAATTCCGCCGAGTAATTTGGCCGTGCAGTATAATTTATTTATAGAAAGCCGAGTTGCGGCCATTGGAAAGTGGTTTGGATCGGGGGGAGCGCGCTTTGCAGATGTCGGGCTAATGGAAAAATAATTTCAATGGCATTGAAGCATCCGGAGTCAACGGCATCCCGATAGCAGAACAGTACGTTTTATCATCTATTTTCGAGGAGGAGACGAGAGGTGTGAAATGGCTGAAGGCTGCATTCTTGTTTGGCCAGCTGTCGCTCAACAGTGAGAACTTAATTCGGGCTTTCAGCCTGCATTAACAACATATTTCTGTGTCAATTACCTGACGGGGTCAGGTGAAATCCGCCTGGCAATTTCTATTTCCAGCCAGCCAAGCCAAGCCACCAAGAGAGGTGGCCATTAAACAAAGCGCCTGGCATGTCGAGAATCAACAGGTTTAAGCTGGTTTCAATCGGTTCAGCTGGAGAGCCCAACTACTTAGCATGCTGGCTGGCTATACCCCTCGTTTTTTGGTAGTATCTGCCGGCGGGCGTTACGACTGGTGTTTGTGTTTTCGAACACGACAAGGTGAGGCCCGGTGATGACGCCGGGGGATTCACTAACCAGATGCGTCATGAGGCTCGTCTCCGAACTGGTAACTGGCAACTGGCAACTGGCACTGGCGACTGGCAAACAGACAAGTGTCGAACGGCAGTGAGCAAATAAGGCTGCAACCACTAAGCAAATGACGCTTGAGAATCGCAGTCGCTGTGCAAACAGAATCAGGTTTCGTAACTCAAACAACGTTAATGTTCCGATGCGTTTCTGTTTGAGTTTCCGCACTAAACTATGGCGGTGGTGGCATTGCGTATCAAAACATTCCACAAATGCCACGATTTCCACTGCCATATAGTTCAAAAACCTCTCCACCTCGGAACCGACAATAAAACACAACGAAATAAAATAAAAAGTAAACAAAAGTAAGAAAAAATAACCAATTGAAGTTCCGTTGACACAAAAATGCCGCAAGGCAGCGATTTAATTGCTTCTAGCTGCTTTGGGGGTCAATGGCTCAGTTGCTCGAGAGAGCGCTCCGCGAAGGTCAAGAGTGCTGCCCTCAAGGCCAAGCCTCACTGTACCCAGCCGAGAGCTCTGGGTGAGGTGAACCCGGGGCCCAACTTACGGCCAGATAAGCGTACATTTCCATTACTGCGGGGAAACTGTGTCACGTATCGGCAAAGACCCAGTTAACGCACGGGCACGGGCACGGCTCCAGCTCCAAAGTGCCTCCAAAATGGGTAAATGGAAAATTTTGTTTTGTTGGAGCCCAAAAAGGGCCAGCCGATGATGAAGCGCGGAAGAACAAACAAAGCCATAAAATCAGTAACCCCCGTTGGCTTGAGATGTACCTCCAAGCTTCTGCGTATTTTGGTAATCTGACGTAAACACAAACATAAACAAAGGCCAAATAAATAGCTTCTAAGTGCAGCAAGATAATTGTGTATCTTAACTGCACTGCCTCAATTGCCGATTTCTGAGAAAAACAGAGATACTGGAGCAGACAAGGGGATAGCTTTTTTAACTCACAAATCAACGGGAGAACGCTTCTCCATTTAAAATATAAATATTTATGTGTTCCGATACTACGCAATGTGGATTGACACTTAGACTTCTCAATTACTCATTATTCAATGCAATAAATAAATATCTAGTGCGTTTTGTTTACTATGCCCCACGGTCTGGCAACTAATAATAAAGAGGTGTGAGCTAGAGAGCAAGCATTGACAAGTTACTCATGTCCTATGTTTCCAAGAAATCACACCGAAGCACCAGGCCGCAACAGCGTGATACTTGTCGCTACGTACGTACTTATAGATTAACTATCTACTCCCAATTAGTGGGCTCTTTGCGAATACGATAAGAGTATATAAGGCCTCCGCTGTTCTTAGACAGATTTTCCGTAGCTGGCTTCAAGATCGTTTTCGCCATTTTCATTGGCAGTCGCTGCCAGGTTACACAAGTGAATAATTAGTTGTACTTAACTGCGACGTAGTTGAAACGCCACGAGCAAATTAACTAACTGCAATTAACTAAGGGAGCCCTGTCAGCCCTGAACGATCGAGCGTAGTCCCCAAAACAGAACTGTCGATGACTCAATGACGACTGCACTTAATTACGCCCAGGTGACTGTGGAGTTTTTTAGTGTACAGAGAAAAAAAAAGCACAACTATAGAGATTGTCTTGACAAAATAATCTCAATCTAATCAACATTATATATGTGTTAGCATATCGAACTTAATATGTCTCTATCACCATTTAAAAGAATACCCATAAATAAATACGTATCTATGAATATTCCAACAAAAACATTGCTATAAATAAATTTTTAAAATTTTGCAAATGTTTATAGCTTTTGCGGAATTCATGTTTTCTTTAAGAGATGATTCATAGGTTTTTTAACTACTCTTTGAATTTCACATGAATTTTATACGAGCTCCAACACCCAAATGAGAACAATAAGAAGGATATTATTAACACTGAACTTGGACAAATGAGTTCTGAATATAACAATTAATATTAATAATATTAATTTTAGCCAACATTTTTATAGCCAACACCCAAATGAGAACAATAATAAGGATATTATTAACACTGAACTTGGACAAATGAGTTCTGAATATAACAAGTAATATTAATAATATTAATTTTAGCCAACATTTTTATAGCTTTAGCCTTAACAAGTTGAAGACCTCAAATTGTCACCTTTGGTAAGAAAAAAATACATTTTAGCGGGAATTCCCAAGACGTTATCATCTATTTTGAACGTCAGTTCATTATAGATAAGTAAATTTTCTTCTGAACGCAGTGGAATTTTTAGCAACCTTTGTACATATGTATATCCGGTTGGGCTTGGTAAGTTCTTTAAAACGATAAATGCTCCGTTGGTTTTCATTTAAAGAGTTTTTCACAGCGCAGAAAATCTGACTTGCCTAGCAACAATCAGCAGCATGCGAGATCTGATGGATGGCGGTGGCTTCCATGTGGGGGATCGTACTTACCACAGTGGGCGAGATCGATGATCGGCACCACGCTGCGCGAGAGGAGCGTGTCGAGCTTGTCGTCGCTGTTCTTCGTCTTTATCATTTTGCCGGAGCGTTTGTGTGTGGTTTGGATTGGATTTGATTGGAGTGGACGCGGATGCGGTCGCGGACTCGTTCGCGTACGTCTAAAGTTCTTTGGTTGCGATCGAAGGGGCGAAGAACACTCGCCGCACTTGTGCACGCTTTATCACAGAGTTCGGCGGTCCGGAGACGAGGTGCACCACTTCCAGCGATGGCCGACGACTAAAGGGAACTGAATGACAGACCGCACAGAACTCGATTATTATTATTATTATTATGACGATGATTGGGTCTATTCAGCGAATATCGAAGAAACAAACATTCGGATCGCACATCCGAGTGCTCTTTGTGTTTGTTTTGTTTCCCCTGCTTGGTTTATCGTATTTTGCTTTTGCCACCGCTATTGTTTTTGTTTGGTTTGCGAGCGAGCGATCGCTTTGAGTGACAGCTGAAAACGGGGGAGCTGCGAGGGGAGCTACCGCCGATCCGAAATGCGAATTCAGAAATTCGAACGGCTGATTCGGCGATTGGGGCGACTCTAGAAGGGCGCGTGGCGGACCAAATTGGCTGCGATCGGCGCGCTTCTCTTGCGGACTAAGCAAACCGTCTTGGTTCGGCGGGTTCCGTCCAAGTTCTGGGTTCTCAGGCTTATCGCACCTTACTGGCTATAGCGCTGCGCCAGTTTACGATTTTATTTTGCAAAACTGATTGCGGGCGAGCGAGAGAGAGCGCGCCCTGCGGTGTACTCTCCTCAGGTGCGTCGCAATTAGATAAAATTTAATCAAATCAAAAATTGTGATAACTAAATTAGCACTTGTCGTTCTCGCGGGGGATCGGATACGTACTCACTGGGCCCGCAGTACGTTTGTACGTGCCCGGACCAAAGGTGAGACTAGCCAAAGAGCCAGACGTTTCCAGTCGGTCTCTCGGTTTGCTTTTGCAATATTTGCGATGCCCATTAACGTGGCCGTGGCTCAGGTAGCTCCGCGTCTCAGTGTGTGTGTGCGACCAGATACAGGCGCAGATACTCTGCTTGAATCTGTATCTGACGGATCCCGTTTACCGTTCGCCTCAGGTGTGAGCCCTGCTGCTACTGGCTGTCTTTTCACCCCTTGAGCAACCAGCTGAGCGAGCGAGCGACCGATCGCAGAGACGGCTGTTGCCAGGCGGCTGCGAACTCGCAGAGGAAATGCCAGATGAGCAAAGTCTGGCTCGTCCATCTGCATGCAAACACAGGGGCGGAGAGTCCAAGGGTCTTGGAAGGGACAGAAGGGAGCAACTGGGAGTGAGTAAGCGCTTGCCGCAGTGGCGTGAAGTTCCCATTCCGCCTCGCCTTTCGTGGCAAAAACAAAATACGTATGAATGTATCTAGATACTATGTGTATCTAGGAGGCACACTGCAAATTATTATTAACTTGAAGCCGGAGTCTATTCAGCTGAAATTGTGATTTACACCGCTGCTGTTTCGCGGGGCGTTTGCTTACAGTGAAAACTCGCTTTCTTTTTTCGCACAGGTTTCGCTTTTCATCGAACTCGACTCGAACTCGACCCGACCACGACGACTACGACGACGACAGCACAAAAGTTGGCCAACAATCTACTTAGTCAATTTCTGTATCTCTTTCTGATGCCTTTTTTGCACACTTTCCATCATTTTGTAACACACTCGCGAAGTTAACCTAGATACACCTGAGTGCAGAGAGGAACAGCGTCTGTCTCGGTCGGTCTCAAAACCATAAAGAGAAATTCGAAAAATGCTGACATCAAAATGGTCGATAACTCTGACGATAATGGGTGGGAAACTGGGCTAAAGAAACGTATCCAAACGACGTAAAGTGATCGAAATCGTAATCTTTTGACGTAAGACAACGCAAGACAAGTAGGAAAAGCGAACTAAAAACCACGCTACACCGAATGGTAACCATAAATATTATATCTTATATTCTGGACTATTAAAAATGAACAATATAAAGTTGTATAATGTGACAGAAAGTATCTAGATTGAAACCGATCACTCGCATTTTAATATCTTATGTAAAATTTATCGAGCCACTCACATCTCTATCATGGTTAATCGAGCGTTATTTCAAATTAAAACCAAAGATCTGTCGATTTGATTACCCAATGAAATAATAATACCCTTATTTAAAATATAAAATTAGATTCTACTGCCATAAAAGACGAAATACCTATAACTTTATAGTAAAAGTTATAGTATCGAAAAAAGAATTAAGAGTGAACGTAGTCGTAAGTATATCAGATTCTTTACAGCTAAATAATCAGAAGGTATTAATATTCTGATTAATTTTAGCAATAGCTCTAGTCGCACAGGTTAAATTCCACACGTACGAGCAGCAGCTCAATGAGCTGATCTCCGAGTTTGGCTCGATGCCAGTGCCAGTGGGAGACTTCTGGCGGGAGGAGGACTTCAACTGGCTGACGCATCGCTCACCGCTACGGAGTAAGCGCCATCATCAAAGCATTGAACTTGGAGGAGCCTAATCGAACGGCTTGGGAGCTGCAGGACTTTGAAGCAAAACCAGCCCGAGGGCTAGTAGATGGGAAAAATGAAATTGAAATATTTAAAACAGGCGTGGACCATCCACCCCTCTTGGATGTGAGTCAGTTTTTAAATGCCACTTTCGTCGGGGTGCAGCTCATCATAGTGAACAACTTATTGTATCCCGAACAGGGACTGCGTTGATTTAACCAGAAACACATTCCCTAAAGCGTGGGAACATGTTTTATCTGCGAAACAAAAAGGCCGCCTCTGACATAGAGGACATTTGGCACCAGATCAGGACTCTTTTTAGCCCGAACCTGAATTAGATCTAACATTCAACGAAAAAGGCTGCCTACGCTGAGCTGCAGAACATGTCGCGGAATATACTAAACTAAGAACTGTTAACTTCACCCAGAAGAAATATTCATTTCAGAAATATTCATTAATGTTTAACACAATCATTGCGCCGCTGGCCTAGACTATGCTGTAATGACAGTACCTTTGACCCCCGACCCACATGATTTAGGACCTATACCAGTAATTTGTTGCTTATCGAACCTCGATGATTTCTCCCATGAGTTTTACTATCCTAAAGGTTTCTCGATAAATTCCAAAAAGAAGCGTGACATTTACTAGGTGTTATATGTTGTTTTATTTTCGTTATTAGCTCTCTATTTAGCTTAATTTTTCAAACAATTTTTAAAGAGCTCCGATATAAGACTCATTTCTGAGATTCACTGTTCTAATTCGAGCGACCTCCGTAGGTGTCATTAAATTTTTGCTGTATCAACTCGTAGGCGCTGTAAACTCTAAATTCAGACAAAAAATAAAGATGAATTTATATTAAAATGTCGTTAAAATATAGCTTATCTCTTACTTATCATTAGTCTGTTCCGCGTCTTCCGAAAGGAGATCGTTGGGAGCTATCATTGTTGAGTTATTGGGATGACAGAAAAAGGCAATTGAATGCCTACCACGGGTGCGTACATGATCCTGCTCAGGTATAACAACGCGGTGTGGCTGAAAAGAGTCATGATCGTCAGATGAGTGGATGTAGCGCCCTGAGGTTCAAGGTAAGCCTACCAAGGCGTGATAGCGCTGCTTTGTCCAAATAGACAGGAGTTCACCGCCGTTAATGAGAATGGCTCCCGGCAGGTGGCCCACACGTTCCCACTTCTCGCTGCCCGGCAGTTGCACCTCCAAGCCGCCCTCTGAGTCCTGGGCGATAAGGGTGAAAGTGCCATAGTCCACATGGGCCCCGCAACGAATGGCGCCCTCACTCTGACCTGGCTCGTCGTCCACTATCGCCGGATAATAAAGCATCCTTAGAGTGCTCATGTTGACCTCATCCCCAGCCAGCATTTGGGAGTGCTTTTCCACAAAGTAGGGGGCGGGAATCTCCAAAGCCGCCTCCATGGCCTTGAGTATATATTTGGACATGGCGTTCAAGTCACTGGCTAAAGTCGTAATATCATCTGCAAATTCTGGAAGTGGTTCTCTCGGGATATTCCGATCATCGAGTTGACAAATATTGAAGGCATGTCGGAGTTCTGGAGTCTTTTTGTCGAGCCGCTCCATTCCCGGACTAACGTAACCTGAATTCCGACCATCCTTTCGCCTGTAGCGATCCTGAATCTCTGTAGGAAGGTCCAAGAAATTGTCGAACTGATCCCAGACATTTTTTATCTAAGCAAGGGTTTAAATACTGGTATAGACATAACATTGAAGATAGGAATATTTAAGCCAAACTTACCTTTTCTTCGGATATCCCATGGTTCACAAGGAAAGCAATTCCCTTTTCGGTAAAAGCCTTGTGCAATTGTTGGCCCACACGGTTGACAAGGGACTTACCTAAGAATAAGATATTCAATCATTAAAATTGCAAGTTTATATTCTTGACTTGACCCTTGACCTCCTATGACTTTGCATGAAACTATCTTAATAACCTTTTCATAAGCTTTTCCCAATAAACTATATATTTATTCTCACGCCGTATCACTTTTACAAGATCCTTGACTATATGTATAACCGGAGCTACACGCCAGGATTCATATATATCGAGGACATTTGCCGACAGTTTCAGGTAGTTTTTGGCCAGAGTCTTCTATATCATTAGGCGGAGTGGGCTTAGCGAAGAACAAAGGATATACTCTCTAAAAACTACAGGGCATGATCCTGCAAATTGAAAACTACGTTCAATCCAACTTCAATCAGCTTCGCTATTTCGAATCGCAGTATGAAGTGTTCACTTACAAAATAAAAACTGGTGCGGAAACAATTTAAATTTAAATTCACTGAAGTAGGAACTGATAATTTAACGATCTCAATAGCTTTCATTGACCTTTCCCATTAAATTATACATAATTGCGGAGCGGGAGCAGTTTGGGAACTTACCACAATGGGCGAGATCGATGATAGGCACAGCGCTGCGTGACACAAGCGTCTGAAGTTTTTCCTCTCTTATCTTCGTATTTATCATTCTTAACAAACAACTGTCGGGAGGTAAATCAACAACAAATCGAGATTGTGCCCAAAAAATGATTATTATCTGCGAGGTGCGGCAATCACGATGCGGGCGCGGCGAGGTTCTCGAGAAGACTGGCCATTTCTGACCCGGAATATGCCTTCTTATGTACTTACAATTGGTTCTTATCTTTGGGAATGTCATGAATAAACAGTGCTGTATACTTTTTGGATTTGTAAAATACATGTAAGTAACAAGTAAAGAGAGAAAAATGTACTGAATATTAATAACTATCTATAGTTAGCTTATCTATCAACACGCTTCAGGAAATATCAATCTTATCATGCAAATATACTAGTATAATCATTTTTTTTTAATAATTTTAGCTTGTGTTGTCCTCTAAGAGTAATTATGCCCATAAGCTCCTTTCGCCAAAGCCATTGTTATGTCATATGCGTTATATATTCTGAAAAGATGACAACAAATCTTGAAAAATTTTAACCTTTAATACTAATATCTAGATTTTACTCACACTTCATTTTTCGAGTCTATATTTAAGTCTTTTGGATCGATCAGAGTTGAGCTATCGGGATGACAAAAATAGGCAATAGAGTGCCGGCCTCGATGGCGAGTGTCCTTCTGCTCAGGAACCACCACTCGATGTTGCTGAAATTAAATTAAATTAAATTAAATTAAAATTAAACTTAGTAATAACTTAATACCAAAGCGTGATAGAGCTGATCTGTCCACAAGGCCATGGTTTCGCCGCAATTGATGAAGAGTGCTCCCGGCAGATGACCCACCCGCTCCCACTGATCGCTGCCACGCAGCTTCACCTCCAACCCGCCCTCCGAGTCCTGGGCGAGAAGGGTAAAGGTGCAATAGTCGGCATGGGCTCCACAGCGGACTATGTCCTTAGAACTTATGTCCTTCACCGACGGGTAGTAGAGCATCCGCAGGGTAGTGAGATTGAAGCGATCGTCGGACAACATGTACGAGTGCTTGTCGAGGAAGAATGCCTCCGGTGCACCTAGGGACAGGGCCAGAGCCTGGAGGATAAACCTACCGAGGGCATTAAAGTCATCGGTCAGGGAGTTAATGTGCTCCGTAAATCCTGGAAATTGCCTCTCCGGCAAAAAATCCCGCCTTAGCTTGCAGATATTGTACGCATGTCGCAGTTCCGGAGTCCTTCCATCGAATCGTTCCATACCGGGACTCACATAACCGTGATTTTCCCCATCTGGAGCCTTGGTGCGTTCATAGGTCGCCTTAACCTCATCCGGCAAAAGAACAAATCCATCGAAATAGTCCCAGGCAGTCTTGATCTTAGAGGACCATTACTAAGTTTTGCAACTAAGGAATTGTATTATTGTAGCTTACCTTTTTATCTGAAATTCCATGGTTTATAAGCATGGCATAGCCCTGTTCTGAAAGGGCCCTTCTTAGCTTTGGGGCCACAGCAGCAGCCCCGCCCTTAACGCAGTTCTTTAGATCTATAATCGGAACTGCGTTTCGCGAGAGCAGTGTTTTGAGCTCAGATTCCATTTTAATTTTGAGATGAACAAAGCGGCTTATCAGGCTTATCAATATGTTCTTTTCTCATGTGGAGGCAAAACAAGACTAACAGACAAGGCAGTGAATCGAATCTAAATAAACGAGATTATATTTGTTCTTTGAGTACTTTGAAATCCACAGAATACTTTTGGGCGGTTGTATGCCTCGTAAGAAGTAAGTAAAACGCATGTACATATAATATGTACCATGCATATATAGTATTTGGAAACCGCAAAACTTTTATGAAACTTCAAATATTGAAGAGCATTTTTAGTACTTTGCACGTGCCTGGTACTCATAGTTAGTACAGCAGAAGACCCAAGTAAATAAAGGCAGATTTCCATAGTTTACCTAATGAATCGTTTGTTTATTGTTTGCAAATAAAATATACAAGATTACATTGCATCATAAAGTGGGGGCATTGGCAAAGTAGGTGCCGTTGACAGGTAAAAGTTCACAGGTCACTGCTGAGAGCCACCCACGCCATTCGCCTGCCCTTGTGGCGGCCTTTGCCATTGACTTTCATTGCATGCCAAGTCCGTAGGATAAAATCCAATCACTAAACTATAATATTTGGTTCCATTACACTATCCCAATACAGAAAGTGCAACGATCTCTTGCACTCTGCAATGGCGACTGATCCAAACAAGTACAAAAGGGGCCGCTTTCCTCAAACTAACGAAATACTACGAAACAAGCTTACGCAACTACAGGCTGTATAATATTCATCTATATACCTATTGGAACGGGAATGGGTGATGGTGTTGGAAGCGGGATGGAGCTGGGAGCTGGGAGAGCGGGACAGGGAGCGGGTACGGGACCGGGAGGGACAGGACCATAAATGTAAGTGTAAGTGTGTACAGATTAGCGGAGCTCCAACTAACGTCGCTCCCTACTCCTTTTTCGCCGCCAACTTGGCCTGGGCAGCCGCCTCCTTCTTGTAGTTGGCCACATAGAAGGCGCTGAACATGTAGGTGAACAGGCCGGCGTTGAAGGTCAGCAGGGCGGCGATGGACTTGGGGAAGTTGCAGTTGGGCTGGAACTGGATCTGCAGCGTGTGCACGAATATGATCAGGAATTGGACCTAAGAAGAACAGAGAGGTTAGCCAGGACAACTCCGCGTCGGCTCATCTGAGAGCACTCACAATCTGCAGGATGGTGATGTACTTCTTCCACCACAGATACTTCTGGACCTTGGGTCCCATCGCGGAGAGCAGGTAGTAGGCGTACATGATGATGTGGATGAACGAGTTGATGAAGCCCAGCAGCGTGCCATGGCCGCCGGCGAAGTACTTCACCCCGATGAAGGCGCACACGGGCATCAGGGAGTGGTGGTACAGATGGAGGAACGAGATCTGACGCTGCTTCTTGCGCAGCACGAAGAACACAGTGTCCAGCAGCTCTGTGATCTTGGCAATGTAGTACAGCCACACAGCGCGGGCCATCTGCAAAGGGAACAAGTGGGTTAAGTATAAAGGTACATGAAAGCGAATAATCTATGACTACGCACCCGCATGGAAATCGGATCCGACTCGTACGGCACCGGCTGACAGCGGAAGCTGTAGTGGCCGCCCCAGCCGCCCTTGTACCCCTCGTAGAAGAGCACCCAACTGAGGAGCACCTGGACCGCGTTGTAGACCAGCAGCGTGTTCTTCAGCTCGAAGGGCTTGCGATCGCGCATGTAGCGTGGTCCGGCGTACAGGCAGAAGTACAGGTAGGCGGCGAGGATCATGAACAGAGGTCCGGGGGCATTCGAAAGGAACCAGCTCTGCAGGAGTAAGAGGCGAAAATAATGAGAAATTAATAATTTGGTAAGTTTCTTGCAAGTGATTAATTGTTAAATTATTTAAATTTCAAATCTAAGCAGACATAACTCGTTTTTAATAATTTATTTTGATTTTTGAACTTTCTGTATGAAATATATAAATAAATACATTCAATGCGATAATATCACGGAATCGTGTTATAAAGAAACAAGTTTAAGAATATATTAACAAATATCAGAATAGAACTACTAAAAATTTACATATTTAAGACGACAAACTACAGAAGTGTAGATTGGTCATAAGTCCAGTTTTCAACTTGAATGCTTTACAAATAATTGTATACTATATTCTTTGGTTTTAAAGACCCACCTTGGTGCGCAGATCCTCGTGCTCCACAAAGAAGTTGACCATTCGGTCAACAATGGTTGTCGTCTCGTTTAGTCTGACCGACGACATCTTGCCAACTGTAAATGGAGAGTAATCTAAACTTATTAGCCTGGTCTAAAATTATTAGGAATATAGGGGTCTAGGGGGTAAATTATGATGCACCGTGTATTAGCACCTTCGACGACCGTGGAGATAGTTAATAGACGCGAAACGCATTCGATCTGTGTTTGGTTTAAGCGCTGCGAGCGTTTCCTGTTAATCAACGGAGCACACAAGCCAATGCTGGCCAAGGCAAAGCCTCGCCTACGATACGCCGGATCAGAATATACCAGCAAGCATATATCTATACTTATATAGTGAACGGTTGATAGCGGGTGCGAAATGTCATATTAGTTTAATCGTGTAAATCAGGCGTAGCTGTGCAAATTCCCTAGTGCCAATAACCTGGCGATTTGTGTTGAAGTGGCGGAAAACAAAAAAGTCGACCAGGCAAACAGTTTAAATTAACATTTTACCAAAAGTTCAGCTCCCAAGAAACTGTCGCGTCAGCAATTCCTCGCTGCGCGTTTAATTCTTTCGGCCAACCTTATGATTTACATTGCATTGTTGTTTTTAAGTGGCGGTTAGCCGGTGAAAACAAGGGACACGATGCGGCCGGCTTACGTGCCCAGAACTGGTTTCATGTTCATCGTTCGTTAACTTGGCCAAATTAGCCGCTGGTTCTCCCCCTCCCTGCCGCTGGCTGTTGGAAAAACCCAGCCCGATATGACCACAGGAGGCAGGATAGTCCAAGGACAGCGCGGCAGGTCCATGCATCATTAATTTTATGGTTCAGGGAGGAGAAACTGGTTGTTGGATCTCCGTTTTGATGTTCGTGATATTCGCTTGGCTAGACAATGGAGACCAGCTCCGTCTGAATCCTTAGGTCAGTCACTACTCATCAATATTGCCAATTTTTACGGGTTGTATCTCCTGATAATATTTTATGATTTACTTTATTTATGATATAAACTTTATATTTCATTCAGGTTTCTTGTGGTTTTTGTCGTACGAACTACAGTTGAAAAAATTCGATATTCTTTTTTGTTATAGTTTTCTTTATATATATTTGTATATATAGTTTCTTCTGCTTTGTTCAACATTAAAGCGTTAAACAATTTAAATCATTTCATGTCGTATTTTCTCAGTGTCGGATATGGGATACTTTATTTTTTGTGACAGCAAAACAAGCTCAAGTTTTTGTAAAGAATTAAGAACTATTCCCTTTGTTTCTTTTGTGACTTTCCGGAAGCATCGCAAGAGACAGGACAGTCAAGGACGACCTTTGACAGGCCTAAGTGGCCGTAGTTTTTAAGTATTGTCTTCACTCTGGCGAACGTTGATGATCGGAATTATTGGTCCTTTGGCAACTGTGACCCGGTGACTAGGCGGTTTCGTCTCTTAATGGCTCTTATTGGGCAACAAGCAGAGATCTTGGCCAAATAGCTGGCCCAGTTGGCGCAGTCTTGTAACTCACTTCGGCATTTGAGCCATCATTTGGGCCATGGCTCTCTATTAATTACGTGGGCACCTGCCATCTGCGACTCGGATTCGCACTCGCACTGGCACTCGTAGTCCAAGTGAACGCCATTATGGAATCACCCAGCGAGCGCCAGCTCGAGCGTTTTCTGTTCAGTCATCGCGCTCTTGGCGGAGCTGCGCGCGCCCAAAATGCATTCATTCAGCGAGATATTGACTAACGAGAATTTCGTCCGACTTATTTGCATTTATTCGAGTGCCATTGTCGAGTGCTTTTGCAAGGCCGGCAGTTCCAATCGACCGCTGCGGGTAGGGCTTTCGTGGGGTTTTGAGGGTGTTAAGAAACCCATTTGAGTAACTTTCCAGCCTTCGGAGTGGCCAAGAATTATGTTGTGTTCGAGTTGTTTGTAAGTAACAGGAACTAAGAGTAAGCACCATTTCAGATCTGTCTATGCAAATATCCTCGTTCGACTTATAAACTTGTTTTATTTGCTCGCGGTAATCGTTCAATAATCAATATTATACTTGTATAAGTGACTGCTCCACTAACCTGTTAATGATTTCCACTCGGAATTTCACCGGCAAAACTCATATAAAATAATATGCGAAAATCAAAGCATTATATAATCAAAATCAATATATATTCTACCGGTTTGTCACGGTCAGGGGCGAAGTTTAATTCTTGATTTATTTGACGATCGACGACCGAGCTTGGACTTGGCTTTAGTTTTGGGACTTTCGACCGTGTAGAAGAAGATCTTTTATGGCCACTTAGCAGTTATAAATAGTTGAATAGTATTGGAGAATTCCAGTTTAGTATCAGGAGGCCATCATCGCTCCCATGTGGTTTCCCCTCGCCTTCCGGTCTCTGAGCTCTGCCGCGGACTCTCATCTCGCCCAACACAATCTCTCGGAATTGCTGTAAAATTTTGCCTATCTATTTGCCTATTGGATTTTTATCCGAACGGCTGATGTTCACATGCAAATTAGCTTGGACTTTATTATGGCCAAAACGCAGAAGGCCGGGAGAACTGTTTGGTCAGCATTACTTTGCATATGAATTTTAGAATTTGATTCCCGCCATCAGGCAGCCAGAAATTACCGAAAAACATCGCCCCACCAGAGCTTAGGCTCTGATCTCTTTTTGCATTAAATCAGGCTAAGAATTGCGCAAAATTATCGCTATTTTTCCAGCAAAACTGGCAACCATTTACCTGTCAATTAGCGACTGACAGTGAACGAGGGTGCGTGGCAGCAACAGCGGCACCAACCGAGCAAATATTAAGTGAAGCCCAATAATGGCAGAGTAAATAAATAGAAATATCACCCGCCCTGACGTCACATTCCAGTTTATTATTATGCGATAATCAGCACGGCCAGAAGTCGGCCGATAAATTCTAGACACGCGCCGCCCCAAAGAGTCGCACGTTTTGTTCTGTCGCCAAGCTCTGGCCACCATTTTTGGTTCGCACAGCACATGTGGCGTATGCGCAATGTGCGCCCACTATGCTTCGCGGACTGCGAAGGCAGGTTCTACACATTTTCGGACTCTCTAGGCTGATAAGAGGCCACAGAGCATCGCATCGCATCGCATCGCACCGCACCGCACCGCATCGCTCCGGAATGTTGAGGACGGGCCGCGACAAAAGACAGGGCATAATATTGAAGTCGAAGCCGGAGCGGCAGCCTCTGATCAAGCGATTGAATGGACCTAAGGCAATGGCATCGGCATCGGCAACGCATTAAAAATCGCTACCAAGGTCGCACGTTTTGAGGAAACAAAAAACCGATGCCGAAGCTGAAGCTGTAGCTGTAGCTGAAGCCCCAAATCGACCGAACTGATCTCTTGCATTGGAGAGCTGCCGCCATATTTTGTGCTCCCAGTTCAGTTTGGTTTTTTTTTTTCTTTTGCTTTTTGGGCGTGCCCATGCCGACTGGGCAAACATAAACACCTCGACGGCGGCTGTCGGAGGCGTATTATATGCCCACTGGCCGCTAAATGTTTCTTTTTCGTATGCAGATTGGAGTGTTATTGGCTTAACTATTTTGCATTAGCCTTAGTTCGTGCTCTGACCTTGAACTAGTCGCTAGAGCGAGTTGATGCAGGCGCATAAATTAGTCGATTTGAGCAATCGATGACTTCCGTGTGGCTGGTCAGGAAAATTCCATTGGGAAAGTGAGATTAACTGACTTGCGGGCATTCCTGGGAGCAATTACGCGGAATTGACAAGGTTTCCATTACAACAGATCTCTGTGAGTGCTAATTGAGTCAATTCAGCTGCGATATGTTGGCAATCGAGTCCCCTGTGTGGGCTCTACACCAGCCGCCGATTAGATCGGCCATTCTACGCCCCCCGGTGTCGAAGGCGATGCTAATGCAAAATTTTCCGCATTAGCTGTTTTCACGTATTGGATTATTCAAATGTTTCCAATTTGCCCTTATAAATATGCAAGTTCCGATAAATATTCTTAGCTAACCCCCACCCGATGCACACGAAAAACAAGTCAAAGTTCGTCGCCTCAGTCTTTCGTTTGGGCAGCGACGACGACTGAATAAATTACATCGCAGACAAATAGTCACTAATTGCGCCTGCCACAAGCCGACTTAATATATATCGATAGGGAGTCCCATTGATCACCGGCTGGATGACGGGCCCTTCTTTTAATTATGATCAATTAGGTGCTTCGATATATGGGGGAAAAATACTGCGGCAATTAACAGCTTCTGAAGAATAGCCAGCCAGTGCTACGTCGCGGCTATCATTGTTTTCAATAACACTCGACTCCGTCACTGTTCTTGCTTCTGATATTAATGTCATTGCACTTGCAGTTTCAAGAGCCATTCTGGTCCGGCCCAAGGGTGCCCAGAGTGACCTAGTCATTCATATAAGCAAGTTGGCCCATTGGGTGCCCACCACGGCTCCCATAAATATTCATTCTCGGCGACTTCTGACCTCCAATATTTGCCACTGTCATCACCTACATCATCATCATCATTATCGCCATCTCCGTCGCCATCGCCTTGTTCTGCCTCGCGATTTATTTACCTTGCCATTATTATCAATTTTTTGTCGGCTTGTTGGGCAAACAAGGCACTCGCGGGCGCACTCGGCCGAAAGAAAAAATTAAGAAATCCCAAACCAGATGGAAATTAGATGGATTTTTTAACTGTAGGTGTGACCGCCGGCGCATGTGACCCCAATTGGATTCAAAATATTAAAATGTAATTTGCCAGGGCGCAGAAATGTCACCGAAGTGCCCATAAACATGGAGACAAGTCACCCGCGACTTTTTGTTAATTTCATTTTCTCCCTTTTCGGGCTAAAGTCGACCGCCAACGTGCGAACGGATGTGCAGCAGAAACCTTTTGTGGACCCGATCCCAGGCCTCGCCGCCGTGTGATACCCAGATAATTTCAGCGACAGCCTAACTATCTGCCGCCTCCCCTCTCTTCAGAGCAGACCGTTGACGTCTGTTGACGCCAAGAAAACAGCAATAAAATCATAAATAAACAAATTGTGCGCATGCGTGAACGTCAGCACCAGTGCCTCTTTCCAAGGGCAGGCCCAGCCGAATTACATTCGTGAAAAATGAAAAATATGGGTAACTGTATGCTCAGACAAGGCGTGATCTTCCAATTCGGCGTTCATGAATGAATGTATTTCGAAATAAAAGATCAACAAACACCCCATTAAAGGCAGTGGTAGTCAGTCAGTCGCCCAATAAACTTGTCAGGTTCTTATCACGTCGCAACTTGGCCCAAAGTATAAGCGTAAATGAGCGAGAGTTGACTTTGGGATTTCCGCTGATGTGTATCTCTTCGATTAGCACTTCTTCTGATTGCTATTTATATATCGCAAACTTGTCCAGTTGTTCCCATTGTGTCGAAAATGTAACGCGAAATTCAGGGCTAAAGAGGAGAGCTCGGCTGCGAAGATGATACAATGCCAGATGAAATCGGATGCGACATGCACTCGCAAAAAACAGTGGTAGAGTGTGGCTTGCTTTTGCAACGAATTAAGAGTCAATCGATCATCAATCAAGACTTTTTTTCTGTGCACAAATCGGGGGTAATGCAACTGGCAGACAGTGGCAACTTGTTTTAGGTCGAGAGATGCGAGGGATTACAATAACGTTCAAAATTGATCAATCGGCGTGCGATTTACATATCAGTCGCATTAGCAATGTGATTGACTTGGTCCCCACGAACCGACGACTTGCTGGCTGGGTTTGGGTATGGGTTTTGGGTCTTGGTTTGGGGGCACCATCTTCATCTCGGGGCGGGCATTACAGGTGGTTTTGTAAGCCAGTTTTTTTTTCTCCTATCCCGCTCCTCTCTTTCGAGGCCTGGCCACCGCCGCCGACATGTTATTTATTTATACAATATTTAGTTTGTATTTTTCTTTCGAATTCGTCCATGCCCGGGTCTTTGGCGCTGCTTTGGGCTTGGGTCGTTTCGCAATGACCCCAAAAATGTCTCAAAACCTTTAACGGGTTGCCCCAGACAAAGCTCAGCGTGTGCGCATAATTTAGCATAAAATCTTAACACAATTTCCCATTGTCTCTCCTCTCCTTGTTCTTTAGCACTTGCCTTTCTGTTGAATTTATTAAATATTTTCTCGGGACGAAATATTGAACGGACGGATCAGTCTGTGGCTTATTTGCGGCACGACACGGCACACGGCACAAATGCACACGGAAATCCAGCAAAGAACGAACACTAAACGGCGTTGGGATTCTGTTATCCTTCGAGGTAATATCACGTATACGCGGCGTTGGCGGCCAGAACACAGAACACGAGGCGGCAGAAGGCAGATCTCGGCCAGCTCCACGAGTACCCAGCGATTACTTGGCAGTTGGCGCTCCGACAGCAGACTAAGCGATATCCGGGCCCTACAAGCCGTCTTCTATGCGCCGCGGCCACAGATACAGATGCAGATACACAGATACACGGGCTTCGGATTCGCAGCCGCAATCGGATTCGGTTTCGGACTCGGCTCCGTTCGGCATCCGATCATCGGCGAGCAGGTGAGCAGGTGAGCACTTCGGCTGGCAGTCATTGCATGTTTTTGAGGGCCAGTTCTAGGATCTGCGTCGAGAACACTCCGGCTAATTACCCAACGATCGCGGCGGCGAAGGTGGCGTGAAATGTATGCAGACATTAATGAGATGTCGATAATTAACGTAATGAACGACCGCCTCCTCCCGTGGCGCAACTACTTTTAAATCGGCATACTAAGAAGGGAGAGAATGTTGCAGTGCGCCAAATCATAGCAGCCACCTGACAGCTCCAGCTCTACTCCGGGCGGGCATTCATCATTGGGAGCGCGAGCGGGAGCGGGAGCTGGCTGTCGGCGGGAGTTGAATGCTACTAGATGTGCAAAAGCGATTGTGCAATTAAATGGCCCCAAAATGCCTCCCAGCCAAAGGGGCACGGAGCAGAGCCGAGCTTCCAGTGGCCACTTGATGCATTTCAGCCACGTCATTCCCTCACTCACTCTCCAAGTCGGCGGCGTTGCACTGCCAACTGCATTACACATTGTTCGGGGCTGAAAAGAAGTCTACAATTGCCGAGACGCACTGACTCCGACTCCAACTCCGACTCCCTGACATTTGGCTCCATCGCTAATTGCTCAATCAAAGGAAAGAAAACAAAGCAATAAAAAAAATGCAGGTTCGAGCCTCATTTGGTTGTCAAGTGATTGCCGCCGGGCCACGCCCTCGCTTCCCACACAAAATAAAAAAATATATACTATATACATGTCTACGTAGATACAGATACAATGAGCGAGGGGCCTGCACTTTGCTGAAATTTCATCAATCGATTCATTCACAGATCGCCGACGCCTTTTAATCTTTGGATTGCGATCCGGCCGATGCCCAATTCAGCTTCGGCTGAGCTTCATCGAGCTTCCGCTATTGCGAAGGTCGCCGGCGTTGGAATGCCCGACGCGTGCCCGAATCTCATTTGGTGGCGATGTGAGGCGGCGGGTGCTTCGGCTCATTTCAATTGCTAAATATTTTTGGCAATTCGAGGAAGATTCTACGCAGCTTTTTGTACATAAACGTTAACGAACTCTCTGCCCGAACTCATTTCAAGGCGGGCCCAATAGATATCGCAATACGGTTCCACTTCCCGAAGTGTGGTTTTTTATCTCCCAATTAAGTGAATCTCATTCCATCTTACAATCTTCTCGAGACACTATTTACACCCAGGCAGGTTCAGGTTAAAGATGCTCGACTGTGTTTCCTGATCGCCATTCAATCATCAGTTTATTGTTTAGGCGACGATTTCCGTAAATTTTCCATACGAATTTTCACTGTGTCTTCGGGCCAAACCATTTCAAAGTCAATGTCGCCTGGCGGAAACAAAAGACTTCGGACACGAACTGGCTGCGATGCCCCGGAGCATCGATTTAAAGATACGACTGCTGCTGTTCATTTAACGACTTATTCGATTAGAGGTTTTTATTCAAAGTTTGTTTTATTTCACAGACAGCGCCTTTACAACGAACGCGAATAAAAAACAACATACTGCCAGTCTTTTGTGGCGTACATTATACGGCTTTAATGTTTTTGAACTTGACAAGATAGCTTAATTTGCATGAAAATCATCTGACTGGGGATTTCTGCAAGAATACGATTGATTGAGCAAAAAATTCTGCCCCTTCCTTGCTTTGTTTTGCTCCTAATTTAGTAATTTTGGCTGGTCCCTTCGTTTTTTTGTGGCAATTCTTGTAGCAATCGTATGCGTACATTAAAACTCAATTAAAGCGTAACACTTAGAGAACGCGTAAAAAGAGCAAGGGAGCAAAAAGCGCAGCCCGCCAATCTTGGCCAGCACCAGGCTTTGAGTCCGCGTCCGAGTCCGAGGTGAACTGAGGCTGATTGGAAATCAATGAACTAACGAACTGGACACACTGCGGATGCTAGCGACAGCCTTGACCATAACACTTAAACGCCAAAAACCTTCAAAGACCAGTTGCCACTTGCTGGCTGTCAGTCAGTCAGTCTCCAAAGTCTCGCTCTCAGTCTGCGTCTGGCTCAGTCGATGTTTATTGAATTTAACGCATAAAGCAACTGCACAAGACCATTAATAAACAGCCGAAAGCCGAGCCGAAACTGGGTGGCGGCATGAACTCTACATACGCATTCGAAGTTTGTCGACATTGAACTGCACACCAGACACACGAACTCGGACTCGGTTTCTCATATAGATGCATATCTCATAATTACGATGACAGCCAAATACATAAATCGGCGTAGCTTCTCTTCCGGCTGGCCCAGTCCTCCGAAGAGCAGGTCCCACACTGACCGAGTTGGTCGAACAAATTGTCCAATTAGGTGTGATGGGAAGTAATTAGAGTACACACATATCGCGTGCATTGGTCTTCAGTTGAAAGTGAAAGTCCAGAAAAAGCGGCAAGCGACGAATTGTCTGGTAAAATCAAACAGCCGCAACTGAAGATGACACTTGAGCGGGATCTCTGGGTAAATCGGTACGAAAATGAGTAGGTAAACTAAATTTTACAGTCCAAACGCGAAGGTGAGACCATTTCCCCACCTGGCACTTATTTGCATTTTTTATTCAGCGCGAAGTTTTGGGGATACTGTGTTTTATGATCTCCGGACCTCTGACCATAAAACGTAAGATGCTTTGCCTTTTAGTAGCATTTTTATAGTTTAAATGGCGCACCTGAACAGGGGACGCGAGGAACAAACCATGATATGGAGAATCGAATATACAGTGATGCTTCAATAACTTTTTTTACTAGTAATGGAAGTCAGTTCCAAAAACGATGGGGAAAAAACAGATACTGGTCGCTCACTTTGTGGCAGTAAAAATTGGGATTTTGATAGCTCGAAAACGTATCGCTTGAGTGCCTTCGATCCTTAATATTTATTGCTAGGCATTTTTAATATATGCAATTATTACAATATATCTGGCTCAGAAATATGTGAAAACTAGACAGAAAGTGTATTGTTTTTTTACCGTTTTTGAACCTAGAGCGAGACAGTTAACGCTCGCGGACCTATATCGATTCTAAGTTTCGTTTAACTTTCTTCTCTTGATCCACTGGGAAGCACAGTTATTGTTAGAGTTAAAACAAAATCTAATTAACATTTATGTGATCCATGATTCCAAAGATTTTTCAATACTCGTTAAGGCTTTTTAATGAAAAACGAGAGCTCTATAGTTTCTAGTTGTAGCTTTTCTGTATTGCTTTCTAAATTTCCAACAATGAAGGTAGTGGGTAGTAGTGTATCATACCAAAGCTCGACTGTACCATTTAGCTATGCACATGCTTACGCTTCATTAAGACATTTTTAAAATATTTCTCTTTGACTTTGGTTTGGTTTTCTCCAATTTTGCCAAACTTCCGAACTGATCTTCGCTTTTTTTTACCGAGTCATTTGTTTTTCTTTTCTTTTATTTTTGTGGTGTTGAACTTGAATTTGTGGAGTAAAACAAAAAAAGCTGCAATCGCATTTAGTTGAAAGACACGTGCCGACAACTTGTCAAGTACAAAGTTCGATTATTTGCGAAAAATAAAACGAAATAAAAGGCTTAACGATCTGCGGATTCATTAATAGAAACTGGCACATAACGAAGACAATGACGCCGCATAGAACACACGACAGCGCAGGAGGGAATCGGACGCGAGTTCCGAGACTAGACCACGGCTGCTCACTTGATCAAGGGGGTCAAAGTCAACTCGAGATCCGCGCAGCATTCGCCCAGTCATCAGCGGCAAGCGCTGTGCCCTCGCCTGGCAGACTGAACTCAACTAATAACCCCGATGCTGCCGATTTCTAGTTCTCTGGGGCGATATATTTATGACTAGGCATTAGGGTGATGGCAACCGTTGCCAAATCGCAGTCTAAAGCCTCATTGCTATAAAATATGCGAATTAATGCAGATATATCCCCAATTTCGAGCAGTAGAAACGATCTGATTGAGAAGTCTTTCAGATTTTTATTATTTTGATTCGCTTTTATGATGTATATATAATAATATAATATCTACGGCTCCAATCCGCCCTCCTGGTGTGTGTTTGTGTGCTGTGTGTGGGGATGAGTGCGAAATATGCGATGTGTAAGTGTAAATTCAGACCTCATTTGAATGTTTTTTACTTCATAAAACCCTAATGACTCGAAAGCAACAAAAGGGTCTTCTAATTGCATAACTTAAAGTAGAAATTGCTTGGCTTGCTTTTCGAAAACGTTTTTTAGCAATGGTAACCCTGGGCGAAAGTCACTGCGTGGATCGCGGAGCCTGCCATCAGCTTAGCTGGCTGAGGTTCAGCCGATAGCAACTGCTAGCAACTCTACCCAACTTAGAGTTAGATTAAGTAAACGATTGGAAATTGTATAAATAATTGTACATATATTAATTACTCTAGCGGAGAATCCATTCGACAATCAACTGCTTCGCTACTATTCCTTTGTATAATTTTGCAGGATTTTGATGATAAATGCGCGTAATTTGAAGGTATATTTCTTTGTGTCGTGAATTTGCTTCTGTCGGACTCGTATAACAAGGTACAAATGCTCACCAAACGCTAAAAAGGCTGCACTGTAAAACTGCGCTAGTTCGCATTAATTAATGTTTAATGAGTAATTATGCGTGGATTGTATGTGGTTTCTCTTTCTGATGATTGTTTCTTGGCATTTTATTCCAGCTTCTAGAAGGTTATTGGTTCTATGGGAACGGTACACTCGCTGTACATCACCCGGTACATGGCCATTTCGGATATGCCATGGTAATGTACAAAGGCAGCCGCAATGACCAGTATGTGGAATATCTGATGAGACTGACCCTGCAAGGTAACAACGCAAAGTTAGGAAGGTCTAGAGGCGGCAAATATGTTGCCAAGTCTTACCCAAATGTCGAACTTTCCGGGGAACCAGCGCTCGGGCACACGGAGGGCATACAGAAGAGCGCCCAGGATGTAGAGCAGGCCTATAGCAATGTTGTTTTCCAAATTATAAAACTTAATTTAAAACTTCTCTTTCAGGAGACACACTCACCCATGAGAATTAGCCAACCCAGACTGGCGCGGCTCATCTGACTGAACCAGCCCTCCATGATGCTGTAGTGAATCGCTGGAATGACACCGGACAGGCCAAAGCTCATGAACACGCCCGCGCGCAATGGCCGAAGTCCCGGCTCCGAGAACTTATCCCACAGAGAGACAACGATGGAGAGAACGCCCAGCACACACACCACCGACAGGTAGATGACCTTCGGCTGGTAATGACAGTAAAAGCCATAGTACAGCCAGGGTACAAAGGAGCCCATGATCAGCAGCGCAATTCCACAGTAGTCCAGTCTGCAAGCAAGAATATCAAATAATTAATACCGGTTAAACCGTAACAACATGAAATGCAGGAGCGACTTACTTAGAAAACAGTCTTCCCATCTCTACAGAGTGACAGCTGAGAGTGTGAAATGCGAAAGAGAATCCTAAGCACACAATGGCCCCAATAAAGAAGGCGCCGAAGACGATCTTTTCCTGTGTTTGAATCTCCACCGACGGTCGGGTTATGAAGTAAGTAGCCACGCCGATGAATGCGATGCAGCCCAGCAGATGTGTCCAGATGTTGCCAGTTTCCGTGTGGACACGGAAAATCGATTTGAAGCATGCGCGGAACGAAGGCAGCGGTGGGCGATGACCACGGTGCAGGAAGTCGTTATCCTGCAGCCATTTGGGTAGGTTCTTATAGTGGCAAACCTTCCAGCTAGCCTCCCAGACCTAAAATGAAATGAAGAGATATTAGTTGCGCGAAAAGAAAAGGACAGCAGCTACAATAAAGGACAACCAACTACAATTTAAAACAAAAAAATAAAACGAAGCACTTGAAACCTTTATTTAACAGGAAAATGTGCCGAAAAATCACAAAACATCACACGGAATCTTGCCCCTAAGCCTCTCTTAACTTAGGCTGGACCATATAGCTTACCTTGCGGACAAACTCCTCCGCCTGCTCGGCGGCATTGTGGGCCAGTGCGCCCAGATCTATTTCATCTGAGAGAACGCCAGCCTTCAGTACTTCCGTCATCTGGGGAAAAGATTTATAAGGCATTAAGTTGTAAGCTTAGCATGCTCCGAACAGGATGTCAGTGAAAATCTAAAGCGAATGGGACTAACGACTTTTCCGCCTGCCTGCGCCTCGATTGCGTCCTCTTTCTGGCTTCTCTTTGCGATTTTTGAATCTTGACCAACTTCCGGGTCCGGGTCCGGGTTCACACGCACCACAACCTCCGACTGTGTCTGCAGCTTGTCGTCGGGCATCTCGAGCGGCTGGCAGAGATTCGTGCGAAACTAAAACTAAGTGTGCAAAACAACGAGTGTTCGTACTTTGAAGCTTGTGGCAGTCGCATACTTAGTCAAAACAATTTGTTTAAACGATGTTGGCAGAGCACGAGAAAGCACAGAGTACGTCAAGCGATAAGATAAGCGCGCCCGAGCCTGTCTCTCTCTCTCTGCGGCATTATCAGCGACGCATCTGACGCTGAATACCTAGTTGAAGCGGGAAGGGCCAAGCTGACGCTTTTGCGCTTAATCCCCTCGTGACCCTTCAAGCCGTTGCTTAAAGGCACAATGAAATAGCCTGACGGGCCAAGTACAAATCCCGGAAGCAGGAAAACATACTTGACAGCCGACAAATGAAGAGAAAGAAGGAGAAGAGAAGGCCTTACTTTCTGATTGCGCTGGTATAGACCACAAATTGGGCAATTTGATTTATCACAGAGCCCAGATAAGATTCCACAGCAATGGCGAACTGTGACTAAGGAAAGCACCACCTGGGGTATCGAGGCAATGCAATGGCCACAATGTGGGCCAGCCATCGTCGATAAGAGTTCCGACATTCAAATGACAGTCGGAAAAATGCGACTAACAAGTGGTTGGTGATAACCACTGACTGGCGGGTCAGTGATAAGAGTGTACAACAGATGGCTGCGCAAATCGATTAACTGCAAATTTTCCGTCAACCAACACTCACCTCCGCCTCAATAAGCTGTGTGTCCTCGGGGGTCGAGGGCAGCGGACAGCCGGCGTCATCCTCCTCGACCAGCTCGTCGTCGTACTCAAGCAGATCTAAGTCATTGGCGCTTAGCGAATCCTCGGGTCCCCAGCCACGACGCTTGCGTAGTATCATCTTCACCTCTTCGAAAATATCCTCCTCAACCTCGTCGCTGCCACTGCCTCGCAGAGTGGCCGTTGTGGTGGTCACTGCCTCGGCGGAGGAGTTACCGGACGAGTCCACGCCAAAGGCGGCCTTAACGTTTGTGGTCACCTCTACCTCGGCGTTGCTCAGGTCGCCCGTCGAGCTGTGTCGCTCCAGCAGATTCGTGGCCGAGTCCATGGCGATCCTAGGTTAGCCTCCAAAAAGCAGATTCTGAAATTAAATGCGCTCTGATCAGTTACTTCAAAATTTTGTTTAGTTTCGAAAACGTTTGTTTGTTCAACGCAGTCGTCGCCAGCTGAACGGAGAAACTTGATATTTGATATATATGTATATATACAAATGTACATATGTAGTATGTCTTTATTGGCTTATAAGGCTGTCCCGATCCCTGCCAATCGCACAGCCATATAGTATGGTATCATGTGACCTTTGGATCCCACGATATGTACACTGTACATGGTGTACTTATATATCTATCGCATTTCTGTTTGTTTGTGTGGCGCTGTTGATTGTATCGTTTAGCCAGTTAGCTTGCCAATTAAAGTTTTACATAAGATCATTCATGGGGACGGGAGCGAGGGGTTAAAGTGCAATCTGCACTCAAGAAGTTGTTCATCGATAAGTACTCCAAGTGCACGGCCACGTGGAGTGCGTAGAGTTGTGACGGGGAAAAGACCCCCACCAGATTTTCACCTGCGCACTCCAGTTTTTTTCCGCGAACCAACTTTTCGGACTATTGGTGTCACAACATTTCGGGGCACCAAGGGGTTAACTTTCAACACACCGTTGCAGTTTAGTGCTTTACTCACTTCTCAAAAATCGCGCGATTCGCGTTACTTCAACCAAAGGCGCTTGAAGTTAACACTGGCGCAGGAAAAAGCACGCTGCACTCGATTTAATTAGATGCAGAAACAGTTTTCTTCGTGTATTTTTCCTTAATTTTTCTTTTCAGAGTGGCTGCCTGCGCAAAAGGGAAATCCTAAGCTACCATATGTTGCAGCAATAAAGCGGAACATTTTCTCGCTCAAGTACGGGCACACTGGACTGTCCAGCTGATGGTTTCAATTATTTTGGTCGACCGGTCTGGCAACGCCCCAGAGTGGCGCTGACGTTCAAAAAAGGCCGATAGCGAAGTCACGTTGCAGCCGGCAAACAATGTGATTTCATTATTAGTCAAACATTGTTAGTCACTTACGGCTTTTTAATGGCAGTCAATGGGGTGATAATTTTGCCTGCTAAATATTGTTATTTACCCTAGTATTTTACAAACAAATTATTTTCATGGGAAACTGTCGACCATGACGAAATTACAAGATGCAAAATATAATAGTACACTCTTTCTTGTTTTTTGAATAAATTATTAGTTCCTCTTTGGATTTTATGAATAGAAAGTGGCTGTTAAAATGTGACAACGGTTTTTTTGCCGGCAAATATATTAAACTCAATATATACCCTGCTAATGCTTTTCATAAAACGATATATACATCTCATTATGTGTCCTTATTAATGATAGGTGTATATAATAAATTAATTAATTTAAGAAATGTATTATTTTGTAACTTATTCTGTTTTATTAGTTTTTTTTTTTTTTTCTCCGATGTCTAATAATGCTGTAATGCTACGGAAAAGTTACTACACAACCCTTTATAATCTTTTAAAAACGGAAAGTTACCTCAAAGCTAGTAGTTCTGAGATCGTTAAGCTGACTTTCAGTGAATTCCCATATTAAAAAGGGGGATTAATTTTTATTTAAATATTCATACACAAATGTTATTTTCCGAGTGCCGGGGAAGCTCGTGGCAGAGCACTTAAATAGAAGAATATTATTTGTTGTATAAATCCAAAACAAGCTTAACTCAAATCTGGAACAAGTTCCGAAATAATTCGTATAGAAAAGCGTTAATTAGGAGCTCTTAGATTGCATAAAAATCAATAGGAATTTCACAAGCTGATTATTAAGTACAGTAAACCTATATTATGTATACTCTATAATTTCTATTAAAATTTACTTAAAATAAATAATAAGTGGCCAGTAAAATATTGACTAATTTAGTAACTCATTAGAATCTCAATCGCTTTCGGATTTTATAGCTTCTGTCGCATTGAGAATTTTTATGGGCCATAAAAAATATATAGCTTAAAGCAGTTTGCACTAGGCACTTGCCTTAGTTTTTTGAAATCAGTTAATATTAACGAGACCAAAATTCATAGAACTCCGCGTCTTGCTCTTGAACGATATTCAGCAATATGATGAAGACCAATCCAGGCCAATAACATCAATCAGCCGACTACGATGAGTTTTAGCTCTTGGCTCTCGGCTCTTGACGTTCTGATAAGCACTGCCGCTAACTCGGCCAAGGATCTGAAGCAGATTTCGCACAGACCCCGACTAGCGGTATTAATCGGCGGTATTAAAATAGTTGCCGCTGAAGTTCAGGGTCAATATCACAAAAGAGAAACGCCGATAATAAACGCGACGCGAATGACAAGCAAACGATAACAAATGCAAAACGGCTTTTTGTTTTTGCCTCTCCATGCGACCAATATGGAAATGGAAATGCTAAAGACCCGGAAGAGCTGCTGCACTGCATCGGCTTTGGCTTTGGCTTTGGCTGTGGCTTTGGCTTTGACTTTGGCTAATATTTGGCCCGGCACTTAGCACGTGGGCGGGGAGCTTCATTGATTTAGGAAAGTGCGTAAAATTTCCCACCGAACGCTTCCCAGAGAGCTGGAAATGTGTTAATCCCTTAGTTTGCATAACTAAATACCCGTAATGGAGACGGAATCGCCGATGGAACGGGGCGTGCTCCAGACTTAGGCCGGCCGACTCAGCCCCGCTCCAGCTCCATGACGTGACGGCGATAATAAATCAATTGTCTAGCGGTATATTTAAAGCCAATTCGTGTGACGGCTAGGCAGGTGCACAGGGAGAAATAGCAGTTGTTGATGATAACCAGGCTTCATTTTTGGGTTTTACCATACCCGAAATATAAACAATTGATAAATATTATATACCAATGAGAATTTAAATTGATGTGTTTTTTTATCAGCCGTGATTATCTATATATTCTCCTTATTATCACTCTTTATCAATTATTTATTTTAAAATTTGCAATGGGAACGGGAAGTCATGGATTTCTTACAAAGTTAAGCATGTGCAAAGAAATGAGAATATATAAGAATATAAAATAGTACTTAATTTAACTTAAAACATCGAAAGTATTTATTTGAAAGTGAAAAGTATAAATTAGCTTAAATTAAACAAGGGCTTACAAATTCGTACGCATACACGATTTTGTTTGACCCGTTTTTCCCTGTGTAAGTTTTTATTGCTTCGCTCTTTGCGTTTTGAGCGCGCTTTTTGCGATAGGATCTGCATGTTTTTTTTTGGCAATCGGGGAAGGGTTAATAAACTTGTTCAAAATAAACCAAGAAAAGCCATCGCCACCGCCGTGTAGCTGCTGCCGTAAGCAGTTTTGCTTTCTTTTTCGCCACAAAATGGTAACCATACCCATTCGCTTTAATTGCTTCAAACTTGACCTTAGCACCAGAAATCCAAAAATCAGAAAAGTAACCAAAACGCCATTAACGCGACTTCGACTTGCAACGAGTGACGAAAGCGAAGGAAAAAATTAAGTATACGCCAAGCGGCCCGAGCGCCGACTGCGCAGTCCGCGCGACGCTGGCAGCGACGCCAGCTGCAAATGTTGGCCGGCGCGCGGAGCTCGTTCATTTTGTTTATTTATACAGCCGAGCGTGTAGAACTCCATATTAGTGTCTTCTTGGCGTTGGCCGCAGTAGAGACGGTCGAGTCCGAGTCCGAGCTTCAATCTGTATCCGAACCCCTGCCAGCTTCAGGCTACGGTTGTGCGACAGTGTGTGTGTGTCTGTGCCAGTGCGTGTGTGTTAGCCAAGTCAACGGAGGGAGTCCGCCGAACGTGCCCCGATAGAACCCACAGAACACAGGTACGGAAGTGATGGAATTCTTTTTCGGATTTTTTGGGCCAGCCCTTTCGCGAAAGTGTTGCATAAATTAGAGAGCCGTTTTCGGGGCAGGAGAAGTGGGCCAGAAGCCGCTCTAGGCCTGGCCAACTCGGCTGCTGCTGCTGCTGCTGGTGCTGGTGCAACTGCAACTGCCACTGAGATACTGGCAATGGTCCGTCTGATTTTTCTCGTCGACCTTAACCCAATGCATCGCACATAGATTAAATGCTGAAAACTGGCTTGAGGAGCTGCAATTTTGCCAGTCAGCCAAGGCCAAGACCCTGGCTGCCTGGCTGCTGCATTGAGGCGGCCAAAAGTAAACGATTTGAACTTGTAATCGATTGCTATTCAATTTGCAGCTGCATCGCATCGCGTCGCGCAAGCGGCCTTCGGTCCGCCAAAAGCCCACGCCTCGCGAAGATGACCACATTTCATGGTTAGGCAAACAAGTTAGGAGTCGGAGTTCCCACGAACAGGCCACGGGCCATATCCGTTACAGTTCCTAAAGATAACACAGGCACAGCCGGCCCAGCGGGCTTAGAAAAATCCAATTAACGCCGCAAATATTTGCCAAGTAATTAAAGGTTGTCAGAGACCGCCCGTCAGTCAGCCCAAAAAGTCGACAGCGCCAAAAATTATGACACACTCTGTGCACAGGGAAAAACAGATCATTTACAGATAATTTAAGATGATCCGGTTCCCAGAGATCTGATTACCATATATTTGCAAATTTAATTTATTTATACTATTAGTTCTGAATTCACTGAATATTTTAATATATATATAGGGGAAGCACAGATAACTTTTTAAAAAGTTCACATTAGTGGCAATTGGAGTGGTTAGGAAATTTATATTTTTAACTTTAAATTTATTAATATAAAATGGATATCAATAGGAATCTATCTTAAGTTCATTCCTTTATAGCCTATTGCAAAAAGGCAGCTGTAATCTATATTTTTGCAAAATTATCAGTTTCGCCGAATAGCAACTTTAACTACGCGGTCATATCGACCAACTCTCTGCTGGAACTAAGTACTCATAATTATTTTGTGAAAATCAATATGCAATCAGATTATAGTTTATGATCTTTATTTTTCACGGTGTCAACTTTAGCCAGTCGCTGGATATAGGTATGGATTTGGGTGTATATGTGGCGTTGCTGTGGTTGCCAAGTGCCGGCTGACTCGGCGCGTTTCGCTGCCTCCTCTGTGTAAATGCCTGGGCTGGCAGAAAAATTAATTTACAGCGCTAAGCTAGCATGAAACCATAAAACATGTGCACTTGACACAGGCAAGACTAAATGATTAACCTGTTGCACACGTCGGGAAAACAATGCGCAACACATCAGAAACCGAAACAGAGACAGACACGAAAAACCGACCCGACCCGATACCACATACCCTTTACTCAGAACCCATGAATTTTGTGAGATATTCAGGTGCATCGCAACACCTATTCAAGTTGCAATGGGCCAACCTTAATGTATTCGGGAATTTTTTTTATTCACATGGCTAATTGTTGTCATTGGCGAGGAGACAAGTGCGTGTGAAAAATCGGTGCTGCAACACCTGTAATCCCCAGAAAAACATCCGCCCCGTTGGAGTACAATATGCACAGGGAAAAATCTGCTTCTTTCAGCTAATGATACTGTTTCTTAATGAATATTAATTCGAAATTAAGAGTTTTTAAATAGATTATAAAAAGATAAAAATGACTTAAAGTTGAATAAATACTATGGAATATAAAACTTATCTTAAATATATTAAAAAAGTAGCCTACTATTCGGATTGCATTAAAATCTTTATTATTTTTTTACACTCAATGACAAATGTTTATTTTGTGTGATTTTCTATGTTATGCTTTATTTTTTATCTCTGTGTAGACACGTGGCTAAAAAACATTCGCCTTCTAAGCACAACATTGCAAAATAAACATGCAAAACTTGCAACTTTTTAACAACATTTGACTCGCAACAACAGATACAGATACAAATAAACACGCTGGCCGATGAAAGACTAATGCCCCATCGGCCTTCATTAGATCTCGAATTAGTGGCAAATTAAGTTGTTTTTTACCCAAACCTTTTATTTTTAGAGGCAAATTTATAAAAATTAACGCTTTTTCGGGTGCTTTTCCGCACCGGCCAGACGTTTTTGGGCATTTAGATACTACTTATTCGTATTAGTCACAAGCCCAAGGGAAGCAAATAGGAAAGACGAAAACATTTGGAATTATGGACAACCCGTGTTGGTAGCTGGGTAAATCCAATTCCGAGTATCGGTACTCGGTACTCTGTACTGGGGCTCTCGGTTCTCCGTTCTGATAATGCTGACACGGCGTTCGACAAGCAGCTCTTAAAGGGTACAAATTCGCAAAAGCGAAATCAATTATGCATACAACACACATAATTTTAATGCGTGCGCGGCAGTCCGTCTCTGTATCTGTGTCTGCGTTAATTTTTACTTTTGTTATTTTACATTTTATTTCCCCCACTGCGGAAGAGCTGGGCCTAGCTAGAATCGAGGCTCAGCGGCCCCTGGGTGTCCAAAAGTGTTGCAGAAGGTGCCCAGGGGCTGGACTGAGCTGGGGGTTTCCCAAAAAGGTGGCGGGTGGCCCATCAACGTCAGCAGCAGCCCCGAAGGCAGCCAGCGGAACAGTCGCCTGACTCAACCTGTCGACAGTTGGCGTCACATTTTTGGTCGTGATGATGATGATAATGATGATCACGGCGATGATGCGAGCTCACTTTTCCTGTCTCCAGTGTCAGTCTATGGGTGCCAGGTGCCTTGCATACGAATGGGAACGGGACTGGGAATGGGCTGGCGATTGCGATTGCGATTGGGAATGGCTTTGGCAATATGGCTATATGGAAATGGGAAGGCGATCGATCGCGCTAACCCTGACAGAGACCCAGTCTCAGTCGCTGTCGATCAGCAGCAGTCGCCACATATCAATCATACGCCAAGTGGGTCCAATTAGCGGCGGAGCCAGGTGTTTGCTCTGTTCTTCGGGAAACTCTCAAGGCGAATGCTCTTCACGTCTAATGGCACGCCATGCGATCCGTTGTTGCAATTAGAACAGAAGCTGAAGCTGCCTCCAAGCTCCAGTCATTCGGCTGTCATTAATAGAGCCCGAAACCGCTCTCCAAGCAGGCCCTGCTTACAAACTTGCCGAATCAGTTGGGCTTGGAATAAAATCAATTCCGTTCGAAGACTGACTGGATATATCTATGCGAATTGAGCAGCTAATTATACAAGGCGATCTAACTAGTCGAGAATCTTCTGCTGCGGTGGACGACGAGTTCCGGTTCGAGTTGGCTAGGTCAGTGGTTAATGAAGAGAACACACACGGAAAGCCACGGCAACGCGTTACATAAAAACGAGTTCCCGCGCCGCACACACTGTAATTGAATACATTTTTGATAGGCCATTTTCAATCAAACTCTTTCCGCGTGCAATTTAAATAACAATGTGAGGCAAGAACAAGAAGAAGGCCAACGCCAGCCATCCATCCACATGGCTAGAACATTAAGCCAGTCTGTGTGTGTGCTTGTGTGCGATTCGGAGATAAAAAGATTCGAGGAGATACAAGATACAAAATGAATGCCAAAGTTGGACTAACTTTAGTGCCAAGGCAAGAAATTCAAATGAAGCCTTGGGTGCGTCTCTTTTCAGGTTTCAAGCCATTGACTTGCGGTCGTGTCAGCGCCAAGAATCTAAGATCTTAAAGTAGTCTTCAGATTCATATGCCGTTTATATATATATAGGTATATGATATATGGACGACATTGGAGTGCATCGATGGCAGCCAGCTTTATCTCTGTCCGGCGACTGCTGCCGTCATTCATCACTCGATTGGGGATAGCTCAATTGGCGATTTCTTCGCACCTTTCATTAAAAAATCATTGGCGTATCTCGCCCAGAAATTCCAATGCAGCTCACGCTTTTCGCCTGCGCGGCTGCTCGGTAGCTCGGCTCCTCAGCGATTTCAGCTCCTCCTCAGTCAGCATAATCAACGCTCGCGACACGAAACTCACAACTAGCAACTAGCAACTCGCAACTCGCGATTCCGATTCCGAATCCGAATCCCATTCCGAGCTGAAAACGTGCCAAGCGTTCGGGATTTAGAATACCTTTTCATTCAATATTTTGGCAACGCGGCGTGCGGACGTCGAGCTCTGAATTCTCGATTTTGGGCGAAATTTCCTAAAGCTCTTTCTCCCTTCCCTCGCTCTTTGCAGTTGCCAATTGCCAATTGTCAAGTCAGCCACGATGACCAGCTACATGCAGATTGTCGAGGAGCGCATCTCCGGCCTGGCCAAGGGCGTGGGTAAGTCTCATAAATACTATAAAAACTAGTTAATTTTCAATATAAATCTTTTAAAATGTTTATCAACCAGATGAGACGGTGGACAGCTGGTTTCTCATGAGCTCCCCGGCGCCCGTGGTGGGCGTGGTGCTGGTCTATCTTGCGTTTGTGCTGAAAATCGGACCCGAGTACATGAAGAACCGCAAGCCGATGGATCTGAAGCGCATAATGGTGTTCTACAACGCCTTCCAGGTCTGCTACT
Organism: Drosophila jambulina; assembly: GCA_018152175.1. Lineage (NCBI taxonomy): Eukaryota > Metazoa > Arthropoda > Insecta > Diptera > Drosophilidae > Drosophila > Drosophila jambulina. The sequence goes on along the minus strand of JAECXH010000012.1, from coordinate 7,375,316 downwards.
CCATTTGGATGTGTCGCACGGTGAGTCCATAAAGCCACAAGGCGTCACAATTATTCGGAGCACTGATCCCGATTTATGTATTATTCATTTTTAATAATCCCTGGAGCGAAGTGCTTGTTAAACATACAAAATGATGGGCTAGGCAGTATTTGCATTACAAATTCCACACTTGAAAGCTAAATATATAGATGAGACGCAAAAAATTGTTCTAAATTCGTTACCCGATTTGGCAATTGAAAAAGAAAACGCAAATCATGAATGAATGAATCGCAATTGATATTGTGAATGAATAATTACATTTAGTTCATAAATACGTTAGGTACAGATTTTAGTAGCAAAGACTGATAAATGAATATTAAATCGTCAAAATAAAACCTATATTTGAATTCCACAGTCCATCCGGGAGAGCAATGTGATGGCCTCGATCTTCTCGAAGAAGTGCGAGATTACCCGCACCCGGGAGCAGACTCTGGCCCTGTACTCCGGCGCCTGGTTCTACTTCTTCTCGAAGATCATCGACCTGCTGGACACCACATTCTTCGTGCTGCGCAAGAAGGACAACCAGATTTCGTTCCTGCACGTCTATCACCACACGGTGACGGCGCTGTTCTCGTGGGCCTACCTGAAGTACGTGCCCGGTGAGCAGGGCGTGATCATTGGCATCCTTAACTCCGGCGTGCACATCATTATGTACTTCTACTACATGGTGTCCGCGATGGGACCCCAGTACCAGAAGTACCTCTGGTGGAAGAAGTACATGACCAGCATCCAGCTGATCCAGTTCGTCCTCATCCTCGGCTACATGCTGGCCGTAGGTGCCAAGGGCTGCAACATGCCCAAGACTCTGACCTTCTTTTTCGTGGGCAACACGGTCATCTTCCTGTACCTGTTCGGCAACTTCTACCGCAAGACCTACAAGAAGGCCAAGACCGTCGACGGCGCAGGATCAGCGACGGGCAGCAGCCTGGCCAAGTCCGCCCTGCGGGCCGCCGGCGGAATGGGATGCATGCCGCAGACGATGCACATGGGCAACGGAAAGACGGCGGCGGCCATCAGTCTGCAGAACTCGCTGCCGGGCAAGGCGTACATCGATCTGAACAACAACAGCGTGAAGCCGCTGAAGCTGGAGTGAGAGCGAGAGCCAGAAGATTTCCAGGGGTTTCATTTAGCAATTACTTTCGTAGCGCGGGGCTTCAGAAGTTAGTTCGTAAGATATCCGTATCCATATCTGTATCTGTATCTTTATCTATACCTGTGTTTCTGTATCTCTGTACGTAGGAGTGGCCAGCGTAATGTTTATGCCGGACAGGCGAAGATATTTCAACCCAAAAAGTAGCTAGAACCCTAAGTGTGCGAATGTTTACGTGTTTATGTTTTTCTAGCCAGAGTGCCTGAGTGTGCGAGTGTGTGCGAGCGAATGTGCGATAGAGTTTATTAATGAAATGCAGCCGTAAATCGTTTCTCGGAACAAGAACAAGAAAAATTCAATAAAACTCTGATTTTTGTATATTTAATAAGGAACCCGCCGCTCTGTCTCTGTTCTTTGCCGGCGGGATTCGGGTTTCGCCGATGGGGGTTTGGGTATTCTTTATTTTTCGGGTTTTCTGCACGAGCCTGTGGGTTAGATAACCGAAAACCAGTTGGATCCCATTATTTATGACGGCGTATTCGTGGCCAAATCGATTCCCGGGCCACGCGCACCGCCGCCCGGCGAAATTATGCAGATCTGCAAGCCGCAGCCATTCAGACGGATTCGATATTCTCCGGGGCATAAAGAGTGATTAATGCCTGGCGATTAATCGATGGGATTTCACCTGCCAATTGTCCTAGGTAACTGCGTACGCGTGCTTGGCGCGATTATGCAACACGTTATTCTGGCCAACAAGAGAACTGGTCTCTGGCTCTGTCCCGGCCCGGCTTAGACACCTTGGCGACGAATGGCTTTGGGTGAATGTCGCTGCCAAATTAGAATTTCTAATCAATTTTTTCTCCCTCGCCTTGACTCACACACATGCCCAGCATCAGCACAGCACCGCACAGCCCGTTTATTTATGCAGATTTCCAATATAAATAGATAAAAAACCGACGTTGTTTGTGGTCGCAGTCAAAGTTCAAGGGCCTGATAAAGAACGCCATCTGTGACCTGTGGGGTTCCTGCGCTGAGTTGTGTATTTTTATCGATGGCATTACTATTTTCGCCACATTTGCATAGGTCAGACCTCCTCATCTGGCTGAAAAGCATGAAACAATGCCTAAAAGTATGCTCTTCTCCCTTCGTTTTCGGTATGGAAATTTTTCAAAAAGGTTTCGCACAGGTTCTGGTCTTCCTCTTCTTTGATCTTCGATCAATTCTGTGCCGATCAGGCCATAAAACTGGTAACAGAGATATAGCTCCGGTTGGGGCCAGTTGAAGACAGGCGACGACTTTTTCGCTCGGAGGTTCGTCTTTGTCTTCTCGTGTTTGTGGTCAAGATCAAGGTCAGTTGTCGAATAGAGGAAACCGGCTCTCGGTTCGATACTGTATCCGCAGCAGCAACCCCACTCGAAGATGCGTTTTCACTTCCGCTTCGCTGTGGTTCCGTTTTGACTGATTGCTCAATAAAAGGCTGCGGAATTTATCAAACTCTTATCTCGGCTGGCTCTGTTGTTCAAGGTGCCTCCGAATTAGCTTCTAGTGGTCAGCGTTCCCAGAGCCACGTTAAAATTGGACGTGCTGCATCACCATCATCACCCCAAAGACCTGTTCTAGCCACGCCCATTCAAATTCAAATCACTTTTCGGATTACGGATGTCGCGGCTTCCGCCGCCGAATGAATGAAAAGATTGTTCTCCACATATTAGATATTGATTCGATTTAAATGAGCTCCTTGGGCAAAGGCTTCCTCGAGAGATTTATGGGAGGTTAACCCAACGGGTGTGGCTTGATGGGAGATTCCTCAAGCTTAACTGGCATATTAACCAAACTAAATTAAAAATTAAAATTGTATGACTCTCTAAATAATGATTGTTCTACGATTTTGATTACAGGAAATGGCTACATCTGCAATATTTTCAAGGTCAAAGCTAATTAAATTAGCAACTCTGGATCTTGACTTATGGAAAAGATACATCAAAATGATTTAAATTGAGCCAATAAATTCCAAAGAGCTTAATTAAGATTATTAACTTGTATTATCCTAGCAAAAGAAGGAATAGTATATTTTAAGCGCTAATTTTAAGTGACTTTTGAATAAGTTATTAACATAATTTATTTTATTTTCTTCTGACATGCCACAAAAGTCTCCTTTAAAGCACCAAGATAATGAAGTCTTCAATTGATTCTTAAGTACCCTTAGAGACCTTCAAGATCAATGGACTCTTGTGACCTTAAGTTCTAGTCCCCGCCCAAGTTCCATTAATAGAAAAAGAATCATTCTCATTGTTGTTCTTTTTCTATATTTTTTTAGAAAAAAATTCTAGATTTTTATTTGTAAAATGTGTTTGAATTTATGGGGGTTTGCTATTTGCTATTTACTATTATTTTTCACTTCGCTTATGCCTACTTTACATACCACAAGTATATAAATTCTAAAGAAAACATATTCATATTCATATGCGTACCTACACTTATTTACACAACTAACGCTTCTTCTGCCTGTTTACTTAACTTAGTTCAGTTTTGGCCGAAAGACACACGACTTCTTTCATTTGTTGTCCGCCAGATGCGAACATCAAACGGAGCGAGCGATGATGACGATGGCTGCAAAAAGCAATTTCAACTGTTTGAACATTTACATAATGGGTGTATCGGTGTCCCCGAGTCTTCGGAAACCTCGTTTGCTCAAATACATATATAGATTGTGTCACGTTTCAGATTTTTGGCGGCGGATTGCTTAAGAAATTAGTCAACAAAGTTGCACATAGAACGTGGTGGCTCTCAGTGGTGTCCCGCTTTGTACGAGTATTGGGGGGCACCTAGTGTGGGTGGTGGGTGTGGCGGCCTACAAGGCCTTCTGCTTCTGCTCCTGCAGCTGCTCCGCGGCCTTGTTGAGGTCCTTGGCGCAGCTCTCGTTGTTATTGTCCGCGGTGAGAGCCTTGGCCTTGGCAGCCGCCTGTTTCTTCTTGTAGGACTTCTGGTAGAAGTCGTTGAACAGGAAGTAGAAGAAGACGGCGTTGGGCAGGGTGAAGCACACCGACCACCGGGGATAGCCACAGTCCGTGTACAGCAGCTGGGTCTGGTGGATGAAGGCGCAGCAGAACTGGATCTGTAAAGCGAGTTGAAGAGCATTAAGTATAAAGATTTTTCAATTTTTGTTACTTAAAAGTAATGTGATTATTGAAACTCTAAGAAATTTTTAATCAAGAAAATTGTAAATTCGACAATTAAATATAATTCATTATTATTGAAAGTGTGAGCAGCAATGGAATACTTTGGTTCACCAACATAAGTTTGTTTAAATTCTTAAATTTTACGTCATGCAATTAAACCATTATTGGTCTCAGAACCCATCAAAGCAAATCATTTCAAAGTCAATGGTTTTTAAGTAGCAACTCAGTCAAGTTAGAAGCTTAAAAAGCGAGAACGTCGGGGATTCAGAACACTACTCACCATCTGGAGGTTGGTGATGTACTTCTTCCACCACAGGTACTTCTGCATCTGGGGTCCGAAGGCCGAGAGGAAGTAGTAGGAGTACATGATGATGTGCACGAACGAGTTGATCCAGCCGATGAAGGTGCCGTGTCCGCCGGGATAGTACTTGCTGGTGCCCCAGCTGATCATGGGCATTACGGTGTGGTGGTAGACATGCAGGAAGGTCACCTGGCGGTCGTTCTTGCGCAGCACGAAGAAAATGGTGTCCAGCAGCTCGGTTATCTTGGCCAGATAGTAGACGTAGACGACGCGCGCCTCCCGATAGGCCTTGGGGGTGCGGGACCAGTCCACCGGCTGGCACCGCCAGCTGTAGTACTGCCAGATGATGACGCCCTCGTACACCATCCATACGCTGAGGGCCACCTGGAAGAAGTTGTAGACGAGCAGGGTGCGTTCCAGCTTGAAGGGCTTGCGATCCTTCATGAACTTCGGGCCCCAGGAGAGCACGAAGAACAGGTAGAAGGCAAGGATGCCCAGCAGCGGCAGCGGTGACTTGATCAGGAACCAGTCATTGGTGCGTGGATCTGTGGAAGTGGATGTGGGAATCAGCTACAGATGTCGAAGATATATGCGGGCTTATGACGCCACTTACCTGCCAGATCGGTGAACAGAAAGTTCCAATAGTCCACCTGCGTTGCGTTGACGGCTGCCATTTTTAAATTCTTTTTGGACTCTGGCTCCCACAAATACGATTATATAGTCGCTGATCGCTCCGATGTGGGAATTAAAAATCTGCTAAGCACGCGTCGCAACGAACGAGTTTTGCGAAATCTAAATGGGGAAGAACGGCAGGGAGTCTGGATGAGTTCGAGTTCGAGTTCTCTATTTAAGTTATGCTAATGTCGCCAGCTAGTTACTGTTGCCGAGCCCAGAAATGTATAAATAAAGACCTACAATGGCAATCAAACCCGAGAGAGTCGCAGTGTCTCGGCGACGGTGAAATGCGTGAAATTATCATGTAACAGTAATTATATTCATTATTATGAATTAAACAACCGCGGCGGCGCACAACAGCCCGCAACAAATTGGTTAAGGTGGCCACCTCATAGTCCACGGTTGCCTCACAGCTGCTAAATTGGGACTCCGACTGCGAGATTCCAAGACCCCAAGAGATGCCAAGGTACCGAGACGGCGTCTCACGTGTGGAGATCCCCTCTCACCCACCCGGATAGCAGCGTGAAAATTATGTTTGTCTGTCTGTCTGGCGAGTCTCTCAACAGAAGCAGTCGCAGTCATTCATGGAGTGCTTCGCGGTGGCACTCCACGATGATTAATCATCCCGAGAACCTAGATTCAGAGCCCAGGTCTTCGAAGGACCATTAGAGAGCCATCAAGCCAGCATCGAGCTTCGAGCACCGAGCAGCCAGCGAGCGCTCGCACCTACATATGCCAAAAGACACAATCACGTTCGTTGACTTGGAGTCTCACACTTGAACTTGGCAAAGGCCGATTAAGAGCGCGGTAATCGAATAGCATTATGATTTCTTTCGTCGTTTTCGAGGCTATTCTGATCGGCTTCTTGGACTGGCTGCGACTGGAGGAGGGCTTGGAGTGTGCGGACAAATTGAAATAATAAATGAGTGAAACAGAAATACTTCCAAGTCGAAGGGCAAGTTGGCCAACACAGGTTTTTTGAGCCATTTCCTGCACTCAAAGCCTTTTGAATATTATCTGCAACATTTGACGTCGCAGAATCGAGGCGACAAATGGCGGCAATAGGAGGTGTTAAGGTGCTAAACACCTGTATTATGTCTGTATCTTTACGCACGGAAACGCTCCGAAAATCAAGTTTATCAATTTTCAGCTCCATATTATGACCTTGCCATAGGTTTATATTGTTTACTTCTGAGGAATGGGTGGGAATTGCCAGCGATCTGGACAACTGTCGCATCTCTTGGGGCGCAGTCCCCGTCGTGTCTGGCTGATCATCGCCAAGCGAATCTCGAGAGGCATTTCCACTTGGTTAGTCATTTGTTAAATGGCCGGCGGTCTCGGGGATTTCGACTCTTGACTTTTGTTTTTGTCAACGGGCCTTGGCCACGCCTAGAGCGAGCAAATAGAAAATTGTGTCACCTATTGCCCAACTGTCGAAGCCGAAGACCGAAGAAGGCTTTGGTTTCGTTTTGGCTAATTAAATTATGTCGCAAAAGTTTAATGACCTTGGCAGGTGAGAATCGAAGATGTCCACTATATATGGCAATGGTTTGGTGTTCTAAAAAGTATGTGTGCGTATCTAATGAGCGTCCTTTTGTACTCTAGAGGTATTTAATTTTTTGAAGTAATAGTGCCTAATATTAAAATTGAATTCTAAGGAAATTATGCCATACATTTGATAAAATTTACTTTATCACAAACTCCTTGATTTGGAGACAATAAGCTCCTATTTCTTATATGCGATATATGTTGTATTTTGTAAAATTCAAGAAAATCCCAGCACTTTTACGGCGCAAAGAACAACAAAGTTATTAGTCTCAATTAATATTCTATCTGTTAAAATAAGATTAATTCTAATATCAAATGTTACGTTACTGTATATGCCTTTAAAGACAGCCCTTTAACTCTTTTTTAGGAATATCAAAGTGAAGTCAACTTGAATTTTGAACAATTTCTTAGATTATTCAATCAAAACCTAATGTCAAATATCACTTTTCCTACACCAATGAGTTTAGAGTTGTTAGTTCTTCGTCCCTTTCTGAGGATATACGATCGAGACCCGAATTCTAAGATAATCTTCTCGTATTTCTGATCTTATTGATCACTCTGTTAGACACAAACACACACTGGCACTTGCAAATCAAGAGCTGGGGCACCTGTTGCAATCTCTTCGATTGCCGTGCACTTAATTTACAACAGCAACGGCAACGACAAACAGTGGGAACGCTTAATGTTAACACCATGACAACTGTATTTTGAGTCTTGTTTCATCTGCTTCTATGATGATATTAAGATGCTGGATTACGGTATGAGTATAGTATAGTATTGGAGTGGTGGAGAGACCTTTGCTGGCATCCGCTACCCACGAGACTTGTACGCGCACTGAACTGCTACGCCGAGGTGTACGCGGCTATGTATAAAAATTTCGTCTAAAGGTTCGATTTTTGGTGTTGCTGTATCTTTGGCTCTTTTCCGATTTTGTTTTTGTTTCAGTTCATTTCAGTCGCAGTTTCTCTATCTCCATCTCTATCTCAGTCTCAGTCTCAGTCTCGGCTTTTAGTTTCTGTGTAAGGCCCAACTTTTGTCTCGGCTATTTGGCATCTTGCTCATCTTCATCTTTGACTTCAGCTTGGTTTTGGCATTAGTTTTAGTCTAAATGTTCTTTTGTGCGAGCGTTTCGTTTCGACTCGATTGTATGGGTTGGCTGCATATATAATTCTATACGTACACGTATCGGAAGATCGCCTGGTCTCGTTTTTCTATGATGATATGGATGTTGTTGGCTTTAACTGCCCAGGTGTGCGTGCGTGTTGCCGGCTCTTTGTTGCTGCTGCTGCCTGAATTCGCTTGAATTTTAATTCGTTTTCTATTTGGCCCGGCAGCCTTTTGTACAATCTAAAGAATCATAAAATATTCTTGAATAGTTGTCAGTCCCGATCGTTATGGTCAAAGCAATTGAGTTGGAATTAAAAGGATGGGGAATTTGATTTGAAAGCAAAGTATTTTGACTTTGGATTTAAGGGATTTTGTTTATTTTTCTAATTTAAATGGAAGTGCGAAGTACGGAAGTACGGAAGTACGGGTCACTGAATAGTGTCAGCCCCCTGTGGACTTTAAATACCGTATTTTTTATATTTATTAAAATTTTCAGAATTTAACTCACGTGGTGTAGGCAGTAAAAATGTGAACACCCAATAAGATATAATAGATAATAAATATACTACAGTGTACGCCTAATGGACTTTCATTTTCTCCGCAATTCCTCAATTATACTTTGAACGCTCTCCGAAATCATTATTGAGTGTTCTTCATCATTAGCCGTTAGGCAATGCGAACAAACACCGAGTGAATGCTCCTAAATGACCGCAGAATGAGATTTTCATTCTATTTTGTTTTCCCCTTCTGGTAATTCTCCCCGTTTACTGATTCTCCGCAAAATATATTCCAATCTCAACCCGACCTTGACCCACATTTTGGATACTCTCTTGGCGCTCCATCTCCGACACGTTGAACTCTAGAACAAAATGCGTAGCTGGTCAAGAATTCCGTTGACCTTTTTGTGCCACGTCAACGAAATTCTTGAGGCTGCTCTACCGGCAATGTCAGAACAAACACAAGAAACCGCGATTAACGACGATGAAACGACTAATTTACAGACTGAAGTTTAATTCGAATTGAAAATTGAATGCGAGGTGGCGTTAATTCAAGGAGACACGCGTTCGGATGGGCAATTTACATACGAGTTCTGGGGGCCCAGGGCTCGGATTCTAGAGATCGGACACAGAGATCGCACCGATTGATGCCGCTTCCGGGTCAAGTCGCAGACTAGACCAACATCGACGAGGGCTAATGGAACCAGCTAACAAACACAACACCAACCATGAGCGGAGGCTGAGGCTGGGGTCACTCGCAGTTAACTGTGTCACCGGCGAATTGAACTTGAACTTGCTGCTAAACTTGGCTTAAACTTATGCGAATCGCGACCAGTTCGCATTCGATTGGACTGCATAAGATGTGGGTGAATGTCAGGCGCATCGGAGGGTGAATCCCTTCGGTGGCTTTAACGTCGGCAGGAATCAATCATACGCCGTGTGTGCCGCTAAGGGGGCTTCTTCCGGCTTGCCGCCATTTGCATGCGTCTTTTGTTTGACCGTCCACCAGACAGACCGACAGACGAACCGAAAGACAGAGGACAGACCGACGGACACATATAGCAGATCATAATAGTATGCAAAAGACGACAGTTTATTATCTGCGTCGCTGCAGACGCAGATTCATGTTCGATTCATGCGATCGAACTGGGAGCTGCGCGCGAGTTATGCAAATACCTTCCGCAAACATTTACATAGCCAACAGCCAAACTGGCCAGCAAACCGTTAAACAATTATTGTTGAGTTTTTGCGTACTCCCCGCCGTCTCTTTCGGGCCAAATTGCGTGGACAAAAACAGTCGCACGAACAACAATTAAATGTGCAAAATCTCCTCGGCTTGTTTCGCGCATTCGCTTTGTAGAATTCCTAATTGGCGATGGGACACAACATTATAATTTAAATATCAATATTTCGCTGTTTTTTTTTTGCTTTTGGCCAAGGTCCCCGGAAAGGGCGCCTGAAAATTTGATCACTGATCATCGATTTCCAATAACCGAGCATCTCCTACCTGGTCTGCGAAGTTAAGCCATTAAAACCCCGTTTATTTCTATGCCTACAGCATTGTATTTCTGTTTAGTCGTAAGATTGTTAACAGCAATTGCAAATGAGGCTCTTAAATGTTTAATTGGCCGCATTAAAGTTGTCTGCGGTCCGCGGCTTGCGTTAGCCGAACTTGGCTTTTTCACACGCTGCTGGCGGCATCTAGAGTTGGTGTTAGCAAAGTTTGGCTTAAAGCTTGCCAGAGAGTTGCCAGCTTATTTGAAAATCGTTAAAGTTTATGGACGTTAGGTTTAAAAATTTATTCGAAATTTAGTGGAAAGCACTTTTTATCAAATATATCAAATGAAAAAAGAATCGAAACTAACTTCGTGAGACCAAAGTTTCTATTCCCCTGCAGTTATCAATTGGATTATACAAATTGATCAAATTTATTAATTTTAATTCGGATAGCTTTTTAATGTTATGTTTTTATTATATAAAAAACTAATGATTTCGAAAAAAATCAAACGATACAATTACATATATTATACATATTATATAATATATTATATTTTTTATAGAGAACCCCTTTTTAAAATTAAACAAAACTAATTTTTTTAAATTTTGTAATAAATTAAAATTTAAATGGTAAATCGAAATTTATATGACATTTGACAATCATTTTCTACTGGCCTTCATAAAACATCAGGAAACCCTTAAATAGTCCCATTACAGGGACCTCAACAATATATATATTTGTGTGATAATTTTTTCAGGAAATACAATACAAAAATATATCAATTTTCATTCGGAAAGCTTTGCAATGTAACTTTTTAGCATTAGTAAGTTAAAAAATGTGCACATTGAGTTTATAAGTAACAAGATTTTTTAAAATTTAAAAAAAAAGTGGCCAAAGCCAAGGATATGGGTAGATTGACTCGACGGTTAATGCTGATCGTGAATATAAAAATTGGGCACAGGTGCCTGTAGCTTCCTTACTTGTAAAATAAGCATTACTGGATAATTCGATTAGTTACTCTTGTTACATTAACTGACCCACCTAATTTCATTGAAATATTCCCTTGCCAATTTTCTAGACTTCATAAGTTCTTAATAATTATAAATTATAAATAATAGTAGGGTAAAATCTTTTAAGACGTCATCCAAAAAGGGTAATCCATAATCTTGCTTCCATTCAATTAATTGTGTGTTCCCCCTGAGTGTAAACAAAAGCTAAATGGAGCTGATTAGTAGATTACATGACACGAGCCATTGAGCTGACCCGAGCCACTTGAAGCTGTAACAGGTCGATGCTCCTGCTCTATGGCCACTCATCCAAAGTGGCTTTAATTGCGCAAATCGAACTCGTTTGCCAGCACGGAAATGCCGAATCTATATATATCTAGCATATATAGCATCTAGCGGGTCTCTCGCGCACTCTCCGCGCGATTCGATCAATCGAATTTTCGGATCGTAGCTGGCCAACTAGCAACTACCGTTGGCTTGCCCTTGGGAGGAACTCGTTTCGAGCGATAAATTGAGAGAAAAACAAAAAGATTAATATGTGGAGAAAAAGAAATCGTACTTCCGTTTCCTGATCGAACGCCGAGATGACGATGAAGCAGAAAATGCCTAAGAAGCTTAATAGACTCGATCGCGCAGAGCGGTTTCCATTTAGTAGCCGCCACCAATTAAGATGCATAATTATACATTCTAGTCTCGATATTTTCGCCAGCTCTCAATACCGGCGATATATCTGAGGCAATTCACAGTGTCTGTGATTTTTGCGCGCTCAGCAACTGTGTCAAGTTCAAAGTGAACTTTTAATTGCTAATTGGCTGGCAGCAGATCTATTCTTGGAGTAGCCAGCTCTTAATTATATTCAAAAATATGTATCTTGCCGCTCTCAAGTTCAACATTCGCACGCGGCGAACTGCGGTTTGCCGAGAACTTTATCATTTCGGTGGCCGTTTTGCCTCATAAACCCGAAAATTAAAAGCTGATGAGCAGCCACAAAAAATCTTCGAGCTGAGCTCATATATTTTTGAAACTTGAAATGTTTGTGCATTTGTCTGGATGTACTTCACTCGATGTTTTTTTCAGTTGTAACTGGCCGCAAGTTTGGCCAATTGATTAGCAGCCGCAGCGGCAGGTTTTGGCCTCTAACTTTAGTTAGCCGGATTCAGAGACGGGTCAAGAGGGTTGGAAGTACGCCAAAATACTATTAATAAATACCAATATTTGGCAAATTGATTTGTTCTTGAGATAAAAATGATATTTCAGGGCATTAACCTTATTATAATATCTTTATAAATAAGTAAATCAAAGTCTTTTCAAACCTCAGTAAATAATTAGCTTTCAATTTATTAATATCTTAAAATTTAAGACTTAAATTAAGACTTAAATAATTTGTTTATAGTTTCTTCAAGATAAAAACCTCCTGTAAGTGGATTATTACCCCCACAAAGAATATTTTGACCCCCAAACCATATTTTGCGCACCCGCCGCTGGCCATCTTTGTGACCATCGAACGTGCCATCTTGGCAGTTTGAGTCTGAGTTACCGATTCTTCGACGATTACCCAACTGAATCTGGGCAGGCCACTTCTGGGTTTGCCCATTCAATTAGGGCTAAAAGTGTTTTGTGCTCACTTGGCCAGGTCTTAGCCACGCAAATGCGAACGTATGTCGAGCTTGAAATTCCGAGAGACCAAATCATCTGCACATGTGTGTGATATAAATATGCTCGAATGTTTAAATTAAAGTCTTGTCTCTTTTTCGGGCCGTCGCGACCAAGGTCAGGGCGTGCTGCCGGCTTTTCTGCACCAAATTGCAACGCAATTAAGACTAAGTATGGCCCAGATCTGAAGATAAACCATCGCCGGCGGAGTTGACATGAAGCCTTAAGCAATCCAATAGCAGCGATTGCGAAACTCCGAACAAAAATGTTGTTACTTCCACGGCGCGATTAATGAAAAGGCTTAATAAGCCGTCGCTGATGCAGTGTAATTGGTAATTACTGTTTACCGGCCACGATACGATCCGACCTTTTAATCAGGGTCCAGTGCAGTCCAGCCTTTCGAAAACATTCCGTTATTAGAAATTGAAAACAACCGCGGTCAGCGGTCAAGCTGTCAGCGCACGAGCGTTCTGAAACGCTCCAGAAACGCCCCATCATGTCCCCGGTCTGACGTGTTAACACCCACACCTTATTCTATTCAGTGCTAATTAATTTATGATTGCTAATTATTTACTACATATACTTGCTAATTAAAATTTATGCACAATCATTCTGTGCGCCGGCAGTAATTCGCCGAGTGGTCTGTGCTCAGTGAAGAATTAGCCAAGTTAAACGATAAAGAAAACTTCGCGGAACATTATATGTTACTTAACGGATGCGACTAATATCTACAAAATCTTGCTAACCATTTTATGGATTCAAGATTGATCATACAAACGTAGAAGAATAAAATAAATATTCTCATTGCAGATTCCGCGAGTATATTGAGCCAAGTTCCGGCTCACAAAAGGTTTGCCAAAAATATTATCAAGTCGACAGTGTATTTCCTTTAAAAAACATAAATAAATATATATCATTTTTATTATTTATTAAAAATAAACGGTATAACTGCATTTGAGGGTGTGACATTGAAATATGGGAATCTTACCTGGCTAGAAATTTGCTATACAAGTAAATCTTAATCAGAATATTATAAAACTCACCAGATTCATATTTCAATAAGTAAATCTACATTTTAAATGTATTTTATTGAATACAAAAAAATGTTGAGATTTAGCAAATTGCTTAATATAAAACCGTGCCGAACTTTCCCGACTGAAATACCAAAGTCTTGTCAACACCAGGGCCATTAATCAGGCGAATAATAAGCGACAAACATTTAGCATTTGCCATAATAAACATATTCAAAACTTATTGATTATGATGAAGTCAAAGCTATTTCGCCAATGGCAAAAATATCACGTTGATGGAACGGAAATCTGCAAAATAGAAAAAAGAAGCGTTTGAAGTAGAAAAGGCGACGCAGAAAATCACAACAAAACTGGAGCTATCAAAGCATACATTTATCATCGAAATCTTGGTCCGGTTGGCTGACGGCGTTGCCTTCTTTGACTTCCGACTAACCTAGACCTAGACCGTGAGCTCCGAGGGGCTGTTACCAAGCTCATCCGCGGCTAGGAGCCGCCACTGGTGAAAACCAAATGCCAGGGCAGAGCAGAGAAGAGCGGAGCAGCGCAGAGTCCAATCCAAGCGTGGCCAATCCGCATTCAACCGTTAGCAGCGTAGCCGTAGTCATAGCCGGCAACGTCATCATCCTTGCCGATCCGGTCTCGGCCCCAACATGGCCAAAATAATCAAGCCAAAGGTCGAACCGGCCGGGCTGAACTTCGAAGAACAATTTGCCCGGCGCTCAATGCGCACGGCGTTAATTTGTCACTAAACGAAAATGGTTCTGTACGGAGAGTCGTTCATGCGGCACTCAATGGCATAATTACTGCAAGATATTGTCGTAAAGGCCTCGATGAATGTATCGTCGCACGTCCGGCTTAACGACACACAGCCCAGTGACTCTTGCCTTGATCACGATACCATTCTGCACGTATCTCCGGATCGATTATGGATCTGGCTCTGCTCTCCAATTAGACGCCACCTTGACACGTTTACAACGCCGGGCATTCCAGGAATGCCTGGCTTCTTCGGAGTCGATTAGCATTTCAACGCACAAAAAGTGTAAATGTCTGCTTTGTTGATCGTAAATCAAGTTTAAATATATAAAAGAGCGATTAAATTATTCATACTAAACAAATAATTTCATATTGTAGGGCCACAAACGAAAGACTTAGAACACGAACTTGACCGGTTGTCAAGAATGAAAATAAAGAACTAAATTAAATTCGTTTATTTAAGCATGCATAATCACCGAATTAATTACACTGGTCTGCAAATACTATATTCTACTCCATACTGAACCATATTTCCTTTACATATTGCTGCTAACTTAATTACGAAATAAAATTCACCTATGAAATCCCACAAATATATATTGATAATTTTCTAGTTAAAACTCCCAACCTAACGTATGATAGTGTTCTGGAGCTGTGTGCCGCGTGCCATCTGTTTAAGATCTAGAATACGATACCACCTTGACACGTATCGCACGCCGAACATTCTGGGATGGATGCTGCCCGACTGTCTATGTCTAGCCCATCGAGAATTCGTTTAGCATATCAGCGGACCCCCAAGCAACACCTCCAGGGCCGATAGCCCAAGAACAGGTTATACTGGCTGGACGCTTGCCCTGTAAGCATGAATGGGACTTACAAAAACACTCTAACGCGCTGAAGTAAACACCACCTGAGGCCACCCGAAGACAAGCCGGAAGTCCAGGAATTGACCTAGCTCTAGCCTTTAATATGGTGTGTCACAAAGTAAGGCACACATACACGTTAACGATGTTGTTATAAAGCGTGCTTTAATTGTTACTACTTTGCTGACAGAGAACCTGTTTGTCTCCTAAGGAAAGAAAAATAAAAGTATGTGACTTGCAATTACATTCCAAGAAGTTTGTTTTCCATTTGTAAAAGTGGGGATTAAATTGTAAGGTGTAATGTGCCGGGGAGTCCCCGGGACCAATGTGAACTTATGGCTCATAATAAGGAAAAAATAAGTATTATTAATAAATGTGACGTAGGTCAAAGCTGTTACAAAACTTTCCAACGTAAAGTTTTCTTACCTATGGAAATTTTGCATATCTTTTCTTATTATAATTCTCGGTATTTGTTAACCAGAATAAGTTTCTATTGAATACATTTATAAATATTAAAATTATAATTATAAAAAAACATAGCTGTCAATAATAAAAATGTTCCCATCAAGTTTGAATTTTATCATTTCTTCAACAGATTTTCCTCTATTGCATTTATATAAAGAATATTAAGCAAATGTATCGATTTTGATTTGCATATTTTTAAATTTGTTTAAATATTTATATATACGTATGTGTCAGTTATTAAAAATAAAGCAATAGAAATCATTAAAATATCAATTTTATGGGCTTATTAAATTGTAAAAGCTGTCTAACTTATTTATTATCTGTAGACACTCCCTTTCCGTTTTAAAAGTTATTTAACATAACGATTCATCCATAGAATCATATGACTCATATTGATTATATATGCTAAACAGCTATTCTTTTCCAACTGCATTCCTTCTTTGCCAGAGGGTATTTTCCATTTGCAAACACAAATTAATTCCAGTATATCTTAGTGCATTGACCTATAAAAAAGCAAATTCACCCGCAGACACCATCGAAATGCCGGCAGCAGCATCAAAAGTTGAATGCCAAACGAAACATGCTAAAAAATCGAGAAAAAAAACAACCCAGCGAGCGGCAGCAACAAAATCCAACTCACTGGGCCAAGCACACGCACACAGCTGCAGCTGGCTCACACACTCAATTGCATGCAGTGCGGCGACGAACTAACTGAACGAAACTTCCGTTGTTCTGTGCGCACTCGTCGTTCGTTGAGTTTCCGAAGCCGCCGCCGCGATCGGCGTGGTTGTTGTAGCAGCTAAGCCGCGATCGCCGGCGCCGCTGCGCTGCCGCCGCGAAAAAGTTACTTTATCTTGTGATTGCTGAGAAGTTTCAGATTCAGTTGAGCATAAACATTCCTACGGTGTGGTGGTAGAATCAGCCAAGTCTGCGCGAATCCCAGTAATCGAGTTGAGCAAGTCAGCGAGTCGAAGAGTGATTTTTCTGAGCGAGTGTCAGCCGCAGCTTCGGCGGCAACGAAAGGATTAGAAAGTGATTGACTTGAGCGGCTTGAGCGCAGCATGCGAAATCCTGCGGCGAGCCTCTGATAAGAACTAGTTAAAAGAAACATAAACGGCACTCAGCAGAAGTGTTTGCACTTCGGATCTTAAAAACAGCAGCGAGAAACCGAAAGGAGCAGCATCATGACGATGAACTACCACAACTACAACAGCAGCTCGCGGTTCGAAATGGTCGTGGAGATAGCCAACATTGCGCTGGACGAGTTCAAGACGCATCACATCTCGCGGAATTACACGGGCCTGGTCCAACGCTACTACCAACTGGTGGAAGAGGATTACGGCGGTAGGTGTCCCGGTGATTGTAGTCCTTCTATAGAAGAATGCCAATCAGAGTGATAGCTTCAATCGATTAGCCTAGGAGTCAAACCCCAAGTGAATCAGCTAACATAGCCAAATTATTAATGCATAAAAATGATGAATTGGCGTTTTTATGGCTGCCAAATCATAACAAAAACGTAAACGCCAATAAAGCGGGTACAAAACGAGTACAAACAACACTAAAAATGAAACTAAAGAGAAAATGGAACCAGAAAAATAAGAAACAAAACCCAAAACAAAAAGCTTCTAGGACAATTAAAAAGGTTTTTGTTTTTGTTGTCGTAGTACCTTGTGTGTGTTGTGTCTTTTTTGTGTGTTTGTGCGTCTTAAATGGCGACCTTGGCAATGCCAATTGTATTTTTGACAATTATTAACGTAATTAAAATGTATTTACATTGCTTATCTTAGCCATTTTTATGATGCGACCGTCGACATCGACGACGTCGGGTTACCTTTGGGTTTTGCCGTGTGCAGCTGAGCATGTATTTATTAAGGCACTTCGAAGTTCGAACACGCAGATTGCCCTAGGGTTTTTTTGCGTCTTTTGAGCGCACACTTTGGGTTGTGTGATCCATATTGACATTCCTGGCAATGAAAAACCTCACCGGGGAAAGGTCAATGGCTGGCAGATGCAATTAAAGCCCGTGCAAATAGTAAACGCCTTTGCTTTAGTGGTACTAAACCATGTTGAAAGGGATTAGACACTGCCAAAATCATGCTTACGAGGCAAAATCTTTCAAATGTGCTACTGTAAACAAAAGACTTAGGACACGAACTTGACACGATGACACGCGAAAAGTTCTAGAACTTTGCGAAAATAACATTAAATAGAGCAAAGGTATTTAGAAATGTTGAGGATCTGATACAATGATTGTTTACTAGCTTAGAATAGTTAACAATTAAATTGTTTATTTATGTCTAGAAATTAATCAGGGAGTTCTGAAAGAATTAATGTCGTTTAATTATTTTATTTATTAATGAAAACGGTTTTACAAGTAAACAAGTTAAGTTAAGTACATTATAAATTTATAAACACAATACACAATCGAACACTAACTTAAACAGGTCAAGAATATCCAGCAGAAAACGTGATCTCAGGCTTCCACAGCCATATTTGCGATTTAGTATACAATATAAGTTTTTACTGTGCCTTTAATCGCTTTCTGTAGTAAACAACCCAGGGCTGTAGAAAAGTTGGTCTATTTAAAAATAATGAAAAGCCACTTGCAATTAAGTTCCATACCGGGGGGTTCCTCCACATTATCCAGCTATGACGACAATGCCTATTAAGAAGTGCAAGTGGAATTATTTTCTAAGCGAATGCCTCACATAGCTTACAATTATTGCTCAGTGGAAAGGCGACATTGCTGACACTTTAATCGATTCAGTGACAACAGGCCGGCGAATTGTTTTTATTTTTGCAGCCACGATTCCATTCAGCGGGGATAAATTGAATGGTTGTCTTAACGCGAAGTGCTACAGGCTAATGAAATGCAAA
This sequence comes from Drosophila jambulina, assembly GCA_018152175.1. NCBI lineage: Eukaryota > Metazoa > Arthropoda > Insecta > Diptera > Drosophilidae > Drosophila > Drosophila jambulina. The sequence continues at coordinate 7,356,733 of JAECXH010000012.1, read as the reverse complement.
TCGAAGCTGGTCTGCATTAGCATAGACAAAACCGAAAGAGAGATTAATTAAAAACAATATTGCAGCAATTAATTTGATGGCTTTCCGGCTCCATTCGCAGATCCGCGTGCTGAACGCTTCCCGCTCATGGAGCATCCGATGTTCACGTTCGGCCTGGTGGCCATCTACCTCTCCTGGGTCCTGGTCTTTGGGCCACTGTTCATGCGTGACCGCAAGCCCTTCCAGCTGCGCCGCACCCTGGTCATCTACAACGCCTTCCAGGTGGCCCTCAGCGGCTACATGTTCTACGAGGTGAGTCCCGTGTCCGGATCTGGACTTGTCTAGCCTACTAGCCTGCTAACGCCGTTCCCTTTCCGGTTTCTCCCAGCACCTGATGGCCGGCTGGCTGAACTACTACAATCTGAAGTGCCAACCGGTCGACTACTCCGATGGCCCCAGTTCCAAGAGGGTAAGTGGACGGACGCAACCGGTCCGTCAAAATTAAAATAGAATTTAGAATCCGAATCAGATCCGTGCCCATCCCCAAGTGATTTTCTATTCGGAGACGCACGCGTGGACTTAAGGAGTTTATGGCTTCCATTATATAATTTGGCATTTGTCAGCTGGCCGGTTTTCTTTGGGTTTTCTTTGTTTTTTTTTTTTTTTTAGCTCACCTTGCCGGTGGGTTCATCTTCCGCCGTTGGCCGGCAAGTTCGTTGCCTCTATTTGTGATGATTCATTGACTCCGCGTCAAGCCTCAAGACCAATTTAAGTTGCCCGCAGAGTTCAGCTCAAAGCTAAGTTTTTTGACCAGTCGTAGCGCAGAAGCGACGGCAGCTAAATGTTTTAATTACGGCTCTATGACGGCACAAAGTTCACATTCAAATGTACTCTCCGGGGCAATTAAGACTTGGAGACGGAGACTGGACTGGAGAAGGCTTCTTAATCCAAATTCTTCGTACATCTAAGTGCTTTTCGGGCAGCAATTTGTTACGCCTCTCAATCGATTGTTTACCCTTTTCCCAGTCAGCAATTAAAATAAATAATTGTGTAATGAGAGATTTAAAATTAAATGCATAATTTTCATGCCAATTTGTCCGTGCCCCGCAAATGAGGCATTTAAAAGTTCGTAAAAGTGTAACAAAGGCATACCCATGCTGCGGCTACCCTTTAAATTATTATTTATTATATATCCCACACTTTTTGGGGAATAACTTTGTTTTATTCGTACTGAAATCAATTGCAAAATATTCTCTAGACCTTACAAAACTCACAGGTAAAAGCCAGACTCTCGGCAGTAGAGTACCAATTGCAATCACTTAAGCCCTACAGTATTGGAAATAAATATTCGAGACTGCCACACCCTCAAGGCCTCTGTAGATTGCTTATGTTACAATCAAATTAACAACTTTTTAAGCGGGCCTAAACAGTCCGGTTTGTTCCGCGCGTTTGTTTGCAATTGTGATTGTACTTCGACTCTGTTTGGGCTCTAAATCAATAGAGCATAAAATCTGAGAAAACCACACTGACCAGACCAAGCTTCCCCAGTCTCTTCCGATTCATCCGTTCTTTGATCGATTTCACATCCGTAACGGGCAACAAAGAGCCGAAAAAATATCAAAAACCCAGTCGCTGACAAGTCAATAAACTCTGTTGGGGACCTTAGCGTCATTAGCATCCGTCATCCAGTTTTAGTAGTAATTTACATAAGTCCACGGCGCCTTAGCATAAAAGTCGTCATTGTTTACATTGCTCATACGCCTCGTGCACTCGCGAGATCGCCAAACGTTTGACTAGCCCCAGCCAGCCAAGATTCTTGCATGGCAAAAACGAGCAAATAAAAATGAAAATGAAAATGAAAACATAAGAGCTGAGTGCTCGAGCGAGAAAAGAAACTACCCGAAACGAAACCAAACGAGACGCGGCGGAACGAAAACTTTGTCAATGTCATTGCGCAAGCTCTTCTTTTCGCCGCCGCGAATTTTGTGCTAATTGAGCACGTACATATTGTATCTACTATATGTTGGTTAGCCCAACGACCTTGCTAGGTCAGCTGCACTCGCACTGATAGTTCTCACCACACACCACCCATTTTTCTCTCCCACCCCGCAGATGCTCAACCTGTGCTACCTGTACTACCTGTCCAAGCTGACCGAGTTCGCCGACACTGTGTTCTTTGTGCTGCGCAAGAAGTCCAGTCAGATCACCTGGCTGCATGTGTACCATCACTCGGTGACGCCGTTGGAGACCTGGGTGCTAGTCAAGTTCCTGGCAGGTGAGTTGCAACTGGAACTACCTATTAAAAATTCCATTATACCAGAGAAACTATCTAACTTAAATTTAGAAATACCCAAAGTTCCCCTTCTTAAATGCACATATTAATTTGTCATGACATTTCTTCGTTAAGTAATCCTAAACATTAGCAAATGATTTGTTTTATTATTAACATTTTTGAATCAGTATCATCCTGTTCTGAAAACCTGAAGATATCAATATGGAAATTCTACTCTTTAGTTCCTGTTTCTTCCCTAATGAAGAGCCCGCAACAGTAACCATTTGAAATTACCACTTGCAGGTGGAAACGCCACATTCCCGAATCTGCTGAACAACTTCGTCCATGTGTGCATGTACTTCTACTACATGATGGCCGCCATGGGACCCGAGTACGCCAAGTTCCTGTGGTGGAAGAAGTACATGACCGAGCTGCAGATCGTAAGTACCCAGCGGGGGGCAGGGCTCATTAAAATGGAATCAGTTCCAGCACAGATTCCGGGGCCAGAAGTTAAAGCGAACGAAACGTGTTTAGAAGTCCGGCGCGGCATGTGTGAAATATATTTTTCGGACATAGATCGAATTTAGCCGTTAGTTGCTATTAGCTTTTGGCAATTGGCAGGCAGGCAAGCTGCCTAGCTAGCTAGCTGGCCAAGACGCCGCCAAAAATGCAAACCTGTTAGACCGGCAATCCGAGCCGTGCCTCAGACTTGGACCAAGAGATTCGGACGCAGAGTCAGCCTCTGCCACATAAATTGGCATTATTCATTGGACCCAAAGGCACACACACCGAGGCGGCACCACGGATACCTGTTGCTGTCTGTGTTTATATTGCCAAAATAAAATGTTGGCTAATGCTTCTAACTGTGTCTCTTGCATTTGCTAAAATGCCGAAATGCCACTCTGAATCTTAGATTCGGCCTCCGCCGCGCCGGCTGTTTGCCTTAGGCCTTAGATTTCTATCTGGCCAAGCTTCTGGGGGCCAAAGGCCGAATCTCTCGGGCATCGATCACACATTCTGGCCAAATTGCGCAACCGGGCGAATCGAGTCTTTGTCGTGGAAAGCAAAAGTGAATCTACAGCTGAAACTAAAGCGAATCCATGTCGACACAATCGAGATCTTGTCTTGTTCTGGTTTTTCCTATCGGTCTTATGCCAGTTCGAAGTCGTATTAGACTGGCTCTGGCTCCATTTCAACGGTTCTTGCTGACCAGTCTTTGTCGAGTGGCCACGCATAATTGACAGATCCGACCAATGCAGACATATGGCTTAGAGTAGGTTCCATTGCATTCTCTCTCTCTTATTTCCAGAGTGTCGAAATTCTTGAAACGCATGGAATATGGCAAGTTTAGTTTGTTCTGCCGTCGCTGGCTGGCCTCCTTCGCTGCGAGATTCAGCTGGCGGGCCTGCCTGAGTTGTTATTGCCGTAGTTGCTAGTTAGTGAATCGCCTTGAGAGCTTTGCTCCGCAGTTGAGTTGTCAAACGTTCGGTGACTAACTTAAGTAGCAAGCACAGGTTTATTTTTTCCTACACAAGCTGTTGTGCAGGAGGCGAGCAGTAGGCATTCTTTAAAATTCCATTTACAAATAGATTTTTCCCCTATAAAAAGCAGCTGCTATTTGCTATTAAAAAATTCATGTCCGTTTTATTTCGAAAGACCAAGTTATCTTATTCTTATGACCACAAAGCTAATTACTGGTGATTTTAGTTTGTCTCTAATTGGTCATACATTAATTTGCGATTTTAAATGCTGTTGGAAATACATTTCTTTTTCTAAGTTGCACATAAAAAAACCACTTGATTTATGTTTTTCCTAATCAAGAATTGGTTGCACATCTAAGATACCCATTAGATCCGGCCCTGGCTGTGCAGGGGAGTGCTCACTGTGCCCGTTTTATGCGTCTATAACATTTTTGCATATGTAGCCAGTTGAGTGCTCATTTTGATTGCTGTTTCTGTTGATGTCGTTATTCAGTTTTCTTGTTGTTTTCCAATTGCAGTAGCTTGATTTTACACAGAGAGAAAACATGAACGCTTCAATTAAAAGTACCTAGAAACCTCACATTATATATTGAAGTATACAAGTGTAGAATAGGCTAAAAGATAAATTCTCTCGACAATTTAATGACATTTTCTCACTAAAAACTAAAAAGGTTTCAAAATTTTATCACTGAATTTTTCTCACGAAAGTGAAATTGAAACCAAACCTTTACTTCTAAAAATTTTCCTCTCTGTGTTCCCCGTACTATTACTGCACTGCACTGACATATTTAATGAGTAGGCAAACGCATCTCATAGATAATTTATCTGTCACGCCAACGGCTGCTACTTGCTGGCGCTTACTGTGATTCTAGATTGGCCAAGTGTTAGCAATCGCATGCGCAACACGCTGGCTTCTTTCGGTTCCTGTCGGCCAATTAGCCACAAAAAGCGTAGCGTGCTCCAAATTTTAACTAACGCCGCCAAGCCCAAGTTGAAGTTAAGTTCCGATTTGCCGATTGCCGGATTGCCGGCTGCCGTTGCCAACAATTCGGCTGGCTAGCTCACTGGCCGCGTTTTGTTGCAACATCCCCGCAGCTCGCCGAGGTAGGCCAATTCCAATTCCACCAACAGTTTCCACATTTGCTGCACCAAACCGACCAGTTTCGATTACATTATCATTTCGTGTTCGTTCCGTTTTGCGGCAATGAATGTTGCCCGCTACTGCCGAGTACTGAGCGCGCTCAGTGGAGCACCAATGGAGTTGAGCGGAGCGGAGCGTTCACTTTTGTCCAGCACCGCGACGAACTTGCCACACCAACTGGGTGAGTGTCTATGTCGGCTATTGCAACGATGCCTGCGTGTGCCTCCAGACTTTTTTATGCCCCTGGCTGACGTTCCAGCTGGAGTCCCATCTCTGGCTAAATAGGTGATAGTGCTGCCAAGAGAGAAAATGGAAATGATTGAAGATATTACGCCTTGTGCTTTAAGTTTATATACAGAAGTTAGATTGTTGCCCTATTTTAAAAACCTTTATAAAATAATATTTCTTTTGGTAATAGTAAATTTTAAAAGTCATCGGAGAAATCATGTCTCAAAAAACGGATAAACTAACAGCACTAATAAAAGCAGCTTTTGCCACCGCCTTGCTGTCGTCGATGGCGACCACTGGGCAGACTACTCCTGCCATTGGCTCCGTGACTGGGTAAAAGTCAACAAGCGATCTGCCACTTTCAATTGCCGGTGTTCGGTCTGATCAGTCATGTTGCAAGTGCAACTGCATTTTGTTCGGCACTTGCCGGCACACGCAGACACAGCGTTCAATGCTCTGCGCCAAGATTATGCAATCAGAAGATACAGTGGGTAAAAATACTTTTTGAAAACCTAAGAAATATTTACTAGAAAATTAGATATAGTAAACTTATGGAACTGGTAATTTGTGCTGAGTAATTAGTTACTATTTGTTGAAATAACGACTAAAACGTCGAACAATTATGGCTGGACCCTAAGGTCAGTAGGTTCGTAAAAACTAAAATTTCCATTTGGGCAAACCTATAAGATCTTGCCAAAAATGTTGCAAAAACTTGTTCGAAAGGTGCTTCCTAAGATGACCTTAGTAAGTTCGACCGATAGACTAAATAATCGCCTCAGAAAAAATCAATATAAAATTTAAACAGGTCACCGTCACATAAAATATCAAACTTTTTAATTTGCCAAAAGATTGGCTTTGAGATTGTGCTGAACTAGAGCACTTATTGGCAAAAGTTATTGCCGGTCTTCAAGCGCTCGAAAAACTTTCAAAATCTATTCACTACACAAATTTAAAACACCAATTTAATTTAAGAAAATCCGACACGAACCACAAACAAGCTCCGAGGTCAAAGCTCTTAAGAAAACGTGCAAAATAATTTCGCATTTAATTGCAAACAATTTATGGAAGAGGCTACTGCGGTTGAGCTATAATCTTTGTATGCATAATGTGAGGAAAACTAAGCAGCATATATTGAAGCCTCGTTACGAAACCGTTTAGACCCTCTTCGTAGAAGTAGTTCCCAAAAATTTTAGAAGAAGGAAGCTGGCCATTGGCTCCACGACGGAGATTGGCCCACTTCCATCAATCATCGCAGGCCACAGTACCGCCAGCAGGCTCGTGTCTCGTGCATTGGGGCGTTTAAGCGTCGACGTTGGCTTTCAACGAGCGGACCGAACCGCAAGACGCAAACTTGGCCAGCAGTTGCAGTTGCCATCTTGGCCAACTGCCGCTGCCACCGCTATTGACTCAGTGACTTTGCGCTGCAGTGGTAATGGAAACCTGCACCGCTTGGCTGGCCAGCATGATTATTTGTAGGTCACCGAAAACTGCACACTGCCGAGATAGATGTGTGTACATGGGGAAAAATATATTAAATTATGGTTAATAAAAAAACAAACATTAATTTCCAATTTAGAGGAAAATCAAAATCAAAATTTATTAATGAATTGAATTACTTAATTTTCAAATAATCCCGGCGAATAATTATAAATACCTGCAGTTTCTTTTAGTGCATCTAACTGGATAGTTAGTGGAAGTAGTATAAGTGGGTGCCATCAAAATATGTATCTTATGATCGATAAACATCAAATACGGTCGATAAATATGGGTTTTATAACACGCGCCAAGGGGTTGCCAAAGGCCAATGGAAGGGGCAGTCGAGTGGCAATTTGTTGGACATGGCTAAACATAGCCACTAGCATCATGGCTAGTTAATAGCCAGACACTCCGGCTAATTCTAATCAATGTGCACAAGTTGTAACAACATTGAGTGCTTATTGATTACTCGGAGCAACTGCTCAAGGGTGCTCCACCAGTGCCTCTTATTAGGCGCATTCAAAGATCCGTAAGTTGGCTGTATGACTCGACAGTAAGCGGCCTGGCTAATTGGATGACGTTACAGCTTCCGTAACGAGACTAGCTCTGCCCTTCATACGGCCAGCAATGACCAGAAAGAGGAGGGTCAAGTGCAGCCCGCCGAGCGTTGATTGTGGCCTACTAGAGGGGGTGTGTCATACCTCGGTAGAACTTTCCCAGCATTCAGGTGTAATAACTTTATTTACCGTATGGTTCCCATAAGCTGTATAGCGAAATACCTATGATTAGGCAGTGCAGATCGAAGTTACATCATAGAGTTTTATAGGATAGGAAGAGGGATAGCTTTGACATAACCTTAGCTCCTGTCATGTGAAGAAGATATAAAATATATTATTTATTTTATTCCATTTACTTAATTTCTTTCACAGGCCCAGTTCGTGCTGTGCATTGTTCACACCACCCGCGCCCTCTTCAGCAACCAGTGTCAGTTCTCCAAGTTCATCTCGGCTCTACTCCTCCTGAACGCCTCCATTTTCTTCTGCCTCTTCATGAACTTCTACATGCAGAGCTACAGGAAGTCCAAGGCTGCTCAGCAGCAACTGGAGCAGCAGCAGCAGCAACAGAAACAGCTCACAGCCACGCCCACCAAGGCGGACAGCAACAACAACCACACGGCGATGGCAACGCAGAAGCTGAAAGCCCACTAAAACGGACTTAGTCCAAGGGATTCAGCTTGACGGGGGAACTACTTGTAATAATGTTTAAACTGAAAACAGATTGGTGTTGGCAACAGACAAAAAACGGATGAAACGTTTGAAGTAGTTTTGGTACAAAGGTTTCAACTAACGCTAAGCTAAGCTTAAGAGCCATAAACACAAGCATGCACACACAGAGAAGCGCCGGCTGACGAGCGATCGATGAACAGGAACAGGCGAACACGGGGCGTATGCGCAATTTGATTGTCCCTCAGCCCCCGGGCAGCTTTGCATGACCGCTTCGCTTGCCCTTGCTGCAGTATCCAGCCAACCGCTTCTGCATTCTGTACTCTCTGTATCCGCATGTGGAACTGTACAACAAACTGGGTCACTTTTCGAGATCTGCCTAGAGTGTAAGTCGCCTAATTCTAGAACCTCAGAAACGAAACGCGTTTAGATTTAATCGAAAAGGGCGCTTGGCTGCCCGCCCGTAGTCATAAGTGATAATTGTAATTGTGTATAGACGATTTGTAAATAGCCTGTTAAATGTTAATGTTAAATATTTGTAGTCCTAAGCCAACTAGTCTAACTTACAAAATTCGCACGAATAAACACGGCGCGAGCACAAAATTAAAAGCGAAGACAAATAAAAGCGAAGAAAAGATAAATATAAAAAACCAACCAAGTGGGTTCGCTTATTCTGCTCTGCCTCCTTAGTAACTGGGGGAGGGGGACAAGGCAGGGTCATTGTGGCGGAAGAGATCAATAAATTCCAAGAGCTGACAATAGAAATTCGATCAGACTCGGAGTACCGGAATTGATAAGATTTCTTTCTTGCCAAAAACACAAAGCAAAGGCTTAGGCACGACTGTTAAATTAGAAGTGTCGACATAGGAAATCAATAATAGCAGTGGAATAAGTTCTGAATAATGACAAATTCCGTTCTATTGCTCTGAAAAGTGTTGAAATGGATAACGGGTAACACCAGTAAGTGATAAATAAAAATCACGAACTTTAAACTGAAGCAGCCACTGTAAACTAAATAGTGTGTGAAAGAATACATATGTGTGAAATAAAAATCATGCGCACTTTTTTAAATAAATAATATAATATACTTTTAAGTTTATTTTAAATTGTAAGAAAATAAGACATTAATTTCAAAATGCCTTTCAATCAGTCTGGCAACGCTTTGGATTCCGTGAATGACTTTGTATTTATTATCGTTCAGCTTACGGTCACACTAGCTTTATAATCAAACAAAAGAACGAAAAGAATTTAAGTTAACTTTTTACCGCTAACTACCAATAATCAAGAGCCGCCTGACAGCATGGAGCAAATGGAAGTGGATGTGGACATGTCGGCCAAGCCGAGTACCTCGTCAGCCTCCGGCGGCGCCCCCAACTCACAGGATCCGACCCCAAACCAAAATCCCGCGGCGGAGCAGCCGCCCAAGGGAAATATCATGGCTGCGCCGGGCATCAGCGGTTCGGTGACCATTTCGCTGCACCCGCTGGTCATAATGAATATATCGGAGCACTGGACGCGCTTCCGGGCGCAGCACGGCGAGCCGCGGCAGGTGTACGGAGCCATTATTGGCAAGCAGAAGGGACGCAACATTGAGATTATGAACTCATTCGAGCTCAAGACGGACGTAATTGGGGACGAAACGGTGATCAATAAGGACTACTACAACAAAAAGGAACAGCAGTACAAGCAGGTGGAGTATGCCAAACTTTTCCTAAACTAAAAGCACACTGTAATCGTTCACTTTTGCAGGTTTTCAGCGATCTCGACTTTATAGGCTGGTACACAACCGGCGAAAACCCCACGGCGGATGACATAAAGATCCAGAAACAGATTGCCGCCATCAACGAGTGTCCCATCTTGCTGCAGCTCAATCCGCTCTCCCGGAGTGTTGACCAGCTCCCATTGAAGCTGTTCGAGTCGCTCATCGACCTGGTGGACGGCGAGGCCACCATGCTGTTTGTGCCCCTCACCTACACACTGGCCACAGAGGAGGCAGAGCGCATCGGAGTGGATCATGTGGCACGCATGACCTCCAACGAGTCGGGTGAGAAGAGCGTGGTGGCCGAACATCTGGTGGCCCAGGACAGCGCCATTAAGATGCTGAACACGCGCATCAAGATCGTGCTGCAGTACATTCGGGACGTCGAGGCCGGCAAGCTGCGGGCGAACCAAGAGATTCTACGCGAGGCCTACGCCCTGTGCCACCGACTGCCCGTGATGCAGGTGCCCGCCTTCCAGGAGGAGTTCTACACGCAGTGCAACGACGTTGGACTGATCAGCTATTTGGGTACCCTCACCAAGGGCTGCAACGACATGCACCATTTCGTAAACAAGTTTAACATGCTATACGACCGCCAGGGATCCTCACGCCGCATGCGAGGCCTCTACTATTGATGTGCTGCCCCCCATTAAAGCCCCCGATAATGTACGATGGGTGAATGCGGTTTTATTTCAACTGCCTGAGGGCAGGCGGGCTACATACATACTTATACGGGTGGCATCAAGCGATATCACTTTCCTTCCTTGCACAGAGAGAGCCTTGAGCTTACAGCTACCAGCTTCTAGCTTCGTAAATTCAATTCAGATGCATGCACGGACAACATTTCCTAGACACTTAAATAGGTAACTTGCAGCGGTTAATTAATGGTTGTAGTCGTCCAGCTTCAGGCTGGCGTACTGCTGCAGGAACTCGACCTCCAGCGGGTGCATCTCCTTGGCGGGAATGATTAGTGAGTGCAACGGTCCGCCCAGGTCGGTGGATCGCATCTCGAGCAGCGTGCTCACGGCAATCTGCTGCGACTCCTGGCCGACGCGGGCCAGACCTACACACAGGGACTGCTCGTTGAGAACCGTGTTTCGCTCCAGGGCGTCCTTCTTCTCCACGATGGCAAGCAGCTGGTGGGCCGCCTCCGCGACGCTCATGAAGCGCGGCGGCATATACTCCTTGCGCTTGCGCATTAGGGACTCTGGCGTGGGCTCCTTCACCTTGATATCCAGCAGGCACAGCGTGTGCATGTTGTGCAGGCGGTTCAGCTTGATCTTGTCGTAGAAGCTGTCGGGCTTCCAGGTCTCGTCCCAGTATGGAATGGACACCGTCTCGCCGAATTTGTACAGCTGGAGGCCGCAGCAGCCCACAGCGTTCATTATGGAGGCGTTGTGCACCACCTTGTAGGGGATGTTCTTCTCCTTGGCGCGCAGTATAAAGTCTGTGTGGGTGGTGGCCCCGAACGGATCGCCCACCACCAGCAGGGCCACGTCGGACTCGCCAGCGCCTGCCAGGATCTCGTCAGCGCCCTGCTCCACCAGGTCGCGGTCTGCCAGCAGCAGTGGCCGCCCGTAGAACTCTTGCTGGGGAGGCACGGGCGGGTGAGTGAGTGTGGGGGCAACGTTTGTCAAGGGATACTTACCATATCCTCAAGGCTGCAGCCCAGAATCGAGGTGTACATTTCCAGGTACACACGACTGCACTGTTTCACTATCTCCAGACCCTTGACCGTGATGTCCTTGAGGTCGCCAAGGCCGAGGCCGATTAGGTAGAACATGCTGAGCAACTACTGCGACTGGCTCGGCCACTGCAACTCCTGCCAAATGTTGTTAAAAAGCTTTTTAAATGCAGTCAACACGTGCCGTCGGGCGTTCTGTGTGACCGCAGCCAGAGCGCCAAAAAATCACAATTTTCAAAGGAAATGTACTAAAAAACACTCAGATAATTTTTGTTTTTATTTCCTAATTCCATTGGAGATTCTAGATGAACAGCGATAAAACGGCGTTTTGAAGATTAAAGTAAACCTTAAAGTTAAACAAAAGCTTTAACTAACAGTAAAACATCCTAGGCAGATACTTTTAACTCTCAGTGGGACCAGTCGTAATGAACATCTAGGCGGTTTATTCAAAAGACAAGGTCATCAATGTATGAACATTGCTCAAACCTTTTAATTTAAAACAGGACTTTCCCCTTTCGTTTTATAACTAGGTAATTTGGTGTGTTTATTTCATCTCAGCTGTATGCTTAATATGTGCAGATGCACATAAAACCTTCTTAATACTTTAGGTTTTGTCTTAATCTCATAAAAACTTTAAACTTAACAAAACTTTTTTGGGCAACTAGCTCTTAGCCTCTACGTCGGTATCTTCACAGATCTTATAGTTGCAGAATTGGGGGCTGAATGTAGAAAAAAAAAGGATTATCATCCAAGAAATATACATGTTTCCCCATAACTTACTTCGATGTGGCCCCACGAACAACGCAATATGCAATGAAACGCTCTACCTGAAATTAAACAAATAAATATAAAATAATTACAATTGGAACTAGACATGCAACACTAACCATCATTTCAAAGGCTCCGTAGACCATAGAATTATCAAATGCCTTGCGCACTTGCAGAAAGTATTTGTGAATCTCCGCACTGAGATTATTCCAATCGTGGCACTCCTCGCGAGAGCTGCGACAGTTGATAATTAAGCTGAAAGTACGGATCAGCATAAACATGTCCGCATGCCGGTCACTGTCTGCCAGTTCCTGCCAATTGACCTTTTTGGCCAATGCGAAGGCCTTCTGCGCCTGCAAATGGATAACCAAATTAATGAAATAACTAAAACCCAGCTACCAAGCTTACCTTGTTGCTCCCCACTTCGACTCCTACTTTCACATACTCTCCCATAATAGTGAGAAGAAGGGCCACCGCGATGTCATTGCCCAGTTTCGAGGACTTTACCAATGCGGGAATGGCGGCGTGTATGTCCAGCACCCGTTCCAAGCGCTCCTTTCCAAGCGCTTCATCGACCAATCTCTTATGCAAACCAATGGCAACGTATTGGACCTTAGATCAAAAGGCTAATTTTAATCGGAAGAGGGCTTCAGGGGAACCTCTTACCCGGTCTGTGTCCAGATTGGCCGGAAGTTGGCAAACTATGTCGACTAGCTTTAAGCGCTCCTTTATCAGCTGCGAACTGTCCTTTTGGAAATTCATCATCATAATGGACAGCGTGAACAGATCCAGGAGTTCCTCCAGATTCACCGAATTGCAGGATGTTAAGCAGGCCACGAACTGATCCAGCAGCTGCCAACAATATAAAATTTATTAGGTAGACATTATAACTTATTTAAGCTAAAATAATTTAAGTTTACCCGCTTGGCATCTTTGGTTTCTTGGACAAACGGAAAACACCAGCCTATGGACGATTTGTCGAGAAATGATTTGATGTCATCGTGAGTGTATCCTAAGCGCATTTCGTCCTCCTCCAGAATTGAGGTATTAAGCGATGCCACGGATATATCCATTTAATTTATAAATGTTTCTCCGTGTAGTTGTTGTAACCAAAAAATGCGCAAAAAAAAACATCAAGAGTGACCAGATGACTCATTGAAATAAATGAATCCAGTTCAATATTTTAATTCAATATATCATATATTATGTTAAACAATTAAAAAAAATGTAGTTTATTTTGATTTCTGGTTTTTTAACGCCTGTCAGGCCGAATGAACAATTAAATAAAAAAATAAATTTTTTTAAACATATCTGTGTTGGAAAATAAATATCGATAGTATCGATAGTAACACCGATGTTTTGGAGCTCCACGTGCGGCGCGTTTTTGTAGATTTTATTCTTTTATTCCTGATTTTACACATATAAAGCAATCAAAATGCCACCTGTAAAGAAGCCCAAGCCCCAGAAGGTTCAGAAACAGGCCTCGCCAATTAAAACAATCCAGAAACCGACGGAGGTCGTTTCCGGACAGGTGAGAACGAGCACCAACGAAAACACAAGCTTATATGGATGTCCGGATAACTGTAACCTCCTCCATATTTCAGCTGAAGAAAAAGGTGGACAAGGCAAAGCCGCAAAAGGTAAAGGGCCCGGATCGCGGCGTGATCATTGTCAAGCACCTACCGCACGGATTCTTTGAGCAACAACTGCGGCAGTACTTCCGCCAGTTCGGTCGTGTGCTCCGTGTCCGGCTTGCCCGCTCCCTACGTACCGGCAACAGCAAAGGCTATGCCTTCGTGGAGTTCGAGTACCCGGAAGTGGCCAAGGTGGCGGCCGACACTATGGATAACTACCTTATGTTCCAGAAGGTGGTCAAGGCCTCCTACATTCCCCCGGAGAAGCAGGCTTTCAATTACTTTAGAACCTCCTTGAAGAAAGTGACCAATAAGGTGAGTTCATCCACAATAAGTCTTCATAAAACTTAAAATAAAGGGATATAATTGGTACAGGCCGGCAAGGAGATCTACGTCTCGGATGTAACCAAAGCCACCCAGCGCAGCGTAAAGAAGCAGAACAATTGGGATGAATCTGCCTGCCAGAAGCGCACAGTGACCAACCTCAACAAGATTAGGAAGCTGCAGGAGAAGTACAAGGACTTAGGCATCGATTTCTCCGACTTGCTCGTGCAGCCAATCAAGAAGTCAAAGGATGCTCAAAAGACAGAAACAGGTGAGGCATCCACGAGCAAGGCAGCCAAGTCCGACAAGAAACCAAAGTCGCCAAAGCTAGAGGACTTGCTGGGCACTACCATCGACGAGGATTCTGATGATGAGGACTATGAGGACGCTAGCGACGATGAGTCGGAAGTGGAGGAGGAGGAGGACGACGAAAAGACTAGCGATGACAGCGACGAAGAAGAAGAGGATCTTCCGGTGCCGACAAAAAAGGCACAAAAGACCAAAGCCGCCGCTGAAAGCTTGGCAAATAAGCTGAAGCGCAAGCCCGGTACTGGCGGAATCCAAAAGAAAAAACCCGCACCTGTTGTATCAAAAGCAACGAAAATATCCACAAAGAATGTCGCCACCCACAAGCTGCAGCTGGCCGCAGCTAAGAAGCTGGCCAAACCCCTGCCCATAGGCAAGGCCAAGAAGTCGAAGAAGTAGCTTAGAATACCTTTACTATCTGTAGTTTTTAAGTAAAAAAAAAATTTTGTAAGTTGAATTGTGTTAAAAATATGTCCGTGTACAAACTAGATCTGTGGTGTCTTGGTATCGGCTCCTTGGAGTTCCTCAAGCTTGATGCGCTTGCACTTCATTCGTCGGTTCTGGAACCACACCTTGACCTGCCGCTCCGTCAGCTCCAGGGCTACAGCGATCTCGTAGCGTCTCAGTCTGGTCAGGTAGTTTGAGAAGCAGAACTCCGTCTCCAGTTCCTTAAGCTGCGACTTGGTGAAGGCCGTGCGTTCTTTGCGATTCGAGGAGCTGACCCTTGGTCTGTAATTTGTTTGGTTGGAAAAGTCCTGGCAGGTTGAGGCAGCATCATTTAGCATCCAGGCATCGGTGGCTTCTCGGCACCAATTAGCCTGCACCTTATCGAAGTCCATGTAAGCTCCACTCTGATCGTATCCATAGCTACAGTCCGTATATCCTTCAGCTTGATTTAGCCAAGATCTGGTAACATTGACATAGTAACTGGACTCGTAACCTGCGACGGCGTTGCTACAGTTCTTCATTTCAGGTCTCTTCCCTTCTGGAGCAAAACTAATACTGAGATTCTCGGACACCCGGGAGCTGCTTATTAAGGAAGCCTGCCTCTGCGATCGCCTCAATCTGCTTTTTCACTTAGCTGCAAATGATGTGCTGCTGATATGATAATTGTGCTGCGGACAACATCTGGACACAACCCCTAGAAGGCAGACCCCGGGAATCGTCGCGTGCCCGAGATACGAATATGAGCGGTTATGACACCCACAGATCGGTTTGTTGTCTCAGCGTCGAACTGTTGTGACAACAAACCCGAATCCGATCCCCCGTCGTCCGGTCAGGAACGGAAGTGGATGCAGGACAGGCATCTATTTCCATGTGGCTGCGCATGAGTCAAGTGCTTTGTGCCCACCAGCTAACTGCGGGAGCTATAAAATTTGAATAGGCAGCTAACCGTCGGCAGGTCGTAAAACGAGTCGGAGATATTTATCTGAAAGTCTCAATTGCACGCGCTCTTAAGATGATGCGCCTAACTACGCTTGGATACGGAGCGTAGATCCCCGGATCCCCTAATGCAAAGTGGAGTTTGATTTCATAATAGGCACAAAATAGAAGATAAAAAAGGCTTGCCGTATAATATATTCTATAAAAATGGTTTAAAGTAATGAGTGCTACACTTAATTTTAATTTTTACAAAAACTAAAGCTTAAGTAAACCAACCTTAATTTGGTGTCAAATATTTGTTTTATTTCATTTACAGTGTTATATTTATATTTAATTAAACATAACCTGAACATTACATAAACATACATATTTTAAGACTATTGCAAAAATAAATTTCAAAGCATTTAAAATGAGCTAGATGGGTCAGTTTATAATTGACATGAGCATATTTTCTGAAACCTCATTTTCTCGTGTCTTATAAATAACATTTAAAGTAGTCAGTTAATATACTTTCTAGTTGTTACGTTACAATTTAAATTGAAATTGATTGAAGTCCAACCGTGTATAAATTTTAATATTAATGTAATAACGATAACAAAAATACAAACATAGAGACATTTTAAAATTCATAGAATAGTAGTAATTTATTTATTACTAGCAGACCTGACCCGCTTTGCTGGGTCCGAGCTAATGCTAGCTAGAACGTTGTTTTGCCATGTATATCATTTGTAGAAAACTATAAAAGTATGCTTTATTTATTTATTGTACAATATATTTGGTTAGTCAGATTACAATACGATCATTATGAATTAATAAAATTTTATCAAATGAAAAGTACAACTAACAGGAATTATATAAAAAATTATATAGCGTACCCTGTGCACACTTCGTAGTGCATTAAGGAAATAAAATTTGGGACGTCATACTCGAAACGCGAGAATCGTTGCTTCATTAAGAGTTTCTCAAAGTGATGAGCAGCGTGCGGCTACGAATTCTGCTGTTGCTGCTGCTACTAATCGTCGTCGTGCAGCTATTCGAATGCAACAAAATGCGGTTCGTCATATTGTGCTTGAAAGAGCAGCATTTGGTTATGATTCTACTCTTGATTACGCTTCACATAGAACTGTATTGATCGGTGCAATGGATCAAGTATGCAAGCATTGTAAAGCATTGAAGTTTAAAACCGAAACACCTGGATTGTGTTGTGCTAATGGTCAAATAAAGTTACCTGATTTGATGCCACCGCCGGAACCGTTGTGTTGTTTGATTTTGGGTGGTGCACCGAATTCGAATCATTTTTTGAAGTACATACAGACGTACAATTCGTGCTTCCAAATGACTTCATTCGGTGCTACGAACATAATTAGTGATAACTTTATGCCGACTTTTAAGGTAAATTAACATTTTACAAAAATTAATGTTTCTTTTGATGATAAAGCAACGTTCGACTTTGAACATTTCGATTCTCAACAGATTCAAGGCCAAGTATACCATCAACTTGTTTCTTTGTTTCCCTTCCCTGACCAAAGTTATCAATTTTTGCAAATTTACTTTGTGGGCAAATTTACGTGGCCGTACCATATCGATGTTAAAATTGGTTCAAATTAAATCACACCAATTTCCAAAAACAACTGGAAAAAAAACTTTTGCTGTTTTTTTCACTTTACGACTGTGTGTCGCTATTCATGCCGAATAGAGAATGAGCCTATACGTCAGCATTCCCCAGAATGGGAAAAGGCTGCCGCCAGGCCCACTTCGACCCAGCCAATATTTTATTTAAACCTTTTTTACGAATTATACATATTATAGGTTTCTGGTCACTATTATAATTATTATTAGTTATTCATCCGCTCCAGCTCTGGAATGGGCGATCCTGCAGGGGAGGTCAAGTTCTCTGTTTCGTCTCAAGGCACATCCATCGGTAGTAGAGGGGTATTAGTGTTATACACTGTGTAGTAATAACTCCGTGGACCAGATACCGGTAGAATTCGTTGAACTTCAAGTGCACGCTCTAGCTCACGTTGTTGCCTTAGTCTCACTTTGAGAAACTCTTAATGAAGCAACGATTCTCGCTTTTCGAGTATGACGTCCCAAATTTCTACGTGGCCGTACCATATCGATGTTAAAAACGTTCATAACTTACGAACCAAAGCACATACAGGCATCGTATATACATACAAACCACCGTATTGATACCACCTTTCAAACAAAAAAAAAATTTTTGAAATCGGTCAACGCACTGAGCCTAACACTGATTACAAACACTTTTTGCGTTTAATTTTTATATATATAGATATGGTGACTTACAGCTCTCGAAAGATAGGAGAAATCAAGAATCTAATTGCTTCTAATAATCAATGTTTCAGCTGCTTGAACGCGAATAACTTGGCGTTTTTAATATAACTTTACACGTTACATTAAAATAAAATAATTCCTAACGTTTTTAACGTTTCTACTAATCTATTTCGGTTAAAATTGGTATCAAAGGAATTGGCGGTATTTAGCCGTTTTAAAACATTGTATTCTTATGGTTTAGAATACGACATTTAGGTAAATAAATTAAATAACCCCATTAAAAATTTACCCAAAATTTCCAACGAAAAATTTAAATCTCGAGAAACTTAGATTAAAATGTTTTGAGACAGTTTTTGTGAATATTTGTCATAAAAATAAAATTGTCATTTAAAAAATATTAAGACTGCATATATCAAAACAGGAAAAGAAGATATTAGAATTGTTTTTTTTTTTTTAATAATTATCTATAATTTATTGTTAATTTTCAAAATTAATAATAAACATCTCCGCAGGGGCATGGAATATACTTCAACATGTTCATTGCAATCTTACGAATTCACTCGGTTTTTTTCTTTCAAAATCACGAAATTGATTGTTTTCCAATTTGAAAAATGGCAGTGTGCCCGCCGGCTTTTCTGCTGAAAACGCCTGAGGCCGCACAGTCTGGCAACGCAGGTTGCTCGGGAAAGAAAAGGTGGCAGCGCTGGTTATGTGCAAAATAACACCGATGCATTTTTGTGAATAGTATCGATAGTATCGATAATAATATCCAGGCGATGTTTCGCCGCTCTAATCGATGCTTTTGCACCACTAACTCTGTTCGTTTCGTTCGTTTTGTTGTCGCGGAATAAAAGAAATTAATTAACGCGACTTGTGGCAAAATAGCTGGACGGCAATGTCGGCGGCGATAGCTGGCACCCACTGGCGTCCTAGAATGTGCGGTTAAGC
This sequence comes from Drosophila jambulina, assembly GCA_018152175.1. Classification (NCBI taxonomy): domain Eukaryota; kingdom Metazoa; phylum Arthropoda; class Insecta; order Diptera; family Drosophilidae; genus Drosophila; species Drosophila jambulina. Next base: position 7,337,832 of record JAECXH010000012.1, on the reverse strand, counting down.
CCCTTTGTCCTCGGCCCCGCGACCCGCGAACGGCGGCGAAAAGTGCCAGAAACGAAACCAAACGAATAGCAGCGACAGAGAGTGGAAAAAATTAAACAAGTTTGCGTAGACGAAAAGAAGCGTGAAGAGAAAGAGAAATAAAAAGTGCAATAATGTTTAAACAAATTCAGAAAAGCGTAAATTTTAGGCTGTAAACCGTGAGTGCGTGTGTGCGTGTGTGCCTGCGTGTGCTGTGTGTGTAGTGTGAGTGTGCGGCAGCGAGTGTCTGAGTGTAAATGAAGTGGCGCTGAGTGTTGGCCAAGCCCAAAACGAGAATTAATTAAAAAAGTGAAGCGCAACTGAGAAGAGTGCCGCACGCAATAGGGACGGACAGACGCCGATCCCTGGAACAAGGATCCGCAGGAACGCCAGAAAGAAGGAACTTCAACATGACCGAGGAACTGAAGGTGGTGCTGCGCCGCAGCGAGCAGCATTCCGGCTTCGGGTTTTCGCTGCTCGGCACCACCGGACCGCCACATGTCATCTACGACATTGTCGAGAATTCGCCGGCAGCCGATTGCGGAGCGGTGAGTAGTCCAATAGTCCCATCCTCCTACCCTCCTGCCTGCCTTTGTCTCGGTCTCCGTCTCGGTGTGTCATTCCCGTCTGGGCCGGGTGGTGTTCCCCGCCCACTGACCCCCACCCAACCATGACTTCATCAACCACCGGGCAGAAAGCAGCAACAGCAACAGCTCCCTGTTGGCTTTGCTTTTGGGACTGCAACATTTTCATTTACAGGCCAAACTGTAGAAGTCGCAATTCCCCATGGAACCCTCAGTTAACCCGACCAAAATGTCAAGGATATCCTTGATAATGCCCTACTTGCTTTGAGAATTTGAGAAAACCATCAAACAAACTAGGATTTTATTTGGAATAAGTACAAATTATTATTTTAAATTATTAAAAGAAATATATATATTTCTAAACAACTTCGAAATATTATTTTTCTCTTTCAACATATATCAATTCTAAGAAAAGGCTTAAATATCTCAGAAATTGTGTACCACTTTATTGGGTGAACCAAGTCCAGTGAAATTTCTTCTAAGGGTGTTTGCATACCTCGAATATCTCTATAACAATTGAATTCTTGGAAGGAAGTATGGTAGCATCTAGAAGTATTCCAAAAATACACAAATAAATTGCGAGTAACCAGGAATCGTATTTCCTAACAAAGTTTAATAAACAAGTTTAAAATAAATGTAGAAATATGTAATGTTTTCTCAACGTGTTATGATTTTGAAGAGAAAAAGTGTAGAGTCCTTTACTGCCGTGTTTAGCAAAGCTTAAGTTCTGGGAAAGGAATGCTAATACCACCAAGCTTACAAAAACTTAATAAAAAAACTACAAAATTCACAGAATTCGGTTAATTAACAAATGTGTTTCCTTTTCACCCTGGGGTAAAACTTGTATTTAATGTAATGGTTTTATCATCTCTGAAATTGTTAGAAAAGTTGGACCGTGCGCGTTTTCAAGCGACCCGCCCTTTGTCGTTGATAAGAATATTTTCCACTTTTCCAGCTTTTTATGATGATGACCATGGATGTTGTCTGGCGGCGAGCTCATGTATGTGAAAGCATTTCAATTTGCACAACCCACAAAAAAAAAGAAAGAAAATAAAAAGGCGAAAATGCTATGCGAAATGAAACGAGAGAGTCCTCTTTGACGTGTCATCATTGTTAGCCGTAGCCCGTGATGTCATCGCCGCTTTAATTGATGGGAGCAGTGGCTGCGGCGGGGGAGTAGGTGGCAGTGGGTGGGCAGAACACACAAAAGACACTCTGTATCAATTTTCTGGCTTGTTTTGCTTTCATTTACTATTTACTGTCGTCGCATCATCACTCAACTCAACTTGAATGTTTAGAGCCGAGTGCAAAATGAAAACAACAAAGGGCCAGTGCAAATATTGAAAAGCAAAAGTAAATGAAATGACAATTTGTTGTCTTTACGATTGTTTTTGCTCATGTAAAGATCAATTTATTGTCAGTTTAATGGCATATTAAACAAGAATGAACAATAGCCATTTAAAAATAATGTTAGGTAATTAGTTGGGACATAGTTCCATTTGTCAGTATTTATTGGGATTCTGTTCGGGATACACTTCAACACATTCATATTTAAATCTTTATTCCATAAAGATCCATGCTTATTCATATATAGTAAAAGGTTCTGCATTTAGATGAGCTTGTTACACTGTACAACCACATCCTCTCAGTGTTTGTATAAAAAAAAAAGACATTGTATCTCGCTTAAATAGTAAACATTTAATTGGAAACGCTATACATTTTATTATTGCCTTTTTGGTGACTATTACGAAATTAGGGGCTTCCAGGAAAACTCGAGCCAACGAACAGCGGATATTGGCTAAGAATGGGCCCTACGTGGGCCACATTTCAATTGCGATCAATAGGTGTGTATGGGTGTTGGCGCAACTCTAATTCGAGATTCAAAAGAAAAGTGCAGAAGAGAGGAAAACTTAACGAATCGACAAAATGCAAATGCAGCGCTATAAAAAGCAATGCGAAGACAACAATTTATAAATAAACTTTACTCGCACACAGACACAATCAAAGAGTCGCAGGCATTTAAGCACCGGCAAGCAGACTCACTTTATAATTATCGGACGTGGCAACAATAAACACGATTACACGAAACAACACCAGAATTCTCCAGGTTTTGGATTCAAATTTATGTGCACGACCAAAAAAACATTGAAGCAAACAAAACAAAAGCCGAAATGCGTGAAAGCAGAGTGCAAAAAACGCGTTGGGAATTTCGAATTGGTTAAATTATTAAGTAATTCCCCTCAACAAAACAAGAGACGAAAAAAACAAAAACAAAACGAAAAACCAGGTACAAGGCGGCATTCGGCGGTTGTCTTCAGGCAACGAACTGCATCTCGCATGTGTGTGTATCTGTATCCATAAAATACACGCTCGCATTGCGCACACAGACGCAGCGGCACGCACTTTTTCAATTTCTTATCGCTTTCGCTTGCAACTTGTTGTTATTGTCGTTGTTGCCCGGCTTGTTTTGTGGCTGTCGTCTTGTCTCGCCTGTCTTCTATCTGTCTATCTATCGCCTGTTTTGTTTTGTTTGGTTTTATTATGCTTGAAAAGAGGGGGATAGCTGGGAAGGGAGGTGTCGCCTCGCACTTTAGAAATCACTATTTTCCCCAAAAAAATGTCAAAACTGCTTGATTAATGCAATGTGACGATCCAAACTGGATTTGCGGTTGTGTTTTTCAACACGAGAAGCTGTGTTGACTCTACAAATAATTTAATTGTAGCAATTATTATAGCTTTTTTCGATTAGTCAAATAATGGAATTAAACTTGGTTGTAGAAGTGAAATTGGCAACCAAACTTGTTGATGTTGGGTTTCAAACAATGAGATTTAAATTTACAACTTGAGTCAAAAATAATCTTGTTAGTATGCTTAAAATTGTTTTTTTTTATTTTTTGATTTGTTTGATCTTAAAATACCTACAAAAAAATTATCAAAACTTTCATTGTATATTTAAAAAACTATTTCTAAGGGCTTTAAAATTCCTAATTTTTTATTTACCATATTGAAGTATTTTTGATTGCGTAGAAAAATTTAATTATCATATTAATCAGAATCACAAAAATGCAGTAATTATTAAACAACAGTGCTTAAACTGTATCTCTTAATTTTGAAACTTAATGGGAATCGAACGTGTCGGAACTTCTGTGACAATTACTTGTACATTTTATATGCCGTCATTCTTGTTGCGGTACATTTTTATTTTTCAATGGGTGTGTACAAACCGTGTGTGTGTATGCATGTACATGTGTTTGTCCACGCTGTCATCGGTTGTCGCCTTCGCCTTCGCTTTTCCTTTTCCTTCTCGGCTTCTGCCTCTGTCCCCCTGCCTCTGCTGGCACCGCAGTCTCTTCGCTGCAGTTGCTGCACTCTGTTTCTGCTGTTTGTTGTTGTTTCCCCTGCATTTGTTTCGCGTTTGTTTATTTTCCGACCCCTCCTTCACTTTACTTTACTTTACATTACTTTGATATGAGAGATGATACTCGCCCGACGACAAAAGAGCGTGACTCTCGAGTGGCTGAGTGGCAAATTGTGCATTAATTGCACAAGAAATACAACGCACTCACTCTTTATACTACTCCGATGCTGAGAAACACTTTAAAATAAAGTAAAAAGCATTTTAAAGCATAGCCGTTGGTCTAATTATACGTTTTATTAAAGCATTTTTTGCTTTCACAACTTTTGTGCATTCCTTTGGTAAGCAGTGCCCTAAAAACCACAAAAGATAATTGATGTTTTTGAAAACCACCCCTACTACTTATTTAAACCGTAGCAGACAAGGACATTCTAGGGTTAGGGTCCACCCCGAACTCAAATGATCAATTATCAAGAATATTTTTATACACATATTTAGTCATTAATCTTTTAGACTGCCCAGTAAATTGCTTCTCTCTTTCTTTCCTCTCAAACAAATATCTTTACTTTTGACCCATCCTGAAAAGAAACATAATATTCTGTTTTTAGGGTAAACTAGAACTGAAATAAAACCAAAAAGAATAACGACCAAAAACCTTTTAAACATAGATGTACATAAAATGTTTGTGTTTGTCGTGTGTATGCCTCGCCAGATTTTTTCGCTGTCATTTTCACCGCCTCCTTTTGAAACCGAAGCTTGGAGCTGGAGCTTCTTTTGTTCTCTGTGGCGTTGTTGCAAAATTCTAACGCTATGCTTAATTACTCGTTAACTGGAAATGACAAACGACTTTTCGCTCCGGCCGGCTATTGTTGTTGCCAGCTGCGTTGCTCCGCCCGCTGGTAGTAACAAATTAATTGCCACCGACGAGTCGCGCAGACAACAAAAAAGAAAGAAAGATAGAACGCAGAAAAAATAGAAGAAGCTCTGAGCTATTTATTGATTTTGTACCCCTTTTGGAGAAGTGGTTATACTTGGCCACATGCGATCCCGATCAACGCTCCCGTTTCCGCTGGCAAATGGTCGGTAATGACAATTGACACGTTTAAGAAGTTCACAACAAGACCAGAGTGAAGTATATAGAGATATATACATAGAAGGCTCGGCCACACACAACTTCAAGCTCTGAAAAGCACGGCCAAGCAACAACAATCACATTCACTCGATTACAATTGCGATAGAAGTAAATGTCAAGAGATGGGAATCCGCTTTAGCTTCTGCTATTTCATGCCCTTACCAAGGGTCTTTGCAAATCGTATTTCGCAGCTTACACAAGAACTTCTTTAAATCAATCTTTGAAGCTAAGAAACTTTAGTTTAAAATTATTACTTTTAAAATTTTTGACCTTGACTAGACTTGCGAAATATTCTTAAATTCAACAAACCTTCCTAAATTGCGGAAAAATAATATTTAACATGACTAAGAAATATCCAGATAACACTATGTACATAAAACCATTTTGGGCTCCATGAATGACTTATTTGGGGCCACTTCGTATCAGTTCCGGGTTATCTTAAATTCAGTTGAATTTCAACTGACCTAAGTCGGATAAGATTTTTTAAAACCATTCCGAATGTAGCCATTGTCCATTACTTTAAAGGATATTTAATTTAAGGCCAACTTTAATGCTAAAAGAACAACTCTTTGAGTTATAATTAACATTTTAATGTTCGTACTTTTAGGGACTTCTGACATTATTATTAATGAGTTATGAACGCTTCGTATTACAACTAAAAGAATATACCCTGCTGACAGAGTATTCAAACTTTACGCTCCCCCAGTTCACTTGAAGTCAAAAGTGCAAAAAAGTAGAGTAAACTCGCTTTAATTGAATTACAAAAGTAGGAAAATTGCGCACGCGTTTATTAAGTTGGTTTTCTTGGTGCTTTTTGCTTTCTGCTTGATGGCAGCAGGCCCAGCCCAGTTCCATTCGACCCGGCTTTTCTTAAGGTTGAGCTGGGCTTTGGGGGTGGTGCTGCTTCAGCTCAGCTGGGCTGGACGGGAGCAAGAGGAGGCCGAGGTGTGCTCTACTCAGTGCTCCATCGCTGCGGTTCGTTGCACGCCACGGCACAGCGAGCACTGCTCTGGCGGTGGCAGTAGCAACAACGGCACCACCAGCAACACCGTCAGCAGCAGGAGAAGTAGTGGCACTACAACAATCAGGGAAATAATAAGAACAATAAGTGCATAAGCCACTCAGGCTGGCCTACCCTCCAGTGCTGCCAGCTATAAATTATAAATTATGTTTTTTCTGCTATAGGTAAATAAACCAAACGATTAAAGGCAAAGAAATGTACAACTATAAGGTATAATTCTCGAGCCACAGGACTAGGGGCTTTCCCTTGCAATTGCTTAATTAAACCTTATTCTAAAATCAAGTTTTTTTTGCTGAAAATTGTCTTGGTTCGGCTATAAAATAGCCAACATAAGGTACTTTCTGTCGCTGACTCAGATTCAGACTCAGGCATGCAAAGAGTCTTGTAGAAAGCTGGGCGGCGAGCGGTGGCAGTAAACTTTGCGCTAAATCTCGAGCATTTATATTTGGCGCTGCTTGTGCTCGCCGGCTCGCTGGCTCACTCACTCCCTTGCGTGTGCGTCCAAGCATTGCAAAAGATGCAACAACTGCAATAGAAGCAACAACAGTTGCTGGCCGGCGTAATGCCTCCGACAGTGGTGCCACTTGGCGGTTGTCTGCCTGCAAATTGAGTGGCAGCACTTCTCGTCCTCAGCCTCGGCGTCATCCTGGTGCTCGTCCGCCTCTGAACTCACCTCGCCTTATTGCTTCCTTCCCTTGTTTTGTTTGGAATGCTCAATTAGCCGGCCTCTCCTCCTCGGCAGGCAGCACATTGTGTTAGGAATTTGTGCTCCCTTCCCTGGGCATTGCTATGGCTGGCCCACATTTGGCATTTTTGCAGCAACTGCAGCGGCAACCAAGGCGAATGCAAATCAATAACAAAAATAAACCCTGCCCAAAGGCACACTGTTTAAAGTCCAAAAACGCAAACTAGATATAAATACACAAACAAAACAATACAGTGTTTAAATAAGCCTTTTGTCGGAATCAAGAAAAACAAAAACCTACCTTTAAGAATCAGAGAAATACCGTCCCTGTCCTCTACTATCCTTTGGCGGTTTAATATCATTATTAACAGATATAAGAATATTTAGATAGATACTAAAAAAAAAAGTTAAATGTGATAGAGGTTTTTTTTTAATTTTCGTTTAGAAATGTTTTGTTGTTTAGTTTAAAAGTTAAAAATACAAAATTAGAAATCAGTTGTGTATGAAATTTGCGTCGTAGAAACCTGCAAATTTTGTTACACAGTGTAGCTGCCAGAGCAGAAACACACACATGCACACGGAAAAGTTTTTGTTTGAAAACCATTTGTTGTTGGGGAATCAACTTTTTGTTCTTGTGCAAAGTCATTTTTACGCGTTTTAAACAAATGCAAATCCCGCACGAGCGCCTCACTCACACTCACCCAAGTGTTGCAAATTCCACAGCTCCCCGCACACACTCACACCATCGTCGTCCCGGCTATTTCGATTTTCCGGCGGAGTGAGAGCCGTAGAAAATGCACACATTTTTCGGATATTTACATGGCCAAAAACATAAAGTTATGGGGTGAAATGTAGCTTGATGAATCATTGATTTGGTGCTTTCAATAATATATAACAAGCTGAGTGACGCAATCGATACTCAGCCTTGAAACTTAAGACGAAACGAGTGCAAAAATTAATTGAAAAAGAAAATCTGGGCGACCAACGCTACGTATATTATTGCACCTGAGAGAAATTGAATGAATGAGTCACAAAATATGAAAGCTCAACATTTAATCTTTATTGTTAATGTCAAAATAAAAATATAACCAATTAAACAGTTAACTTAAACGTCATAACCCATAAGAGCATATTAACACCAAATTGCCGTCTTTTGTTATAGACAATAAGGACAAAACACCTGATTAATTGACTAGCTAGAAATTGAGCTGCCCCAGAACTCACAGGGAGTTCAAACGAGCCCTCTCCAAACAGGTGTTAGCAGGTGATTTCGCTACTTTTTCGACCCGAACCCACTTGAGTTGCCACCTTCCAGTGGCAGGGTGACAGGGTGTGAATCACTCAATCCTCCTCAATCACCCGCGGCATAGTAGTGCCGTGCCAGTTCACACAATATTAACATAATGGGCTCTCGGAACACCTCGCATCACCGGAATTATTTAGCTAAGCGGCGCAGCGATAACATCGCTCGCCATCCAGACCGCTCAGAGACTTCCGATTCCCGCGATTACACAACACCCACCGAAGCGTGGTAATGAAATAAACCAATTCATGCTAATTTGTGCTGCTCCCCCTCTTTATTTGGTGCAAATATGAAAGGAAACCCACAATGAATGGCTACTATGGCTGCAAGGTCGTCGAAATAAATAAAGCAGAGCGACAAAGCATGGGTCTCATCTGAGTATTGGTCTGCCTGCTGCTATGTGCCCTTATTTATTTGATCTGTTGTTGTCCAGTGCCAGTCTACATGATTGTTTGTTAATCAAACATGATAAGAGATGTCTATGGGCAAGATGGGAACCCTTTTGGCATATCTCGTACATTCGATTCGATTAAGAATGAAGTTAGAAATTGAGTTCCTAGGGCTAAAGGTAATCAGAAAACTTCAAACCTTTCAATTTGTGCATTTAATAGGCGGTGTGATTGATGTCCAATTTAAACCTCATGCCCGTGGCAAGACAGAACTGGTAAACAACGCGGAGTAAGGCGAAAGCGAAACCGTGTAGAATGCAAATAGCCAAAGAAGTGGCAAAATCATTAGTCCAATAACAGGCAGGGGATTGAGTGAGCCACAAGTCCCAGTCCCAGGTGTCTGTCTCAGTCCGCACCCTTACTGCCAGCCCCCCTCCAACCACTTGTCAGTCCACGACTACGACCCTCAACATTTCCACCGTTGTGTGCGTCAATTGCGACGCCCACGTGGAGGCTTCTACTATCTGACTGCCTGCCTCAACATTGATTTTCTGGGGCTCCTCCTCTGCTCCGGCCAAAAGGAGGTTAGTGGGTTTTCCTATTACTGCAGTCTGTCAACGACTCTGCGGCAATAGACTATCCACATCCAAATAAACCACCGTACCGGGCGGCGTATAACGGTGAAGGTAGTGCCCGGAACGGAACCGTACTTGACTTGGGTCGTCGTCGTCGCCACTAACACAATCAATCAGTCGCCTTGTTTACCGCCCACTCGGCTGTGCGGTTCGGTTGTTGCTATTGTTAATTGATATTGGTTTAGTTCGTGTCAATAAAGCGTCATTGAACCAAAATCAAAACATACACAAGCCAACTCGCAAACTCGATTATAAATACACGAAGGAGACCCCCGAAAAAAAGAAACAAAACAAATCGAAACCCAACAAAACCATTGTTCACTTGGCATTAATTGCGGCTTCAAGTACTCGATAATTGAAAGCCGAATGTGACGTGAATGCTAAATAGTATGTTAAGTATATCTAGTGGACACATCAGAGCGATGTGGCTAGCGCATTATCAGTCTCAATTGAATTACCCGAATTGGTCATTAGGAAATGCCGATAAGATTTTCCTTCTGAGACATTAACGTTGAGGTCCGGAATCCCCTTGAAGATAATATCCGCAAATGCGGAATCTCCTTTCCCCAGTTCACTTGACATTTCTGTGATCCCTGTTGAGGATAGAACCATGTTTTTCTTAACCAAAATAATAACGAATCATAATAATACGAAGAAGCCATTTTAAATAGTAAAAACTGACCAGGCAAACTTAAATAAATGCTAAAGCCTTATATTTTGGTCAATCTACAACCCGGAGATCTCATTTTCCAGTCCCCAAAAAAGATCGGTTTTTATTCCCGTTCAAGAGGGCGGCTTATCCACTTGTGCCTCGTATCTGCAACACTTCCCAGAAGTTGGCTTTGTTATTTTCTGGAATAGGGGCATGCCGATGACATTGCAGATAGCAAGAGAAGAGTGGCTGCCAACTGAATGCAGGAAAACTCTTCCCGATTGCCTTTGGTGTCGTTGGATGTGAAAACAAATCAATTCAGACCAATTTCAATTTGAGCAGCCAACGTTGCACCGGAGCAGCGGCGAAGAGATGCAGAGGGTCACCAGGAAAGTCGGGTGGAGGGGCTTGCAACGAGCGGCAGCCGAGTGTAACTGATTGATTTAACTCTTAACTGTGCAGCCTGCTGGTTGCTGGTTGCTGGTTGCTGGTTGCTCGACTAGCTTGACTGCCTGCCCGGCTGAACAACTTTGGCCCCGGGGGGCCCAAGTATCTCAATTCCAGTACACAGTCGAACCTTCCGTGAGACGAACTATCCCTAACTCGAGCTTAATTGGAAGGCAATCGTGTCTAACGACCACAACACGTTCTTCCCAAAATTTCAAGTACAAGTACTTTAGTTGTTAGATCCTTTGAGGCAAATCGGTTTCATGAGCAGGTCTCTTGAATATTCTGTCTTTTGGGAACAGAATGAATAGACAAAAGAATTTGTATTTATACATTTAGTAAACGAAGTTACATCTCTCGTATGTTTAAAGGTTTAGTTTACTCCATATATTCCATAGGTTGACACTGTGTATGCTCCACTGTAGGCCTATCTCGTTGCTATCGTTCGCTGCTCCCCTTCGGAGCGTGAAAGTGAAATGCAAAAGCAATTTTGCATGCGTGTATGTGCACACCTGCTGTTCCCAGCTGTCTCTAGTTGTATGTGGCTGTGTGGGCAAAGTGCCTAATCGAATCCCAGAGAGCTTCCTCTCCGCCGTAAGCCATTAATCGCGGCTTGTTATCAAAGGCGGCGAACATGTTTCCACCGTGGCTGGCCAGAAGAAGAGGAGAGGCCGTGCTGGTGCCTTTGTCGTGTTGGCTTATGCAGATGCTGCCTGCCACAGGGGAAAACATCAAATTTGCATTACGAACTTTCTTTTCGCCTAGAAATTGCAGTTCCCACACCCCGCCCTCAGTCCCTGTGGGGGTTACGTATAACAGCCAGGCAACCATTTTCGGTGGCACAATTAATTTAAGCGCAGTTTTAATTGAATTGCATCGCCGTCCGTAGCAGCAGCAGGCGGAGCAGCAACATATATTGCACTTGGCCAGGGAGTGAGCTCGGCTCTCACTTCTCGGCTGCAAAGTTCTCCGGGTGGGCGGCTCTCTCCCAGCCCCATTTGTAGCTCTCTTCGTGCAGACTACTCTCGTGCAGCAGGGTATAACCGTGCCCCATGCCTCGCATTCGTGAGAGCATGAATTAGTGCGACTTTTAGTTTTAATTGCCAGCCACAGTCCGCGTCAAGTGTCTCGCAAGGAGGCGCACACAACTTCCTGCAACGCACTCACAGCACAGCCAGTGCCTCCTCCTCCAGCGGGGCGTAACATAAATAATAAAGGCCGAGTCGGGAGGCCTGTCAAACTAATTATGCAATAAAAGTATATAGAAGTAATTTGCTCTGTTCCTCGTGCATTTTGCATGAACCCCGAAACACTGAAAGCCTGGCGCGTGTCGCGCCTTTGGACGGAATCCCCGGCACTAATAATGCCTAGCATATTTATTGAATAATCTATGAGCCCCTCCGCTGTCGCTGGCCGGAGGTGAAGGCTCCACGTACCACTCTCGTACCAGCCCCGGACACCGAGAGCTCCGCTCCGTCAGCCCGTCCGTTGTACGTCAGCAAGTAAATAAGGCGCCAATGTCGTCCCACGGCGTGATTTCATGCTCTTCTCCGCCGTAGCCGCGTTGCCGAGTTGCCGCTTTTCCACGCGTTGCGAAGGCCCATCGAGAAGAAAATTAAAAATAGTTTACAAGTGCCGACAGCCGGGGTTTCGCCTAACATGCGAATAATAATAACAAAAGGCGGCGCGAGTCGAAGGAAAATCAATAGGCTTTTCACGTCAATATAATACACCCTCCGATCCATCCCTGCCATCCCATTTTTGCCTTCGTCAGTGATTAGCCCACTCAATCTCTTGGATCTTTGCAGGTTGAGGCCGGGGATGTCATCCTCAAAGTCAACGGCACGGATGTCCATCGATACACAACGAAGGAAGGTGAGTGTGGGAAAAGTGTGCGGAGAAAGCATTCAATACTTCAACACACACACTTATTTTTAACAGTTCTCAAATGCCTGCGCCTGTCGGAACAGCTGGTGACCTTGGAGCTGAAGCGAGGTAGGTGGAAATGCGTCTGCCAACTCAAGGATGCAAACCTGTTCTGCAGCAAACCCAACCAAACTGACTCAAACCGAACTGAACTGAAATAAACCAAATCATTGATGCAAATAATTGTCTATATAGTATAAGCTTTTGACGAGTTTTGGAATTATCAGAGTCCATCTTGTTTAGTGTTTTCATAACTTTTTAATTTATTTAAATTCAATGTAATCGATTTTCATATGAATGTTCTAGTTGCTTAGAAATTATTTACATCAGTAGTAAAGTAATTATTAAATATAAAACTTTGCTGGTTAGCAATCTTCTTATTAATTCATTGCTATGCTCTTCCTATAAGTTAAATGGATAGTATTAATTAATAAAGACATCTTAGCGAGCTTAGATCAGCTTGCATCCTTTCCTTAGATATACTAGAAAACGCGACTAATACCATACGACGATTCTCCCCGCAGACCCCAAGCTCAAGGCCCGGATCAAAGAGCAGCTTGCCAACACCCAGAGTCCACACTATGTGGACATTGAGTCTCCCAACATCTACGACTACCATAGCAGCAGCCCTCACTCCTCGCCCAATCATCGTCCCGCCGCCGGCGCCAAGGGAACGGCATCTACGCCCACGTCCACACAGAGCGGGCTGCGCTACAAGTCGCCTACGCACTTGCCCTCACTGCGACAGACCTCGTCGCCATTGCTGGCGAGTGGATCCACCACCACCACGACGACCGCCTCGCACACGCTCACCCACAGCCGCAACTCCTCGGCCAGCTCCACCAAGATCAAGGTGGTGGAGACCAGCATTACCACCTCGACGACCAGCAACACGGGTATAGTCGGACCGACATCGCCCACCGGAGGGGAGGCCACCTCGCCCACCTTCCGCCCCTCACGCATTCCACAGGCGCTCAAGTGCCCCGCTCCCAAGCCCGTGCCCTTGCTCCATTCGCCCCAAAATAAGCGGCCCCGCCCCTCGCAGATTCCGACCAAGGCAGCGAACGGGAACGGAAACGGCAACGGAATAGGTCATTCCTCCCAGCTGCCACCGCAGTCGCTGCAGCATTCGAACAGCTACAGCGGCAGTCCGGTTACCCGGCAGCGATTTTCTACGGAAAGGGAGCAGGAACGGGAACCGGAGCCGAACTCGGCGCCACCACAGCCGGCGAAGGCGCCACGCTTTGAGGCTTACATGATGACCGGTGATCTGATCCTCAACCTGTCCCGGACACCGCAGACTAGCAATCTTCTGCCCGCCCAGGCCAAGAAGGTGAGCGATATTGACACACCCTGTATGCCTTTACTCTGACACATTTCTTGCAGGTGGATAGTCTCCGGGACTCGCCCAGTCGTCTAGTTAACCCGCGGATCAACGGTGCTCTTGCGCCGCGTGCATCCGGCGAATCCTCGCCTACGTCCTCCTCGTCAGTGGACTCGCCCACCAACACCAGCTCGGATTCTGTGAAGCGCGAGGCCAAGGTGTTGCGGAAGCAACAGCAGCAGCACCAACAGCCTGAGCAGCACCAGCAGCAACAGCAGCGGGACAGCATCAACAACAGCTACAACCGCAAGGACTCGCTGACCAACGATACGCTGCTGATGTGCGAAGAGCTGGAGCGGGACGAGGAGGCGGAGTACGGACAGGACGGTCAGCAGCAGCGCCAGCAGCAGCAGCAGCGATATCGCCAGCAACAGAACCAGCAACGCTATGAGTACTACCAAAACGATGACGAGCTGGAGGAGCACGAAGAGGTGGAGGAGCGCGAGGAGGACCAGACGCACTACGACATCACCAACATTGAAACCTATCAGAGCGGACTGGGACGCGGTGACGAGGACGACAGTGACCGCCAGTGTCTGGTGGACGACGACGACGATGACGCCTACGACGATGAGGAGAACGATGCCGGCGATGAGGACTACTCGACCAACTCGCTGGGGTCCGGTTCAGCCAAGCAGAGATTACGCGCCCTCAAGCAGCGAACGGCCACCCGACAACAGCAGCGGCATCGAGATGCAGTCGATTGCGCCGGGCGGTCCGGATCGGGATCATCGTCGACGACGGTCAAGAGCGAGGCGGTTGGCCTGGGCCTGGACGAGACTTCCTTCTCAGTGCCAACCTCCCCCATCTCGTTGTCAACGCCGCTGATCGACAAGGAGACAGCCAACTCGGTGCCCACCAGTCCGGAGCCCAGTTCCCTGGCCGGGCAGGAGTCGGTCAGTGGCGTTAGTGCCGGTGCCGGAGCGGTAGTAGTGCGCCGACACAACGGGCATGTGGTGCGGAAGTGTGATGCCGCCGGTTTCCGCACCAGCAAGTCCGAGGACCATCTGCAGCAGATCCAGCGGGAAGGCATCGCTGCCGTGATACCCATCGACATCGATGAGGATGTGAATAGCTCGCTGAACACGCTGCTGGACACGCGCCAGGACTCGGAGGACTCGCAGGTGAGGGGTCGCTGTGGTGCAGCAATTCTTACTCCGCAGGACAGTCCGCCTACGCTGGACGAAGCTGGATAGAACTACATAGCTAGAGCCATCGTCGAATTTCCCGCCAGATCTCTCCCAGAACACTTGACACCCCTCGACTCGTAGTTAATGAGTTTCCCGCTCCCGTTGAGAAGTTTCGCTTTTGTAGAGTTTCGGTTTTCGTTGACTGTGGGTTTCTGTAGTCTGTTGTCCCCACGTCCATGTTATGTGTGTGTGTTAGTCAATGCATTGTTATATAAGTCATCAGCATCTTCCTCCCATCCTTCCTAGACCTAGACCTAGACCTACATCTAGGTCTAGACTTAGAGCCACCGTTTTTCTTAATCACTTGTTAGTTTGAACTTTCCACTCAATTACTTATACTTACTACTAAACTACTCTCTGTCTATCTTACTCTGGTTTCGTGTTTCTTTCTTCTTTTCATTTTCTCGTTTCTCCGTTCTACGTTCTCTGTTCTACGTTCTCCGTTCTCCATTCTGTTTCCTACTTTGGCTACTCTTCTCGAATCGATTTGATATGCGCAATTTATTGTCCCCGTGAGCTTTCTAGTCGATGGCCACTGTAATTGTAAACAACTCCTCTTCCTCATCGTCACTGGCCTCCAACAACAACGAGGGTGAGCGGAACAACAACCGCAGAAACAGCAACAGCGACAGCAGAAGAAACAGCAGCAGCCACAGCAAGGCCGGCGAGAACAACAACTGCGGCAGCGAAGACAGCGAATCTCCAGCAACTTGTGCGACGGCCACTGTCCCAAGAACGATGAACTGCAGCAGCAAACTAAACTATATCTTATGCAAAAAGGTTGCCATTCGCATAGTTGGCATGCTGATTAATGTGACTTTTCATTTTGATTGCGTTCCGATTTTTGCTTTTTTTGATTTGTGCCTGCGCTTGGAAAGAGTTTTGTATGTAGAAGGTAGCAAAAGAACATCGCCACTCTATAACGCTTGTCACACACACTCGAACAACACCCCAACAGCCTGTATCCACACTCACACGGACACAGACACAGACACCGAACGCTTCTGGCACTCGGAAAATTTGTTAGGACTCCTCCCGCTCTCGGGAGATTGGGCAGCGGCCGGCCAGTGGAAATTCGAGATCTGACATAAAATCCATAGAGCATATACATATATAAAACAGTATCTGATCCACTTGCTACTTCTTTATCACTAATCCTGGTTTGTTGCACATCCTAGGCATCGGATCGCGATCGTATCGTGTGGACCTACAATGCGCCACTGCAGCCGCACCAATTGGCAGCCCTACAGCGACAGCAGCAGGTTCAGGAGCAGGAGTTCCAGCAGCACCAACAGCAGCTCCAGCAGCAACACCAGCAGCATCTCCAGCAGCAGCAACTCCAGCAACAGCAACAGCAGCAGCAGACATTCTACGGTCAGCAATCGCATTCAAATTCACATTCAAGTTCCATTAGTTCGTCGCCCCAGCACTCGGCTGTGGGCAGTCCGGCCTCGCCCACGTCGGTGTCCTCGTCAGTGATGTCCTCGTCGGGCTCTAAGGGCGCCCTGGGCCTGGGTAGCAGCAGCAACGGTCCCACATCCGCTCAGCAGCAACAGCAGCGGGAGCAGGGCGGTCAAGTCGCGCAGCCCCCCAGCGGGATGCCCGGTCTGCTCAGCTGCCCAGGCGCTAACAACGGTCGCAATAACGGTGCTAGTGGTGGTGGTTGTGTAACTGGTGGTGGTGGCAACAACGATCAGAGCGTCTCAGAGGCCATTTCGAATATTTCTAGTCCCGACTACCAAGACGACGATAATTTATTGAGTTCTCGCGATATTCTAGGCGGCATGGTACTTAGCGATCCCAGTGACTCGGACTCCACCATTCTCGTTTCGGACGCGGCCGCGCTGCAGCGCCAGCAGCTCAAGCAGCAGCTGCGTGCCCAGCAGCAGCAGCAGCGCGAGAGGGAGCGGGAGAGGGATCGCGACCGGGAGCAGTCCGAGCACAAGGTGGTCATCCAAGTGCGCGGCCTGGACAGCAACAGCAGTAGCGGCGGCAACAACGGTCGCTCTGAGGAAGATGTGATCACGCTGACGGACGAACCGCTGGGTACGACGGCCATCGGACTGCGGGACGGATCGCCGCCCGTCTCCGACGATGGCAGTGATGTGGAGTCGCTTCACTCGTACCACTACTCGCCCAAGGCCGTCGACATGCCCTCGGCCATTCGTTTGGCCAAAAGACTGCACTCCCTCGACGGTTTCAAGAAGAGCGACGTGTCTCGACACCTTAGCAAAAAGTGAGAATCTCAAACCAAATCCCCTCGATTACTTTTCCAATGTGACTTTTTCTTCCATTTGCACAGCAACGACTTCAGTCGGGCGGTGGCCGATGAGTACCTAAAGTACTTCACCTTCGAGAAAAAGTCACTGGACCAAGCGTTACGTGAGTTCCTGCAGCAATTCTCTCTGTCTGGCGAGACACAGGAACGTGAACGAGTGCTGGTGCACTTCTCTAAACGCTTCCTGGACTGCAATCCGGGCACCTTCAACTCGCAGGATGCCGTGCACACGCTCACCTGTGCCATAATGCTGTTAAATACTGACCTGCATGGAGCCAACATCAATCGCAAGATGAGCTGTGCGGAGTTTGTTGACAACCTGGCTGATCTCAATGATGGCGAGAACTTCCCCAAGGATGTTCTCAAGTTTCTATATCAGGCCATCAAGACCAAGCCGCTGGAATGGGCGCTGTAAGTGGGGACTATCGAATATGTGTCGATATGTGATGCTAAAGTCGGTTTATAGATCAGTATTTAAAAAATTATGTATTTTTTTTAGGGATGAGGATGCGGCTGAACTGCAGCAACAGAGAGCCAACAACAATGCTCTGGGCAATGTGGGGCAGAATCCCTTCCTCGATCCACCGGAAATGGCTACGGCTGTGGAGTACAAAAAGGGCTATGTGATGCGTAAATGCTGCTACGACAGCAGCTCCAAGAAAAGTAAGTCTTATTCTTCATCGATAAAGATGCTTTATGTACTCATCCGAATATTCTGTCGTCGTATTTGCAGCTCCCTTCGGCAAACGCTCCTGGAAAATGTTCTACTGCACGCTGCGTGATCTTGTGTTGTATCTGCACAAAGACGAGCACGGTTTTCGCAAGAGTCAAGTGAGTTGATGGCGAAGCAAGGGCTTAAATATATAATTGTATAATTAATCCTAACGCACAGATGTCCGACAATCTGCACAATGCAATACGCATACATCACGCACTGGCCACCAAGGCCAACGACTATACCAAGAAGCAACATGTGTTCCGTCTGCAGACAGCCGATCAGGCCGAGTATCTGTTCCAGACCAGCGACTCCAAGGAACTCCAGTCGTGGGTGGAGACGATCAATTACGTGTGCGCGGCAATTTCGGCGCCACCTCTCGAAGGCGGCGTGGGCAGCCAAAAGAGGTTCCAGCGTCCGCTTCTGCCCAGCAAACAGTCTAAGCTGATGCTGGTGGGTACTAAAGAGAGTCTCCTTCTGCAAGATTTTCATCTCATGATGCATTCGTTCATGTTACAGAAGGAGCAGCTGGAGTCGCATGAGTTGCAGCTGGCCCAGCTGGAGCAGGAGCTAAACGAGCACAAGAAGGGTCCGCTTCCCAGCAAGGGACTGCCTCTGCAGAACTATAAGGAGAAGGAGAGCTACTTGCAGTACGAGGTAAGGATAGCCCATTTCCCAAAACTTCCTACTCTAACTTTGAAAATCCTGCAGATCCGTCGTTACCGCACCTATGTGAGCATACTGAGCGCCAAGCTACTGGCGGACCAGCAGCAGCTGGAGCTGCAGGCCCAACAGCCGGCAACGGCGGCGGCGCACGACGAAGAGGCCGACACATTCCCAGTGGGCAACACCACCGCATGCCCGCCTTCCACGCCGCAAAGTATTAGCCTGCAGCAGCCGAAGGAGCAGCAACAGGCACCGCCAACGAACAGGTACAGTCAACAGCAACGCCCTAGCGGCAGCAGCAGCTCCTCGTCCTCCGGCAATGTGCAGCAGGACATTGGCTGACGCGTAATGGGAGTTTTCTCAGCTTGTGTGGTTTAAGCGATCGCTCTGCGATCTGCCCTGTGTTCTGTTCGCATCCTTTCCTTTCTTTTTCTGTTGCTTGTGTTGCTATTTTGTGTTTTGTGTGCTTCCCGAGACTCCCTTAATCTTGTATTGTTCGTTCCGCAGAGCTCCCCGGATTTCGGGGACGACCAATATCTGTTGGCACTACCTGTTACGGGACTCGCTTTGCTGCTGTGTTTTGTTGTGTTGCTGGCATTACTGTACTTTTTCCACCATTATGATCTAATGTGTTCCCCCATCTCTATGTAAATATATATTTCGTGTGTGTTGTTGTTCCTTTCGTTTCATTTCCACAGATGTACAACCTTTATTTTGAATAGTTTTAACTACAATATCTTCGTAGAAAAACAATAACTGAATCCGAGACTAAAGTGTTGCGCGTAGGCAATTAAAACCACGAGGAGACAAAGACCAGATCAAAACCCTAATGTAATTAGTTCTTGTGCGAATAATGGTTTTATTTTGGAAGCAACCAACCACAACCACACCCACACTACATGCTGTGAAAACTCAATGAAAAATTCGTATATGATAAATAGGAACTTAGTTAGAAACTAAAAAGAGCATTCGGTTCAAGATTGAATAGAACCGTAGAACTATAGACAAACTGTTTTTTGTAGCACTTGTAGCTGACCGACGTTTTGGCGTTACAATATATATATTTATAAATGAAATTGAGCGAAGAAATATGTAGAAAAACACGAAATGTGGTTCACTATCAGTAGCAGTCGTTTAGCGTTTAAACCTAAGCTAATAGCATTCTTAATATAAATACACCAGCCACATTCTCACCTACCAAATACATAGCATTAAACAATTTTTAAAAGTCTGCACACATCCAGCAGAAAATATCATCTACACCTAACCACCCACACTCACCCTAACCGATGGTTAAGAGCACACAAGAACACACGTTGCCCACATGGGACTCATGCTAACCCGGCGACGGACCCTAGATGGACCCCAAACCAGTTGCTGTTACTCGTTGCCCCCGTTGCATTTCGTTTCCCCGTTCAATTGCGTTCAACTCACACCCGTTCAAAAGCAAAATCCAAATGGAAGAATTCTTCAATCTTACAGATGGCTCGATGTCTTCTGCTGCTGCAGCAGCCCCCTATGGCGGCGCTTGCTCTATTCGAAAAGCCATTAGCCAGCTTAGTCTTATGCCAAGATTTATGCTCCATAGCCAGAACAGCAACAGTCACAGCACAGCACACGAAGCACGCAGGAGGCTAGCGTCGCTACAAGAGAGGTTCTCCCTGTACATGCCCCGACCCGACCCGTACCTGTGTCTTGAATGTGAGCAGGCTAATGCCAAACGCCCAATGTTTAACTCGTTAACTCTCCAGTGTCCAGCTTGGCTTAGTGCGAACCTATATACTCTATATACGAATTTCACCCATCAGCGACTTTTGTTTTGTTTCGAATCACAAATGCTAATCCCGCTTACCTTACCGTTCGTTCTACACTTGCAGAAAAGAGAAGAAAAAGAAATAATTCGTTTCGTTTCGCTCTTGATTTCGATCATTTCCAACTCGCATACCACCAACCAACACACAAACACACTTCCCAAACATCCGCATCCTGCGCATCCTGGCCACCGGTAAGTCCAGACTCACGTAATCCCTATTGCAATTTGATCCCGAAGTCGGTATATGTATATATCGATATTTTAACGCTATTGTTCGATATATCATATAGGACTTCCTCTCCATACACAACCCGATCAAGCATGTAACTTTCTTTTTCTGTCTTCCCTCCAGAGAAGCAGGAGCGGGCAGGCACTGCCACACGAACGAATCTGAATAGAATACTCCGAAATGCCACACGCTGCCTCCTCCGCCGGGAGACATCAACACACTCGCATACACTCAGCACTACACACCTCACCCTCCACACTCACTCTCGTACACTGTACGTACACTCAAGCGTTACGGCTGTGCCGTGTCTGCCATTGAAGAAATTCGGAATCTGTGCACTTCAATTACTTTAACTTAAAATGTAACTGTAACCGTTAAGGAGCGAGTCAAGAAGCGATCATTTGAGATAATTAGACTTCCAACAAGAAGAACACACGATAATGAACTGTAACCGAGAATTTGAAACGTCTACGCAGGAGAATCGATTTACCTTTGAATGTCCGTTCATCATAAGGCATCCGGCAGGAAAATTTTTTCTAAATTCTAATTCAATACCAAATTCAATCTCAAGGACTCAAATTCAGGTCCCACGATGATATCGGTTTCATCTGTTGAACGCAATATGCTTGACTCGATTCGACTTGTTTTAAATCATATTTTCTTCTGCTGGATGGCTGCTGACGAAAAACGAGAATGAAAACTGCTTATACACACATAGACTTATTATTACGAGAGTTGATAAACAATACTTACATCATTACCTATGCTATCATTATAAATGATAAAAATAAAAATTATAAATTATTGAATATCTCTGCGCAAAGCAGATGGCAGCGAGGACAAGAAGGATCGTTAGCATTACCTTGAGCAATTATTACCATACCACTTGATATGCTTTGCGTACGACTTGTTTATTGGCCTTTTGCTATGCATTATCACATTACATTACACACTTACTCCAATATTATGTACGGCAAATATATTTATTTACACAAACTATCGGTTGATTACGCGACATGTCCATGTAGCTAGAATATGAAATTGATATCGGGTACGGCCTGAAGTGAAGCAGGAGTATGGAGGAACAATAAGTTTAAATACACCATATACATATATATTTTTGAATATATTATAATATATTATATTGTATTGTGTAATTATGTAAATGCAGATAATATAACATTGTTTATAATTATTTTTAACAACTCTACTGAAACGGCAATAAATTCGAAACAAATACAGAAACAAACCAACTTAAGTGAAGTTAAGAAACCGCAGCAAAGCAAACCAAGCGCCTAAATGAATGCATGTTGAATATTTATTTGGTAAAACCTTTTTAAGCTGGCTTTCGAGGGCAACACACTTAGTTTTAAAGCAATAAATCACCCTTCGGCTATTCATTTAACATATACTGAACCCATTTGTAGAGCGATTAAGAGGAGATCGTAGGGACGGTGATTTTTATGTGAACATTTATTACTAACAGATAAGCTTTGAGTACAGTTAGGAAGCCGTTATACTATGTATGCATATACACATATACATATATATATGATCTATATATAGTATATATATGAATGCTCCTGTGAGCAACCCAACAATTACGATATGACTCATTAAATACTTCCAAAAGCATTAAAACCCAGTCATTTGTTTTTACTGCTCCGCCTTGAAGGTGAACGACGTATCCGTCTCCTCCAACATATTCTCCAGCCGCAGGCCCAACTGGCGTCTCTGCAAATCCACCTTTACCACCGATGCCACAATGCGATCGCCGATGCCTAGCTCACTGTTGTTCATGTGGCTCTTGTGAATCAACCCATCGCGCTCCACACCGACGTCAACGAAGGCGCCGAATTGGGTTACATTAGTCACCGCTCCTAAAATGAGCAGACAGATTGGTTAAGTTGCGTGCTTAAAGGTAATCCATTAAAGAGGACTACTTACCAGTCACCACATCGCCCATGCTGAGCTCATCCAGCCGTGTTAGGCCCTGCTTGAAGAGCGGCCGCTTGTCCAGATCGGCACGATAATCTTGCAGCAATTCGCGCTGTAGAGCAATCAGCACGAATTCCAACTGCAGCAAAATAAAAAATATATTCGAAGTGTTCGAAGATAGTTGAAGATCCGGAGCTGGTAGTATTGTTTCCTCCCATAACCCGCTATGATTGAACTTACCCTTTCCAAGGGCAGCTTGTGTTGCTTGGCCATACGATCTAGTTTGGGCTGCGAGGCAGCAAACTCCTTGATACGTGTTATAAAGCTAGCCTTGCCTATATCTGTAAGCTTCATATCACATTCCGCTACAATACTGAAAACACAAATTTGGTTTAGATATTAGAATTTTCGCATATTTGAAATTTCCCATTTTCCTTATGTCGAAGCTCGCCGAGCTGAAGCGCCAATATGACGAGCGCTGGCACTATCCCCCACCGATGCCGACGGGAAGGGTAACCGATATTCTCTGCGGTGCTGAGCCCGTCTTCTGCGACGATAAAACCATCTACGGACACAACGAAAGCCCCGTATATAAGGCCTGCTGGGACCATCCTATTGCCGCGCCGCTTCAAACGCAACTCGGCGTCTGCTGGGAGTATCCGCCGGAGCGATACAAGCGTCGTCCTCTTCCGCCGCCCTGCCGGGGCTCTACCATTCCCTTGCATTTGCTAGAGCCCACCTTCGAGCACTGTAAGAATCCCTACACCCGCGGTGACTTCCAGCTGGAGAGGTGCGTTCACCAGCAGATCCTCGTCCTTGATAAAAAACTTGGCAATTTGACGCGAGTTCTGGCAAAGGCAAAGCCCCAGCAGATTCAGAAAGTGAAGGAAATGCGGTACCATGGTGTGCGCTATCGCCTTCTTAAAGGCAACACCGGCTGCACCAAGTTGTATCCCGAGTATCTCAGCCGGATGACCGAAGAGCGGGCCCTCTGTGAGTTCCAGCGGGCCTACAACGCCGTTAATGAATCAAAGTAACATGATGCAAAAAATAACCATATCAATCGCTAACTTTTGCACCCCTTAGCACAGAGTTAATGGCAGCGTTCATGGATATGCGTGAATCCATGCCGGAGCTGGAGGTGCGACTGTCCAGACTAGACAGGTCCCTGAAAAGCCCCTTTCTGCTGGAACTTGACAACGTGATGCAGGCCATTGAAGACCTGAACACCTACTTTTTTGGTGTGATTGTCAAGATGAAATCTTGGGCAGAGTTGATGGATCCCATGAAGGAGCACTCCGTCGAGGACTACTTGGCGCTTTTGACCAAGGAGAGCAACTTCAAGGACTTTATGAGTTCCGGCATGGAGAACTGCACTTGCAAACGGTGCGATAAGAAGGATCCCTTAAAGCCTTATCTGCCATGTTGGTGTCAGAACTCCAACCCCTGTGATGTTCATACTACTGCAAAGTTCGCTGTTGCCCCTAAATCTAAAATTTGCGCCCAGATTCCGCAGGACGACTGTGATTTTGTCAAAGAGTCGAGCGACACCTCCATGCTAGAGAAAGCGGTCGAGGAGCAGAGACAGAGGCAAAGACAGTGAAGATCCTCACTCCTTGTTAAACAATAAAGTTAATTATCATTCGGACACCTACCTGTCCGCCACTTTGTAACTTTCGGGATGAACCCAAGTGCAGTCCAAAGGGTTCTGCAGACGCCCACCAACGCTCAGCGGCTCGATGCGTACAAAGCCAGCACATTGAACGAATGACTTCTCGCCTATAGTTCTCACTGATAGCAGGTCCTTCCGGGTCTTGAACGGTCCCTTTTGCGACCTATGTTCTATGATCTTTGCCGCTTTCTTCTCCGATAGTCCAGCAATGTGCCTGCAAGTTGCGGGTTAAATAATAAATGACCGCAAGGACTTTTTGACTAAATAACACATACTTGAGCACACTCAGACTAGCGGTGTTGAGGTCCACGCCCACATAGCTTACACATTCGGAGACGACGTCCTTTAGCGTTTCCGTCAATGTCTTCTCAGACACATCGTGCTGATACATGCCTACGCCCAGGTGACGCGGCTCTATCTTCACATACTCACTCAGCGGATCGTTCAGGCGACGTGCTATGGAAACTATAAGGAGATCGGTTAGGAGGATGGGGTAGGAAATGGAAAAGGTTTATGTGGCGTTGCCCAATTTTCAAACCTGCACTCCGCTCGTTCGTATCCATATCGGGAAATTCCTTGCTGGCCACATCGCTGCAGGAGTAAACAGAAGCGCCGTTCTCGTTAACGATGCTGTAGCGAATGCTACGGCTGTCCAGGATTCCGGCGTGAAACATGTCGGTCAGCCAGTGCTCAGTTTCGCGGCAGGCAGTTCCATTGCCCAAAGCAATGATTTGGCAGCTGCAAAGGTAAAGTTCGCACTTTCAACTTAACTCAGTCAATGGATCTCGGTCAGACTTACTTGTGCTTGGAAAGAAATTGTATCAGCTTTTGCTCTGCGGCCCGTCTATTGGCCCTGGCACCGTGAGGATAGATAACACCCGTGTCCAGCACATCTGCTGTCTCGGATATCACAGCCAGCTTGCATCCATTGGTATAACCAGGATCGATGCCCAGAATCCGTTCACCCTTTAAGGGAGACATCAACAGCAGCTGCTTCAGGTTCTTAGCGAACACATCTATGGCTGCCTTTTGAGCCTTCTCCTTAAGATCAGCTCGAATCTGTCGGCACATCAAAGGCTGCACTGTAATCGGATTAGGTTAATGACACGATGTCTAGACTGAACCAAACCCTTCTTACACTTCTTCGAATAGCACTCCTCCAGTGATTTCGTGAAAATCTCCCTCCGAAGCGGATACTGCAGACCCTCCGTCATGTACTGATCAGTTATGAAGCGCATCAGGTCCCGTTTAAGGTAGTCGCTCGTCTCGATTTTCACCGAAAGGAACTTGTGCTTTTCGCCACGATTGATGGCCAGCATCTGATACGGCTTTATGGTCTTGATGTCACCCTGAAAGTTAAAGTAGTTCTCAAACTTTGAGCTGTCTAACTTTTTGTCCACAATGACACTGGAGCCTTTGCTGCCGCTAGCTTTACTGGAACCTGTTTTGGAGGACGACGCCGACTCTTTGGTCTTGCTACACTTGAGGAACACGCGATGGACACTTTGCCTGAAAATGAAGAATCAAGAGACACATGAATATATCCACAATATGTTGCCGTAAGAAGGCTTACAGTCTTCGGATCTCCTCCAAAACATTGGCATTTTTGCTGATGTTGTGTATTATAATGTTGCAAATTCCACTGATCACCAGGGTTTCCGTTGCTAAACCCTCGTTCGCTGGGTCCACAATTGCGGTAATATCTACTTTGGGTGCTGAGCCGTAAAGCAGACGGTCTGCGTACTCTTCCAGGCCCAGGGCTTTGGCCCGCTCTGCCAGGGTTCCCTTGCTGGCCGGCTTGTAGGGAGCGTAAAGGAATTCCAGTTCCTCGTTCGTCTTGGCACACATCAGCTCGTCCCGAATGTCCGCATTGAGCACGTTTTCGCGCTCCAACTGACTGACAATGTTCTCGGCCTTTTTCCTCAGATCCACGATATCCGTGTAGGTGTTCCGGATATCGCGCAGGCGATCAGGGGCTATATGATCCACCAGGTCTCGTCGGTAGCTACAAATATACATTACTTGGTATCTATTGGTTTTAGAAATGAATACCAGATCTACCGGCATATAAAGGGAATGGTGTTTTCGTTTTCAAACAGCTGCACGATATTCCTGGCTGCCTGCGGCTGGATGTTCTCTGTCTCGGCCAACAACTCGTGAATATTCCACACCTTGCGGCGCTCCCAGAACGAACTGCGGCCTGTGGTCGACGGCCTGACAGCGGCTCCATCTGTCTGTGTAGCCGGTGGCGGAGGTGCCTCGATCTGCGGCTCTGGATTGTTCTCGTTGGGACAGGCGTTCTCGTTCTCTTCTCCTTTCTTGGTGCGCTTTTTCTTGGGAGCCGGTGCCTCGGCGGCTGCATCTTTGGAGGATGGCCAACGCTTGCGTTTGGAGCTGTGTGGAATAAGTCTAACTTTAAGCAAGTACACATTTCAAGCGGATTATTCCATTTACCCTCCGGCCAAGCCATCTGCAGCGCGATCTACCCTGCGGTTATTCGCTTCCCGTGGCCGGTACTCATCGGCCTCCTGGGACTCAACATCTGCCTCCGAGTCGGAAAGCTCAACCACCAACTTTTGCCTACTGGCTGCGGCTCGTCGCGGGCGTGTGGACATTTTGAATTAAGCCCGTAAAAAAGGTTTGGAACAAAAGAATTCACTTCAAAGTGGGTCTACGTTCCTACTTTTTTTGAAGCAATCTTAAGGGAAAGGTAATCTTTACAGAATATTTAGGGAACACAATCATACACTTTACGCTTAAATTAAATAAAGCCGGGAAAAAGGAAAATAAAAAATTCAAGCCGCAAAATATTTCATGTCTGCGCTCAGCTGCTAGCGACATTTATCGATAACTGTGGCTGCCAAGCAGCTGATTTTGGTTTTATTTTGCAAGCGTTTTGTATTTTAGTTAATTTATCAATGAAAATGCTTAAATATGCCTTCCAAAATGGCTTGCAACAGCGCAACAGGTGGCTCCGGCAGGTGTCCGCTCACATTCCGCAGCGAAACTACAACAGCAAAATCAGAAACATTGGCATTCTGGCGCACATCGATGCAGGTGAGATATTTGCCTTAACAAAGCTAATTTCTAATAACGTTACCTGGGAAATATACCTGTTTCAGGCAAAACAACAACCACAGAGCGTATGCTGTTTTATGCGGGCAAGACGCGGGCCCTGGGCGAAGTGCATCGCGGTAATACGGTGACTGATTACCTAACCCAGGAACGGGAGCGGGGAATAACGATATGCAGCTCGGCGGTCACGTTTCCCTGGAATGGACACCGGTAAGGAATCGAGTCTCTATTACTTTACAGTTCAGCACTGATAATCCATTTAGCATTAATCTGCTGGACACACCCGGACACATTGACTTTACCATGGAGGTGGAGCAATCTTTGTATGCTGTGGACGGGGTGGTCGTGGTTTTGGATGGAACGGCTGGCGTGGAAGCCCAGACGGTCACAGTTTGGACTCAAGCGGACAAACACAAGCTGCCGCGTCTGATATTCGTCAACAAGATGGATCGTCCGGATGCAGACTTTGAAAAATGTGTTAACGATCTGAAGGAGAAGCTGGAAACGCAGCCTGTGTGCTTACAGTACCCTGTGAAGTCCGAGGAGGGAGTATTGGGTTGGCATTAGCCATGAACTCAGTAAAAAGTATATGTAATCAGACTGGATTTATCCCCAGCCATTAATGATGTCATTTCCCTGGAGCGGTTGAGTTGGCAGCAAAAGGATCTAGGCCGCAGTTACATGAAAACCAAACTGGAGCCATCGGATGATCTACGCAAGCTGCAGGAGAGTCGAAACGAACTGATTGATACGCTGTCGGGATTGGACGACGAACTGGCTGACGTTGTAATCAGCACGGAGAGCTTTGAAAACGTTGATGGCGTTTTAATTGAACGGGCCCTTCGACGGGCAACAAGTCAGCAGAAGGTGGTGCCCGTGCTCCTAGGTTCTGCGTATAAAAACGTTGGTATTCAGCGGCTGATGGATGCCGTGAATGCCTATCTGCCGGCGCCGGAGGAACGCAATCAGATCTACGATTGCTTCGGGTAGTGCCTAATTTTATAGAGTAATCCTAGTACACTTAGCAATCCTCCGTTTTGCAGTACTGAGGCCGCTGCCAAGGTCTTTAAGATTGTGCATGACAAGCAACGAGGACCTCTGACGCTGGTGAGGATTTTGCGCGGCGAGATAAAGCGAGGAATGCGTCTGATATCTGCTCGTGGCCAAGCAGAGGTGGTGTCAAAACTGTATGAGCC
Source organism: Drosophila jambulina (assembly GCA_018152175.1). Lineage (NCBI taxonomy): Eukaryota > Metazoa > Arthropoda > Insecta > Diptera > Drosophilidae > Drosophila > Drosophila jambulina. The sequence goes on along the minus strand of JAECXH010000012.1, from coordinate 7,309,529 downwards.
TTTGGCAGACGAATATCGAGAGGTCAGTTCCCTGCAGGCCGGAGATGTGGTCATTTGTGCGGGCCTAAAGGTAAGCAGTACTCAACACACACACTCAATAGTCAAGATTTCCCACTGCATAGTCCACAGTGACTGGCGACCTGTTGACCTCCAGTCAGTCAGCTCTGAAGAATGCTCAGAAACGCTTAAAGCAAAGTCTAGGCACATCTTCTAGCAAAGACGAGGAAGACGAAGACTCCGACGAATCGGACGAGCTCTTCGCCTTAGATCCGCCTATACCAGACGCTGTGTACTTCTGCTCCATCGAACCGCCCAGTGTATCCTCGCAAACGGCCATGGAGCAGGCTCTTCGGCAGCTGCAGCGCGAGGACCCCAGTCTGCGGGTCAGTTACGATACGGTCACTGGACAAACGGTGCTCGGCGGAATGGGCGAGCTGCACATGGACATCATCAAATCGCGCATCTTGAGCGAGTACAAAATCAACGTCGACCTTGGACCTCTGCAGATCGCCTATAAGGAGACCATTGAATCACCCGCAATTACGACGTTAAGCATGGAGAAGGAAATCGCTGGCAGCAAGCAGAATGTCAGCATTACACTGGAGCTAGTGAGAGACCAAAGCGAGTTGTTCAGGTGAGCTAAGGTGGCGCTCGGCTGGAAATCGAATCTGACTGTCTCTGTTTTTCCATTAAAGCTTAGATAAGTCTCCAGAAAATATGGCGAACCTAAACACCCTACGACCACGCATTATTCAGGTCCTGCGAAAAGGTTCCATCAGTGCCTTGGAGCGTGGACCTCGCGTGGGCGGACAGGTGGTAGAGACGCAGATTCGTCTGCACAACGCCACCATTGGTCGGGGCACTGCCGACTCTTTCATCATGGCCACGGCAGCTCAGTGTGTTCAAAAGGTAAATTAGAGCTTTAATAGATGGGTATTTGTAATTATTTCATAATACTTAATGCTTGACAGTTGCTCAGCACAAGTGGAACTCGTCTGTTAGAACCAATCATGGCCCTGCAAATCGTGGCGCCCAGTGAACGTATCTCTGGGATTATTGCAGACCTCTCACGACGGCGAGCTCTGATCAATGATGTCCTACCGAAGGGCGACCGTAACAAAGTGAGTTTCGGAAATTGTTATGACCAAATGGGACTTTCTAAGGCCTTATCCCTTCTCAGATGATCCTGGTGAATGCACCACTGGCCGAGCTCTCCGGATACTCTAGTGCACTGCGCACTATCAGCTCGGGCACAGCCAGCATGACCATGCAACCGTGCGGCTTTTCCTCCATGAACTCTGCGGACGAATCGGTGGCGGAGAGGCGAGCCCAAGGCCTTGAATGAAAGAATGAATATTGTTAACTAGTTGTATTATCGTCGCAGCCCAGCAGGCAGTGTGTCAGATGCCAGCCCACAGCTGGGCCGGCTGTTTGTGTTTGTAATCGTCATACGTTTAGCAATATAGATTTATTGAGGACTTAACCCACGTAGGACGTGCTTCAGTTCAAATTTAAATTGGATTAGAATAAGCATTAAAATTGGATTTCTTTCTGGTTGAACTCTACATTTCGCTGCAATGGCGTTCTCCACACAGAGGGAGTTCTTTCACGTCCCGTTTAGGAACGAGACCTACGAGTTCGAGTGTGTCGAAGCCTGCGTTAAACTGAAGACCTATCCTTCAACGGTGGATGACAGGTCGTGGTCAGCCAACGAAGATAGAAAGTCACAATTCGTGGCCGATCTTGTGGCCTGCAATACACCCTTAAAGTCTTCACGTGGCGGAGAGAGTGGTTCACCAAGGTCGAGGGCTGCTGATGGTGGGCCTGAAGATGTGTACGGAAGTAATCTGGTGGTGGGCGACAGCCTAATCAATGCCGCCGATGACACAATTGGGCGCTTGCAGGATCTGATGATCAAGAACAACATTCTAAAAAAGAAGCTGGCTGATTCCAATGACAAACTTAAAACGGCCAAGGAGGAGAGTGATGATATAAAACGGATAATGGACCAGCGCTACGATCCGCAAAAGAGCAAGGACCTGAAAAAAAAGATCAAAGAGCTAGCCGATGCCGGAAAGATCACTCCGCAGGACGAGAAGGAGCTTGGCGCTTTACAGCAGGCCATCGACGACATGAACAAGGCCCACGACATCCTGGAGGCGGAGAACGGGAACCTTAAGAGGCTGATCGAGAAGCAGTCGAAAAGGTGCCGGCTGGACAGCGTCAAGATCGACCCGGAGAAAAGCAACGACATTCCATATTTGCAAAAGAAGATTGATGATCTGGGAAAAGAGGTGACGCTGCTACGTCAGGCGGAGGACGAGAAGATGAAGGGTGGCGGCTCTTCAGGCAAGGGAAGGTACTCCCCCGAGAAGGATCCAAACAACATCCAGCGGATCCTTGCGGAACGCGATGCCCTGAGAAAGAAGTGCAAGGAACTTGACGAGCTCAACGATAAGGTCAACCAGCTTGAGCAAAATGCCAACGAAGCGGCACGCCACTCGGGCGATCTCGAAAACAACCTCGACCAGCAGAACCAGTGCATGAACGATATGCAACGCGAAATGCTGGACATGCAGAGTTACTACGAGAACGAGGTGGACAAGGCAAAAGGAAACGAGGAAATACTGAAGGTAAGTCATTGAAACCTGAATTCAATAACATCCTACGGATTCTCTTACTTCTCTTCCCAGTGTCGATGCAAACAATTGCAACAGGAGCTAATGGCAGCCAAGAGCGCCTCCCAGCGTGCCAAGTGCCAACAAAATGAGATTGACGTTCTGCGCAACGAGCTCCGGAAGCGAGACATTGCCCTCAACGCCTACGACTGCCAGTACAAGCAGCTGATGGTAAATATAGTCGGTGAGCTGCTGATACCATAAAAGTACCTTCTGTCCTCTCCTCCAGTTGAAGGCCAAGATGTTCAAGACTGCAGGGTACCGTTTCCTCGACGACCTACCACCAGACTGCTGTGACTGCAGCGCGGACGGTGAGGAGGAGGAGGATTGAGACTGATAGCTCAAGAACCGGAACGCTTTATTTTTTCAGATTGTTTCCGAATTTCCAGCAGCCGTTTCCGAAATCTAAAGTTTTCCAAATTGCAAACCATATATGCGCCATACTCAAATAGTAATTTTGAAAATGTCAAATTCCATTTAATAACCATAATTTTAAATATCAACAGCCTTGAAAGTATTCGATCACTGCCCTGAGCAATCGAGTTAGGTTTACACACTTAATCGATGTATACCTACTTGATAAACGATTTAAGTGGGACCAGCTGCAGTGGAGCCGACTTTCCGTGCCCTTTTTGCGTTCAATAATGGTATTTTAAGCCAATTCGTGAGCATAATATGCAGTAAAGCTGGGAAAAAATCGATTCTTAACGATTCTTAACGAATCGATTTTTTAGAAAATAAAATCGATTAAATCGAAATCAAGCATTAAAATTTTTGTAATTTAATTAAATTCAGGGAAAACCCAAAATATGCTTCTATGACTTAAATAAATGGTTCATAAAATAATAAACAAGATATATTTTCATAATATAAACTCTAAAAAATCCATTAAATACTGGTTATTGTCAGAACAATTAATGTATTAAATTGAATGAGATCAAAAATACATTTCTATGACTTAAGTTTAGATAAAGGTAAAATAACAAAATAAAAAACAAAAAATATTTTCATTATATAAAAACAAAGAAATCAAAATCAATTAATTTCTGGATATTTTCAGAAAAATTAAACTAAATTGAATGTGATCAACAATACATTTTTATCACTTCAATTTAGATAAAGGTAGAAAACTCAAAATATTTTCAAATTATAAAAAAAATAAATAAAAATGTAAATCAGCCTAAACATGGATTCGGTAAGTCGATTAATCGATTGTTTCTAAACTGAATCAATGCATCGACCAAAATAAATGGAATCGATGTAATCGATTTTCTCCCAGCTCTAATATCCAAAAGTTTATTGTTGAGGAGTTTTTATATAATAAGTAAATTGCAATGGATAAAATTGTGTCGGCCAAAGCTTGTCTTAGACTGCTTCAGGTAAGTGTTAAAGTCCATGGGCATTCATGCATATCCATACCAAAACCGTTTTCATTGACAACGCAGACCATGCCCGCAGCCTCGCCTGGTAGCCTGGGCGTGCTGGCTCCCGTGCAAAACATGCTCCAGTTGCAGCAGGTGCGGCACCGACAGACCAAGCACTGGAAACCGGAGTTCAAGCGTCTGCGTAAGATGAAGTTCGTCAAGATCGATCTACCCAATCTTCGCGAGAAGCCGGACGACATCAGCAAGGAGGAGATGCGGAGCCGGATGAAGGAGCGTGGTGTGCTGCCGCCTCGTCCCTGGATGGAGCGACCCTTCCACATTAGCTGCACTGGGGGCATCTTCGAGGCGTACGTGCCGCCGGAAGGCGATGGAAAGAAGTCGCTCATCTCAACAACCGGCGCCAAGCAGAAGCTGGAGTTCCTGGAGAAGAAATCGAAGAGCTTGATGGCCGTGCGCAAGATCCGCTCATACGAGGAGTCCTTCAGCACCGACGATTTCGGCGCCGAGGCACAGGAGATCTACATCAAGGCGCACACGCACATGGCGGCCAAGGAGAAGTACCAGATCCGCGAGTTCGTCACCGAGCGCTGCTATCCGGAGATGATGCACAACGTCAAGGACAAGACGATTCGCTGGAAGTTCCTGCAGTCGCTGGAGCCACCTCGTGTGGTGCACGCCCGTTGCACCGAGGTGATCACCAAGGAGAACCAGTTCGCTCAGGTCACCGTGCGCTTCCACAGCCAGCAGATGCTGGCCATTTACGATCGGTTCGGCCGGCTGATGCACGGCAGCGAGATTCTCACCAAGGATGTGCTTGAGTACGTGGTTTTCGAGAAGCACATCTCCAACGAGTATGGCAAGTGGAGGCTGCACGACAAGATAATTCCCGATTGGCTGCCGGCCAAGCAGCCGGCGCCCATCACCTACCGCCTGATCGAAGATGCCGAGGCGGAGGCCCCCAAGGAGCTGAGTTCCGGCGAGGAGACCAAGCAACTGGAAGCTGCTAGCGAACAGCCAAAGGAGCAACTACAGCTGGCCACCCCGGTGGAGGGCAGGACGAAACCGTCTATGGCCATATGATTGTACTTTTTGTGGGCCGCCTGGCGGCTGAGGCGATTGCACGTTAATGTTGTCCAATAGTTTTTGAGTCGCCATTAGTTAAAAATTATAATTTCAAAAAATAATTTTGATTTGTTTTTATTGTTTTCTTATATTTTATTTATGTACGTTACTTTTCTGAATTGGAAGTTTGATTTATCCCCTTGGAAGCTTTAGGGGATTTCTTCATTTAAGTTTTAAAAAACAGTGTACTAGCTAAAGTCGAAATCTAGAAAAGGTTAGTTCTATAAGTGTGACTTTGATCTGATCTGATAATATATCAAACTCAATATTGAATACCTTGTGAAAAAGCAAACAATTAGGCAATTAAGTAATTAATACACACACGAGTTGATATACGTTTGTTTATATATTTATACAAAAAGTAGTAAAGCTAATGCTTATGGTTGAAAGCTATAAATACAGGAAAATGCGTTCCTCAGTAAATTACATACAGACATTAGGTCGGGAATACAGTAGACAGCAGACAGTGTCAATAAATAGTGCACAGATATATATACAGGGAAGATCAGAGAAGCCAATTTAATTGCATGGGGACAGCCGTATCACACGAAGCTACTGCTGGGCTCATCCAGGTAGGCACACCGTGACCCCGACGCTGCCTCTTCAAGAGCCTTGCGGCCCAGTTCCAACGGAATTTTGCTCACAAACGTCGCTGTTGGCGTAGGTGTTTCTTTGGGTGATGTGGGGGACACCTGTTTGGTGGGTGAGAACCTATTGCAATAATTGCTCGTGGGGTGGGCAACGGCTACGCCCCAGTTGGAGGGCTTGATGGGCAGCACCTTTGGCTTGGGCGGCAGCGGTGGCGGCGCTTTGGCGAATTCAGTTTGGTCCTGCGCCTCGGTAGGCGATTCAGTCTCTTGCTCCTGGTCCACCTTCATGGGCGACACCGGATGGTGGCTACGTGTGATGGATAGCCGAGGTGCCGGCTGTGGAAGCTCCGTGGGAGAGGGTGGCACTTTGCCAACGGGGCTCAGGCTGGCCCGCACCTTACGCAGCTTGGACACGGCTGCACTGAGATTCTCCTTGTTCTTAAGGAAATCGGGCAGATCGAAGTTTATCTCGGTGCCGCGCTGATCCTCCAGTCGTGCCAACTGTGCTCGCTTCAGGCCCTCGAGTAGTTCATCTGTAAAGGCAAAAATCACGAAATTAGTTGACAGTTCTTCGGCATAGGCACTGCAAGGCTACTCACCTTGGTGCTCGGCTACTCGCTCCGTCACCTGCAGCTTCACACCCGCCTTCAGCTTGGCTATAATGGGCTTTTTGGGATCCGTGGCCGCCGACGCTTGCGCCGCCGCTTCCTCGGACTGTTGACTGCTCGTAGACTTCTTCTTAAGCTTGGGCAGCTTGCTGCCAGGAATGTTGCTGCCGTCGCGCTGCTGGCGCCGCATTCGTTCGAACAAGGAGGAGGACGTCTCCGAGGGTGCTTCGTTGGATTTCATGGAGCACAGGTCGCTGGGGCGCTGCTTCTCACTGCCAGCTGCCGCCGCAGCATCCGCCTTGCTGGCCAGTAGCTCGTTGAACACTTTGTTCGTCAGCTCATCCAGCTGGCCCTGCGGTAGCGGCTTCATCGGTTTGCTTTGCTTCGGCGGCACGCTACTACCGCCGCCTGCCTGAAAATCCGAATGGAGAAGAACGATGCGCAGTCGCTGGCCATCGGCCATAGTCACCGGCTGATTTAGGTCCAAAGGCGCTTGGGTGTCCCTCAAGATCACCTGAACCTGCTCCATCTTGTAGTTGTACTTGTTGAGAATGGGCCGGATCACCTCGTGCAGCTGCTTCTTGGGCTTGCTCTTCACCGAAATCACCTTGGGATCGGGCAGGTCCAACTTGAAAGCCACGCGCCGCTCGATGACCACCTCCTTGCCGGCCAGCAGTTGTGATGGCTGCTGCACATCAATGGACTTGGTGCTGCCCTGGAACACGATGTCGTAGTAGGGGTAGACCAGGTTTCTCTTCTCCAACAGTCGCTCCACCAGCTGGCCCACTGTTTCTCCGGCCCGTGTCTGCACAATTGTAGTAGCTCCATCGGTGAGGATCACGCGGCACAGTGAGCAGACACTCTCTGCGCTGGCTCCCTGGCCGGCGGCTGTAGTGCCTGCGTCGAAGGAGGACAACGACGAGCGAGAACTGTGCAGGTCGCTCAGGGAGTTCTGTCCGGAGACGAGCTTAAGGGATGCGGGTGGTGGTAGAGGTGGCGCCGGCATCAATGTACTCTGCAGGTCGGCCATTATCTCTGTGCGATCGCGGGACTTACTCCGCGTCTTTCGGTGCCAGGGAAGTAGGCTCTTGCGCCGCCGATCCTCTGCATTGCTGGCCGATTTTTTGAGCTGTCGAAACCAGATAGTAAATGTATTACTGATCATTATGTGATCATTTGGAAACTCACCTTAGAGGAGGCGGCCATGTGAAAATTCGTCTTAAGCAGCTCGTCCAGATCTGATCCATTATAAGGCAGTGCCTGGCCTTTCTGCTCCGCCTCTACGCAGCTCTTGTAAAGATCGGAGCGGATGAAGCGTTGGTAGCTGTCGAACTTCATCAAGTTAAAGATCTGCTTCTGGGCCGGCGCAAAGATGTCGGGAGCGGCGCCAGCGAGCTTCTCCTCGGTGAGGCTGCGTGCCTGTGAGTCCACATTGACGGGATCGCTGCTGCTGTTGGCCAGGTGCTTCCCAAAGATCTCGCGGGCCAGAGACGCTCGCTCCGTCTCCGATTCGACCAGGCGATAGCGCTCGCAGGCTGTCCAGAAGTAGATATTCTCCGCGGAAAACTCCTTCTTGAGGAACTCGGAGAAGGTCTGCATGCCAGCGGCGTCCTGCAGCATCCGCTCGAAGGAGCCACCCCAGCTGCTGGGAGCGCCATGGTCCTGTGCCAATTCCACGTTAGTCACAGACACTGAAATGGCTGATGGCGGGGCGGGCGTGGTCAGGATCTTGGGCACCTGCAGCAGGCTCAGCTGTTGTTGGCTGCGCGTCGGCTTCAAATCCGGATCGAGCATCAGCGTCTTTATGTACACATCGTTGTCGGAGGCGTTCATCGATGCAGTACGCCTCACCAGGGGCGACGAGTGACCCTGCTGAGGCTGCTGTTGCTTGGCCACCTTGTCGGAGCGTGGCGTGCGGAAAGAAGACTGTCCCCAGGCTCGGCGGAAGGGCGAGGCATTGGCGGGCAGAGCGCGGTTCTAAAAAACACAGAAAAAAGTTGTCGCTATTAAAAAATTATCGCTTTTTGAAAAAGTTATGTATCATTTATCTAATAATTTAGGATAATATTAAATACATTAAGCTCGAAAAATCTCTAGAAGAATTCATAGATATAAATATTTGTAAATTGAGAAGACTTAATTTAATCAGAGACCAGAGCCATCCAAATCTTCTCGACATTTAAGATGCGATTTAGACAATGCAAATATACATTAGGAATGTATCTATGCGTTCCAACAAGTATTTCTTATATTCAATTTCCTCAAAAAAAAACCTCCAAATACAGTGAGCATTCTTTTACGAACCCCCCATTTCAATTAAGACCAAGTCATTCCAATTGCAAGTGCCCAATGAGATGGAGGATAAAGAAGATGTCGATTCATGGACAATTTACAACTACAAATTGCGGGCACCCAGAGTCCGGCATGTCATTATCATGGTCAGAAGACGGGCACGATAAACTTTTGAACTCCTCAAGTTAGCATATAAATTTGTTTGTGTGACGCACATGGTGGCTCCCCTCCAGAACTTTCCTATTCCCCATTGGGAGTTGAATCCCTTGCGCTTATGATGATGATGATAATGGAATGATGATGGTGGTGGTTCTCCAAGCTGCCTGCTATTCCCCTCGGCTTAGTGCACTTGCTGGAGCCACGATAATCGCTGCTCAAACAGACGAAGAGTCTCTCTATCTCTATTCCCAGAGTGATCATTGTGTATTTGTGCATTTCCCACCGACTGTTCGTTTAACGACAGCTTTTGTACGCCATCCCCCTGTTTGCGGGAGATTAATGAATTCCAGTCCCAAACTCCACTAGACCCATCATTCTATTCAGATCTCCGGTTTCGCAGAAACCATAACTCACTCACTCCCCACTCAAACACACGAAAAAGCATTCATTTTGTCGGCTGCCAATGATTGTTATAGATAAAAGAGAAATTTTAAACATTTCCGGTCGGTTTTAGCTTACTCTGTATGTGTCTTCATGAGCCTCAGAGGGGGAGAAGCAATTTTCAGTCATTTCTGTTCATTAATAGAAACCAATTTGTATCGAGAGCTGAGCTCGGGTTCGTTTGTTAAGAGCTTCTCCGACGCACGCTGCCAATTGAGCGGATTGAAAAATGTTGTAAAGGAATTTACGTCAATAAATGAATAAGTCCTTAAAAACGAGAAATGGAAATTTCATCATCTGAAGAAATTTCTACAAGTCCGTGACGCCATAAGACAACAAAAATATCGGAAAATATATATGCAATGGACTGAGATAAGCCCTCGAAATGGACTTTTTATCATTTTGTGGAAAAGGAAATTAAATATGTGGGTCAAAAGGCATAAAACACTCTGAAACTACTTAAGCTGCACTCGAGTTTGGCTTTGTTTTTCTCCCAGGGGGGACACAAAGTTTCAAAAATTCTCTCTTTAACAAAAAAAAAAACCAGAACGCGACAAACAGACTGACAAACACTCATCGAAATCAACGAGTAAGAGCTGCGAGGCGAACATAAATCAACGCTGATTGCCAAACAATGGCCGGGTGCAAGGGGTATACAGTCATAAGTAGGAAGTGAGCAATTTGCCAAAGAAAATAATTAAAATAAATAAACGCTGGCTAATTCGCAGATTGTTGACTCCCAGAGACCTAAAGTCAGCTGTGAAATAGAGGAGACCCAAGGCTGTACGAAGTAAACTACGTCAGAATGAGTCCCATTTGAATTCAGCCACTAAAAAATCACACAGCTAAAGAAAATACATTGAAAAAAGAGAAGCAGCCGCCACTGCAACCTCCACTCCGTTCCATTCACTGGACAGATGTTGAGTTAGGGGAGTGGAGAGCATATTTCTCCGCTTCAGTGGGCACTGACTTGGACATTTTCCGGTGCCTCTGCTGGTGGGTACGTTCACATCCACGTTCATATCCCCATATCTGCACTCCCATTTACATGGCCGCCGTGGATCGCGCTCTCTTTGCTTCTCTCCGAATTAAACTCATCATTATACACGGAGAAATTAAAGATTTCGACTTCAATTTACAGGACTTATTCGATTGTGACCTATCATTCTCAAATTGGCTTCATTTTAATAGATTTCTATCCGATAGCTAAGGAAAAACTGCAGTAACTATCTTTAAAAAAATAATCATCTATATTCTATTCGCTTTACCTAAGTTGGTGTCTTGTAATATTTGCTCCCTGTGTAGCCATGGACTCGGCTTAACTCTTTGCTTCAGCTCTCTCTAGCCGAATGCCAAGTCATTGGGGCTGGGTTTGCACTTTGCGGCGGCAGAGAGCTGAAACCTCACAGAGTCCCACGAGTAAATTATCCACAGTGGCTTTCGGCTCAGGTTACCACTCTTCCGAGCTTATCCACATTACAATTTCTCCGCAGGCACTGCCCGATCGGCAACATGTCGCCATCTGGGGTGGCACCTAATTAACAGTGCTGCGGTAATTGGAGTCTGGAGCCGATGAAGCCGGTGGAACCGCAACAGGCAAACACTTGACGGTCCGCTGAACTTGATGGAAAATCGGGTTCCATCGAAGGGTTCCGCTGCGGGAGTTCGGTTCGTCAGAAGCTCCACCACATCGAGCGCCGCGACACTCGAGAATATCACGTAGTCTCGTTTCGAAGCGAAACCCACCCGTAATCCATATATTGGTTCGAGCAAATATCACGCATATTTGTTTCTTGAGAAATACATTTCGGGCGATAAACAAAGTGTACTCATTCAGTGAACTCAGGGCGGGCAATGGGGATCATGATAAAAAATATGACGAAGATGTTTTCGGGGGAGCCTCCATTCAGAGACTCAAAATATAGAAGTTCCCCGAAGTGTGCCAGCAATTCAGGGAATTGCTGATAAATCATAAACAGCCCCTATATATGTATGTATTATCCTGTATCTATGCAGCTGCGGAAAAGACCTATTCGTAAACAATTTACTAATCAAGCTCCTTTTGAAAGGCATCCAGCAAGATGTTATACCAGACCATACATTGTCCTTTAGTTTACATTTCCTCAAATGCTTTCCCATTTGATAATTTTATTATGACCTCCACTGTATGTGGGCATGAGTGTAGTGCACACTCGACTCCATACATATGCCATACTTATGAAATTCCAACAATGAAATCGAATCTTATCTAAGGAAAGGCCGCCAACAATGGAGTATTCTTGATCATGGATTGGGAATACGATTCGAAAAATGGGCGTCTTGTGGGTGGATCATGCGAGAGGGAAGGAGGGAGAGATACAAAAGATTTAACATGCTAGGAATGCAAATGATAAACTAACCATAACCGTGATTTAGCCAGAACCTACCCGGCTTGCCCGCTTCGGATTTTTGCGATTTAACAATTCAACTTTTATTTTTGTCGAAACTGTGGAGTTTTAATATCTTTTTTTGCGTGTTTGCCAAAGGTGTGTGTGCTTGTGTGTTGCGTGGGCAATGGCAGAAAGCGAAAACGTGCCGCTTTTGTCAACTCGCTTTGGCGCTTACTTTAATTTTCTCTGGCTTTATTCGCACTCGAATTCACTGCTGCTCAGCACTCCGCACTTCGCTCTTTGCCCCGGGGCTTTATGTAATTGCTTTATTTCACTAGCGAGCGAGGAATAGTAGTAACTCGGCGTTTCACGGAAAAAGAAAACCCCGAGAGTCGCGTACCAGCCGCTTCAACGCGAAAAGTATCTTTGGGATGCGAGTTGAAATCTTTACATTATCGTTAGCTCGAACGCCAGATACAATATACAAAGATACGAGCAAAGAGAGCGAAAGAGCAACAGAGAGTATAGCACAGCAAGGGAGAGTGCATTTGAAATTGAGCGAACCACACTGAGCACAAAAATGTGTAAACAAAAATCGACTAAGATAATAAAAAAATTTATTATAAAAATTTTTTTAAACCTTTTTGCTTTTAAGATTTAAAAAAATATATTTTTTTATTTTCACTTTCAAATAATATTTTTAAGGAGTTTTGATATTCTGATTTGAAAATTTGAAAGTTTGAGTTTAAGATATTGATCTTATTTAACGCAATTCAGGGTTTTCTGATAAGTTAAGTTTGGCTTCTTTTCTTTTTTTAATATGTTAATTTTCCAAATTTGGATTCTTTTATTACTGAATTTTACCATTAATTTCCCAAGTCGACTCCACTGTGTGATCGTGGCTCCACAACAGCTGGTAGAGCGCTTGGGGGAGTCAACCAACTGTTTGCGCTCTCGCTCTCGTTGGCTCTCTTGTTTTTCGAAATTCGAACTCGACTCCGTCGGTTTGTGTGTGTGTTTGCTTACTCATTCTCAATGAGAATGCCTTTTGTTCGTACATCGCTCTTTGTTGCTGCTATTATTACAGTTTTTGTTGTTATTGCCTTTGCCTATTTGCCTGACACCGGCTGTGGCCTGGCATTTGCTTTTGTTGTTTGCAATGCTGCTTATGAATGAACCGCACACATACATTAAAAGTAACGTGTGTGTGCACAGCATGTTGTGGGAGTGTTGCCTCAGCTCTCCATAACTGGCTCTCTCTCTCAGTGTGTGACGCATTGTTTTTGCTTGTTAATTAATTGCCATTTTGGTTTTGGCCAATTAATTAAGTTGCTTGGCGCATTGTTGCACATTCAACACAAATGCCCATTTAAGTAGGCAATGGCAAAACGGCTTAATGAGCCACAAAGTTGGGTGCGCAAAAAAAATGCCGCCGAGTAAATAAATTGCTCTATTTTTAGCAAAAACGCTGGCAAATAAATTAAGCGATCTCCCTTCGCGAGCGATGTAAACAAAGAGAGCCAGACAATTGGAATAATTAAAATGCCAAGCAAAGGCAAACTGGAATGCGGGCGGCAGCTGCTTTGTTGTTGTTCTTATTGCGATTCCGCTGCCACTGCTTTTGCTGCTTTTACTGCCTTTGCTGCGCATTTGGTTGATAAATTAAGCAATTTGCAGATATCCAATGGCAGGGGGAGGCGGTGGGCGATTGGAAGCTCAAAGAACGCGTGGATACCCCCAACTGCGGCCACTTTCCAGATCATGTGAGCGCAATGGAAACCTCTCAATTTTTTGCACCGCGTGCGCGTTTTTGTCTATAATTTCACAGTTATTTATGATTTGTTTAGTTAAAATAGATAGCAAAAACAAAAAAAAGGGAACGATAATTTTCCACATTTTACGCACTTTGCTCTGCCTTTTCTCTGCGCTTTGTGCGTGAGCTACATACAGTAGCTATATGTATGTATGAGTACAATTTCGAACAATCGGATCTGTTCCGTTCCCAAAACCCACGAAATGCAAAAACAACCGAGCATTTTACATTTTTGGATTACAGTACAACGTCACTAAGTAAAAATTATGGAATTTATAGCAATAATTATTCCACTTTTATTGATATTTTCTTAATTAAATAAGTTTTCGGTAGGTTTTAAAGTTTTGTTTTGAATATCGTAATAAATTGGATAGGAAATTCATTGAGAGTGTGTATAAAATTGTATTCATATTCACACAAATATAGAAACATATTTTTTCCATACTTGGTACCCATGTATATCTATATTAAATAGATTCAACTACCCTACAAATTTTCCTGACTCTTGAATACTTTGTGTCTTTCATATTTTATTATAATCCATGATATAATAATATTGATATTTATAAATTAAATTCTCTCTTAATATTCAGTAAAGAAACCGATTGCAATAAACTAACTCTTTTGTAGAAACAAAAATTCTTACTGAAGCTTGACTGTATTGTATTTTTGAGCAATTGCGGCTCGCTGTGAATTAAATTAAATATCCGGCATGCCGCTTGTTTGTCTTGGTTCTTTTCGCTTTTCGTTAATTTTATGGGAGCTAATGCGGGTCATATGCGTTCCGAATGCTCTCCAGGCGGAAGATATATGTACAGGAATCCTACGGATGTGCAGCTTGACTTTTTACAATGCCCACAATCGTTTTACGACTTTTATACGGCCCATGTGGGCAACCCGAAAGGAATATTTACTTAATTTCTTTATTGATGAATGAAGATGGTAAATAGCGTAAGCAGCGTGGGCTATTTCCCCACTTGGCAACCGTAAACCGCTGGGCAGTGAAGGCAAAGAGGGGGACGGATTCGGAGGCCAGTGTATCTCCAATGGGTCGCCAATGGGGCTCATTGAAAAGTGAAATGCGCCACGCGCCGCCCATACAAATGCGACAATTAGAAAGTCATTATGGCGGGCAAGTGGTGTCCCGATTAGGAATTAGACGCGACATCTTCACCTGGCACTTTGCATACCTAAAGTAAAACATTTTCAAGTAAAACTATCACTGTTTGAAATTCAAACTTTGAATACATCTCTCAGATTTAGTTTCTATTTAACATATATACGTAATACTAATTCTGATCGTGCATCAGTAGTGATCTTCCTCAATTAGCGACCTGATCCTGCGCAGAGCCCAGGGCTCAGAAGAATTCACTGATTGATTTGTGGCATTACAAACAAACGCATTTTATTGGGCTATAAACTATAATCCAATCTAGATCTAGGATGCATCGAGCGATGGCAAGATAAACAACGTAAGGTCGACGAGTTCGAAGATCACTGGGGGTTCTCTAGGAGATTCATCGGAAGCCAGGTGCCGCCATACCGAACCCTCGACGGATTGCGCGGATTCGTATTAATGGGAATTGATTGACGACGACTCGGGCATAAATAAACAGCTTCCACCGAAAAATATGAAGAGTTTGCGTAAACAAATTCGGAAGGGAGGAAAAAGGAGACCAGGGAATGAATCGTTGGGGCAAATCACCTTGGCGCCAGCTGGGCAGGAGCACTCAGCTAATTATATTGGCTTGAGGCGCTAGAAATGGATAAGTATTTCACGGAAAATCACCTAAAGCGGGCATCATAAAACTAAGTTAAAGTATTTTATAAAAGCCAATTATAGTTCTTATGGTCTTTCAAAATCATAAAAGAAATTGATAAATTTCTAAAAAAACTGTAAAATATACCCCACAAAATAAGAAAAGAATTTCATCAGAACAGGCTTATGTTTTTATTTTCAGCGTTTATAAATTTGGCGCTTTTAAATAAGTACTAAACAAAAATACATTAGACAATTTGCCTTAATTGGTTTAGTTGAATTTTAGGAAAATATAATGAATGGAATCTATATCTAACCTAACAAATGCACTAGAGTCCCACATTTGCTGGATTTAACTTAGTCTTAGGTTATAAAATACAGTCTTATGAGTGCCCTCTAGCTGAAATTCGTGAACATTATCCACCACTAAGTCTGACTATTCATTTTCTCGGAACAAGAGGGGGGCTGGGATCTAAAAGTGACTCACGCGCATGACATTGGTGGCATCGCGAAGTGGCGGCGGCTTGCTGAAGTCCATCTGCTGCACTGCATCTGGATCGCTCAGGGATCGTCGCAGGGTGGTGACCGAGGCACGCTTGGCGTGGAAGGAGCCTCGCAGGAAGCGCGCAAACTCGCACGCAGCGTTTCGTCCAGCGCGACAGACCGCCCGCGGCGGCGTCACCTTGAAGCTAGGCAGCAGAGGGGCGTGCATCTCGAAGGAGGAGTCCGGGGAGAGGTTGCGGCTGTTGGAGCTGCCCGACTGGGAGGTCAGGTTGGAGCTGGCCGAGCTGATGCCGTCGTCGTGCTCCTCCTCTTCATCCTCAGAGCTCGTAGCTGCTTCGCCCACCGCACCCACTGCTAGTGGACGACAGCCAAGCTGCTTCGGATCCTGGCAACTGGTCACGCGGATTAATACAGGTGAATCAGCTCGAATTTCCTCCGGCTCCGGCTCACTGAGCTTCCGACTGCCACTGCGCCTCTTGGTGGCCGAACTTAAGAACTGCAGCACCCGGGAGGCACTGCGGCAGCTGCGCCGCTCCGCCTGAACGCGAGCCATGGCCAAAGGTGGCGGCATCAGATCCTCCGCCTCGGCACAACGTCTGGGCAGCAGGTTGTCTGCCCTTATCTCCTCCTCCTTGACGGTCTCTGGGCGAACACTGATCTGCGGCGAGGCACTGCGTCGGCCACTGGCACTCTGGTAGAACTCCCTGGCCTTGCGACAGATGTACGGGGAGCTCATCTTGGACTTGGCCTTGGGCGTGCTCGCCTGTCGCTCCTCAAACTCTCGCACGAACCTCGCCAGGTTCTCGCGGTCCAGCTCTGTGAGGCAGCGATGTCGCACGTGCTTGGGCGTAGAGCCCGCCGAGGATCCTGGCTGGATGCGCTTGATCTCGAAGCTGCTGTCGAAGGTGCCGGAGTCGTTCAGCTGGCTCAGTGACTGGACGAAGCGCTCCACCATGCTGGCGATGCTGTCGCCGCTCTGGGAACTCGAAGTCTGGTGATGATGATGGTGCTTGGTGACGGGTATTCTGGAGCCACTGCCTCTGGTGGTGGAATTGTTCATGACGCGCACTTGCCTAAATGGGGTTGATTTGGTTATTACAATTAGCACTTGGCTAGGCACACACACTGAGCAATCGAAAAGCAAAGTTCTGGCGAAGATCGTATGTATCTACGCAATGTGTTTTAGCCACGTTCGCGCCGCTCGACTGTTCGCGTTCGACTGAATTTTCCGGGCCAAATGGCCGAGCAAAGGTAAACTTTTCACGCACTCACACCAGCAGCGTGGCAATGCGAAAGGGGAAAAGCTATGCAAATTGAAGAGAACACATCTCCGGGACGCCTGCGCACTCGAGACCCAGACTGCTGTCTGCTGTCTGCCTCAAACCTCGATGTTGAGTAAGCACTTTGCCATTTCCCTGCGGATAACTGCTTTCTTCGGAGGCGACTGGGAGACGTGTGATTCGCATACGAAATAACCAAAGACTGGAGACACTGACGGAAATTGTCACTTCAGCGATGCGTCACTTAATGGGGCTCTGGCTCCTCCATAAGGAGGTGCCAGCAGCTCGTTTACGCAATCGCAGTGTGTGGGATCAAAAGGCATCTCACGACCACCAAAAATGTAGATGAAGGAACCTCATAATCCAAACAACGGAGAGGGAGACAGAGCGAGATGCTTAAATTATGTTTACGGGCATAATATATAGAACACAACTAATGGGGCGCCCATAAAAAGAGCTCTTTACTCGCTTCCCCGTATCTGGCATCTGGCATTATGCTTATACCGCGACTAAAGTCAACAACAAACTCTCTTATCAATATTTGAGTATCAAAAATAGCTAAAAGTTGCCGTGTAAACATTTGAAAGAAAAGTGTGACTGCGCAATATGAGCCAAGAACTTAATAGCTCTGACCCAAATGGAGAAAATAAATGTATCGGGGTAACCAGAAGACACCCGAGAATCGTGACCACTCATGGCTGCCTTATCGCTTTGAGGGTCTTAAGGGTAAAGTGAATTCCACGTCTATATGCAACCAGTGTCATTGAGAATCACTCACTTGGGTGTTTCTACAGTCACGTTAGAATTATAGCTCTCAGATCTGGATGCAGTGAAGAAAAATCCATACATAAAATAAATTATAAATTCAGTATACAACGGCCATAAAATATACATAAGAATATATTCCTAAGTCCTAATCATTCCTCCTAAAGTCGTTTCAAAAGATGTCTCTGTATTATGATATTCATTCGAGAGCCATTTCCTTTCCCGTACTTTAATGAGTGACGAACTCTTAGCACAAATCGAATAAATTCCGAAGGCTTCAATGACGACAACCGATAGATCAAAGTGATTTCCCGTATGGCGCGTCTCATTGTTTTCGCCACGAACTGCGTGTGACATCATTAGGAGAATATAAACAAATCGAACGAGCTGAGAATATATCCCCAAGGAAAGTGATTAAATTGGCATTATGCTTTGCGAAATTCGGGGAAATTCCACAGAAATCACAGCAAGTGTAATAAATCTGGAAAGCTGTCTGGGGCTATTCCGTTGAATAGGTCGAAATCGGAATATCTGTTCCCCCTTCCGACTATTTTTGGCATTTAAGTGGAAGTAGCCACCGGCGCCGATTTGTTTGATTTTTCTCTGGTCGATTTTTAAGTGAAATCAGTTTCTGGGGGTGGCGAAGCCTAAGTACTGGGCTCGTTTACACCAAAGCCAAATAAATAAGACACTTGTGGGCCGATTTTTAAAGGGGATTCTCAGGGAAGACTTGTGGGCCGATTTTTTTGAGGGGATTCTCAGGGAACAGTCGAGCGAGCTGCGTGACGGCAGGCGTTTAATTCCGTATAAAACTTTGCGTTTTTATTGCACAGTTTGGTATTTAGATGGTAATTTCATTTCGAATGATTCGCTCTCTCGCTCGCAGCACTTGAAGAGTTCGCGGGAAAAGTTTATAAAAGCATTCAGGCACGCCCACTCGAACTTATCAATCAAATTAGTCCGGTGGGGAAATACCGCAGCAGGCAATCGAATCACTTTTTGGCCATTATCATTTTTGGTGTTTTAAGTCGCTAGCGTCTCGCAGGCGATTCGTGGGCGCTTTTATGCCGTGCGTTTCACGCGTTTTCAGCAATGACGTCGATTGGGGATTTCATTTGTTTGATTATTTTGCATATCAAGGCAATGGAAATGGAATGTGTTTGTGCAGTGGAATTCGCGCACGGCCTATGAATCGGAGAAAACATTTCCATGTTTTTCTCATTTCTTTCTTTTTTCCAGCATCCATGTTTGTATATTATTTAGCACGTTCTATTTCTGGTGGCCGCCAAAAGTTCAATTGACTGCTGTTTTTATTTCCCCAGCCAATATTTGATGCTCTTCGGTGCCAGCGATGAGATGAGTGCGAGATTCCTCGTTTCAGGGGGCGTTGATGGATCGCTTCTGGACGTACACAATTATTTGGTTCTAGGTCCAGGTAATTAACCCGGTTAAAGGTGTTTCGCGGAGTTCACGTTCTGTTTATTCAGCTAATATTGCCTGTCAACTTTGAGTTTCGGCGGCTCTCAGGTGTTTTAAATATACGTTGTGATCGAATGAACTGCGCTCGATGACTGACTCACGCGCAGCTCCGATCGCTGTTAACCTGGCTCAAATCGAGGGCAACAACAGCTACAACAACACGTTGCCAATGGCAGCAGAAACAACGACGAGCAGCTGAAACGGCGGCCACAACGCAGCTGTTGAGGGAGTGCGAAGGGTGTGCGCGTGCGAGAGAAAGAGAGCGCCTGCGCGCGGTTTACAAGCGTTTTCTGACGTTGCCGCTTTCGCTGTTCTCGTTACAGTGCAGCCTCCGCAGAGGAAACTATTTCGGTATCAAAAATGATCGGTTTCAGACTATCTACAATGAGATATTTATATATAACTTTTTAACAAATTCAAAATATAAAACTTTGAAAGATTGAGGAACATTTTGTAAATTTGTACCAATATTAATTGTTTTATTAACTAAGATTTTGGCTAATCAGAGTATTTTTGAAATATTTTGGACTCTGGCCTTCAAATGGCCACGATTGAATCGATTATCGATTGAATTTTTGTGGGGAAATTAAGGTTTACAAAAAAATTGTAGCTTAACCTTAACTTTACTAAAACTATTGTTTTATTTTAAATTCATATAGCATTTCTATGCCGTTTTTTTTTTTGAAGTACAAAAGGAAAATTTAGTTTAAAAATAAATAATAAAAAAATGTATACAATTCTGATAATGTTACTAACCCCTTAATAAATTTGAAATAAAAAATTATCAACTTTTTCCATGTGACTTGGATAGATCAAACAAAACTGTTGGTAATAAAGATGCTGCTTTATAGGGTCGGAAAAAACTCCTTTACTAAAATTGTATTAATAATTAAGTTGAATAAAAAAATCATTGAATACATTATGGAAGCGAATCATGATAGGAGGTGCTCACTGTAACGCTGTTTCTCGTTGTTGCTGCTGATCAGTTAGTCACTTAGTGAGCACTAAAACCTGAACATACCAGCCCGAAGACAGGGTGGAAAATGAGCAGTCGAGTCAGGTGTTTTCCATGCACTTGCTGAATGCATAAATTTGAAACTGCAGTTAATTTTTTATAACGTTTCTATACCCTGTAATGAGCTGCATCAAGGCATTGAGTCACTGCCGTGGCCAATCCTAAAAATCGTATACGATTACCATTACATTCAGTTACGAAAGTTATAATAGTTCTAATTAAAGAGCTACGTCATAAAGTGCTGGAAGAGAACAATACAGAATATTCCCCAGAGAATGGAATTTTTTGTACGAATTGGTAATTTTCCATCTTAAAAATTTATAACATTTGTATGTGCACATTAAGGGTTATTGATTTACGCATAAATATAAGTATACCAGAATTTATAACAACCTTGTTAGGTGCATATTTGTCGTTCAGGCTTAAGCCGTACAATTTTGTCCAAATGCAATTACTTAGATAGTATTTGCGCAGATTTTTCGATAATAAATGTATTTTTAAATGTTTTTACTCTTCAAGGTATTTTTAAATTCCGCTTAAAACCCTAATGACTTCAACAACTGCATGGAAATTCCGCAAGACCTGGAGTCCGTCATCCGCAGGGTAGCATGTGATCGCCCAAGGGCCCTTTTGGCCTGATCTTTCTCTGTTGTCTGCCGCGGGGTTTTTCAGACAACTGCTTTTGGCTACATCAATTGGCAGGTTACGTGCCTGGAGCGCAAGGTGTTTATTATTAGCAGCGTTTCTGACGTACTTCGGACCGGCAGCCCCATTCACTGCTCTGGTTCGCTCTTGTTTTCGCTGCTATCAAAACATGGGGCCCAAAAACAAAAGCAATCACACAGACGGTTATGTTGAGCCAGCTAAAAATAATGCATTTTAAAAATAAATATTCTGTTTTGTCACTGTCACTTTTGGCACTGGGGTTGGGTGACAGAGAGCCACTGATAAGCGACTGATGATAATTGCAGCTTTGCGACTTTAGACTATCTGACAGATACATTAGGTTAGCCATGAATAGCTCTAAGGTTTTTCCATTCCCACGTGCGTCATACGGCAAATACGTTACAAGTTCCTAGGCCTTGGTAACAGAAGTCGCAGACAGAGGCCGTTTCGTGGCTAACTGCTCCACAAAAAAAAAACAACTTGAATTACCCAAACCGCTGCCAGATAGACAAAGTCAAGCGTTCTAGCCGAGCCCAATTCCCATGACGATCCGCTCGGTCAGGAGGGAAGCCGGGTAACGTTCGCTTGGCAGGCTATTCTCCCTCTTGACTTCCTCAATTTCCTTCATTGCCGACTGCAGCACGAGGGTTGTTTCCTTTTGCACCTGTGACGGCATGTGCCACTCCACTTGGCGCAAGGGAACCGCGCAGGTTGCCGCCAAAATGCCGTCAGAGCGGGGTCAACCTGTTGGAACAGCCGGCCATCTATGTTCCGGATTGCGTGCCAGCAACGACTACAAGTAAGTCAAGTCACCGCAGAGCGGTACGGGTCAAAAGGGCACCTGACTCTGGCTCACCCATTAGTCAATTGCTTGTTATCGTGGTGGAAATCTCAAAAACTAAACACGCTACGAGCGAATTCATACAGTTAACTTGTTTTAATGAAATTTTGTTAATTTAATTTACCCTTAAATGGCTCTGGCATATGCCAGCAGGTGTTTTTCAGATAAGGCTATGATTGATCGACTTATTAAAGTAATAGATGTTAATTGATTTACTTGACATTAATCAATACAAATATTTGTTCGCTTCAAGAGTTTCTGCTCATTTTCTACAGGGAAAAATGAAGCAGAAAACTCTTAAAGTTATTTTAAGAAATCATCTAACTCGTGCTGCTCTACCTTCAGGTTAGTTTAATCAGAGTTGTTTAATTAACACTTGTTCAGGTGTCACCATATAAAAAGATTGTGGACAAAGGAGGCACTGTTCGCCGATTACGGCCATGAGAAGGCAACTAGTGCATGTTATCAAAGGTGTAAGAACGTGCTGAAATAAGTAAACACATGAAAGCCTACGTACATTCAACGGAGATTACTAATTCCAAATACCACATTTGTTCATTTGTTCCCCGAAACACTGTAGGAAAGTCACCGTCGTGAGTAGGATAAGGGGCCCTGCGATAAATGAATGAATGGGTTGCAAGTCAGTTGAGCTAACAGCAACTGACACAATGAGTAACATGCTCCAAAAATGTGGCTTCAAAACCACTCTAGCTGCAGGCTCAAGCCCGAAAGGTCAATCTCGCCTGACAAGTTCATCCGGGGGAGTCAGCGTCATCGATCAATGGGAAAACAACGATAAGTGTGAGATATATCCTCAGGTTGTCAGCTTACCGGGCTCTCCTCCGAGTACAGGCCACAAACGAGTTCTCGAAATGACATTTTTGCATTGAGCTGTTTGTTTGCCTTTTTGTTGCTAAATTTGTTTTGTTCCCAATTGAACTTGCAATGCGCGGTACACGTTTTCTCCGTCAGACGCTGTTCCTTCTTTTTGTTGTTTTATCGTAATGAGAATTTATATATTTTTATTTCAGTCACAACTGCTGAGTGGGCTCCTTGAACTGGCGATGAACCTTTTATGGAGCAACTTTTCGCGACGGTAATTTTATTTATTTGTAATTTCCACGCACGAAGTAAACAATTGCTGTATAGCGAAAGTGAAACCGCAACGGGCGACCAAATCGTACAGAATCGCGTGTTTGTCAAATCGAAAATCAAACTAAATTACGTAGAACCGACGAAAACATCGGGGATTCGGATCGGGAATGGGAATTCGAATCGGCAGATTGGGGACCGGCAGCGGCAGCGGCAGCAGCGAAAAGGTCAGCAGACGTCGACGCCATTAATTGCTTTAGATTGAATTAAGCTCGCTGGCCCAGGAGGCGTCGACGCAGCTCCTCTGATGCGGCTCCAGCGCTCGGCTTCAGTCGTCGTGACCTACGCCTATGACGTCATTGGAGCAAAGCAATCTATTTTTAGCCGGCGATTTCCGCTCTTATCACACATGGCGCGCTCCCCAGATAATACCGATCGGGGCAACTCCAGCAGAAGAGGAGAAGGAGGTCCCAATTGTAATGGCTGTAAATCGTAAGGAAACCGTAATAGCGAAAAGCGCGAACACCGGAACAATGGCCCTCCTATTGCCAAAGCGTCACTGTGGCTACTGAAACTCCGGACGAAGCAAGGCCCGGCAAACGAATAACAAAGGAAACGCCGATATATGGCCACCGGGACTCGGAGAGCGTGCGAGAGTTTTGGCCGCTTATCTTCGCGGCCCAGAGAGTGGAAAGGAGCGGAGAGGGGCGATAAGCTCCAAGAACCCAGATAACTCGGAGCGGCGTCCAGGTAAACAGATTTTCGCCTGCGCACAGGAACGGTTCACAAAGGTAGAGGGTTTAAAACCAACGAAGTATATACATATACCCCTAAATATTATAAATTAAGGTTGGGTGTCCAATAAAATTACCGTAGATTTTTTTACGGCCGTTTAACAAATCATTTAACTATTATTAATATTTCAAATTGCTATTGAGCTGCGAAATTCATGGGATTTATCCCCCTATTCATTGAAATAAACAAAAAAACCATTTAGAAACCCTTCAAGACCATATTTAAAGTAATGATTTAGCTTTCGTATAAACCCAGAATAAGGGAATAACATACATAATTCAATTTAAACAATATTAAAAAGTAGAAAAAAAACCATAAGGGAAATTTACAAAGAATATCACTCACCCCCAGATCCGGTTCACTATTCGTAGCTTCTAAGAGGCAATGCGTAGACGAGGACGCTGACAGACTGGCTCGTTCCCTGCGAGATTTGTGCAGGTTCTGCAGACTGGCCCACGTATCCATGGCCTGATCGATGCAGGTCACACTGGCCGACGATGACTGGACATTGTCGATGGCCTCGAATCCCAGCGAGTGACGCGACCCAGGTTGCCCAAAGACCTGGGCACTCAGCTTGTGTGGCGTTGAGGGAGCCTCCAAGATCAGGGATCTGCGTATCTTTCGGGGCACACCGGCTGGATGCGCAAAAGTGTGCGCCTCATCCATAGAAGGTGCGGCCGAGTGCAGGGAAATGTCGTCCATGGAGGCCACAGCGCCCAATGTACGCGGCGAATCGTCCACGAACAGGTTCAACACATCATCGCAAGAGCGGGTGGACGTAAGATTCGTGGCCGGGCTCTTAATGAGATTAAAGCTGGCCAGGAGATTGGGCCGACGCAGCGAAGAGCTTCCTGGCGGCGACTTTGGATGACCAGATGGATCTGGCATGGCCCGCACAGTCAATCGGTTGTCTGGGATCCCCACAATGCCCGACGGACGCGCTGGCGCTGGATGAGCTGGCGGCCCGGCATGTGCTGCTCCTCCTTCGGCTCCCAGGAAATCCACGACCAGAATACGATCCGAAATATTGGTGCAGTCGTTGTTGAAACCAATGCCCGAGTCAGAGTTTGAGGTGGTCGTGGATATCTCGCTGTGGTTCGAGGGCTGCGGTGAGTGAGCAGCGGCTCCGGCGACTCCAGCTCCTCCAGCCCCAACCTCGTAGTCCGCCTGATGGCTGCGACTGGCCGGCGGCAAGATGCGCATGGTGTACATACTGCGGACCAGGTTGACCACGTACTCCGAGTTGTTGGGGAACTCAAGGCACAAGTTGGAGATGGGGTCCCGTGTGCATTGCAGCCGGAACTCGTGTGCTCGCTGCATGTGCTGCGCATGCTCAATCAGCTTTGTATCGATGACGAACACGTGGCAGCTGTGCGAGATGCTGATGTGCCCAGAAGCACCTGCTCCGCCACCCGCACTCGGCTCGTACTCCTCCTCAATCTGGGTGTTGTGCACGGCGCTGGTCACCAAACCGAAGAACCGATTCTCGCTCTCCGACGAGGAGCTGACATAGTTGAGTCTCGCCGAGGAGTACGTGGCCAGGACTCCGCCGCCGGCGCTCTGCAGGGTCAAACTGTCTGGGGTGATGCACATGAGGACTATGGTGGGTTGCCGCTTCTCCTGGCGCAGCTTGCGGATGCAGGAGCGCACCGTCTGCAGCTTGGAACTGTGCGAAATCTGCTTGGGCATCTCAATGGTACCCAAATATCCCACGATAACGCGATACTCCAAGGCAGCACCTCCCACCGCCCGCACCATGGCGCTGACATTAGCTACGTCCGCCGCTTTGGACAGACTGGCCGCCAGCGGGGCATCCTCAAGCACGGGCCTAAGGGTCAGATGATCAGAGGATGGCTTTGGACTTGGCTCCACAGCCTCCGGCAGAGGCAGCTTCTTCTGTGGCGAGTTGCGCAGCCTGTGCAGCTTGGCTTTGTGATGCAGGAAGCGCGGTTTATGCCTCAAGCTGGCGGCAAGCAATTGACCCCTTAGGGTGGCGTTGGCATTCTCTTCATCCGAGCTGTCCGAGTAATAGTTCTCCGCGATCTGCATCCGGATGCTGCCAAAGGAATTGCCAATCAGCTGCACTACGGTTTCGTGCGGCAACTTGGAGACGTTAAGGCCGTTCACGGATATGAGAAAGTCCCCGGAACGCAGGCCGGCCTGCTCAGCGGGCGAGCTGCTGATGATGCAGGACAGCCGGCAGGGCTGCTGTCCGGAGATGGTGAACCCGAAGCCGTTGTAGCCCCTGCGAACTTCGACGGTGCGGATGCCATTGTAGTTGTAGTTGGGTCGTTTTTTGCGTCGCCGCTGCTGCTGTTGCGTGGTCGAGTTTGTCGCTGTGGCTGAAGCTGTTGGTCCGGTGGCAGCTGCTGGCGGGGAGTCTATCGACAATCCTGCCGCAGCACCTCCTGCGGCTGCAGCGGACGAGGAGACTACATTAACGGCGCCAGTTATGGGCAACGGCGGATGATGGTGATGCATGGCGCTCACTGGAATGTTAAAAAAGGAAACTAGAAGCGGATCGTGGCACACATCTGGCGGTACCGCCGTACCATACGCACTTTTCTCATGGATCCAGGCTGCTGCCGAGGCCGCTTTCAGGGAATGGAATGCAGTTTCTGTCGCTGCCCCTTTTTCGGATGTGGATGCTGCACGTCGGCCCTCTCGCTCGCACCTGCGGATCGCCTAGCCAACTATGTAATCAATGGCAGGCACGCACACAATCACGGGAGCCTAGACTGCAGGCGTATTTTGTAACACTTAGATACTCTTCTACCAGGTTGATCTTGGGTTCAAGGGTACGTTCACACCATTAAGAAGTCGGCACTGGTCAGTAAGGGCGTCTTTGTAGGCATTAATTTGTTTAAATCAACAATTGAAAGATGTCTACAATGCGCAAGCGTAACTATGGTGTGACCGCAGGTGCAACGCCTTAAAATACCTCTATTAGGCGAACCTTATAATGCCAGAAAACAATGGACGGTCATACCATTTTTTTTGAAACATTTCCATGAAAAATGCATAAATTTCTTGTATATTTGTTAATTTATAGGTAAAATACATGCATCTAAGCTGATGACTCGTTGGAGGATTCGTCCTGGGCCTCGGCTGTCGCTACGTTTTTCTCGTCCTCGACAGTTTCGTCCTCATTGGCAGCATTGCTATTGCTATTACTAGCACTCGAACTGCTGCCATTGCTCTCGTCCTGTTCGTCCTGGCCAAATCCATTGGTGTGCTCCGGTGTTGGAGCAGTGTCACTTGTACTAGCTGGCGGAGCAAGGCTCTCCAGCTTTTGGCGGGCGGCATGGACGAGCTTCTCCAGCTCGGCGGACTCTGTTTCAATCTCGTAGTTCTTGGACACCAGCAACACCCAGTGGGCCTCGAGGGATCGCAGTCGTTCGCCAGCCTGAGTTTGCGCCTGCTTGCGCTGCCAATTGACGTCCTGTATGTCCTTCTTCAGCTGCTGCAGCTGCAACTGCGCCTTCGCCTGCATGGCGGTAAACACCTCGAGGTAGGACTTCCACGCTTCCGTGCCGTAGTCGAGCATCAGCTCCAGGTTGAGGGAGCGCACCCACTGGTGCTCAAGTTGGGCCATGGAGTTCTCAATGGCCTCCTGCCAAGCGGACACTTCGGACAGCTTCCCGGACGGAGGCGGTGGCAACTCGTATCGCTTCATGGAGAGCGTTTCCATGGGCAGGCGGTTCTGGATTCGCTCGAACTCGTTGACCATCAGTGGGGTCTCGAATGGCGACGAAGCCGGCAGCGGCAGGTGATCCAGGTAGTTCTTTGTAGGCCGGTAGCGCCTGCACTCTTCCTCCACCATCGCGAGGGCCTAAAAAGCCGAAATCGATTATGAATCCGCAAGACAGCTAGCTTCATCCACTTACCGACTCCCGGACTCCGACATCGTCGTAGCCGTGATCAATGTAAGGTAAAGCGTCCACAATAACTTCGCCGGCCATTATTTTATTTTGTTATTGTTGATAATTACCAATATTTATATTGGGATTTTTCGATTGCCCAAATATCGAAATTGCGATATTTCTTATCGATTTGGCAGTGTTAACCAACGAGCAAAAGCGCTGTTAACTTGACACTTGCCGCTGTTAGCAGATGCAACCCTGCGTTCCGAACGCGTTTGCCAGCACTTTTCCGCCATTTCCGGCAGCTCTCTTTCTTTCTTCGTTCTTCTTAATAAAAAGAGGACGGTATCTGCGTTTGCAGAATATTAAACACCATTCATTGGACTTGAAATTCAACGAAAATGGTGAGAATACGGTCCGGGCACGCGCCGCGACCGCCAAAGACGCCAGCATAGTGGGTTTAACACACGAAACGAGCAGAAAATAGTGCGAAAGCGTCGACCTAACCTCCACGTGTTTGGAATGTGCGGCGGTGGCGAAATGCAGTGTTGTGTTTGTGATGCGAACTCCAAACTAAAGTTTAAATCGTTTTAATTGCTTTCAGAGCTTAGGCAACGCTAGGCCTCTGGTCTCCGTGTACACGGAAAAGAACGAGGCTGCCAAGGACAAGAACATCTGCCTCCCAGCCGTGTTCAAGGCTCCCATCCGTCCGGATGTGGTCAACGAGGTGCACCAGCTGCTGCGCCGTAACAACCGTCAGCCCTATGCCGTGAGCGAGCTGGCCGGTAAGTGGAATGAACTTGAAATAGCAGTTCCATCCGGGACTAACATGGATTAATTCATTTACACAGGTCACCAGACCTCTGCCGAGTCCTGGGGCACTGGACGTGCCGTGGCCCGTATTCCCCGTGTCCGCGGCGGCGGTACCCACCGCTCCGGCCAGGGAGCTTTCGGCAACATGTGCCGTGGTGGACGCATGTTCGCCCCCACCAAGACTTTCCGTCGCTGGCACCGCAAGGTGAATGTCAACCAGCGCCGCTACGCCCTGGTGTCTGCCATCGCCGCCTCCGGCGTGCCCGCTCTGGTCCAGTCCAAGGGTCATGTCATCGATGGAGTGTCTGAGATCCCCCTGGTCGTCTCCGATGACGTGCAGAAGGTCCAGAAGACCAAGCAGGCTGTTATCTTCCTGCGTCGTTTGAAGATTTGGGCTGACATCCAGAAGGTGCGTATTAAAGTGGAGTGGCGAATCTTAAGAAACCGGTTCAGTGGTGTGTAAACATATTCTCTAAAAGATAGATGACCTTGAATTGAATGAACTATTGTTTATTTCGAAAACAACTTATTTAAACAAAACCTTTTGGCAAACTAAGGATACGCCAGAGAGTTGTAAAAGTGATCAAGATTTGAAGTACTAATATTTGGTGGCAGCGTGTAAACAACTGGCTTACCCTATGGTGGTCAGATGTTTGCAAGGATTCCTGCGTTGCCAGATTAACTGCTCTTCTAGGCGTTACGTTTGAAACCTAATTGAAAGTTTCCAGCGTGGTAACGGAAGAGCTACAGCTCAACGCATGCAAAATATTTTATTTTAAAACTGTTTCAGAGGTTGTCTGTTGCGTGACTTGAAACTTTAAATACCTTAAAGAGGATTTTAATAGAGTAATTAAAGTAATAAATTGCTTAAAATCTAGGTGTTAAGAAATACTAGTCTGACACTAATGCTTTCTTTCCGTGCTTCTATCCAACAGGTGTACAAGTCGCAGCGCTTCCGTGCTGGTCGTGGTACCATGCGCGATCGTCGCCGCATCGCCCGTCGTGGTCCCCTGGTGGTTTACCACAAGGACGAGGGTCTGCGCAAGGCCTTCCGCAACATCCCCGGAATCGAGACCATCAGCGTTGACAAGCTTAATCTGCTGAAGCTCGCTCCCGGCGGCCATGTCGGTCGCTTTGTCATTTGGACCGAGTCGGCGTTCGCACGCCTGAACGATCTGTTCGGCACCTGGAAGAAGCCAGCTACCTTGAAGAAGGGCTACAACCTGCCCCAGCCCAAGATGGCCAACACCGACCTGTCGCGTCTGCTCAAGTCTGAGGAGATTCGCAAGGTGCTGCGCGATCCCCGCAAGCGCGTGTTCCGCAGCAAGCGCCGCCTCAACCCCCTGAGCAACGTGCGCCAGCTGGTCAAGCTGAACCCCTACGCCGAGGTCCTGAAGCGTCGTGCCGCCCTCGCCGCCGAGAAGCGTACCGTGGCCAAGGTGCTGGCCAAGGCCAAGAAGCAGAATGTGGAGCTGGCCAAGTCGCACTTCGCCAACGTGGCCACCAAGGCCGCGGCCAACCGCGCCAAGCTCCTGGCCGCCCGCAAGAAGAAGGTCGTCGCCAAGAAGCCAGCGAAGAAGTAACTTACTTTCCCCGTATAGAGCTGACACACTTTTATATTATAATAAACCACAAAAGCTGTATGAATTTTATTCATAATACAGAGCGAAAGTAATACATATTAAACTCTTAGTCTTAGGCACATTTAGTACCGCTCTCTTTTTGCTCCGCCTCGAGATTCTCGCTGCTCAAGTGATCTATTATCACTCGTTCTCACTGATAACGGTGGCTGTGTGGCTGTAGCTTTTGTTATCTTCGTGCTGCGCCGAACCCGGTCTTCGTGCACGTTCGCTCGCCACGCCGACCGTACATATTTATTGTCACACGTTAATTGGCATTTAATTAAGCGACGAGCGTCGCCTCCGATGTTATTCCACGGTGAACGCTCGAGCTGCGCGGTCGAACGTCGCGCATCAGCAGCAGAAAGTGAATCGCAATCCCATTCCCGCTCCCGGTCCAAATAAAAACAACAAAGGCAGCGAAAGAATAAAGGACGACGCGACGAGCACTTGATTCAATTAACCGTCGCTGTACTTTTGAGCAATAACCAACCAGCTAGCTAGCTAGCCGTTGGACCGGTTTCGGAAATAAGCTTGGTTTTTGTACACTGCATCGGATGCTGCCCGAAAAATAGATGCTATCGAGCGGTAATCTCGGACGGCAAGCCAAGCCACGGATCATACGATCTTTTCATGCGCGGTTCGCGACCAATGTCTGGTTATATTGAGTAGAACGCAATAATATAGCCAACCACCACCGATCGGAGCACAGCGAGAGCAGCAGCAGCTGTCATCTGTCGGAGAGCGTAGAGCAGAGAGCGCTGGATGCGCGCCGTTTTCTGCGTCTCCATTTTTTTCGCACTAGTCGCAGCCGCTAAAGGGTCGCCGCTGGTCGCTGGTTTAATCACCAGGGTCGGTCCGCATCGGAAATCGGAGAGTACTTCCGATCACTTGGCCGCCGGCTGATACTTGGAAGGGAGTCCAGCATAGCATAGCACAGCACATACATAACCATGTTGACGACCGTCCTGAACTTTGCCCAGCGAGTCGCCGAGATTTCTTTGCTCGGCGGCATCGAGATTGCATCAGTTGCCCTTATTGTCTACTACATATTCGCCAAGACGAGGTGAGTGTTCATGGGCTGCAGCGCCAGTGGAAGCCAAATAAATCTCGCCTTGCGGGCACCTATTAACCGACCACGACGCCCGCCCCTGCTCCGCCAACTCCTCCTAGTTTAAGTAACGCGACTGAGGAAGAAGCGCCGTTATTTTTAGACTCGCACTCGCAAGTTATCCAATGCATGCAAAATGAACCACAGTCAGACTTGCCTAAGTCAATCAAGGCAACATAAGTCAGGCCATAATATTAGAAATATTTAATTTTATAAAAATTACATTATAGTTTAAAATTGCATTGTTTCGAACCCTTGAATCAAAAATGGCTTCTCTGTTTCTCCTTTCCCTTTTTACAAAAATTAATATTCGCTTTGGTGTTTTCAAAGTGAAAATTCATTTTATTTTTATTTTTACAAAGTTATTTATTGTTCTATCCTATCATAAAAAACGTGAGTTTAAACAAAGCGAATATATAGATTTGTCAATGGCATTAACTTATCTTTTTTCATAAATAATCAGTAAAAATATTTTTTTAAAAAGAAGCCAAGGGTACAAAGTTTTTCTTTGATAAGTTAGGTTTCAGTTAGTGGGTTTCAACTGTAAATATGCTTTGTTTTGTTATTGGTCGCACAGGTGGTTGCTCCAATGACAATGACTCACGGCCCTTTGTCTACTTACGCATGCGCTTGGGCTCCCATAGTGTAGAAATGTAAATTTCCGCCTATCATCCACGTGTTAATGGGACAGATTCATTCTAGGGGGAGGCTGACTGCTAGGGTCATCTGTTCGGTGACGTCAATTGTGTTTTTGTTTACCTCGGCACTAACACTTCCCTCCGAGCGCCCAGCTCCCACACCACCCCTTTCTTCCACCCACCCAGCTGCCTCACGAGGCGCAATTGCCGGTGTTGCACTCGAAGAGATAACAACTGAAACCCACACCCATTCGACTCGGCCCGCAAATCATTCTTGGCAACAATTATCGGTGCGATTGCCGCTGTTAAATTTGCACCTAATTATCTGATTAAGAATTAACAATAGCTATTTCCGTAATCTCGCTGGATTTCGACCAGCTTCGGGCCACAAAGAAAGTGGACCCGCATCTCATATCGGCCATAAAATTCCTATTCGATCTACACCCCTAAATAACACGGCGTATTAATTTTCAAAGAAACAGGCGACCCCCCGAGAAGACTAAAATATATTCGAGTGGCTTAGTCCATTGAAATTTTCCACAGCTTGAGATGATCGCTGAGAGTACTCTGAGATTACTACTCAGATAGCCCGTACGATTATTGATTAATGATGAGTGTTGAGCTTATGATTTTCAGAGCAAAGCCTTGCCTTCGCTTAAGGTGTATTTACACATATTTGTGAAATCTTAAAGATATCTAATTATAAGTAGTATCGTGGTCCTCTAATCGAGAAAAATGTTACTTAATAATACAAATTTTATACTTCAGAACGATCCTCAGAGGCTACAAGTTATATGATAGTTAATAAATGAAATTACTTTGATAATATTAAGAGTAAACATGAAAGATTACTAGCTACGTCTCAAAGAATATCTTATTTAAACAGTAAAATCCGAGTCCTCGGTGGTAGTCATACGGTCTTTATCCAGATTAAGCTCCTCCGGCTCGAAATCAATTCCCCCATCCAGGCGGAAGCTCACCCCAAGCGACTCGCTCGAGAGCGTGTTATCCGAGGAACTGAGACAGGGGGTCCGTGGCCGACGATGCTTGCGGGCGGACTTCAATTCTTTGAAGTCGTCCATGCTGCGACGTCGGGATATCTGCTCCTTCTGCTCATGATATGATATATAGTCGCGCATCTCCGCTATGCGTATCTTCTCTAAGTTGATCTGCTGGTTAAGCTGCGCCTCCATTTTTGCAAAGCCCTCGAGCTGGAGCTCCATGGCATGTTGCTTTTGCATTTGGCGCCAGAATCCCAAGTTGTCCGACGCCCGTTGATCGCACTGGAACTTGCTGATCTTGCGATAGAGTTGCAGGAACTTATTAGGGTCCTCGAAGTATTGGGCCATGCCGCTGGGCATGTTCCCGGAGATGGGCATTGTTTGCAGTGTGAGACTACATAGCGGACACTTCTGATCCTTTAAGGCCGCGTCCAGGCAGCTGGCGCAGAGAATGTGATGGCATCGGGAAAAGTGGAAGGCCAAGGCCGGCTCAAAGTTGCGGTTGCGATAGCACTTGTTGCAGTGAAGCCGAAACATAATTAATGATATGTTTTGAAATGCAAAATCAATTACATCAAAGCGAACAACTAGCTTTAGAAATGTAACGGGTCTTATCCTGTCGGGTGTGGTAACACTGGTGTGCGATATAACTTGCAACTAGAGGTGGAGAAAAATTGATTAGAAATCGATGTATTTAAAAAATTCACAAATTTTTAGCAATCTTTTTTTTTACAAAATCATCTAGTACAATTTTGATTGATTCATGGAATGCGAATATTTTATTCTTAAGGGCACAAAATGCCCAAAATGCCATTAATTGCTAAAAGTCAACTGATTTTCAACAACTAACAAAATATTTTTTTTTATTATTGTAATTTTGGAATGCAGATTAATTTACCTAATAAAAAACTAAATCGAAGCTTTCCGAATTATAATTTTTTTCACATGGTTTTTAAAAAGTACCGTAAAAAAATTGGTACTCTTATACTATACTATATACTTATAAAATCAACTTTGTTATTGGTCTCATCCTAAGGGTACATAAACTTTAGCTTGCCAAAGCTGTTGGAATAGATTATACAATTAGTTTTTGGGTTTGTTGCACTTACTTATTTTTATAAAAATATTAAGAAATACGTGATTTTTTGATACTAACGAAGTCATGGAACTGGCAACTTAACACACAGTAAGCCCAACATTATTATTTTCAATAGAAATAAATGCACATATTTACTTAAAAAATAATATTTACAAAATGAAAGATTCAGGGTCAACTTAGTTTATTATGATTAATAAAAAAAGTATATATATGTATATAGCGTAATATATATAGATATATATGTATATAACGTAATGTTTACATATGTATGTTGATTTGCTCTGGGAAAAAGCCAAGCCCAGCGTACGCCTAGCCTCTGCCCAACATCAGCTGATTTTCGAGTGATGATTCCGCCGTACAAAGCACGCTCAAAGTTCAGTTCTGTGCCATATTTTATGAGCAACTAACCACTTATCAGTAGCAGGCACTACTTAAAAACTGGTGTACGTTTCCATATAAAAATACGCACACTCCCTTGTCCAGCGGGTATTGAACTCTTGCGAAGTTGGACTGTAGACCGCTCAAGTGGTCGAATATTAATTGGGAGAGGTGTTGTATTTTTAATTGCGTGCTCCTGATTTCAGCACCACCCACGACGATTATATTCCAATGTATTGATTGATTTTGCGCTTCTCCGCTTGCAGGGCACCCGTTATCATCGCTGGCCTGTTTCCCAACCTGAATCTGAGCTACCGCTCGTCCCTGGGCAAGATCAACACAATACGCAGCGACCTCCTGGTCACGCTGCGCTCATCCAATGTAAGTTTCCCAGTCTATCAGCCACCAATCGCTACCCATTAACCCCACAGGCATATAATATTATGACGCAGCAGCAGGGCCGTAGCCAGAGTTTTGTAGGAGTAGGTACAAATATATATACTTTCATAATTGCTACAAAAAATATATGGGATTTCTCAATTTCGAGCTACCATTTCTGGCAATAAAATATCAATTTAATTTTTTGCTCATGTTATTACCTTATTATTTTTATATACCGGCGATTTAGATAACTAAATTTTGCAGCTAGCTTAAGTGGTCATAAATTTGAAGCGCAAGTTATCTTAAATAAAAAAATGAAGCTTAAAAAACACTTCTAAAAATGAATTTATGAAGTCAATTAAAAATACACCATTAAATCTAAAAAGTAAGTAAAGTAAGGGGGGCTAACCTTTCGTTCCACCTCTTAAAAACGCCTCTGGCATGAAGTGTCGCTGATAAGAAAATATTTCCACTCAATGAATTTTAAATAGCTGTTTTTCAATTTGAAAGCACGCACGCTGTTGCCGCCTTATCGTGGCAATCGATACCAGTCCTGAAAGCTAAGCAGGACCTATCGGACTATCGACCATTTCCTGCAAAAAAGCCGGGCGCATGGATTTTGTTCCCTCTTGTCTTTGAAATTCCGAAAACTTGAAGTACCATTGGATAATTCTGTGTTTAAAATGGTTGTGAAGGAGTTTCACGCTCGCGGCTGGTTCGAGGTATCAACGTTTCACTCGCCCACATCTTATATATATACTGGCGCCAGTTGCATCACAGCATCCCGCTCTGATCGTTTCTTTGCAGGAGCCCAAAGTGCAGAACTCGGTGGCACATGGAATCGGAACCCAGAACATGTTGGAGCTTACCCCTCAGTCGGGCCAGAAGCCGTTCCAGAAGCTGTTGGACTGGGGCATCGTCTTTCCCTATGTGGCGCAGGTAGTACGTAGCGAGAAGTTTGAGTACCGACAGGTGAGCGTTCTCATTTGACGCCGAAGAGCGTACCCGCTAACCTTGACCTGTCCCCGTCTCCTAGGTCACAGAAATCGTTCACAACGATGTAGTGCTAAAGCACGCCATTAAACAGGCGGCGGAACAGACGCTGCGAGAGCAGAGGTACGCCAAAAACGGTCACCGACTGCTCACCCGTAGCGCCAGCGGAGATCAGTCGGCGGCGGCAGAGGAGGAGGACGAAAAACAGGGTATCTCGTACCAGGCCATACTACGCAAACAAGAGCAGCGCGCCATCAGCATCCTGAAAGACATGGGCTCCACCCTAAACAATGGTCTGCTGGCCCTTACATCTTGGATCCTGTATAAGCTGTTACCGTGCTTCCTATCCGGCGTGGTGACGAACACCAAGCAGATCGAAATGCTCAAGACTGCCACGGAGAAGTCCCCGGGCACCCCGTTGATTTTCGTGCCGCTGCATCGCAGTCATTTGGACTACATAATGGTTACCTGGATACTTACCAACAATGACATACGCAGTCCGCTGGTAGCCGCCGGCAATAACTTGCAGATACCCGTCTTCGGGGGATTGCTGCGCGGACTGGGCGCCTTCTTTATCAAGCGCAAGATCGACCCTGTTGAGGGCAAGAAGGACGTGCTGTATCGGGCCGCGCTGCATCTGTATCTTACTCACGCTCTGAAGCAGGGCCACAACGTCGAGTTCTTCATCGAGGGCGGACGAACGCGCACCGGGAAGCCTTGCATGCCGAAGGGCGGCATCCTATCTGTGATCGTGAACGCCTTCATGGACGGCAGCATACCGGATGCCCTGCTGGTGCCCGTTTCGGTAAACTACGAACGACTGGTGGACGGGAATTTCGTGCGAGAGCAGAAGGGCGAAAAGAAAATTCCCGAGTCCTTCAGCAAGGCCATTTCAGGTATATGGAAGGCTCTTCGATCAAACTACGGCCTAATGCGCATCGACTTCAACGAGCCGTACTCGATACGCGAGCTGGTCAACTCGTACAACAAGATCGCTCGTGAGGATGGCAACATGGCTAAGGTATACAAGCCAGCGGCCAGGTAGGATGACCTCATGTGAACTTGTCTTTATCAAATACCATCTACAATTTCCTTATCTTATTTTTAGAACCCTCCAGCACAATCAATCTACGTCCTCGCTGTACGGCACCGATGTGGTGTGCGAGGAGCACCGTAATCTCATTGAAAGCATCTCACGCCAGGTGGTCTTCGACTGTGCGGCAGCCACCTCGGTGATGTCTACCAATGCGCTCGCTTTCCTGCTGCTCACCCGCTACCGAAACGGCGCAGAGGAGCAAATTCTAGCCGCAGCCTTAGACGACTTGCGAAACTCTTTATATGGCTGTAAGGACATTGGGTTTTCCGGCGAATCCTCCCAAATCCTGGCATACGCCTGCGACCTGCTTGGCTCAGGTAGCTAATGCGCCGTATACATGTGTATTCAACCTCCTGCTTAATGATTTTTATATTGTAGGTCTAGTCACTCGCACTCGAGATGAGAATGGTCGCCTAGTTATTAGGGCTGTGAACTCCGTGGAAAGCTTTATCGAGCTGGCCTACTACTCAAACATGCTAACCCCGCACTTTGCCCTCAGTTCGATACTGCTAACCACGTTCCACGCGCTACTCTCGGAGGCCGAGAACAGAAAAGAAGCCAAGGTGCCGCGCAAGAAGCTGATAGACACTGCCTTAGAGAACTGTCAGATCTATCGCTATGAGTTTATATTGAACAAGCCTACACAAGTGCTGGAGAGCTTGCTTTTTAAGCACTTGGATGACCTTTTGATTAGTGGATGCATCTGTGCAGAGCAGGTAACGTAACAAAGTCCCTACATACATTGAGAGATTAACGTTTTTATTATTAGTTGCACGAAGACTTCGAAAATGCTGGGGAATCCAAGCGCTTGGCTCGCAGCCTGGCTGCTGACTGTCTCGATGACGATAATGAGGATGACTACCTGCACGTTGCCAACGGTGATGGTGATGATACACAGTTGCTGTTCGCCAGCGAGACCCTGCAGCAGCAGCGTTACATTTGCGAGGTGCTGGCGCCCTTTGCATGGACATATGTAACTGTAGCGCATGCTCTGCAAATTCTCCACCGGAACTCTATGCTGGAATCAGAGTTCATTAGCTTTGTGATGAACGATCTGACCGGCAAGGTCAGCCGTGGTAGCTGCATCTATGGTAAGAAACTTCACAATACCACCGAGAATTGTTATTTAAGATTGACTTTATGTTCTAGCTGAGAGCATATCGACGGACTCCGTGCGCAACTGTCTGAAGCTGCTGGAGAAATGGTCTGTGATCGAGGTGTGCAACCAGCAGGGCCTACGCCTGATCTCACTCAACACGCTCTACGAGATGTCTCGAGAGTCACTCAATACGATTGTCAAAAAGATTGACGCCATAGTGCCAAAATTTAATTCTGGCTGCTTTGCTGATGCAAAGCCCTAACTGACTCTGACGTCCTTGCTGAGCATTGCTTTATTTTTGGAACTCGACTTTTTTGTACTCCTTGTATAGTGCATATCATACACATAAGATTAAAGTGCATACTCCTAGATCTTAGCCTTGGATATGTCTAGTTTTATAGTCATATACGAGTTTATATATGCCAAAGTGCTAGCTTTACTATTACTAAAACTGAAAACCGTGAAATCAAATGTTTCCATGTATGAAATGAAGACCAAAACAATATATCACCCATACGGAACTGATTCATTTACCATTTTATATAAATATAGACAAGTAGACGACTAAAAATGAATCTTGATTTATTTTAATAACTTTAAGCAGGTGAACAAACTGTGAACCAATTGGTCTACTAAACGTAAGTAACTTTAACTGAGTAGTAAATAAATACATGTGGCGTAGGTAAAAATCAGATGCTTCGCTCCGCAATACAAAAACAAATCCTTATTAAAAAATATATACCATGAGCCAACGTCATGCGTTTTCGGTTTCTGATTCACCATAATCATAAGCCTTATATTGACGCTCGAGTGTCCTTTCACTATGTAGGCTTCTTAATTTTCTTAACATGGATGCGAAAGCCAGGGGCACCTTTACCGCGTCGCATTTGTTTCAGTTTATCGGCGGCCTTTCCTTTGTTTGCCTCCTGAAGAGCAAATATAAGCTGGTTAATTGAACTTAATTTTCGGCACCTTACTCACCTTAGCGGATACGTTCTTGAGCTTGCCACCGATCTCCCCGGAACAGCGTGTTGCCCCGCAGAAGCAAGCCTTCTTGCGGTTGTTCATTAGGTCAGCCCACAGATAGTTGAAGGTAAGCTCGGTGTTCTGCCCAGGGAAATTATAAAATAGATCAATATGATCTTTAAGTTTTGGGTTTTTTTACGTACCGCAGGAATGTCCTTGATGGCAAACAGGCCCACGCGATGAATGCTGTTTACGGTCCACTTCTGAGTCTCGCAGTTTGGCTCGCATGAATGATTCATGAACCGGGCTAAGTTGCCCTTCGGACCCGCATCGATTATAAAGTCCTTCTCCACGCCCAGAAAGTAGTAGTTCTCGTCTCGGTCCCGCTGCTTCTGCACCATACGTTGCTGGAACTCGGCGTGGTTAATCACCTCGCCGACATATTCGATCACGAAATCACCCTGTGCAATGGGTTCCCGGCACACCAGTCCGAACCCTCGCTCGTTCATGTAGACCACCTCCATTTGGGGCGTTTTGCGCATCTCAAACATTTGGTTCTCGCAACGCTGGCCGGCACGGCAGATTTCAGGATTGCACTCGTTGAACAGCAGGCGGTTGATGCAGCCAGAGTCAGGCCCGCAGGGATGCTCAGCGTCAGACGGACAGCCGCAGGCACTTATGTCCTCCATATTCAGGGTTAAGCGCAACGGCGGCACCGCCTTATTGACCTTGATTCTCACGTAGGGCGGCGGATGCAGCTTACTGGTGCTTTGGCGTCCAATGGCCTGTTCTTTCCGACGTTCCTTGACGATCCGAAGGAAGCGCGTCGCCTCCTCCACGCCCTTGTTGTAGCTTCTGTGCAATAGAGTCTTTGTCCTTTGAGAATCTCCTGAGAGTTTGTCGCCCTCGATATAAAGGTAAACGCGACGCCGCGATATCCAACCGTGATCGTGGGTGCCGAAGAATCGCACGACAAAGTCGTTTTCACCGTGGGTCTTATTCAATATGTTCCTAGGTATCTCGGTGGGCGGCAGGATGATTGCCGGCCACCAGCGGAAATTGTTAAACTTGGCCCACACTATCTCGCCGTACAGCGGCATTCTTCCACTCTCGCACTCCTCGCAGATGTATTTCTCGCTCTTCTCGATAGGAATATTGCGGCAATGGGCGTGCACAGCGATGGGGCAGGTTTCGCAGCAGAGAAGTTCGCCGCCCTTCACGCAGATGCAACACCATATTACGTTGAGGTGCGCATCCGATTTGGGTATGCTGTGTCGCGGACAAATGATTTTGGTGGCAGTGAGTATCTGGGTGCCGGCTGGAATGCAATGTGAATCCTGGTGATAGGTGGCGGGGCAGTGGGTACACTTGGCCAGCTTGGAATTTCCTACCTGCTGGAACCTGCTGCTGGGATCGAGACACACGCAGGTGTGGCATACGTGCCTCGGACAGCGCGGCGAAATCTTGCTCGTATTGGCTTGAGGCCAATACTTGCAGCAGTCTGTGTGGAAGCGCTTGCCACACATGGGCTGGCTACAGGTCAGAAGCTTATTATCGGCCGTGGGTTGGGACTGCTGGGGCTCTTCCCCCTTAGCAGCATTAGATGGTGGTTCAACCTGGTGACATAAAACACACTTTTCGTTTTCGCCCGATTCGCACTCATGACAGACTAATGGAGCGGTGATTGTAGTGTCCATCGTGGTGGTAGGCACCACGGCATCGGCTGTTACGTGCTCCGAATCAGTAGGACTGGGTGACTTGGAGGTGGATGGTTGGAGAGACAAGGCCATTTTTCGACTCCCTGTCTTGGGCATTTTTTGTCCCGACTTCTTGCATTCCAAGCAGTCGGCATGCAGCCAACTGTTACAGCCGTTTGAACATCGTTGCATCCCGTGGCCCGACTCGTAGCAGTATTTGCACACCGGCTCGCGGCTGATTCCGCGAAAGAGATACTTGCTGTCCAGCTGTAAAATGTCCTGGACAACCTCGTCAATTGGCCGGTTAAGAGACTTCTTCGGCTTCGGAATCTCCAGGGGCCGGCGTTCCACTAATGGCTCCGTGGGCGTAGGACTCGACGCCACCACAGGGGTCATGCTGCGTCGTACCATTAGAGTTTTCAATCGATTTGAGAGCCGTTTAATGGTGCCAACTCCCCGGCCACGCTCTAACACAGATGAGCCCAGCTGCTGATCCATCTCGCCGCTGGCTATGTCCCGCTCTAGCTCGCGCATCTGGATGTACCTAAGCGACCAGATGTTGCTGACCACGCCGAGCAAAACCTTTTCCACCTTTTCCTCCGATCGGTGCACCATCACGTACTCTTTGACGGCATCGAAAAGCTGACCGAACTCGGGATTCTCGTAGATGCTGGCATCCGGTGTGAGGATTTTATCAGTGCTACTACCAGCCAGGGCCTGGCCTGGTAATGGGGTCACGGCCAGGGAATTCGAAGTGCCAGTTTCAGCCTCGTTGCCGTCGCTCAGCTTACGCCGCTTGGCTCGCATCTCGTTCCTGACCTTAACAGGCGAGAAGGCTGGACTGAAGGGAGACTCGGACCGCTCCCGCTTCAAGTCAAGCATCAATGGCCTGTTGTGCAGGTTGTCATTCGAGTCGTACAAACTGCTTCCAACATCCGAGGTGTCCTGCATCATGGAATTGGTTCGTTTGCGCCGTTGCTTATTAATTGTGCTGGAAAAAGGAGAAGTCGAAAAATGCGATTAGACCACCAAAGGATTTAAGATATAGGTAAAAAAAAACCTTAAAAATCAACATGTACACTTACACAACGCTCTCGTATATCTGGAAGAACTTCTCAAGACGATCGCCGTACGGGAGCTGGGCAACGATCTGGGCCTCATCAATGGCCTGCCGCCATATGGAGACCTTCGTCCGCTTGGGTACCATTTGCCGGTACTTGGCGCTCTTCGGACCGTGCCTGGCAAGTACTTCCTCGCGCTGGTCCTCGAACGCCTTAAGACCGGCGAAGGGCAGTAGATTTTCGGCCTTTATCCAGTTGCGCCTTCCGTTGTCCGCGAAG
This sequence comes from Drosophila jambulina, assembly GCA_018152175.1. NCBI lineage: Eukaryota > Metazoa > Arthropoda > Insecta > Diptera > Drosophilidae > Drosophila > Drosophila jambulina. The sequence goes on along the minus strand of JAECXH010000012.1, from coordinate 7,267,782 downwards.
AAGCGCACATGCACCTGAATGGGCACCGAAGTATTGTCCACGGACGCACGCTGCGGATGACCCTGCACGTTGCCAACGATCTGATCAAACGGATCCGGACATACCATGCACGGCCAGAAGCAGTATGTGAAGATCTTGCCCCAGAACAAATCACCCACTTGATAAGTGGGCCAACCGGAATCGGTGACAATGGACATGCCCTTGGCGCTGTCTATGCTTACGGAGGATGGCGATTTTAGCATGACATTTACCTCAAACGCAGTGGAACTCAGTTCAGCTGGTGGTGATTTTATATCCACCTCTGTGGAGGCGGCCATGGGCAAAGCAAATATCAGTTCCTTTGATTCTTTGCTGATTACAGCTTCAGCTGCAGCTAAGTCTCTAGTTGGCATATACTCCTCTTCAGCTCTTGAGCTGGAACTATCCTTCGGACTAACATCCAGTTGCATGGCAGACACAGCTTCAGTCTCAGTCTCAGTCTCTGATTTGATATTGAGTGTAATTTCGGTATTTTTTTTCGTGGCCTCTTCATTTAAGAGACCGTCCTTGTCGTTCGACTCTTTCTTTACTTCAATCTTTTCAGGGGCCTCGGGTACGGGATCGCCCTCGGCATTTAAATCGAAAGTCGCCTTCGATTTGGTTATTCGCTTCATTTTGCGCTTTAGCTGCTTTCGAACGAGCGAGTTGCCCTGGTCTTCGGCATCCGCCTCGAAGCCCGTGCTGTTGGGCGAACTGGCCCCGTTCTTGATCAACAGTTTCTCAATGGGGCTCAAGTAGCTGTGGCTTCCGCCGCGCTCGGGGAGCTGCGCGCTTGCGCCATTCACGACGTCACCTTCCCTGGTGGTAATAGGTGATGCATTGTCCCGGAACAGGGTCTCGCAGGTACTACTACTGTTTAGGGCTGCCGCCGCTTGGTGGGCGCGTCGGCGTGTCGAGCGAACCGTGTCGTCAGAGTCGGATAGCGGAGTGGGTGAATTCGCGTTGGCAAAGCCAATGTATTTGGGACTCAGATTCGACTGTAAATTGATTAGATCGCGCTTCCCTGAAACGACAAACACAGGCGTACAGCAAGCATACACACACACATACACATTAGCATATGGTCGGCAAAGGCGGGAACGTTCTATGTACTCACTGATCACAGCGGAGCGCCGTGTCTGCTGGTGTTTGCCTGTCGGCGTCTGGGTGTCCACGTCCGCATCGAGCTCCGTCTGCTCCGCCACCTCAGCATCGGCAGCTGCACCTGGAGTTGCAGAAGTGGGCTGCTGGGTGTCCGAGACTTCTGATGCCACCGATTCGGCGTTGCCCGCAGCTCCGTCATCGGTGGCTATATCGGCCGCGGAATGTAGCAGTACATTGCTTTGTGCTCCCCCACCATCTATTTCGGAGTGTGCACCCGCAGTCAGCTTCATTATGTGAATTAATTGCGCTATCTATAAACCAAACACAACCAGAAAGAAGAATACTAATTCCAAATAACAAGCGCTTCGCGTGCGCCAAAAATGCTGTTGTGTGACCGTACCTGTGCATCTGTGTGACCATTATAGTCCGTCATAAAAAGAGCGGATTTCCTCCTCCACTGCAACTGGTCACGCTTAAATTGATCGCGACAGGCATAGCCAGACTTTTTCAGTTTTCTTAATTTTAGCTCTTAACGTTCTTTGCATCGGTTAAAATCTCTCAATATAAGTGTATAGTCCAAGGGTTATGTGAAAAAATTATATTTTCCCTGGAAAAGAGCTTAAAAACCATCGTGAAAGGATAGCTAATTTCCCGAAAGTATGACCAGAGTGTTTACTAATCATATGTTCGCCATTCAGACAGGCACAACGCGGGAATTTTGAAAATCCCATATGCAGGGAATGGGAAAGAGCCCCCCCACCCATTTACATTATTCACTCCTTCAGAAAAAAGTATGCCTTATATAAATAACTTTGTATAAATGAATATATTTTAGGTATCAAGTGTTTCATATTTTATACTTTGTTCTTACTTGCTATTCAGAAGTTCAATGGAAATATTGTTGTTGTGTTGGCCTTATAAGCATTTTACACGACTTGAGAGAATGTCGTTGTTCCAAATTCCACAGACCCCACCAAAAACCACCATCGGAGTCCAATGAGGTCTTACAGTCGTAGTACTTTCCATTCAAATTGCTAAAAAAGAGCAATAATATATAGTTGGGATATTAAGTATAGACTGTGGTGCCATGTAACTCGGTATTATTTTTACCATTCAGCACCGATCCACCATCCGAAGAATTCATAATATTCCGCGGGGTTATAAAGTGTTTTAAGCACCAAATATTGATTATTTTCACCTTTCCGCAAGGAGTCGCCAGCATTCCCAGAATATTGACCAAGACTCTTCAACTTGTACTTATCTGCCTGGTCGCCCACTACAAAGTGATCATATCTAGCGAAAGCTTTTGTATCATCGAAATCAACGAGTTCAAAATATAATTCATGTCTCCTGCTGGCAGTCAACTCGTGTATGTTACCACAACCAAGCCAGAAGTCTCCAATTAGGTCACCAAAGCCTTTCAAACAATCATTAGGTCTCTTAGAGTCAAATGCGACACGACCATCGATTGGACGCCGTATAACCATCCATCCATAACCCTAGGAAGTGTGACAAATTGAATAGAAGGGATTTTGGTGCAGTTAAGAAAGACTAGAGCATTACTCTTATCTTGGGTAGGCACAACCTTCTTCACTGTGTCATTGTTGGCTTGGGCTTCGAGCTTGGCGATATGCTCATCTTTCTCTTTTAGAATGTATTCATATTTCTTCGTTTTATGCAGTTCGAAAAGTTTATCGTTTTTTTGTGCCAGTTCAAGTTTCAAGGCCTCCATATCGGGATTAAGATTGTAAAATGCAGTTTCAGCGCCTTCAGTTTGCTTTGGGTTTTGCCCAGAGGTATTCTTGGTCACCGATTTACTTTGGCTTAAGTCTGACGAAGTTTGCAATTCAATCATTTGATTCTGCATGGTTCTTATGATTAAGTCCTTACTTTGCGTAATTACATCGGTTAATATTTTAAGCGACTTAATTACATCCTCCTTATCCTTGGTCTTTTTCTTTTTACTTGCTAAATAAATGTCAGCTATTGTCAACTTGCCAGCCAGCTTGTTTATTTGGGATTGCTTCCGTCTCATCGTTATTTTCAGTGCTTGAATGACCCGGGATCGGTCGCCAACTCCACTACGTAGAGTTTCCAAATCCGAATTTATGTATGTGCATTATTTTTAGGTTTTAATTAAGAGTTAAACTTATTTGCACCTACGGAATTATTTTCAGTGGTAGATTCAAGTGATGATCCGCAAGGCACTTGGGAGAGTTTGTTAAGTTGGTCTGCGAGTTGCATGGCGCTTGTATGGCTGGATTCCCTTTAAACAAATAAATAAAAGAGCTTATTAGCAGTTTAATTGCGATCTTTTGATTCCGGTGTGGCCAAAATCATCAAATAGTCGATATTTTGCCTTTTTAAATAATTCGAAAGAAACATCGATGTTTTTCTTACCAGAGCAAGAACTGAAAAAATTGTATGTACGTTCAAGTAACTTTTTTTAAAGCTTTTTAAAAAAAAAAAAAAAAAATTTTACAAAAAATTGGGCATCTATTTGAAACAGTATGGCAGCGCCAATGTCGTGAGCCCTTCACGAGTGTAATCGATTCAAGTATGACCAGCTGTCGCTGCGACGTAAATCCGCCCACCGATGTTACAAAAATATACATCGATGTGTTTATGCAGCTGAACAACACAACATGGACGAATTTATAAAGACGCTCATTGCTGAGGTCAAGTCCCAGGGAGTTTTCGACGAGTTTCGCTTCAACTGCTGCCTGGCGGACGTGGACACGAAGCCGGCGTACCAGAATGTGCGAACCCGTGTGGAGACGGCGGTCAACGACTTCCTGGCCAAGCAGCACTGGACGCCAGACACCAACAAGGTGCAGCTGCGGGAGAAGCTGCGCAAGCACCTCCTAGAGTGAGTACATGGGATGAAGATTTGGTAACATAAATAGACATCTCGTGTGCTGTAGCTCCGAGGTGCTGGACAAGGGCGTCGACCAAATCGTGGACCAGGTGGTCAACCCCAAGGTCGCCACTATATTCGAGCCAAAGATCGAGAGCATCGTCTACAAGTACCTGGGCATCACCCCGCCGCCACCGCCACCGAGGCCTGCCGGGCCTCTCTTGCCCGCTCCGCCTTTGCCGCCATTTGCTGGCCACATGAACGGCAGCAGCCTACTCAGGGTGGAAACTGGCGCTGATGGGTTGATGCCCACCGACCTGGAACAGATCAGTCCGGACTCCGACCAGGCCACCATCAAGTCGGACCTAAAGGACGAGAGTAAGGACGACGACCTGCCGCCCGGAGTTGACGAGAGGAACTATGACGAGGACACCTCGCCCTCGTACGAGCCATTGAGCGAGGATAAGCCTGGTTCGAGTAAAGAGCTGAACAACGGGTTGCTAAATCATTCGGACTCGATCAATGGGGTATCGCAGGCGTCACAGCTCTCGCAAGTGTCCAGCGACAGCCGCCTCACGATTGCCTCCTCTACAGAGTCAGTGACGGAAGCACAGCGCGCTGCGCCAGCCAACAACAGCATGGAGCATGGAGGCAGCATGCCCGCCAACATATCGGAGGAGGCGCAGATGCCAAAGTTCAGCGAGAACTCCAGCGATGCGAGTGTCGCTTTTGGCGTGGACAACAGCAGTCGACAACTGCACTTTGATATTAAGCAGGATGCAATAACCTTTGAGGGTTGGTAATTGTCCCAAAATATGTTTATTTTATCGTTAACATTACAATTTTTATAGGCACTGAGCGAAGAAGTTCCGTGTCAGGCACGAACGGTGGTCCACTTGAACTCTCCATTGAAGACGCCATAATGTCAGAGGTAAAGGCGAATATATACGATGCCAACAATGCCAGCATAGATTTGAAACATGTTCATCAACCACCACTACCACCATTACCAAAAGTTGAGCCCGAGCCCGTTCAACCACCAGCACCACCAGATGCTGAGCCGGAACCTGCGCAGCCACCACCACCACCACCGCCACCACCAGAAATTAAAGAGGAACCTGTACAGCCACCAGCACCTCCAGAAGTCAAGCGAGAACCTGAACAGCCATCACCACTTCCTGAAATTAAACTGGAACCTGTACAGCCAGCAACACCACCAGAACTTAAATCAGAACGTGAGCCTATTCTAAAAGTAGAATCACCTGCCACTCCACCAGCGACTGAGAGAAGCAATGGATCTCTTTCAGAGGCCTTTGTTCAGGATGGTAAGCCGAAGGAACGTGAGAGTCTCTTGAAGCAGGAATCCCAGGAACCGCCAACCGTGGCAGGCGAAGTGAAGGAAGAGAAACCACAAGTATTTGCCTACCCAGATGAGGCTGAGGCACCAAAAGGCGAGGTCGCCAAAGCCATTGAATCCACAGCGTCGCCTTCTTCGGTATCGTCACAGTCTAAGAGTAGCTCACGGGATAAGGACAAAGATAAGGAGCGAAGGAATCACAGTCACTCGGATGATAAGCAGCGGCGAAAGAGCAGAGATCGGGATCGCGATCGTGACCGCGATCGCGATCGCAGCCGGGACAAATCGCACAGCAAACATTCCTCAAGCTCTAGTTCAAAGCACTCCTCATCGCGCTCATCCAGCTCGCAGCACAAGAGCAGCAGTTCCAAAAACGACAGGAGCTCTACTAGCTCATCGAGCAAAAGTCATCGGGAGTCATCCTCCTCCAAGCGGACGTCCTCCACGTCCTCATCACGCCACGAGTCTTCTTCCTCCTCCTCGCACAAGAAACACAAATCGAGTTCATCTTCTTCACGCTCGGATCGGGATAAGGACAAGGATAAAGAAAGAGAGAGTCACAGTCGGAGCCACCATAGCAACAGCAGTTCTTCATCCTCAACCAAGAGGAAAGATCATGACCGAGGGCGCGATCGTGATCGCAACAAATCTAACAGTGCCACGACAGCACCAATACAGGATGATCACACAGAGAGCAAAGCGAAGCTAAATAAGCGAAGGAGCTCTGACTCCAACGATGAGGGAAAACCTCCTGGCTCGAGTTGTCCGCTAAAGAGCTCCCGGCCAGTGGTGGCACCGGAAAAAGCCGGCGAGTCGGTGGAGAATGGCAATGGAACGAACGGCAACTCCAATTGTGGCAGTGGCAGCAATGGCGCCTGTGACAGTGCGTCCACTGTAAGCAGCGGGGTTGTCATCGTCAGCGACAGACTTCAGCAATCGTCGAGTAGCTTTATTGAACTGACTGCTGGTTTCCAGTCTCAGAGGGAGGAAGATTGCAAAAAGGACGAAGTGGCTGAACAAAATGTAGATCAGACCGAGGAACCTGCAACCCAAGAGGATCGGTTAAGTTCAGAACCTCAAAAGTCTGATAAGGCTGATAAGGCTGAATCCGTACCTAATTCTTCTGACGAGGAAAGCATGCGTGGTGATGAGCCGGGAGGGGTATTAGCAGAGGCTGAAGACAAATCGGAACCCGAGGCCTCAGAGCCCTCAGAAGGAAGCTTATCAGAGGCTATGCAAAAAGAGGATGTGAAAGCCGAGAATATGCCCGCCACACAAGTTCTTCACTCCAGTGATGACGAACCAGCTGAAGATGTTGTCACCCACTTTGAAGAAAACGCTGACGAGTTTACGGACCGTCTGCAGCTCATCAATAGACTAATTGAGGATGGCCAGAATTTGGTGAACCAGTTAAGCGAGGACCATGCCCAGGTAGAGGCAGCTCACATACGGGAAATGCGCAGGAGAACAGTCAAGCGAAGATGTAGCAGCCTCCAGGAACAGCCACAAGTTGGACGGGAATCGACACCGCCGCCGCTCTTCGCCAGCCTGGGTAGTAGCACCTCTGGCAGTCCCACAAAAAGGCTCCGTCAGGAAGAGCCGAAGTCGTCGCCCACGCCCTCCGAGGCGAGCGTCAACTCCAAGGAGAACGAGGCTCTGGAGAAGCAGGAGCACGGTAAGTACAGTGTCTTGAACAAGTATCATATTCTTAAGCCAATCAGTATGTATCTGAGGGAAACCACTGATCAGGGAGCATCGAATCTTTTGACGAACTCCGAAATTTTCGATCCATCCCGCAACTAAAACATCTCATGCTCATCCTCATTGTGATTTCTCTACCACCTCTATTTTCTCCACATGCATCCACATAATTTAATAAATTAATAAACATATCTAGCTGTGTGTGAGGCTAGCCAAATCTAAGCCGTGCTGGGTAAGCGCCTTTACGCGCGACTTCCGGTTGCCGACACTGTGAAATTGATTCCGAGAACTGTGATTAATACGCTTGTTTATTCTGCAGACGCTTTGAATGCCCGCCGATTCAGCCAGAAGCTCTGCCAGCAGCAAAGGTACACCAATGATGATCTCTACAAGCCCCGTCCAATCCTGTCGCAGCGCTCTCGTCGCCGGGGCCTGGACTCAATCCTCTAGCTATTTCGAATCGAACTGTTATCCGGATAAAATAAAAAAAGGCAACTGTTGTTAATGCATTTGACATAAAACTAAATATTTCTTCTTTCATCCGTTTAATGGGTCTTTTTGCCTGCCAATCGGGGTTCTTTCTGCTTTTCTTTTCGTTTGAATTCTTTAACAATAAAATTGTAATTGTACAGCTACACCTTACAGTTTAATAATAGTCGGTGTAGCCTATTCGTATATATATATATATATATATTATGCATATATATATAAACAAAAATAACAGTGAACGTAATAATATTATGCATCATTATTGTGTATCTGGGGATTCTGGCTGTCCCCGGGACCGCGGCACTAGACTGCGGTACAACGAAAGATGTGTGATGGTTGATGGGTAAAACAATGCTGAGAAACGAGCGATCAAGTGCCCGAAGAGGACAATTGTAGCCAGGCTACAAGTCTACAGTGGGTCAGGCTAGCTAGTTAAGATCGGGTCTGGATTGGGGAATCTGGGGAGACTCCTGCATGCAGTTCGAACTCGGGTTATCTAGTATCTGCGGTATGTTTATATTTTGTAACATCTCAGTTTGAAGATTTCAGTGTTTGTAATTTGATTACTAATTATTGAAGCTTTCCTCGCTTCCGTGTGCTTTACATTTTTGCTCTCGGTTACTTTACAACGATCAACATAAATATATAGGCGTATATACTTTGAAACTTGTTTAAAAAAAATAGTATGTATAAATGTAGTAAATCATATTTGTAATACATAATAGTAGGTAATAGTATTTTACAAGAAGGTTCTCTCATTTCGAAATATAACAGATACATTTTCATTATCATTAGCATTACTTTTAACAAGAATTTCGTATTGTTCCTAAATCTGTGTTTGTGTATAGGCTGTGTGTGTTTGGAGTTTTGCGTAGGTGTGAGAGCGAGAGTTTTGTGCAGAACAACAACTACGATTTAACCTCCGACTATGGAGTGATAAAACTCTCTCACCGACTCCCCGCAGAGTATTCATACAAGCAGCTGGGGCCAGGGAGATGAAGGTGAACGTGGATGGTCAGCGCAGCGCCCGCAGGCGTTTCAAACACCGTGTCGTCGTCGTCCACCTGCCAACAGTCTTCACTTCCAACGTCCCCGACCCCGACCGCCAACTAATAGCTACGCTTAGGTTTAGCTGTCGCTGCTGCTGCAAACGTTTCGAACGCAGGCCTCGCTCGCGGCCACGCCCACCGGTGCTGCCTACGTGGAGAAGCCACGCCGGTCGTACGGACTCTCGACGTCCGTGTGCCGTGTATGCATGTTGATTGTGGGCGCGACGGGTCGCGTAGACAGCTCACACACCGTCTTGATGGCACCGGAGGCGTTCACCGAAGTGGGAGCGGAGTGGATGGTTGTGGCGGTGTCCTTTACCGTCTCCCTGTCGCGATCCTTATCGCTCTGCTCCTCATCATCGGTTCTGGGCAGCACGTAGTCCGCTTTGCGGGTTTCCGAGCGTCCAGCAATTGACGATTTGTACTGTTCCCGGTCCAAGCCGCACAAGTAGAACTTAAAGAACTCGTACGTGGACCAGCATATAGCCGTGGCGGGCATCGAGTAAAGCACACGGGCAGTCATGCCCCTGAAGAAGCCCAATGGTCCAGCCATGTGGTAGATCTAAAGGAAGTTCATTTAGCGATAAAAACATTTAAAGACAATTTAAAATAGTTTCTGGACTAATATCCACCTTTCGGCTGGCCTCGATCATGCCGCGCGTCAGACCAGTCTCCTGAGTGTTCAATAGCGTCTTCACTACGTCCAGGGGCGTAGTGATGGCCGCCGCACATGCTCCAGCTGCCGCTCCCGCGGCCATGTGCACCGGAGGATTGTATTTTCGATCCAGATTTAACTGCAAAGCACAAGGAGTTTATGCGTTACTTCTTGCTGACAAATCATACAAATTTTCACGGACACTTACTTTGTTCTGGAAGAACTCGTATGTGGTAAAATGTATTGTCTGATATGGTAGGTTCATGACCAACTGCGTGCCGTAGGCTCTGTAGAAGGCCTTGAAGCCTTCCTTCTTGTAAATGTCCCGGACGCAGGATACCACCGATGTGTAGGGCGAGTTGTACATTTGCATGCGCTGCTTGATCACGTCCGTGGGGCTGGAAATGGCGTCGTGTATGAGTGTGGCCACCACTCCCGAAATCACTGTAAGAGGCGATCGTTGTTAGGGGTCGATTGTGGAGCTTAGTTTCTATTCAAGACTTACCATAGTTAAGGTTGCTCACTGTTGTAAACTTGGCCGCCACCTCCTTAGTCATTTCATAGGCAGCAAAGTAGAGTGAATGCGCTGGACCAGCGCCCAAGACCACAGCGCTGGCTCCACGAATGGGTCTAAAGATCACAAGGAGACGTAAGTCGTGTGACCAATCGTGTGATCCCTAGCTAATGCTTACCTTAAAAGACCCTCACGTGTCACCATGTTCCGAAAGGTTGACAATATATTCAGGTTATTTGTGGGCGGTGAAAGGCTCTGCATGCGGGTCTATAATACGCAGTAATAGAGCGATTAAAATAATTGCATATTTGTGAATTATACAAAGAGCCCTTCTTTGTAGTATTTCATATTGTTTGTCCTAAAATAAAGTGGATAATCGCTGGTGCGTCAGAGCTACTAACTGGTTCCCCTGATAGCAACATCAAACATTCAGAGAGTTAATCTAAGCTGAGAGAACTTGGCCGATAAGACTCGCTCTTCTGCAAGTCATTGTTTCTCATGATATATTCTAGACCCAAACACTACAAAACCTAATTGTGGGACTACCCGTTTTAAATTTCTTTCTTTGACATTGTAGAGACCTCAAAATGTGAATTTCATCATTACAAGTCATACAGAATTGATAGAATGATTTTCTCGAAACTAGAACCTGAAGTGGAATAACGAAATAGAATTAATATCCATTACTTAGGGATGGTTTTGATAAATATATGAATTATCTGAATTGCTGACGAGAACATTATAAAAAGCTTATGCTAACCTCGTCTACATTTAAGTGTTTTCCATAGGCAATTACTTTTTTGTTTCAAACAGACAAGCGTATTAACAGATATGAATGAAAAACAAAAATAAATATATACTATTTGCCTTGCTGGGGAAAAACTTTCGCTTATATATAAGCAAGTCGCTGATATATTTGCAATCGTCAACGTAATACACACGCTTACATATGCACTTGATTGCACATATATTTCTAGGCGTGCCTGTCAGCCACAAAGCGGCAGCATCCAAGTTGTAAATTACGGGGACGTGGGCTTTGCGATGGAGATAAGATTTCCCGGATAGCACCCCTACCATATCCATATACAGTATTTTGTGCTGCTATCAATCAGAAGTCAACAGGCAATTCAAGGTGAAAAACAGTCTAGAGAGCAGTGAAAACCTAATTAAATGGTACTACGAACCAATAGAAGATAGAGAGAACCTTACATAAACAGTCGACAGAACTTCGCGATGAGGGGGAGTAGGCGGCTCCGTGATTCATAGATCCGATCATTGCGCCAGCAGCCCCCTTATTGAGTGCCACTGATAAGACGGACAAAGTGTGAAATCAGAATGACAACGCTGCGCCCGTAATTATTTATAAACCTACGCAAAATAATGCGAATTGCCGTTGCTCAATTAAAAGTTCTTTGCGCTGGCTACCACAACTCATCAAAGTGACTGCAGGGAGACTCTAATAATGACGCCGGGAATCCCGGCCAGGCTTTAGGCTGGCACCAAACTGCTTGCCGGCTGTCACCGAACCATTTGACGACACATGTGGCGGCCAGAGCTCACGAAAATCAATAGACACGAGTGGGGTATGGCGGACCGAGAATCGGTCAATATTAAATAGCACTGACACACTCGGCGTATACATATCCAGTACATGACGCAGGTAGCTAGATTTGCATATGCCTAAGTAGCGAATCACTTGGCTCCAGCAACATTAGGTTAAGTGATCAACTGGCTCGATAAGAGATAATGGAATGGTAGTGGCATGCCGACTGTCACCAGCAGTGCGGCTAATCTTATCGGTGCAGCATAAACCAATGGAACGTGCTCCGATAAGCACAAAAGTGTCGGTGGCTATGGCTCCCAAAAACCGAAGCCCCAAGAGCTCTTGGCTGCACTCGAGGTGCCCGAGGAATTACATCACGATTATGCCTAAGCAGTGGGCACTTGGCACACACAAAATTCGATTGTGTACGCGCGTTTGTGAGGTTAGGTATGCTTGTTTACGCTCCTCCGGTTACCAGCTGGTTCGCTAGAAGCGCGCTCACCTTGACAGAGTCCAGCGGATACATGACCAGGTGCTCCAGCACACCCGCTATCCCTCCCGCCGTCATGTTCACTCCCACGCTGGTAGTGGGCAGAGACTCGTAGTCGTCAATGTTCATGGTGGATCCGGTGGTGGTGCTGCTACTACTGCGGGCTGCTTGTGAATTGCGGTTGTGCCCTTGCTGTGCCTGCTCCTCTTACGACGGTGATGACCTGCTAGTCGGGACCAGTTCTAGAGCCAGTTCCAGTTCGCACACACAGTTACAGCCGCTTTCTCCTCTAGGACCAAGTCGCACGCACATAAACCGGAGCCGGGACGGGGATAACGCTGCCTGGTCAGCAGTTTGCGCGACTTTAGCCGGCGTAGCGATATGAACACGGGACAATTTTGTTGTATAACACGGACCCGACGGGACGACGGGGGAAAACGATACGCGGGCGGGGGTGGCAGGGCCGTATGGTGTGGTATGCGGTGTGCGAATGAGGTGGTATGCGAAACTACTAATTGACACTGCTGCTGATGCGGCTGCTACTGCTTCTCCGCCGCTGCTGCTGCTGTTGCTGTTGCTGCACGACTAAGATAGACGACACGCTCCCCGAGTCGCTTGGATTCGGAGCGAAGAGGTGTTTCTGCGGTTGCTCTGCCCGCGGCCGCCGTCGTTGTTCTGCTGCTGCTACGGGTGTTTTCTGGATATATACAAGTAGGTTGTAGGCGGGTTCTGCCCGGAACGGAGTTTAAATGTGTATTGTGTTTGGCAACTCACGCAAATGTACCAAGATTACAGAAATCATTAAATTTCTTGCCCAATAAACAAGCCTCGTGCAAAGGTGACCGTGGCTGGCCACGGAAAAACATACCAACAGGATTACGAATATACCAGAAATGCAGTGCGATATTTATATCGATATTTCGATATAATGACTAGAAGTATCGCGAGCAAATCTTTTGTTTATAAAAATACCGATATCTTTTCTTACATCTCTAGAAGAAAATTGGACGCGTGCTCCGGGGAATCTCAGAAAAATCGTGTAAAATAGGCGATCTGGATAAAGAACAGGGGCAATAGCAAGTTTCAAAAAATTGGGAAAAGGTAATTTCGTCCTGGCAGTATGAACTGAAGTTGGTTACACGCGTACATATTGTGCAAAATCGTTGCAATAACCTCTTGCGTTGTGCGAGGGTGGATGAAATCCAAAATGGCGAACGCGATGCGAAAATTTGTGTGTTAGCAGTCGAAGGCGTCGCAGCTATTAATTCACCGGCTTAAAAGAGCATTCGGAAAGCAATTTGCGGAGTTTTTATTTGCAGCACTTACAGCACTAGCTAAAAGTGACGTCTTTCGCTTAAAGTTTTGATACATCCGGCTAATGCTTGTTCTCCTTCTCCTTCCCAGAAAATGGCGAACGCTGACGTGCAATACAATTACGGCCAGCAGGACAATGGCGACAACTACAACGACGACAGCAACCAGCAGCAGGAGGATGATGACCAATATGACGGCGACTGCGCCAATGTGAAGATCGAAAACGTGGTTGAGAGCCCCAAGTTCGTTCGGTTACGCGGCCTGCCCTGGTCTGCCACGCACAAGGAGATCCTCGACTTCCTGGAGAACGTAAACGTGACAAACGGCTCGCAGGGTATCCATCTGGTAACCAGCCGTGTGGACGGCAAGAATACCGGCGAGGCTTATGTGGAGGTGGCCAGCCAGGAGGACGTCGAGGAGGCCCGCAAGCTGAACAAGGCCAGCATGGGACACCGCTACATTGAGGGTTTGTTAATGGGGTGGACTGTACCATTTGTGCCTTAAATGCATTTTAGAATTCCCGTCGATTTACCCTTCCTTTAATTTAATTTTTAAAAATCTTTAAGAGAAATCTAAGCAGAGAGGAGAACGCATCACATCAGATTTTATAAGAATTATTTATTTGAGATCTGTGGATTTGTACCATGAGTTAGAAAATTTTAAAATTTTTAAAGTATCTGAGCATTTTATTTGAATTTCTTAATCATGTTAATATTTTTTTTTTAGCATGAATTTGAATCGCCACTACTAAAACGATTTGCAAAGATTACTCAAAATAAGATGGTTTTTTTTTTTTTTATAATTGAAGCATTTTCCAACCCTTAAAAATTACATTAAAGAAATGATTAATTATATGATTAAGAAAAACGTCGTTTTTAAAAATCCAATTTACTTTCGCATGCATTTTTTTTCTTGATAATTAAAATTCAGGTTTCCTCAAAGTATAGCGGTTTGGCGGTTACAACCGCAACATTATCTTGATACTTTATCAAGTTAAAATGTATATAGTATATATATATATATCAAGGGCTTTTAGATGACATTCACAAGCAAGTAGCAAAACATTGGAATTGCGACAAAGCTAGATTAGAAATCAAATTATTTTAAAATCACTTTAATTCTGAAAATACCTTATTTTTTTTATAAGCGATGCATTTTCTTAAAGCTGTCTTTTTGTCTCTATGATCAGTTTTCACCGCCACACCCAAGGAGGCCAAGGAAGCCATGCGTAAAATCAGCGGCCATGGAAATGCCTTTGTGGTGAAACTTCGTGGTTTGCCATATGCCGTCACCGAGCAACAGATTGAGGAGTTCTTCTCGGGTAAGTATCCCCTACTCTGTCCCACTTTCCGTACTCTAGGTACCCTCAAGGAACAAACACAGTGGTTGACCGCATGTACTTATTATTGCACTTCGTTGAGATTTGGTCTGCGGTCCCTTTTTCAACTTTACACTTTTCATATTAACTACACACTTGCATAAACTCTACATTCGATTTGGGCCCCTGCCTATGTGGATGTTGTGGGGTTGGCGGTCCACGCAGCTCCCCCATAAAGTCACGTCCGTTTGGTCCGGTAAATCTTTACTTCATTTTTGTTTGTTGGCATATCCCAATGAATTTTTGGGTAAAACTCCGATCATTATTCACACATCTACGAGAGCTTCAGGAACTGGGTTCTGTAGTTTACATTGTGGTCGGGAAATCTCGATTGCAACACCTCCCCACCTTGTTTACGCGGCTGCATTGCTTACATTTTTTATTTTAAAAGAAAACTTGCTCCTTCCGAGAACCTACCAAAGTTCTGCGATGCAAGAACCAAACTGTAACCTCATTTATCAACCTCTGTATTTCTGTTTCTCTCTATCTAAGCTTAATATTCCTGCATAATGTATATATATATAAAATCTATATATTTGTATAAATCTTTGTTGGTTATCGTCATGGGCAGGGTTGGAAATCAAAACGGATCGGGAGGGCATACTTTTTGTTATGGACAGAAGGGGTCGTGCAACTGGGGAAGCTTTTGTTCAGTTCGAAAGCCAGGATGACACTGAACAAGCCTTGGGCCGAAATCGGGAAAAAATTGGGCACAGGTGGGTTTCTTATTCATCATATCTCTACTACAACAAAAACCGAACAAAATATTTAAAAGTGGTAATCAATTGTGAACTTGTTGAAACACACAAGGGCAAATAGAACACCAATTATTATTAATAGAATGTACTTATAAAATATTACAAAAAAACTGCCTTTATATCATAAATAATTTCTATTTCAGTCACCGACAATCAATTAGCAAGAAATCTCCCCTAGCTACGGGTCTGGTGGGGCTCTTAATACTTGTACTTAAAAAAGCGCCAACAAAAGCTTATTCTAACAACACTTAATATGAACTCAAAGTCTTTGTAACCGATTTATTTTGTGACGCGCTTATTCAGATTTTTAAATTGCATTTGCATTTATGGTTTGATTCTACGAATTTTACACTTAACGATCAGAAGATAATGCCACCGACCCTAGCATCTGCCGAGCAATTACAACTTCTAATATGTTTATCCCTTCTGGTTTAATTTGTATAGGTATATTGAGATATTCCGCAGCTCAGTGGCTGAGATGAAGCGAGCCACGGGCGGCGGCGGCGGAGGTGGCAACGGTGGACGCCCTGGTCCATACGATATCCGTGATCGTGGTGCCAATCGAGGAGGCAACGATTTTGGCGGCGGACGCAATGGTAAAGTTTTGATTTATTTTTATTTATTTAGTATAAAAATTTCTGAATTAATGCAATTGACTGTGTTATAGGTATTTTACAATAACCACTCAAAGATCAGTAATTAATTTTCTTTAAAGTCGAGAAAGTCGATATATTTTGGTCGATCCTGTCCCTATATATCCAATCCTATGTCACGCCGTATACTTATTTTGTTTGTGCTGCTAAATTTAATATTTACCTTAAATGAAGTCAACATTCAATCTTTACCGCATTTTCCACACAACAACTTAGATTGGGGCAACAATGGCAACTTCGGTGTTGGCGCCAACAACATGCTCGGCTTCAACAATCTGCCCAGCCTGATGAACTCCGGAAACTTTGGCAACAACCCAGGAAATAGCGGGAATTTCGGAAACAACTCTGGACCCAGCAATTTCGGCAACTTTGGCGGCGGCAACGGTGGCGGCGGAGGCGGAAACACTGGCAACTTTGGTGGCAACAACGGAGGCGGTGGCAACGGAGGCAACTTTGGAAACTTTGGCAACAATGGAGGCGGCAACTTTGGCGGTAACAACAACGGCGGCGGTGGCTTTAACAGTGGCAGCAACTTCGGATCCCCCGGAGGCGGCAACAACTTCGGAAATAATGGAGGATCAAACTTCGGTGGCAATAACGGGGGAGGCTTCAATAATGGCGGCAACAACTTCGGCTCGTCAGGTGGAGGCGGCGGCGGCAACTTTGGCCCAATTGGAGGCGGTCGCAACAACAGCGGCAACTTTGGAAACTCCGGTTTTGGCAACTTTGGGGGAAACAACAACAATGGAAACGGCAATTCGAACTTCGGAGGTGGCAACAACGGCGGAGGTGGTGGCTTTAATAATGGCTCCAACTTTGGTGGCGGAAACACCTCTGGAGGTGGCGGTAACTTCGGGCCCATCGGCGGAGGACGAGGAAACGATGTCGAACACTACACCATCCATATGCGAGGACTTCCATACACCTCGTTCGAAAATGATGTCTTCAAGGTAAATTCCTTTTCTGGAATTTGACCTTATCTTGGACTTACTAATCGTCTTCTTATTGCAGTTCTTCGAGCCCATCCGACCAGCCAACGTGCGCATCAACTACAACAAAAAGGGTCTGCACAGCGGCACTGCTGATGCCTACTTCGACACCTATGAGGACTCCCAGGTGGCCATGAAGCGCCATCGAGAGCAGATGGGCTCCCGCTATATTGAGCTCTTCTACGATGGCAAGACCCGAGGGGGAGTAAATGTGAACAATGGCGGCGGTAATGGAGGCAATGGAGGCGGTGGAATGGGCAACAATGGCGGCGGAAACGGTGGCGGCAACTTCTCGCGACGCATCTGAAGCCCTTTCTCTGTCCCGATTACATTGAAATTAATGTAGATCCAAGTATTTAATAAAATTATGAACATGCCGCAACTATAAAGTGCTAAGGCGCCCTTACAACCATGTATTGCACTAAGCAACTAACCAACTGATTTTTAGACAGACATGATTGGTCAGACATGGAAATCACTGCTGATTGCAAACCAATATACTTCATACAAAAGAAAGAAACTCGGTTTTATTTAAGTATGTATTTCTTCTCTAGAAATTTCAATCCATATGTATAAGTTTCAATTGTACATTTAAGTTTTTTCTAATAAAAAAACCCTTGTTTTTACACAATGTTGTACAAGTACTAGTACTGCTCTTTGTCATGTGATGTGGAAGGGGAAGCTCTCTCTCTGGTCTTGGATAGGTACTGGGTACACAGCTGCTATACTACCTTCGACATTGCTTTTATAGTACACAAAGATCAACAAACCAATTTGAATACAAAGGTAAGTTATGTAATAAATTGATTCTAGCGTAACAAGATGTGGGTGCAACGTTTGAACGAGTTTTTCCCCACACCAATAAAGGCAGTCGTGGGGAAAATAAAAACGAATTGATGAGAAACAAGACGGTTACATTTAGATAACCATTTTATAAGATCATTTATCTCCTACACTGCTTTAAAAATTATTATTTTTACAAATATTTTTTTTAATATAATAATAAATTGATCAATTATAATTAAATTAATAATTTGTTTGCCATAATAGACTTAAATAGTTGGCTTAGAAAAAATTAGAGAACATATTGTTTACGGTTCCTAAGTATAGAGTATAAGGTTTTATTTTTTAAGTATAATTCTGAACTTTATTTTTCCGGTAGTTGGTGTAAGAACTTATAAGAGGTTATATGAATTCAGATAGTTATTCTTTTCACTTTATGTAAGTTGCCTATCTAAATTATACTAAATAAATATCAAGTAATAACAAGTAATTGCGGAGATCCATAAATCAGAATTTTTAAAGTGCAAACATGTTCACTTTATAAACTGTGCAAACTTGGCTAATGTCGAGAGTGTATATTAAACGCGATATAGTAAGACTATTTCAAAGATAAGTTTTGATAGGAATTTTCCATATGGAATTCCTTGAGATTCAAGTTCTAGTGCAAAGTGAATATCGCTTAAATACTATAAGGCTTTACGGCCTTTTTCGTCTCCGGTTCTCCAAGTTAATGATATCTCATTAGCGTTTACGCCATTTGCGAACCACAGAGAAGAGACAAAAGTCCACCGGGTCCCACATATCACTTTCTTTAAGACACCTTTGACAGCCCAGTATCTCAACCGCGGTAGATACATAGATAGATAGATAGCGACCTGTCAATAAAGGCTCGTGTGTCTATTTTGATCCAATGATCATTTCTCATAATTGTACCAATAAAGTGTATGCTGAAAATAGATAACGCATTACGTAGTATCAAGAAATTTGCCTAGGGGCGGGTTATGGGATCTCGTAAAATAAAGGAAAACGTATTTAAATATACTTACCCTCTCGGAGGGGGTTTTGGCAGACGCCTGGCGGCCGACGGGCGACGGCGGCTTCAAAGTTACTTCAGCTTTTTGACAGGCGACGCGGTGACACGACTTTTCCTTTTGCGATAAATATTTACTTAATTATGGCTTCAGCTTTTTTCTCCTCTGTTAAGATTCAGAAATGATATCATGTTAATCACTTGTATCTATTTGATAGACCTTGTTCGGTGCGCGTGTCGACCACAAAAAAAAATTCAAACTGACTAACAAAATTATGTCTCTATAATTTTCCTGTGCACAAAGTATTCCCTTATTTTTTCGTAGAAAACTGTTTAATTTTTCTAGTAAAGGAGGAATACATTTTTCAACAACCACAATTCGTTCAACTTAATAAACCTTAAAATAAGTTCGCAAATAATATATTGACTTGTGGCATTATATATTATCGCAGCTATTCATAAATTACTGCCTTACCCGAGGTACTGTGTATTTTCGAACATTCCCGTCATATTTTCCACCCTCGTATATCTTCGCTATACCTATGTATACCAGGTGCTAATGAATCAAACATGTTCGCTGATTTGTTTATTGAGAGGCTGATTTTTAAGTTTGCACAACAAGCGTTCAGATGCCGGCTTAATAGAAGCAATAAATTAAGAATTTTCGGCTTGGAGGAAAAACCACCGACAAAAACGTGTTAGTCCAGTTAAGTTTCTTGTAAATAGGAAAAAATCCCCGGCTTTTAACTTTTTATTGATCATCTGATATTGAATACCTTCTGAAACTAATCTATCAAAGATAAGCATCAGATTATCAGATTAAAATATATATTTCTTGCTACCGAACTCTTCCGAAAACGAATATTATCATGATGTATGATTCACCAAACAGATTTCTTCGAATTTTAAAAGATAAGAAACCGAATCACTTGAATTCTAAGATAATCCAGGGATCAAGAAGAAGATAAGAAAGACAATAGTTTTAGAAACTGAAGAGAAACGGCGTCTTGAAAGATTGTAAATAGGTAAATTGTTATTTATGATCTGTTCTGAAACTAATAGCTTTTTAAGAAGATGTATAAATAATAAGTAATTGCCAAATTATTATAAAATATCTTAATAAACCATCTTCATTAAAGCCTTATTTTATTTTTAATGTATTATTAGAAGGGATAATATTTCTATAAATTCTGTTATACATACACTTGAGTTACTTCTAAATTAGGATTAGTTGTATTAATAAAAGACATTAAACCAGTTTAATGGCTGTTTATTTGGTTTTCAGACAAAGTCCAAGGAGTGCCCGTGAAGAATTTTTATAACGCCCTCCAAATCCCATTCATAAACTCGCCCAAAAGTCAAATCCAGGGGCTCTCACACTCGAACACACACAGATTTTTATTTGGGCCCATAAAGAGCCCAATGGAGATAAGAGCTTCGAATGTAGAATTCAGCTCCCGTTTTCTGTTCTCTCCCATTTTCTCTTGAAGTAGAATTTTCCGCAAAATAAGAGCGATTTCAAGGGGGAAATCCTAGCCTAGGTGGGCCAAAATCCCAAAGACCCCCAAATTGTTAGTCAGCCAGCTGATTGATAGGAACGGGCAAAAGATTTCAGAGCGAGCGAATATGGAAAATACTGTAACATTGTGGACGTCATTAATCTTGGCCGAGACCGCCAGCGCGACCGCGACTGCGGGTGATAAGCAGCAGTGGCTCCACTCCAGCACAACACCTATTTGGCGAGAATGAGCAGCAGTGGCAGCAGACGACGACAGCGGCGGCGACGACGACGCCAGTCAATGCCAGAGCGCGAAGCGGTCGCGTTGACATCGGTAGCTGCTCTCCAATAATTCTCCAATAATATTCCGACGCTATCGCCCATGCTAATTGCCGCGCTGTGATACAGAGTCTGTGGGGATCCGCTGAACGGTTCCTACGAATCAATCCCAAGCTCCCAAGTTCTACTAGTGCCAGTGTCAGTGCAATCAATCCCATCCACTTCCCACTTGGTATGTGGAACCTATAGCTGCGATCGTCGTAACAGCAGCAACAACTGAGGCGACCAAAACACGCGCTACAGGTGTGCGCAGGTGATGGCGGCGGCGTCGGTCTCTGTGTTCTCATTATTCGCATTCGTATTCGTGACGTTTTCGTTTTGCATCTTTGTGCCACTTTAATTGATTTTTTATAACGAGCCCGTGCTGCCACCGTCAAGGGAGTATCTTAGCTGGGAGTAAAGATGGCTGAGAAACTTACAAAACAAACCAGAAACCTCTCACCTCAGGGGGAATGAGTCTCCCCTGTAAATCCCCGCGCGAAATAATTCCCGAAAAAAGTATAATTATATAGTGCGAATGCTCCACAACAAATGCTGTTGTTGAGCGGATTACTTCTGGCTAGCCCTGGCCCCTGTTGTGTTTGCAAAAATAATTTAGGTATATTTTTGGCAAGCTTTGACTTTTTTGTTTGGACTTATGGATCAATATGTTCGTGCTGTATTTTTAACCCACAGCAACAACCGACGGGCACTGCAGATTCGAGAGATATCTTAAGTGTGGTAATTCATTAGGGCTTAAGTTTTAAGGGGCGCTGGCTTAAGGCCCCATTAAAAAGTATTCCAGAGACTTGAAACTGGCCCCATTCCGCTTTCAACGAGATTCTTCTTCCCCCGGCGGAGAGTGTAAGGTTTCTGTTATCTGCTAGACCAAATACTCGGATGTGTGTGCCCTCGTGTTTATATATGTTTTTCGAGTGCTTTGCAAAATCCGAGTCGTAATGCCCTGACTCAGATTTGCAGCAATTATCAAAGCATTTCAGCTATGTGGAGCATTCTTTTTTATCCCGTTTCCCAGCGTTTAGGAATTCACTTCCTCCTTCGAAGTGTGCGCAAAGAATTCAGGGAACGTGCATTCCCAATTGAAAGGCTTTCGAATCCGATTTATAGCCCTAATTGGATTACGAATGAACACGAATCCAATCAAAGACTCGCAAAGCTAATTAATTATAATTCGAGACCCATTTAAATTCGTCATGAATATCATCTGGTTTCGCTCGATGCCAAAACAAAAACATGGGAAAAATACAAAACGTATACGTAAACTCATTTATATGTATTTCGTTCAGCAAGTATCAGCAGAAATCAGTGCCAGAGAGCCTGATAAATCCACTTTTCACTTGCTATTGGGGCTTCTAAGGGCCTCGACGATCGCCAAATCAATGGGAACTGCAAGCCAATAAATTAGCAAAAATAGGCGCCATAATAGTGACAAAAGATTAAAATAATGTAATAAATCTTTTGTATATTGAAGAGTTGGTCATGGGAGCTTGGCGTTTATAGCAAATAGTACCCTCATAAATTATTCCGCCATAATCCACTTTGCGGCAGAACAGCTCCTGTGCTCTAGTATTTAGTGTCAGGTTGCCCCAATGATAAGGCTAACATATACTGTACTATACCCATGTATAGTATATGTTACGGTCAGGTCTATCGCTCAGTTGGGAATTTGTTTGAATCAAAGCAAACATTCTACCTAGTGAATGAGGCACGTTTCCCTATTAAGTTGTTGAAAAAACCAGACAATGTAAGACGTTTAGAATTTAAATCGATTTATACTTGCTCAGGCAAATATCATACATAAAGTGATGCTTTTAAATAAATCAGTAGAAATTATATTTATTAATTTAATTAAAACAAAAATAAACACTTTTATTCATATTACTCCTACTCTCAGCTATAATCTTCCCTGACAGAAATCGGAAATCGAATGTGACGAGCATTTATGAACCAAAAATACAGTTTCCAATCGCTGCCATATCGTGCCGCTTTGAATTAACCGCTGATGTTGTTACCTGCTCATCGGCATGTTATACACCTGTTATTATTTTGCTATTATTTTGCCCATTTTAGCGGCACTTATCAGTTGAGATGCTTGCACAGCTTGTTAGGCCCTCATGCTCCGCCCATGCTGAATTCATTAGACGATACGATGCGATACGTTTGTTTACACTCCGTATTTCATATTGAATTATTCCGATTCGTTGCAGACACTCTCTCACCTGGCAACCAGCGCCCGCGCCCCCGATAGCCGCGATAAGAAGATAATTAAACTGTAATACATTTCCCTGATGGGCCATTTTGGCCCTGCTGCTGCCTGTGTTAATTAAGCCTTCACACACTTAAGTGTGCCACTTGAGATGTACACACTCGTATAGGCCGCCTTATCGCCAGCCGGATTCGGCCAACGGTGTAGACAAAAGTAAAGAGTGATCTCACAGATAACGCCGCGGCGGATTCGGAATCGGATTCGGTATCGGTATCAGAGGCAGTAGCCGCTTTCCCAGCCCAAGTCACCGTCTGCCGGCAGCAGCAGCATATTCATAAATAATCTTTGGCCGCGGCCACATCGGCGCATCGGCGGATCAACTCCACTCCCAAGTAGTGGCCATTCAAAAGGAAGTCGGTCTTGTGACTTCGTCGCGTTGCAGATAATTGAATTTAATGCACAAATGAGACCCAGGAATTTGCTTTCATAAAGCCATACTACACACGCACCAGTGACGAATGCAATCCCTCCGCTTGCATTGTGTGCCACAGCCGTTGACGCGATCGAGATCGAGATCGAGCTCCAGATATTTCACTTCCGAGTCGCCACTTAGCACTGCCGGCCGAAGATGAAGGTGACCAGAAATGGAGGGCAGACCCTCCTCATCGCTCCGTCGCCGCAAGCGCGCCTGACGCCCCTGCGCACCTACTCCAATGCCTCGTCCCTGGGTCATCATCATGACAGGACTCCTGGGAGTCCACTGCCGGAGGGAGATGACGAGGAAGGAGGTCTCGGCTACACCCACACGCTGGTGAGTGAAAACGGGGAAGCAAATGTCAAAGGGATGTTCAGGGATGTCCTGGGAAATAAAAAAATACAGTAGGTTAAAAATGCATAATGACCTCAGTATTTAATATCTAGACACATGAAAAATTCCATTTTTAAATTTATTTCCGCATTCCCCTGAAAAGTCAAGGGTAAATATTAACACTTGTCATCTACGAAGAGTATAAAAATGTTTCTATAGTTTTAATAAAAGCGTAACTACAGATTAGAAAATCTTTACACAAAGTAACAGGAAACCTTAACTATTGTTAAGACTATCAAGATTTCATTAGCCCCTCTAATAGCTCCAACTCTATCTAGTATCTAGCATCTAGATAGCTTACGCTGTTACCCATTCAAGATAATTTCGATCATCATTAATTCAAGATTATATAACAAGCCATTTGTACATCAAGATGGCTATCACCTGACACCGCGTCACTCTCTATTGACTTGTTTGTTTGCGGTTAGTTGCACTCGGTTGTCAATATTTCTCCAATACTGATCTGGCTGATCAAAGGCATGTTGTTCAATGCTATATCATAAATACACACATAGTTCCGTCTACTCAACAGTAGAATCGATGCTGGTTTTTCCATTATATTTTCGAATTTCCCCCTGGCCCATAGCCTCGTGCTTTTAGGTTCCACAATAATTTTGCGTTTGGTTGTGCCAAAAAAACCAAAATATTTTCTTCAGTCGGTGAAACAATAATCTCAATGTGAGTCAGTTCTATTCTATTTTCAAGGGAGCAAAGACGTAGGAAAGTGAATGTTTTATAATGATGTATCTAATATTTGCAGTAGCTCCAATTTTACTCAACGCTCATTTAAATTTTTTTGTGAATCACAACACCATTTTAGTTTCCAGTTACGATTATTGTTCGTGTGGTTTATGGAGGGCGCCGCCGAAATGGGCCAGTTATCACGACGGAATTTTATTGCCCGAGAATTGATTGATTGTTTTACAATGGCAATCCGATTCATAAGCGTAAACTGTGGTATATTGCCGTGGCAAATACCCATAACGGCAGCGCATCAAGTGCTAATACATCAAATCGGGTAATGCCATGGCGAATTTCCTCAGCGAAAACCAAATAAATATTCGATTATTAACAGAGCCGCAAATACCCGTGCTAATAGGAAAATACATTTATCTATTTAAAGACCACAAATGTGTTTGCATTAGAGCACCCACACCCCCACTGACCCCACACCAGCAGTTGTTTGTTATTAATTTTTTTTATCGTAATTGGTTGACTGGAAACTCCCGAGTTGATAATAAATTGCTGTGTATTATATTTGTATTTACATAAACACGTCGGTATGGCGCTTAGATTCGGCAATTCCAGCCTTGTCACAGTTGGTTTTATTAGCACGGGGGCTTTACTCGATTATAATTAGTTGACTAGAGCCGACCTAAGGCCTGACACTGATCCCTAAACACTCTTATTGAATATATATCTGTGATGCCATAGGAGATAGAGCTTCTTGGGGGGTTGACGTAGGGACTTGATCTAATAAATTAAAGTACATACAAATAGTGGTATTATAGGGTCTATATATCATACCAAAGAGAGCTCCTCTAAGGGAATTTTATTCAATATTTTCGGTGAGGGTATAAGTAAATTCGTTACGCCTTTACAAACATGTTTTCTTGTTTTACTTTTTCCGCTCATGTGATTAACATGTGACTATTTACTTTTTTTTTTCATTTTATTTGCTCGTTGTTTTTTGTTTTTTTAATTCCTGTCATGTGCTAGCAAATATTCGAATGATATAATATTCCGCCTGAGGATAATGTTGATCAGCTTTTTTGTAAGATTAAGAAAACTTCCCACGAGTCAAATAAAGGGTTTGTGGTTTATTATTTAAATGCATTTTCTAGCTAAATGTTTATTGATGAATTTCCCTTGTAGTCCAGATAAATCCAACGCAAACCAAAGTTATCTGAGACATTCTAATTAACACCTTCAGTTATAAACAACAATAAATCTGGGGAATATATAGCTTATCTTTTGACAGAAGTAATTAAAGGAAAATTAAGAGTATCTACACACTCTAGCATCCAACTAGGCATCAGCGGAAACCTTGAAAAAAAAACACACAAAAATTCGAATTTACTTAAGGGAAATTTATGAAAGGAAATGAGCTTCTCAAGCAATTGATTCCCCGAAGCATTATCCACTTCACTCTTATCGCGATCCATCCATCAAAATCGAGTCTTTATCAATAATCACTTCGATTTAGTTAGTTTGTTTGAGGTTTTCCTAAATAAGAGCCGCCTTATGGTTTTTACCATCAGAATGAATGGGAATTATGGGCTCTGCAAATAATATTTTTAATGGTAGGCCATAGAGATATGTTTTTTTTCGCCCGAATCATAAAGTAATCTAGCTAAAATTATATATTTTTTATGGCCTGGTATTTGCGCTCACGCGCTGGGGATTTATCTTCTGGCCGTGGATCTCGGCGAATGGCCCACATACAACACACTGCGAGATGCTAAGCACACGCGATATTTGCCCAAAGATTTCATTCAATTTTTAATTAATTTCGGTAGCTTTTGCGGCTTCATCCTTTTGGGTGTGCGTCAGGTGTTGTTGCCATTCGGCCCTTATCGCAGCTTCTGGCGGATTGGGAGGTGTCTCTAGCACCGCCTGAGAAGCTGGCTCCCCAGTCGCCCCACAGTTTTAGCCAAGATCACTTTGTTTTATCGCAAGCCTGCTAATTTCTATCATATGAGCTCGAAAATGTCGCCTCACAGAAAAGTAAGTAAATTATCATATCGCCGATATAGCCGCAAACACTTCGGATCTCTCTGACTCTCTATATATTTGGATGTAAAGGTTAGCGCGATGGCTGAGCTTAGATTTGGGGAATAATTAATATGCCAAAGTTAATTCCATTCCATTCCAATTCCAAGAAACATTTCCTTAATTTGGAGCCATCATGTGATATTCATTACATAGACTTGCCTATGGTTCTATTGAACGTGCCGATAATTTCATATAACCTTGACCAAGGCCAGTTCATGTAGGATTTTTAAAGATTCTATTAAAGTTATAAGAATTCCAAGAGAATAATCAGAGAAACGGGGTGTATTTACAGAAGTAAGCTGTAAGTAACTGTAGTCATATTTTATTTTAAATGGGATTTAGTCTGTCAATTCCTAAACAACATCTTATATTATATTTCTTTTTATGAAGGCAAAATAAAATAAAAAAAAAACATTTTAAACATTTAACAAATTCAATTTAAGGAGTGCACACTACAACAGAGCTTATTATATTCTTCACAAAAAATGTTCAAGTCTTTTCGACCTTTAAATAGCGTTCCTTTATCTTTGAGGAATATTTGTAGCATACAAAACTCTTTAGATTGAGCTAAGAAAATAGTATAAAAGAGTATATGCAGTCCACAAATAAGATTAATTACTTTGACCTTTGAATATATAAACTTGTTACTTTAACCAGGAATGACCTGATATTAGAACGCCTTTTAATAAATAAATTTTTATTCTTTGAACTCGAATTTGAATACCTATTACGCTTTCTTGGGTACAATGACAATTTTCAATTTAACAGAAACATAATGCCCGATGTCTTCCCTACACTGCTTAATGGACTAAGCAGTGCTCTGATATCTAACAGAACGCGATAAAGCTTTCACTCTCTTTACCGGCGCTCTTAAAGTGTCGATTTCGGTTTATTCCTATATATATCAGTTTCCTGCAAATTATGAAAGTCTAAGATTATGGACTGAACACTCTGTTTACACCCCGACTAACAATCCATACCCGTTTAGGGCTACCTTTATCGCTTATGAGGGAGAAGGCAGCTGGATTGACCAAGACAATAATAATATATAATAATAATAATGAAATTTAAAATAGTGCAGGCGTACTCGTACTAAAACAGCCGCTTCACTTAAATATGATAAATCCAAGAGATGCTCGAAGACATGTGACCCAATGCCTAGTCTACACATTGAGACTATTAAAGCAAGTACTCACAATTTATGCGGCTTAAGTGATCCGACACAGTGGGTTGATTGCTAACAAAATCTCACTCAAATTCTATAACCAACCAGGATTGGCTTACATGGATTACCGGTCTCGAAATAAATCACAATCATCCATAATATTGGAAAGACCTACTTGAGACACAATCCTAAAAGGATTTATTTAATTAAAGGCGTATTTAAAACAATATTATATATGGAAAGTTCTATGAAAGGTAGCACTTATATATCGGAATGATTACTTGGGGATCCTAAGGCATGGAAAACTTTAAAAACTTTGAAATCATTTCTAAAGAAAGACATTATAGGAATATATATCCGAGTTTCCCTTTTCTTGTATTATCAGAGTTAATTTTTGAATCAAAGATATGTATATAAATTGAAGCCCAAAACACCAGACCCATCCCACTGTGCGCATTTAGTGTCAACCAAGCGCTTGGCATTTTCACTTTTTTGCCGTTGACCAGACCCCAGATTATTAAATTTATGAAATTCTATTGATGTTTACACGCAAACTTTGACCGCTCGAGAGTCACTCGCTGGCTCATACGTACTCGTAGATGTGAACTACTTATAAGTGTATCTTGAGACTTGAGACAGCGGGAAGATCGACCGACCGACCGGCCAGACGAGTGCGTCGGTGTCTGTGAACTAAATTTAATGGAATCTTGAGTTTAAACGGCACCGGATTGGTCTCCATCCTCATCACACCGTTCAGTTGGACTGAAAACTTTGCCCGGGTCACACGCGGCCGGGAATATCTGGGGCCATATCGGAACTGAAATTCGGGAAATGTGCCCTATCTGTGCCATGGATGTGACGAAGCCGTGTCCGTATCGGTCCCAGCTCTGATAGTGCGCCATCGATCGCGTCGAACTGCTATAAACCCATTAAATCCGATCGTCTGTCCCGAAGTTCCGCTCCCTTTCCCGATCCGCCACAGCTGACACCTGGCAATATGGTTTACTTCGGCGATCGGCACCGCGATCGTGATCGCAATCGCGATCGGAACAATCAGAAAGTCGAGCGAATCATCCACGATGAGGAGTTCGGGGAGGAGAACGTCGAGCTGGTGGACTCGGAGTGGGCGGACTTCGAGAAGTTCATTTGCCAGTTGCGCAAGCGGCGCAGCAGTAACATTTCCATGGAGGACGAGCTGCGCCACGTGCAGCGCCAGCCGAAGATAAAGTCGCACGCCTTCTATCCGTGTCCACCGCCCGCCGAAAATGCCCGCGACTCGGACTCGTCGGACGACGATGATCCCATCGGATACATCGACACTCTCGTAAGCATTCCCGAAATCCAGAGGATCTGCGAAAGAAATACGGTTACTCAGTAGTAAAGCAAATCCAATTTGTTGTTTGGTAACACAGGGCAATCAAGTCTTATCTATATATATCTGTCTCGAGAACTTGCATACTGCTTCTACAAGTGCTCGTACAACTGCGGTCATAAGTGGAGATATATGTAGGTTTCTAGAAGAAATTAAGAAAATATTAAGTAAATATAAAGAATACTGAAGCCAGCTTTTGTTTGGACGTTGAAAGTATTATTAAAATAAGAAGGAACTTAAAATATGGGAATATTGGGAGTTAATCAATGTTATCATATGCAAAACCGATTTTAGATCGATAAGAATCGGTATTTTTATAGCTCGTTTGAGTAAAAATATAAATAGAATAAAAAGAAGTATAGGAAAAAGGAATATTGGAAAAAAGGCGATGTTTTTTTAGGGTTTTGAATAAGTTTCGAGTTTTTGGCATCTCCATTTAACAAGTTTTTAGGTTTGCTGGGAACAATTAATATTTAATTACTCTACTTATAACATCAGACTTGTTTAGGAAATATGATTTAATTCACCAGGAAATTCAATATTAATTTTTTAACCTTAGTGATAATTGCTGATCTGAGGTTAAATAAATCCCCCACAAACGTTTATAGCATGAGAAAATCAACCTATATACTTTTAAAAATGATTATAAAATTATTATCATTAAACTAAAATAGCTTACAGTTAGACTTTACTTTTTGGTTTTTATTTCTTGATAAATATCTTAATTTTCGATTAAAAATGTTCGCAAAACAATCTTTACCTTGACTGCATATATAGACATATGTTACGTGGTGTATCGTCGTGATAGTACTACCAATAAGTCTGATTATCCATATTATTATTATTACCCAATTTTGGTGACGCAAAGAGCGTCAGTACTTTTATGAATGCTCACGTAGAGGCTGTCGTAAAATATCTTTATTTTTTTGCGAACATCTGTTTAGCTATTGTAAAATATAACTATGCCAGATCAACAGTGATTTAAATGGAGCTCAATGAAACAATTAAAAACGCGCCTCCTTTCGTTCGCACTGTAGCTTTTGCAATGAAATGTATGCTATATATACGTTTTCGCAATCTCGAATTGTTTATTATTTGAGTCTTAACGATATTGAAATGTAGCCAGACGCTGTTTTATTTGCACTTTATTCGGCGCACACATCTGCCGTGAAACCATCGATCAAAACAAAAACTTTTTACGATTTCTGAATGGTTTTCCAAGCTTTTCGTTCGCTCTCGCCGCCTTTCCTGCCTGTTTGCCAGTTGACTCTGACGATTTTCCCGCGTCTATTCGCATCTGGGCCTCCTCCTGTAAAAGCAATGCAAAAACGGTGTGCGACGAATGACAAAGCAGCGGGCAAAAGACATTAGCTATTTTTAATCCGATTATAATGAATAGTGTTTATTATATTTAAAGCCAGCAACTACTATTACCACTGCTAAGGGTAGTAGGGTGCCGGAAAAGAGTGGCCAACAGTAGGTGAGCCCGGTGCAAAACCCCTTCGATTATAGAGAACTCCCGAAACATTATTTCAAGAGCACATCTTAAATTGATAATACATTATCGTGCTATTAAATTTATGAGCCATTTCGAAATACCAAGGCAATTGCTTTTGATGGCCGAGCAGCAGACGGAATTGGAAAACAATTCTCCCGATTTTCATATTTGTGTAAACATCGCGTTTTTGAATAAGTATTCCTTCGGTCCGTTTTTTAAAAATATTAGACACAGCGTGCTACCCTGGCGCAGCGTCTAGCCAAAAGAAAATTTCAATAATTTTCCACACACAGAGCGCCGAAAGCTCGACAAGTCAGTTTAGTTTCAAAAAAGTTTACGCCACCGCAAGAAGCCTCCTTCGTGGCGGACGGAAGTCGCGCGAGATCGGAAATCAATAGATAATGGAAACGGTCGTTTGAAAAGGCGGATTAATAGGGAACCTATAAGCAAGCCCGTGGTCTGGGATCAGTTCGATAAATCAAAAATCTATATACGAGGAAGCCCAGGCATGGGGTGCTGTGCGAAATGTTATAAATAAAATTGCAATGAATTTTACAACCGCCGCATTTCCGAGACGGGCCTCAAGGGCAGCTGCGTCGTCCACCTCTAATTACGTCTGGCAGTGAGAATCGGGGACTCATCGTACGTTACCACCACGGCGGCCGAGATAACCGAGAACTAAAAATAATATTGGCCAACAAGATGCGACACAAATATTCGGCCAACAGCCACAGCCAACAACAGCCGCGGGCATGTCAAAGGCCGCCGCCGCCGCCCGAATTCGTGTGACTGCAACTGCAACTGCAACAACGATTGTGTGACGTGACGTGACTTGAGTGTGATTTTTGAGTTTGAGTGCGGGACCTCGTTCGTGTGCATCACTTGCTTCATGTTTAACAACAGCCACTCGCACCAGGATGAGTACATTCGCGAGTACGCCTTCGAGCCGGAGCTGCTGATCAATCGCGAGGACTATCGGCGCAGGGAGGAGCGCGAGCGCGCCCACAAGGCCAACTCCACGCCCGTGCGCCAGCGCTGGGATGATATCATTGCCAAGCAGAAGGAGCAGCATCGCAATCAGAGCATCGATCCGCCCGGCGATGACAAGAACCAGATTGAGATCGAGATCGAGGCCTTCTACTATGTGAGTGGCCCCCGCTAGGGCCACCTAGTCGTAGTCCGCATCCATGTTCACGGCCAGCATTTGCAGCGTGGCAGAGACACACATACCTCTTTACATTGACCCTCAAAGCGCAACACAGAAAGAAATCACCCTGAAGTTTCCCCCAGCAAATCAATAATAATATTAGTTTCGGGAAGCAAAAGATTACATATTTAGTTATTAAAGAGTGGGAAATTGGTTGTAGTTCCAACTTTTGTGTAAACAAAAATAAGGAATTTGTAATACATTTTTATAGTAATGACTCAGAATGTTGAGTCGATTTGAAAAGAATTAAAATGGTGTCAAAAAGTATGCTAACAAAAACTAAAAACTTTTAAATATAACTAAACGAAATTGTAATTTTCGCGTAAGAAACATCGAAGGATTAAATTATTTTTCAGCTCTATTTTCAACTAAAGTATAAAAAATACTTAACTTTAAATTCTATAAGCTTTCACGATAACTTTAACTGGGCTATTTAGTTGCCTTTATAAAAGAAAAAAAAAACCTGAACCATCTTCAATGCGCTTTTAAAGCTTTCATTAAGACCTGGTTAGTAAAGTATGTCAATCTTTTTTATATTTAATTTTTTGTATAGTGTTTACACAAAAATTTAATCCTCAAATAAACACAAAGGTATTTGTTCTTCAGTTGTCAAAACAGACCTCTTGCACTGACCCCCAAAGAACATGCACAGAAAAAATGTACCCTGAAGTTTGTCCCTCAAATCAGAAATAAATTTGATTCGCTATCGGAACTGATGCAATTTTATACACATATGTGTATGGAAAATTGAGTACTTACTACAGAGTAAATTAAATCAGTTAGCAAACAGAAAGTAGTTCAACTAAATATATGGAGAAAAAAATGTAACTTTTATATTTTAATACAGATTCAAACAATTGAACTTGTTGTTCATCAGTATGGCTTTTCGGTTGATATTTAATATAAGTTTTATAATTTTAATTTTAAGACGACACGAATTATTTATAATATGATTTCTAAGTGTAGTTGTCTGTGCACTTCGTCTACATTGTCATCATTTCTCTTGCTCTTGGCATTTGTCTAGAACGCTTTGTGCAGACGTTTTTGTTTGTTTCTAAAACAAAATACAACAAAAAGCCTTTTCGGTTTTAAATATATTTGATTGATAATAATATGAAAATTGGTATATTTAATACTTTTCGTTGCAATTCTAAGCAGTTAACTAATTTCCAATTTCCCTCCACAGATGTATGGTCGTTATACCAAAGATCTAGGAGAATTTGCCAAGGATGAAGCCAGAAAGCTCAAAATACTCGAAAAGCGACGAAAGCAGGAAGATAAACAAAGGAATAAGGTAAAATAAAATAGAACGCTTCAGCGTCTCTCACCCACTCACAGATAATATATTATTATTCACGAACTTGCTCTCAATTGAATGCAAACTATACGAGAAAACTAAATATTTAAGGTATGATCATACAGAAATATTTTTCATCATGTCAAGTAACTTTGAGATGTGGCCTCATACCCCATGTCTGTCCTCTCATCTGTGGGATCCTCAAAAACGTATCAGTTTATAAAGCAGCAGTGCTGGGAAATATTTTCAGGAACTGCTAGGCAAGCACTCGACGAGGGCGAAGCGGGTGTCCTCATGGATCTGGAAGCACACGATAGCCCGGCTGGGCGAGGACTGGGTCTTCCTGGCGCTGCTGGGCATCATTATGGCGCTGCTCTCATTCATCATGGACAAGGGCATATCCATCTGTACAAACGGTAGTGCCGATTTGATCGATTTTTCAGCCCAATTTTAGTAGCCATTACGTCTCTATATCTATGTTCCACCAGCGCGCATTTGGCTGTATCGCGACCTGACGTCACAGCCTTTTGTTCAGTACATCGCGTGGGTCTCGCTCCCAGTCTGCCTCATATTGTTCTCGGCCGGCTTTGTCCATCTCATCGCACCGCAAAGTATAGGTAAGCTTTTGGATTAGCCATCCCCAACATCTAGATATCATGTCATATTTTTGGGTAGTTAATGTAGTACTGACTAAGTTCTCCCACCCTATATGAACCATAGTTTAGCTGACAAATATTGTACTCTCCCAGAATATCCTTACACGTGTTTGTAGTCCTACCTTATTCCTTATACTGAGTATACTTAGACTATTTTAAGATCTTAATCAACCCTTTGTAATCAATAATTCAATCACATTTGTTAAGTGGTTTCCAAGGTTGTGTCCATGTAGTGCTTATACTCGGCCTATTTGCAATCCTTTTCCCAATTACAAATACCAACTGTCTCCCAGTTCGATAATATATTTGATTTTAAGTCACCAAAGTCATTAAAGTTCTAATGAATTCGTTTTCAAAAGTAGTTTGCTTAAGTAAATAAACTAATATTCCCTCAAAGAGTCCTCATAACTTTCTTAAAATGAAATCGGTTTTCCAAAATTGTAGAAATTGTATGAATTTTGTGCTTACTTACTTTACTTCTATGGTTGATTAGGGTAAACGAACTGAGGGATTGAATTCTGTATAAAGCAATTCCCACGTGGACTAGGCTCTTTTCTCCCACAACCAAAAGCTCTGAAAGATCTCGTAGGGCCCCGGGGTTTTGTTAAGTTTGATGTTGAAGATATAACGTTGATATTGACCCATACTTAGTACCACTGCACTCCGGCAGCTGCCCACTCCAAGCACTCTTGGCACCATCCGAAGAAACTGTGACCCCCCTGTGTCTGTATGTTAAATACTCGAACCACTAACAACTCAGCTTCTTGCTCCTCGACTCCTACTACTACTCACTAATCCCTGCGAGTATGATCAATGCAAATCTATATAACCACAACCAAAACCTGTGTCTAGGTTCCGGTATACCCGAAATGAAGACCATACTGCG
Source organism: Drosophila jambulina (assembly GCA_018152175.1). Lineage (NCBI taxonomy): Eukaryota > Metazoa > Arthropoda > Insecta > Diptera > Drosophilidae > Drosophila > Drosophila jambulina. Next base: position 7,233,333 of record JAECXH010000012.1, on the reverse strand, counting down.
CGGCGTTCAGTTGAAAGAGTATCTCACATTTAAGACATTAGTGGCCAAGGTGATTGGTTTAACGGCAACTCTGGGCAGCGGTATGCCATTAGGAAAGGAAGTAAGTATAAAAATTGATCTCACACTGCATGCCACATGCCGCTGAGGCGCAGCAAGTGCAATTTGGAAAATCTACAAGTCTCGCATCCGTATCTCTGTCTCTCTCCGTGCTTCCCCAGGGTCCTTTCGTACATATAGCAAGTATTGTAGCACAATTATTAAGTAAACTTGTCACATCATTCCAAGGCATATATGAGAATGAGTCGCGAAACTCCGAAATGCTGGCGGCAGCCTGTGCCGTCGGTGTGGGCTCCTGCTTTGCCGCGCCCGTCGGTGGTGAGTAGATATCTTTATAGGATTGCCTCTCCTCCATTCGAGACGTTGCTAATCCTAGTCCCCCCACAGGTGTGCTCTTCAGCATCGAGGTCACCACCACGTACTTTGCGGTGCGCAACTACTGGCGCGGCTTCTTCGCCGCGGTGTGCGGCGCCACTGTCTTCCGGCTCCTGGCTGTGTGGTTCCAGAACGCCGACACTGTGCGGGCCCTGTTCCTCACGAACTTCACCACCGAGTTTCCCTTTGATCCTCAGGAGCTGTTCGTCTTCGCTTTGATTGGGTAAGAGCTCAGCCTAAGTGATCTCTTAAAAGAGTCTAAGGGCTTACTTATCTTTCCAGGCTTGTGTGCGGCCTGGGTGGCGCCTCCTACGTGTGGGTCCACAGGCGCTACGTCCTCTTCATGCGATCCAACAAGCGAATGAACAAGTTCCTGCAGAAGAAGTAAGTTAACTCCTTTTAATTTCCAAGATTCCTTTAGTTAACTTTCCGTCGCCTTTTCAGTCGCTTTCTGTATCCTGGCTTCCTGGCTCTGCTAGTCTCCAGCATATCGTTTCCCCTGGGCACAGGCCAGTTCCTGGCCGGTGAGCTGAGCACCCACGAACAGGTGACGCAGCTCTTCAGCAATTTTACGTGGTCTCGTGATGACCTGACCGTGGAGCAGGCGGCTGTGGTGACCCACTGGATGACCGGCTACACCAGCGTGTTTGGAAACCTGGTGATATACACCCTTTTTACGGTAGGTGTAACTCTGGAAGAGAAGTAACTCTGATATTGACCAAACCATCGATCCATTTGCAGTTTATGTTCTCCATTATCGCCTCGACAATACCAGTTCCGTCGGGCATGTTTATTCCGGTTTTCAAGATCGGCGCTGGATTCGGTCGGTTGGTGGGCGAGTTCATGGCGGTTACCTTTCCACATGGCGTGAGGTACGGCGGTCGGCTGTCGCCCATCATGCCCGGAGGCTATGCCGTCGTCGGGGCGGCCGCCTTCTCCGGCTCCGTGACGCATACGGTGTCCGTGGCCGTGATCATCTTCGAGATGACGGGCCAGATCACGCATGTGGTGCCGGTGATGATTGCCGTGCTGGTGGCCAATGCCGTGGCGGCGCTGCTGCAACCGTCGATCTACGACAGTATTATATTGATAAAGAAGCTGCCGTACCTGCCCGATCTCCTGCCCTCCAGCTCCGGCATGTACAGCATATTCGTGGAGGACTTCATGGTTCGGGATGTTAAATACATATGGCACGGCATCTCCTACCAGAAGCTCAAAGAAGTCCTCAAGGCGAACAAGACGCTGCGATCGCTGCCGCTGGTGGACAGTCCGGACAACATGATCCTGCTGGGTTCCGTGCAGCGCTACGAGCTGATCAAGATGATCGAGAAGCACATCGGGCGGGAGAAGCGCATGGAGGTGGCCCAAAAGTGGCAGAAGGAGGCACAGGAGCGGGCCCTCGAGGAGGAGAAAAAGAAGCAAGAAGTGGAGCTGAAGATGCGGCGACCATCACGATTCGAAGTGCTCCCGGCTCCGGACATTCTCAGCCTCCGGCAGATTGCCAACGACGAGATGCTGCCGCCCAAGAAGCGAGCGGAGACGATGCACAGTTCGCTGGCGCCCAGGAAGTCGATCCTAAAGAAGACCAACTCCTTCAACCTTAAGACCTACACGCCGCAGCCGTTGGCCCATAGTCCTAGCATCACGCCGTACACCACAATAACGGGGAACTCCGAGTTCCGCATCCGCTCGGCCTTTGAGGCCATCTTCAAGAAGTCCACCACGCTGCAGGACGTCCAGCCGGATCCGGAAACCGGCTCCCTCTCGCCAGCCGCCAGCCACAACGAGGTGGAGGTCCAGCGCACTCCGAGCACTCCTGGTGTTTCCAAAAAGGTTCAGCTGGTAAGTTGATACATAACGGGTGTTATATTAGGGTTTGGGTTGCCATTCGGGATGCCAATCTGGGAATCTCTCATTTCAAGCAAGCACAAAGTAATTGGGATTTTGTAACCGATCAAATTATGCTGGTAAGTCCCCTAACCACTAACCAGCTTCCATCTCCTGTCACTCATTAAGTACCTAGTTATTTGTTAAAAATGTCAAAGAGAAATGTTAACCCGATTTAATATCTGCAAGCAAGTAAACCCTATTTCAACGGAACCCACAACATTGGTAAGGCATGAATAATAGTAGAAAAGCTTGAAAAACAAGGGTAGAACTAGAATACAAGGTAATACATAAATGTTATGCTTTTCACAAAGCCTGCTGAAAAGGAAAGCACGGATATTGCATTATCAAATAGTGGGAATAAGTCCAGCCCATCGCCAGATCAGCCGAACATTAAGTTTAAAACAAATAAAGTAGCAGATGTAAATAGATCGCCGCATATAGTTCCCCAAGAAAGATGCACGAAAATTCGATTTGCCAACGAAGTTGAAGACCAGAGTTCGCCTTCGCGTAAGAAAAGTTTTGCCAAAGAATTAAATGGAATGGGTTACTCCATAGAAGATATCGATGAAGTAGCGAATCCGGAAACCGAAGGCGAGGTAGGTGATTATATTCTTTGTGAGAGACAGACAAGGAATCAATACTTTTTAAACCTTAAAAAAACCCTATTTCTATTCTGTTTTTTACTAACCCAAAACAAGATCATTCAAAGGACGAAGTCAGTGCAGTTGGTAGGTCTGGGACAATTACTTACCAATTACTTACTCTAAATAATTATAATTTATATTTACTTGCAGCCCAGGGAACGTGTTATTGACATGTCGCCGGAGGACCAGAAGCAATGGGAGCTCGAGGAGATGTTGAAACCCATCGATCTGCAAAAGGCCAATGTGCACATCGATCCTTCGCCCTTCCAGCTGGTGGAACGCACCTCCATACTCAAGGTGCACTCGCTGTTCTCCATGGTGGGCATCAATCACGCCTATGTCACCAAAATCGGGCGACTTGTGGGCGTGGTGGGCCTTAAAGAGGTAAGATTAAAAGGGTCTTCTACAGAAGAACTGTTGCTTATCGAACGATTTCCATTCAACAGTTGCGCAAGGCTATCGAGGATATCAATAGCAATAACTTCGTGGCCCCCAGCCGGGATGAGGATGCGCAGGAGAAACCTGCAGTGGAGAAGCCTCTGCTGTCGTCGAACACCAGCGATAAGGCCGTGGATATGACCGTCACCTCGATGGACTCGGCCCTGTCTAACTCCGAGAACTGTTCGGACATCGAAATGGAGCACATAAAGCACACGGATAAGGGCGCAGTAACGCTCACCATGCCGACACAAGAATCCACTAACCAAGGCCCAACAACAGCGGACTCAAAGGCCACAGAGAACGGCGGTCATGCTTGAAGAGCAGATGAGATTGGCCTGCAGAAAAGTACATACGTTACGTATACGTCATATGTTTGTAAAGATCAACTAATAGAAAACCTATCATAAGTTACTTCATACACGAGTTAGTCATCAATGTTATTATGTATTTATATCTCGCTAGTTGATAATGTCAAAGATATCGTGATTTATATATAAGTTTAAAAGAAGATTAAGTCACTAAACAAATCCTACTTTTGGTTTTTATTTGCAGTTACTGCTTGATGTCCATACTGATATCATACAAGTTTCTAATTAAGCTTCTTCTACTTTGAATACATTTACAGCTTCTCTCAGAAATTCTAAACACGAATTACATCTTTTTAATTTTTCGATGTGCCATTTTGAAATATTTACTTGAACAATTAAAAAACGATTAATACCTAACGGATGTTTAAGAATCGATAGAATTATCGTCTCGTTAAAGCAGTGTTGGGTAGTGTACTACCAGTTTTCAACATCGATATATCGCTTTCTTAAGCATCGAGTCTCAGAAGTCTGGCAAGACTGTATTTTACTCTGTACCAAACTCAGTCTCTTTCAGTGATGAACCTTCGAATAAGCTAAACTCTGAGAAAAATACAAGTTAGCTACGTTCAAATGCCAGGAAACTAATTTATTTTTTACTAGTATTGCATTCAAAACATTAAAAGTGCACTCTGTTCCACCATTACCCATCGGAAAAAACACCGATCTTTTTAGCTATTTTTCCAATAATCGTTGGTGCTAGAATATGATATATAAATACTTAACTATGTTATTTTTAAGGCCAGTTGCATATTTCACAGGCTTTCCATTTTTATATATGCGTGGTCTAGCCAGTTAAACAACACTGCATCGGGTTGTTTGGGTAATCGTCTGGTAAAAACTCTTCAGGTCATAAAAACGCCGATCCTTATAAACCGCTATAAAATTAACACAAAATGCGAATAAATTTGTAAGTGTGGCGTCATAAAGCAAAATTAATACATAAATTATAAAATAGCTAAATTAACGTAAATTTAGATTGGAAAATAGCTATATTTCCCGCTAACCGCCTTGCGCTTTTGAAAACTGCCAAACTAGCGGGGAAACGGCTAAGTTGGCAACGTTGGACATGATAGAATTATAATTAAAAATAATTATAATTAATTAAAATTGTATCGTGAGCGGCGGTTTGGCTGCAGCCGGCTGTGAGGTGTGTGCCCCATATATATATAGATCCTGCAAATGAATTCCCGGCGCTATTGTTCCACTTTGTGTGGCGCGGGGTGTGGTTGAAACAGAAAAAAGAAGAAGTGGCGAAGGCGAAGACCCGAGAAGCCTGAAAAAACGCCTCCGGGGCTAACGCACAATACAATAACAATTTGGCCAGTCGATCGGCATGGAGCTGGCTAATCATTTATGCCAAACGCAGAGAGAGAGCGCCTAATTAGCATATCAAATTGGATGACGGCACTACTGCTGCCGCGGACGGCGGTCATCTTCCCCCTGCGAAACCCCGACTAAAACATCATCTCTGCCTTCCTGTTTTCCCAGTTTTGGCCACTGACGACGCATCGCTCCTCCAGCCAGAGTCGGCAATGTGTTGGACAAGATGTCCCGACTCGCTGATTACTTCGTAATTGTCGGCTACGACAGCGATAAGGAGAGTGAGTTAATTCCCCCTGAAAACAGCAGTGGTAATCCCCAACATCTCAATTTCTTTCCACAGAGACCGCCAGCAATGTGGGCGGGCAGCCGACTTGCGGCAAGATCGTGCAACGCTTTCCCGAGAAAGATTGGCCGGACACCCCTTTTATCGAGGGCATTGAATGGGTGCGTTCCCCGCCAGCTCATACATATCCATACCGCCTTACGCCCCACCTTATCGATGTTCCCCTCTTCCGCAGTTCTGCCAGCCGCTGGGCTGGACCTTATCGTACGAAAAGCAGGAGCCCAAGTTCTTCGTCTCCGTGCTGACGGACATCGATACGAACAAGCACTATTGCGCCTGCCTCAGCTTCCATGAGACGCTGGCCATCACGCAGACGCGCAGCGTCGACGACGAGGATGAGACCATTGGAAGCACTAGGCTGGTGGCGGGCGCCACGCCCTCCGCGCCAGATGGCGTCACGACCACTACCTCCATTACGCACCACAGCGTCATGTATGCACCAAAGTGCCTGGTACTCATATCCCGACTGGACTGTGCCGACACCTTTAAGGTTTATATTCTAGATCTGAGATGGCTTCTTATTTTATCCATATTTTAACACTCTCATCTCTTACAGAACTGTCTGGGCACCATTTACACAGTCTACATTGAGAACCTGGCGTACGGCATGGAGACCCTCATCGGCAACATTCTGGGCTGCATACAAGTCCCACCGGCTGGCGGACCGCAGGTGCGCTTTTCAATTGGAGCAGGCGACAAGCAGTCGCTGCAGCCGCCGCAGAGCTCTTCGCTGCCCACCACGGGCAGTGGAGTGCATTTCCTCTTCAAGCAGCTGGGCATTAAGAATGTGCTAATCCTGCTGTGTGCGGTGATGACTGAGAACAAGATACTGTTCCTGTCCAAGTGCTATTGCCATCTGACGGAGAGTTGCAAGGCACTGGTAGCCCTGATGTATCCCTTTCGGTACACACACGTTTACATACCCATTCTGCCGGCCCCGCTCACGGAAGTACTGTCTACACCCACGCCGTTCATCATGGGCATACATAGTTCGCTGCAAACGGAGATTACGGATCTTTTGGATGTTATTGTTGTAGACTTAGACGGAGGTCTGGTCACCATACCTGCGTCACTTACCCCGCCGGTCCCTATCCTCCCATCGCCGCTGTGGGAGCAAACCCAGGAGCTGCTCAGTATGATTCTGTTCCCGAATTTGGCGCAGGCAGACCTGGCCTTTCCCACCCAGGAGCGTCCGAGTGCCCTGTCCAAGACTGACGCACAAATTGATAAGGAACTTCGCGCCATATTCATGCGTCTCTTCGCGCAGCTACTGCAGGGCTACCGTTCCTGCCTCACCATCATTAGGATTCATCCCAAGCCAGTGATTACCTTCCACAAGGCCGGTTTTCTCGGCGCTCGGGACTTGATCGAGAGTGAGTTTCTGTTCCGCGTACTGGACAGCATGTTCTTCACTACGTTCGTCAATGAACGAGGACCCCCCTGGCGAGCCTCCGATGCCTGGGATGAACTCTACAGCTCCATGAACGAACTGCTCAAGTCGGAGGCTCAGAATCGGAATCTCGTGAGTCCTAACGGGAAGCATTGTGCTAGAAAGATCAAAGAATCATCTAACTTCTCTCACCTTTTAGATACTCACACATATCCAGGAACTGGGACGAACTCTGTTCGAGAACGAGGGCACTTTGGCCCACACCAGCTATGCCCAAAAGGTGCTACGTCCTCCAGAGGGCTCCTTCCATCGCATCCATCAGCCCGCCTTTCCTCGCATCAGCTCGGAGAAGGTGGAGCTGATCATACAGGAGGGAATACGGAAGAACGGAGTCCCACAGCGCTTCCATGTGACGCGCAATCAGCACAGGATCATACCGATGGGACCCAGATTGCCGGAGGCCTTGGATGTTCGTCCGAATGTCCAGAACTCTGCACGACGGCTGGAGGTGCTGCGCACGTGCGTGTCCTACATCTTTGAGAACCGGATTGCGGACGCTAGGAAGCTGCTGCCTGCAGTGATGCGAACGCTGAAGCATCGCGATGCTAGACTGATTCTCTGTCGCGAGTTCTTTGGCTATGTACATGGCAACAAGGCGGTGCTGGACCATCAACAGTTCGAGTTGGTGGTGCGATTCATGAACAAGGCACTGCAGAATTCCTCGGGGATTGACGAGTACACCGTGGCAGCGGCCCTGCTGCCCATGTCCACGATCTTCTGCCGCAAACTGTCCACGGGAGTGGTGCAGTTTGCCTACACGGAAATCCAGGATCACGCCATATGGAAGAACATTCAGTTCTGGGAGTCAACATTCTTCCAAGATGTTCAGGGCCAGATCAAGGCATTGTATCTGCTCCATCGTCGCCAAAACGAGCATCAAAAGGAGGCCAACTGTGTGCTGGACGAGGTCCCGCTGGAGGAGCCTACCGCCTTAGAGATCACGGCCGAGCAACTCCGCAAGAGTCCCACCATCGAGGAGGAGAAGAAGGCCGAGCTGGCCAAGTCGGAGGAGTCAACCTTATACAGTCAGGCCATACACTTTGCCAACCGCATGGTCTCCCTGCTGATTCCTCTCGATGTCAACGTGGATGCCGCCAGCAAACCGAAGCCCGCATTTCGTCTGGATGAAAATCAGAGTGTTTCAAATAGGTAAGCAAGGCACCGAACTCTATTGCACTTAAGTCGGAGCTCAAATTACCTTTTAATTGCAGTATTATTGGCTCGCACAGCCTGAGCGAACATTCCGACGACGGATTCGAGGAGAACAACGCTTTGGAGATCGGAGTTTCGGTCGGAAAGACAATTTCACGCTTCATTGACTGCGTCTGCACAGAGGGTGGAGTGACCTCCGACCACATACGCAACTTGCACGATATGGTGCCGGGTGTGGTGCACATGCACATCGAGTCTTTGGAACCGGTCTACCTGGAGGCAAAGCGCCATCCACATGTGCAGAAGCCCAAGATTCAGACGCCCTGCCTGCTGCCGGCCGAGGAGTTCGTAACCGACCATTTGCGCTGCTTCCTTATGCCGGATGGACGCGAAGACGACACTCAGTGCCTGATACCCGCAGAGGGAGCTCTGTTCCTCACTAACTATCGCGTCGTCTTCAAGGGCTCACCATGCGATCCGCTCTATTGCGAGCAGGTAATCGTGCGCTCTTTTCCCATTGCCTCTCTGCTGAAGGAGAAGAAGATATCGGTGCTGTATCTGGCCCACCTGGATCAGACGCTGCCCGAAGGACTGCAGCTGCGCTCGAGCAGTTTCCAGCTGCTCAAAGTCGCCTTTGACCCGGAGGTAACGCCGGAGCAAATCGAGAGCTTTAGGAAGATATTGAGCAAGGCTCGCCACCCATTTGATGAGTTCGAGTACTTTGCCTTCCAGTCGTACGGCACCATACTCCAGGGCGTGGCTCCGCCCAAAACGAAGGAGAAGTACTCGACGATAAAGGGGTTCGCCAAGAAGACCCTACTCCGCACGGCCAAGAAGGCAGGATACAAGCAGAAGCAGCAGACCAAACGCAAGTTGGTCTCGGACTATGAATACGGCAGTGGAGCGGACGCCGGAGCCGAAACACAGTCCATCGACGACGAGTTGCAGGATGGTGATGAGTTCGAAATGCAAAACAATGCCATGCCCAGGCTGCTTACCATCAAAGATGTCGAACGAATGCGAGAGCGGAGCTATGTGCAGGACTGGAAACGACTCGGCTTCGATGCAGAGTCGCAGCGAGGATTCCGCATCAGCAATGTGAATGCCAGCTACGCCGCCTGCCGATCCTATCCCGCCATACTTGTGGCTCCCGTCCAGTGCAGCGATGCTGCTATTATGCATCTGGGCCGCTGCTTCAAGAGCCAGCGCATCCCGCTACCCACTTGGCGGCACGCGAACGGCGCCCTGCTCATCCGCGGTGCCCAGCCTAACAGCAAGTCGGTAATTGGAATGCTAAAGAACACTACAGGGAGCAACACGAACGCCCATCACGATGTCACCCACTACCCGGAGCAGGATAAGTACTTCCTGGCCCTGATCAACACAATGCCGAAGCTTACGCCGCTGGCCATCAACCAGTATTCCGGCATGAATCTCTCGATGAATTCGCTGCTGGGCCACGGCCCCTCCTCCGACGAAAGGCAGTGCCTCACGCCGGAGCTGTCGCGGAAGCACATGAACAACCTGGACATGGTTAGCGACGGTACGAAGTCCAGCCAAGGAGGAGGAGGCAAGGGTGGAACGATGAAGGGCAACCAGAGCTCCTCAAACGCTCATGGAGCTTTCCGCAAGATGCGCCTGTACGCCTTGGGTGAGAAATCACAGGCCAAATCAAACATGAATGTGGACTTTTGCGCGGACTTCATACCAGTCGATTACCCGGACATTAGGCAATCGCGTCCGGCCTTCAAGAAGCTAATACGCGCTTGCATGCCATCGCATATCACCAACGAGGCGGATGGCCAGAGCTTCGCAAAGATGGTGGAGCAGTCTGACTGGCTGCAGCAGATCTCCTCGTTGATGCAGTTATCCGGGGCGGTGGTGGACCTCATTGATCTGCAGGAGAGCAGCGTCATGCTGTCGCTGGAGGACGGCTCCGATGTGACCGCCCAGCTCAGCTCGATTGCCCAGCTCTGCCTGGATCCCTACTACCGAACACTGGACGGCTTCCGCGTGCTGGTTGAGAAGGAGTGGCTGGCCTTTGGCCATCGCTTTGCGCATCGCAGCAACCTAAAGCCCTCACATGCCAACACAAACATCGCATTTGCACCCACTTTCCTGCAGTTCCTGGACGTGGTCCATCAGTTGCAGAGCCAGTTTCCCATGGCATTCGAGTTTAATGACTTCTATCTAAGATTCCTTGCCTACCATGCCGTGTCGTGCCGCTTCCGCACCTTCCTGTTTGACTGTGAGCTGGAGCGTTCGGACTCGGGCATCGCAGCCATGGAGGACAAACGCGGATCGCTGAACGCCAAACACTTGTTTGGCGGTGGCATGGCGTCGAATGGTTCTGACGATGAGTGCAACGTTTACCCATTGGACCTCAGGAGTCCGAGGACCCCGGCACCAATGAGTCGCATCGGTCACTCCATCTTTGATTATATCGAAAGACAGCACAACAAGACGCCCGTGTTTTACAACTTCCTATACTCCGGCGACAAAGATATGACCCTGCGACCGCAGAACAATGTGGCAGCCTTAGACCTGTGGAGCTACTACACCAACGAGGAGCTTGCCCAGGGACCGCCGTACGATCTGGAAGTCACGACCGTAGACGACGAAATCGATCTGTCCGAGATGAAGGGCAAGCGAATGGTCATCACAGCCGGCTACGACAACCCAGAGAAGTACAATCCCAATGCCTATGTCTGCCTGCTTAGCGAGGTGAGGCAGGCGGAGACGGAGCGAGGAATTCTACCCCAAAAGTGGCTGCATGTATGGAACAGTCTGGAGGTGCCTAAGCTGGAGCCTATCCCTCGCAACGCTTCCCTCGGTAAGATCTTCGTGCAAGCGCATCAGCACAAGCGCTCCACGCTGGAGATCATCATGAAGGGTCGTTTGGCGGGCTACCAGGACAAGTACTTCCATCCCCATCGCTTCGAGAAGCATCCGTACACCACGCCCACCAACTGCAACCACTGCACCAAGCTCCTCTGGGGACCAGTCGGCTATCGGTGCATGGATTGCGGAAACTCTTACCACGAAAAATGCACGGAACTGTCCATGAAGAACTGCACGAAGTACAAGGCCATCGATGGAGCTGTGGGGCCACCGAATGTAAGCATGTCGCAGGGCGACACAGCCAGCATTGCCTCCAGTGCCGCCACGACGGCGCGCACCTCAAGCCATCATTTCTACAATCAGTTCAGCAGTAACGTGGCCGAAAACCGGACGCACGAAGGGTGAGTTTGAAACCTATAATTTGATTTTCCTTTAAAGTTAATTCAATAATTAATATCTAATAAAAACCCCATAGACACCTCTACAAGCGAGGCGCTTTGCTCAAAGGATGGAAACAGCGCTGGTTTGTCCTGGACTCAATTAAGCACCAACTTCGTTACTACGACACATCTGAGGACACTGCTCCCAAGGGCATCATCGGTATTTATATAAAACCATTATTTAAGGCTGTTAATTATTATTTTAATTTGACTATTCTAGAATTGGCTGAGGTGCAGTCTGTAACTGCCGCACAACCTGCACAAATTGGCGCCAAAGGTGTGGATGAGAAGGGATTTTTTGATGTAAGTAGAGCATATTGATGTTTAACGCAAGAGTCGTTATACATCCCTAAAGCGGAGTAAAAATTAAAAGTATTGTCTCTATTTCAGCTTAAAACATCCAAGCGCACCTACAACTTTTATGCGATGAACGCGAATCTGGCCCAGGAATGGATTGAAAAGTTGCAAGCATGCTTACAATAAGATAAAATCTTCTTAACATCTTGTTCGGTTGTCCGCACACTTTCCTTTCCTCTTCACTTCAATCCGCTGCTTCGTCGTATAAGTAACCAGTGTCCCTTTATAGCGCTACTTATTTAATATTCCAAATCTGTGTATCATATCATTATAGCTAAACTATCTTGCGTACGTCAAAGCCCTGCCCTAGTTGATTTTTGATCTGTTAAATCGTTCGCACCCATTAACATAAATGTTATAGCAACAATTATGCCAATTATGTTAGAAGCGAAAGGAATATTAGTTAAACAATGAAATCCAACTGTAAATGTGAATGTAAAGAAACTATATAAATTATGTGATTGCAAAACAAAACAAACACAAAATCAGACTACATATATTATAAACTAACGATGAAAATGGAAAAACAGCCACGACCGCAAGTTTTGTATACATACATTTTTATATACATATATATAGCCTTATGCATAAACAACACAAACTATATACATATATGTAGGTATATATAGTGAATTTACCAAAGAATATTCCACCTTTGTTGCGCAATTGAAATGCATTTCTTGATTGCTTCCTCTAAAGTTTAAACTAACCCCTATTATTATCATTATTATTATTATTATTATTAAACGCTTTCCTTTATTTATATACACTACATGGTAATCAATATATAATACATACTTTAATGCAATTATTTGTGGCTTACAAACGATAATATACATTTTTAAACAAATGCCCTTGGTATTATAACTCATTACTGTGGTGTTCTTAGCCCATCCACATCGTCATCAGAGGAACGTTGTCCAGTAGACAATATTGAGTATGAAGAACGAGAACGGAAAGAAGAAGCGCGAGAACTTGTCTATATAGATGGCTGTGGCATGGCCATGGCAGAAAGTGTCGTACTGCGGCTCGATAATCGATTCCCGATGATGCTGCAGGGCAGGCTAAGAGGCGTCAGTCGAGAAAGTTTCCGGCTTCAATTTTCACCTAGCTCACCTTTAAGTCGTCCAAATCGCTGATATTCTCGTCCGAGTAGCCCTTCATGGCCTTGGTGGCCACCGGTCCCATATAGTTGTTGACCACGGCGAACTCCATTAGAGATAGAAATACGAACACCGAGCAGGACGACATCCAGACGTCTATTGCCTTTACGTACGAAACTGGAGGCAGCGACTGTTGCGACTGAGTGTTCTGGGTGGCCAGGGTCAGCAGCGAGGTCACTCCCAGGGTAACACGAGCAGGTATAGCCTCCGGCTTTATCCAGAACGATATCCAGGACATGACCACGATCAGGGCCGATGGGATGTAGGTGTGGAACAAATGGTAGCCCAGGCGTCGTCGCAAATTGAACACGATGGCCAAACAGGTGAAGTTGCCTGACATTACAAAGATAGGTCAGAAATAAATGGAAAATAAGTGTCCTGAATACTACTAAGGTACTTAAGAGATCGATTAAGGAGCACCCAGGTATACTGAGTATTATAAGTTTAATCATTATATATCCTTTTATGCTCACCCGTTGAGTATTCTATGGTACAATCGGTCGTGTAGTTGTTGGATATGTCCAGCTGAGGCAACTCGATCTCCGCATTGACCACCAGTGGGTCAGTCATGTTCCAAATGAAAACCAAATCCTCCACCGTATGAGATACTGTCAATCAAAGATTGTATAAGTTCTGGGACCTTGAGAAACATTTTGAAATGAAGCAAAAAGCGGGCAACCTTCGAGCGATTTTGGATATTGCTGGGAATTAGGTAAAAGGGAATCCCCACATTTCCACCTACAACTCTCAATCATCATGGAGCAAATTTGCGTGTCGTGTGGATAGGACTCAAACTTCATGGCACACGACAGGACCAGCGTGAGCTTGGACATGTAGAGCAGCGTCTTGTCGTGGTACAGCCAGAGATAGTGATTCGGTATACTCATCTCGTGGAAGGTGACCTTCTTTGCGTTCTTAAAGAAGCAATCGGGTCGCCAGATGCTGTGCAGCCAGTCCACATCCAGGATGCGGTACTGTTCGCTCATGTTCTCGGGCAGCCGCAGGCGAGGATCACGCCAGCTTTGTGCAAGGAAAATGTCCGTCACATAGGTCTGCCGGAGGAATGGGATAACCATATACCTTAAGGCTAGATATGGTTAAATAAAATCATAATTAAATTACTCACCATAGACTCCTCGTTGATGGAGTCCAGAGAGAGGACCGTGACATGGAAGTAGACAACGGTGGGCTGGCCCAACAGCTTGGGAGCCCTGTTCTTGTCGTAGGTTTTCGACGGAATTGGCAGAATGTCCGGTAGGGAGAGGCTCGACTCGTAGTGGGAGACCAGCTCGGCGCTCTCCGTATTGTTTCTGCAAACGGAAAGGGAAATATGTGGACGTTGAAAAGCCAGCCTTGTGGAGAAATCTGATGAAACTGAGGGCAATGGCAGTCGCACCCACCTGAAACCATGAACACAGTGGCACTGCTGGATCGATTGCTCCAGCGTGTGCAGGCAGATTGCCAGTACAATTAGGGATCTGTACGCCACCAATTTCTCAGTTGGGACTTGCATTATTATGAACACACTAGCTTTGGCTTAAATATTGCTTTTTTCCCACGACACATCGCCCAGCAGCAGCAACAGCAGTCCAGGTCATTGTCCAAAGTGGCTCATTTCGGGATTCGCGCGGAACTGAACTCGATTGGAGGATTATTTAACGAATGCAGCGAATTATTTTTTACTCGCCTTCTTCTGGCCGTTGCAAAAACCAATAAACAAACGGCAGTCAGAGTTATCGCGACGATTGTGATGTGCTGCAAAGTGTGATAAATTAATTTCTATGGTTTCATTCGCTTTCATTGGCATTCGCACATTCCACTTTTCAAATTGACAACTGACCCCGGGGCCCAGCGAAAGGGCGGCGAACAGGAAATGATGTGCGTACCGACGGACAAGGGCATTAATTTAAATATGCACTCTTTAATTTGCAAAAAATAACGATAAATTTTTGAAAAACAGCTTGACTGATGCAGAGTTACGAAATTAAAAAAATGGGCGCCAATGGGTTGCAAACATGATTTATCGCGCATGTTCCAGGTTTTGCTTTCTCCTACTGTTTTCGATTCCCTTTTTAGTTATGACTAGACAAACTGAATTTAATGAAAATTTACAATCAGGCTCGAAGGTTTTAAAATGATTCAGTTATTTATGCACGTGGTTGGACAATTTTAAGGAAGTACAAAACTTTGATGCCTTTTAAAAGAAGTTTGAGTTGTTGGAAAGTATGTTTTGTAATTTGTATATTATTTATGTTTGGTAAATAAAATAATTTAAATGATTTTACTAATTTTTAGCACCTCATCTGTTAAAATAATCAGGAAAGAACAGAGCTTATTATTTCACACAAATAACGGTCGGCGTTGCCAACCACTTCTCAGATATGGCAGCGCTGGCGCATTCAATCAGCTGTTCATAACATTGGCAACACTGGCAGGTCAAAATATTGATTGTTCACTTTGGTTTTTGGCGACTTTAAAATGTAGGCAACGAAAAAGCTTTATTTTAAAGATCCCCGAACAGGTGCAAACGGATAAACAAAGTTATTGAGACCTAGAGTAACATGGAAATCTGCGCGACAATCGCAAGTGAGTGACGGAAACGTGCTGTTGTAAATGTTAAGCCCGGTGCGATTTTCGGGCGGGGGCGGCGGGTCAGGGGTCATCATTTTCCTTTATGCAGGGTGACGCGATTCCGCTGCGCCGCATTGTGCAACTTGTGGATATTGATTAATTGCAAGAAAGCCGAGATACACAATAACCCTTGCATTTTTTTCTCAAAGGTTAAAGAATAATTAAAGCGCATAAAGCTTCCAACAAGTGCGAAAAACAAATACGAGTACCATGGAATCCCCTCTGTATCCCAAGGCCAACAACAATCTGGGCATGGGCTCGAGCAAGGTGATCTCCCCCGTGGACAAGATGAGCTGCAGCCTGAACAGCAGCAGCACCATGGAGGACACAACTCCCAGCGACTCTGGTGTCCAAATGCTGGACTCGGAGAATAGCGATGTGATGGTGGAGTCCATATGTTCCTATGAGGAAAACCTACGGCCATCATCCACTTATCCCCTCACATCCACGGTGGACCCCAACTCGAATGTGACTTCTGCCGCCGTCGCCGCTCCTGAGGAGTCTATGACCATCAGCGAGTGCTCAACGTTCGACACCACCGAGAAGATTGTGTACCGTCGCAAAGTGCACAAGACCTCATCCGCTGCCAAGACGCCTAAGAAGCGGGTGTCCTTCCACGAGGACATCCTGAAGAACACACGCACCGACAACATCCATATCGAGCACGGCTTTATCACCTATAAAAACGGCCGGAAGTTGGCATTCGCAAATTCGGCGGGAGTGGCCGGAGCTCCGGGTCGCTATTCCTGGTGCCCAGACCGAGAGCGTCCAGAGGGACCCAATGAACTGAGTGCCGCTGGCAGGGAAGACGATGGCGAGGACGCGACTGGCGGCGGTGGTGGAGCGAGGCGAAAGAGACACCTGGTCTACCGGAATGCCTGCTCCGATGTCCTGGACTATGCCAATACGGATATTTTCGATACGGACGAGGCAGCAGGTCTGCACTACGACACCTCAGGTGTTTTTGAATACGGACCGAAGGCAGAGGAGCCATCGCGCCTCTACAAGTGCGTCTGCAGTAGCTCCAACTCCAGCCTCGACTCAGACGAGCAGGACAAAAATTCCAATGGCAATCGGAAGCAGTACGAGCAGGCCAAGAGCAGCTCCTGCGATTGTATCGGCATGAGCAATGCCAACAACAATCTAATCGGTAAGATTTTTCTTTATCTCTTGCCTTAAAATTAATAACTAACATTGGAGGATCCCAATTTAATTAGGTAACAATTGCTATTATTCGGAGCCCAATATCGGAGATGCCGACAGCCCCAAAGTGAAATCTGTTTGGAACAAGGAGAAGAAGCCCAAGTCGAGCTGCTTGAAGAAACCCAAGCGGCAGACGAACATCATCCTCGAACAGGACCTCAATGGGCGGGTGAAGAAGTTCAACGTGCATGACATCAAGCACCAACTACTGGACAACAGTAGCAAGATGATCTTTGGCTCGCTAAAGAGCATCTTCACCATGCCGCTGCCCGAGCGCGGTGTGCCAGAGGGCTCCGAGGACCTGCAGGCCGTGGTAGAATGCATCCCGGAACTGACTCCAGATCACAAACCCCGACCAATGGCCGAATCACCACCGCTCAAAGCCAAACCATTCCTGAGCAAGAGCCTCGATGGCAGCAAGCAGAAACAACCAGTTAAGAAATTCGTGCACAACGTGGATGAGCAGTTGCGGCGCAAAAACGAAGACGGCGACGATGGTGCCAGCTCCACGGATGCGTCTCCCATGGACACAAAACAGCCGCAGACATTGCAGCGCCAAGAAGAGTTTGATAAGGAAACAGGGCCACCGATAATGGGCTCCAGCGCACACGGGGAGTTTCGCAGCAAGTTCATAATTAACTGCGAGAGCACAGTTTTCGAGCACACGGGCGTATCTTACGAAACGGGTGAGCCGCCACACTCCGAGCTCTCGTCCTGCATTCAGCACACCAGCGTGGCCAGTTTGCTAGAGCAAAACACTCCGATTGCAGAGCCGGCCAGCCACAAGAAGTCCTTTATGGACGCTCCAATTGCAAAGACGTTCAGCAACTTCTTCCGCAGCTTCAAGGAGAGCACAAGTGCTGCAGCCACGCCCGTTGAAAAGCACGAGCAAGCAGCAACAGATAGTTATTTTGGTAAGCATTGACTTTTAAACTTGTAACTTGTAACTAAAAATTAACAATTGAATGCCAGCATCGAAAATGTCGAAGCAACAGCAACCAGCGCCTCCCAGCTCCGGTAGCAAGCTCCCCCGTAACTACTCCTCATCAACCATATCCGAACCCAGTTCCAACACCAACACCAGCAGCAACCATCATCAAATCGCGGTAAATCCCCAGTTGGGCAACGCAGAGCGTCAGTCCCGTCACCTTGCCTCTCCGCTGAAGAAGCGGGGTCAGCCCGTACAGCCAGCACGATATTACGACCAGCAGCATCCTCCCCAGAGCCGCAGTCTGCACAGCCCGAGTACATACCTATCTACGGGACGTGGTGGTAGTGGACGAGATTCAAAAAGCACGATTCTAAGCGAGGAATTCGACGATATTCTGACCATAACCACAACGGACACAACCAACGACAAACGCTCAATGGACAGTGAAATGGTGATTGTTGACTACAACGACGTTGACTACGCACACCTGTTGAAGCCTCCAGCTCCGGCGGCGGCCAAGACATCGCTGATAAATCGCTTCCTTCGAAATGTCACGCAGAAGAAAATCATGGAGACCTCCATACGCAAGAATAACTTCTTTGCGGATAAACTGCGAACCGAACAGAGACACACGGGATCTGATCTCTACGTAAAGGGTGCTCGACCCAAGAACTACGAGTTGATTGACGATTTAAATGCGGAGATTGCCATGGAGATTGAGATGTGTGGCACGAACTCGCCGCGCCGAGAACTGGCCATCAGTCTGGACCCAGATTTGCCGGGTTGCAGTTCGTCTAGCTTTGAACTAGGCATTGGAGAGATCTCGATTGACTTATTCAAGGGAAAAACTTTGCTGAATCTTTACCAATCAAATGAGCAGCTAATGAAGGTATTGCCTTGACCTATACTGTCCTATACTATTTTAATAATAATACATTATTTTCCTTTAAGGTTTTTAAACTGTATACTGGCTACAGTTTCGATGGCATTATGACTCCTGTTTTGGTCCTGCTAACGGACAAAACTTTGTATGTGGCTAATCTGGATCGGAACTATCTGCGTGCCAGGTTCGTTTTGGCCTACAAGGACCTGGATGTTATACTGGTAAGATTTTTTTATATCGCAACTTCGAGCTTTAAAGCTGTAAATATATATATTTCCATCTCCCTAAGATGGGACCCTTTGGCAACACGGTGTTGTTGAGCAACAGCACCCGCGATATGCAGCAGGTTCTGCTCGCGGGTGGACCCTACCCGGCCGGATCGTTGGTGGCCAATCTGGAGCTGTGCGCCCGGCGCAGTGGCTCCACCCTGCCAGCAGTAGGTCAACTTACCCTCGAGCATTTGGCTCCTCTGCAGGCATTCGTGCGCGCCAATAGTTGCGTGGGCAGGGATGAGCACTGGCTTTTCTATGCAGTGGTCAACGTGCCTGCTGGCGGGGCCCTGCGAGTGGAGTCGCCTAGCGAACCACTGGGTCCCTCCATCAAGGGATTCCTTATGCACCGACGGCTTAAGCAGACCACAAGCACATCAGCTGCCTCAAGGATATATTGGCAACCAGGATATTTCCTACTGAAGTAAGTGGCTTGGACGGTCCTTGGGCTTTGGAATTAATACGAATTTTTTTCTAAAGGGCCGGCGTTCTGTATATGTTCAACGATTCCACACAGAGGCTTCCTAGTTGGGCCATGGCCCTGGCCGAGTGCCAAGGTGCTCGGCGGACTGTTAAATCGGAGCGACCACACTGCTTCGAAATAGTGCTAAAGGGCGAGCTGCTGCAACTGGCAGCGCCCGACGAGTACGTGGCCTCCGAGTGGCTGCAGGCTCTCCTGCAGTCAGCCAGTGGTGTAAGTGAAAGAATTGCTTTTCTACTTGGAACAACTTTAATTATTTTTCGCCACTTAGCTTGCTGTGCCACAGGAGAAGCACAAAACCCTGGGCTGCACTTTGATAGTCACACAAAACCATTTGATAACCTTGCGCGAGGACTTTTCGGCTCCACTGCGGCAAATAAACCAACATCAGGCAGATAACAATGCAGGAGCACCGGAGAACAAGGAGATATTGCTAGAAGAGGATCTACTCAGTGTTTTTGAAACCAGTAGCTTGGTAAGTGTGTGCTGTTTACCTCCAACTATAAAGAATAGTAATAATGTTCGCTTTCAGATGGGCTCCACCATGAGTACGCCAACGCGTGGCACACAGCAATCCTTGTCCTCGATGAGCTCCACGCCCACGAAGCACATAAATGACACCGAGATAACCAAGGAAGACACGACTTCGCCAGGAAAATCCCAACGGATGACTAGCGTTTATGGAAAGGATTCCGGCCTAGCCATACTGACCTGTGCGGACATCAAGGCTATGACGGGCATTAAGATAACCTCGCGAGCTGAGACCTGGTGGTGCATACTGGAGTTCTCCTGTCAAGAGGCCCCCCTGGAGAGTTTGGATGATCTGGTGATCTTTTTTGCCAGCAGCATGGAGATGCAGCGTTTTCTGCGCTTGCTAGAGCAACTTTGGCAGTCTAAGAACGTATGTTGCCCCACTGGATTTCCAAAACCTAGCTCCAATATAATAACAATGTCTTTGTTGGGTTTTACAGAATGATCTCTTTCCCATAACCATACTGGACGACGGGGACACTTTGGCTGAGCAGTGTACCCAACTCTATGTGGACACAAACAGGGCTTGGGAGCCCCTGCTAACGGCTGCGCTGGGTTAATCCGTGGCTTTGGCAATATATACTCCATTTACAAAATAGACAATTATATTTCCATATAACTCAAGCGTTAAATATTCTATCCTGAATACTCAACATAGATAATGAACAGAAAGTATTGATATTTATATAAACGTATACATATACTGTCGGTGTTATGTATTATGATTTTGTAATGCCTGCCTCCGCTTGACTCAACCCGTTCATTTGCGCTGTTATACATTTAAATAATTTTGTGATATTAACCTTAAAATCGCTGATCTTTGGTATACGTTTTTTTCTAGTCTGTTTAAGTTATATTTGGTTTCTACATTGATTATTCGGACCTTTTATAAATACATATATTCATGTGTACAAATACTGCACAGAAAACTAAGATATTATACGTAATCTTATATACATAAATATTGAACTTGTAATCCGAAATGTTATGTTTTTGGCGGTGCTCGACTGGTCCAAGGATCATATCCATACGATATACAAATAACGATATGTGGCTTTTTATAAAGCGCATATAAACATTTGTAAAAGCTTCTTAGGAAAGGTGTAAAAGGTGGATTTAATATATATTTTTTTTTTGCAAAACTGTGCCTGTCCTTTTCAATTAGCCAAGATTAATATCCCATCCCTATGCCCCATCTTTTCCTGGTAAGCCTTTTCTCTCCAGTCCCACTAAAAGCTCATGATAATTAATAAAGTGAATATAAACGCCATTAAGAATCGGATTTTTCTTTTATCCTAAGCCCATTGAGTGATGATGGGCCTTGACATTTCCAATCATTGCCCTCAGGCGATGGAGTTTCGTCCTGGGAGAGGGGTTTTTATAATTCCAAGTGTGGGAATTAGCGGCGAATTTTTGAAAGAGTGCGGGATGCAACTGCACGAGTGCGAGAGAGATGTCTTCAGAGAAGGAGGATACTGGAATAGGGAACGAGTTACCCGCACACACGGACCAACATAATAACATACACAAACGTACAAGTTGTGTTTGCTTGTCTGTACATTCCAGTGCCGGTGATCGAGTTTTAAGGAAACTGCCCGATATTCGGAACATTTCGACCCGGCTGCACGTAAACTCATAATTGGAAAATGTGCATATAAATTCAAGATAAACACATGTAACATTTGCAGCCGCGTAGCTCGAAAATCAAGCTAAACAAAGCATTGCATTCAAAGGTTCAAGCGCGCCAGAGCAAGAGGGAGCGAGCAAGCGAGCGTGCGAGCGGGATGGGGCGGGAGAGATGAGAGGCGAAGCAAGGAGAATGCGAGAGAATGTAAAAACTCCAACCCTCTTAAATTTAAACGAGTAGAAGACAAGACTGCAACAGGAAAAAACAAGAATGAGCAAAGACATACAGACGTGCATACAGCCATTTATGCAAGTGCACGTGTGTGAGTACGGCATTAACACATAAAAATTAGGCTGCCGTCAAAGCGACTTGGAAGTGCGCTGCTCTTATTTTTGAAGAACGTCTTTTGAATAAAAGGGTTCAACGATTTGTACGACTTTCTTCATTAAGATTAAAATGCAAAATGAATATTTTACGAATTATATATGTACATATGATATAAACTTGGTGGAAATTCTAATTAATTAAATTAATGTTTATGGACTTGAACTTTTTAAAACTTATTCTTTGTTTTTAGTAATTTTCGACTAAGAAATACATACATACATATGTATGTAACAAGAAAATTGTAGAAGTGTACTAAAATCTTAGGAAACTTCTTTGAAATGTTTGGATATCCCGTAATTCATATTTATATTACTGAGGATCCTGAAAACACTTGCAAACCAAAGGGTAATGAAAAGATTCTTAACCCTAGACGGTCATGCTTATTTTTCCTACGTTAAGGTTATGCTTCGTCGAATCGACGACGCCAATTTTAAAATAAGTATAATTGATAAAAAACAAACAATATTGTAAAAAATTTTTTTACTGCGTTTTATTCATAACGTTATCAGTTCAAAATAAGAAATAACAATTCATTTTTACATTAATAATACACTTAAAAACTAAAAAATAATAAACAACCTTTTTTTCATGTTTTTTTTTTTGGGCCTTGTTTCTTTGGCCAAATTAGATAACAAAAATCACAAGTAGTTTCTTTACTTCAGTCGAATCTTAATATTAAGGCTTAAAACTAAACAAAAATGTGAATCAAGATGTTGCAAATTATTTTTTTACACAAGAGGCACACAGATCAAATTTGTGTTCTCCACAAAGGCTTTTTTGGCATTTCGAACAAATGGTTTTGGTCATACGACGTTTTGCGGAAGGACAAAAAGCGCAGATCTTTCTTTTTGCATTTAAATTAGATTGGTTTTCATTATTGTTTTCATTTTTATCAATTAAGCCGCTTGAGATATTTTCCCGAGCTAAATTGGGCAATGTAACTCGGCTTAGCCTATTCATTAACTGTTTTAAGCTTTTACAGTTTCTTGTCGGTCCGCGACGTTGATGGATAATGGATTGCCCGTATTTATGGGATTTTGACTTTTGAGTTGCCCACTTATGACGATCCTTTCCGCGAAGACCAGTTTTAGAAAAAGTAATAATACTGGACTTATTAAACAACACATTTAATGGTGTGTTTTCGTCATCTGAAGAGTCTTCTGAAGAACTTGGTTCCTCAACTAATTCGCCCAAAATTGGATGATCTTCACCAGAATCTTCAATATCCACATCGGATTCGTCCTCTTCAAGAAGGTTTGCAATCGCAATCTCGTCTAAACCATTGCCTCTATTCATTTTCTAGGCCAATTTTCTGCAGAAAAATATATGCAATATTACCAAAAAGTCACACTAAAGACATGCTTCGTCGTTTCGACGACGCTAATTCTCAGAAATGATACTTACATGCGACCGACGGATTTGTACGTTTGCACACAGCTGCGTCTAAGCATCGACAACAGCTGTACGAAAAACGAGGAAAAAGAATCAAAAAAATACTGGAATAATCGAACAAATGTGACCATGCGTCGTCGAATCGACGAAGCATGACCGTCTAGGGTTAAATACAATCAGAAGAAGAATCAAGAACAGAGCAGAACTTGTCGTCGTAGTGCAGCTGAGCCACACGGCCTGCTTTCTTTTGCCGCTGGACTCACTTTCATTAAAGACAACATACAGCGCAGCAGAATTAAATGCAACGAGAGCAATGCGCTCGAGAACGCTGCGCTCGCCGCTCTTTCGCTCTTCTCTGCCTCTCTCTGTCCGTCCATCTCCCTGTCGCCGTGGGCAAACAGATCCCAGATACATGCACACAAGCATATAACCAAACATAGATACTTAAAACACACGGCGTATATACGCCGCTACATACAGTCATTCGCATGTAAACGTATAAGTGCACAGCAATACCACACACAACCCCAAAAAGTTGGAAAACCAAATAAAAATACAAGGCGCATTGTGTGTGCGTTTTTCTTACGGTCAGCCAGCGCCGAAATGTAAATACCCTACGGAAATTTTCGTTGGAAGTTTACTTATTTACATTAAAATTGGAAATAAAGTTAATGTTATAAAATATGTTAAAATAACGATCACAATTGAACTAACCATGTGCCATTTTTCAGAATGTTTTCATATTGTTAAAATAATACAAGAAATACAAATTATATTTAGTATTATCCTATTTACTATGCAAAGGTTGTATAACTATCTTTACAAATATCTCCCATTAACTGAGTACTTACCTCTTACCAAAATTGAAATCGTGTTTAAAATACATTGTTTCATACATATAATTTAATTCCTTTTCCATAAAAAAATTGCACTCTTTATGGTCTCTTCTGGATCGCACTCAATATCCAAATCCACACACATATTCGAAAAATCATCCTGCTCCGCGTTGTCAATTCAGTTGTTGTTGGCGGCCACAAAAAGTAGCTCATCTCTCGGTGGAAACCAGTTTTTATGCTACGCTCGCAACCGGTTTTCATCCTGATAACTTACAGCGAACTTCGTGTCGTGTCTCGCTGCGTGTCTGTCTGCTTTTGGCGTCTCAGTTCCAGCATAAATTGCACTTCGCCTGCACGGATCGCGCATGGAATATCTTCCGCCGCCCAGCAATCTCTGGCAAGTGACCAGGAGCAAGGGCTAATCTTGGCTAGGTAGCAGGAGCAAGAGCAGGGGCCTGGGGCCAGTGTCATATGCCCGGCGCTCGGTGCAGCGAAATGTAAGGAACGGAACGTACAAATAAACGCGCATTTTCCAGAGAAGTAGAAAAACTTCCACCCTCAAAGCGGCACACACAAACATACAGCAAACACACACAGCGAACTAATACAAACATGTAAGAATGCTGCAGTCGTGCAGGAACATGGTATGCGACCCAGTGGTACTTATTAACTGGGAGCACTATTTACCAAACTTATACGAAATAAAGGAGTACAAGATTTAGGGTAACATATAGAATTATCATTCTTTCATTTTTTTTTTAAGTTTATTTTTACCCAACACTGCAATTAGAACTTGAGATGTGCCCACATATTTTGAGGTTACTTCTTTAATTAATAAATCGTAGTTTGGAAGTTCGACTGTTAGGCGCATTCTAATCACTGATTTTAACTCCAGGTTTACTTAAAGAAAACGATTAGCAGAAAGCATATTGGATAAGCTTGCACCAGGAAACGATAAGACAGGCGAGCCGGTGTAAACCCTCTGTTACACCCTACCAAACATCCGTTTGAACTGATATACCCGCTGTGCCCCTGGGCACACTGTCACTGTCATTTGCGTCGCAGCGCTGCCGTCGTCCGCGTCCGCGTCGCTCTGCCTGGCCCAGTGTTTCCGCTTTCTTTCGCCTCGTTGTAATGTTACTTTTAGTTCAGTTTCAGAACCTCGCCGAGCCGGTCGTAAGTCGTAAGCGAGACTTTAGTGCGATTCCGCTCCGTTCCGCCGGGGTGTGTGTCTATGTGCGTGTTTGTGTTTAGTTCGAGAGCCAGAGCAGAGCACCAAGCCAGAGTCGCAGTCGAGAATCGAAACCGAAAGTGGTTCTCTGCGTGTGTGCGTGTGCGAGTGTGAGTGAGTGAGTGCTTGTTGTTGTTCGTGCTGTGTTGGTGCCTGCTTTTCTACCCCCGAAAAAGCAAAGCACAGCATAAAACTGTGCGCTCGTACGCGCGCCAGTGTGTGAGTGTGTGAGGAAAGAAGAAAGGAGGAGAGAAGAAGTAGAAGGAGAAGGAGAAATAAAAGAAAACCAACCCCCACCAGCGGCGGCGGAAAAGAAGAAAACAACAACAGAAGGCACACCACTACCACTACCATTACAATTACCACTTTCCACCACCCACTCTTCGTCATCGCGAAAAACGGGACTTGTGAAGAAACCGATCGAGAGAGCGAAGAGAGTGCGACCAACCGATTTAAAGGATTATTACTATTCCGAAGAGGGCCCCGCGTGGCCGCGTTGACATCCGCATCGCTGCAGTCGCCCCGCCGATCTTGACATGATGAACTTCTCCGCGTTCGGCGGCCCCTTCTCCGGCATCCATCAGTTTGCCGCTAAATTTGATGCTCAGACGCCCGGCGCCTTCGGTACGCCCCCCGCCGCCGCCGTGAATGCAGCAGCCGCTGCGGCGGCCGCCGGCACCGATAACCATGTGCAGCGCTATCAGACCAATGGCAATCACTTTAATCAGAATGTGCCCAACGGTAAGTGCATCTGCCACAAACTCATCGCACATACAATCCATACATACATTACCCCCTGCTCAAGCACATGCACATGCACATGCACATGTGTCTGTATAGCATAATCACTAAAAATTTATTTTATTTTTATCGATTTATTTTCGCCCGCTGCGGGCAGCGACGTCGGCGTCATAGCGTTCAGGGGGGTATAACGAATACACTCTCACTCGGGCAGTGGCAGCGACCGCGGCAGAGGTGGTGGCAGAGAGGGTCGGGCTATGGGCTCGCCTAATGCCCTACACACTGGGTTTCGCTATTGGGGGCCCTGTGGGGGTAGAAATAAACATGATTCAGACCGCGAAAACGTTGCCATAAGAACTTGGATTGCTTTTACTTGACTTTCTAAACCGCTCTGTCAATAAAAGTTATTTGATTCTTTTACTTTTAGTTGGGATATGTTTTAAAAGGATAGTTGTAGGTTTTTTTTTATAAAAAGAACGGCCGCAACAAGTAAATTTTAATTTAAAAAAACTAACACAAAAGTATGATAAAACTTTTACATGACGCTTCCATTTCTATGGCATTTTAAAAAAATTTGACTCATAAAACGCGATTTCGGGAAGTTCACTTCAATTCAATAAATAAGTTATTTCAGTTAAGTTTTTAAATTAAAATAAAGAGATTCTTAGTTGATTTTGAATAATTCTCATTCTCAGACTATTATAATAATTCATAAGAAATCTTATAAAACAAAATGGAATTGTACTCATCATTACTTAGAAATCATTTTTTAGTTTAGATACCTGTGTTTGCGATTAACTTATTGGAAGTTATTGCAGAAGAATGTCATAGGTAGAAAGTAGAAGGTGTATTTTGTAGATAACATATTATTAGATATTTTTATGCAAACCATTTAAAATAGAATAAATATTACTTTAATTTTCATATAAATATATAAACTTAAATTTGATGAGATTCATTAAGGAATGTGCTAAATACACACAGGTCCTATATTATAATTATTGGTACTTTAAAATTTGTTGCAATCACAAAGCCGTTTATTATGCTTCATTATGAGGCTTGTTTAAAGTTGTTTAAAATAAAGTTAATAATTTAATAAATATGACTTAACTTGATGATTTATTTTTTTGTAATATTCAAATTTATATTAGCATCTTAAATGCATTTGAAAATTTTCTGGAAAATAAAACTCCCTGAGTGATTCAAACAATACTTTTAGTAAATCGCCAGCGAAAGGCTGCTTTCCATCTGGATCTACTTACTGACATTCGCGTATAGACATGTGTGAGTGTAAGCGAAACTGGCATCAAGCGGGTTTTCCACCCCCAACCCTGATGTAGAACGCTGGCTGGTTGGCACTCTGGCCAGCGAAGAAGATGTCTTCCTCAGGCGAGCAGCTAGTCCAATTTGTAAACCGCACTACAATTTTTTGGGGGTTGGTCGCGGGGTGGAGCGACGACTTAGTACGAGTATGAGTATACCCTGTCATCAAAGCTGAATATAACGATTTTTTCGTCGTTGTTTTTGTTGTTCTGCGCTCTTTTTTTATACGAGTATCCGCCGCTCTATGTTTTGAGTCATTACCACCCACCCCGAGTGGGGGTGTATTGGTGAGTGTGTGTGCGAACCATTCCTGCTGCTCTTGTTGTTGTTTTGCGTGGCTTGAAAATGCAATGAACTCAAATAACTTTTGAATTTGCTGCATTTCACTTTGTTTTTTGTCGTAGGGGTGGGTTTCGTTCTCTCCAGCTACTTAAGCACACACATAGAAATACAATTAAATACACGTATGTAAGTGTGTTGGGTTGCGAGTGTGAGTGTGCGAGTTTACAACCCCCAACCCCCAAAGAGCCTGCCATTGCTTTTTTAATTGCACTGACTTCCTGCCAAGTTGCAACTTTTTTCGTTGTTGTTGTAGTTGCAGGGTGTGACCGGGACTGGGACGGGCCCACCCCTGATATATTGAGTGCATAAAACCCTCATGCCCCAGGTTCAATCCCTAACCATCGACTCCTTCTTCTTATCAATTCTAATTAGTTGCATTCTCTTGCATAATTAGATTCCCAGGGCAACCCCCATCCCCCACCGCATCCACTGCAGCATTTCATAATTTATTTTTGCCCTGGCAACTGCACAGATATTATTTTCCACTTGCATTTATTGGAAAGTGGAGAGCCAAGCCCGAACCCAGACCCAAACTCCTCTGCATCGGTTAGGTTCATTGATCCCGCCTTTTGAGCTACGCATTATATTTCCAGTTTAGCGTTTTATATTTTTTACCTGCTGCCATAACAGGAAAATGCGTTTGCCAGTGTGTGTACGTGTGTGTTGTTCCTGTATTAGTGGGTTGCTCTTTTATCTGCCTCTGTACACACACCCAGAGTGTGTGTAATCCATAGGTCGGCGGCGCGGGGTATTCAGTATTCGGTGGTATTCGAGTGCCCAAGCTGATCCCAGGCAGGTATGGTGTCCCACGTACTCGAGCCACTGCATTTTCCTGCTTTTCTCGCTTATTAGCTGCATTATCGCTGCCCTGCGACTTTCTGACCTGCTCGAGGTTTATCTCTCGATACCTACCCGATAATTTGGCCGGGCTGCTTGTATAAATCATTATTGGGTTACCGGGAAATGCATGGCAGCAGACATGGTTTGCTGGAAATGTAAACAGATAAATACCTGACGGAGATTGGGAGAATATTGCTTGGACTTCAGCTGTTGGAAACCCCAGAACTGAATTAAGATAGAAATAAAACGCATTTGAAGATGTATAGAGATGAAAATGTAAATGTTTATATGTAAATGTAGTAGTAATTTTTATTTAATCAAAAAGATAATAGATAATGAATCTTATCTTGGTATAGACCATTTTGTTACGATAATGTTGTAATAATCATGTTATTATAGTTATAATAAATTAAACCAGTAATACCAGAATGTCTGCTTTTAGCTCTTCTGCAAGCAGAGACTTTATGCTCCGGAAGTTGTAGTTATCCAATCCATTCCTATCGAAATACTGGGAATTTTTATTAACTTTTAATTTATTATTGAGTAAAATTATTTTTTAATTCAAGACAATTATACCAAAGGGAGAGGAAGAGACACAAAAGCAATCAACGTTACTTTAAATGACTAAATATTAATATTTGCCTACTGTTTTCCGTTAATTTTTATTATAGGTTATAATATATTATTCCTAAACGTTGCAGGAATAAAGTAAATGTAAATTCTGTTTAACATTATCTTAAATGTTCTGTTTTCCGACTTGGCTTAAAAGAATGGCTTGGTGAATGGGTTGTGAGCCTTTATTAGGAAGATTCGGAATGTCAGTGGACACCGGGTATCTCGTTGTCGAGGACACAGTCCGCGCTCCCTTTTATTAACGTCCCCCTAATGTACAGCAGACACCCCAGCCATAAAACATTTGCATTTTTTACGTACATAAATACATACACATGTATGTACGAAGTTATGTACCTATGTGCACTGTACATAGAGGTATGTGCTTCGCGGGTGTGAATGACTGGTTACACCCCCAAATCGTTGCCTGGATGTATGCAACACTAAAAAAGTGCGCATGATAAAGCAATTACGATGGGTACACAGACCCAAACCCCGAAAGCCCTTTCCTTTCAATAGATATAGATAAATAAATATTAGCGAGCATTGATTATTTATTTCTTTGTTGTTTCCCCATTGACTTTAAGGCTTAAAGCGGCCGTAAAGCTTTCGACTTTTTTAGTTTCGTCCTGCTGGCGCTGATGACTTAAACTCTTGCGATGGCGCCGTTTGCTTTCCACCCCTCTCGATCTCGTACGTGTTACTGTACACTGAAATGAAGATTGGGTTCTTATTCTAAACATTAAAATTCTACATATATTTGCAACTTTTTAGGAGGTTTTAAATTATCTTTTCCTTAAAAACCTTAACTTGTTGAAAATGATTGTAATATTAAAATTTAGTTTATTCTTTTTACTTTAAACGGGTAGTTATGGAAATATGTATTTGGTATTACTTTTATACTTTTAATAAAATGTTGTTCTTAGGTTCCCAACATTTTTGAACAATGTTTTTCTGGTTATGTTTATACATTTATGCATTTATGCGCCTTCGCAGGCTGTTTTTCTGATTATGATTTCCTTGTGAGTTATTAGTTTCAAATTGTTAAACAATATAGTTATCTCTACTTATAATTATTCTTCAATTAATTATATGACATTTATAAGTTATAAATTATAACCTATAATTAAACCTTTAATTAAAAAACTCATTACCATTTATAATGATTTTAAAAACTTTAAATAATAGTAGTTTAGTATTTCTTAGTTAGTTTTAAATTTGCTCCTTTCTTTGAATCACTATATTGTTTTTAAATATTAATACGTGTAGGTATTTTATCCTTTTTCATCGATTAATTGCCTAATGTTTCCCTTTGATTTTGAAGTGTATTGTGTTCGCACCCCTTCTACTTAATCACCCCCGCCACACCACCTCACTGACATACGCTCTCACTCTCTCGCTCTCCACTGGCAGCACACTTCGGGTCAAGTTTCGCCCAACTCCGATAGGGGTTGCAAGCTTTACCCAACCATGGTGCTTTCCTCCCACTCTCTGGCCTAGGAACTCTCTTTCTCTCTCTCTCTCTCTCTGAGGCTTAGTCTCCCTCTACCGCGCGGGCGCTCTCACCGCTTTCACTGCCTCTCACACACGCAGACAGATGCAAGCGACACACATAGACAGAGACATGGACACAAACAGGACGAGATAAACGCCATGTTTTCCAAATCGCTGCCCGGCGCATTCCTTTCCATTTTGTTCCACTTTGCCGCAAACGATCTAGAAACCCCACTCGCTCTGCCGCTCTCCCACTCATCATCCTGTACTCTCCACTCTCTCCACTCTCGCCGCTCTCTCACTCTCGATTAGCCGTGTTTCCTACTTCACCGACTTCGACTCGTTACTCCTCCGGCTCCAGCTCCGAATGCGAGTCCGAATCTGGTAATATATTCGCCTCCTCCACGTTGTCGTCATTCTATTCATGGGAAAGTGAAGTGAAAAGTGAAATGCCACGACCGAACCGACGAAAACGACGAATGCCGGTTGCCATCCACATGCACATCCCGCTTTTTGTTGTTACTATGTCTCCATCTCCATCTCTGTTGTTGTCGCCCGTGTTTTTGCCCACTCCAGTCCGTATTTTCCGGCTGCCTTTGAACCCTTTTTATGGTTACCTTTCAATTTTCGTTTTTTGCATTTTTTTTAAAGCCGTTAGCCGTATGATGATGATGATGCCTTAACCAATTGACATTTAGGCAATTGCATTAGTAATTCATCACAACTAAGTACTGTATTAAAGCTATGGGCAATTTTTAGGAAGTAAACGAAAGTTTACCTTAAGTACAATACCATTCAGTAATATGTTGACAAGGATGATTTCTTCTTTAAATTAACATTTTTAAATGTTAAAAAAAAAATAAATACCTTTATTATACATATGTACATCTAGACACAATATTTAATGGCCATTTTCAATATTGTTATAGTTGCAGTTATAAATATTTTAATAAAGAAATCTTAAACAATGCTGTAATCTTACCTAAAATATATTGTTAAAACATTACTAGACAGAAATATTTCCAGATTGCAAAATTATTTTTACGTACCCCTAATATGGAAATGATTAAATAGGTCCTATTATAAACCAACTTAATGTAGGATGCCCCAGAAATTGCTAAAACGGTGTCTAAGATGGTGTCTAAAATAATATTAATATGAATATTTTACACACTTATGTTAGTTTTTTTTTACACCTTCTAAGTGGTTTTAAATAATATCTGTAGCACCCAGAATAAACTTAATCCTCAAGGCAATATTTCATGATCATTTGAACTCTAAGTCTCCTATCGTCTGGACATAAATAAGTAACATTTTATGGCTCTGATTTCTCGTGACGGTTACGCAAATCATTTGCATAACCATATGGTTTCAATTTAAATTACTGCCGCTTGGACGACTTTATTAAAGTAACACTTAAGGGAAAGCAAGCAGCTTTTTTTTTATAAAAAAAGGAAAAGAATTAAAGCATTCGGAAATATGTTAAGTTATGGCCCAAGGTCGAATGGTAATTTATACAGAGACTAAGACCACCTCAGGCCACACGCACAGGGACACATAAATTTCACCACGTCAGCGAAAGGGAAATGCTCTTCCCTGCCCTCAGACAGCAGGCGTTGTTCTTTTTTTATTTGCCTAATTGTGAATAACATTATAAAATGCAGAGAGCACAGCTTCCCGAATCCGAATCCTTCCATCCAGAATACTCTATGGAGGACACAGGAACAATCTGAGGCCGGCGTACATATAGAAAAGCCAGGCAATTGGCAACAGCCCGAGAATGTTATTTATAAAACCGAGCACCCGGCTAAGAAAAAGCCAAGAAGCAGGCAACGCGGATCCGGGGGAAAGCGGGGAAGATGCACACACACACCCACCGAAAAAAAACGAAGAAAAAAAGCGGCGAGCGCTTTTCCTATGGCATACATTCGGGCGTGTGCGCGGCCGGCATTTTCAGTTTCAGTTTTAATTTCCTTTTTCCTATGTGTATGCGTTGTCGGGGCCCCGAAAACACGTGTGTGCGTCTCTCTCTGTGTGAGTGTGTGTGTGTGAAAATTTGGCCTTGGCAGACGGCAGCGTGTGGCCCAAAAGAGGGAGGCGATAGCGGGCGGTTTGGGGGAGGGCGACGACAGCCAGCAGACAACAACAATTTGTAGGCACACGCACGTTCGGCGAGTAGGAACAAGCGCCGTTAACTATACTACACCAATACATACTTATGGTCGTTAGGGTGGACCTTTTAAGGTTGAGAACTAGGCCTACTATCAATACTTATTCGAATTTCTACAGCACTTTCAGCTGATTATTGCTTCAAGGAAAGCCTTATTTGGGACCATTTTCCCAATATCCGGCTAAAGCTAATCTAGACATATTGATTAAAATCAAATTAATCACTATCTTGTATGTCACTCGACAATTTCTTAACTTTTAAATATTTTTTGTTAAAAACAAAAACACTTGTTAGCTCCCTGATTTTTAAGCCGTACATTGATCATGATTGTAATATCGTAAATTAAATAATTTACAAATTAAAGAAAAAATGAACAAAAATTTTAAAAATGTTTTGTTCAATTATTTAAATCCATAGACAATAGCTTTACATCCTTAGCTATACCCAAGCCACCATGGCGTATACGCACCTGTATGGAAATTATTTTATATGCAGCAAACACTAGGTCAGATTTTTGTTACTATCCGAACCAAAGTCCGCCCCAATATTTTTGTATGCAGAAAATGTTTCTGCCTACACACAGGCACAGTCAGAGGCACAGGCACCGAGTTACTGGCCCTAGATACATGAATACATATATACGCGTATATATATCCGTATATAGGCGTACGTGTGTCGTGCCATATCGTCGTTACTTTGTTGGCCGTACGTTGTTTTTGTGCCGGCACCCGATCTTTATTCGGCTCGCCAGCTGAGCCACGGGATTCGATTCGGAGCCGGCCGGAGACGGACGAGAAGGACCTCGGCAAAGGGAAGCACTTGCCGGAACCAGGAGCAACTCCAGTCAGGCCCAGTCGGTTGTAGTTAGTCGGCCAGAGTGCGTTGTGCGAGAGCAGCGGCCGAATCGAATCGTGTCCCAGTGTTTTAACAGTTAATAGTGCTAAATCCCTGACTAATCACACACAAAAAGAAGGAAAAAACAACCATACACCGAATTTCCAGTAAAGGGTGTTCACGATGTGTAAATATCCAAGGCTATGTTGTTGCCCATCTCTCACTTCCTGCCCCACGAAACCAAGTTTGACCCAAAACCCAATATTAATTGTGAAAATTTCTGTCTTTTCAGTTTCGGCTGCCAACAACATGCAATATGGCCAGAATATATCCATACCGTACTCACAGCCGCAGGGCGATCTGAACTTTCTCAATGCAGCCGCTGCGGCCGATCATAAGGGTAAAATCCATCCAAAAATCGAACGTGACCGGGAAGAAGGTGAGTCGTCGGCGAGCCGCCAGTCGGGGATTGAGTGGGCGGAACTGCGTGGGTGGGTGGCTCCGGCTCCGGCTCTGGCTCTGGCTCTGGCTCTGGCTCTGGCTCTGGCTCTGGCTCCGGGTCTGGGTCTGGTTCTGGTGCTCGTGCTGCTGGGTCTGGGGGAGGCTGAGCTGGCTGGTGTATGTACAGCGCTTTCGGGTCGGTATATGTGTATTTCAAGGACGCAGTCATCACTCGTCGTGCGTCTCCCTTCGGCTTCGTTATTTATAAATGTTTTTGGGCCTGTCTGCCATCCCCCGAGTCGAGGGACAGTGAGGGGGGCAGGTGGGTAGGTAGGTGGGTTGAGTATAGCACACTTTTTCATCCAGTTTTACGCTGAGCCACCTTAAACAAGTGGATGTGGATGTTGCTCCTCTCATCCCATTGATTACGCACGCTGCAAAGGCGAAAAGTTTGCACCGCTCGGTTGTGAGGAGGGTGGGTGTGTCCTTGGAAGTAAATAATGGTTACTATCCGGGGATTCTTCAGAATAGACAACCCTATCCGGATATTTATAAATCCTTTGAAATTAAATATTTTTTAAGAGCGTTTTTAAATATCATTATTACCTTTTCCTTCTTGATTAAAACATTAACATTAAAATTATATTTCTGAATATATAATAAACCTCCTTATCGATCGAAAAGTTAAGTCTGAATCGGGGTAAGCCCCCTTTCATTAATTAGCCAAGATTTGTTATTTTTTATTGACAAGGTCCAGCTTTAAAGGAAAACAGGAAAAGGACGAAAAAAGTAGTCGGTTGCTACCCAGACACTTATACTATAAAGCAGCTGACACGCCCCCAAAAGGGAAAAGGGTGTTGGGAAATAGCTGTTGGGGTAGGCTTTCTTTGTAGCTCGAAAGAAAATTATGCAGGAGTTGATTAGATAATAATGAGATGTCTATTGATTAAAAAATAAAGAGTTTGGGGTTAGACAAGTATGCAATAGTAGTTGGTAAATTACTCCATCAGAAAGAAGTACACGGATATTAGATAATGCTCTTCAGGTCCAAATTAAATTCTGGGGATTTAAAAGTGACAAAAAAATAACCTATACATTCATTTTTGGACTGAAAACAAACACTTTTTAAGTCTTTAGAAGATGATTCTTATTTCGCACTACAATAAATCCTTCCTCTCCCGTTTCCATAGTCCTCAATCAGCAGATCCTGCAAAATGTGAACCAATCCTGGCAAACGCTGGCCAACACAGCCAACACGGTTGACTACTCGTCACACCTGCTCTCCGCCACACTGCCCATCTCCATACAGCACTTCCTTAAGTACTCGGAGACTATCAAGAAGGAGTCCACCGGCGATGTCCTCAAGAACGGCACCAACCTGGCCAGCCTGGCGCTGGGCGGCGTTGCCCTGACGCCCAGCAATAATGGAGCCAATGGGGGCCACCACAACGGACTGGTGGGCATGGAGCACGGCGGTCATATGACCAACATGACGGACGCAAACGGAGCGGCGCTGACGAATGGAGGAGGAGCCAGCAACGGGGTAAATGGCAATGCCAATGGTGCGGTGAGCAATGGAGGCGCCGGGGCGGTATCCAGTACCGGATCCGTGGGTACCACGAACGCCAGCGGCGCCACCGGCACGGCAACCGGCAAGAAGACCAAAAAGAAGAAACCACCAAAGGAGAAGAAGCCGCGCCCCAAGCCTGGAGAGATCCGCGAGACGAAGGCGCTGGACGGATCGACGCTCTACTGCTGCCCGGAGTGCCAGATGGCCTATCCGGACCGCAGCCTCATCGAGCAGCACGTCATCTCGCACGCCGTGGAGCGACGCTTCGTCTGCGACATCTGCAATGCGGCGCTGAAGCGCAAGGATCACCTTACCAGGCACAAGCTCTCCCACATACCGGACAGGCCGCATGTGTGCAATGTGAGTCGAGACAACCGTCACGGAAGAAATAAAGACCATGAAACGAGTTGGGGAAAATTCTATAGGGATAAAATACTAACTTCTGTTCTTTTTCTTAACAGATCTGCATGAAGTCCTTCAAGCGCAAGGAGCAGCTAACTCTGCACATTGTCATCCATTCCGGCGAGAAGAAGCACGTATGCATCGAGTGTGGAAAAGGTGAGTGTTCTGGAATCGATGCCCCTATAGTATGTGGTTGCTTATTGGTTTGTTACCGTAGGTTTCTATCGCAAGGACCACTTGCGCAAGCACACGCGCTCCCACATCGCCCGGCGCGTCAAGTCGGAGGTGTCGGCGCAGAACGTCAACGGATCCGGTGGCGGTGGAGGAGGAGGTGGCGGCGGTGGTGGCGGCGGTAACAGTGCGCAGAACAACGCGCTGCACGGCTCCTGAGGATCGTACAAGGACTTCTGGTAAACTCCCAGACGAATTTCAAGCCATAAGAGGCGGCCGGGCTGCTGGCGTCGGCGGGCATAGATAGATCCTCCGAGTCGGATCGGGTCGTATCGCCCGTGGCCGGGAGCAGCCGAGCTGCCTTTGAAATTCGCTGGGGGCTTACCGGGGGTCCTGCTGAGCGTCACCCAACTCCAATACAATAACCCTCAAAAATAAACACGAGTTATACTTACTGGATGCAAGTATTAGTACGATTTTGTTCACGACACTTTCAGTTCTTTAGCTTTAGTTCTTTCAGTTGAGATTTTCGCACAAACACACTAGCAGAGTCGAGCAAAAAAAGTATAGCAATCGAAATGTACAAATCAGCAGAATGAGAGATTTAAATTCGAGTTTAGTATGCGCATATGTTAGGGGAAGATAACGCCGTCGCGTAGCTTTCGTTTCTCATTTTTTCGGGGATCTGTGATCTGTAGTCGCTGCATAAACAAGAAGGAAAAACGAGAGACGATCGATCGAACGCTGTTCTAAGAATAAGTTAATATGTGTCTGCAACCGATTTACTATATATTGTATGTGCAATTTATGAACCCCTTGATTTGCCTTTTGTTTTGGTTGCCCTCGCGGCGCTTTTGTTCACTACAACACACACGGTGCACGTGTGTTCCCGTGGAGAGATTCGTCTAGAATTATGCACATTTTAACGAAGTAAGAGCTGCTCTAAAAGCGAAATTTATACTTCTAGTCTTGTATTTTATTTTACCAATAGTAGGCATAGAGAGGGAAACCCCGAATCGAGGTCACGTAATCTTAAGCTTTTAAACTTGAATGTTCAAAAGGAAACCTTCGACTGGGACGCGAGTCACAGCCACAAACACTAGACAGCAGACACGACTTGCATCTCTGCATGCGTGCAGCATGCATGCCCAACTTCCAGCCATCGTCACTGTTTGCCAGCAAACTGCAATATCTACCACAGAACAGTACAGAACCACATATAACCAGCTTACCAATCCAATACCGATAACTGATAACCACAAATAGCGTTAAGAGCCACAAATATATACAACTTACAGCAGCAGCAGCAGCAATAGCCATAGGATCGCAGCAGATTACAAAAGCAAATGCAATGCAATAACCGAAACACAACTGTATAAATCGATATTTTTATATATATAAATACAAAAGAAAAGAGAGAGCATATGAAAACCGAATAGGAATATAAAGGCATAAAACAATAACCGAAATAAAGTGCAAACACTTCGAGCAAGTGACAACGTAATTTACTGTTCAAATACAAAGCATTTTTTGAGATTAACGATTAACAGAGATCCATATGCAGACATATAGCGATGCAGCATACTTATTGCAAACACTTGTATAGTTATATACGCAGCTTCAACTAAATACGCTAGCCAACAGATACACATAGAGATACAGATACTACAGGTACAGATACGGATACTGTAAAGCGAACACTTCTTCCTTGTTTGTCTCGATCACTCCGCAACTCGCCAATGGCCCCCTGAGCTCGAACTTTGTCCCAGTTTCACCTTTAAATGGGGATTGCTACAATTCCACGTAAGTTTTCAGGACATAAAGTCCTTATCTTTGTTATTGT
Source organism: Drosophila jambulina (assembly GCA_018152175.1). Lineage (NCBI taxonomy): Eukaryota > Metazoa > Arthropoda > Insecta > Diptera > Drosophilidae > Drosophila > Drosophila jambulina. The sequence continues at coordinate 7,195,304 of JAECXH010000012.1, read as the reverse complement.
GAAAATGTATCGATTCCACATTCTCAAAAGTCAGGAAATCAAAAGTTCGAGCCAGAGCGACATTTTCACACTCCAAATTAACCTTTTTTCGGGCCCATCTCACACACAGAAAAAGATACTTATTCACCTTTAGGGCTGACACCGAGGTCTTGTGTATCCATTCGATTTGGTTCGATGCCAGATCCACTATAGTAGCTTACAGTGCAGTTTGTAATTGAAACACTTGCAGTGAAGTACAAATATTTTAACGACAGCAGCAAATGCAGGCGAAGAGGAGGAGACAGCCACGACACGATACAGCAGCTACATAAGTAGCTGCATATATTAGCCAAAAATTAATGCGAAACAGATCTAAATACAGTTACTACACTAGAGGGCAGCAGAATATATTATTAACGCGTTTCGTTGTTGGCCCCGAAGGCGGGGGCCCAGGATACAAATTGTAAACATAACGTGACAAACTTATAAATAATTAAGCTACCTTCAGCGCAAACAAGGAGTTATTATTTGCCATTGATTTTCTTGGACTCTCTCTTTCACCCACTCAATCTCTCTCTTGACAACACACACACTTAAATCGAATAAGAGAATATAAAACAATAAGTTTATAAAGTAAAAGTTGCAATAAATGACAAACAAATGAAATTAAATCACTCAGGGATAAAGCCTCCAAAAGAAAAAAACATAAAATAAAAATGCAATATTTTAAACGAAACGAAATGAAAACAAAAACGAAAACAAAAAGAAAAGAAAAGAAAAGAAAGAAAACAAAAATTTAATCTAAAAAGAAAGTACATTTTAAAGTTAAAACAAAAAACAAAAACAAATATTTTAGTATAATAAATACAAGGACAAAAAACAAAAATGAAAAAGTTTTAGAAATTTGCACAAATTTTTGGCATTTTATAAACGCAAAAAACGAACCATCAACCAAACAAATAAATGCATTAAATCGAACTAACAAAATAGAAACATATTTTCACACACATTTCATTGGCTTAGCGAAGGTATAAAATCGAGAAAGAGAATACAATTACAGGATAGAAGGACAACAACCGAATTACACAGGCAAACGAGCGAACGGTCCGTGCAACTTTTAGTGCATTTAAATCAACTTAAAACTAAAAACCCAACCACATACAGAAAAGAGTATTTACAGGAGCGTAGAATGATAGCTAGAGCTGGGATCCGTGGCCAAAGACGAAGTTAGAGGCGGATCAGAGGGATGGTAGGAGGGAATCTGACGGCATTTAGTGCAGGGAGCGGATGATTAATGGATCCATTTACGATTTAACAAGCCAATTGCCACACAAACACACAACCACAACCAATATTTGAAACTGTAAACTGTAAACCATAAACTGTCAACTGTACGTATTGAATTTATGTTTAGTGTCTGCAGCATGCGGGGGATGTGAGGAACAGAAGATCGAAGATGCAGGGAGACGGGCGAAGAGCTAAATACATTTTAGGGTTAGGTTTTCTGCGAAAGGACTGAAGTTAAGGCAACGTAGCGTTTAAATGCAAAATTGAATTGAAAATTGAATGAAGAGAAACAAAACCGAGTGTTATGGATAATGGAGCGTGCGCGCGAGTGTGCGATCGGTGACGAAATATACTTGTTTAAGGCTGGATGGACTTATGGTAATTTCGACGCAAAAAACGATAGTAGCAAAACAAAAACAAAAACAAAAACAAAAAACATGTAAAATGCAGATACCATATTTTTATAATTAAAATGACGCCCCCAATCCCTACCCTCCAAAAAACCCAAACACCCAACAACCCCCCTGATCTTAATATATGTTTAATTCAACTGCAATTATCGTTAAAGACGTATTTACTGTTTGTGATCCAAAATTCATTGATTAAACGTAAATTACACACAATGATACAAAAAAAAAACAAAACAAAAAACAATGTTGCATGGGCAAGGTTTGAGCAAAGTCAGGGTTCGCCAAGCATCCGCGATCCCCGAGTCCCCGAGACGAAAACGTGAGCTAAGGTTCCAAACCTGAATCAGAAGGGGCTTGCCCGCATAATACACAATACTAAATACATATATGATATATCTCTTGGGATCTCGGGGCTCGGACGCACTTTCGGTCTGTGCTGTGCCACGCGCGAACCCTTAAAAATAGAGCAGGAACAGTAAATTGTACTTAATTGACAACAAAAAATGATATAATAAAACACCGCCACTTTGAAATATATATATTTACTTGAATCAAATAATATTAATGAGTATATATAACTTTGTACTTGAATAATATTTTATTTATATATACCTTAAGTCAATAAAAATTCTAATAAATTATAATCACCCAAAACTGCCTTTTGTTTGTGTCTTCTGCGGATGTCTTTAAAGTGTTAATCGGTAAGTATTATTAAACACTTCATGAGTAAATTATAAAGAATTCTGAATAGAAAATATATGGTCGGGCTTATGTTAAAGAATGTGTAAAACAAAATATATTCCATTATGTATTAGTTATCTAAATATTTCGATAGCACAAGCTCAGTTTTCCCCTAAACATTTTGTTTATGATGAGCTTTATTATTGTGTAGTTACGTGGACAATGGTGTAGGGCCTTTTAAATTGAAATTATTTTATAGTTATAGCATATTGATTTTATATATTTATAGTTATGTGAGAAGTAATAACGTATTTTAACAGTATTTTTAAAAGTTTCGTATTGCGGAAGGTCGCGTTGCCATCCGGTTTTAAATCTTCCATGCCAGATACTGGTTTGAGTCTTCGCTAAATTGGCATTGCCAGGCAGGAGAAGTACTCAGAGGCCGTCCATTTTTGGGCCGCCGTTGGTCTTTAAAAGTGCGCCCTGCTAAAAATTTAAATAATGCACTCTTCTCCAAGAACTGAAGCATTCAGCTTTGCTTTTTACGCATATCGCTCTCTTTGCTTCAGAATGTTTTTCTTATATACCAAGCATATTTTAATGTCAGCTGACATAAAAAAGACAATGATTATATATTTTTCGATCCGACTTTAAAATCATAATTCATTAAAAATATTTTCTTCTAATTTTAGTATATTTTTAAAATTTTTAAATTGGTGTAATCTGGTGCGCGTGGTTTTTTATACCCTTGCAAGGTATTATAATTTCAGTCAGAAGTTTGCAACGCAGTGAAGGAGACATTTCCGACCCTATAAAGTATATATATTCTTGATCAGCATCAACAGCCGAGTCGATCTAGCCATGTCCGTCTGTCCGTCTGTCCGTCTGTCCGTCTGTCCGTCTGTCCGTCCGTCTGTCCCTCAGTTTTGAAGCTATCTGAATGAAACTTTGCATATAGTCTTCTATATGCTCTCACTACTATATAATTCGGAACGGGCCGGATCGGACGACTATATCATATAGCTGCCATAGGAACGATCGGTAAATTTTCAGAAACAAATTATAACTTGTCCAATTTTCAACATATTTTCATATAATTTGAGAAATGGCCATTTTATATTATTCTCGAATTTCGGGTTCAATTTGATCAAAATCGGACTACTATATCATATAGCTGCCATAGGAATGTTGGGGAAATATTACGTATACGCAATGTTAAACCAAATTTTTATATGTATAGATGTTGTATGCAATTCCTGTTAGTTTTACTTTCCGTTTAATACAATTTTATTAATTCATAATGATCCAATTGTAAGCTGCAAGGGTATACAAACTTCGGCGTGCCGAAGTTAGCTTTCTTTCTTGTTTTTTTAGTGTCTGTACATTTGGAAATAATCTATACTGAAGTAAAGCCAATTTTCAAACATACCCCTTATATGTATATACTAGTCTATAAACAAAATCTTAAAGTTGTAATAAAAAAGACTCGAACCTACCTCACTCGAATCGGTTACTTTGAAATGGTATTAATGCATAGGAAATGATCGCAAGAAATTTAAAATGCACTTTGTTGACGACTAACGATAATGGTGATGTAATATAGGCGCAATGTATATTCTTCCACCTGTCCATGGAAATGCCGAACTTGACCTTTGTTAAATGTAAATGGGCGAGCACTTCATAAATAGAACTGACCATTAGAAAGGCTTTTTAGTTTTATCCGTTCGTTCGACTAGCGAAACACAACGTCTCTCGCTTCTAAACAAAATGGATTCTGGAATTCAAGAATTTTTCAAAAATAAAACCGTCTTTTTGACGGGAGGATCAGGATTTTTGGGAAAAGGTATCCGGAACGCTTGAAAGATGTTCGTGAGCTAATCGTCCTGACTTTCAGTGGTCATTGAGAAGCTCTTGAGGACAACCGAGGTAAAACAAATATACACTCTATTCAGACCCAAGCGCGGCGTGTCTATTGGAGAACGGATCTCAGTATGGGAGAAAAACTCGGTCAGTTTTCACAATTTTTGATTTGATGATATATTCCAAACCAAAATTTCTTAGATTTTTAAGGTGCTTTTGAAGGCCAAGCCGGATGCCCTGCAGCGAGTCTGTCCCATCGCAGGCGATTGCTTGGAACCGGATCTGGGCTTATGTGAATCAGATCGAAACCTCCTGGCTTCTGAGGTGCAAATCGTTATCCATGGAGCAGCCACTGTGCGATTTGATGAGGCCCTGCACTTGTCCCTGGCCATTAACGTCCGCGCGACTCGTCTAATGCTACAGTTGGCTAAGCAGATGACCCAGCTTGTGTCCTTTGTCCATGTCTCGACCGCCTACTCAAATTCTGTGGCGACCGACATCGATGAAAGGTTCTATCCTGAACATTTGCGAGATGGGTCGGACAAAATCCTGGCCTTGAGGGAGCTGTTGAGTGCTGAAACGATAGACAGCATGACGTCTTCGTTGGTAGGATCATTCCCGAACACCTACACCTACACCAAGGCCCTGGCGGAGGATGTAATCCGAAGGGAGGCGGGCACCCTGCCCTTGTGCATCTTCCGACCGTCGATCAGTAAGTGGGTGTTAATTAAGCATGTGCTGAATGTTCTAAACAACCCATTCTCAGTCATGCCTGCCTGCAAGGAGCCCATGGTTGGGTGGTCAGAAGGTTTGAATGGACCCCAGGCCCTAATCTTCGGCGTAGCTCGCGGTGTAGTGCGAGTACTCTCGTATGACCCCAAAGCCATAATGAACATGGTGCCGGTTGACTTTTGTAGTAACGTCATCTTGGCATGTGCCTGGAAAACGGGTGCAAATTCAGGACAACAGGGACAGGTTAAAAACCCTCCGATTTACACGTTTGGTTCCACCAAGAAAAATCAGTTAAGCTTTAAAGTTTTTTTTCGCTACACGTATAATATGCATAGCGATCGTATTCCGCTGACCAAAATGCTTTGGTACCCGTTTGTCCTTCGTTTTCCTCCCCTTCTGTTTCCATTGGCAGCTTTCTTTTACCACACTCTTCCGGGCTACATCCTCGACACGCTACTTCGTCTCTATGGCCGCAAGCCCGTCATGGGGAAGATTTACCAAAAAATACACAAGAACATTTCCCTCCTGGGACCCTTTATGAGAACCACCTTTAACTTTGGCATGGTGAACACCCAGGAGCTGCTGAGGGCTTTGTCGAAGCAAGATCGCATGATGTACGACTTTGATATGGACCGTCTGGATTGGTTCGACTATTTTTACGGCGCGATGGATGGTTTACGAGAGCATTTAGCCAAGGAGCCGGTCACTGAGGAGTCCACGGCCAAGGCTTTGAAGTTAAAAAAGCGGTAAGTGGATTAATATTTGTAACTCAATGAGCTTAAAGAGTAAGGTTCTTACTTTGTAGCCTTAAGGTCCTGCACTATGGCCTAACGATGTTGTTGGCCTCTGCAGTCCTGTACGTCTTGTGGATGCTAGCAAAGCTTGTCTCATGAGGGACCAGAAGATGTAAGACGCGCCTTAAAAAATGCTCAAATTTTATTTTAAAAATAAATTATATAAACGAGTATAAACACAACGATCTTCTAAATTGTCATATATTTTTATTTGTATTTTTTTTTTATTCAATAAAACATATTTTTATTTTTCATAAATTGTCTAAATTATTAATTGACTTAATTAGTAAAATTTAAAAACAATTTTTATTTAAAAGGGTAAATTATCGATATACAGAGATAAGCATGGAAAATCACGATATCTTTACCTGCTATGTATGCGCACACTGCCCAACACTGGCTTTATTTATTTGGCGCTTTGCTTGAATTTAAATCAAATTACATATACGAGTTGGAAAACATAGGCTGGGCTGGATTGTTTTGCACAACCACAACCCTGGCAGTTTCGTCGCCTTGCAGCACTTGAACATAGCCCTTGTCCGGAATCGGCTGCTCTACCTGCTCCTTATAGTCGAAAGTGATCAAATTCTGTCCCGACTGCTCGCCGTTTCGTCCTGGCTGTGTCTCGTACATAATTATCTGCTGTTCCTCCTCCTCGACGGTGCAGCCCTCCTCCTCCAGGTCGCATCCGCCCTCCTGCATATGAAAACCGTCCAGGTCCTCCCTAGGTGCAGACTCTACATACTGCTCTACCACAAAATAATTGGACACATCCTCGTTCGATTCGGAATTGTGCAGGGTCTCTTCTGAGCCCACTTCCTCTTCGGGTTCCAAGCCCTCTGCAGTGGGGGGACTACCACAAGCAGCCACTGCGACTCTGGCCGGAGTCTTTTTACCATTGGCTTTGGCGGCTGCGGCCGACTCCAACTGGAACTTCTGCATCTGCATCATGAGCCGCGAATTGGCATCAAGGTGCGAGTGACGAGCCCTCATGTGCTTATCACGATCGCCACGCTGGCGGAATGTCTTGGTGCAGAAGAGGCAGCTGAACGGCTTCTCCCCGGTGTGGATGCGCTGGTGGTTCTTGAGAGCGTCGGCACGATAGAACCGCTTTCCGCACTCGTCGCACTCGTAGCGCCGTTCGCCACGATGGATAAGACGATGCTGGTAGAACACGGAGCCGGTGAGGAAACGCTTGCCGCACACCAGACAGTGAAACGGCCGCTCGCCAGTGTGGCATTTGCGGATGTGGTCGTTGAGGTCCGGTCGGATGGTAAACTTACGGTCGCATTTCTCCTCTGGGCAGACGAACGGCTTTACACCTATCAACGGAAGAGATGTACGATCAGCGGTTGGAACTACTACTCGTATTCGTACTAACCCTGGTGAAAGCGCAAGTGCTGCCAAAGGTGACTCGACTGGGTGTAGGACTTGCCGCAGATGTCGCACAGATACTGCCGCTGGCGACCGCTGGACGTGCTGCTGCGAGACTCCTTCTCCCGCTTCTTCTTGCTCAAGTGTTTCTCCTCGTGGTGTGGCTGGACCTCGCGCGCGGATCCGAACATTACCTCGCAGAAGTCACAGGGCAGCAGCAAGCGGGTCCCGTGCGGGCTGAGACGCGGAAAGTAGTGATGGTAGACGCAGCTGACAAACGAAACAAAGGTTATTCTGGCTAAGGCAAGACCGTATCCTCCTTACCGATGCTCCTGCAGCAGCTCAGAGTTGGTGAACTTCACCTCGCACACATTGCACACGAAAAAGCGGCTGATCGAAACGCTCAGCGACTTCAGCGCCTCGAGCTGAAAGATGCAGTCCGTCTCGAAATGCAGTCTGGCCTCCTTGGCAGTATCCATCTTAATGTCGCAGGCGGTGCACTCGAAGCGCCGCTTCACCGGGTGAGTGGCCGAATGGGCGAGCAACTCTGTGATGTCGGCAAACTGGTATTCGCAGAACTCGCACTGTAGGACGCTGCCCAGGACTAGGCTGGTAAACAAATTGTCTTCCAGGCCGTTTGGCTTCTCAGGCTGCTCTTGGGTTTCCCGTTCAAAGCAAGCTTCGTTTAGCAGCGACTCACACTCGTTCAAAAGCTGCTTGAAATCTATATTGGTGGCGTACTTGACCGTAGTTTCCGATTGGCTATTTGGCTGTACCTCAAAGTGAACGTTCCCATGCACCAAAGCCACCTGCGGATCGTAAAAGATGCGCCCACAAACGTTGCACTTTAGTACGGCAGCAAGTCCGGCCGCCAGAGATGCGGCCGGCTGTGGGTTACTCTGCGAGGGGATTAGGTCTAAGGCGTGCTTCTCCATGTGGCGCGCCAGCCCGGAGGCGTGAACGAACTTGCGGTCACATTTGCTGCACTCGTTGAGCGCCCTGCCGGACTTACGGTTGCGCGAGCCATACGCCCCTGTGGCTGTGTCGCACTTCAGGTCATCATTTAAGAAGCGATTCAGGCGGATCTGGTTGTCCGTGATCACGCGCACGCTGTTCGCTTTGCTTGGGGAAGGAGCCGGAGGCTCAGATTCAGCACCGGCTCCTGCTGATGGTGCTCCCTGTGGTTTCTCTGCCTGCTTCTCAGCCAGATTTTCGAGGACGGGCTTAGGCTTCCGTTCTGCCTCGCCAACGCATGAGTGATTTTGTATTGAAGAGGAATCGAAAGTGCCAAGGCAATCGTGACACTTGATCCGGTTGCCAAAGCCGGTTGTGTTGGCGCGGTATCCTACAAGAACAAAGGACAAAGAACATCAAGTAATAAGAGGCGACTTTTAGGCTCTGCAGGGCAGCACCTTGAAATACAGACTGCTCTGTGGTCATCTTGCTGTTGGTGAAGCCTGCCAGAAAACTGCGAATCTTCATCTGCTCCGCCTCGGGGTCAAAGTCCGGCTTGCCGTCGGCCTCCTGGAGGATCTGCTTCAGAGCGGGATCCTCTAGGGTGCGCTGCACCACCACATCTGTGGGCATTGGTGCTGGGCTGGGATTCGGCTCTACCAAAAACCACCTGGATAGCTCTTCGTGACTCATAATGCGCTCTCCGTCTCCGTCGCCTTCGATAGAGAGCAGCACCGTAGCACCGGGGTCCAGGTCATTGGGAGTCAGCTGCGACTCCATATCGACCTCGATCTCAGCCAGCGTATATTCCCCCGCCTGCTGCTCACTTTCCTGAAGGTTCGACAATTCTTCAGGGTCCATTACGGCTTTGGGGTTTTCTTAACTATACACTTAAGGACAAAACCAAATAATACGTTTTTTTGTCGACGCAGTCGGCTAAATTTTTAAGTAGATTGAAAGATTACGGGTTTTCAGAATGAAAAGGAAAACTCGAAACTTATCGAAGCGTTCCGGTTGCTGGTGATTGGATAACTGAGGTATGCCTTTCCTGGGCCGAACAGCAAGTCATCAGATTTGACAGCTAACTCAACGAAGCCCAAAAATCTCTATAGGGTTGCCTTCAAAACAATGCTGTACACATGTCCTCATGGGGCTAACATAGAGTTCTCTTGGGGGCCAACAATGGGGCCTTTTTAATAAACCTTACGGCGTATTATATTTAAGGTAAGAACGTAACTGATTGAGTCATTTCCGATCCTATAAGTCATATATACTCTTTAACCAACAGCCGAGTAGATATAGCCATGTGCATCAGAAAACACATTTTCTGGTTTGTTAACCTAATTAAACCTCAATCTAACCTAATTAAAAAATTGCTAGAAAAACGATGTTAACTAACATAAATTAAGGTATTATTATGAAAAATATAAATTTATTAACAATTAATTAAGGTTTCTTTATTAATAAGATTATTATATTATTAATACGAGATTAGCTAGGGATGTCGCTCAACCTTAAGAATTGTAATGTCAGCCTTACGGAAAAAAAATTAATTTTCTGCATAATTAGATAACCATAGTTGCTTTCTAAGCTTTAAATGAGAGATGAGTTTGAAACAATAATATCACACACCGAAACCTTCCTTCGTTCCTCAAGCAGAAACTATTACTTTGATGATAGATATCCCTTGCTGATATATACAACTACATAGATCTTTGAAATCTTGACCCTTCTGCAGGACTTGAAACAGAATGAATGTGACATTATGATAAGGAAAATACTACTAATTACCAGCCGGCTATTCCACTCGGATGACGACCGTTTCCGGTTTCTGTGAAGACATTACTCATTATTGTTATTTCTTTCAATTTCTTCGGACTTACCCAACTTGCCAGCGAGCCAGCGAGTTGACAGGTGAAGCCTTTATCATGTAGCCACTACCAAAATATAGTTTACGCCGATTGTTTATGTTTTCTTTTGGCTCAGGCTGTCGCTGCCGGAGTCAGAGACTTGGTTGTCGCGGGCCCAGGTGATTACTGGCCCCCGGTTATCAGTTATCAGTGCCTCGGCTCCAGATAAGGCGGTTCGCGAAATGAGTAAACGCTGTGCCTAACAAGGCATACCACCGCGGTTAATCAGTACGCCAAACTGCTTTGTGCCGTTCAAACTGCCTCTCCGGCTGCCGATCCGATTCCTCTTTCGAGTTGATCTAACTTCGTTTTCTCTCCGGGTGCTGCTATATCTGCCTGGACCCTCCTGCTCCTCGGTGCATTAGGTAATTGCTCCTTGCTCTCAGCTCACGTATGCCTTAGAACTAGGGGCTATGAGTTAGCCGGGCGATGAGTCAGCGGCGGTGAAGGCCCACCGCGATCCGAATCCGAAATTGATAAAAACGCAAGTTGCGCCAGCAACTCTTATCTGCAAATTGGCAACTAGATAATACCGCAGGGTATATTGTGGACGCACGGCACCGGGGAGAGATCCGCGACAAAGCCAAGTGGGGCGGCACCCAGAGCGATCCTTAGCAGCCGTACTAACGCAGCTCCCAACTACGTATCCGCTTTTCTAGTGCCATGATGGAGGATTACTCGTATGCGTACATCTCCGAGCCCGTGGAGTTCCGGCAGCTGGAGGGCAGGGCCATTGACTTTCGCAAAACCTTCGATGTGCGGGGCCAGGGCGTCGATGAAATGCTCCAGTTGTACCTGCGGAAAGCCAACCTGTCCGACGACCTCGATCGTCTGCCGGCCATCATGAGGCGCGCCTACGTCTATGACATAATTAGGAGCAATAAGGGGCCTGGTTATTGGGTGGTAATGTCCAGCGACAAGCAGCTCTTCTTCCTTACCTCATACATGTCATGTATGTGTATCACCGCTCGCTTCCTGGTCCTGAACGCAGCCGTTTCTCTCTTTCCAGCCGCCGTCTATGCAAGTGAGCAGCGACGTGTTCGCCCATCCTCCACCAGCAGTCCGCCCGCCGCCATACTACGCCGACAACGCCAGCATCAGCGGCAGTCTCGACGGCATGAAGAGCTCCTCCTCGTCGAACAGCCTGGACAGGTATGCTGGCGCCCCGCCAGCGGTTGCCTTGGCGGGTCCCAGCTTCGCCACCAGCGTTTTGGTCAGCAGCAAGGGATCCAAATACGAGATCAGCGGTCCGGTTAACTTCCAGCACGTGTCCGGCGATGTAACTCGGGATCGCACAAGGAATGCTTTTGATCTGAATGCCGAATCCAACGACAATGTGTTGCGGAAGTACATGATGGAGCGGGGCATTACGGAGGCGGATATTAGCGACATGCGGCGCCAGGACGTCATCAAGAAGATTGTGCACTCAAACTTCACGTGGATGGTAAGTGCTTGCAGCGCGAGTGCCAGCAATTAAACCGTTTTCCGCTCCCACAGCCTCCCAAGAGTGACCTTCAGGCCAGACCCCATGTCCAGGAGCCGGTCAGGCCGCTACTCTACGCCACCATTTCCACCAACAACCAGATCACTCCTCCGCCCTCGCCTCCGCCGCCACCACTGGCAGCCGTTGCGAATCCGGCGCCTGCTCCGAGTTTCTCAAATTATGCCTCGCTCACCTCACGCTTCGTTGACATCTCGGACATGGATCTGCCTGCTCCAGGACCAGTGGCTCAAGCTTCCGTCAGACAGCAAGAGGTGGGATCCGTGATTCCCGTTCACGTCCAGCAACAGCAGCAGGCCATCCGGCCTAAAGTGCCTCCGCCTCCCTCGGCGGTCACGGCGAACAACTCGCATGCACATGGCTATCCGGCGGCCATCGACATCCGCCAGATACGGCCCTCGGCTCAGCCAAAGGCGCCAGTCGCGACCTATGCCACCATTTCGCCGCAGCGCAAGGCGGGCACCATGCGCATTCCTCCACCTGCTCCGCCAAAACCAACGATAGTCCCGAACACCAATTCGACGGCTTCGACGTCACAGGTGCAGTATGCGCCAGCTGCTAAGCCGCCGCCACCTGCTCCTCCAGTTAAACCGACTTCCGGGGCTAGGACTCCATCTGCTTACATGCCGCCGGCGGCGGCACCAATACAAGTATACAGTCATGTCCCAGCTGCACCACCACCGATGCAAATGCAGAGTAACAAAGCTACAAGCGGTCACGTACCTATTCCACCGCCGCCTCCTGCGCCATCTGCAGCTGTTCCGCTACCGCCGCCTCCCATGCCGGTTGCCGGTGCAGGCGGAGTGCCACCACCTCCGCCGCCTCCAGCAGCTGGTATGGCTGGAGTTCCACCACCGCCTCCCATGCAAAAGTCCCAGCCAAAGGCTGCTCCTGCAGCCTCTGCCAGCGGAGATGATCGTGGCGCACTCCTCGCCAGTATACGCCAGGGAGTAGCGTTGAAGGTATGTCCATATTCCAAGGCAAAAGCAACTGTCCTCGGATTTCTAATTCTCATCCTCCGATCCTTGCAGAAAGTGGACCAGAAGGCAGCCACAATAAGCGGCATCAAGCCACGTCCCGAGCGAAAGCCAGTAACCACCGACTTCCTGAGCGAACTTAAGCTGGGTATTACTCTGCGACGTGTAAAGAATCCCGCAGAAAATCCCTATTCCGAGGAGTCGCAGGCGTAACCAAAATTTTGGCGGTTAAACTTTTCATTGCGGAGCACTTTACAACACTGGCGACAACGACCAGTGCTGCAGACTGAGCAATTCCGCGATTCGCCAATTCAAATTCGTTTTTAATTTTAACATTAATCACCATGACAAATGAGCACACAAAGCGTTTGTAAATAAAATTGTTCTTTTTACCAGAGATATTGCTATCTATACGTATATCTGGCTCTGTCAGTATCGCCTTCTGTGCTGCTCCAAGACTCACACGGACACACCTGTTTGCTGGTGTGCGTGAGAGAAATATAAAATCAGCCGGCGAAGTGAGAACGCAGAACGCAGAGAAGGCAGTCGCTGGAGGCACTTGTGATTTGGAACTTGCTAGATAAGCACCACCACCTGCTGGAGCACAGGTGAGACTGCACTTTCGCACGACCAAAAGTGGACACCAGGCATTAGATACCCGTCGGGCTTAAGGAGCAGGCATTATGCAACGCATTGCAATCATCGGAGGCACCGGCATGACCGGCGAGTGTGCCGTGGATCACGCTCTTCAGAAAGGTAGGTGCTCTAGCGGGGTCACAGCGGGACCGCAGCTAATTCTTGCGTCTTGCAGGTCTGAAGGTCCGTCTGCTTTATCGCACCGAGGCCACCGTTCCGGAGCGTTTCAAGTCCAAAGTTGATCTGGTGAAGGGCGATGCCACCAACTACGAGGATGTGAGGCGCCTCATCGAGGGCGTAGAGGGAGTGGCCGTGATCCTGGGCACTCGAAACAAGCTCGAAGCTACCACAGAGCTGTCCCAAGGAACAGCGAACTTGATCAAGGCAATGAAAGAAGAGAAGATCACCAAGTTCTCCATTGTCATGTCCTCGTTCCTGCTGCGCACCCTCAAGGAGGTGCCAGCTGTGTTCCACAAACTGAATGAAGAACACCAGCGCATGCTGGATTTAACCAAGGCTTCCGGGTTGGATTACATAGCTATCCTACCGCCGCATATCGCCGATGAGCCGTCCACAGCCTACACTGTGGTGCACGACGAGGCCCCCTACCGTCTGGTCTCCAAATACGATTTGGGCAAGTTCATCATCGACTGCTTGGACCAGCCGGAGCACTACGGCAAGGTGTGCGGCATAGGCAAGACACCGAAGACTGCCTAGATGCAACAAGCTTCGTTGTCCACTTTGGACCCCACATATCCACTTGCAGCTGATGATCATTTGAGTCGTACAAATACATTTAAATTGATATTCTGTCGTAGTCCCCTGATTCCCCAAATGTATACTTAACCAGAACGTATGTAATGTGAGCGCGCGCACAATAAACTTTCCATTTTAGAAGATAATGTATGTATTTAATTGCAATTACGTGCGGATTCGCTTTGGCACCGGACACACGGACACCCCGAAATGTCGGCACATTAGCACCTGTCGCACCAAACGCCATTCAGGTATTCGAGCAATGTGTAACCATAAAAAATCACCGTGTGGGCCAGCCAAGCTAGCAGAGATCAGATCAACAGCTTCCGCTATCAAAACAGAGACGCACGCCCCACCCGAGACAAAAGAGAGACATTTTTTGGCAGACGCAGAGATCTCTGCGCGCCTTACATCACTGCACGGTTATTTCTGTAACAGAAACACTTCGCATGACGCTGGTCGCTGGGCGGCGACGGGCATTAACCACTTGGGCCTGTCCGAGCCCCCGTCAAATTTAGCTGCGCAAAAATAACATAATTTATAGATAGCCCCAGCCGTGAACTTGGACTTGTCATCTCGGCGAGATGGGGATGCATCGCTCATGCTGCAGACAGCTGCTTCCGCCGTCGCCTCGCCACTTCCGCCCAGAAACTAAAACATAAATTGCTTCTTTGGCATTTCAATTACGATTTCTACACGATTTATTATTGGAAGTTATTGCCTTCGTTAAGTGCTTAATGCTAAGGCTCGATATGTCTATGTATATGCTATGTTTCGTTGGAAGATTCTTGAGCTTCTTTCCTACTTATTATCATCGCAGGCAGGTAGATTTTCGTCTAGGAGCAACTATGCCTAGTCACACGCTTGAGCAAATACTATATAACAAATCATAACGGCTATACACAGTTGGCTTTAAGTTAACATATAGAGCTTATACATGTATCGAACAGGCGAAGGGGGCGGGGTCGTGGTCACCTTTGTCATACAAAAAGAACCAAAAAGATTAAAAAATACACGCGGAAAGTAATATCCAAAAATCAACACAGTGTTTGCTTATCGGTGTAATGGAATCAAAAGCGTTGGCTGCATCCCGGGACCCCATTGGACTTGGAAGCACTCCTCCCCATTGACAATTGACAATTGGCAGGGTGCCGTGGTGTCCACGGGTTGCGGCCCGGTGCAGCTGCTGGCAGGTAAGCCCGTGACGAATTCAAGCGTTTGCCAATTTGACTAGTTAACCGCTACACGCTGATCGGGCTCGGCATGACCCAATTGGGCTAATCTCACTACTGTTACTGGCGTTGACGTCTATAAGACCTTCTTCATGTATTTCTTTTTGGCATTTTGCAAGCTGGGCAGTTCACAGTGACGCGGCCCGTACATGGTAATGGGTGCACAATACTCGTACCCGATGCGCTCATAGAAGCCGTCCTGGTCGATAGTCGACAGGTAGATGGTTTTCAGGTCGAGCACCACGCGGCAGTAGTCCTCGGCGAACTTCATGATCAGCTTGCCGAAGCCCTGACCCCGGTAGCTCTTGTCCACCACCACCGACTCCACGAAGCAGGCCTTCTTCTTGGAAGTGATCGGACTGAGCTTGAGGTGGGCGATCACCCGGCACATGCCCTCCGTGGTCAGCACCAGGCTGCATGGCAGTGTGTCGCAGGAGGCCTCCAGTGAGCGCATGCGCGCTGTTTCCGAGCGCGGCCACTCTGCATTGATCAAGGCGCAAGTTTCCTTCATCAGCTCTGGGTAGTTGTGGATGGGCACCACATTAAACGGGCTGCCGGAGACATTAAACGGTGGAAGCCCCTGCAAATATATAGGTATTAGTCGATATATTCCATAGACAGCGGTGTGGGGCTGGAAGAGATTTGGCGCTGTTTCGGTTTACTTCGTAATAGGGCTCCGGTTTTATGTAGCGCATATCGCTGAAACTGACTGTGATACGGATCTGGAACGGATCCGGAGTCCGCTTAACGTGCTAAAGTGTGCAATAATCTAGAAGAGAATAGAATAGAGTCGTTTCCGTTCGGAGATCAGCAAGGCGCACACTGAACACTGGGTGTCTATTTACACGGGACAGTTACGGAGAGATTACATTGGACTTTCAAGATGGCTCCATCTCAGGTGGAATAAACAAAGATTTGATGCAGCCATGGAAACAACACACACACTGGCACACACACACAGACGAAATATTGTTGAAAATCAAGGTGAGGCAGGCGTAAAAAAAGAACGTTTTCGTGCGTATGTATGTGCGCGCCTGGCCGAGAATCAGGCGACCTTGACTGGCCGTCTACAAAAGCGAACGCACTTAAATGTATAGTGGGGGTGATTCAATTGAAGGCCTAATAAGCGGGAGGAGGAGAAGAAGGGGTCGAGCGTCTATGTACAAATGCTCCAGAGCTGGACAGGCACGAGTACACTTGGGCCAGAATGTGCTACATATTGATTTGTGACTGATTATGGTTACGGATGAGCGGTTGGTTACCATTGCAAGAGCCGTGCGCTGCTCAGCGTCTGCTTCCCGTGCGCCACGACGAAGGGTACAAAACGAACTGATATTCCCAATATTGATGGCAACGGCAACGACCCAAGATCCGTGGGAGCGGAAATTTTGATCTAATCCGTTTGTTTGTGTTCGTGAGCGATCGTTCGGCTGCTACGTCTTGACTGGGCGGTGAGCGGCTGCTGCGGTGGTTGCGCGCCCGAAAATTGAATATCAGTTTGATTTGAACGTAATTAGTTTATTTTTAAACTTTTTGGTAGGCTCCTGCTTCTTCTTCGCCGCCGCGGTACTGTCCACTTTCTGCAAATATATGTGATAGTGCGACCAAATGTGTTTGTGTGCATGTTTTTTCTGGTGGCAATGGTGGGAAATGGGGTTTTGGAGAAAGCCGTATGTCGGCCACACTGCTCCGCTCTTAGCCGGGCGGCGGTGCGACCAGCTATGTTTACTTGATTTTTCCTGAACGAATAAGAAAATTTCTAAACTTTTCTAGGGTCACACTACTCATCGAATGAAAAATATCAACAAAAACGTATTTGTTTGTTTTAAAGTGCAGGAGTAACGTAACGAACTTGCAATCACATTTATTAAACGCTGCAACAGAGCAAAGGATTAAAGGCAAACTTACGGAATCAGAGCCTAGTGGAAGGAGTGAGGAGAGGAGCGACGTACGACAGCGCGTTGCTACATTATTTATTGCACAACAAAGAAATAAAAAAAAATCAATCGTTCAAATTGGCAGCCGAAAATAGCTTGTAAACAAACCGATCGCTAGGAATAGGAATAGGAATCGGAAAGAAGCGGTCTTGCCGTCATTGACCCAGAAAACAGCCGCTGCCGCTGCCATTGCCAAAAGTCGCGTCGCCGGCCATAGAACATACCAACCAGTACTTCCCAGATTGGACGCCGGACTCCGGACACTTACATCGCCAATATGGCTAGCCGACAAATGACCAACGACCACCTGCGTCTCTCCTGGCACGACACCCAAATGATGGCCACCCTGAGCCCGCAGAGCGTCATGGACTACTTCTGTCGCAAATCCAATCCCTTCTACGACCACATATGCAACAACGAGACCATTCGGATGCAGCGCTTGGGGCCGGAGCATCTACAGTATGTATCCCTTAACAAGGAGCTGGGCATCCAGAATATTCATTTATTTCTAACGCTCTCAGCAACATGATCGGCCTGGAGTACATATTGCTGCATGTGGCCGAGCCTATTCTGTATGTGATCCGCAAACAGCATCGCCACAATCCTTCGGAGGCTACGCCCATCGCCGACTACTACATCATTGGCGGCACTGTCTACAAGGCTCCCGATTTGGCCAACGTCATCAATGCCCGCATAGTAGGTATTCCCTCCTTAAATGAGATTCTTTTTGGCTTAATGGCTTACCTTTTCAGCTTAACACCGTTGTGAATCTGCAGTCTGCTTTTGAGGAAGCAAGCAGCTATGCCCGCTACCATCCCAATAAGGGCTACACCTGGGACTTTTCCACCAACAAAGTTTGTAAGTATACCTGGTAAATACCTTTTAAAGAAGCTGGATTCCAAAGCTCATTAATTTTAGTGTCGGAGAAATCCAAGGCGGACAAAAAGGACGCCAATGCGGCAAAGGAAGAAAATAGTGGCACATTGTTTCAAAAGCAGCGTGTGGACATGCTGCTTGCCGAACTGCTGCGCAAATTTCCGCCACCCATTCCACCTATGCTGCAGAACATTCAGCAGTCGGCGATAGCGGGAGAAGAGATCAATGCGGCCGCTGAAATGAACAACGCCACAGGACCTCTAGACATAAAAACCGAGGGAGTGGACATGAAGCCTCCGCCCGAAAAGAAGACCAAGTGATTATGTTAACGTGTATTTAAACTGGGAGAGGGATGAGATTAAAGTACACTAAACTAAGGCTAAACTCAAAAGGTTCGATCTAATCCATGGCACTCTGTGCGTTATCTTCCCCATCGGCAGCGGTGACCTTTTGCATCGGTCCCTTTCCATGCACTTTCAGGCTGTGGGTGGTGAACTCGAGGATACTCTTGAATGACTGCTTGCACAGGTGACAGGGAACAGATTTGGTGGGAGTGCGATAGACCCCGAGATGGGCCACATTTTTTGATACCTTTCTCACGGACGGTGGTGCCATCAGTTGGGTTCCATTCGAAAATGCTGCAAATACGAGTAAATAAGAGTTAACCAGATTGTAATACCCATACGGCAAAATATCGGCTAGAGAGAATCTATATTTCAATATTCCAAGTAAATATTTATAATTTGAAAATATTACTTTGGGTTAAAATTCATCTGTAGAGTTACTTTTGCGTTTCCCTTAGCCGAATTGCTTGCAATATTCTTGGTTGTAAAATTACCCTTGGTCGGAACGCTGCTCATGCGGGGCTGGGGCTTTAATGGATTCGCTGATGCACTGGTAACAGCTATCTTCGGCAACTGGGCCTTCTTTACGTGGTTTAGTTCGGTGTACCTTAGCTTGCGCTTCTCGCCCGGCGGTATCTTGTCGCATTTCTCCATCAGGTGGATGTGTAGAGCGCGCTCCAGAGCGAAGTTCTTGTCACAATACTTGCAGCGATTCTGTGAACCGCTGGACGCAGTTGCACTGGCGCTTGCCAATCGCTTCACGGCCTTAGGACCGTTTTCAGCCAAATTGTGCATACGCTCGTGCACGGTCAGCAGGCTCTTTACGCGGAACGTGGCTTCGCAAGTCTTACAGTTGAAAATAACGGGGGAGCTTTTAGCTGGCGGCTTGGGCAACATAGGCGCGATCTTTTGACCACTAGTATTTGTGGCAGCGTCCAATTTACGGGAAGGGCCGGATGCAGTGACCGATCTGCGAGAGACGGGAAGGCAGCTCATGCGGCGCTTACGGGCCGGGCTGTTCAGTGTGGTCTTCACCACGACGGACATGCGAGTGGGCAGATATGAGCGCCGGGGGCGTGGCAAGGGTGCCGAATACAAAGATGTCATGGATTGCCTCTTGCCAGCCTCCACCTTTGTTGTGGAGACGGTAGACGGCTCCATAGAGTCGGTGGTCATTTTCAGAATTTTGGCGATCAGTTCGGAGACTTCGTTGACCTCCTCAGATTCCTTAGGAGGAATATCTGTCGGTACAGGAGGCGAGGCCATCACAGAGACCTCCTCATTGGAAACTGGTAAAAAGAATCACATGAAACGAGACTTCACAGAAAATGGGGCCTTTCTCACCTTCGGTAATGTTCTCCAGAACCACGTTATCACTCAGCGGATAAACCGTGCTTACACTTGGCTTGGTCACCTGCTCAGCCACCTCGTCCATGGTGGCGTCTTCGGTCTTAAGGGTGATTGCTTTGACAGTGTTGGCACTCACGTCAGAATTGGACAGCGTGGAGTTGTCGCCGCCATCCGGGTGCGAGTTCTCTTTGTTATCCACACCGCTCAGGTCAAGCGGAATGGTCTGCGGCGTCATTACCACAGCCGGGACAGTATCCTTGGAGGGCGTTGAGCTCAACGCATTGTGTCTGTTCAGAACACTCTTGTCAAAAGGACGCAGGGGCGAGTTCTGATCCGGATCGTGACTGATCGACAGCTGGTGCAGGTCCTTCAGGACAGCACGCCTGAGATCCTTGTCATCCCCTGCCTCCATCTTGTTTGCGTGCATCTCCAGCAACTGGCTGCTCTGGGTAACCATAGCCGACTGCCACTTGTCGTCCGCGTCAAAGGATAAATACATAGTGCTTTCATCGCTGGCCATGATCGACGAACGGCGAGAATCCATCTGCAGAGAGATGTAAGTGTTTAAACTTTATGCTCATACTGCAACACAAAGTCACAATCAGAACAATTATGTTCCAAGAAAAACATGTTTTGTATACTTTCCTTTCCCGCGATCGACCGACGCGAATCGTCCATGGCTATAACTATATTATTACGACCAATCGGCCACGCGGAAGGGGAAATTGATAACTAACTGGTGAATGATAAAAACACAACTTAAACCGCAGCTGAAAAACCGACGCTGTACCGGAAAAAAACAAAGCGTTAATTTTTGAAACACACTTTTCAACACTGCGCGCGCAATGTAAACGGTAACGGCGGCGCACAAAATTAGTGGCTTCGAACAATTTTACAAAATTATTTTGTTTTCCCTTTTTATACACAAACCGTTTTGCTCTAGTAGAAAGTTTGTACTAAATAACTTCTGAACATACAACTGGGGCTAAAAACTATTGAGTTTTTTACAGTTTTTGAAAATGTGACTTGATTTCATACTGTTATTAATAGTTTTATTTCTCATCTGGCCACACTCAAATGTCGCCGAACCACTAGAGACGGACAAACACAGATTTTTTTTAAAAACAACCAAAACATAGGTTTCTGCAAAAATGCAGCGCTGACTAAAAGTCGTTCGGAAATATTTGTCTCTCGCACTCTCTCACTGCCTTTGCAAGTCTTCCTGGGAGTACAAAACCTAAAGTTTGACGATAGCTCCCTTATCGATAGTTGGTTCAGAAGGGGGCGAAGAGCGAACCATCGACAGCCTCCCACCTCTAGATCCTCTTTCTTTTCGAATTTCTCGTGAAAACGCCAACATGGGTTTCGCTACTCTCTGGTACTCGCATCCCCGCAAATACGGCCAAGGCTCCCGATGCTGGTAAGATTTGTGTGGCCCGTAGTTTGGCGCGCCGTTTGGTGTACAATATGTTTAAATGCTTGCCCCGTATACCCGTATTTTGCTCACTTTTGCATGCCCGTAGAAAGTGAGGTTAATCACGCTCAGCTCCCTGCACGCATGGCTCTTGCCTTTCCGCACTGTTTGCACTCGTTTGCTGAATGTTTTTCTGCTCTTTTGCCCCCGGTTGAGTACGGAAATACGTGTTTAAACATCTTGAACAGTTTCCATAATTGAGGGTGGCCAAAGTAAAAGCCGTCCGAGGCGGTGCGACGCTCGCCCATGGCAGCGGAGCAGCTGAGTGCGGCGACAGCGCTTTACTGTAGAATTGTTGTTGTGCCAAGCGTATGGAGACGCCCGACTTTCGTGCAGAACTGATCTAATGCTATACCCGTTTTTACCTTCTAGCCGTGCCTGCTCTAACCGCCACGGTCTGATCCGCAAGTACGGCCTGAACATCTGCCGTCAGTGCTTCAGGGAGTACGCCAACGACATTGGCTTCAAGAAGGTGAGTTCTACAGAATAGAGTGAAAGATGACCCGAAACTAATAAAATTTATTCTTGCAGCTGGACTAGACGTCCTCTTCGCCTTCAGGCGCGCCTAGAGCGCGTCGAAAAACAACATTCGGCATATTAATACACGCAGTCGTCTCAGATGATGGGGACTCCGTATATTAATATGCCGGCAACAGCAACAGCAGCAACAACAATGTAATCATTTGGAGATTTAAGCGACGAAGCTAAAACGTGTGCACCAAAACATCTGGCATCGATTCCACAGTAATCTCCTAACCAAGAAACCAGAAGGGTCCGCACGACAACGCCAGAGCACACAGGATTCTAACAGTTGCCGCCTTCCACGAAGGATCTTTGTTAAAATACCAGTTTGTTTAAATCTCCATCTAATTAAATCCATAACAAGAAACCATGTAGTCGAAAAAGTGTTGTAATTTGTGTTGTGGTGCGGCGATGACTGCCGGAAAAGTGTGAATTTCCGTGTACTTATGTACATATTTTCGAACTCGACAGTGATCAGTCAGTGTCACCTAAATTTGCATTAAGCGGCAAGCTTAGCAAAAACAACCGGTTTCGTAAGCTTGAGAGTGAGTGGATCATCCCCAAAGCTAACTCTTTTTCGTAGCTGGCAGTGGTAAATCGCAGATGCAGATCTTAATGGTTCGCTATTTGGTGGATTGAATGTTATGTTATGTTACAAGTAAGCTCAAGATGTTGTAAATCTCAGTTTAACGGAATAGCTAAAAACTCAATGTATGTATTGATTCATCATTTTAGAAGAGATTCGAAATCCGTTTTCTAGGGTTTTCTCTATTAGCTGCGATATTAACAGGTTCTTTAATACAAAGCTGGTATTAAATTTCAATAGATAATAAACATTTATGGGCGGATTGGCCAATAGCTTGGAATCTAGGTGTGGGCTGTCAATGCGTTTAACGCTAGATTGACGTATAGGGGTTTTAGTGGTCAGCCAGTGTTAGTACAAGCCAGAATTATGACTTTTAAATCAATAAATACCGCGGTTTTAAAAATCCTCTGAAAAAGAAGGATCCACACATGAGTGCTTTATAGTTCAAACAATTTCAATCTCCTTTACCGCCTAGCTTCCAGCTCTGTTACATGGTATCCATCCCACGTGAACTTGTCAAGACATTGTGTATTCTTAATTGATGGTGTCCTTTTGGAAAGCCGGAAGCAATCTCCTGCGCGCGGTGGCCTGCATTTCCTCATTTCTACGACAGTGGGTTAGTGGCATATAACGTCCCCAACGCCGCTCCAGCCAGCAACAACAGCGCCACTCCGATCCGATCAGCGCAGCGAGTGCATTGGAAGCCAGATAAAAGCCCATTAGGCCGAGAGCTAAAACCAGTTTGGGGCCTGCCCCACTGCGCCGCTAAAGAGCGGGTCAGCCCCCGCTTAGCTCTCTTAGCTTGCTACCGATTCGCTCCATCTCAGCTGGCGGCTCCGCTGCCGAAAATTCGGTTTCGCACATTCGCCAATTTAGCTTGGGAGTCTGAAGCGGTCGCTCGGTGCCTAAACAACGTCGTCGCGCTTGCCCAACATTCCAGCCAAAACCAATCCACCAGCATAAATATTTCCACCGTGTTCGCTGCTAGCCATGATGACTGATTAGCTGTCCTCAGGTGCCACATATTGCAGTTGCTCCCAAAAGTGAGGTCATTGGACCAGTGACCCTCAAAAAGAGATCCAGACGCTATGAGACTGCTGTGGCTGCAGCTTCTAGCTGCCGTATCCATCGGTTGTGCAACAGCGGCGAAGGCATCTGCTGGCCGCGGGGTTGCACAATACAAGCTCCCGCTCCCAGCTCCACTGCCAGCCAATGAAGCTGCACGAGAGCTGCAGGCGACAGTGGGAGCGGATCAGACCAGGCGGCACCAGCAGAGTGCATCCAACCAGCGCAAGCGTACGCAGATCGTACGCCGGCGCAGGCCCGTCGCCTCCCCCACAACAACAACATCCACTTCTACGAGCACAACAACCACGACAACAACAACTTCCACAACGACAAGTGAGTGCACAGACATTAAAAGATAATTACAAGAAATGAGGAACAAAATCAAAACCAAGTGATTAAATTATGGTGATTTAACCTGATAAGAAGTAACACAGTGAAAACGTTCTTAAAACAATGCAATTATAGGTTAGAAATCCTTGAAAATGTAAGTTCCCAGCCTAGTTTAACTAAACTTTAGCCAAGTGTGACTTGCATTGGCTTGGTGAATGTTCGAATGTCAGGCAGACTGGTCGAAGATGCTGGCTCTGGCTTTGACCTAGCTTCGGTTTCGGTCATAAAGATTGATATTGCTAATGCGAAAACAGCGACAACACTGACGAAGAAGTTGTCTCAGTGCGAAAAGTGAGAAAACGAGTGGAATCAAAGCACCGAATACGGGGATACTCCATTGTTTATGTTGATAATACCTAGGGGAGTTTCAGACTTCTATGATGACTTGGTTGTGTTATTACTTATTATGATATGGTTAAGTTTGAACTTGACAAAAGGTCATGAGTACATCTCACTTTAAAAGTTCGCCCGCTTTAATTTAATTAAACAAATACAGACTTAATTTAAACCAAAGTTGTAAATTAAATTTTCCCCAATGGAATCTTTGTGTCATTTCCATTGGGTCGAAGCTTCTTTATTGTTGGTTTTATATGTTGAGAGTTTAAGGAACTTGTTGTGACTTGGATGTGCTTTTGTCAGACGTCTTGGGCACCCAAAATAAATCTTGACTTTATGCAACAAAGTAAGATGATAAATAGATTCGCCTTGGATTTGCAAATCTATTACTCTGACCGCAATTGGGTATTCAAAGTGTCCAAAACCTGATATACCCGTTTGCAGTGTGGAGTTTGGAGTTCGCCAACGTCCACATAGGTGCATAGGTTAGGTGTGGAGCGTCGATAACTGGAGCAGCAGAGCTTTCGAATCGGCGGCATCGACTGCTGCAGCAGCAGGAGACCTTGGCTAAATCCGAGCCAGAGAGTCGAACCCAAGGCCGCGAATTATTGGGGCCTAGGCCTTTGGTAATTTGCATGATCACGATCGTTTACCCCGACGGCTTAGAATCCATGTAGTCATAATCTAACCTGACTTAGGGTGGGCAGGCCTAATTGAAGGCACCCTGAACTTGGCTCGCTATTAACCCGTTTTATGACTCGGAAATTTAAAGCCCCATCTTCTGAGGAAGTGTCGCTAATGGGCGGGGGTAATGCTCTCTGCCAGTTGATGAGATCTCGGCGGGTGATTCACCGAGGTCCGAGCTGCTCTTGCCACAGCGATGCACGTAATTGCGATGGGAACGCGGTTCCGTGGAGTGGGTGGAAAGCATGGGGCAACTGGTTAATCCACCATTCATGCCAGCTTTCTGCTGGCTGAATAATGAAACAAACGCTCTTTATGAGCGGCGGGAACTGCGCTTTACTTGACGTGTAATGTCTGCTATTTGGAGCAGAAACACTAATGGCCACTGAGCACACAGCTAACCCACTTTCCACATTCCCTAGCTCCGCGTCCCAGCCTGGCCAATGGCTTTAATTTCTTCAGCCCCAACTTCTGGAGCTTTGGCCAGCAAAGTCTGGTGGCAGTGCGTCCGCCGACCAAGCAGCCTCATCCGCCCAAGAAGTTCAGTCCCAAGGAGGAAAAGGCTAGCCAGCGCAAACAGGTCAAGACCACCAGAAAACCCTCAGGTGGGGGCCTGAGCTCCACAACAACAGGTAGAACGAGCTCTAGGTCCTCGACCACAACCACAACGACAACACTGAAACCGTCCACGGATGGACCCTTCCGAATTGCCCTGCCCACGTTGAATTTTCCGAGTGCTGATGACAAGGACGCGGACAAGGAAAAGGGTAAGCGGGCAGCCGCTGAGCTCCGCATGAGATACAACTGTCCGCGGGAGAACGAGGTGCGCTTCCAGCTCTTCCCCAAGATCTGTAAAACGGATCGAGACTGCTCCGTCTGGCAGCGCGATGAGCTGTGCTGCGACATCTTCGGAGCAAGCAGCTGTGTTTCGGGCGTTCCTAAGCCCCTGGAGGAGACACCACATGCACGTGAGTATAGCTTTTTACCGGGGATTCAATCCACACGCCTTGATGCACTTATTCCTTCGTGCAGCCATTCTGGGTTTGATACCTCGCAAGTGTCCCAGCAGACCTCTGGCCGAGCTCTGGTGGGATGTCCAGGAGTGCAACACTGATATGGACTGCTGGCCTCGTGTCTGCTGTCCGGATGGTCGGAGGCGTTACTGTCGCACCTCGCAGCCGGAACTAGAAACGGCGCCTGTGCCAGTAAAGCGCTCCTTTGACTATCGTAAGTTTAAAGCAAAGGAATTGGATTAACTTTTTCAATCTTATATGCAAACACTACTCTTTTGGCAGTCACCGAGTACCTGGAGTGCACTGCTCCGCCCCCGCCCATATTTGACCTGCACCCGAAAGCGTGCACCTCCACGCTGGACTGCTTTCCGAACGTGTGCTGCCAGGAGGCCGGATTGAGGCACTGCCGTCCTCCCAAAAAGTCTGTGCTAACCTTGATGGCCAACTTTCTGAACGTGGACTTCGTGAAGCGTCTGGCCCAGAACATCGTTATCAAGTAGGCCGAGCACTCCCATTTCCCACTATTTTCTACCTTGTACATTTCGAAATTGCCGTGATATCTCCCGCCCGTAATTGTTTGGCCACGCTGATAACCAAAAAGAAGACATTCACACACTCATTCGTTTCATATATGTATGTATACATACATACTGCGCACTAGGTTAACCCCTCCTATGAGTCCCCGTAATCCTCCAAAAGTGTGTTTACCTAGCCTAGTATTAGATTTAAGCTGCATTCGTAGGCTAACAAAAATAAATGCGAACTAATAACTCGTAATGTGGGGGTCTTTCACTCGGAGGTCGCGGGGTCTGAGGTTGCGCGATCTCTCGTAACCCTACCCCATAGGTCAGACAAGTCGCGCACCTCAGCAAACATCCGCCCGGGTTCTTGTTCTTGACTTATTCCGGTGGCGACTTTGAATCAAGGTGTAAGGTGTAAGTAAAGTGTTAATGTTCTCGCACTTTCTTGTTGCCAGAAGAGATCACTTTGAATCTAACAAGCTATAAAGATTCAAGTTGATGAGGGGCACAGAGCAGACAGAAAGTGGAACCATTTATCCTATGAGAATGAACTATATGTACATGTTTTCAACCCTTTTATAGACCTGCACTTTACATTATAGCTTATGATAATAAAATCTTAACATAAAGGTGTGTCTTAAACTCTTCTTAGTAGTCATTACAACTGGGCGTAGCCACTTATGTATATTTCAGCCAAAAAAAATAGCTCTATTTGCTTACCCCCTGCTGTATTCCGTATCTACAAGTCATAGGTTTAAACCGCTGTGCTTTGAAATCTGATCCCCAGTCTGCGTCTTTAGCCCTCACACTCGCACACACTTACAATAGAAGAAAAGCAACGTCTCAGATTACCATATTTGCCCCACTGAATTTAATCATGAAAACGCGTTTCCACACATGTGGAAAGCACTTGACCATCCGTTTTCCATGGCACGTATGTATGTACACATATGTATGAGCATCCAATAAAGCAGAATCTAACCTAGAAAGCCCCACGGAGTGATTGCGCAACACGAAAATACGCAGCTTAGGTTTCAATTGTCTTTAATTGAACATTGTGTGGAGGGAAAATGAGAAAACATTTGCGAATACAATTTAGCTGTCTGAGTGGGAAAATAAAAGGAAATCAGTTCGGAGATGTGAGTGTGAGCCATTCTTCTCCAGATGCTAGCCGTCCAGCTCACTTGGAGCAGCCGCAGGCGGACTTCTTGGCGCCGCCGCACTTGCAGTCAGTTCCGCAGTTGCAGGATCCCTTGTTGGTCTGGGTGCATTTGCATCCTGAAAAAACACAGAATTGGGGATTAGCATGAAGTCAAAATAAATAATCCTTAGGACCTATATTTCAAGGATCTTGTAAAAGAAAAGTAAAAAGTAAAAAAATGAAGAAACATCGATTAAAAGCCTCGATGTTTTTCCGGCTTTACCGGAAAGTCCTTCTGAATCGGCGCGACTTTCAAACTTACCGCTTCCGCATGGGCAAGGCATCTTGAATTTTTTGGTTTTTCTGGAACTTGATCACTTCACAATTATTAGGCTTTGGACTTTATAGGCCTTTTACTTTTATTTCGATGATGATTCACTTTGCTGCTGACCACAACTGATGCATTATCGGGCGGATTCTCCCGGTTATATACAGGTTGGAAACGCGGCTTTGCTTTTCCACACGGCCGGCAATTCTCAAGTCTCTTGCAATATTAAATTCTTTTGCACACGCCGGCCGGCGCTTTTGGAGCCGTGTGCAAAAGCTTTCCCAGCGGGGTTGCTGTCTCGGCAGCGTGGTTTGGGCACATGCTTACCGTTACTTTTCGGGGGCCAGCGCAGGCGCCGGAATACCGTTGTATGTGGGGGCGGTGGGTGGGCGGGTCCGGGTCCGGGACCGTTATCGGAAGCAGAGGATAGGACGGCCTGCAGCAGAGAGCTCAGTCACATCGGGCAATAGATCCTGTCCTGCAACGAATTCCAGTGCAACGAAATGCAAGTAAATACGGTAACGAGAAAAAGCACCTCTGATCCTGCAGAAAATCCAATTTAGTAGGGTCGCAACCTTTATGCCTTTCTCGTTTTCTGCGTGTGCGTGCGTGTGTGTGTGCGAGTGGGAAGTGCAGCGCAGATAAAATCGATAAATCCAAGCCAAAATAAAGCGAGGAAAAATCAACAGCAAAGTGCGTGAGGTGTGCTAGTGGGTGAGCGCGAGATTGTGTGCGTGGGTGTGTGTGTATGTGCGAGGAGGAAAAACAAAAGTGTGAAAACAAAACTAGGGGGAAGAATCGTACAGGGGGGGTTGGTATGCGGAAAAGGTGCCACCAGGACAATCAAGCGGAAGTGAGCAGTTACGCCTCGTGTGTCCGTGTGGGCAGGAAACCCCTTTTGGACGGTGTCGGGGTCGCCTTCAAAGCACTGACTATTTATACTGCACGGCCGAACGCAGTCATTATCGCAGTGGCGGCGATGTGATAGTGATGATGATGAGGAGATGGCGATGCCGATCTATCTGGCAGCCATGTAAAAATCAATACCCTTTCTTGGCGGCACATGGCTAAAATTAGCGACTCACGCATTGTTCCCCTTTTTTGGGTTGTTTTGGTTTTTTTTTGGGACCCCGATGTCGTGCCACCCCCACATTTCAGCACCCACTCCAACACCCACTTGGAATGCTTGTGCGTGCGTGGGCGTTGCGGCCAAAAACTGATTTTGCTCTTAATCGTTGCAGATAAACGAAAGCATGGCGCCCAAGTAGAACATTCCACCAGCGCCCGACAGCAAGCCAACAAGCTCCAGCTCCAGCTGTGTTTCTCTCTCTATCTCTACTAGCTTTTTCCACTTAGAATCCAATAGACCCACTACTTCCGACGTTCCGGAATCGGGATGACGGAGCAGAAGAACCAGGTGACGCGCGCTGCGCCGGAGCAGAGCAACGACTACCGGGTGGTGGTCTTTGGCGCCGGAGGCGTCGGCAAGAGCTCGCTAGTGTTACGCTTTATCAAGGGTACCTTTCGCGAGAGCTATATACCGACAATAGAGGACACCTACAGGCAGGTCAGTGTCGAAGTTATCTACAGGTATCAAATTCCCCCCACTAATCCTACATCCCATAGGTCATCAGCTGCAATAAGAACATCTGCACGCTGCAGATCACGGACACCACCGGATCGCATCAGTTCCCGGCCATGCAGCGGTTGTCCATTTCAAAGGGTCATGCCTTCATAATGGTATACTCAGTCTGCTCCAAGCAGAGTCTAGAGGAGCTGCGACCCATCTGGGCGCTCATCAAGGAGTTGAAGGTGGGGGAGTTTCCCTGTAATACTACCCAAGACTAAACTCTAAACCTTTCGTTTTCCACAGGGAGCGGACATACCGAACATCCCCGTCATGTTGGTGGGCAACAAGTGTGATGAGACCGCTGAATTGCGTGAGGTTAGTAGCCAAATGAATCTATCAATCATTGTTGTGATAGTAGTCTTTTTGTGGTCAAACTAGGAAGTAACTAAGAGCTTAGAATAAGAGTAAAATTACCGTACGTCTGGCAAATATTTATTAAAGCCACAAGAATAACTGGGCCAACACTTTTTGTAATCATTAGATATCATTAAATACGAACTTCTGGGTTTAGATATGTAACCGAAGACGCACGCCGAAAGCGCATGCCGAAGCTAAGAAGACCTATACTCTAACTGTATACTTTATTCCATATTTGCACAGGTCTCCCAGATTGAGGGTCAGGCACAGGCCACCACTTGGAGCATATCCTTCATGGAGACGTCCGCCAAGACGAATCACAATGTGACCGAGCTGTTCCAGGAGCTGCTCAACATGGAGAAGACGCGCACCGTTTCCCTCCAGCTGGATACTAAGAAGCAGAAGAAACAGAAGAAGGAGAAGAAATCCAAGGATACGAACGGCTCCATTCCGGAGAACGGAGACGCCAGTGCCAGTGCCAGCGGAGGGGCCAAGGAGAAGTGTCGCGTTATGTAAGCATCGGATGGCATGCGGCCCGGGTCGCATTGCGTCGAGTTTAATTGAAGGGAGACGGTGACAGACAAATACTCGCCTTGGGGCAGCAGCGTAGAGGGGAGCTGTTTCCACCCACAAGCGCCATGCGCCACACACCACGCACCACACATACCCATACCCGCACCCACACCCATACCCATACTTAGTGCCCACATCTAGAGTTACATCCACGCCACACTTGTATTTAGGAACTGATATAAGTCACACCACGATTGCAACTACGATTACGAGTATATTTTGCATATATAGGTTCTACTCGAGCAGATCAGATCCTTCTAGTCGCACAGAGTATACAAGATACAAGAATACATACGATAATATACGGGAGACACCACGAAGCTAACTAACACTAAGTTTACACATAATCGCATCTGAAACGTAACGGCATACATATCAAATGTTTACATACTTGCATGATCCACCAACCATTCATAACCAGGTATCAAACTAAAAGCTATACACTACTTTAAATATATCTCTAACGAAAGCCAAAGTACCTACTTAAAGACATAGATCTGTATCGACTATGATACGAACACAATATTTACATTGGATCCATCAACGGAAGACTTCTTGTGGGGCAATGAGCACGCACTGATGCCGATGCCTCCCCCGACTATCATTGCTGTTTAACTATTTACCACCTAACCAGAATAATACAGACGGAATAATAGACGAGCCCCCGATCGCCACATATGTAAGCTAATGTATAAAATACTCATGCCATGCCCACATCGCGCATCCCCCGAAGATCCGCAGAACATAAAACCCCTTTAAGACGATGGCAGTGTACGTTTGTATTGTATTAAATGTGTATGAACAATTTTACACTTATTTGCTGAAATTCATTGACGAAACACAGAGAGAGGAAAGCTTTTTAATGGCTAACAAAACATAGAGAACCGAATCGAGTTCAAGTACAATTGCATTCATCAAGTGAGCCAAGGAACACACGTACATCGAAGGATATTTGAAGAGCATTTGGTGCATTTTTGCAGTAGCGTGTAGAAGAAATATATAAGTTGCCTGTTTTTAAAACACACACATAAGTATCTTACATATGTTTAACAAGAACCGTTCCCAATTGTGGTATTCGTTATTTTAATAGTTGGTTGGCTTGTGCGTAGGCCTAGGCGTAGGCATAGGAGTTGAACGAATTGTTTCGCATAGTTTGCTGTTGTTTGATATTAAGAGGATTAGTTTTTTAAATTTTACCAATCAGACTAAGTGAATGATATGCTTTAATCGCTGCTAAACGCGTAATTACATTAATTATGATGTTGCTCATCTGATAGATACGCCGAATCAGGGCACAGCTGGCAGATACGTGCATCTGTACTTTTAGCTGGAACAGAGCAGAACAGATCAGCTAACAGAAATCAAGAGGAAGTGACAAATTACACACTAGAACTATAAAGGGGAAATTGTTGAATTCGAGTAGAGAAATTATTAATCAAGATTATGATAGCGGACCAATTTGCGTATAAGATTTGTGAAATCAATTTAGATAAATTCTCTCGGTTTTCCATAGACATGGACTATTCTATTACACACAGATGTGCCAGCCACCAGCCTCAGTTAAAACTTATAGTAGGTGGCTGTCGTAGCTAGCCTTGCCTGTGCTTTGGGTTCTGCTTCGTGTTTTCCTAGTTTTAGCTTTAGTTTTAGGAGACAGCAAGCTGGGTTTTTGTCTATTCAGAATATGTACTGGATGACATATTGCATACACAATACATATACATTCCACTAACAAATGCGATACCTTAGTTGCATAACAATTAAATAAAAATAACGAATGAATTGTAATTAAAGCATAATACATTTTAGGTGCATGATTTAAAATACAACGAATAAATATATTTACACCAAGGTTCTTTTCTAATTTTTTTCTTACAAAAATATATATACACACCACCATATAGATCTATATACATAGATGTATACACATGTATAATATATATATTATTAGTTGTAAACATATTGAACTAGATTTTACAAGATTCGACAAACCGAATATTTAATTATCGCTTACACTCAATTAATATGCAACTCCCACAGAGCGCCCACTGCTATAATATATATATTGACGATAATCGATAATAGCCTGAGCGCCGTTGTAAATATAAAAAGGATCAACAAATTACATAGAGTATATCCGATTTTTTGAAGGGCCCGGCAGCATAATATAAATAGTTCGGTGGCCTACTTAAATGATCTTATTGTTGAAGATTTAACTTAATAACACTTATCGTGCAAATGAGAATGAGAACACGCAAAATAATTTAAATAAAAATTTAACTATGACAAATCAAATCAATGTAAAATCTTAATTATTGGCTGGGCATTTGATTAAATCTACTTATAAGGATAAAAATCACGGACATAACACTAGGAAAAAAATACAAATTACGTTTAAAACGTTCTGCTACAACGTATCGATATTATCGATATTATCGACATCATCCTCATTATCATCGACCAGCGTGAATCCTTCCTCCTCATGAACGCTGCATATGTTCTTGCTGCTGCCCACACTCCTGTTGCTGCCATCACTCTCATCCAAACATTCTTTTTTCTTCGGCGATGTCTCTGGAGAAGTTTGCGGCGGCTCCATTAGTTCCTGTACGCCCGAAACGGATGGAAGGGCTTGTGGCTGTTGTGTCTGTTGCTGAACAGTCGTCACGTTCATTACATTAAGCAGCATTTTCAGGTTCTCGCCAGATATACAGTCCCGAACGGGCTCATTAGCACCGATTGGCTGGGCGACTGGGGCAGCAGTTCGGTTGTGGACAAGTGTGGCCCAGGCTTTGGGGCTAATTACATACTTAAACGTTAGCTTTATAATGTATCCAACCAAGACAACCAAGAACAACGGGGCAATCAAGTTATAAGGGAATGATAATCCAGCTGTGGGATGAAAAATGTTCGTAATTAAAGTGCTTATTTTGTACAAAGATCAGTTTTCTAATCTATTATTATTAGAGTAATTAAAGAAAAAATGATTCAGAAAAGTTTCGTATCATTTTAAATGTATACCGATTTTTTTGTAACATTTTCGGGAGAAGTTATGTTTTCCTATCTTGATTTTATCGGCAGATATAAAACAATTTATAAAGCGTCAAAAGTAATATCCTCTCTGAAATCACTTTGCCTTGCTTCTTTAGGTAATTATTCAAAATATCTTGCTATCAATCGGTACATTTTAAAACCATTAGCTGTGACAAGCCTAGTTAAAATGATTGAAAATTTAGCCTGCAACTGAAGACTTACAAGAAAGTTTTGTCATGGTATGCGATACTCTTTCCAACAGCACTTCCAACTGCTTAAGGAACAAATCATTTGTATACATAAGGAACACTTCGTCGGGCCGGCAGTATGCAAGATTGAGCCTTGAAGATTTTCTAAAGAAAAAGGGGGAAAAACAATTTTTGAAGCGGGTATTTGTGATCTAAAAATTGAACACCTACCTAAGCATCTCCTTTTGTTTATCCTCTGGGGAGGCTCTGCTCACATAGTTTTTCAGTCGAGAAAACCAAGACATTTCCGCGTAGCTCCCTGATTCCTGGTTAGTATTAATAACCTCAAGCATGGCGTCGACTTCCAGTTTCTGCAGTCAAAAGCCACATGAATAAAGGTTGGGTTAAGAACAGCCAGAGGTCACCTACTCTGTTGCATTCCAAATAGGTGTGCAGATACCCGAACAGAAAAACACCTCCAAGAAAAATAGTAACTATTCCGTACCGGTAGCGCCTGCGCACAATGTATCCCAGTGTGATGGAGAACACGACAAAAAGCAGGAACTGCACCTGGGAAAAACATGAACGCCAGTACGTTATCTAAAGTGTCAAGTTTCCCTAGAAGGCGCACCAGGTACCTCGGAAATTTTCGCCAGCGCCACGAAATCCTTGAAAATATCCGTAATTAAGGCGAACACACCGGCTCCCTTGTGCGCATAGGAGCAACCCTGTTCGCCTTCAAACAATGGTGCCGCCTGCGCACTCTCCAGTATTTTTGTTAGCACCACGTCGAGATCCCGGGCATCATGGACGCTCTCCAGCTCATCCAGCTGAGATGGCAGCAAGGAGAACAGCAGGGAACGCTTGTAGACATTCGTCGCCTCATCCAACTATTTACACAATATTTTAGTATCCATGACGTCATGTCACCATGTTTGGTCAGTCGGCGAGTGCCGACCTTACCTGCAAACGCTTCCGTTGGAACAGCAGATTGGCGAACTTCCTGAAGTACGTAAGGGCAAGAGCATCCTGTACGGCAGCCGGAGACCGCTCCACAGCTGGACACTTGCAATCCAAGTCCATTGCGAAATCAGACCAAGCTGGATGAGGGTCCACCCAGTTCTCTTCACCGACGCCGCCGCCGCTCTGGCAGCACACACTATTGATTATCACCAGAAAACAACTGACCGCTGCCTCTGTCCTCATTGTCAGCTTCTTTTAGTAAACAATGCGGGACAAGCCAAATATAAATACTATTAAAAACAGCTAATGGAATGGCGCGGTGAAGCAGCGGTGGGTGTTCAGTGTGCCCGAATCTTGAGCTAAATATTTGTGCTGCCAAACATCGTCGCGCTATCGTTCCTATTTTATTTTCTTTTGTTTTAACACAAATTTTTACTTGGGTAAGTAATTTTATGTAGATAGTTAGATATTTTGATTCATTTGAACAACTTATTAAAAAAATTATTAAATTTAATAATCAGAACAAACTATTTTATCTCCAACTACATTTGTAATCACCTGCTGGGCACACTGATCGGGAATCGCAGCTCTTACACTTCTATCAAGTTGGCAGCACGGCTTGTTCTGAATAACTGTTTAGCCAGGTCAGCACCGAAAATTTGCATGTGCTCCTGATCCTGTTGAAGATCTTAGGAAAATGATTAAGTTGGGACCGGTATTGGCAGTGTTAGCCCTGGCCTTGCTGGTGGCCTCGCAAGGCGTTGGTGCCGACAAGAAGCAGAGCAAGAAGTACAGCCGAGAGGCCAACGACCCGCAGCATTTCGAGCAAGTACGACAAGAAAAGTACGATCCAGATTTCAAGACCATCCAGCGACCCTTTCGCATGGCCAAACTGAACCTTGTGTGGGCGAAGGCGCAGAACGTAAGTGCGGGCAGCTGTCGGGAATCCCTGAATACATAATAACATGAATTCCAGCGTTTGACGGAGCCCAAGCTGAAGTCGCTGTATATGGAGTTGAAAATCCACGACAAGGAGGAGATAGCTTGGAAGCAGCTTAATTCCCAGCACAAGGACAAGGATGGTCTGAAGGAAGATGAGCTGCGCCGAAAGCTGATTGGCATCATGAGCAGCTACGATCTACTGGAGCACTTTGATGAAACGCAGGATGCAGAGAAGATAAAGCCCTTTAAGGTACTGTCTTTCCGCGCAAGAGCAACGGGCGCTTAACGGATTGGATGTTTTTGCAGAAATTCCACGATCCCGAAGAGCGGCACAAAAACAAGAGCTTGTTCAAGGACAAGAAACTTAACCGACTGTGGGAAAAGGCAGAGATTTCTGGCTTTACTTCGGAGGAGCTGAAATCCCTAAAGCAGGAGTTCGATCACCACCAGGATAAGGTTGATGTGTACTACAGCCTGTTGGAAAACATTGGCACCGTGGATACGGACAAGCATGAGAGTGAGTTTGGATAAATACAAGAGGAAACTTGCCTTATTACTTTGCATTCTCATTAAGATGCCATCAACACCGAGGACCTGGACAACTACAATCTGATTTCGAACGATGCCAATGAAAATGAGATCAAGACGCATTCACAGAATGTCAAGAAATTTGAAAACGATCTGAACACATTGCGCGGTCACCATGTGGGCATAAAGGATCACTACGATAGATTGGAGCGTCTTGTGTCCTCCGGACCCCATAGTCAGGACTTCATTGAGCCGAAGGTACAGGGTCTGTGGCGAGTGGCGCAGGCTAGTAACTTTACCGAAAAGGAGCTGGCTTCCATCAAGACAGAGTTGTTTCATTTCGAGAGTCGCCTACTGAAGCTTCGCCATCTGCATGCTGAGCATGCTTTGCATAAAGAGAAATACAAGGTATTCCCACACGAAGAATGTAAAAATATTTAGTAATGGTGCTAATTTTTTCCTGTAGGAAGAGAAGCACAAGGACAAGAGTAACCGCTTCGAAGATATGGAGGATCAGCTAAAAAAGCAAACTCGTAAGGTCGAGAAGCTGCAGGAGAATATAGAGAGAACCATATTCAAGCACACAGAACTCTAAACTCAAACAGCATTCACAGAACGTGCCAAGCGATCAATTAGACTTAAGTGCAACTGTTTTGTGTACTGCACAAATATCTTTAAAGCTACTGCTTTTAGCATAGGTATAGTTTTTGATACCAAATATCATTTGTATGAAATAAAATCTCATGAAGTTTAACTAAAAGCTCGTGGTTAATTTCTTAAAAGTGTCTAACTTAAGCATTCAGTGAGAACGCTGCCTTTAACTTTTTTGTTCGATTCAAGCACAAGGGCTAAAACATAACCGTTAGTAACCGGTTGACTTAATCACGCCAATAGTATGACCAAATTTCAGGGACATCGAAACTTAAACTTCGAACTATCGATAGGTTTCATGACCAAGTCGCATCTCTATTTAGAGGACAGCTAAAAAAAAATAATAAAAAAAGAAAATAATAGCTTAGCCCAGCGAAAAGTTGTAAATATATATGTTTGGTGAACAGTGTAGGCTTTAAATGGGTACATAGTGCATATGTACACACAGCGACATGGGCATGGTGGAGGCGACGGCGTCGGAGCTGCACCTGGAGGCCCAAAACTCGTACACGTACCTCCTAGCGACTCTCGGCCTGACGCTCACTTTTATCGTGATGTTGGGCGCTTGTCTCTGCTGCAAGAAACGCATTCCCAAGTAAGTAGTCCAGTATCCTGCCGGGGTTTTTATGCCCATCGCCTAGGGCTCCAGCTGCGAGGGAGGCGCTGTGCTGGTCAGCGAGGGAGTGAAAGTGGCTCTCTTACCGCGACTATGCCGCCCCAGTTCCAGTTGGACGCGCCCGTACCATTAATGACACACTGTGTACTCTCTCCCCATTTACGCAGAAATGACTTAATGGGCCTCGAGGGTATGGTTAAGCTGAAGAATCCCGACGAGGTTATAGTGGTCACCAACCTGGTGAATAATAGTGAGTCCCAAGCGGAGCTGAATGCCTCTACAGTTTCCAATGCGGACTCGGAGAAGCGGTGAGTTGTCATTGCCCCTATTTCGATGGACC
This sequence comes from Drosophila jambulina, assembly GCA_018152175.1. Classification (NCBI taxonomy): domain Eukaryota; kingdom Metazoa; phylum Arthropoda; class Insecta; order Diptera; family Drosophilidae; genus Drosophila; species Drosophila jambulina. The sequence continues at coordinate 7,157,833 of JAECXH010000012.1, read as the reverse complement.
GAGAGAATTAAAAAATTATTCCAGTTCGAGCACTGCTGCACATCGTAGTTTGCCGGACATTCCAGTGGCCGAGAGCAACGATAATGGGTCCGAACTATACGAGACTGTAGCAGACAAGCAACTGCTAGATGCCCGCAATGACCGAAATCAGAGCCGTAAGTGAAATAAGATATATATGTATATATTAACATTTAACTCGTGCTTACAGCCCAGCCTAGCCTAAAAAAGCAGACCAGCGTGTCGCAGCACAGTTCCATCAGCCAGGCGGACGACGTCAGCTCTCCGTACTCACGGGTCAAGGGTCTGCCGCACGACTATGCCAAGCTGCGGGCCACCGAGCACCCGTATGCCCAGCTGAATGCGCCGTCCACCTCGCATGCGGCCAATCATGGATCTGCAGCAGCAGCTGCGGCAGCGGCAGTGGGAGCGGGATCTTCCAGTGATGGCATCGATCCCATGCACCGCAGCTCACAGCACAGTGAAGGCTCTAGGGAGCACAATGATTCGGCTCCGGTGCAGGCTGAGATACCCGCTGCTTCCGCGATAGCAGGCATGATTTCCGCCAGCCAGGATCTGCCCTACATGACGCCACCGATTGCCAACCAGCACTTTAGCGGCGACTCGCAAGACTCTTCCAGTAAGTTTCTGGCTTCGTAGATGATGTCACTTCTCCTAGTCATGTTTTATTATTGCGCAGAGGGATACACGAGCATCAGCGTGAGGGAGCCGCTGGCCAACATTCTGGCACAACAGCCACCGGGTAAGCCCCCGAACAGGAATCCAGCATTATCACGCGATGTGAACGACTCGCACTATGCTACCGTATCCGACGATTCTGGTGAGTCACTGCCTGCTCATTGTTTATTTGCCAATTGCATTTAAATGCCTGTCTGTTTCCAGATGAAACGTATGCCGCCATCGAGGACCCCAATAATCGTCATGCAGCGAACGCCGCCGCCGATATTTACACGAGCGGCTCGGAAACCTACGCACAAATCCAGCCCATGCAGTCCAATCCCATTGTGGTGGCCGTCGAGATCAACAATAGCAGCAGCGTCAGTCAGTCAGTCAGTCCGTCCGTTGTCATGGTCGGTGGAGGAGGCGGCGTCAGTAGCGGATTGCACAGACCGGCTAGTACCAGCAGCGGCACAGATCATAATATGCCTATTCCGCCGCCCGTTGACAGTTTGAGGGCTCAGATGCATTCCCGTCAGGCCTCGTCCTCGTCGAATAACAGCACATCCGTCTGCAATCTGGGCTCGCCGAAGCCTGAAAAACGACAGGCTAACTCGCCGCTGCCGCCGACACCCAAGTCGAGTGTTGGTCAGTCGCACCATCTGCATGCCGGCAGCATTAGCAACCTGGCTTCTGGCAGGAACTCGGTCATATCGGTGATTGAAGCGGGTGGAGGAGGCGATGGACATGGACATGAGGCGGAGGTAGGAGAGTCGTCTCCCCAGCGCAAGCACAGCAAGAGTCTCAGTCCCTCCAAGGAAGGTGAGGGCAACAAGAATATCGAGGGCATGTACGCCAAGGTAAGTCGTAACTCCTCACCAGGATGAAGAGTTGTTATCTGACTCCTTTGGATCTCGCCATTTAGGTTATGAAGAAGCACAAATTCTCGCGCAATTCCCCATCCTCGCAAAACAACTCGCCCATACTCACCCGGAAGCAACAGCAGGATGCCTTGGGCGTCAGTCCCCTGGATAGCGCTGCAGCACTACTGGTAGATGCTCAGAAAAGTCGTGGGAGAAGCAATAGCTACTCGGCCAAGGATCATGGCTATGAGACAATACCTGCTGATGGCCAGGCGGCGCTACACGAAAATCGCAAATCGGATTGCTATGCGGCCAACATGTTGCAAAAGGAGCGACAGCAGGAAGGAGCTGGAGGAGGAGGTAATTCCACCGTTCCATAAATTCTTCTTTATTATTTAACATCCCTTTGTGATTACTTAGACGGGGTAGGATGAGTGGTTTTGGTGATCTTCTCATGTTTCCTACTCCGGATTAGTCGACGATCCCTGCCTAATGCCTAATCTGCCTGTCTATCTATCTATCTGTCTCTCCTTGTGTCTCTCCTCCGCAATGCCTTCCCAATACTCATTTAGTTGCTATGCCAAAATGAGATATTTCCATATTTGTTCGACTCCGAGAGCGAAAATTTCGCAAGTTTTTGTTTGGAAGTAGCCGTGGTTAGTATCGCATCCAGGACACCCAACCATCAACTCTTTTAAGCAAACCAAGTGAACGTCGCTCTTGCCAAGCTAATAAACTGACGAACTTGTATTTCCCTCAACCTTTCAGTGATTGCCCAGCCCGTAATAGCGACAGCAATTACCATCAGCTCCAGCACAAAGCACTACGAGACTATTCTTAACCAGCCACAGCCACAGCCACAGCCACAGCTGCCGCCACCGCTGCCGTCCAATAGCAATAATGATCCCGGCTACGAGCAGCTCCACTTGCAACCAGTTGGCGAAGATGAGGCTAAAAAGTCCTCGGACTACGATCCAAACTATGAGGTCCTTAAGAGTCGCGCCCATTCGGACGACGGTTACGCCAAGGTGCTGGAGAAGAAACGCCCACCGAATTCCGCCGATGCCTCTGGCTATAGCACCATTCCGGGAGCGGATGCCAATCACAACTATGCCAGCATCCTGGAGACGAAGGCCGCTGCCGAGATAGATCACTATGCGCGGATAGCGGAGAATACAGCTGCTACCGGAACGCCTGGTAGCGGCAGCAGTCGCCTCACCCTCGCCTCGCCCAGCTCCACGTCCAATTCGGTTTCGCTAAACTCTTCAACAGTTGCCACCAGCACGCCCCTGACCTCGCAGTATGAATCGCTCACTGGAACGGGCAGCGAAACGGATCCCAACTACGAATCGGTGTGCTATTTAACCACTGCGGCCACATCAGCGACGACAACAACCAGCACGAGCCCGAGTGGGATGGAGCCTGGCTACGAGCCGCTGCAAGCGGATCAGGAGTCGGACACGCAGGCGAGTAGTCCGCTAAGTGGGGCAACCTCTACGCCTAGCGAGCAGTTGCTGGTAGACGACTACTTCCACGTATAGCTCGCGTCCACAGGAGGGCGGCATTAGACAGTGGACAGTGGCCAGTGAGCTGGATCTCCCTTCATTTTTTGCTTAGCAATTTCTCATGCACATATCATCCATTCGATGCACAGACCCCTTTCCCACATTCACCCATATTATATCGTAGTTACGAACTGCGCTCGTTTAGCGACTGCTAGAGGGTCACCGACCCCGCGGGCAGATCGGGGAATATACTGTCCTCCCTTCCCTCTCATCACTCATACCCCATGTGGAACACAGCTTCATATCGGTTTGCCCTTTAGAATATAGATACATAGCGTAGCTTTAGGTTGACTTTGTGTACAAACTATTTGTATGACCGACGACAATTGCTTCCGAGCGAGCGAAGTGGGTAATCGCTTCAAGTATATGCTCGACTATGATGATTACTCAATCTCAGTATCCCAGTGCGTCCTATTTTTTGTAGGTAAATTAACGCTCCATTTGTTTAAATTGAAATAAGCACAATACTGGCTAAGGGCGGGAGAGGCGGTCATGAGAGAGGACATACATTACCTACTATACATATATATGTATATTATATATATATTTTTATATGTTTTGGCGTTTTTGCTGCTTTTTTACTTTACTGATACATGTCTGGTATATATATACAAAACACACGAGAAGGCAAGCCAAGTATTTGTAATTGATAAATGTTAATGGAACACACACTTCCAAGTATTCTACCATCAAGCAACCAACTAAGATAAAATGTTCAATAAATTATTGATGACTCACAAAACATTTCGTTGATTTTTGATATATATAATTATGTTTATTTATACTGCATACTGCATACATATATAAAGGGTTTACGGGTTGCAACAAGGCGGCTTTAGTCCGACGACATAAATTCGACCACGGCTAGTGTATGCCGATTTTACGAGATTAGGCCATTTTAACGAACAAAAGAGAGAAGTTTATGTCGATGGAACTATGTCGCTATGCCGGCGGATCAATATATTGCTGCGCGAGGCTTGCTTCATCGGGACAAATTCGAGTACAAATCAAGTGCACAGATATGCCGCTCTCCCAATCAATCAATACTAAATCACAAGAAATAATCTTTGAAATGCATGTCGACTGGAGGGGGTAGAACAAAGAACTTATTTTTGGACAACAATTTTCTTTGTTTGCCGAGAACACGAAAACTAATCCATTAATAAATCGATTTTGTCACCGTGGAAGCAGACTCGTTAGAGTGGTTCATATTATAGATCGCTTGCAAAAGTCTTATACTCTGGTTTACATACATTATTGTTTTAACTAATTTTCCATAAGTTTAACTACATAGAACAAAGGGGGTTTACTTTAAAAGTGACCAACTGTAGGATCCAATGGTCCACAACGACACAAAGGGGTGATATAAATGGATACATACATTGCACTTGCAACCACATCGAGCACATAATAGGGAGATTATCTGTATTGGGTAAATGCCTGCTGGCCTGCTGGCAGTCCTTGGGTGAGGCGCGACACCCAGACGTAAAGGAGGGCGCACACCACGAACTGCAGGAATATAAACTGGTAGTCGAAGATCAGGCTACACCTGTGAAATGTGAACGATGAAACGCGCCCGACAAGCGCTGACCAAGCAGCCGCTTCCACGTCTCATTCATTGTTGTCATCAGCTATTGGGATTCCAGCCGGTGGCATTGGAGCTGCGTTCTGCTGCTGCTGCTGCGGAGGCGCCGGCGGAAGCTGCATTTGGGCAGCAGCAGGAGCTATCTGGGCGGCGATGACCGGTTGCTCCCGGTTGAGCAACGCTATGTTGCTGGCCTTCATCCGAGCTATGGAGGAGGCCATTCCAGAGCCGTTGCCCATAACTGATAGACACGGTGACATACACGGTGTTGAGCATGATGAATTGCTGATTTCACACTGGTCAAGTAGGCGGAGAAGCTCATTGGTGTCGGGTCCGCCATTAGTTTTCTGCTGCGGCTCGTCCTTGGAGAGGAGCGCCAAAGCGGTGGTCAGATCCCACATCTGTATGGCGCCGTTGCAGTGACCAGTGAGTATGAACCGAGATCCCATGCGCGACGATACTTCGCACTCGTGCACACAGAAAGCCGAAATAGTGGAGCTGTCCACCGACCGGATGACGCACACCCGATCCCCGTTGGAAGCCAGCCTCACGTACAGCTGATCCGTCTCAGGCACCACCTTCTGCACGAAGATCATGTCGTCGTAGTCGCCGTAGGGTCCGAAATCATTGCCTGCCGCATAGCTGTAGCTGGTGTCGGTGGCCTCCAGCGAGACTATCTTAAACGAGGCCTCCGGTGTCGAGCCTGGCTGGGTGGAAAGCATTCCACGGAAACGGGTCAGGCTCCAAGTGCGCACATGGTGGTATTCGCTGCACACGGAAACGAGGTACTTCTCCGACAGCATCACCTTGGTCACGGGGCTCTGGTGCACGAAGAAGGTCTCAAACAGATGAGGCCCATGGCCAGCCGTCTCGGGATGCTGGACAATAATGCGTACCGCTCCGGACTTTGTGCCGTAGGCAATCTCGATCCAGTTGCCACTGATGCTGGAAGTCTTAGGGGTGAGGTACACAGAGATCGCAGTGATGGGATCCAGGGTAATGTCCTTGTAGAGCTCGGTGACCAGCAAATCGTTGTCCTTCATCCGGAGCGGAAACTTCTGCATGTCTATGTAGTAGATAGATCCGTTGTTGCAGCCCAGCAGCAGAAACGAACCCGCCGAGTCGAACGAGAGCACCGGCACCAAATCCTGTATCTGCCAGTGCTGGGTCATCGCGTGCCACACTCCAATCTTGCCGGACGAGGACAGGGCCACCAGCTGGCTGCCGATAAAGAACAGATACTCCACGCGCACATTCAGGTTGAAGGTGCCCACGTCGGTCTTTTGACCGCCGTCCTGGATGCTCCACAGCCTGATCTGGCTGCCGTACGAGATTGCCACCATCTTGCTGGGCATCGGCTCTGCAGTGGATGTGTTAACCTTGGAGTTGATGGCGATCCTCTCTATGGTGGCATCGATGTGCGGCGATGTGAATACTTGCTGCCACCCGTTGGAGTCCTTCACGCGGTAGCAGGTCACAAAGTGGGCATAGGCCACAGCTATCCAGTTCTGATGGGCCTTGATAATCTGCACCCGCATGGGATCTACCCAGTGCGAGCTCTGCGTGGGACTAAATACCATGCCTACCTCGTTCCTAAAGGCCTTGTTCAGATCCGCCGAGGAATTTCGCGAGTGACGCATAAAGTCCATGGAGGGGTTCCGCGAGTGCAGCATTGGAGCTGGCGGATTAGAGCCGTTGCCGCTACTGCCTGTGCGACCCAGACGCAGATCCCATGAAGAGTTACGAGAGTGCGAGGAACGCGAGGAAGGCTCCGGAACCCGCACCATGGAGCCAGGGCGACCGCTCACAGCACTGGCCGAAGTGGAGGCCAGCGGCTCCTCAACGGGCGCAGCGGGTACAGCCTCGTTGGAGGGCATCGGCGGGGCTGCCAGGAAGCCATAGAAGAGGACATCGCCGCAGGACGAGTGGTTGAGGTCCTCGCAGAGTGCCAGGCGCTTGGTCAACGGAGTGATCCCATAGTACTCGGCCTCGTGACGCAGGGCGCGGATTTCACAGTTCTTGATGTCGATATCCTTGGTCCTTAGATAGTTAAGAATAATTGAAAAGAGGGTCGGATCGCGGTCTATAAAGATGGCGTTGTGCTCGTCCCTCAGGCTCGAAATGCGACCGCTGAGCAGGGCGGTGAAGAAGGTGTCCGGTATCCACGTAAGCGTTTGCCGCGACGTGGAGAAGCTACGGAAAGCGAGATGGAGATTGCATGCGTCATCAACGTCAACATTTGCAATACGCGATGTAATTTCGTTCTTTGTCTTACCGCTGACCACCCACATTGAGGTTGACCAGGTCGCTACTGGCCGCGTGCATGAAGTAGGACATCTCAGTCCGTAGTCGTTGCCCCGCTCCGTTGCGAGCGTCCGCAGCAGCGGACGGAGTGCTACGGGGCTCTTAATGCGTTTCTGTTTTGTGTGGCTTCCGTGCTTCCAGCGCTTCAGTCAGCGACTGATACGGCGAACGCTCTGGCAGCCGAATAGCCAAGCAGGCCAACGTCGATGATAACTCGAGATTTCGGTCCCTGGCACAGTTGATGCGCTGCGGGGTGCAATTTATTCGTTTAATGCCTTGTGCTGTGGTATTTATTTATTTATTATTTGTTGCACTGCGCCGTGGAGATGGGCGATTTCCACGTACCTGCTACTGCTCACGAGCAGGGTTGACTCACGGCATGATTAATTTGATTTTAATTCATATATATGAACCACGAGATTTGCTAGGTTTATTATTTATTAACGTAATTTATTTGAAATTGTCCAATGTGCAATTGAATAGGAATAAATAATAAGCGTTTAGCGAGAAAAGAATTCATACTTTAATTCCTTTAGTTCAACTTATCGCCTCCATTCGGTTGTCCATCTCTAACTTTCTTCTAACATGTACGGCAGTTTTGGTCACACTATGTCTAGCATCAACGGTATTTTTCGTTTGGCGGCAACGTTCAAAACTTCACTCGTCTCTGGTGGCAATGCCAGGTGAAAAATTTTACAAAAGCGTTTAGTGATAGTCCTGTCACTTTCGCTGTCGTGTTTGTCCGAACTAAGGCTTATATTTGTTAGCCTACAAAATTCCAAATTTGTCGTAAGTTTCGAAAAGATACCGGCGATGTGCGAGTGCAAGAAGGAAGCCCGTGTCCATGTGATCTACGTGGGCGGGACCATTGGAATGGTGCGCAATGCTTCCGGAGGTGGGTAGAAAATTTAAAGATTATCCTAGTCCCAGTACTAAACGTTCACCGTCCAACCAGAGCTGGTTAACGAACCCAATTTGCTCGTACGTCGCATTCAAGAATGTCCCATCTCCCACGACAGGGAGTACATTGGCCATACGGAGAACGGGGATCGTTTCCTAGCGCTTCCTGCCATGAAGGATGCGCCATATCGCATTCTCTACCACCTAAAGGAGTTCTCTCCACTGGTAGACTCAAGCTGCATGGGGATGGCCGAGTGGCAGATGATTGCCAAGGAAGTGGGCGTAAGTTTATGCTAGTTTTGTTTGATATTCAGCAAACAAAAATTGATTATCAAAAGAAGTTAATTATGCAGGAGTAAATTTGTTTTGTCCTTAGAAAAACTACAAGAACTTTGACGGATTCGTGATAATGCAGGGCACAGATACACTGGCTTACACAGCCTCGGCCCTGGCTTTCATGCTGGAGAACTTGACCAAACCCGTTGTGGTCACCGGAGCCCAGATTCCAATATTCGAGCCGCGCTCTGATGGTCTGGATAACTTCCTCAATGCTTTGTTGGTAGCGGGAAACTACAGCATCCCCGAGGTGCTAATCTTCTTTGGCAACAAGATTCTCCGTGGCTGTCGCTCTACAAAGCTCAACGCAGACTCCTTCCACGCCCTTGACTCGCCCAATTTTCCCCCGCTTGGCCGGACGGGTGTCAAAATCGAGGTCAACAGCCGCCAGATTTTCCGACCCTGCAGCCTCAATAAGTTTTCGGTGCATTGCGAACTGGAGAAGGAAGTCGGACTGCTGCGAATTTACCCGGGCATAAGTGTAAATGTGATGAAGGCCTTCCTTAGCGAACCCATGAAGGGCGTGGTGCTGCAGACCTTTGGTGAAGGCAACTTTCCGATACAGCAAGATGAGTTACTGGACGAACTAAGAGAGGCAGTCCTCCGAGGCGTTCTTATTGTTAATATCTCGCAGTGTTCTTCCGGCACTGTGGCGAACACTAACGCCACGGCCCAAACGTTCCGAGAGGTGGGCATAGTACCCGGCTATGACATGACCCAAGAGGCCGCATTAACCAAGCTGGCCTATGTGCTGTCCAAGCCCGAATGGGATCTGGCTAACAAGAAGAAGGTCATGCTGCTGAGCCTGCGTGGCGAGATGACCACCAACAAGGTGGCCAAGATTAACGACATCGACCTAATCGAGGGTGTAGCGCGAACTCTGCACATGTCCGCGGGTATGGAGCAGAAGCAGATGTGCTCCACCTTCTATCCCGCCTTGGTGGCCGCCGCCGTCTGCGAGGGCGATGTGAACAAGTTGTGCGAACTCAAGCAGTATGGAGCCAATCTGTGCGATACCAACTGCGACGGGCGCAGTGCCCTGCATCTGGCCTGCTTTCTGGGCAAGCTCAACTGCGTGTGCTTCCTGATCTCGTCGGGCTGTCCGCTCAATGTGCACGATCGCTTCAATCGGACGCCGCTGCATGAGGCCATCGATACGGACAACCATAAGGTTATCCAGGCCTTGCTTCAGAGTGGGGCAAAGTTAAATGATCAGCCGCTGGTACAGGCGGAGATGCTGCGTGCTCTTACGGAGCGCGGTAAGGTTGCGCGCTTAGAGTCCTTCCGGCTGGCTGGGGCTGATCTGACTCTGGCGGATCGAACGGGTCGCACGGCCCTGCATTACGCCTGCCAGTTGGGCAGCCATGAGGTGGTCGAGTACCTGCTGCCGCACTACAAGAATCCGTACGTCAAGGATGAGATGGGCATGTCGCCCATGGACTACGCCAAGGCGGCTAATCATGAGCACATCATAACCCTGATGCGCTTCAAGGAGAAGCAGAAGACTGTTGATGACCCCTGTCTGTGCCAGATGTAGAAAAAACTTTCATAAATTATAGCGAAACTTCGGACTATCCCAATAAAAATGGTCTCTTTCTTTCAAATTTCAAATATTATTAGCTTATACCTTGTATATATATATAATTATGTATATTTAGTGGTTTGTCCAAGTAAAGGGCGACGACGACGTTATTAGCTTGAATAGGTAACACATTAAAATCAATCTCTACATAGTATAGTCCTATATATATGCATATAGGTGTGAGTGTGTGTGCCTGGTCAAAAAACAAAAATTCTGGTTAGTAAATCAATACACTCTCTCGACGTTGTATATTTTATATTACGTAGTATATAGTAGTATGCAGTATTTATGTATATGGTTATCTGATTCGTACAGCGATTAAGGGGCTACGACGAAAAACAGGCAAACAAGTATAAATAAAAATAAAAATATATATGTTAGGCAATTAACAAACAAAATATGCGTGTACTTAATTAACACACGCGCAGTTATCGAGTAATGTCATCTATGCGTTGCTTAAGTGTAGTGGCTACAGACTTAAAATATATATGTATGTAAATGATTTGCATAATTCGAATACTCCGAAATACTAAAACTCTCTTGATCTCTCAGCTTACATAACTAAAATGACACATGGCTTTCGATTCGTATTGTTTGTTTCGTTACTATTATTTTCTCTCTGTTACGTTTGAGCTACAAATTTGTTCTACAACATTTAGACATGAAATATTGCTTGGTATTTTACGCTTGGTAAAGGCTTTTTGATTTTGTATCTTGTATCTTATTCGTGTGTGCTGTTTCAGTAGAATTCGCTTAGACTCGCATGGATGCATACAATATATAGGGGGTAACGACTTAAGTCCACCGACACAATTTCGAACGACATAATTTCGCGAGTTTGTTGTTTTCCGCAGCGCCTTTATGACGTTTAAAAATGTTTAAATGTCGATTGCAAACGACTCAAATAAGTAATGATACCATTTTGAAAAGTCATAAGTCAGCAAGAAAAAGACAATCCCGATTGGTCTTTGTACCGGGGGAGTTTATGTCGGCGGACTTATGTCGCTATGCCACAATATAGTAGTGTGCCATAAATGTATGTTCATGTTGTGTTTAATAAACTCGTATAATCATAGGTTAGTTGGCTGCCGCTAATCTAGTTTGTTGTTAATACTTAGAATTGCTTTCTTCGAATTGTTTTCTTGTTAGTCCAGGGGCCGACACGCTCGCCTGAGTCTGTGTGTGTACCTTTAATATCTATTGGCTTAGATCGTAGTTTATGTTAATTGATGTAATTTTAAAATCTCTACTAGTCTACATTACAAAATTGTTCTTCACTGGGCTCGAGAGGCTACCACATTCACTCCTCATTATCGTCTTTCATTTACAACATTTAGTCGTACAAACAAATGCATTGTTTAGTAAAAGTATTCCTTCTCCTTTCTTCAGTTATTCATTCGTTGTGACACAAATGGGAAAAATGGCATAGCACAAGTTTTCCCTTCCATGCTCAGTTTAAAAAGTGAAAAAACTCTGCGTGTTTGAGTGTTTGTGTTAAACTAAATTGCACATTGAGTTAAATTTTGAACGCAAGAATAATTAGTTATTATTTACATACAATCAATTGTATTATTGTTTGTTGGTTTTTCTTTTTGCTTTTGTTTTTTTTTCTTTTGTGTTTGTTTCTTGAATATTTACAGCTACGCGTGAGATGTGCGAGAGAGAGTTGAGAGCTTGGCCTTAAGATATAGCTAAGAAAAGAACCGTGGTCTAGCTGCCGATGCCAGTCCAGTTTAGTTGACCATCAGCGTGTGTGATTCCATCGGAGCTGCCGAGTCATAGAGCGTGTCCGTGTCCTGCGTGGGTTCGCCCTGCAGTTGACACTGATTGGACAGGGTGCCAGCACCGCAGTCGCAAAAGAATCTGTGGGGAAAACCAGGGAGGCTTTAGTACAATCAAATACTTTTCTTATTCATATATTTGATGCAAAGGTCGATAAATCGTGGTATATCAATATTCGGTTTGATATATCAGATCAATCTATCAATCTATCTTTAACATCTACGATACAATTTTATGTCGTCTACTCACCGATCGTGTCGTATGAACTCTACGTCATGGCCCGCATGACAATTCTTGATGCAGTTGACGCAGATGGCATTGCGGTCGGTTGTATTGCAGGTCTGGCAGCGGTAGAAGTCGTGCATGGGGAAAGAGGTGTAGCTGCTAATCTTGTAGAGGCACTGCCCGCTGGAGACGGCCTTTTCCACCTCGTCCTCATTGTTAAAGATATTATTGCCGCGCGTGATGGGCTGAACGCCGCTAGCCAGGCACAGCCCGCCGAACTTGTTCTTGAATATCTGATTGTGCTCCAACGTTGCCGTTGCATTATTTGTGATTTCCACGCCTGCTGCTTGGCCGTCATAGATGCGATTGCGTCGCAGGATCGGATGCGACTGCGTTGAGATAAGCACACCGGCCTGTGTATTACGGAAAATGTCGTTCTCCTCTAGAATTCCCTTGCCGCCGTTAAAGATGCAGATGCCTCCATCCCGACCATCGTAGATCTTGTTCCGTTTGAGCGTCGGATTCGAATCCGTTTTGATCCAGACGCCGGCCATGGCATTATCGAAGATCTCGTTCTGCTCCAGCAATCCAAGACCGCCGTTGTAGACGAGCACTCCGCCATTCTGTCCGCCCCAGATCTTATTGCCCCTTATCACCGGATTGCTGCCCGTTCGAATCTGCACGCCCGAGTACAGGTGGTTAAAAATGTCGTTGTCCTCCAGCTTGCCATGACCATTGTCGTAGAAGTAGACGCCGACCTGCTTGCCGGAATGGATGCGATTCCTTCGCAGAACGGGGGTGCTACCAGTGGTGATCCACACGCCGGCCAGCGTGTTCGAATACACCTCGTTCTCCTCGATCAACCCCTGGCCCTTTTCGTGCACATAAATGCCACCGTGCTGGCCGTGGTGTATTTTGTTGTGTCGCACAATAGGGTCACTGTTGGTGCGAATCTGTATGCCGGCCAGCGCATTGCCATAAATGTTGTTGTGTTCGATCAGACCACGACCCTCGCCGAAAATATACACGCCACCTTGGTGGCCATTGTAGATCTCGTTCTTGCGGATGGTGGGATTGCTGTTGGAGGTTATCCAGACACCTTTATGATAAGGGATGCGGATTAGCAATCAATATTTAGATTTTTACTGAACTAGTTGATGCCTTACCTGCAAAGTTATTCGAGTGAATGCGGTTTTCGATGAACTGACCCAGTCCATTCTCGTGTACATAGATGCCACCCGTCTGACCATGATGGATCTCACACTTGACCACGGTGGGATTTGCCCCGGCCTTCACCTCGAAGCCAGCGATGCGATTGTTGTGAATGTCGTTCTTCTCAAAATAGCCCTAGAAAACACAGATCCAGAAGAGAATTATATATTAAGCACTTATGGGGCTTAGATTAACTTAAATATAAAATATATTAGTGAAAGCATTTATCTTAACATACTAAACAGTCTATAATTTGGAGGATCAATGTATTAATCATAACAATTGTCAGGCTCGGGACCAATCAACACAGCATAATGGTAAAGATCAGATAGCATAGCACTTTAAGGACAGAGCTGTAAAAGCTGAAAGGCACTACTAGCCCATCCATGTTTCTAATCAGTGGCTATGCTTTTATGGTTGATTAAGATGTGTAATCAGAGGTTTTACAAATTCTTAGCAAAGCTATAAAGAAAACAATTTATTTAGTCTTACCATTCCATTTTCGAAGGTAAATATGCCTACATCCCGTCCGTGGTGTATGTGGTTCTCCCGCATGATTGGACTGGCAAAGTTCTTCACCCAAATGCCCGCCAACGCGTTCCGGCTGATCTCGTTGTGCTCGTAGGTGCCCTGGGCGTAGTCAGTGACGTAGAGGCCAACATTTTCACAGTCACTGATATCGCAGTTGCGGATCACGGGATTGGCATTGACTCCGCCCACACAGACGGCAGCGCCCACCACCGAGGTGGAGCGAATGATGCAGTTGTCCACGGTGGGCGAGCAGTTCTCCCCAATGTCCAGGCAGTAGTGCTTGTGATGCGACACTGTCGAGGTCACTTCCGGCGAAAACTTGAGCGTGAGATAGCCAACGTAGGCGTACTTGGCGCCCTCCACAAACATTACCGTGGAGCCGGCCTCCCGCTCCAGGATCACAGACTCGGCCACATTGCCAGGTGCAGCTCCCACAAGGGCCACGTCCGAATCAATGAACAGATACTCGCCCTTGTAGTGTCCGGCATGGAGGAATATCAGCGGACCGGGATGTTCAGTAGGGGCCACCTGCTCTTCAAAGATGTTGACCAGAGCATTGACGCTGGCCCCGCTTGCCCCCGCCCCGCCAGAAGCAGCACTTGTGTTTGACAGTCCAGCTGAGACAACGTTGCCAGCACCAGCGCTACCGGATGCAAAGACCCCGGCTGCTGCGCGCTCCTCTGGGTAATCCAAAGCCGCCTGGATGGTGTTGAAGAAAACAATGCTGCGGCCTGGACAGCGTCGCTCCTGATAACCTGGGCGAACGTGAACGCCGCGGTACAGCTGATGGAAGCTCTCCTTCCACGGATTGGCGTACTCCGACTCCTCCGGTTTCTCGAAGACGAACTTGCACAGCTCTGGGTTAAACAGCGGCAGGTCGTACTCGAAGACTGACTGGTAGAGACGCTTCCACAGCTCCGTATCATTGGCGATGGTGTTAAAGCGTTTGCACACGAGCGCCAGACGGCAGAGATCCTGCTCCATCAGATACGAGAAGATGGCCAGCAGCACCTCGTCGGGCAGTTCGTACTGCAGGTATTGCGCTGCCGTTGGTGCACAGCCAATTCCGCCGGCAGCAGATGTCCCTGCCCCGGACGCTTCACCAGTCGCCCCCGCAGCTGGTCCCATATCACCGCCCTGCGTGTAGAGGCGACGAGAGCGCTTCCTCGCCGGCAGCATATAGTTGTTGTCCTCGATGGCCGCTCCCACGGGCAGGGCTCCACAATGCTGCTGCGGCACCGAACTGTGCACATTGGGTGGCTGCGCAAGCGTGGCTCCCGTGGTGGGGGCATTGTTCACCGGAAAGGTGGCACTGGTTGACGGTGCCTGCACATTTGACGAGGCGCTGGACGACGAGGCGGACGAGGAGGACGACGAACTGGATGAGGACGACGACGATGAGCTGGAGGGCGAGGCGCCGGGATTAACCAGCGGCGGTGAGCTGCTCGAGGGTCCGACAAGAATGGCAGCGGCTGTCGCCGCTGTGGCGACGGCGGAGGAGGAGGCGGTGGGCCACTGCTCGTGGCTGCTGGCGGAGATCTTGCGGCGCAAGTCGTACGGGCTCTGATGACTACTGGAGGCGGAAGAGGCAGCTGCAGTAGCTGCTGCGGATGTCGAGGCGCCACTGGATCCGGCTGCGGCGCAGTTTGACTTTGAGGTGGAGGCTCCACCCGCTGCTAGCGCTGGTGGTGTGGAGCCGGCAGCTGCCCCACTTGTGCCGGCACCTGGGCTGCTTTCGGTGGTGTCCATCATCTGCAGGGCGTTGTAGAAGCTACCAGAGAAGCCGGCGCTCGCACTCGCGCCACTGGAACCACTAGCTCCTTGGCCACTATCGAAGTACTCTGCCGAAGTGGAGGCGGACGCGGCAGCTGCTCCGCCTGCCGCAACTCCAGCTGCAGCCGATGCTGCTGCTGCTCCGGCTGTGTTGGTGGCGGATGCGCTACTGCTGTTGGTATTACCTCCGCCGCTGCCGCCACTATTGCAACTACTGCTGCTGGCGCCGGAGGTGCTGGCCTGGGGTCCGGCGGCGGCAACGTTCTGCTGCAACATGGGATCCATGATGTTGCCAGTGGGCCGGTTGGGCATGGCGATGCGGTTGGCTCCTTTCCGGCGGGAGCGGCGCACGTAGGTGCGCGACGAGGTGAACGAGGCACTCGGCATTGTCTTTACCTGCGATCTCCGCGAGAGTTAGTCGGACAAAGTGTTGTGCGATTGAGACGTCGTCGAGTTTTCACGGTTTTCCAACCCCATATGCACACGCACTCACACTGGCATATACACGGCCACTACACTACCACACACACACACGCTGGGACCACGATTTGGCGACGTTTTTGCGTTCCCTTCACTATTTGGCAGAAACCTGCGCTTACTGTGGCCAGGAGAGGCCTTTATCCTTCGATTATAATTAATTAAACTCCATTTGTTTTAGTCGATCTGTCTGCTGCGCTTCTGCTACTGCTTCCAATTGTAAGTGTGTGCGTGTGTGTGCGACTTTTTCGGGGTTTCTATCCTTTGTCTCTCCTTTGTTTTGTTTTATTTGGTTAGAGGAGCTACACACTACTACACACTCTCTCTGGCGTCTCGCTCGCTCATTGTTACTTGTCTCCCCCTTTGCTTCGTAGCAGCGACTGCTTTCTTTTTGCTATTTTGCCGACGACTAAACACTTTTCACGATGCGAATATGTAAGCCCTAACGGAAATACATTGAACTTAAATTAGTTAATAACAATATATAAAAAATATTCCGTCTCGAAAATATTTTTAATCCGATCTGTAAGATATTGCCACCTAGTTAAAATATAGTGTAACCAACTAGTTTGGTCATTATATTTTTCGGTATATTTATAGTATAAAATATAGCAGTATTATCGTTATTTATTTAGGTTTTGCACAGTTTTAGGAGTACTATTGCTAATGCCACGTTGAAAAATACTTTTTTAAGTGAGTTCTGCTAAAAATATTTAAAATAGCCTCGTCCACAAAAATTGCAAATATTTGCAAGTGTGGCAACTGTTTTTCAGAAGTAAATACTAAAAATACAGAAAAGTGGAAGATATGGCAGCACCAATAATTATTTCGATTAAAGAAAAGTCTGGCACCTCTACATGGCGGGTGAGAAAATCGATTTACTTAAATTTAAATTTCAGATTAAACAGCTGTAAAGAAATTAAATTAAACAATAGTGTTTATTTACAATTCCTATTTTTGCTGTGACGTGACATTTGAATATTTTCATTAACTTTTCTTTCTTTTATGATTATTGAACAGCGTTTTTCGTTTAGAAAACATGAACATGACAGTGACCTAAGAACTTGTGAGCAACAAACTAAACTACTTGAGAGCGCCTGCCAACCCGTCAACATGCATGCAAGGTCTTTTGCTGCTGCCAAGCGACAATTAAGGTCGATCCACGCCCCCTTTTTCCGTCTTGTTTTCCCCTATGGCGAGCGCTGGGAAAAGCGTTGTTACGTTGTTCACCTGTTTGTCATTGTCATTTTGCGACATGTTTTGACTGCTTTATTTAATGGCCAGCATTGAACTTCGCACACGCGATCCACCTGAGCATCGACTGTGGAGAAGCATCGAGCATCGGACGGGATTTTGGCGGCGTTCCGTAATACACTTTTGAATCAATTGCAAAGCCACGCGCCGAGCTCTTACCTTCTTTTTCCCTAATTGAAACTCTTCACGCCATTTCATGGCTAGCTGGATTCCATTTCCCAGTGGCAGCTGTCCAAACAAGTAACCCTCGGCCAGCATGGTTGTTGATGACAGATTTTCGGGGGCTTCAGCTTAAGGAAAGTGGAAAAAATAAAATATATACTGAGAGAAAATATGATGTACAAATAAATAAGCACTGAAAAACAGACTTTTTAAGTATCTTTTGCTCACAGACCAAAACTATGCAATGGTTTGAGGACACCAACGGCAATCTTCCCTTTAGCTAAATTCAATTAACAATGATATATATAGTATTGCTTATAAAAATGTAATAAATATGTTGGTAATCAGTCCTCTTAATAAAATGTAGTTGGTTCAGAAGAACTAACCAAACTCCTTTTAAAACTCCCTTAGGTTTCAGTGAGTCGTCACATAGTCGTCCTTTAATTTATTTTTCTCGTTTTCTTTGAGTATTGTTGCGGTGTGCGCTTTGTGCTTGCTATTTAGTGGGCATTACGCTGCGCCTTCGTCCTCGCTCCGGCGTGAAATGATAATGGCATACGCATCCCTTTGGCACGGCACCCCCAAGGAGGCAGGAAGGGAGGGAGAGATGGGAGGAATGGGGGCTATGACCATATGTTCTCGGGGGCCTGCTCTGGCGATACTCCCCGCGACCGTCGCTCGCCACTGACCTCAATAATAATTTCGTCTAATTGCTTCGTAATTATGCCGCGCACATGCTTTTCTTGATTCGCCCGCTGTTGGTAATTCACTGCCCTCTCCTATCTTCGCCTGTGCGTGCTCTCCCTGCCCAAGGATTCAAGGATGTGCGGTAGCTTCTAGGGGGCGGCAGGCAGACCGGTCCGAGGCGGCCATTTTGGCATGTTATTATTTGTCTCCTTTGTTTTGCACCATTTTTCGTCATTTGCTTCATTTTCTGTCATTAGAGGCATTTAACTTTTTGCTGTTTTGCCTCTTTCCGATTTGCTTTCATTATTCATGTGGCCGTGGCCATTCACAGTCCAGTCCGCCAGGAGAACTGAGTAAATGGTCTGCCGCCCATGTTTTTCCTGCGGCCAACGAAACGATACAAATTAAATTATAAATTTTCCCGAGAATTTAAACACATGTTTCGTTAAATATTTCACAATATTTTTTCATTGTTTTTTTTAGAGGTTGTTCAGCTGAAAAAGTCTGCTTTAGCGTCTGTAAATAAGATACTTGCCGATTTAAAATGTAAAAAGCTAATATAAATAAATAAACCAAAGCGCGGGACACTCAATTATTTTTTATATGTTTGGTTTATTTTTATTTTATATTTTTTGTCTATTTAAAACACCCAAAAGTTATATTGAGTTTTTAATCTGCGTTATTTTTAAAAAAAGGTACACCGGTGCGATATCCATATATTAAGAATATCACTATAAATAGACCATCTATAGAATTATACTATAAAATAATAATAATTGTATAAATTTTGTTTGTATAATTACTAATCATTTTTACCAGTTTATATGCAACTGAACTTTTAACTTGAACCAGAAAACACGTTGCAGTCAAGGTCTCCCAGTTCTTTCAATTTGTGTACTAAATTGAATTCTATTAGCTATTTTAGTATTAATTATTTTAAATATATGTACATATGATGTATGTATGCCCAGCTGAGGTTAAAATAATAGCACTAATGAGAGTTTAAGCCATGAAGCTTAATAAGAGAGTAATTTGTGTTCGATTAGATAGAATTTTATTATCGACAAGTCATTTGTTTTATTAAATTTATAAGTCCCTTGATTCTTTTTTGCACCATTTTGATTTACATCATAATTGCCTTTTCAAATTAATACATCTAATAATGTTACGAAATAATAAAAAAAAAATTAAATTAATATTTTAAATAATTTAAGAAAATTATTAAAACTTCAGAAAAATGCTTCTAGATTAATTTAAGGCTTCGGTGAACCAATTAACTTGACATAAAACGAATCAACAAGGAAAAGATTGCTTAATTACAAAACTATTCAGGTGAAAGCCCATTACGAATGCACTTGCTCATCGAGAATTCAATAGAAAATAGCAAAAAGCACCTGCTCCCTTGGCTTACTCTATCCTTTTTGTACTGCCAAGGACCTAAGGAGCGTATCAATGTGTGTCAATGGGCTGTTGACTCCAATTGGACTCACCTGTCGTCGTTCCAGGAGTGCAGAGCTGCAGCCCGCCTCTATTTTCGCTCATGGCAGTATGTGTCGAGTCATTTAGATGGTATCACTCACATTTTTAATGACAACTAATGCGACTGTCATTTGGATGTGCCCCCATTTTGGCCCCCTGTTTCTCCTGCCACGGCTTAATCACATTTCGGAGGTGGCAAGAAGGCGGTGGGGGCCGTGTCTCGCTCTTTTCGCCACAAGTATGTCTAATGCGCACAACTTTTAATTGAGTTTAAAATTGTATGAAGAAAGGACGAACGGTACGGAATGGAATGGAAGGTCCTGTGCCAATGGAAATCGGCAACCGTAATTATAAAGCAGCTTATGCGTATGTGCGTGTGTGCTTGCGGGTGTGCGAGTGTTTATGTCCGCAGTTTTTGAAGTGTGTCGGTTTCAATCTCGGTAAATTGCCCATGAAATATTAACTTTACCATAATGAGACGCAATTTTTATACCTCGCAATTTCGCTAACAAAATTTGGCAGGAATGAAAACTTTACAAGGTCACACACATGCCCATGATCACACTGGGAAAAATGTTTTATCTAATTTAAAGTTTTTCCTAAAGATATAAGGTTACTGAGCTTTTATGTTCCTGATATATTTCTGGGGTTTTTTATTAGTTTGTTGGCTTTCCTTAAACAACCTTTGTTTTGTTTTATGAGGCAAATTGGGAATTGTAAGTGTGCCCTTGCTGAGGGGCCTCTTGTGTGCTTTGCACTTTTAGAATACATTAGAAAAGAAAACTCCATTAAATATATTTCATTAAAAAGCATTCGATTCCATGTATAAAATTTAATGAAAAAACGCTTTTAATAATCTTAAGTAACTTGAAATACTCATACCATTGTTACGCAGTTCTAAAAATAATTACATAATAAGTACCGAAATATTTCTCCAAATTGCCCCGCTCTATCCATGCAACGTTCCCTACTCCTTTACAACCCTAACCCTATCAATACAATAGCCAACCCCTCAAACAAAAACTCCGAAATCATAATCAAATTCCTAGACATCTGTAAAATTAAATACAAAATATAATTATTTATTTTCATACCCATATTCATTGATCTTTGTAAATATTAAAAATATATGTAAATAATCGAAATATTTTAACATTGTAAATACCATATTTAAGTTAAATAGTTAAGTCATAATTCTTATAAACAAAAACCGCGAGCCGAAGGTCTTAGCTACTATGGCTCCTAAATTTAAGTTAGCTCTTAGTTTTTAACTATTTGTTAGCTTTAGATAAATAAATATATAAATTTCTCCAAATTGTTTCAGTGCAAAACCTTGAATGGAAAGGCAACCGAAAAGGTTAGCTGGGCATTATAAATTGTTCGGTTTTATGTCCTTAGCCTTTTTTTATGCCGGATAATGTTAGTGCACCTGTCCCCATATAATCCAATGGAAAACAAGGAGCTGCGAGAAAAACGGCACAATCCTTCTTATTCAGTGGCCAAGCGTCGCACATAAAGGACACAAATTCTTTGACCCAATTATGGCCATGGAATTGTGACACATTGAGGCCTCGCTGCACTCGCCCTCGCCTGGCCTTCGATGTAATCCAGCGCCGAATGAAAAATGACTCAATTTGCAATGGCCGACATCTTACCCCCATCCTCTCTGGGTCCCAACAGACACCGTCATTACTTTTACCGTTGCCACAACCCTTAATAAGGAGTAATTCCGTGGCCCACGGATAGTTAGTGGAAATGACTTGGCTTATAAGTAAAATTTCTTGCAATTTCGCATCGACAAATGGCCTTTTTGTTTTTGTGTGTGTTTTTTGCTGCATGGCACGTACAATGGGACAAGCGAGAAATAAAAACAAAGTCAGGGGAACACACGACAGCGAAGGAAGGCAAGCGAAAATCGAATATTCCGGCTGCCAGATATATCCGCCAGCAAGATTTATTCCACAGCCCGCGCTGTCGAGAGTTGTTTAATTGGAGTTTCAACAGGCGCGAAGTACATACTACAAGTGCATAAAACAATTCCGACAAACAAGGGCGACAAAGGTATTTAATTCTCGTGGCTATGTCAGTGGAAAGGGTAAATAAAATACCAATAATAATATGAGTGCTATCAGTCCAGACCTACGCCATTTTATATTTAATTAAAGGGAGTAAGTTGCCTAAAAATGTACTGCCAAGGTTGTATGTTTATCTATTAGAGCATTGCATTTACTTTATACTTCTTATAATGTATGAAAATGTAGGCATTCCTTATGCTCAGCCACTTGAATTTGTAATTCAATCGAAAAGTTGTCGTTGAGATTAAAAGCCCGAACTTCGCTCAGTCGCCAATTAACCAGCAACGCGAGCGGAGGGCCCTAGCACCATGTATGAAGTGGAAAACATCACCCTGACCATATCGGGCGATCCTGTCCAGTTGCCACTCGTGGGCAGTCCCTGGCCACCGACGATGATCCTAGCGGCCTACCTGTTCTTCGTGCTGAAGGCGGGAAGGAAGCTCATGGAGAACCGGAAGCCATTTGATCTGCGAGGCGTGATCAAAGTCTACAACATTGTTCAGATTGTGTACAACAGTGTGACTCTGTCGGGTGTAAGTATAACTGCTTAAATGGACAGGTCTGCAAAATAATAAATTAATATAGCAGTTCTGAAAAAATTATAATTAATCCAAAATAAACTGGGTACTTTTGCAGGCCCTGTACTTCTTGCTAGTTTTGAGAGCATACGACATGAGCTGCGTCCATCGACTGCCACTGGATCACGAACACAAGAACTGGGAACGCCTACTCACCTACTCTTACTACTTCAACAAGTATATGGACCTAGCCGAGACGGTCTTCTTTGTGATGCGGAAGAAGGATCGGCAGATATCCTTCCTGCACGTCTTCCACCACACCATCATGTGTGTTTTCGGGTATATGTATATCACCTTCGGCGGATATGGTGGCCTTCTGTTCCCAGTGTGCCTCCTTAACGTGGGGGTGCATATTTTTATGTACTCCTACTACTACCTGTCCTCGGTCAGTGCCGAGGTGCAGGCCAGTCTCTGGTGGAAGAAGTACATCACCATCGTCCAGTTGGTCCAGTTCTTCCTCGGCATGTCTTACTTGGCCAACACGTTGAGGCAGTCCAACTGCGATGCCTCGCGCACGGTGATCTATCTCGGCCTGCTACTGGGTGTGGCCTTCATCGCGCTGTTCGGTAACTTTTACATCAAAGCCTATGTATTTCCCGCCAAGAAGAAGTCCCCGGTGAAGGTGCAGTAGGCAAGGCATTGCAGTAACACTTACCTCTTTTAGAAACAATTTAAACTGTCACTTGTGATTTTAATTTTTAGCCTATTAAATGGACACTACTAAGCGAAAGCCGGCGCTGTTTCAATAAGTTACCTCAAGCTACAAAATGTAGGTGTAGGCCAGCTTTGGAATAGCTTTGCATAGCTATTTAAGGGGTAAAGCCCTGAGATGGGATTTTGTTGCATGCAATTTATAAATTTGCAATGCGATTGCATACTTGGTATATCAAGTGTATTGCATATTTATAACCTGAATATACTGGAGTCTTTCAATGAAGCAATTTAATTAAACATTTTGTGTAATTCTTGTTTGTGTTCTAAGACAATTTCAAACATACTTTATCTTCAACAGTGGAGGTAATATCGATTCGTAGCTTAAAGTCTAAATATCGGTCTTCGGGTCAAATATCAATACAGAGTTGATGTATGCCAATATTTTGCCATATATAAACCTTTGTTTAAGCTCACTAACACCCACAAAAACCAGGAAAAGTTAAACTATCTAAGATCTTCAGTGGAGTCTCGAACGCACTCATAACTTCATATTTGTTTTATCAATTTTCCAAACGTTCTTATGGTAGCTGTATGTACATATGTATGATATGGGTGTTTCGAAATACACTATTTTTAAAACTTCATTAAGACAGTTTTAATACTGATAGACTGGAAAAGCACAAAAAATGCAAATGCTTGGACGCCGCTTTCTGGAGATTGCAAAACCAAATCATGTTTTTCCACGCACATGCCTGCTCGTGCAGTCGCTCTTTTCATTATGTCTCGTGCCCAAGGCTGAATTGAATTAATCGTCTTTCAGAGCGGGTTTCAAAGTTCGAACGCCACTAGTGTCGATTACTTAATAGAACCTGCGAAGTGTACACACGTATGCTAAAATGATGTACTTCAATTTACAATTCAATAGACTCTATTTAATTTCCCAAAAACCTAGACTTCCAATTTGAGGTGTCCCATCACTAAGCCACTGGATCACGAGCTGAAGAATACGCAGCGTCTGTTGGGAAATAACATTAACTAGTTCGTGGATCTGGTCCAGACAGTGATCTTTGTGCTGAGCAAGAAGAATCGGCAGGTGACTTTCCTCTACATTCCCATGGTCCTCTGCGTATACTAAACGGCGGTGGCCCCAGTTCCTAATAAACGTGCTCGTGCACACGACCATGTACACCTACTACTTCCTGTCGTCCATTAGCCAGATGGTACATGCGAGTCTCTGGTAGAAGAAGTACTAACCATCGCCCAGCTGATCAATTCAGTTTGGATCTCTGATGATGTTCTGCATCCTAATGCTGGCACAGACTAACTGCCAGGCGCCCCGATTTGTGGCGTATGTCATAGGAGCTTTGTCCACGGCTTTGTCGGGAAATTTTACTACCGAACGTACGTAGTGAACTAACGGAAGAAGGTCTAGAGTCTAAACTCTAGATATCTATTAAATACAATAGGAAGTATTAATATCAATCCATTTTTTTGAGTGGGTGTCCTGGCCTTCAGTCTCAGCAACATCCTTACTCCCTCTGCTGAATCTTTTCTTCAAAGTATTTGTACAATTGACTCTTAAAGAAATTTCGAAGAATCCGACAGCTCTGCACTCTATCACTTTCCGTGGATTTCGAAGGTATAATCTTAAAGCCTTTGCTTTCAATGCAGTGAACCGACAAAGAAAGTCCACATAGAAAGCACTCATCCTCAGGAAGTTTACTTATGAATGTGATGGGACAATATTAAACAGTTTTCAAGCTTCGAACAGCTACCAAAACCACCAGCACCGACCATGTTCTGCACTTGACTATTGCTTCGCCTTAATGTAACTGCAACGGCGCAATTCTAATTCGCTGCATGTGATTTCTATGTAAATTCTGTCTGGGTGGCTTTTCCGGAATCATAGATACATCGTGCGGACAGGCCCAAGCTGAGCCTCGTTCTAAGACCCACCAATGGTATCCATACCAAGATCGCCCCGATGCATTCCAGCTGCTTGACCTTCACAACTGCATTTAAGCAAATGCAATTAATGTAAATTGAAGGCATTCTTTTCACGCAATCGACAAGTTTTCGTTATGGATTAAGGACTAAATTTCGTTTAGTCGCTGATTACCCTGCAACGCGAGCGGAGGAGTCTATCGCCATGGCGGAAGTTCAAAATATAAGTCTGTCAATATCGGTCGATCCTGTCCAGTTGCCCCTCGTGGGCAGTCCCTGGCCACCGATGATGATCCTAGCGGTCTACCTGTTCTTCGTGCTGAAGGCGGGAAGGAAGATCATGGAGTACCGAGAGCCATTCAATCTGCGAGGTGTGATTAAAGTCTACAACATTGTTCAAATCGTGTATAACAGTCTTTTACTACTGGGTGTAAGTACTGTTCTTAAAACATGGTGAATTTGACGTAGTCAAATAAAATGCGTCTTCTACTTCTGAAGGGAATCCTTAGATTAACTGATTTTATTTGCAGGCCTTGTACTTCCTGTTTGTTTTGAGAGCATACGATCTCAATTGCATCCACATACTGCCACTAGATCACGAACACAAAAATTGGGAGCGCCTGCTTAGCTACTCTTACTACTTTAACAAGTATATGGACCTGACCGAGACGGTGTTCTTTGTGATGCGGAAGAAGAATCGGCAAATATCCTTCCTGCACGTCTTCCACCACACCAGCATGTGCGTGGCCGGATACATGAATATTACTTTCACCGGCTATGGCGGCATCGTCTTCCCCGTGTGCCTCCTTAACGTGGGGGTGCATATTGCTATGTATTCCTACTACTACCTGTCCTCGGTCAATGCCCAAGTGCAGACCAGTCTCTGGTGGAAGAAGTACATCACTATCGTCCAGTTGGTCCAGTTCATCCTGGGGTTGACATACTTTGCCAACGTCTTACGGCAGCCCAGCTGCAATGCGTCTCGGACGGTGATTTACCTGGGCACGCTACTGACGGCATCCTTCACAATACTGTTCGGCAACTTTTACGTCAGAGCCTACATACTTCCCACCAAGAAGAAGTCCCATCTAAAGGTTCAATAGAAAGGCATTGCAGTAACATTTACCACTATTCGAAACAATTTATTAAATGAACACTACCTATTGGACACTACTTAACGCTGTTTTTAGGAGCTACCTTAAGCCAGTAAATGTAGGAATAGGCCATCGAATAACATTGATTAGCGAATTAGGGGGTAAATGATATGGGACTTAGTTGTATGTAATTTATAAATATGCAATGCAGTTGCACAATTCGTTTTTAAAATGTGCTGCACATTTAGTCTTCTTCTTTTAAAGGAGGAATAGGTTCAACATTTTGACTACAAATACAATTTAGGGGCTGAAACAACTAATCGTAGTAAAACAAGAGTATTCTGTGAATACATTTATTTTAAGAAATAAATTCAATTATTTTAAATTATTTAAACTGTTTGCCCTTTTATACAAAATTTTAAATAAACATATTTAACAACAGAATTTTCTTATGACACCATCATATTTAAATCTAGCATTGATAAAACAAAGATATTTTCAATTTATCGCACATGTATCGCAAACTCACATTAAATATCAATGCAGGATATCGATAAATTTATATTTTCATACGCCTCGGAAGTTAATTGAAGTCTCGAACCGTGATTGGTTGAGCACACTTTACCACAGCTTTTGTGCTTTCTGGTTTCTATTAATTTCCCGATTGATATAGCTATAGCAGCTATATAGGCGTTCGATCCAGCACATTCCGACTTATATATCAATAGCAATTGAAACAAGCTTTAAAACTTAGAGACTTGTAAGAAAAATGTAAACAAATAGTAGAAATGCTTCGACGCCGCTCTCTGGAGAGTCCAATACCACGTCATGTCTCTTGTCTCAAGGTGTCATCTTCAAAAAGCGAAACCGAAACCGACTAGTGTCGCTGACCATCTAATAGTACCTGCAAAGAACGTATACACCTATGCTACTGTATCCAATACCATATCATTAATTATGTAGTTTAATTTACAATTCAATTGTGTCAAGCTTTTAATCTTTCCTAAGAACCTTCTTCATGAATGTATCCACGGCCATTAGGAATCTTGAATACGGCAATGCTTACACCGGTAGGTCCCAAGCAGCTAACTTTCTTGGCCAGTCCCTGGCCCACAGCGGCTATTCTGGCCACCTATCTGCTGTTCGTGCTCAAGGTAGGGCCGTGGCTCATGGCAGACCGGAAGCCCTTTGATTTGCGAGGCTTTATCAAAGCGTACAATATCCTGCAGATACTCTACAACGGTAGTCTGGTCGTAGGCGTGAGTATGAGAACATAATTTAAATGTTGGTAGATATATATCATCCGAATGTCTTTCGCAGGCCTCTTACCTCCTCTTGGTGCTGAGCCCATATAATCTGAGTTGCCCCATCACTTTGCCACTGGAGCACGAGCTCAAGGATATTGAGCGTCTGTTGAGTAATGCTTATACCATCAACAAGTTCGTGGATCTGGTCGAGACGGTGATCTTTGTGCTGCGCAAGAAGGCAGGTGTCCTTCCTGCACATTTTCCATCACGTTTCCATGGTTCTCTACGTGTACCTCACCACAACCCTGGACGGTCCTGGGGGCCCCAGTTCCCCGATGATGCTAATGAACGTGCTCGTGCACACGATTATGTACACCTACTTCTTCCTGTCGTCCATCAACCAGACGGTGCAGGCGAGTCTCTGGTGGAAGAAGTACATCACCATCGCCCAGGTGATCCAGTTTGGGTTGCTGATGATGTTCTGCATCCTAATGCTGGCACAGACTAACTGCCAGGCGCCCCGTTTTGTGGCGTATGTCATAGGAGCTTTGTCCGCGGCCTTTAATCTTATGTTCGGAAAATTTTATTACCGGACGTACGTAGTGAACCAACCGAAGAAGATCTAGAGCTTAGACTTTAGATATCTTTTAAATACAATAATAATTATTAACATTAATTTTTTTAAGCCAAAAAAGGGGCCACTTCCTTGACTTTTGAAGTGTTTTCGAAGAATCTGACATCTTCGCTCTCGGTCATTCTCCGTAACTCTAAAGGACATGTCCTATCGGCCTTCGCTCTCAATGCTGTGAAAGGCAGGGGAAATAGGGAGGTCTTCTAAAAAATGTAATTGTGGCTGTGACGGAACACTTTAAAAAAAAACACTTCCAGCTCGGCACAACTGAAAATAGTACCAGAACCAGTCAGGTGCTGCACTTGACTGTCGCTTTCCACCCCATAGCAGGGTTTTTGACCTCGACGAATGCATTTAAATAATTCAATAATAAAATTAACTTAAAGTGCAGGCATTTTTGTGGTGCAACCACCAAGTTGTCGCCAAGAATGAAGGGCTAAACATAGCTTAGTCGCTGATTAACCAGCACCGCGAGCGAAGGAGTACTCTTATAGGAGCCATGGTGGAAGTTCAAAATATAACCCTAACAATTTTAGTCGATCCGGTCTACTTGCCACTCGAGGGCAGTTCCTGACCGATGACCATCTTAGCGACCTGGGCTGCGTTCACAGACTGTTACTGGGTCACGAACACAAAAATTGGAGTGGTTAGCTACTCTTACTACAGCAACAAGTATGTGGACTTGACCGAGACGGCGTTCTTTGTGATGTGGAAGAAGGATTGGCAGATATCCTTCCACACCATCATGTGTGTTTTCAGATACATGTAAATCATCTTCGGCGGATATGGTGGCCTCCTGTTCCCAGTGTGACTTTTTAGCGTGGGGGTGCATATTGCTATGTACTCCTTCTACTACCTGTCCTCGGTCAGAGGAAATACAATACAGCTTTTGTGATTTGAATTATGATCGCATTAAATGGACGCTACTGGGCCCAGTTCCAAACCACCAATGAGGCATTCAATTTTCCAATGCCAGTCTATATAATTCTGCAACCAAAAGAGTCTAATAAAATGTAAAACATTTAAAAACAATGAACCTGTGGCTTTATATTCCTTTACAAGATAAAAAATTATTTAAAGGGGAATGCGTATATATAGATTTTCTTATTTAAAAGAAATCTTTGAAGGCTATTGTATTGTAATTGTAAACAATACAATACAACACGCTTCTTAATTTATGCACTAAGTATATGGTAAAAAATCATCAAGAATATAATAGATTTCTCAATATTATGAACTTTTAAAAGTCTTCCAAGATCTGAAAAAAGTGAAAAAAATCGCAATCAATTATTGGTAATGCCTTGTGCTTTATCTGTTATTTATGTTTTTCATATCAATCAAATTAGTTGAGAAGCAGGAATACAAGTTAAAGATCAGTTACTGTAATCTAAAATTAGGGAGGTACAGACAACATAAATAAAATTATATCTTATGATATCTCAAAATATGGCTTAGTTATTTCCATGCAAAGGGTAATGGCAAAAATAGCCACAAGTCGAAGCCAAAAGGGTCTTGTTGTGACTCCAAGGGAACTGCACAATGCACGTTTAATGTCATTTAAAACGGCAATTACTCAGCACGCTCTCGGGCCCGACCAGCGGAGCCAAGTGGAAACAGCCACGGACCCGTACCCGGGACCCAGACTCACTCCCAGCCAGAAACACCTAGGCGCCCAACTACCAGCACCAACCAGGCGCTGCACTTGACTGTGGCTTCGCTTTAATGTCACTGCATGGCCGCAATTATTCAGCTGGCACCTTGACTCTGATTCACCACATGCGATTCCTATGCAAATTCCGGCTGGGTGGCCCTTCCGGTGCCATAAATCGCCGGACTGGCCAAGCCCGCAGTCCTGTGGACGGCGAGTCCCGTCTGACCCACAGGATCGGTGTCCCTGTCCCGATCGCTGCACTGCGTTCCGGGCGCAGGCTGCTTAACCTCGTCGACTGCATTTGAGCATATATACCTAGTGGCTTACAATTGCGATTTATACTTATTCCTTTGTGATTCAATCGAAAAGCTGTTCCCGAGGAAGGCTCTAGGCTCCAGGATTTTCAAAGAAAATAGACCTTGAAAAATTGTTGTAGATATAAACTTTTACTAAACCCAACTATAATAATATTTAACCTACGTAAATTAATGCAAAGTTTACTAACCTACTACTACTACTACTTACCCAATGCACGGGTAAATCAAAATGTAAACAGACGTATATTTTTGTACTTAGCTTCGAAGTGCAACCACCTCGATTCTACTTTATAATTTCAACTACTGCGTAAACGTGTCTTATTTATTCATTTAAGTATGCAATATTCAATTTAACTGAGCCCCTTCTGTATATCACTCGGCAGCCAAAAGATTCTGTTTAATTGCCTTAAAACCTTTAGAGCGAATGGAACTACGGCGATCTGGACACACCAAAATGCTTAC
Source organism: Drosophila jambulina (assembly GCA_018152175.1). Classification (NCBI taxonomy): domain Eukaryota; kingdom Metazoa; phylum Arthropoda; class Insecta; order Diptera; family Drosophilidae; genus Drosophila; species Drosophila jambulina. Next base: position 7,127,788 of record JAECXH010000012.1, on the reverse strand, counting down.
ACCGATAGATCCCGAGCAGCTGACTTTTATTGCCAGTCCCTGGCCCACAGCGGCTATTCTGGCCACCTATCTGCTGTTCGTGCTCAAGGTGGGGCCGTGGCTCATGGCAGACCGGAAGCCCTTCGTTTTGCGTGGCTTCATCAAGGCGTACAATATCCTGCAGATACTGTACAACGGTAGCTTGGTAATATATGTGAGTACGGGAATATAATTTAGTCGCTCCCATGGTGGCCCATCATCCGAATGACATTCTCAGGCATCTTACCTCCTCTTGGTGCTGAGGCCATACGATCTGAGTTGCCCCATCAACCTGCCACTGGGCCACGAGCTCAAGGATATGGAGCGTATGTTGGGTAATGGTTATGCCATCAACAAGTACACGGATCTGGTCGAGACGGTGATCTTTGTGCTGCGCAAGAAGGATCGGCAGGTGTCCTTCCTGCACCTTTTCCACCACATTTCCATGGTTCTCTACGTGTACCTCTACACAACCCTGAACGGCCCTGGCGGCCCCAGTTCCCCCATGTTGCTACTCAACTCGATCGTGCACACGATTATGTACACCTACTACTTCATGTCGTCCATCAGCCAGACGGTGCAGGCGAGTCTCTGGTGGAAGAAGTACATCACCATCGCCCAGCTGATCCAGTTTGGGCTTGTGATGATATTCTGCATCCTAATGCTGGTGCAGACTGACTGCCAGGCACCCCGTTTCGCGGGGTATGTTGTAGGAGCTTTGTCCGCGTCCTTTACTGTTATGTTCGGCAAATTTTACTACCGGACGTACGTAGTGAACCAAAAGAAGAAGGTCTAGAATCTGGAGTCTAGATTAAAAGAATCAATTAAGGAATTTTATTTGTGTGTGAATAACATAAATCAACGTTGAATACTTTTAAGCAAATGTTGAATCATTTAGAAGAGGTGTGTTAATATTTTCATTAAACATTAAAAGAACAAGCAAGGAATATATCTGCGAGAATGCGTATGTATGCCTTTGAAGTTTATAATTGGTTCAGCATATTGAACTTAAGTTTAAAAATATCAAGTGTTTCTAACGAGCTAATATACCAATCAATCAGAAGGTTAACCCTTTAAAGTTATAGCTCCTCATTTTGAGGAGTTATTTTTATGCAAAGGGTATAGGCAACATTAGCAAAAAGTGGAAAAATATCCCCTCATTGTCGTGTGACTCCGAGGGAACTGCCCAATGCACGTTTAATGTCATTTAAAACGGCAATTACTCAGCACGCTCTCTGGCTCCGCCAGCACTTCGACTCCGATTCGCCGCATGCGATTCCCATGCAAATGCAGGCTGGGCGGCCCTTTCGGTGCCATAAATCGTCGGACTGGCCTAGCTCGGGTCTTATATTCTAATTAGAAGCGGTTAGCAATGCCCTAGCATGTGCTCGGGCCCAGCCCTGCGGACGGAGCGTGCGAATCACGTGCTACCCACAGGATCGGTGTCCGTGTCCCGGTTGCCCCAATGCATTCCAGGTTCAGCCTGCCTGACCTCGACAACTGCATTTGAGCACAGTATTGAAGGCATTTACATAAGTCTATTTATTATTCAGGCTATCCATATGCAAGTTTATGCATTAAGTACACGTCTAGAGAAGACCTTATAATCAATAAAGATTATGGCTGGGTCAATGCAATGAGCCCTGGACACATTTTGAAAGGTCTGGAAAGTTCATTTTATTAATGACTAATTAAATTCTTTGTGAAGAATAATATTCAAAATACATTTTTCTGGCAGACTAATTTAATATTTATATTTCTGGTAAACTTTATTTTAAAAAGCCCATTTATCTCGTATATTTTCCCGCCATACATTGCTCTCGTCGTCATATGCTCGACGGTTTGGTCTCAATCTCGTCGTTTATACTCGTTGCCTTGTCTCGTCTTTACTAGTCGTCAGTTTTGCTCGTCGTCATGGGCTTCTTCATCTATCGGATTATCTGGGAAGTGTAACCCAATTGTTTATACAGGACTTGTGACTATTATTATTCGTAAACTCCACCACCTGTTTTCAACTTATATATAAATATGTCATTGAATTTTCACCTGCAATGCAGAGATTTCCTTAGCTTCAACTAGTCTTCTTTTTTGGAAGAATATAGGTGCGAATGTAGAAGTTGATAAATAATAAAAGGAATATAATCGCAAAAACAGAACACAGCGCTGCGGAGAATCTCGCTGTTTCGCAGTCAGGTTGAAAGAGGGTGAAGATGCTGTGCACCAGGACGACAACGAACTGAACCAGCTGGATAGTGGTCATGTACTTTTTCCACCAGATAACCGCCTTCGAGTTCCGATTGAGGGCCGACTGGTAATAGTAGATGTACATGATGCTGTGCACGAGCACATTACAGAAGACCACGATGAGCCCGTGGCCCCCATAGCCCTTGTAGTGCATATAAAAGAAGGGTATGTACACCATGTAGACGTGGTGGAAGACATGCAGGAAGGATATCTGGCGATCCTTCTTTCGCAGGATGAAGAAGAACGTCTCCAGCATGTCTATTAATTTGTTCACAAAGTATGAGTAGCTCAGAATGCGTTCCCAGTTCTTGTACTCGTGATCGATGGGCAGGTTCCGGATGCACCTAAAATCGAAGTTTCCTGGTCCGAACATGAAGTGGATGGTCTGTGGGTTGTTACATTTAATTAGTAATATTACTCGATCTGTTGTGAGTTCTGCCATTATTCACTTACAAATACGAACATGAGGAGATTGTACACGATTTGCATCTGGTTATAGACCTTGATCACAGCGCGAAGATCGTATGGCTTTCGGTTCTCCATGAACTTCGGACCCACCACTTTCACGAGTAACAAGTAGGTGCCCAGAATGGTCAGGATCTGCCAGTGGCTGCCCACGAGCGGCAGGTGCACATCCTCCGTGGGTGTCCTCAAAAAGTCCCGTATCTGGGACAACATTGTGATTATCTGTGCGATCACGGCGTCAGTGCCTCGGAAACTAATCCATGTCGCAGAACGTTGGACTTGTTGGCTTTCGATTCGAATGATAATTAGGTAGGCATAAATGACCTAACTCATTACGCAAGCTTTTTGTGTAAGCACAACAAAAATTATTCTAATCAAAAGTTCTTACGAAAGCAAACTGCGTTTTGTAGTTTTTATAAGCAAATTATTTTCGCCTTAAACAGGCCTTCGCGTTTACTTAAGCATTGTTTATTTGAATTGAAATTAAAAGTAAGACTTTATCAGGCCTAGGTAGGAGACATAACGCAAGAGCAACCAGCGTCGTGTAACAATTGTTGCCGCCTCACGTGTTTTGTATTATGGATCTCCTTATACGAGCAATAACTTGCTTGAGCCTCCCAAAATTAAAAAAAAAAAACAATTGTATACATATAATACAGAAAAATCAGCGGGAGTAAAAAAAGCCACTGGGTGCCATCTACTGATGAATTTTCCCCAGAAAGGTTGCTTCCTTATGAGAGAATCAGGAATGCCATTATTCCAACTATACATTAAATTGTTACATCATGCTGTAATAATTATTTTATTATTTTCATTCTTATTATGCCAATTATTAACAGTACAAATTTACAAAACAGGAAGAATAAGATAAGCAGCATTGTGGTTTTATTAACTCATAAACGTTTTAGGTTCTATACAAAATCGTAGGTGTCCAGGAACCAACTGAGATGGCGACCACCCGAATCATCGTACCTTTTGCTCGTCCTTTTGAGGCAGAATGTAGGCGTGAACATAGAAGTTGCTGAAGAGGATGATGAAAATAATGGAAACACCTCCGGCGGCAGTTGCCGAGAATCTGGCCGATGGGCAGTCGGGCTGCCGTAGGGAGTAGATGCTGTGCGAGAGGACGATTCCGAACTGGATCAGCTGAACGATGGTGATGTACTTCTTCCACCAGAGTGGATCCCTCCGCCCGGCTTCACTGGCGGCCTGGGACTTATAGTAGTAGGTGTACATCATGATGTGAACGATCACGTTGAAGAAACACAGAAAGAAGCCGTGGCCCCCGTATCCGTAGTAGTAGATGTACGCGAAGCTAAGGTACAGCATGTAGACGTGGTGGAAGACGTGCAGGAAGGATATCTGGCGGTCCTTTTTGCGCAGGACGAAGAAGACCGTCTCCATCAGATCCATGAGCTTGTTGGCAAAGTACGAGTAGGTTAGCCAGCGTTCATAGGTCTTGTGCTCGTGATCCATCGGCAGGTTGGTGATGCACCGAAAGTTGAAGTTGCCGGGACCCAACATGAAGTGGATTGCCTGTGGGTCAAGTTATTCGTATTAAAGTCTGCCATATATGTACATATGTATATTCCGAGGAGCCACTTACAAATACGAACATGACGATGTTGTACACGATCTGGAAAATGTTGTAGGCCTTAATCAGGCCCCGCAGTTCAAAGGCCTTTCGTTTCGCCATAAGCTTGGGGCCCAATACTTTGACAAACAGCAGATAGACGGCCAGTATGGCCAAGACGGGCTTGGGGCTGCTCACGAGCGGCAGACGCACCGGATCCGGCGGGGGTCTGTTCACGAAGTCCAGTATCGTTGTCAACATGGCGATTTCGAGTGCGGTCTGGGTGTCGGAGCAACGTCGACTAATCAATGGGGCACTTGGATCAAGTTGTCTTGGGCCTTTAAATAAAATGCTAATCGGGGGATTGACGCGGAGTCAATGTGTGTACATTCTATTACGTCCTTCTTTCATAACGAAGGCACTCTGGTTTAAATTATTCGCAGCACGCGAATGCAGCATGGGGCAGGCCTTCGACAAGGAATACATATATTCCCCTTTCCAGGTAATTCTTATTACATTTTCGAAATACCTGCATGGGTCTCTTATCATTATGAGGAGGAATACGGAAGACGATTGAGATTCAAGCATAAACAAATTGGAAACTTTCATTAGATTCGCAATGCGAGAATATATTTGTTTCGTTTTCAACCGAAAAAAACAAATTTGTATTTTGCTAATTAACCTGGAGGTTTTTTTTTATTTAATGAGATTCAGTTCCAAATCAAGTTCGATCGAAAAGTATATTGTACATACATATGTACATATCCAAAGTCAGCACACTAACCTAAATTGAAATGCTTGCGAATTTTTGTGAAGCTCATTGCTATGGAAATTGATGAAAGGGCCCTAATATACTCTGCCTTTTAATCGATTCCAATGAAACGAACCTTCCCAGGATCCTTGGTAACTTTAAACATGATTATGGAAATTCCATTAAAAGTTTTATGGGGGCCTGCTCTCGGGAAATGCTGGAAAATCACGCACATGCGAATCGCAGTCGGGTTACGCAGTGGCCACCAAAAATTGGTGGTGAAACTGCAGTTGCAACGCATTCCAGCGGAGCGTGGCGGAAACGGAAATGGGACGTAAACAAATCCCGCCGCATCACGCACATCCTGTGCAACAAAAGTGGCAACACCCTCACAAATGTACAGTTTAATACGCCTATGCTACCAACAAAATTACATTTGATGAAGGTGGAAAAATCTTGTAGGAACCAAAAACATTTACGGATTTGAATTGGGTGAATGGTTCTTTGTTATAAAAATCACTTTTTAACGTTTTAACTATTGGCTTGTAGGCAGAACTAGTTGGGAGTTCTGACGTCAGGACAGATTACTTCGAAGCACAGACTGCCCAGACTTGGCAAGGAAAATGTAGTTGGCCAAGGAAGCCCTGGCTTTAAGCATATCAGCTTGTTGGTCACACTACAAAATCAAATGCATTAATTCAATAAACATGCTTCATGTTTGATAAATCGAAAAAAGCAAAAGTAAAGTAATCGGAGCACCATTCTGTTGTAACATGGTTTATTTCTGTGACATATGGGAAGTGTATTTGTGTTTCGTTGGATTATTGAGAGAGCTCGGACAAAATGCAAATAGGCTTCGTGGCAACAAGGTTAATCAAAGTTCACTTAGTCGTTGACGGCGTCGGCTGTCTCACTGACGGCAATATATTTTCTGTTATTCATAATCACGATTTCCATCAATGGAGGCGTGATTTTGGGACGTATATTGGCAGTTGTTGTTGTGGAAGTCATTGGCATTTCTTCAACCAAATCAGTTTGCAAAATTTCCTCGTCTTCATTTAGCTTTTCCTGATTTTCAAGGGGCTTGTTAGGTTCGTTCGGTATCTCATTTTCTTTGTTTTCTTGATATTCCAACGGTTGTTCCGGTCCATCGTTTTGCAAGTGGGCTTCTTCCCCCTTCGGTTGGACATTGTTTTGATTACCGTTTTCTAGGTATTTATTGGTCTTAAAACATGTCTGCAAATAGCAGGGACTGAGAATATGTTACACCTTTTTTGTGGAATGTTCTCTTACCGGGCATACATAGATATTCTTCCTAGTGGCTCGATCCCGGATTACTTTTCTGGTCCTTACGTGGCAACATGAACATTTGTTAAAGGGTGCCATCGTCGTATCTATTCTTTTTTTTTTTTTTTAATATTCCACGCTGTCAGTAGGCACAAAAGTCTTGCATGTAATGACTGTACCATTCTATCAGAAACAAAAAATGTATAAACTTATTATTCCGGTATTTATTTTAGTATGCCCGCATGCTAGCTTTAGGCAAAGTTGTCGCCTCTTTTACAGCTATGAGAAACTTTATAAAAATTAATTTTTTTAGGCTTAGCTCCGCATGGAGAAGATTATAATTTTAGTCGGCTAAAACTATATATATTTACACTACCAGGTTATATTCATTAAAAATCCATAAGCTATAATCGCTGCAGCTTAAGCTTGTTCTTTTAAAAATAATAAAAAAAAATTTTTTTAAGTGCACCATTAAGAAATGGCGGTTTATAAGCATGCATTTAAAGTGGGTCTTGTGCTGTGCGCACTTGCTGTGGCGGTAGAGGAGGCAGTATTACAAGAAATTGATTATGAATATTGAATGAAATGATTGGCGATTCAGCGTACACCGCCGAAATCGGTGCAAGACTTTTTAATGGGATTTATATGGTCAAGATTTGCAATATTGACTGATCCTATATTTAATTTTTTTTTTTCGCCAGCAAGTCGTCCCAAACGGTCATCGGTCGCGTATGGCGATCCGTCGATTTTTTTAAATTTGGCGTCAAAGAGGCAACCACAATACTTAAGCGTTGGGCGTCACACATCCCAGCCCAGTAGACCAAAAGCGGACGTAGTGCGGATGGATCCGTGGGAGCCTAAAGGTTCGCTTTTTGTCCGTTTTTGAGCATTCATCAAACGTAATGCGGAAACTCCGATTCTTTGTCCGTATTTAAAATCTTTAGCGGACATTTTTCGGATCCATCCGCACTACGTCCGCTTTTGGTCTGCTGGGATCATACTCAAGACTGTGGTGGTCGTAGTTTTTTTCTTTTTTGACCGTGGTTTTGCCCTTTCTGTTAGATCTCATGCCCATTCTTGATTCGTATTTCGCTGTAAACGGCGGCTTTACGGCTTTTGTATGTAAGGATTGTCTCCATTTTCGAAGGGCTGGTAAATTTTTTATTTTTTTTACACCCCCAGTCAAAAATGCATACGAATCAAAATACCTAACGCTTGTGTTCATTCTAGTATTTATCTTATCGGTGCTCCATACAGACTTGCTAAACTGGCAATCGACATCGTATAGGCATACCTTTCTCACTTATTGGGTTTCGAAAATTAACTCTGCTGCATACGGTGCTTTTTCAAGGAATCTATTCAGATCATTTAATTATTTTTGATTACAAATTATTATTAGAAGAATAAAAGCCAAAGTCTTTAATTAAATTGAACTTGAAATATACCCCTTGACCACATTAAGCAATCACGCAGTCCCCCGAAGAACAGCTCTATGTAGAATTTTAACTATTCAGTATTTTCGTGGCAACTCTATTTGAAGTGATTTAATACCAGTGTCATTTTTAGATTTTTGGTAGATTACTCTGCTCGGCTTTCGCTAACTCAAGCATATCATGAATATTCGTGTAGCTTTGGCAGGGCCTTAGGTAGGTATGTATGTACATATGTATGTATGAATGTAATTAAAGGTAAATCTTGCCACTTTATGGAGTTTAATAGCTATATTTTAGTTATATCTTTTTTGTATGCAATATTCGTAATATTATATTAAAGATATGTCAGCTTTTTTCTCATATTTAGCCAGTTTTGGCAAGATATGTATATATATCTCTCATAAATGCTATATTGTAATGTAAATATGTTGGCTTCGACCAATTTATTTGACAGAATGTATTGTTATTTGGAATTGATATTTATAATCGTTTTCTTGCTGGAAAAGTTAGTCGTAATCCTATAACCCTTGCTACATGCACATACATATTTAAATATGTAAATATTTTAATATCTGGGTCAGTAAACACAGAATAGGGGCTATGCAACTGAAGACTTAAATGAAGCAAAGCCGAAAAGCAATCCAGGAATGCACTCGACTTCCATTAGCATTCCCTGCCAAATTGCTCAACTTTTTAAGTGCTTTGATTTGCATTGTGAGGGGGCCAGTGGGGAGCAGTGGGTGTGTGTGTGTCCCATTAAACTGGCTCTGGGCTGGCTTGGCAATTGCACCCAGTCTCTCCATCTTGATCCATGTTTGCATCTGCATCTGTAGCCGAAAATGAAACTGAAACTGAAACCGAAACCAATGTGTAAAGCTGTGCAAACGACCTTTGATGTGGGCTCTGGCTCTGGCTTGTCGCTGGTTTAGTCTCGACTCGTATTCGCATTAACGCCATTAGGCCAATTTGGCACTTTGCCCTGGCCCCGAAAGGCGCACGGAGAACTTTCACAAACAAAGGTAACAAACGGCGCACGATGCTGCCATAGCTTTTCCCAATCCCAGCTTCCGGCCCCATTTCCCCGCTTCGTTCCGCTCCGCGCCACTCACATGCCAATGCACGTGTAAATAAAAGTCAAGTGAGAAAAACAAATAAATTAGGAGCGCATCCTCTGTTCGTTGGCAGCTAGCATTTCTCTTCGTTATTGCGCGAATGCCTTTAATTACGACACCAGGCGGCGAGTGCAGCAACTGGGTCCCAAGTCCAAAGTCCTGCCCGCTCCCTGCTCCAGTTTCCATCCAGTTTCTCCATTCTCCGGCTGGCGCAGCCTGCTCAATTTATGTTTATTTGAGAGCTGTTGCACTTGACTAATGTCCTTCGCCTGGCCTCTCATCCCGCCACTTAGCATCCAGCCGAGGAGGAAACCCCTTCATTTCCTCCCAGAAAGCTGAGACACTCCCTCTGCACCACTGACCGCTGTTCGACACGGGATCAACATCCTTTGGGCCAGACGCTGAGCAGACAGGGCACTTCAAAATTGCTTAAAATTAAGAAAGTATATAAATAAATATAAAAAAAATCTTTTTAGGGATTTAAATTACAATAAACAAATAATTTTCATTGCAATTAAAAGCTTAATTAATACTTCCCTTTCATTTTAATGTCAATTTTCTTATTTATACAACATTTTAGCAAGTTTTAAAGATTCCACAACTACTTAGGGCTCTTAAATAAATAATTTTAAATAAATTTACTAATAATATTTCAAAAAATAATAAAAAAATTAATTCAACTATTTTTTTTATATAAAAGTACTATTTCTTATAATGTTAAAAATATTATTTATATTCTAATTCAGAGAGGTCTCAGGAGTCATAGTTTATGGTCTTTAAATAAATATATTTAATATTCCCACCACGCTGATTCCTTATAATTTACTAATAATATTTTAAATAAAATAAAACAAATTATATTTTAGTTTTAAAAAAAGTGCTAAAATAGAAACCTTTTCAAATTAAACCAAAAACATGTTGCCTTTAAATCTCTTCCCGAATAAATCGAATCAATCTGCAGAGGAATCAATCCATCGATCCACCGCCGAAGTGAATCCATTGCCGGCGGTGCTTTTTGATTGTAATTGATGGCGCATTTGATTTATTAGTTTTCTCATTAAACAAATTGTTGAACAATGCCTCTCGCTCGGCAAAGAACAATACAATCTGCCCGACACACGCACGCACACATGCCGGGCTCAGTACTTGCGCTTATTTATGTAGATTGATGGTCATTCGTGTAAACACATCCATTGACGTAAATTTGAATAAACATTTTCATTAGCTAAATGTCCATGAGCCCCCGGAGACAGCCAGAGCTTGATTTCTGATGGCCGATGTCCGATGTCCGCTGCTATGGCTATCCTGGCCCTGGTAATGATGACCTGGCCATCAAATTTGTTCAATTGGTTTTGACTCGGCCAGCAGCGCGCCCGTAATTGGTCAATGGTCGAGCTGGTGATTGGCTATAAACACCAGATAATGATCGGGTGGCATTGCTAATGTTGGGTTCGGAATTGATTATTTAAAGAATTTCAATAAGAATTTATCTCAAATAATGGTCAAGTATTTTTTTAATTTATTAAATGAATACTCTTTCTGAAACATCAAAAATAAAATGCAATAAATATTTGCAAATTACATATAGATATATATTTTTTAAAATAATTCTTTTGTACTTTATGGAGTTTCAGTCGAAAGTTAATATAGACGGATATTTAAGTCGGTGAAGATTTTTCATAAGTAAAATCTAGAACCGGTTCCGTGAGGATTCTTCAAAAGTGCAAACTGAAACAGACATAATAACTAATAAATTAGGCATCAATGATAACTACAAAAAGTTAGTTAAATTTGTTATAGTCTAAAGTTTCATTTATTGTCTTTAACAATGTATAATCTGTGTTATCTATCACAATTTATATCAGATACATTTTAAAATGATGGTAGTAAATTACGGAAAAATCGTTTGTATAAGTCTAAAGTCTCTTTATAAATTTGTAAAATCAATTTTTTAGCTGGGTGTCTACTTTTCTGGCAGCTTGTTGTTGTTGAGGTCAGAGTCGGCAGGCGGAGTGACGTTGATGCCTTCAAGGAGGTCTATTTGGTTCTGGAATTTTATGAAGTCCCTGTCGAAGATTTCCGGCACATTCCAGTAGTCGTCGTCCTCCACAGCGGGGGGTGGCGGCTGTTCGTGGGTCGGCATGATGAGAACGCTGTCCAGGAACTGGCGGCGCAGCTTCTGGAAGAGCTCGACCTTCTGGCTGCGCAGGGTCCTTATCTTCTCGATGGCTTTCTTGAAGGTTGGATGCATCGGCTGGGAATCCTGGACGCACCGGGCCAGGCTCACGGTGGCTGCCATCACCTGGTAGGGGCTGACCGTGTTACGATTCAGGTGTCGGTTGTTGACCCAAATGTAGGTGCAGCGGCCACACAGTCCGGTCACGAAGTTGGTCACTCGGTTGGGACACATCTCGCACTTGGCAATCTGAAAGAGGGGATTGCCCTTGAGTTTGTTCATTTCGCAAATTTCTTTTTTCTGGAAAGCAGCAATTAAGAAATGTGCTCCGGCTAGTGATGGGTGAAAACCTATCAGGGTCGCTGACTAAAGGGTCCTTAACCTTCACAGGGTTGTCACTAATTTAATCAAAGGTAACTTTGTTGCTTGGTCGATACTATCGTAATTTAATTACATAGAGAAATTCTAATACACTTCATATTTACAGGGTTGTCACTTATTTAATCAGAAGCAACTCTGTTTCTTAATCATTTCTGTCGAAACTATATGTTGTATTAATTGAATAATTCAAGAATAGCTAAGATTTACAGGTTTTCTAAAAATAGAATTTTCTATTTTTAAGGAAAACCTTTCTATAAGGAAACATTGTAACCTTTTTCGGAATCTAAGTAATTTATGAATTGATAAATGCCAGGTTAACTTATTGCTTGATTATACTTATTGGTTGATTATAGTACAACAAAGGTATCAAAAACCAAGAATAGTGAGGTGCCAACTACATACTTATGAATTATTCCTTTCCAAATCTTAAGCTAAAAATACACGTCCACTTCCTCTTCCGACGATGCTCTCTTTTCAGCCGAGAACGGCGAAATTCGTTTAATTTCTTAAATTGAAATTATGGTAATTTCCTGCAGTCATGCAAGCCCTTTTCATACTCGTTCGTGTCTGGCCGGAACCGATGACGAGCAGCGGGAGCAGCAGGAGCAGGAGGCGGCTTCGCTAACCGAAAGTCAAGTTCATAAATTCCGAGGCCCCAGGCCCGGGAAGGAGCGGAGGAGCACCTGTCCAGGCTGGGCGGCCGCAGTCACCGCTGCAGCGGCACGCTTCCCATCCAATCCAAGCCGAAGGTTAGAGCGGCTAATCGATAGCTCTCCATGGCGATGGCCGGGGTGTTGATTTATGGCATTCCTGACGCACCGAAACTGGCTCCGGGAGCCGACAAAAGTGACACATTAATGTGTTCGATTGAAGTGCCGACTACCTCCACGCTCCTCTGTCCTGGGTCCTGGGTCCTCAACCTCAATCCTCGTATCGCATCCCCCAATCCTCAATCCTCGCCAGCACAGACACAGACGGAAACAAAAAGCGCCCAGGGCTCACTGGCAGCTTGTTAAGCTCGTTGTTCTCTCAATTGCTGCTCCAAGTGGAGCATTTCATTTGGCCACCACCCTCAGTCGCCCATTCATCGGCCCCTGCACAGCTTCATCAACTCATCAATCGCTGGAAAATCGGCAGTGATGGGAAAGGTACTTTAGGAAATTCCACAGAACTCTCCCTTGTGAGAGGTCTAAAGCGTCTTCCTACAATATTATTTTTCCTCATTACTCGTGGTTCCTTTCAAGCAAAAGTTATCAATTACCAAGGCCAATTATTTGTTGGAAAATATTCAAGGATTCACAGAATAGGGTACTCCAAATTCTCCCGATGAATGGAACTAACCAAGAACATTACATCACTGGGCCACCTCTTACCTGTTGAGAGAGCTGCGTTGCCCGAGGTCCTGCGTCCTTGTTGCGATTTGTGCTCGCAACTTTGCGGCAGGATTTTGTGGACGAGCATCCGGTAGGAGAGGACCCAGTTCCTGCTCCCCCCGACTAATCGATGCAGGATCAACTGGGACTTACGGTTATGACATCGTTTCCCTCCCTCTTTTTGGCACTAACCACACTTATCCACTCACGGGGTATATTCCCGCACAGAGGGCGACCGCAAAGTCGGGATAACTCAGTTTTTGGCCTGTGCCAGGGCAAACACACAACTTGGATCGAAGGCAGCACCGGCTCCCAGCTCCGCAGAAACCACGCAATTTCTTTGCGCCGTACACCCAGCGAAACGCACAAAAACCGGAGGAAATCGGCGGAATAGCGACAGGGGGCTGTGGCATGTAGATTGTGTTTGCCAATGCTGCAGCTCAAGTGTAAACATCATCTGGTGGCAAGGATGTGCGGACGGACGAGCTCCCCCGAACAAAGAGGGGAAGAGTACAGGCAGAGAAATAGGCTATACGATACTTCTGTCTGAGTCGGAGACTCCGAGTTATCGTATTTCAATAGGAATATACTTCTTGAATTTTAACATTTTCTGATTCTGAGAAATATGAATAGGATTTATTTATCTTTTTAATATGTATTTTATTTTAATTTAATTTAAAATAATTTTCTCATGATTCCATTAGTTAACGTTTGGATAAGAACAATTAAGCGAGAGTTCGGTGAAAATATGACATTTCAGATATCGTATTGAAAATGAGGTATAATTTGATATTTATGAATTTGAAATATTGAAAAATATCGCATTAAATGTTAAACTATTGATATTATGCAAGAAATATCCTAAATTTCTTTTAGAAAATAATTGTAATTCTTCGATTTGTATTTAAAACTCAATATTTCTAAGACATCTTTATAATTATTCCTTTTTTTAAAATGTATTTTATTCTAATTTAATTTAAATTAATTTTCTCATGTTTCCATTAGTTAACGTTTGGATAAGAACAATTAAGCGAGAGTTCGGTGAAAATATGACATTTTAGATATCGTATTGAAAATAAGGTAAAATTTGATATTAAGGATTTTGAAATATTGAAAAACATCGAACGTTAAACTATCGATATTATGCAAGAAATATTCAAAATACCTTTTAGAAATTTATTGTCATTTTTTCGATTTGTATTTAAAACGTAATATTCTTAAAGCACCTTTATAATTATTCCCTTTTTTTTAATTTTTGTCGGGTAAACTATTATTGTACGTGTCGCTACTAGCAACTTGTACAATACTGTAGGAATTATTCCCTACTATGGTAATAGCTATGTTTTCAATTTAATGTTTGAATATTAATTATATTTTGGCCTCCTCGTGAAAAATTAAAGCAGCTTTTATATACCGATGTTTTCAGCCATCCCTAGTTAAAAGCACGAACGGGACACACTTACTGTTTGCATTGCACTATAATTCCCAACGGATTCTAACTTCAAATTGCTGAAAGGCTGGGAGCTTAGCTTAAAAATTTCTTGAATTTAAATCAAGAAATATAATTGAATTAGTTTTTGTAGCCTTAATTTACAGAACTTTAACTGCATTGTTAAGATAATGTTGGGGGGTTTCTGTAAAAATCAAAATTATGATTCTGATTGGTTGAAATAAATTTTCAAAAGTGTAGAATTAGTCGAGTTCCTTATTAGAAACCTTTAAATTTAATTTAAATTTTCGCAGAAACTAGCTCAGTTCAGTTCCGTTCAGTGTACTCCTCATTCTTTGTCCCCAACTCCCCTGTGCCGCGACTGTGCATGTGTGTGCCTCAATGCGTTGGCTTCTGGTGCCTCCATCAACGGTGGATGCCTTTGATTTCATTTCACTTCATTTCATTTTGTTGTCGGCGCTGGAGTGCTCGCGACTGCGTCGATACACCAGAGGGGCTGCCACCGAGCACCCCACTGAATCAAACCCGGAATCACTCACCGAGGCACCCACTGAGCCACCCATCGAGCCATCCTCTGAACCACCCGCCGCATCGCACCTCGAGATGGTACCAGTCTCCGTGAAACTGAAATCACTCTGCATTCGGGGAGAGCCAACGGCCTGGAATGACGGACGATGGCCTGCGATAACTTCTGGTGGTTTTGGTAAAAATGCTGGGGATTTGTGTAATTTACTTTGTCGAATATTTCGGATGGAAAAAGGCAAAGGTTATAGTGGCCATTTGCCTGTCTTTGCCTATGAAGCTGCGATGAGGTTTACTTACTGGCCCATTCCCCAAATACCCTTCAAATAAAAGGCCGAGTGGAGTGCATTTGTTTTGTTATGTTCTTTTTAATTTCCTTCAATAATATGTATGTCTCATTTATTATTCAATATGCGTTCTAGTTCTATTATTTTCCATTATTTCTCTCGTCATTATATATGTATAAATTAATGTCCATTGTTCAATGCGTGTGTGGTGTCGTGTGGTTTGGTGTGGTGTGTCCTTGTTAAATGCGGGACATGCTCTCAAGTTGATCGAATTTGTAAAACGAATTTCCTCCTTGCACTGACAAAGCCAATTTGCGTGGTGTATAAAAAAACATTGTGCAATTCTCAAATTCAAATGCTTTCCTTTATATAACAACAATGATAATAATAACAATAATAGTACGAATTACGCGAATGTTTATTGCATTATTTACGCTTTTACGGTATAACAACAAAACCAATTAACGAGCCTGGGGGCGAGGTTTGTGTAAAAATGGAGTAATTTCCACGGCTTCTCCTCACAATTTTCCTATTTGATTCGCTTATTGTAGTACTCGGGCTGCTCTCCTCCTCGCTGTATCTTAAAAAATGTATTAAAATTAGCTTAACTATCAAAATTATATGCACTTTGTTGTAGCTTCTTCATTTGTTTCTATTTTATATCGATCTCTAGTCAGTTTATGTACACTCTTGTATTATCTGTGTTGGTTTGTCAGCTATTATTTTCGCTTTTCGGTTTCTCGTTTTGTTTTTCTGGTTGCCTGCCGTGCCTTAACTATGAACAGTTTGATATTACAAATATAATGCAATTATCCTTGATGCCATCGGTAGCTACATATATCCCTCTGTACTTAAGATTAGTGAGTGGCATTTACATGTATCTACATGAATATCAAAAAACTACGCAGGTTCCTCTAATTCCAACAATGTTCTGCAGCTTATACAAATAAATGTTAACATTCAATATCCCCTAACCTCGTCCTCCTCCTGATCGTCTCCAAAGCCTCTGTGTCTCAGTGTGGAACAGAAGAAGCGGTTTAGTTACAAATTGGGCGCAGCATATCCTGTGACTTGTGCGGTGGTGGTGATGGAATGATTTAAAATTTCAATTGGAAGGACACGTTGCCTCCTCGAATTGCTTTTTTTTAGAAATCAAATATTGTCAAGCACGAAGGTGTGTGTGTGGTGTGTGTGTTATCAGCCTCGGGTATAAATAATATTAGGAGTAATCACTAAGGGGTGTCATGATTATGTGATCTAACTACACTACGGGTGCTGCTGCTGGTTGATTGATTGATTGATGATTGAATCAAGACTGAGAAGTTCAATTGCTTTTCATAATTATTTGTTGTCAACAACAACAATACTCAAATATCGTATTCCTCTAAATATCATTCAAATGATCACAGTCACAAAACGTTCATTATTGAATTAACTTTCAAACATTTTAACTTTTCCTACACTTCAAAAAATCCATTCACAGGGATAAATAATAACAACCTGCAACAAAAGTTTTTTTTTAACTCAAATTCAATTTAATATCTGACCAAATCTTCTCATCTTGGGGCACTTTGTGAAGGGCATACCGACTTCGTCTAAGACGAAGCTCCTACTCCTCGTCCTCCTAGTTTCCTCTACAAACGAAACCAAAAGCATTTGATGGCGGATCGTATGTGGTGTGGGCGGTTCCTATATAAAATGAGGCGTGGCGTGTCGTCTACTTCTGTGTGGAGCGATTAACCGAAGCGTAAAATGTTCTGCCGCTGGCCGAATTTCCATTTCAATTGAATTTCCAATTGCATTTTATTTTCTTCTTTCTTGTTTGCTGTCTATGGCAACTATGACACTTTGTTGCATTTGTAGTTATCGGTTGCTGTCGCCTTCCTGGTGATTAGCTGAACATTTGGTTGTATTTAGTTACTAATGCATTACAAACTTATTCATTACCTAACGCGAAATTGTACACTTAACGTTAATGTTTTCTGGTTTCCCATTGTTTTTTCTTTTTGTTTTCAGCAGTACAAAAATTATTCATTGCATTTTCGGTTTTTAGTTTTTAGTTTTTACTCCTTAGTTTTCCGTCTCGCCTTGCTCTTTGTTTTATATCCGTTATGATTCCTCCGTTTTAACTAAATGTACACATTGCCAAATTTGCATATTATATATATAATTCGCACAGACACATACACACATGTATATTGCATACGCGGCCAGAGATACAAACATACATAATATGCCGTTTCCATTAGCTTAGGACTAGATTTCATTTATGTTTCATTGCCACCTGCGTGGGTCTCGCCGCCTTCGTCGTCTCGGTTTAAAAATCATTTACGCTAAAAAGTAACTAAATTTAATCAATCTTAGGAATTATTCAGTTGGATCAATTATTAATTATGTGTGTGTGTTCGTTTTGTGTCTCCTTCATCCGATTCACATCTGTTTTGCTCTGCTCCGCTAGTCTATAGCCTTACTATAGCCTCGGATAGCGTCGAGTCCTTTGGCCGCCACCTCTCCCGAGCCGCGGTCTCCGCTCCGCTGTCTCCACTATCCCCGCTATCTCCGTTCGAATTTCGATTGGGTTGACACTATGTTGGAAGAACAAATAGATTATCCTTAGCTAGTTCCGCAGGACTGGGTATCAGGTTCTGCTAGAAGTCGCTACTCGTCGAGGGATTCCCTAAGTTGCTCTCCACAGTGTCGTCCTTGTGTCAGAGGGGCGGCTTGTAGACTTCAATAGCAGGCGTGAGCATATCCACTCGCGTTGATATCGAAGTATCGCTGGAAGGACAAAAGGGGATTGGTTAATGTTGGTTAAGAATTCCATTGATATTGTAAATAGTCATTAAAACCTCTTCTAAATGGAACAAATCGAACGTTATGGTAAAAATGTTCTTTTCAAGTAGAGGATCAATAAAAATGTTTATTTAGAAACAGTCCCAAGTTATGAACATTTAAATAAAAAAACAGCCTTAAAGAAATAAGACAACTGATAAAAACGGTTGATTTTTGTATAGGAGTCTTTGTATTAGCTTTAAAAAACACTGTTGTATGAACAGTGTTGCCTTAAACACGCAAAAGGTACCCAAAGGTGTTGAAAAACTCGCAAACACACACACAAGTGCTGCGAATAAGACCTACCTTCTAAGAAACACACAACAGTGTTGGAAATGCTTGAAAAGCGCACCAAAGTGCTGCAAGACGGACAACCATTTAGAATACCGCACAAAAGTATGCACAACAGTCTTATTAAACTAACACATTTACTTTTATAAGAACTACAATTTCAAAACTGTTGCGTTATAGTGCATTAAACATAAAATGTTACTAAGCATCTGTCTTAGCTTTAATTATATATATTTTTTTACTTTATTGGCTTAAAAACTTTAGTTATAGTAATATTTTTTTAAGAAATTCGTATATCAGAGTTCTCAAAATTATATATAGAGAGTGTTATAAAAATACATTTACAAAAGTAACATTTGTACATAGTCCACTTTAGTTGATCAAAATCCCATCAATCGGAGTGTCCCCTCAATAAACTTTAAAGCATTTCTACATTTTAGTGATTAAAGTTCCTCGCAGTTTCATTTCCGTACATAAAAAGTTTAAAGACACGTCCGGAGAGGGAAAAGGTATTCGAAATAAACCCAGTGCATTGGGAAACTGCAGAGATGAGAATGGGAAAGCTAGTTGGCAGAAAGGAAAGCTAAAAACTTTATCGCACCGAGTGCAGGCAGACAGCTGCTGCTCCCTGGAACATGTTGAGCCCAGCAAACAACAAAAGTTAGCTTTCTAATTCCAATTTCACCATCAGTCAGCAGTGTTTTCATTAATTGCAATGTGTGTTTGTTACTTTTAAGGGGAAAGCTAACCTAACTAAGTTTATTGTATGTATTATTTCGTTGTGTGTAGATTGGTCATGCTATAATTAACAAATATTAAGACCTATCTTTATCGTATTATTCAGAATTTCAAGCTTATTATGTAACGCAACAGCTGTACTTAATTTGATTTTCCATTCAGCAGGTTTTCCCCTTTGAGTGTGTGTTTATTTGCATGCACCTGACACTCGCAGTGCGTTTTCCTCAGCGGCAGCGAACTGCTCCTGCTGAGTCCTGATTTCATTTATTCGGTCCAATTGTTACATTTATTTATTATACACACCGTCATCTATATATATATTTTCCCTTTATTGTCGGACCCAAGAGCTGCAATACCCGCGACCCACGACCTAGGACCAACTACTTTCCTCGTCTTCTTCTGGATTTTTCCTTTTTTTTTCCCGCTTTCCCCCCAGCAACGTTGGCTTCTTTATCATGGGGCACCCACTGAATTGAAGCTCCTTTGTTTGCTTGTTGCGGATTCGGTTTCGCATTGTAAATGAAATGGAATTAAATGAAATGTGAAATTTATTGTATTTAGGGGATTTCCATGCGACAAGCGCGCTGCGGAAACGGATGTGGATGGGGACTGGGGGCTGGTGGCTGAATAAAGCGAAACAATGCGGAGCAATCGCATTTTCGCTTACTATTTCAAATGTAATTTATACGCGTACTTATGGCCCCCACTGTGTTCGCTTTATTGGCACTCTACTTTAGTTTTATTTGTGTTTGGTCTCTGGCTCCTGTCCATACCATCCAGCTGGCTATCCCGTCATATCGGGTTGAATGCGAATCTCATTACTCCAAACGGAGCTTGTATCTTCCGTCCAAGGTATGCCCGTACTTTTAGTAAATTCCCCAGCTTACACAGAATTAAATTCTGGCTCACACACACCACACCGCACCCAGCAGTCCTGGCCGGCCACTTCATAGAAAGTTGGAAATAGTTGCTGCTGCAAGTTCGGGCCCGAAGCAAAATAAACGAAACAAAACAAGCAAAGGCTAAGAGATATTATGGAAAGTTTCGAGTGTTGGCAACTCCTCGAAATGCGCTTAAGTGAAATAATTAAAACGAGAAGCATAAAAAATGCCAAGCCAAAAATAAAACATATTGGAGAGATTAAAAACGAAGGAAGGAAGCTGTGCAAGGCTTAAGGCAAAAAATAGTTGGCTCAAGCAAAGCTCATATTTTGGGTCAGAGATTTTTATAAATAACTGAGCGGTCTTGATTAAAATAGAATCTCCAGGCGAAGTATTTAAAATATTATCAGATTTTGCTTGTTTTTTTACTTCATTTAATATTAGATTAGGACGCTTTAGACCAGTTTAGCTGACTTAGCATACTTATGGATTATACAAAACATTCTTTACAGAAAAAAGGCGCATTCAACATTGGTATAATCCATTTATGCATCCTATCAGTTTTCACAAAGCTTAAACTTAATTTATTTATCACCATTCGTATTTATTTAATGAACTCTTTTCATAATCCATTCCACATCACACTCGGAACTTATTAAATGAAATTCCCAACTCACAATGGTTTCTGTTCCAGAACTTAATTGAATTGCTGCACATCCTGCAACAGGACATGATTTAAACCCGCTTTCAAAGTGCGAAAGCTGTCGAGTGCTCCAAGTTTTTAGGGTGAGACAGATGCCATCTGGTGCTGACCATTCATCAGCATCAATAAGGGAAGCGGATGCAGCGGCATTAGGGTAACATCGACGGGCAAGGACAGGAGAGCGTGCCACTCTGCGAGTGCGGAAAATAGTTGGCAAGCTGTGGAAACTCTGTTCCAATTAAAAATGCAACAAATTCAAGCACAAATTCAAGCACAAATTGCTGCCATGGCCACATGGAGCAACAGCAACAGCAACAGCAACAGGCACAGCTGCAATGGCAACTGCAACTGCAATTGAAAATATAAAGGATGCCAATGCAATTAAAAAGCTTTTTCAATTGCATTTAACATGAAATTAGTTTCAAGAGTCATAAAAACCATGAAAAGCTGGTAAAAGTGCCTGCGGTTATCTGTCGGTTTGCTTTGTGTCACATTGTAGCAATGTTTTCCTCTCACGTGTGCGAGCTTGAACTTTCGCATTGAATTCGTGATTGAAATCGATTGAAATTCCGATCCCTTGCGTATCCTTTCATAGAAAATATAAGTTCCTGAAATAATATCTTAACTGCTTAAATCAATTGCGGAAAATAGTATCCAAAGGGAATCAGTGGTTGAACTATATTCCCCAGGAATTTTCCGGTGAATAACTATGGGATTTCCTCTTGTCTCCCCAACGAAACCGAACGACTTCGTAAAAGTTTCAACTGGGCCAGGAACTCATCTCGAACAATAACCCAAAGCTAAAGTGGTTGTCAGAGGCCCGGCAGGTAGGAACTCCGGCCAACACAGCTTTATGCAATTAACTCCCGCCCCCTGGACTCGGGACTCAGGCCACCAGGAGTGGCAGCCCTCGGGGTCAGAGAAAGCTTATTATAAACGACAACAAGCAATGTAAATGCCAACTGGCAGTGAGAAATGGCCAAAGGCGGCACTCAGCCAGGACCAAGGACCGTCATCCGTGCGGAGGAAGCGAAACCAGGTCAAACAGGTAAGTGAGTATGTGTGTGAGTGTGTGTGTGCAGGCTTCAGGGGAGGAGGAGATTGGCGTACTGCAAAACTTCCCAATGTATTTAATTTGAAAATGCGACACTGACACTGCGGCATGCTGAATGCTTGGTGTAAATTAAATTACACGCGCCACGCCTCTCCTCCAGCCCGGCCGGGGGATAGGCCGGCCAACCCGAAACACGGTACATTAAATTTTCATTTGGCCAAAAGTCCCACAAACTTTGGTAACAAGTCGCAGGCAGCCGCCGTCGCCGTCGTTCGCTGCAAGCCGAGTGTCCTGGGGCGCGTGAAAACAACAGAGATACAGATACAAGCGATACAAATACAGAGATACAAAGATACAGCGACAGATTTCAAGGGGTGTGAAAGAGCTGCCCGGCTTAGGGGTCAGACTGCTGCGGGCTGGGGGCTTATGGCATCCGAAAATCCAACTAAAACATCAACAGCAGGCCCGGCCGGCACCTGGGCCAGAGCCAGGAACGCCCCGCCCGGCTCCTATCCAAATCCGCATCCTGCAGGCGACAAGTAAACACAAGCGCCAACACCCTGGTCAAACACCAAACACTCTGGACCCCAACAAACACCCACACAAAAGTGACAAGTTCCGGGGGACGCGATGGCAGGCGGGAGAAACTTAAAATCTCATTAGTTACATTTTTGAGAGGACACGGGCTTTGGCTGTCAGCTCACAGCACCAACAACTTGAAGTTTTTGGCGCCTTAGTGGAATCTCTTAAGTCTGGGGAAACCATTTCGAGTTTCTTCTTGGCCTGGCCAACCTGACCGACCGCCTTTCATTCGTCTCAGATAGTTTAAGCCGATAAAATCAAAATCTTTCAATGAGCGAAAAACTTTGCCTAGCTAAAACTAAAACTGGCCCAAGCACTCAAGCTTTCAAAGAGCATATTTCAAATTATAAGTATTATCGATAATTGAAAATCTTTTTACGCCTGGCAGACTCCACTTTCCCATTGGTTTCTGTTAATTTAAGCGGCTAAAATTAAGCTTGAAATGTGTGGTTCCTTATCAAAAAGGTTTACTTATTAAATTTTCCTATCTATATATTGGGCTTATACAGATTTGATCCTTTGAGGCTTTATTGCTTAAAAAGGGGTTTACCTAAAATTAGCTATACAATTTCCAAAAGAACCAAGTAAATAAAAAAGGTTTTTCAACACTTCAACAAAACCAGCGTTTGCCCACCTATTTAGTTTATATACACTTCATAAATATTTTTATATTATTAGTTAACATATTTAAAAATTTCAAAAGGGGTTTATCCTAAAACATCTCTCAAATGTCCAAGATTTCCAATACTAAATATATAATAAAAATAGTTTTCCACCACAAAATATCTTATATTAGTGTTGAAAAATGTAATACCATCATAGTTTTTATTTTGGTTAATACACAAAATAATATCAGCTTAGAACTTCTTCCTAAAATAGCTAAAAAATGTCTACAAAATCAAACATTAAATAAATAACGTTAACAGTTTTCCAACACTTAACAGCTGATTTTAGTTTTGAAAAACTAGGTTAAAACTTTTTAAGGCAGTCTTCACCTTAACTAGTTTAAAGGGGTTCCACCACAATATAAATAATAACATTGTTAATTATATATATATAAATACTTTTTCAACCCTAAATAGCTTGTTTGAGTATTGAAAAACGTAATGTTATAATCTGTAAAGTGCCAGGGCTCTTATTTAATCTCTTTCTCATCAATAAATTGCCTTAATTCCGACATGAGAACGTTTTATTTATGTTTACATGAAAAAAGTAATGACATTTTCATTTATGATTTTTACACCCATGAATATTGAGTTACAAAAAATATTTTTCCTGTGTGCGACAATGGTTTAATAGCATTGCCGAAGGCGGCCATATTTGTGAGCTGAAAAAGTGCATTGGAAAACATTTGCGTATACATTTAAATTTTTTAACAGCTCCCACAATATGCCCGAGCACGTTTCTCCGTCCGTTTGTATGCACGGGGCTTTGACGAACCCAAATGGAGGCGGCACAAGCGCTGGGCCACTCCCCATGGCTTGGCTTGGCACACTGGCATATACATATAAAGCGGTCGGTGCTGTCTTCCTGGCCATATGGCAGCACTTTAAATGCAAATGAAAGCGCTCACAGCTCACAGCTCACAGCTCACGGCTCAGAGCTCAGAGCTCCTCGCTCGGCGCTCGGCGCTTGTCCTCGGCGTCTGCGTTGACGGCGGTGTTGTGCGTCGAGGTCGAGTTACAATTTGAGAAGTGCTCAGGCGCCCCTCGTCGCGGGTTGGAAATTTGCATAAAGCTCCGAAACTAGAATGAATATTCTGGGTAGGTCGCTGCGACGGCTGGTCGTTTGGTCGTTCGGTTGGCCGGGTCTTTTCCTTGCGGTGCTGGCACGTGACTGGCTCATGGACGGCCAAAGTTTTTTGTGTGTCAAGGCGCTGCAGTTGCAGATACACTCGGCTCGGGCGCGGAAACTTGTTGAGCCTCTGTCCTTGTCCTGCCAGAACTACACAAACACACCTTGAACACCTCCTGTAGGTCACCGCTGGTGCTGCTGCTGCTGGCTGACATTTCAAATCAATGCCTCAGAAAGTCAAACAAAAGTTGGGGGCTGAATTTTTGAGGCCAGAAACAATCGGGGCGGACTCCGGAAAAGTGCCAGCTAACTTTTGTTTTGTCATTTGCGTGGGCGTGGCCCAATTCAATTGCCAACTTGCATTGGAAACTCGCAACAACGGAAACTCAAACAAGGACTGCGACGGGACTTAAGCGGGGGGCGTTGCCCATTGATATTAAGTAGCCCTTGGCCGAAGGCACACGAGGACAATTCATCATCGGTCGTCCGCTGCAAACTTTGGCAAATGTAGTGAAAAGTTTCTGGATTTTCCCCCTGGTCATCGAAGACCAGAACCAAGACGAAGATGTTGATGGTGGCCGCCTGGTGGCCATTAATCAAACCCGGCCAGTCAGCCAGCGAGCCAGCTACGTGATGTCTAGCCCTCGGGCCATAAATAAACCCATCCCGGCTGTACTGTCATTCTGCCATTTCAAATAACAAAAAATCCTAGCCGGCCAGAAAGGATTTATGCAAATAAATAGCACGTTCTGGCCTGCCAATTGCCGGACTTAAATGCAATCGATGCGGCGGGAAAACCTGGTGGGAAAACCTGGAAACCCTGAAATTTAGTTTCCGTTGATTAATTTCCGTTCACAGCTCAATCATCGCATCTCGGTCTCTTTCAATTTTTCGCACATTTCTTCCGTTTTAATATCGTTGCCACTTGACAGCTGAAAATCGAACTGGATGGAAAAGCCAACGGGTTGAGTGGCGTCTGGGGGAGGGCGGGCGGCGGCTATCATGGAGTCCTGAATTTAATTTTGGGCCTGGCTTCGTTAAAAGGTCGGTCAAAATGATTTATTTGCCTTGGCCGCATTGATTTCGAGTTCCATTTCGATTTCTGGTTTACGGTTTTCGTCAGTCGGTTTCTGGTGTCTGCCGTCTGATGCCTGTGTCGCCGCCGCTTCCCTCACCGCTGGCGTAATGAAATCATTCCGCGACACACACACACTCTGGTCCTCGTCCCCTTAATTGTTAAATCGAATTCCCTGCTTTGGCTGTGCGCGACAACGCGGCGTATGCGTAATGCGATTATTGAAATGTGTTGATTGGAATCAAGTTTGCATTTTAATTGGATTGCCATTGTTCGGCATACGCAATGACGGCGACAAGCGGAGCTCGCAAATGGATTACATATTTTAGTTATCTCTCCCTTGCTCTGCGACAGTGCTTAGCTTAGTGCCTGAAATTAAATCGGAATGCCGCTGGCTGAGCACTCCATAAACTGGGACGTATATATCGCGGCCATAAATTATATGCACTTCCCCACACATATCCTTTAAGCCCTCTTTTCGGCGGGAGCGGGGAGTGCGTGGGTGCAAAGAGCAAATATGAAATATTTCCGAAACGAATGTGCCATAACAGTTGAGTGAATAAAACATTAACAAATATTTATTTTCATAACCGCTGCCGCTGCTCCGGCTCGGCCCTGGGGGTGTCCTTTTATTTTATTATATTTATTTGGCCTCCGTTCTGGTTGGTTTTTTCTTTATTTTTTTGGCTTGGCTTGGCTTGGTTGCCTGCAATAGAGCATGTCCTTGCCGCTGCTGCGATTGAGATTACACCAAGCGGCAAATAAATAAAACAACGAGAGCGGCACACACACAATCGCTTCCGCCACTCGACCGGGTCAAAGGGCAAACCAGAGTTGCACCGCAGAGGGTTTTCCCGAAAGTTGCGGGAAATTCCACAGCAGCAGCAGAGCTGCAGTCAAAGCAGCGGCAGCGGCAGCGGCAGCATTCCGTTTTTCCACTTTTCTCCTCACCTAAGCGTGCTAATGCAGCGTTTAAGGCAAAACTCTCGCCACTCGCTTTTATTTCTCTCGTTTTTTTTTGACGCGCAAACCACACAACAGAAATGGCAGTACGCCAAGGAGCACCTCTCATTTTCCCCAGCCATTTTCCGTGCCATTTTCCCTGCCACATTCCCGTCATTTCCCCCGCTGCCACGCTGGGCACGTAAATTGCGTAAAATCCCCGCAGCCAAAGCTGCGAAGCCAACGCGTACTCCTCACTAATTGCACATTTTTATCTCAATTATTGCGGCTTACTTTGCCGGAGTCTTGGGAGAGAGCGAAGGAGACTCCAGCGGATAAAGGCGAAATGGGGAAAGCGGGAAAAGTAGGTGCAGTTCGGGGAAAGGGCTCTGCAGCTATCCATTAAGGGATTATGTGGAGACTTGGCCATGTTGCACATCCTTTGCACAATTTCAGCGGGTAAGCGCATTTAACTTCCCTTTGATTTCATTCGGCGGAAAACCAACAACTTGGCCAAGAAGTATATGACAGAGTTTCCTCGGAAAATTATAAGCTTACTACAGATGCAGATGAGAAACTAAGTTTTCCAGGGAAACCAGACTTATTTTAAATATAACAATACAAACTTTAAGTTGATGAAACCATAAAAAGGTATCTTTTAATTTTAAAAGAAGACTACATTTAGACTTTGAGATATTCTCGAATTCGCCATTTTTAAATCTTTAAAGGCTTTTAACCTTAGAGAAATAATTTAAATTAACTTGAAGCCTTTCCAACTTCATTGTTGTTCGAAAGGCTTTATTTTTTACTAATACCAGAAAACAGTCTATTGTGCATCTTGTGCTGTTAAAAGTTTGACCAAAAATAGAGAGGGAAATACGAGGATTTTCGGTAACTTGTTGGGGCAACTTTAAACCCATTTCTATTATCAATGCAGGCCTGGCCCCAAAAAGTGTGTGCAAACATTGTGGGCCTGTTCCTGGGCCAAGTGAAGCGTTGCCAATTACGGGCGGGCGAGTCAACAAACTCAGTCAGCAGTTTGGGCGCCAAAAAGTATGCAAAGCACGATTCGAGGAGCAAGTCTAAGGAAGTCCCACTCCACTCCACTCCACTCTCTCTCTTTTGTCAATGAGCCCAAGTGAGTTACTTGTAATTACCACAAAATTCAATATATACACTCGTAGCTGCGGTCCCTGCCCCTGGAAGCCTAGGATGAATGGGATGTAGGAGCCGGGGGAGCTGGCACAGCTGCTGCCATAGTCAAACATCATTTGGCATAGTGGAAATGCACAGAGAGAAAAGTTTACAAAGTTTGAGGAAAACTAACCTTAGGTTTAATGAGATTTAAAACCAAGGAAAGTGTTAAATTCGATATTAAATGATGAGGAAATGTCTAAAATACACTTGCTGAATAATTACTGTAATATTATTTAATAAATAAAAGATTTTTTTTAACCAAAATTAAATTTAAAAATAAAAAAAATAAGGATTAAAATTTGCCAGTGCACAGAGATAATGTTCTTAGACTTTATGAGAAGCTGACTAAGATTTAATCAGATTTTAAGAGAACGGTGTTACATTCTAAATTCTGATAAGGAAATGTCTAAAATACACTTGCTGATTAATTACTAAAATATTATTGAATAAATATAGAATAAACCAAAATTAAATTTAAAAATATATATATAAAATAAGGATTAACATTTGACAGTGCACAGAGATAAGGTTCTTAGACTTTATGAAAAGCTAAAAAAGATTCAATGATACTTACAAACCAAAAAAGTGTTAAATTCTATATTAAATTATAAGAAAATATATTAAATACTCTTGTTGATTAATTACTAAAAATATTATTAGGCAAATATAGGATATTTTTAATTTAAAAATAAATTTAAACATATTAAAATTAAGTTTAAAAATGTACTAAAATTCAATGAGGTTTGAATTCAAAAAAAGGGTTTAAGTTCTATACCAAATTATTATTAAATATGTAAAATACTATGTTTATTAAGTACTAACAATATTATTTGATTAAAAAAATATATTTTTCTAACAAAATTAAATGTAAAAATATTAAGACTAAGCTTTAAAATTTTTTAGTTTTATTTCAACTCAAAAGAGAATTCCTTGCCGTGTGCGACATCGTTTTGCCTAACGATCCGACCATCGACTTGCGTCATATTCCTCCAACTTGTCGAGGATGCGACGACCGCACGCACCATCACATCCCAGCCAGAAACCATCCCCGCCACCAGTGGAGGAGTTGGAGGAGCTGCCTCGAAATGGCAGCTGTAAAAAATCACAGCATCAGCATAAAAGTGCTTAAAAGCAGCCGCCGTGTCCTCAGAGCAGGGCATGTTTTTGCTTTTTGCGCTTCACTTTGCACTGAAATTTCCTCCCGATTTTCCATCCGCCGTAAAAGTTTCAAGCAGTTTTTCTCCTGCTGATTTCTATCTAACCGAGTTTGCGTTCCGTCGCTCTGCTCTGCTCTTTTGGCATTGTTGCCGGCCAAAACTCATCTCATCAGAGTTCGGTTTCTACGCTTTTAATGGAATTATAAGGAAAAATAAATTATGAAGCATTTTAATTGCCACGAAACAGATTCCCACTCCCATTCCCGGACCCGGACCCGAGTCGGACCCCACAGTTCTAGCTCGTTAATGCGGTAACTTAATTCAATTTCGCATCTTAATCCAATCAGCAAATTGAAGAATAATTGGTAGTAAGACGCGGGGCGGTCTGCGCAGATAATATTACATTTTGCATTTTAATTGGGATTTACTAATTAAAAAGTTTTCCCGGCTTACACTCTTGGTTGTTTGCCCAGAGGAAAACAAAGAGCAGCTTCGAGCCAGGAATGCTAGGCGGGCTGAGCTTACATGGTTAGATTAGGACCTTTGTCAAAGGCAGGGGACAATTCACTCCTTTTTGTGGGATTATAATAGATAACTGACCCATAAGACTTTTGATTTTAATTAACAAAGACTCTCGGGGGGATTTTATCAAAAGTTTCAAAGTTTTAATGCGGATTTTCAATTGTAATTGGCTTCAAGGCAAAGGTAAGCCTTGAAAAGGCTAAGATATTTCCATAAGCATTTCTATTTAGGCATATAAACATGTAACAAGCCATAAGGGTCTTCCCAGAGGAGGTTTCATGGCTTAGTAAATTAAAAGCAGCTTAAATCCAATTCCAACTCCGGCACGCATCATTAAATTCGCCTATGCAATTTGCAGGCGATTGACACAATAAAAAAAAAGGGGCGAATAGCAAGGGGAGAATACGAAATAAATCGAGAATATTGCGCATAAATGTATTTAAAATTACGCATTGCTCATACGCAGCGTATGGCAATATTTCCGCTTGGCAGCGTCCTTTGTGTGTGCCTGTGTCTGTGTGCTGGCTCCTGATGTCCTGAACAGGAGTCGGTCACTTGGTATTCCGCTCACGGACACACAGCTGACACGTCGTTGGCCAAAGGAGGAAGAACCGGAGCAGGAGCAGGAGAAGCAGCAGGAGCACAAGCCAGAAGTCAAAGTCGGAGCTGGAGCCTCCACATCCCTATCGCATAGCAACAAGGGACACACACATGCCGTGTGTTCTTGCCAAAACGGAAAGGGGGAATCCAATCGAAACGATTCGAATCGAATCCACGGCTACGCAGGCCAATTTGCAATAATATTGATTTTTCATTTTCAGCTTGGGCTTTGGTTTTATATTTTCGGTTTCATTGCCAGCAAAAACTAAAGCCAACAGAATGGCCAAAACAAAAAGTTGACTGGCGAACGCTCTAGCACGCTTTTGGCTTGGCCATTTCCAATGCCGTGCAAAAGCCAGCGATGAGCCAACAATAACACACACACACACACACCCCATTCGGCACACACACACACAGTCCACAACCCGCACGGCGATTATAGAACACCCACCCATTGGCATGTCCCGGGGCCAGTTAAATAGTCAAAGGACAACGGCGCTGGCGTCGACTACGAAGGCGACTCTCCTTGCCATTGGCAAGCATAAAGTTTACAGCACTGAATGGTTACGACCTTGAAATACCTTTTTTTATGAATATTGTGTTTTAACAACTCTGCTTCCGCATTCCGCACTCTGAACTTGGAATTTTCGCACCAAATTCGTTTTAAAGTGCAAAAAGGGATGCCTCCTTTTTATGTTGGTTTTTAGGGTGTTTATGGTTTCATGTAAAAATGATGAATCTTCGTCAAATAATAAATGCAAACATACTTGGAGTGAAATGTAGTTTTAGGAGTAAAAAAGTCGAAGATGATAAAAGGACAGAAATATAGCCCTTTACTTATCAACTTTCGCAATTGTAAATATAGAAAAATGTCATAGTAAGTAAAATTGAAATAACTTATTAATTTTTGATATTATAGAAAAATTACGGACATATGTAGTTACAATTTTTTTTTTCAATTATATTGTTTCGATTTGATTAAATTGAATATCGATTTATGACAAATATATCCTAAACATATAGATTTCTATATGGACTTGTGTGACAAATATTGTTACAGTATAGATTTTGAATAATTTTCTGTCACTCCTATGTAAATTTTGGGATATTTAATAAAAAAAAGTAAAATTGTGTTTAATTTATAAAACTACTGTAATATATGCACTTTATTTAAGACATTGCTTTTACATTCTTTAACTTTCATTGTATTTTAAATATAAAACTTTAAATGTAATATTTTGGTAGCTCTTTTTTTTCTAGCAATTAAAATATTAACAAAAGTATCTGCTGAACTACAAATAAATCTGGCATAGCTTGGAATTTAACCAGGAAAAAGTTTTCCAGGCCTAGACAATTCTAAAACTAATTAAGTTCGCAATCAGATGAAACTTTCCCCATATACCCGCTGCTTAGCAGGCCAAAAAGGGTATATTGCTGTAGATGTTTTGTGGGCGACGCGACTTTTGCTGAGTGGGTTGCCAAACAAAGGCAGCACAAAAAAAAAAAACTAAAACACAAAAAAACATCATAATAAACCAGCAACAAAAACACAAACCAAAAGTAAAAGCAAAAAGCAAAAGCAAGCAAAACAAAATTAGTTTCATAAGTTTTTTATGAGTTCATCGCTTTTTTGTGTGTATGGCCACCAAACACACTCGCACACTCACACACACGCACACACACACACACACTCACGGAAACAGTTACCAACACATGGACGGAAAAGTCGCCTCGCTGACTAACCAGCTTTTGTGCCAAGGGTCGAGCGTTGGGGCGTTCGTCGCGTGGGTGGACGCCCAAACTCTCCAAACACCGAACCGGGGCACCGCCCCCCATGCCACCCCCTTGTTGCTACAGTCCTGGCACTTCCGTTCCCCCCCTGCCCCTGCCCCCGAATAAAAACATATACATTTGCACTGAAAAAGTATTTAAACAGCGAGTTCTTAGTTTATAATTAAAATAAATTATTTTAGATACGAGGAGGTATATTTTTGTTTTTTTTTTTTATTATTTTGAAAACATTTTTATATTGTTTAGTATAGAAAATATCCTATATCTTAATTAAAAAATGAAATTTAAAAAAGAAATGCAAAGTTCTTTTAATAAAAAAATAAGAACGTAATTTTTGTTTCAAAATTGTTTGTATGTACCATATGGCGTATACTTAATTTGCTGAAAGGTGCCATAATAAAATGGTAAATTAAGTATACGCCACCGAAGTTGATGCTAGAAAATTCTTAGAAAGAATGCTCTTAAAATTCAAAAATCTGAATTCTGAGAAAAGCTACTATATATAACTGTTAAAAAATGTTGAAATTAAAAACTATTGGATAAAATTACGGACTGTGTTTATAGAAACGACATGTTGCACTTGTCTTTTGAATTAAACCAAACATCCTTAACAAATATTTGAATAATTTATCTAGATAAGGTTTTGTACATAATATTCCCAGTAACCAAAAACATTATTAAAAGCTTTTAATACTTAAGAAAACAATTAATTTTCTCCAGTGCACCCACACACACTTGGAGCAACTTTTAGGCAGGCAAATAATTCACAGAAATACCCATATACATACACATATATTTATATGTATGGTATATAGCAGGAAGCCAAGTAAAATATATTGCGAGTAAATTTCTTTTGTTGCTCGGCTAGACGTTTAGTCGCAGCTAGCAAGCGAGAGAGAGGGAGAGAAAGAGTGAAAGAGATGGAGAGCTAGCTCAGGCAATGGCGACAATTTGTTAAATTGTTATTGTTATTTCTATGTTAAATGCTCCACTGCCCTCGCAATGGCCACCCAACCCCGCAGCCCCTTTTTAGACCACCCACTGGAGGTAGCTCCTAGCCGTGCCCCTTGCCCCTTGCCTCTTGCCCCACCTCCATTGGCGGCTGCTGCACGTAACGTCGATCTGCATAAATTATGTGAAATTTATAAGGACAACACCGAAGGCAGCCTCTGGCAGCCAGAAAAACTTATTACGCAAAACAAATATTGTACAACAATTTCCCTTTTATTGTTCGGCTTTTGTCATTTCATTTTCTTTTTTTTTTTTTTGCGAACTGCTGACCTCCCCGAGATGGCGGGTCCTTGGAGGTCCTGAAGGTGCTCCACTTAGGGGTCTATTTTAATTTAGAGATATTATGCAGCTGCCATAGAGGTTAAGCGATTTGCTGTGAAACAAAAAACGGAAGTGAGGGAAAGGAAAGGTAATTACACAAAGGAAAGCTTAAGTCCCGGTAGAGGAAATGGTTGAAAGGAAAAAGTTTACAGGAAAAAAGGAAGCTGCCTTCTCAAGAAGTTCATTTAGTGTATTTATGGAGGAGATGGTAACAAACTATGTTTTTGATATAGTAAGCAATTTAACAATTTTATTCCATAGTCACATATATATTTAGCCCCAAAATTGTCCTGAGAATTTAAATGCACTTACATTTGTATTTAATCTGAGTATTATTTAAACTTTCTACTAAAATCTGTAGAGATTTTAAAGATGCTTAAATTAATCAAAATTAAATACCTTATCATTATTTAACAGATTAATTGTATACTTAATAAGGAAGGATTTAAAGTATTTACTGTTTAAAAAAGATCTAAACCGTTCAAAATTACTTATGCTTTATATTTAACACCTTTAAAAAATCACAAATAATCTTTGATCTATTCTGTAAATGCTTAAAGCCCGCTGGCGAAACGCTAATGAGTTGTTTACCTTGGGGAAATGGGGAAAATGAAAAGCAAACAATGGAAAATAAATTGCATTTGCAGTTGCAACGCTTTGCCAATTACAGCAAAGAGCGCATAAACTGGGGGAACGGAGCGGAAGCCGTGTGTTGTGGGTCATCGCCAGTCATTCCACATGTCACATTCTTGCACGGCATATGACTGACCATTTCCGCTCACCTGTGTATGCCCGCTTTTCCACGTATGCCTGTGAGTGGCGGAAAAATCGAGTTCAGGTGAACTGAAGCCGTTGGAACCTTGACTTCCATTAACCCAACAAAAAAGCCAGGCAGGCGGGGTGGCAGTAATAGCGAAGGCAATAGCAGCAACAACGGCAACAATGTCCATAAACAGAGCAAAAGGCAATTCCGATTCGTGTGAAGCTCTGCGAGTTACGGGGCTTAAGTAGCCAGCCCATAGTCAACGCCCCCGCGGAGGTGACCAGTGTTGGCGGTAACTCCGCTTTCCCCCAACACACCACCCACCAAGTGCCACCGCCCCGTAGGCCATACAAATTGATTTTCTCACACCTCACGACTGCCGCACGACAAGCTGATTTTCGCCCGCTACCTCGCCCCTTGGGCTCTGATAATGTCGAACCGAAAGTCGAGTAATAAAGTAAATAAACTCATCCGAACAGTTGAAGTTTCAGCCGGGAATCTTAGGCGGTTAAGGTGCTTAGGCGGCGGTGGCATTGGCGGCA
Organism: Drosophila jambulina; assembly: GCA_018152175.1. Taxonomy (NCBI): domain Eukaryota; kingdom Metazoa; phylum Arthropoda; class Insecta; order Diptera; family Drosophilidae; genus Drosophila; species Drosophila jambulina. The sequence continues at coordinate 7,093,920 of JAECXH010000012.1, read as the reverse complement.
CATGTCAATTATCCGATCAGGGCTCCTCCCTGACAGCCGAAAGTCAGTCAGTCCGCCGGAGCGGTAGCCAATCAATTAGTCCGCAAAGACACGGCCCACGCGCCCTTGGATGAGGAGTTCGGAGCGAAGTTTCTTCCGCTGAGGCAGGCCAGATTAATGTTAACTTAACTTGACCATTAATTCGGGAACCTGACAGCTGGCGATTAACTGAAACAGCTTAAGTTTTTTTTTTTTTTTCAAAGATTAAAGGAGTTGTTTTATAGGGAACTCAAGAGGGAACCTTAATATTGCCTTAAAAATGATTTGGAATAATCTAAAAAACAAATAAGAATTTGTGAATTTGTAAGTTTTTGAGGAACTTCTTTTAACGGGTATACTTAAAGAGTGCAAGGTAATAGATCTCACCCTATATATTATATATTTTTTATTAGGCGAGTCGTATTAGTCAAAATATAAAGAATAACATGCAGTACAAATTTGTAAACAACACAACAAACTCCCTTGAAAGACAATATAAAGAATAAGGTGCATAGCGCGGTACGATACTTAGCACTCTTATTTGCCAGGCTAACTCTTAAGCTTTTTCCATTCTCTCTTAATATAAAATGTATACACAATAAGATGCATAACTCGGTACTAATTTATATCTGAACTTTTTGGACCTTGCTCTATACCTAACTTTAAACCAGAGGGTAAATGCTTACTTCCCAAGAATTCTAGATTTGCCTGACTTATTAGGTTATTTTCTAAGTTTCCCTGATCTTAAATTTGCGAAAGGGGTAATTGTCATTTGACAGTTCAAATACATGCGCGTTACTTATCTTACTCTTTATATATTCTTTGTTTAAGCGTTACCCGTTGTGTACCAATTATTTGAGAAGTCTAAAAATAGGTGAATAAAGCTATACATTTTTATTTCAACAAATGAAACCATAAAAAGAATTATAATTCTGCCGAATATATTATTTATAAAGCATAAGCAGTAAGAAGTACTTCTGAAAAGCGATAAGTACATACCACTGCGACTTTCCTGCGTGTTAAAGTGGCCGCTGGCAAGTTTAATTAAAGTTCGAAGCTTAAAACTGCTGTAGTAAGTCATTAAAATCTTACACCTTATATTTCAATTATACAATTTTTTAGCTTTAATTGCCTTTGGCCCCCGGACAGGTCCCTTGGTTAATTATAACAAAATATTGATGTGATAAAGCACCAGCAATTTTCAACGTTCACACGAACGAAAGTCAATCTGACGCACAAACACCGACACACACATATATATAATCACATGGGACAAACACTGGCAAACATAAACATGCAAGCACAATTACAAACACAAACAGAGCCTGACAAGCTTCAGTTGTCATGTGCAATTTGCTGTGAAAGGTCGAGCTCAATCGATCGATGGAGTGCTTAATTGCCGGCCGAGTTGGAGGTGGCGAAGGGTCACCGGTCGCCCGGCTATGCGCATTGATCCATTAATTATTGACACTTGTTCGGGCTTAAAAATTAATCAGTAATGAGACGCGAGCCTCCATTTTCGTTGCCAGCTTCCCTACCGGACGGACATTCATCATTTTTACCACCTTGATCAATTATTTAGGACCGATGGCAGAAAGATTGCGAGGCAAGCTACTTAGCGGCTTAGCCGGGGTCCATGGACCCACCGACCCACCGACTCTCGGACTCTCGGCCGGGGTGACGACAAATGGCCATTGTGAATTCATGTTGGTTTCGACACGTGCCAGCAACTGACCCAGCTGGCCAAGCAAGGTCAACAGATTTATGCGTCCACAAGGGTAGGTGGGTGTCGGACGAAAAGGGACACTTTCAAGCGGCACAACTTGGCTGCTAATCCAAACCCGAAGGGTTATGGACACGTCCGATACTCGGAACTCGGCAGCCTGCTATCTCTGGTTAAGGCTCAAATGGATGGCAATTAAGCATCGGCCCAATCTCATCGATCTGTGGTCAGTTTTAATTAGTGCTCTTCGCTGAGCCGGGACCCATTGTATGTTTTATTAACCTCAATTAGTGCGTGCCTCTCCCCGAGTGGCTAGTGTCCGTTGCAATCTGATTGCTTTTCAATTAATTGACAAGCCATCATAATTGATGCTCTGTTCACATGGCCAGACAGTCATTGCCAGGCTCGGAGGGGAGAGGGCAATGGCGGAAAATTAACTTATTGCCCGTCAAGTGCGGTGGCTGCTCGTCGGGTTTTGTTTTTTTCCGGTCTTAACTTAATATTCAGTGAATCAATGACAATGCCATATGATTTATAACATTTTAAGCTGTGAGTGTGTGTGGAATTTATGATGCAGTTTGAAGTCTTAAAATGGAGAAAATATAGCAATACATTGTTAAGGCGACTAAAGGAAACTTGAGCAACATTCTAAAGAAACAAAATGAAGTAATAATGAAAGGTTAAAAGTAAGGACAGACATCTCCTATAAAAACATACGAAATCAGGCAAGAAGTAAGATAAGAGATACTTTTCCTGATAGATATCACTCTTGGGTATGTTTAAACAAATAAATATGTATTCAAAATCGAGATATAATAGGGATTAAACGGGAGGCATATAATCCTTTCCTTCGATAGAGCTTAAAACAATATATTTAAATACCTATAGACCCCATTCGAAACCCAATTTGAAGTTAAAAAATTCAGCATTCGTTCGCCGTTCGTTTGATGGCTGTCATAATACTTAAAAGTAAGCGATAAATGTAAATCAATGGCTCAATAAGAATGATTTAATTGCGTTTTCATTTGGCTGCCAGAGCAACAGCATCAGCAGCAAGTGTCTGGCGGGCTGTTAAAATTCAAATTAAAAGCCCGAACGTGACCAAAAAGTGAAATTGTGCGGAGGGCACAATATTCTCGGGTTTAATAGGCAATTTGCAGTCGTAATCCAAATGCAGGCAGCTGGCAAAAGTCACGCACAGCCTAAAGGACAGACACAATAATAATAATAATGGTTGCCGCCGACTCGGCCGCAGGACAGCCAAATTATTTTACACATTTTGTGTAAGGCGATAAACCCGGTCGCCCCTCGCAAACAAAAAACAAATGCAACTGGCTGAAATATTAGAGGCAAATGCCGGAGCTTAATGGTCAATAAATCGATTTGCTTTCGGCAGCCAAAGCCACGCAATGCAGCCTGCTCTCAATAGGAGCGGGGCCAGGACCAAGAGCAGGAGCAGGAGCAGGCCATTGGATCCTGATGGAGATTGAAGGAGGGCCAAGGCTTATCGGCACGCATGCACGCAGCTGGCAGCAATTTGGTTGCGAAGATAAAACATTTATTGGCCACATAAAACGGGTGAAATTACCAGGGGCCCCCACCAGTGGCGGCCACATCCTGGCATGCGTCCTTGCGCCCCGGCGTCCGGTATATTGAGTTCGATCCTTTGTAATTTCCCTCTGCTGTCGCCTGCCCATTGAGCTTGAGCTGGAAATCAATTTCGGTCTTTACTATTCAGAACCCGGCTCTCTATTCAACAATTTTTGGGGCCCCACAAATTAGACAAATGATTTTGGGCATTTGTCATAATCGCGCTAAAAAGGGGTTTCCATTGTCCTGAAATCCTTTCTTCTTTTGTCCTGCCTGCAAACCTTATTCTATGCGGAGCAGCTGCAATTTTTGGCCAATAAATATAAATCGATTTTCTGTACTGAAGTATTCAAAGCATGGCTAGCTATAAGCTTATTGAATGCTTTTGGGATCAAGTTAAAATAAAACTACAGCATGAGTGCTAGAAAATTTATAAAGTAAAAAAAATTTAAAATTATTAAAAGCAACAAAGTTTTATTAGCAAAATAAACCTTAAAGCATAATCTCTCATTATTTAATTCCCAATCAATTTTCATTTGCTATTCAAATTAATGTTTGTATTTCTCCCAAATTTGATTCATATTTTCCCACTTTCCGCACATAAATATCAATGATTAAATAATTTCAATGACAAAGGACATGAAAATTCTTGATTTAAATTCAATTTTTTTTCGATTTTTAATTAATTAAAGTATTATGCTCATACATCAATTTGTGTTTGCAATCTGTGACGTCGTAGAGCACTTATTTATCATCTTTGCTTGTACTTCCGAAAATTTATCATTTCAGGGAAAAACTTCAAAAGCTCGGAAACTTTTGTCTTAAGCGGCTGCAGGAAGGAGCGAAAAAAAGTTTAATTAAATAAATAACAAAATGCTTTGCCAGCGACAACAATTCATTAAAAAGAGAGCGAAGCACAAAGGGAAGCCGGTCGGGGTGAAAACAAACAGAAAAGTTGAGGCATTCTGCCAGACGAGGCGGAGGGTCGGGATACGTTTCTGTGAGGCTTCAGGACTCGCTGGCAAATTAAAAGCCAACTGTGAAGGCGCCCATAAATCTCGGCTAGCAGGTGAAGAGGGGGCGGGAGATGAGGGGATCCTGCATAGACAAAGGATTCTAAGCAAAAAGCGGGCAGCCACAATAACTTTTAAGAAATTATTATGTTGTTTTTGCCGTTCGCCTCTTTGCAGATTGCCATGGCCGCCGCCGAGAACTAGCGTGGACACGAAACGATGTCGACTTATTTGCATGTTTGTCAGGGGTTTTCTTTATATTTTCCCTACTTCCCTTTTATTTTTTTTTTTCTGTGGCAGGGTGCTTTTAGTTTCCGGCGCGTTGCACTTGGAGCGAGGTTCTGACAAAGTGCCGCCCTGACAAACAATGCCAAATCGCGGGGGCGGCAGCGGCGGCGGCGGCGGCGGTGTCCTTTCAAATTGCGTTGAAAGCTCCCGAATGTCCCATTTTCCTGTGGTTCTTCGTGTTGCTGTTGTAAGGGGGGAAAAGGCCAGCACAGGAAAAAAAAAAACAAAAAAAAGAGAAGCAAATAGCGAATAAAAAAAGGAGACTGGGAAGCCGGCAGGACGAGGGCAAAGGCAAAAAAATATGTGACACGAACAACGGCAAGCGACAACGTTCCGGAACAGAAACGGAAATTGTGAAATATACAAATGTTCGTTTTGTTTAGGTGAGTTACATGCAAACTGGCCGCTACACTGAGGGAAATAGGGGAGGTATTTGTCAGGCATTTACTATTAAAAAGAATTTTGTAATTACTTTTCATATAATTTACCCATAAAGTACAACCAATAAATTATGAACCACATAGAAGGCTTCTCTGACTGTTTAAAGTGTTTATATTCTTGCTTTGCATCACCAGCCGAGTCGATTTAGCCACTTCCACCTCTCCATCTGTTCCGCAACATTTACATTTGTGTAGGCAACACCAATGAATGTTTCTCAACATGTTTTTAGCAACATTAGTCTGGGTTTGGGTGTTGCGCAACATGTTTGAAGTAATTATTAAGATTTGTCAACATTTTCTTCAGCCTTTTGCCATGTTTAATTAAATTTTCATAAATTTGAGCATAAGTAGACAAACTGAATTAGTTATGTTCTATTAAATTACTTTTTATTTCACCCACAACGATTTGGGTACCTCAGACAGGCTCGACTATAGCTTAATTACTTGTTTACAGCACCTTTGAGCGCCTTTCATTACCTTCTTTTATTGTTTTTAATAAAAAATCAGGTTATATAAAAGTTAAATTATTAATATTTCCATTTAATTTGTTTAAAATTAAATTCTAAAATATTATCTTTGGAATGAAAATGTTTTTTTTCCACATGTATCTAGATTTTACACAACAATACTCTTTTTTACATTAAAAATTTGAATAAATTAAGCTCAGTTAAGTTGTAAACAATTTTACCAAATTCCCTGTAATTTTTTTGAGTGCACCCCACCCACCCTGACTGTCACCTTTGAGCACCCAGCCGCCGCCTACTCGAACAAGTGCGCCTCCTCTCGGGCTCTGGCCTGAGCGGACAAGGGTAAGACCCGTTTTGTAATAAAAATATATGGATTTGGCTTGGACAACGGCAACATGTCACATTGTTAAAAAAAAGCGGAAACGGAGGACAACGAAGTGAAGCAATCCCAACAATTTGTAGCCGGGCGTTAAACGCTGGAATATCCGGTGAAACACGCTTATTAAAACGGCAGCGTTTAGGCCCGTTCACACTCCCTCTTTTTTTGTCCTCGGGGATAACAAATTGGAGGGACAACAAATAAGGCAACGCAAAAACAAGCTGATCATGTAATGAATGTACAAGAGACACTTCAGGCGGAAAAACGGGGAAGCAATTGTTCACAATTGCAAACAGTTTTCGGTACGTGCTTTAATAATTTAAACTCTCGTTTAAAATTTAAAAGCGTAGGCAAGCCATGTGAAATTGATGTTTTCATATGGAAAAATGGATTACATTTTTCACCATGACAAATATTAGCTTTAGTTCAAACAATTGAGCCAAAGCAAACATAAAAAAAGAGAAACTCTTGCATATTATAGCCCATTCTTAGATATTTACTTTTGGTTTGAACGAGAAATATTTTTCTGGGAAAGGAAATTTTGATAACAAGCTATTTAAATTGCAGAAAAAAAATTAAAACGTTTTCATTAATTGCTGAGGAAATAGGTTGGATATTTTTCAGGCTTTTAATATTTTTTAAAAAGTAATTCAATAAAATATGCAGATATTTTTTTAAACTGTAAAATAAATATATTTCATTGGCAGGCAGCAATAACGATATTGCAATAAAATTCAAAAGATTTTATTATATGAGAAGAACATTAGTACACTTTCCCATCCCTAATAATCAAAAACCCTCAGTGATTTAGTAGAAAATGCTTATTGAAATAATCGATTTGAGAAACAAGCCACAGAGTCCTTGTGACCAAAATGTGCCTTTCTCCTATAATTGCCTGTCAATGCCAAACGAGACAGGGAATATCGTAATTAGTTTTGAGCTACTCCCCCATTTGGCTTGGTTTCTTCGTTTTCTTTCCATTCTTTTTACGTTATTTTTTGTTTTGTTTTAATTAAATCAAATATCCTTAAGGCTTTGATAATTGGGCCGGGCCCGGCCGCAAGAGCTGTCAAAAATCATTGCAATATATTGGCAAGCCTGAAATCGAGCAACTGCAACGACAAGGAAATGCCTTTTGGCAGACGGCCAGAACTGAGGAGGAGAACACAGAAAGGATTTGTAATTACGAAATTAAAACAGCGGCTGCTGGGCCAAAAATGCATGATGGACTGTCCAAACTAAATGGATGGAATGGGGGCATCGCCGACTAGATGGATTGGCATTTGGACGGACAGACAGGCGGACAGACGGTGGGCGTGGGATCAGCCTTGGGTGTGGCTCGGCAATATCCGCTCGCCCGTGCCAGCTGAGCTCCTGCCGGCATGTCCTGCCACTGACGGATGCACAGGATGCAGCACCAGCAGCACCAGCAGCAGCAGTAGCAGCAGCAACATAACCCACAAAAACATGACCAACAACAAGTGCAACGTGTCGTGCCCGAGGCCGCACCCCAGGCATTTCATTGGGTCCTCGAGTGGGTCGGATCGGGCTGGGATCGGGGTTGGGTTTGGGGGGCAGGAGGAGGAATGCGATGGAACGGCAGGTGGTCTCTCATTGAAATTTGTTGCATTATGCTCGGGATGGTTGCTGGCTGGATGTCCTTGCACGCTGCTCACTGCCTCAGAGCGCTGCACTTGATTGTCAACAAAAATTGCTCTGTCGCATGTCCTTGCTGCTGCAGCAGCGGCAGCGGCAGCACTTCGTCCTGAAGTGACTGCAACGGCTGGCAAAAGGACACAGCCGTAATTAAATTTGTGCCCCCGGAAAGAGGTGGCGAAGAACTTCGGGGACTGACTTCAAACTTAATCACCTCTTGCGGGCCAAATTAGAGTCAAACAATGCGACATTGTTGACAATTTAAGCCTAAGCAAGCACACGTGGTCGGTCGGAGGGGTCCTCCCTCCTGGGGTGTTTGTTTCCACCTCTGAAAAGCCACACAGGCGCACGTAGACACGACTACACTTGAAGACGGCCATAAAGATAAATGTTTTATATACGTGAATTGCTTTGAATAAAAGCTTTGTTTGCCCTGTTTCATGCGCACATCGGCACAGACAAACAAACTAACAGATGAACACGCTGGCTGGCAGCGAGCTTCCCTCAAATAATAACTCATACGCCCCGTGGTGCGCGTCTGCCCGCACACTTAAGCGAATCCACATTCACGCTTTACATTTGAAGCTTAATTGCGATTGTGGTGGTGGCGGTGGTGGTGTCGGCGCTCACAAAGCGGAATTCCTTAATGTGCAGTTAAAACTTTAAATGCTGTTAATTCAAAAGTGTTTTCATGGTAATCGTCCATAATGAATTCTAGCTTTAAATACATTTTGGCCAAACAACTTTTTGAATTTTAAAGCAGCCGTTCTCAGCTTTCGCGCATTTGGCGACATTTAATTCAGTCCATATGTCCGGGACATTTATATATCCTTGTTTATACGATGTCCTAACAGCCATATTAAACCGAATGTCCGACCATTAAAAATCGCACGCGTTTCCCTAGCTAAACACATACCCAGACATCCTTGGGCGTGTAGAGGAAGCTTGTGTGTGCGTAATTTATTATGAGATCCTTCATCTTAAGGGGCCGCCAAGCAAAAAGCGATGGAAATAAGCTGGCCGGGCCATAAATTCCCTTTTAATAACATATTCATATTTAGATAATATCCAACTCTTGTGCAATATTTATGCCTGCATCTCGTCGGCACAGATGTGTATATCCTTTGAGTGTGCGGATAGGATTGTGCAATGCCAGACGCTTGAGAACTTTACCGAGTTATGTAGACACCTAAATTATCCCGGGCGACGACGACAAGAAATTCCAGGACTTGAACTTTTCCGTCTCTGGGCTTTCGGGGCTTTCCATTCGTGTTTTTCCTGCCCAAAACTCCAATGAGACAGAGACAGGCAGGGACAGAGGGGGTGTCCCTTCATCCTCGTGGCGTTTGCAGTTTCATTCCGGATTCATAGTTTGGACGGAAAGTTCTTGGCATTTACGTAAGAGCCTTCATGAATATGTATTCCCCAAGGAATATGTGTGCGCGTCTCAGTTCATGTTATTAATGAAGCATTTGCAACGTCTCCACTAACTTAGCGGACTTTTCCCCGTAGCAAATGGGGGGCGTAGGGATTTTCTGGGGATTTACTTGAATTGACTGACGACGAGGACGAGGACGACTAGGACTACGACTACGACTTCGACAGCCACGCCCATCGCAGGCCAATCTCCATCTCCAATTGCCGATTTCAATGGCAGGAACCGAGCAAGAAATGGAAATTTATTGAACAGCATTCATATGCTGCGCATTATTAATATCGATTGGGGGTGGCCTTGTGGGCGGCGAAAGCTGAGAAAAGGCGACTTTTCACGCTCTCAGGGTGACTGGCGCATCTTGAGGATACTACTATATACATATGTGTGGGTCCGAGATTGAGATAGCCTGCACTTCCCTAGTTCCCTTTTGGCGCTGATAAATAAAAAATAGGCCACTACAACAATGTGGGGGATGTGTGTCCTTGCACCCTCCAGATAAAGCAGATCCTTTTTTTTAACATATTTTTTTCTCGTCGGTCTCTACCACCATTGTTTCCAGCTTGGCATAAGGATACGTGACGGGTGCACGGGCAACATCTGTCCGCAGCTAAACGGCATTTCAGCAATAATCAAGCGTCCTTTGTTGTTGTCATTAGATTGCGGCAGGCTGCCAAAGGGAAAAAGAGGAAAAAGCGGGGCCCAAAACCAAATACAAATCCAAATAGAAATCCCGAAACCCAATCCAAATCGAACCCAAGCCCTGTGATTATGTGAGCCTTTAGGGGGCGAAAGCAGGTGAGTCCTTCGCGAAAGGTGCAGTTTTTTAAATTGGCTTGAGAGCTAATGTATAATTATACACCTCAACCAAGGATAGTTCAAGGGTATACCAGGGTTTACCAAGAGATATGCATGCAACAGGCAGCTTTGATTGAGTTAAGACATTTTAAGGACACAAGATATAATAATCTAGGATGCTTCAAAAATCTCTAAGGGTTTCAAAACCTTGGAAACATGTTAAAAAGTATGCAATGCAATTTTTGAGGTACCCAATTCAAAGTACATTTTTTTTCAAGGATGTATAAATTTTTTGCCTAGTTTTTAACACCTTATCTGAGCTATTAAGAACCCTAGAGGTATGAAATGCATCCTTAAATATTAAACTTAAGTATTTATGGTAATAATATACTTTCGAAGCCGTCGAGATTTTATTAAATTTACTTGTAGTAGATTTAAATATTTAATAAAAATACCTATGAGTTTAATGTTATTAGAAAGTTGTCGAGATTTTATTAAAGTTGAAGTTCTAGATGTAGTAATTTACAATTAAATAGAGTTAAATATTAAATATTTATACTTATGGCTTTAATATTATGTGCAAGTTATTGAAATTTTATTAACATTTCAAGCTCTACTTTTAGGAATTAAAAATTGAGTAGAGTTCCCTCTGAAGAATTGTGGCAGTTGCATTGCCTTAAGTTCTTCTTATTATTCTTCTAAACATAAATATATTTATGTATACGGTTGTGCTACATTATGGGGATCTTTAAACACCCTGGTGTTTAAAATTATGTTACAGATCTTTTAATCTTCAACAATCAAAAATTTAAAATGAATTTGGTACCTAAACAAATGTATCGCGTACTGTTAAACATATTTATAAATGGGTTATTACATTTAATTTCGTAAAAAAAATAATTATAAACTTTTAGACACATTTTGAAGTGTTTGTAGAGATTTCTGCCGCATTCCAGATTTCTTTTTTTAGTGACAAAAACATATTTTCCTGCCAATCACATTGCATTCCCTCGCCCCTCCTGACCATCGACTAGCCACCCATCAAATTTTCGGCAAATAATCCATCCGTCCGGCTGCCCGAAATTTCATGCATGTAGATGGCGAGGGAAAACACAATTCGTAGAAAATCATTTAGGAAAATGAAAGACGTGACTTCGTTGCATTCTCAGCTGCTTGGGATGTTCATAAAAGGAGCAAAATTGATTTTTCTATAAAAAAAAAAATAAAATAAAAGAAAAGGAAGCCAGCACAAAGTGGCACACTCTCGCACACTCACACAAAGAAGAGCAAGAAAAAAAAAAACACAAAAAAAAGGATAAAAAAGAAAACGCTTCTAGGCAGCCGCAAAAGCAGAAACAGAAGTAGGCCACACTAGGAGCATTTCGCCCCCGTTGGCACCCACAACCAAAGGCACTGCTCCCCCCCTCCCCAGAAGTTGCACCACAAAACCCCTATTTGCAACCCCTTCCCCCGCCTGGCTGCTGAACCCTTAAACTCTTGTTTGAGCTGCACTTGAAGAAGATGCTGATGGTGGCTATACCCTCGCCAGGGGAACCACAAAACTATGAAGGCAGTTTGCTTTGCAAAATCGGAATAGCAATTTTGAAGCACTCCTTGATTTAATCTTCCCAGGATAAAACTTTAGTTGGAGTATTTTGTATTAGACTTAAGATTTCCCTATGAACTGAGATCATTAAATTGACAGAAGAAACTACATTTTAAAGACCCTCTCCGGAAAGATACTCTTCATTAATTCAAACATATTTGCATGTGTTAACTTACCCAAGGGTATTTACCTATCGAACCTGTTTTAACTTGGCAGTCACTGCTACTTGGCCCTTAACTCCTGTTGGCTACTTAGTTGCTCGGCTTTATTGGCTGCGATTTAGTTGCGTTATGGCCAAATGATTGAGAGGCCCGAGAGTGGCGCTAATGCGGAGCAGGGACTCGACACTCGACAATGGCAACGGCAACGTGCGAAACTGGCCCATAATCATTAGCCAGCTGGCTCTGGATTACACCCTCCCAACCCCCTTCTACTCTTCCTAAATGCACTCAACTGGCAGGCAATATTTTTGCATTTATTTTGCATATTCCTCGAAAGAGTTTTTAGTCGAGTGTCGTGTGAATGATATCCTACAAATCCGAGTCCTGCAACTGTGACTGAAACAAAGTCGCAGACAAAAGCGACAGGGAATGGCATCAGCGAAAGGTAAGCTGATTATGTAACACACACGGCTGGGGGTGTGCTGGAGGTGTCCCTGTCTCTCTGTGTGTGTGCATGGCAGATAGCATTAACAATCGCCGCACGCTGACGCCATTTTGTTTCGCAACTTTTCAACAGCTCTTTCCCGATTGTTTTTATTAGTGATTTCCGTTGAAAACAAGCTCAAAAATATGCGCATTAGATAAATTTCAGCAGCACCTGCCGACGCTTCGCGTTCGTGGCGAAAGGAATTTTGAGACAAAAACTTTTCTGTGGGCGAGAATATGTGTTGGAAATGCACCTGCAGCTATCCGCAGATTTATTCGCACTTTCCACATAGCTGGGGTACACTAAGGAAAGTGAAAATAATGCTACAAGAAAATTTAACTAAAATATTTATTGAGAATGAAAAGATTTATAAAGGAAATGCAATGTGAGTACTTTAAAATGTCTAGAAGAAACCAAAACTAAAGGTTGTGCTGTAGAAGTCAAACCCTTAAACCCTTAAAGAGGTGTCTAAAAATAGTCTTAGATTGTAAAAAAATTAAATTTACATAATTTTTGTACCTTTAAGTTGTTCTTCAAGCTTTTATAAATACTTTAAAAACGTTAAAAAATTCAAAAGATTTCTAAAGCATCCTGAGATTGAAATTATCTTTAAGTAGTCAACAAATAAAGAAGACTTAGTACTCGCTTTAATTGATATATATATATATAATTATATATAATTATATATTATATATATATAATTATATAATATATAATTATAAAATAATAAAATAAAATATTAACTTTAAAAAGCTTCGAACTAACCTGAAGATAAGTATGGTAAACATAGAAAAAAATAAATAAAAATGTGAATTTATGCCAAAAATACAATAAATTTTTTTATTAAGAAAAGAAAATGGTTTAAAACAGATGCCTTGACTATAAAATAATAATAATAAAATTTAAATAATTAAGTTTTACGAAATTAAATTTATTATAAAGAGGATATCATATAATTTAAGAGTCGTAAAAAAACTGGAGAATGTTTAAATGAAAACAAACAGTAATTCTTCAACATTACTTTTCAGTTTCCCGAAAAATTCCAGCGAATTAAAATAAGCTTTTCATAAAGAAGCTAAAAAATAATGAAAGAATTTCAGTAAAGATAAAAGGTGCCTTCCCGGAATTGATAAATATCTCTCTCTCTCTTTTAAATAAATTTCCTCTGAAAATATATTTAAATTAATGACCGATTTCAAGGATATTTTTGCTCGAGTGCAACTTGACCGCAATTGCGCCACACTTGATTATAGATGGAAATTTTTCGATGATCTCCAAACGAGACGGCGCATCCTTGCATTTTAACGATGCCCAGATAAAGGCTCTTGGCCAGTCCCAGCCCTAGGCCTGTAAGGAGGTAAAAACAAAGGATCCAAAAGGGGGAACACTCGTCGAACTGGAATTGCCCAACTTGGCTGGCTGACTGGCTGGCTGGCTGGCATGTGAGAGAGCCCTGGCTGGCATGACATTTGAATAATGCACGTACCAAGTGGATGGGCGGACAAAAGCAGGCACAGGACCTGCCGGCAGTGCGGGGACGAGGGCGGCACAGACCACCAATTCATTATCGATTGAATCGATGTGCAATGAGAATTGAAAACTGATGGAAATTTCCTCGAAAAATGGAGAAAATGGCAGGCAACAAACAATGGAGCTGGAGATTCGATAAAGCCACGAAGACAAAGGGAATTCAATAAAAACGAGACGGAGAGGCAAGAGCATTAAAGACCAGCTGCAAGGAGTTGTCCCTGGATCGATGGCCAGGGCTATTTACTCGCAGGACAAATGTAATTGTCAGCTGACAGTGACTGTGCCCCTCCCCTTCCATTAGCAGTCAATGCCAGCCGGAGACAGCCTCAAACCCCCGGCGGCTCTGTCAACAGCTCAACATATCAATCATACGCAATGTGGTGCGTGCTTGGTGCGTGCGCTAATGCCTCGGCTGCGGTGCACACTGGCGGCGCACATACATGCGACGCCTGCTGGTCTTATAAATAATTTAGACCGCATATTACTCCAAAATAACAACAAAACAACAGGCGCCCAGCACGCCCGCACCCCGCCCTTGACACGTTCCCTGCCACACACACACACACAGAAACTGTCATTAGTGAATTATTTAAATTACGCTGACGCCAGGAAAGCAAATATCGCAGCCAGGAAGGAAGTTCCTGCTGGGAGAGTTTTGTTAAATTAACTTACTGGCCAAAGGGAAGGAATGTACATAAAGCGAAAATCGTTCTAAATCCAGCGAATATGCAAATAAATTCCCGTCCAGCGGTGGGGGAGAGCACTAATATTTGTGAATCCCCGTCATTTCAAATTCACACAGCACGCTTTATACAAATTCGTTTAATTAGAAATGAAATTAGGAAGGCAGAAGTTCCTAAAAGCATAAGCCCGTAACTGAATTTCCATGGTCGTGTTTTTTTTTATAGAAATGGTATTTCCATGTTAATTAAACTTCTTAAACCATAACAGAATTAGAAATAACTAACCAGGAATTGTTACTAATTGATCTTAAGGGAAGCGTCCCTGATTTCGTTAGGGAAATGTTTGAGAAACCGGAAATTCCTATTGTTTCACTTCCCGTTGAGAACCTTATGCCCAATGTTTACACTCTTAATTTAATTCCCCTAAGGAGCTCCTTCGTCCCACTCACCTGAGATTCTCGATGCGCGGCCTTCGGCATTGCGGCCGATTCCGTCGGTGGCTGCGATCCTTCTTGCAGCGGCAGTCGCAGTGCATGATGCAGAGGGCAATGGACGAGATGACCGTTATCACAAAGGGCACCGCAAAGAAGTGGATGATCATGGCCACCTGGTTGTCGTGGTTGTAGGACGTAAGGACCACCGTCTTATTTTTGCGCGAATAGAAGCACGGAAAGATGGCGCCCTCGATGCCGTAGTAGCCATTGAAGTCCTTGCACGTGACCGTGGGCGGATAGCCGCATCCCTTGATGTTCACCAGGAGCGTGGCCTCGCCGGACTGCTCCCAGTCCGCCGTATAGTTGCTGTAGTCGGTCATATTGGCCGGTATCGTGATATTCTGCTCAATGAACGTCACGTAGATGTGAACGCAGCGATAGAGGTCCGAGGTGCAGCCCTCGCGACAGGAGCTCCACGAGCAGTTGAAGATGCCAACGAGATCCTCGCGACGCGTCGTCGTGCACAGCGTTGGGTTCTCGATGAAATCGTGGCTCAGCGTCGATATGGCCGGATCAACGTAGAGCGGTACGAGGAAGAGCAGCGAGGCGCCGGCGGTCACCGAGAAGAAGGCCAGTGTCGAGGTGCCATAGAAACGCGCACGTTCCCGCCACGAACGAAAGCGCCGATTGCCATTTTTCTTTTTCGGAGCCAGTTCTCGGATTTTACGTAACCGTAGCTCTTGTTGTTGCTGCTCGAGTAGTAATTCCGAACTGCCACTCCTCATATTATTGTCGGTGCACACAGGGCGCTGATGTTGCTGATTGTTGCTGCTGCTGCCTCCGCCGCTGCTGCTGCTGGCGTTGCTGCTGCTGCTGCTGTTGCTGCTCCTTGGGCTTGTGTTGTATTTGTTGTTGTTGTTGTTGTTGCTGCTGCTGCTGTGGTCGTCGTCGTCGTCGCTGGCTGCGCAGCAGCAGCTGCAACGGCATCAACGCTGCTCCGTTGCCGCTCTGCTGCCGCTCCTTGGCTCTTGCTCCTCTGCTCCTGGCGTTGCACTTCCGTTGCTCTCGCCTACCGCAACATCCAGAGAGACGATTGAGGTTATGTACACACGCGTCGGCGCAGGGCAGGGTAGAGAGAGCGTGAGAGCGCGCCAGAGAGAAACAGTTAGGTTGGAACAGCTGTTCCGCAGGAAGAGTTACCGAAGGAAACAGACAGAGAGGAAGATAGTAAGAGAGAGGGAGCGACAGGCAGGGCACAGAGGTGGAGAGACAGAGACAGAGACAGAGACAGAGAGAAAGTCAGGAGCGACAGTCAGAAAAAAGCGCGCTCGGGCTTTTTCATGAGTTCTCTTTCTATTGTTTACGCCACTCGCTAGTTTGCACGCACTTTTAAGTCACTAAAAAACAAGATGAGCCGTAAATATTAATAGTTATACGTTTATTTACTAAGTTATGTTTTTATTAAGTTGAGTTAAGTGTCTTTGTTCAGTTCTTATTTAGCTATCAAGCTTTCTTCTCCTATTTATTTTTCACTTTCTGTGTACTTTCACATTTTGCGGCTTGCGTGGGCGGCCCTCTTTTTTCTCAAAGTCACAGCTGTTGATGTAGGTTAGTTTAAAAGGGGAGAGCGCTGGGAGAGCTCGGCTTAGATTTGCCAGAGAGAGTTCCCAGAGAGTCACTCTCTCTTCCGAGCTTCGCTGCCAGCTGCGAAGCCGACGCCGGCGTTCGCCTGTCTGCTGGTGTGTCGCCCTAGTGACTGTGTAACCTTTTTGTGGGCGGAATTATTTATGCTACACATTTTGTGCGGCGGCGGTGGCGACGGCGGCTTTTCCCTTTTGGTTGCCAGCGTGTGCCGTGCCATGGCATTTTGCTTATTATTTTTCAATCTATTTGCATTCCTGCAGTCCCTGATTTATGTGCGGATCTCTGTGCGATCTAACGAGTTTTCTGCGACATCCTTTGAATCACCTTGGCGGCCTGTCCAGTTCAAAATGGTTATTCCATCTGCTGTTGGCCGCTTTAGTTGTTGTTGTTGCTGCAACTTCGCGTGACTCTGGACTTTTGGCCAGGTTCGGACATTAGCGGTCCCACAGTTGGCTCTCCTTTTGCCCCGTTTTTATTGCTGGTCTGTTTCGTTTCATTTCATTTTCATTTTCATTTATTTTCTGCGTTTGTTTTTTTGCCATGGCACGCATTTCACAATTTTCATCATAGACACCCTCACACACACACACACACTCACACATTCGGACCCACTGACAGTTGGTAGGTGAGCTTAGCGTTTATTGCTTCTCAGCGTAGTTGGTATGATTTCATTTTCATGCTTCGCTCGCGGCAACGCGGCGTATGAGTAATGCACGTAGCGCTGACCGGCCACCGCACATAGATTTTTTTTAGCAAATTATCCTTGCGACTTGACATTTGAACCTTAAATTGTGGAAGCATTCCCCTTAGCTGGGGTCTTCCGTTGGACACCCACCTAGCATCAGCAGGCAAGGCGAACGCGCTCGGGAAAACTCCTTGAGCGGCTGTCAGTGCCACAAGAATTAAGTCCCAGTTACACGGGAAAAAATAGTATTTAATAGTATTTAATAGTATTTAATACTTGAAAATAAATTAACATAAAATAAAAATTATAATATCTTTAAAGAATTAAAAGTAAATTATAAGGGATGCAAGAGAGCGAAAGAGAAAGAACGCCTAAGATTGCGCCAAAAAGTATGCTATGTTATTTTTAAAAAATTTTTTGCGTATTTGTTTTGTTTTTTTTTTTTTCGTTGTAAAATTGTTTAGCCTTTTATTTTGTACTACTTAATTTATTAAATCCCAAGTGATTTCTAGTATAACATTTATATGTATATGTACATGTATTAAATGTTAAACTATAGGAATATTTTAAGGACTGCTGTCTAAAAGTAATTTACAAATATTGTAAATATTATATATTTATTGAAATATTTTATTATGAAAATAGTCGGTGTATTCATATGTCTTAGATTTTAAAGTAATCACTTAATAATTTTTCTTTCATTCTAAATGTGTTGTCTTTGGACTGCTAATATTTAAATAATTTAAAGAAACTTTTTTAGAGAAAACTTCTGCATAAATCCCTAAGGTTGAACGAAACCCCACACATAGAAAAATTTATATATAGAGGGATCGTAAGATAGGGTCTGTAAGAACCCTTAATTAACTTTTTAATTAATTAATAAAATGCCAGTTAATAACTAAACACTAACTATCTGTATAAAAAACTCTGAGAGAGTGCTGTATGACAAATGTCAATGTATTTATTGGTTTAGTTTACTTCTTAAGTGTTTAAACTGTATTCAAATATTTTCATTTCAAAACCGGAAGCTATCCCGTTTTACTTTACACATCCCCAACTCTTGGACACCCTTCCCACAATCTTAAAATATAAAAATTTAATGCTCATTTAGTATACAATTTATTCCATGTGCAGGTGGAGGCCGCCCACGTCACGCCTTATGCGGAGAGAGAGCAGCGGAATCGCGGAGGAGGCAACGAAGCTCTGTGGGTGGAAGGGAGGGAAAGGCAACTAAAAACTAGAGTGAAAATAGAAATATAAATGAAAATGAAAATAAAACATTAAGCCCGGGAGTCCGACTAACTTTTGACAGCCTGAAATGGCAGCCCGCTCCGCGTTCCCCGCTCAACGTTTCCCCCTCTCCAGCTGAGCTGAACTTTGTTGATTTTGTTGCTAGCTCTGATTGTGGTTGTAATTTTTGTTGCCGCTCTGTTGCTTATTGTTCTTTCCCCTCTTTTTTAATATATATATTTGTTCTGTTTCCTGATGTTCTTGATTTTCGGCACAAGGTAGAGAGCAAAAAAAGGGTGGTGTTTGGGTTTAACTTTCACTTGATTTGATATATACTTTGCACTTGAATTCTGCGGGCCAGACTTTCTTCGTTGCTTTAGCTCGACGGCGATTACGGCACGGTATTTGTTGTTGTTGCCACAGAATAGGAATTGGCTAGCACGGCGGCAGCCATCGGCTCACGCACACACACACGCTCTCCTCGCGTACACGCTCACGTTCACGTTCACGCACCAGTCGGCGGACAGACAGACAGACAGAATCACACAGACACGAGAAGCGCGCGCGCTTGGCCCTGACGTGCCTCTCGGAGTGTTTGTCCAAAACTGACGACGACTCCGGGACTGCGGACTGCGGACCCGGACTCGGGAGTCCCGCCGCCGTCGTCGTCGTCCTTTTGCCTTCCCTCTAAGCCCCGCCTTCCGCCTGCCTCACTTCGTTTCCCCTTTATCCCGCCCTAGCGGGGGCGGCGCCGTGGCGGTGCGTCGACGTCGACGTCGTATGGTGACAGCGCTGCCAGCGAAGTAACGAGCGTCAAGGATTCGCTTGTGCGCGCGTCTCACGGTTTGCTCTCGATGGGTCCTTGCTTTCTCCCCCTCTCTATTGCTCTCAGGACAATGCCGCTCTCCACAGGGAGCGAGCGAGAGGGAAGGCAGGCTGTGTTGGCACAACAAATCTGCACTGCTTGCTTTGGCCGATTTACCAGGGCTCGAATTACGGATTACGCGCACTGCTTGAATGGGATTTTAACTTGTTTTAGTTTTGATTATTAAATATCTATCAAAATACGTTATATTTACAGTAATTAAAACTTTATATAAAAATCTTCTTTATAAAGACACCTTTTTATTATATTATTCAATTTATAATTCGGGGTACATTAGTTTTAAAAACATAAATTGTTCATTAGGTTTTAATAATAATAATAATGTGTAAATGTCTGAAAAGAACACCGGTCACTGCCTTGTTTTTATATATGCATCAAGTATACGCATCAAGTATAAGCATTAAGATTACGCATTACTCATCGCGTATACATGTTAAGTATACGCACTGTGAATCGGTAAAATGTATAAGTTAAAGAATATATATACTTAAAATAAAAACAAAATAGGTATTTAAACTTGTGTTAGTTTTAAAACAAATACTGCAAGATTTCTTATTTAAGTATACGCATCAAACAAACGTATTAAGTATACAAATATCAAGTAACCGCACTGTGGATCGGAAAAAATGTATAAGTTAAAGAATATATATATTTAAAATAAAGACAAAATAGATATTTAAACTTGCGTTAAAGTTTGTTTTAAAATAAATTCTGGATTTATGCCTTAATTCTTATTTAAGTATTTAAGTATCAAACAACCGCATTAAGTATACGCATATCAACTATACGCATATAAAGTATACGCACTGTTGATCGGTAATATGTAAAAGTTAACAAAATATACCCAAAATAAGACAAAATTAAGATTAAAACTTGACTTAAACTGAGATAAAACAAGACTGCATTTATGCCTATTTTCTAAGGCGAAAAGCTTTTAGCTTTTACATCAACCACTAACGAAAGCTTCAGTGTCCCGCTCACTCGCAGTGATGCTCTTTTTAAATACAATTTTTAACATTTTAAGTCTTTCAGTTCTGCTCCGGTTATCGAATTCGTAAGAATTTACCGATTTCGATTTTGAAATCGCAAAATCTGTGCTCCCGTTCTTTATTTCGTAAGATTTTTGCGATTTGTAAAACGTGCACCTTTGTCTGTCCGATATGAGAAATAAATGCGTTTTTTTATATCAAATTCGATCCTATTTACTATGGGGAAAAATAATTTACCCAGTGGTTTATTGATGTTTATTCCACACCAGTACAAGACCGTTCTGATACGTAGTTATTTTATAAAATTTTGCTTTTTCTGACCACACCTCAGATTTGACAATGAACAACTGAAATGTACAAATGTACGTATATTTTGCAATTAGGAAAACTGAAAATGTAGTTTTTTTTACAATTACAGCGGAAAAAAACATCTGGACCACCGTGGCTACAAAGCTTTTATGAAAAGAAGGCAGATTTCCGCGACCCGAAGAAAAAAAAAAAATATCTGGAGGGAGATTCTGGAGGAAATGGAGTGCACCGGTGTGCACGATTTAGACCCGGGAAAGATTGACAGAAAGTTCCTCAATTTGAAGAAAACATATGAACATCAAAGTAAAAAATAGAATTAAGGGTCAGAGCTCGACCAGGTGGGAGTACTTCGAGGACATGGAGGCTATCTTCGAGGATGACCCCGCCGTGACCGGTGCACGGACGTTGGCGACTAATTTTACGGAGGAGGAGAATGAGGACTAGCTCTTGGAATACACAGAGTATCTGGAAGGGTACTACGACAAAGGATTAGACAGGCCTTCCAGCTCCAACGCCAACTACGATGCGGCTGGCGACGAGGAGACTTTGGACTTCTCTGTGCCTGTCGAGGAACTTCCGGGTCGAAAGAAAGAGGCCCGAAAGCAGAGAAGACAGTACTACAAACTACTACAAAAAAAGCGGCTACAAGGGAAAATGAAAAGTAAACAAAATTATGGAGGAGAGTAACAGAATACAGGCCGAAAGAAATAACTGTAGCAAGCAGCCACACTAATAAGTATAAGAAACAGTCACACTACTTTATACATTTACACACTTATTGTAAAAACACTAATAGATATACACTAAGATAAAAGGACAATCTAAGCATCTCGCTTACTCTAATGTTAAGTTCGTGCTTACGGAACACCACTTTGGGTGTCCCGTTCGCACGATCAGCAGCCGATACTAATACATATGTGCAATAGGCTAAGATGGAATGGAACAACGGAATAAAGAACACTTCGTTTGTGAATAGAGAAGAGAACGGACGCCTTTAATTTATTCTTTTACGCCTCCTATAATCTCAGAAGTGGGATAAACGTGAAATTTTTTTTCATAAACTCAACCTACAGAAAATTAACAACGGCAACCTGAGGAAAAGTCTCAAATGGATTTGATCGGCGCAGACGACTATACAGCAGCAGAACTGCGCAAATGGCTGGAGACCTTAAATATGCAAAAAAGTGGAAATAAGGCCACGCTCGCGGCGCGGTTGAACAGAGTGCCCCCTGAAGCCCGAGGAGTTTGCCCAGCGGTCGATGAATTTCAAGAGGAAAGTGCGAACAACAATTTTGAGCACGACGAAGCCGGAGCGGCAGCCCAAGACGACAACATGGAAACAGCATGCAACGGGATGGAAAATGACGGCGCCGGAGTGGCGCCGACGAATAGCGAACACAACACCAACGATTGCGAATCGGTAAGCGAGGAAATTTCTCCAGAAGTTTCTACGCAGTTAGACGCCATGCGGCGTCAGCTAAAATTGCTCCAATTGGAAAACCAAATTTTGAAATTGGAAGCTTCTCGACGCGATAACAATGCTGCCTATCAAGATCGAGACAATGCTGCCAATCAAGAAGGAAACAAGGTTGCCAGACAAGATCGATACACGTTTGGTGGAGATGCCAGATCGGAGGAACCAGCTGAAAACAAACAATCGTTGTTGGCAATGGCAAAGGAGATGCTTCCGGTATTTGACGGCGCTGCGAACAACAAACTTAACGTCAGTACATGGATCGCACAGCTCAGTGCCGTCACAAAGATGTTCAAGCTAAGCGACGATGTGATTCGCATGTTAATAATGTCGAAACTTAAGGACCATGCCCAAATCTGGTTGCACTCATCAGAACGTTTGCTGACTTTACCAGTTCAAGAATTGATATTTCAACTTGGAGAAGCTTTCCACAGTAAGGAGAGCAAAATAATATCTCGACGCCAATTTCTGGAGCGCAAGTGGAAAGCGTCAGAAGATTTTTCCACATACTTCAAAGAAAAAACATTGCTAGCTACGCAGATTCGGATGGACGACGAGGAGCTAATTGACAACATCATCGAAGGGATTCCCGATTCCCTTCTCCGACCAACAGGCACACATGCACTGCTTCGACTCGTCTGCACAGCTGTTGCAGGCGTTTGCCAAGGTTTCGCTGCGTAGACCGCTACTTTCTTCGTCTGGATATCCCAAAGCTTCGCTCAAGAATGGACCTGGCTCGGTCCCTCCAAAAAGATGCTTCAACTGCAATTCCATTGGGCATTGCGCCGCCGATTGCCGCAAACCCAAACGTGAGTACGGAGCCTGCTACGCATGTGGCAGTAAGGATCATCTGGTTTACAATTGCACCGAGAAGAAGTTCGTGTCCAACAATGAATATGTAAGATCGTTTAAGATTTATTTTAATTCAGATCCTAATCAATGCTTGTTTTTAGAATGCCTAATCGATTCTGGGAGTCCAATTAGTTTCATAAAGATGTCGTACGTTGAAAGCATATTAAAAGAAGAACATATTAAGCTAAATGAAACGATCTCTAATAAATACGTTGGCTTAAACGGTAGCCTTTTAGATATAATTGGAAGAATATCATGTTTTGTTATTATCAATAAAGAAAAGTTCAGTTTTGAGTTATTAATTGTGACAAACAGATCGATGGCATATGGAACAGTTTTGGGAAGAGATTTTATGAACATTTGTAACTTTAAGATTGTTAGAGAAAATGATTGCTCAAATGATAGAAACTTAGAAAATGATTGCTCAAATGATAGAAACTTAGAAAATGATTGCTCAAATGATAGAAACTTAGAAAATGATTTCTCAAATGATAGAAATTCAGAAAATGATTGCTCAAATGTTAGAAATTCGGAAAATGATTGCTCAAATGTTAGAAATTCCGAAAATGATTGCTCAAATGTTAGAAATTCGAAAAATTATTGTTTAAATTATAGAAATTCGAAAAATTATTGCTTAAATTATAGAAATTCAGAAAATTATAGCTCAAATAATAGAAATTCAAAATATTATGATTCAAACGTAAGAAAGTCGGAAAATGATTGCTTAAATGATAGAAATTCGGAAAATTATTGCTCAAATGACAAAAATTCGGAAAATTATGGATCAAATGACAGAAATTCAAAAAATTATTGTTCAAATGTTAGAAAGTCAAGAAATTATTATATAAATGATAGAAATACTAGAAATGATGCGATACGCGAAGATGACAAAGTACGAAATAATAATTACAAATTTAAAGATAAGGAATATGTCAAATTGGAACAAATTTTTAACCGAATTAGCGCTAAGCCACACTGTTACGAACGAAATTATGGAAATGAAAACAAGAGTAGTCCTTATGACGATAATTTTGAGTCAGAAATATTATCAATAGAATACCCCGATCCAGCTGAATGCACTCAGCTTAACATAAACGAGAAGTGTGAAATTAACTTAAGAAACCGATTGATAGACATTTTTGTTAATTTTATGTAAAAGCGAAACGTCCAGAAATCCCATCAGTAAAGTGGGAAATGAAACTTAATTTTGACAATACGAAACCATTTAATTATCCCCCAAGACGATTATCATACGCAGAGAAAAGTCAAGTTCAGAAGTTGTTGGACGATTATTTAAAAGATGGTATTATACGTGCAAGCGAGTCCGAGTATGCATCACCAATTGTTCTAGTCAAAAAAAAGTCAGGAGAGTTAAGAATGTGCGTTGACTATAGAACTCTTAACAAAAATATGCTAAAAGACAACTACCCTACGCCATTAATAGACGACCTTATTAATAAACTTTCCGAAAAAGTCCTTTTTACCAAATTAGATCTCAGAAACGGGTTTTTTCACGTGCACATGCACGAGGACTCAATCAAATATACCGCGTTTACTACTCCAATGGGACAGTACGAGTGGCTTAGAATGCCGTTCGGGTTACGAAACGCTCCTGCAGTTTTTCAGAGATTTGTAAATAGAATTTTCGCGGACTTAGTAAAAGAAGACAAAGTTCTCATCTATATGGATGATATTTTGATAGCAACAAAAGATAGCAAAAGTCATATAGAAATATTATCAGAAGTATTTAAGCGATTAGTGGACAACAAGTTGGAATTAAGAATAGATAAATGTGAGTTCCTATAAAGTGAAATAAAGTATTTAGGATACGTGATATCAGGAGAGGGTATCAAACCAGACTCGAAAGGAATGCAAGCAGTAAAAGATTTTCCAGTACCTACAAAATCTCATGAAGTTCAGAGCTTTCTTGGATTATGTTCCTTTTTTAGACGATTTGTTGAAGATTTTTCAACAAAAGCAAAGCCCCTTTACGATCTTGTACGAAAAGATAGAAAATTTGATTTCGGTGTGACAGAATTAGAGTGCTTTGAAACATTAAAAAGAAATCTTCTAGAAGCCCCTATTTTAGCATTATACAACCCAACAGATCCAACGGAATTGCATTGCGATGCTAGCGCATTAGGGTTCGGTTCTATTCTTATGCAGAAAAAGAAAGACAATAAGTTTCACCCGGTATTTTACTTCTCGAAACGAACGACTGATGTAGAAGCTAAATACCACAGTTTCGAATTAGAAACACTCGCTGTGGTTTACTCTTTGCAACGTTTTAGGATTTATCTTCAAGGAATAGAGTTCAAAATAGTCACAGATTGTAATGCTTTTACTCTAGCATTAAATAAAAAAGAATTAAGTCCAAGAATAGCCAGGTGGGCGCTGTTTTTGCAAGATTATGATTACATTTTAGAACATAGGGCTGGTAAACGTATGCAGCACGTAGATGCACTTAGTAGAAATACACATATACTAACAATCGATTGTAACTCATTTGAGGAAAACTTAATTATCTGTCAAAGCAGAGACGAGAAGATCAAAAGTATAGCTAAGCAACTTCAACGGTCAGAGCTCAAAGATTATGAAATGCGTAATGGAATAATTTATCGGAAGAAGGATAAAGAAATTATCTTATTTTATGTACCGAGTGAAATGGAAAGCCATGTTCTGTTTAATTATCATGACCAGTTAGGACACGTTGGCATAGACAAAATGGTAGAAGTGATCTCAAAAAGTTACTGGTTTCCCAAAGTAAGAGAAAAATGCAAGATACATATTAGAAATTGTCTTAAATGCATAGCTTATTCTGAAAAGTCTGGAAAAGAAGAGGGGTTCCTTCACAACATTCCCAAAGTAAATATTCCATTTGATGTACTACACATAGACCATTATGGTCCAGTCGATAAAAGTAGATCGAACAAACACATATTAGTAGTTATAGACGCCTTTACAAAGTTCGTAAGACTCTATCCTGCAAAAACAACAAAATCAAAGGAAGCAATAGTAGCATTGAAGGATTATTTTAGGGCCTACAGTAGGCCAAAATGTATTATTTCGGACCGAGGGACATGTTTTACCTCTGGGGAATTTCAGGATTTCTTAGAACAAAATGAAGTAAAGCACATTAAGATAGCTACCGGATCCCCACAGGCGAATGGACAGGTTGAAAGGGTAAACAGAAGCATAGGTCCTATTATCGCTAAGTTAACTGAGCCAGACAAAGGACAGCACTGGGACACGGTATTAGAAACGGTCGAGTTCGCTCTAAATAATACAATGCAAAGATCAATTAACCAACATCCAAGTCAAGTTCTATTTGGAGTATCTCAAAAAAAGTGAAGATATAAATTTAGGAAAAATTAGAGAAGAAGCTAGTAAAAACATTGAAAAATTACAAGAATACAACAAGCTACGAACAGACTCTAAACGAAAGGATCCTTATAAGTATGAAAAAGAAGATTTGGTGATGATAAAGAACTTTGACTCGCACATAGGTGTATCTAAAAAATTAATCCCTAAGTTCAAGGGACCATATAGAATAACAAAAGTACTGCATAACGATAGATACGTCGTGGAGGATGTTGAAGGTTTCCAACAGTCTAGACTTCCATACAAGGGAGTTTGGGCAGTAGCAAACATGCGCCCATGGATAAACAAAAGCCAAATTCAAATACGATGAGATCAGGAGCTCTCCGGTCAGGATGGCCGATTGTAGCAAGCAGCCACACTAATAAGTATAAGAAACAGTCACACTACTTTATACATTTACACACTTATTGTAAAAACACTAATAGATATACACTAAGATAAAAGGACAATCTAAGCATCTCGCTTACTCTAATGTTAAGTTCGTGCTTACGGAACACCACTTTGGGTGTCCCGTTCGCACGATCAGCAGCCGATACTAATACATATGTGCAATAGGCTAAGATGGAATGGAACAACGGAATAAAGAACACTTCGTTTGTGAATAGAGAAGAGAACGGACGCCTTTAATTTATTCTTTTACGCCTTCTACATAACTTACTAAAAAAACTTTTAATTAAAATGGACAAAAACTAATATAAAATAATTTAAGTTTAATATTTAAGATCGATATAATAGTTTAAATTAAAATATTAAATTATTAAATAATTTATTGCTTAATTTAAGATTACTTTTATTGTGTCTCTTTTTATCGATTCTTGAAAACTCGGAGTCTTTTGAATTATTACAAGATGGAACTTCATCTTCATCTACCAATAAAATTTTGCAACATACATGACGCCATAATGATATAGTTCCCAAAACTTGGACACTGAACATCTAAATACTTCAGTCTTCGAAATTTGCCTTTGAGCAAACCAAATGCTTGTTCAATTATAGAACGTATTGAAGAACACTTTACTTTATATCTAGTTTGGGCTACACTTAAATGTCCATTATCCCTATAGGGTGTCAATAAAAATCTGCTTAACGGATAGGCAGAATCACCTATGAGGTGCCTATCCGCAGATAAGAGCGGATTTCATCATCTGCAAGTTTTGCAAATATAGGGGACGATTTAAACACACGAGCATCGTGCATTTAAATTATTAAATCTATCGCCTAAGGCCATGAAGGATTCGTGTTTGGACGGTAGCCAAATCGTGAAAAGAAGATCTTTTAAAGAGACACGGTGGCGATTGGTTCCTTTAATGCTGCCGCTTTGGGTGCTACTGCAAAAAGAAGCATCTGTAAAAGAAAAATATTAAAATAAAGATATAGAGCTTAGCACTTATACTTCTTACCTCAAAAATGGGTCGGGACATTCTAAGATGTTCTTTAAATTGGTCAAAGGGGTAGTTCTCGGCAGTCGCTTCATAAAAAAATTAGATTTAATGTGCTGCCGCCTGTTCCTTAAAAAGGCGGGTTGTCAAATGTAGCACTGCACACTGCATTTGTTGCCACGTTAAAATTAAACAATTCTTCAAGAATAATCAGGGATGCCATTGAATTCATTATTAACAATTTATTTTTCCTTTGTTTACGCTCTTCTTCTTTTCTTTATTTTATCGATATAGCAACCATCGATATAATCCATCAGTAACGCGAAAAGGTAGCGTACTAATAACTAATTTAAAAAAAAATAACTAAAGATGCAATTTATTTCATGACAAATAATTCATATTTCCTTTGTTTACATTCTTAAATTTTATTTTTATTTTTAGCGATTCAACTATCATTGATATAATCCATCAGTAATGCGAAAAGGTAGCGTACTATTTTTACGCTACTATTTTGGTGATCATGATGGAAGAAATCTTGCATAAGGATCACTTCTCATACGCGTTGAGCAGAACTATCGATAGAAATTTATTAGTAATCAGTGATAATGTTTCAGGGGATATCACAAATCAAATGTAACATTCTGATAACAAAACGATAGCAAACTTTAAGCGAAATCTGGAGCAGCTAAAAACTAATTCAAACGATTTCGCCCAAATCGAAAACAAAAAAAAAACAATAACCGGAGCAGACCTGATTAATCAGAATATAAATTAGTCTTAATTAACTTAACCCTTTCATGCCCGTTGTTGCATATACGCAACATTGTGTTTATGAGCTTCTAACTACCGTAATTTTAAATTTTTTGTTGTGAAACTTTCGCAGAAATAAAGCTTCATGTGTTGAGTGAGCTTTCAACTAATTGTTCGGTAGTCAGCTGCACACGCGTTCAGTTTGTAGCTATTCTCTTGAGAGCGTAGTTGAAAAATTTATTGTGCAAAAAAAAGTGTTTTTAAAAAAGTGCTAAAAAACATTATAATAATTACTTCAACCTAAAATCAAGTTCAGCAACTAAATTATGAAAGGTAAGTGAGTATTTAAAAAAAATCCCGCATGAATATATTATGTGGTTTGTTTGCAATAATTTTGTAAATGTAGTTTGCGTATATGGAACATTGGTCATTTGTGGTAATTTTTGAAAAATAAAATTTTTTTTGTATGCAGATTCTAAAATGCGTCCAAAGGGTCTGACTTAAGCTGACATTGAAAAAATAGCCAACATAGATTGGGATGATTCGGCTGATGAGGAAAATGAAGAAGAAGAAGATCGAAATATGGACGAAATTATAGAAGAAACTTTGAAAAATTTGGATAACAGAGCTGAAAATGTGGAAGTTGGTTTGATTGACCAACTTATAGGAAGCGAACATGATGGCCATTCGGATGAAGATGAAAACGTTGTACAGGAGGTGGTGGAAAAAATTGATTTGAAGAGTTTGAAGTGGAGGAGTGCTGAGTCGTGGGTTCTCAACCCGGCCCACTGACACGCGTAACAGAAAAAAATTTGTTTTGAACATTCACGTTCGACAGCACTACACACTGCACAGTTTGTTTACAATCACATTTAAACAATCCTAACAAATCTACACACACAGTCAGCTTTTCGGGACTCCTGCTGTTCTTGGAGCCCGCCTGCCTTCCCTCCCTACCTTAGCAGTCCGCTGACGGAAATATTGCAGCTGCCCCTAATTTTAATCACACATTCTCACCGCCTCAGATCCATCCCACTTCCCATTTCAAAGATTTATTTCATATTCGTTTTTTTTTTTTTTTATATAATTTCCCATTATAATATATAATCTTCCTTTACCACATTATTGCGTTTTCGTGGAGACACCTAACTTTAATTTTTTTTTTATATTTAAAACACAAACAAAACCAACAATTAAATTCCCACACATAATTAACGAAATTCTTTTTCCTACCCGTATGAGCGCTCAGAAGGGGACTTTTCGTCTGGGGAAACATTAACAAATAAACAGCAAAAAAAATTAGGTTTCCACCGAATAAGGAACACAATATATATAATTAAATAATAATAACAATATAAATAAATATAGGGGAGGAATTGAAATAAATAAATAAATATATAAATAAATAAACAACAAAATTTAAAAAAAACTCGACAGATTAAAAAAGATTTTAAATAACTAGCACAAACAAATCTGAATAACAACAAAATAAATACATTAAAATAAATATATAAAAAAAATCTCAAGACTGAAGTCTTCGGTGGCTCCCGTTGCCGCCTCTTGGAAGGCGTGTCGGTCCTCCGAATGGTCTTGGCCTGGCTTGTCTTTGGCCACGGTGGGGTTATCGCACCTACTAGTATGGCCGATTTCATTACATTAAAAATTGCCAGTCAAAAAAACGTGTGACAGGCGGAAATACCATATTGGCCAGTTGCGCCGAGAACTTAAAAAAAATTTATAGGCAAGCGACGAAT
Organism: Drosophila jambulina; assembly: GCA_018152175.1. Lineage (NCBI taxonomy): Eukaryota > Metazoa > Arthropoda > Insecta > Diptera > Drosophilidae > Drosophila > Drosophila jambulina. The sequence goes on along the minus strand of JAECXH010000012.1, from coordinate 7,063,882 downwards.
AATTTGACCAGTTGCGCCATGCAACAATATATTGGCCCGTTGCGCCGAGAACTCCACAAAAAAAAAGTTGCGCCAGGCCTAGAATTTGGCCTGGCGATTCCTCTTGGATCGCCTGGGTCAGGTCGGCTTCTATAAAAAAAAATTTAACCTTTACGTCCTAAATCTGTCTGCCCTAACCTGTCCCTAACCTCTCACCTGATTTGTTTGCCGATCCGACTTCCCAGGTTCTCCTCCGAGTTTTCTTGACGAACACACATTTTTGCCCTTTTTTAATAGGCCACTACACTGGAGGGCGGCCCTCACGATTTATATCATTTTACGTGTTTTACTCGCGTTTAAACTCGCGGGCCGCTATACCGCACTGTTGCTCGTTTAAAATTTCTCTACGTTCGATCACGGGAGAGAGGGAAGTCCGAGAACATACGTTTTCCGTTATTCTCTTCCTTCTCCTTTATCGGGTGAACGAACCTCTTTTCGCCTACTTCCCCTAGGTTGGCAGCCCATTATCCAGCCATCGATATGTTCTTGTGGCTATAGCTCGGACACCTCACCACAAACAACCTATCGATAGGACGGACACAACACCACACTGACATTGGTCGACGTAAACAAAGAAACAATGGCAGTGGAAAATGTCCAGATTTTCGGTTGCAACAAATAGGGCAAGTTTGGTGTACTGAATCAGCGCAGGACCTCAGCCTTGTAAAGCGCCCAACGCGGGAGACCACCCTCTAACACCCTGAGACTAAGAAGCCGCTTGTACCCGGTTAAGGCCCTGTTAGCTGGAAACTCGAGATAAGTACACCCACAACAACACTAACTTAAATAATAAATATATTAATATCACCCTACATACTAAAGAACAAAATAAAAAACTACACCAAAAAGAATAAATGATCCACAGCAAAAAGGTAAACAAATACGTACATACAATGTACCCTTTTATTTAAATCTTTCTCAATTCTCTTGCAGATGGATGATGAGAAGTTTCTTTGGCGTTGAGTGTGTGTGTGACATACATATAATTAACTGACTGTAACGTGCTACGTAAGAAAGCAAAACAAAACTAATAATTATTTGGCACAGTCGACTATTCGAAACGTTTTTTATAAAAGACGTTTGATAGTCAAGTTTGCCAAAAATTCAAAACACAAAACATAACTAATTTCTTTTCGTTTTCCCTTAGGTGCAGTGGACAAGAACAGTCAAGTTAGCAAAAGTCTACTTTTTTTTGCTTTTTAATACCTTAACTTCCGAGTGATTTTTTGAAATGAGCAATTGCTTCAGCTTTTGCTTCTGAATTTGTTCTGAAGTCAGAATCAAAGCATAGTCAAAAATCAAAAAGCAACAAAAATCATCAAACAGCTGCAGTCGCCTGTTTCATATTTTTGCTTTCTGCTTTGCTGTTGCTTTTTTCGTAAACGTAAGTTGGCGCTGAAGCAAACTACAACTTTCGGAAGTCGTCGAAAGTAACAGTCGAAAAAGTCGATACATTCGACTTTTGACTATTTTTGATGAATAATATGCCTTTAAGGGGGTCATCCCGTATGAAGTCCTGTATTTTAAGATTTTTTTATAAATGACACATGACAAGACTGCAGACTGATAGTGGGAATTCTCACAGGTCACTGCCTGGCTGCGGCGCATACAGTCAAGCTAGGCATCACGGACAATGCCAAATGCCGGAAATGTGATGAATCCGAGGCTACCGAAACCTTGGAGCATCTCATTTGTAAATGCCCGGCCCTAGCTACGGCAAGGATAAGATACCTGGGTGCTCCAATTCTGGCATCACTAGAAGATGCCTCCAAGAGGAGGCCGGGTGAATTACTTGCTTCGCGAAACACACCGTGATCCTCAAGGACTTTGATAACCGCGTTAACACTCTCTAGGTCCACTTATTAAATTCCGGACAGCTACGGGCCACATTGGTCTATGCGCAGCCCCGTGAGGGCCATCCGGCTTAACCTAACATAACCTATAAATGATATATAAATTGTCTTGCATCGTTTATAGTTATTTTATTAGTTAATTTATATGTTCTTCCGTTTCAAAAAGTGGCAAGGTATCAATGGCTGTGTCCAAAATGCTGGGGTTCAATTTGACAATTGTTTAACAATATGTTTTCAAGAACATCCTGGCTTAAGCGATTCCGATAGTCGGTAAGCACCAGTCTCAGCGTGGAGAATGCACATTCAATCGACACCTGTTAAAAAAAATAAATAAATAAGAAAACTTAAGTTATTTGTAACTACTGGTCCGTATACTGTTTACCTTTCCAATAGGACGGAACGTCTATGTCACTCCTTTGATGGGAATGTTAGAGATTTTCAATTTTTGTTTAAACGCCTTGCGACAAAAATCAAAAGTAGTAATAAGTCGAATGTATCGACTTATTCGACTGTGACTTTCTACGACTTCCGAAAGTTGTAGTTTGCTTCAGCGCCAACTTACGTTTACGAAAAAAGCAACAGCAAAGCAGAAAGCAAAAAATATGAAACAGGCGACTGCAGCTGATTTTTGATTTTTGTTGCTTTTTGATTTTTGACTATGCTTTGACTGTGACTTCTGATTTGTTCAGAAGCAAAAGCAGAAGCAAAATCATTTGAAATGAAACTTACTTCAGTTTTTTAAACACTGCTAATTATTTACATCTATACACTAACTAATATATACATACCTTGTGAGGCCCGGATCGGGTCCTCACACCCCAACCCTACTTCGGGGGTGGTGGCGGATGCGGACGTATCCACCGCGTTGGGATGTCTGTACCCGGTACCTCGTGTCTCCCACGTCGACGAGAAAACGTGCGTTGGCTCTCCCCTTCTGGAGGCGGTGCTGGATCTCGACGTGCAGTGCAAAAGGGAGTCGTTCCAGGGGCGTGTCCCAGCCTGGAGGAGTGGGGACGAGGACGAGATCCGACTCGGACTCGAGGAAGGCCTGGATGTCTACCATCCTCTCCTCCTCCGTCAGGTCCTTGCACCTGGAGGGGCTGATCGGTGACTCGGCGTGGTCCTCGGCCCTGGGGCCCACGTGTTCGGGCTGTGTGGGTGCTGCGAGCGGCCGTGCTCCCTCGGGAGTCCTATCTGGGGTCGACGGGGAAGGCTGGAACTCGCTCCGGTGTGGGTTTGGCTCCATCGTCGTTGTTTTGTTTGTTTTCTTTTCGTTGGCTTCGCTGGTGTTTTCCTATTGTGCAGTTTTCACCGATTTCGATCGATTACCCGATATCCTGGGTTTATCGGGGCGGTCTTGTGCCCTCGATCGGTCCGGCAACCCTATCCGATAATGGTGCCAGGATGGGTTGATCTGGGAACTCTGTTCTGCTCGTTTTATACTGATTTCCCACAGAGTCCATCAGTGTGAAACAGTTGGGATTTATAGCCAGATGCGAAACTCGTGTTCCCATAGAGCACATCTGCATCAACCGTCGGATAACAGCTGATCGGAACAGCTTTGTGTCCTTCAAAACGTAAACAAAGGTTGGGAAATAAGTAAATATGGAAGATTTACCAACTATTTTGACTGTTGTAGAGCAAAAAAACCTCAAACTCCATTAAAGGTTTTTATTATTTATTTATTTTATTTATATAAGAACTGCCATTTGGGCAATATTGCCTCATTTATAACCCATAAAAGACCCTATAAAAGGATTAGGTTGCCATATTCGATAGCTAACAATCGATTGATGACAATTAATTTATATCGATTAACCGGCGAATAAGAAAATTGATCGATCGCTGTTGCAAAAGCTCCTCTACATTTTGCAATGAAAAAAGTACATTTTCGTTGTGAATGATGCCGAGAAGAAGAAGAATTCAGAGTTGCATCGAAAAACTATTGTATAACTATCAGCAAAAAACATACATCAAATTCTGATGGACAACTGATGGAGAACAAAATGAGAAATTTTGGAACGGGTAAACCTTATGGACCGTCAGTTCAACTGATGGAAAATAGCCAGATGTACTCCTGTGGGAAGACCCTATAAAAGGATTAGGTTGCCATATTCGATAGCTAACAATCGATTGATGACAATTAATTTATATCGATTAACCGGCGAATAAGAAAATTGATCGATCGCTGTTGCAAAAGCTCCTCTACATTTTGCAATGCAAAAGTACATTTTCGTTGTGAATGATGCCGAGAAGAAGAAGAATTCAGAGTTGCATCGAAAAACTATTGTATAACTATCAGCAAAAAACATACATCAAATTCTGATGGACAACTGATGGAGAACAAAATGAGAAATTTTGAAACGGGTAAACCTTATGGACCGTCAGTTCAACTGATGGAAGACCCTATAAAAGGATTAGGTTGCCATATTCGATAGCTAACAATCGATTGATGACAATTAATTTATATCGATTAACCGGCGAATAAGAAAATTGATCGATCGCTGTTGCCAAAGCTCCTCTACATTTTGCAATGAAAAAAGTACATTTTCGTTGTGAATGATGCCGAGAAGAAGAAGAATTCAGAGTTGCATCGAAAAACTATTGTATAACTATCAGCAAAAAACATACATCAAATTCTGATGGACAACTGATGGAGAACAAAATGAGAAATTTTGGAACGGGTAAACCTTATGGACCTTTAGTTCAACTGATGGAAAATAGCCAGATGTACTCCTGTGGGAAGACCCTATAAAAGGATTAGGTTGCCATATTCGATAGCTTACAATCGATTGATGACAATTAATTTATATCGATTAACCGGCGAATAAGAAAATTGATCGATCGCTGTTGCTAAAGCTCCTCTACATTGTGCAAAAAAAAAATCACCTCTACTGAAATAAAAAAAGGAAGCTAAAGGTAGCTAAATTGAAAAACTTTAAATTAGAGCAACCCGAACAGAAGAAGTTATTGTGCATCGAAAAATGCCAGCTGTAAGTAAAATAAAACCACACCCTCAGTATAGTTTTTTTTTTTTTCGCGCGGGTCCCATCGATTCCCACCTCTCGCCCAACCGACCGAGAGGCGCAGCCGTGTGACGTACGGCACGAACGCGTTCTTGATAGACGCGTGAGAAGAGGAAAGTATAAAAGAACGAGGAATATTTAATATTGCTAAGGTGCTAAATTACGGGCTAATTCTACAAGCAAAGTAGTTTTAAGTTTAGGAAGACTATCACTACTAGCAATATAGTCATAGAGGCGGTTGTAATCGGTGCATAAAACCCCAAAGGGCTCATGCATTTCATACTCCCTCCTGCAGTGACCAATTACTAAGGGGATACAGGATCTGCAAGTTAGTCTGGGAACATGGAAATTGAGTTGGCCTAGCAGGTAGGGACTCTCCACGTCCCCATGAATAAGCTTATGTAGAAAGACGACACCAAGCATCGTTCTACGGTTCGCTAGGGAGGGAAGGTTAATTAATAGAAGTCTACTAGAGTAAGACGGTAATCTCAGGTTTGCATCCCAGGTTAAGCCCCGTAGGGCGAAAAGCAAAAAGTTTTTTTGAACAGATTCAATGCGGTTAATATGGACTCCAAAACTAGGACTCCAAACGCAAGAGCCATATTCCAAAATGGGCCGAACTAACGAAACAAGAAGGCTCTTAGTTACATAAGGGGAATCGAATTCCTTCGACCACCTTTTAATGAATCAAAGCATGCCTCTGGCTTTGTTAACCATGCAGGAAATGTGTTCAGAGAACGAAAGTTTGGGATCAAGGCGGACTCCGAGATCATCGACAAGAGTTATTCTTTCCAAAGAGCAGTCATTGAGCATATAAGTGGCATACTGGGGAGTGACACGCGAAAATGTCATCAGTTTGCACTTGGAGCTGTTGAGATGTAATAGGTTAGCACGACACCATGCTTGAAAATTATTAAGATCCGATTGTAAATCTGACTGGCATGAGCTGTCCTTATACTGCACACATAGTTTAACGTCGTCAGAGTTGGTTAAAACTAGCGGAAGGTCATTAATAAACAATGAAAATAGCAGTGGGCCTAGGTGGCTACCTTGTGGGACGCCAGATGTGACACTGAGGAATTTGGAGAGAGCATTTTTAAACAGAACTTTTTGAGTCCTGTCAGACAAATAACTCAAAATCCATTTAAGAAGATCAACAGGGAACCCAATTAAGTCGAGCTTCCTTACAAGAAGAGAATGATTAACCGAGTCAAAAGCTTTACTAAAGTCCGTGTAAATCACATCGGTTTGAAAGTTGCGTTGGAACCCTCTAATAACAAATGAGGTAAGTTCCAAGAGATTTGTAGTGGTTGACCTTCGCCTCATAAAACCATGCTGACATGGAGAAATTACGGATCTGCACAAATGCTGCAAGTGTGGAGTTATTACATTCTCGAAGAGTTTCGGAATGGCTGACAACTTAGAGATACCCCTACACAGAAAAAATTCCTGCAGTAAATTCAATCAAAACTGCAGTCAAATGTCCTCAACCCAACAGTTTGGGTTGAATTTACTGTGAGCTACTGTGTAACTACGTAACGCATTACGGATTATGACTGCTCTACAGTAGATCCAACTACGATTCTACAGTCCAAATGCCTCAACCAATGAAAAATAGTAAATACAGTACCTCACAGTTTTACTGTGAAAACTGCAATTACTGCCACGACTACAGTCACAGTTTTACTGTGAAAACTGCAGATTACAGCCCCGACTACAGTGTACAGTACAGAAACGATGAATCTGTGTAATTACAGTTCAAATTACCACCAAATAAAACCAGAAAGTATTAAAAAAAGATTTAATATATATTTATAATTTCTTATTTTAATTACATTATCTTTCTATTTTGTTCATTCCAACAGATTCTTGCGGATTAATATCTTTTAGCCCAATCTCCGATCTTTAAAGAGAAATGCTGAATCGGTCTCATTAGTTTCCTTTAAAAGTTCGATAGTGATACCTTCGAATAGATAAAGAATAAAGAAATATAAAAGATATTATAATAACATAGTACATATATATGTGTGTATGTATGTATGTGTATAAATGCAACATTTGCTAAATGCACGTCTTAATCATTTAAATTGTCCTGTTTGCTACTTACCAAGAAATGTATGAAACAGTTCGCCAAAGACCCATTCCACAAGCAATTGTTCGAGATTGTCTTCTTCATTGGTGTTACTCCTAATTTACACAACTATTTTTCACTTTATTTTTTCATTAAACTTTTACTTTGCTTTTGACACATGATACAATCATACTACGATTGACAAATATAAAACGGGGAAAAGTGTGCCCGAATTCGTTTTTCCATGGAAACCTTTACAAAAACACCAATATAGACTAAAAATAGACTATAATGTGTTTCAGTCGTTCACATTTCTCAAAGCCAACAACAAAAAACTCACATAACATTTTACGTAAGAGTCACTGTAGTTGGCAGTCACGACAGTTTTGTACAGTCAGAAAATCCAACAACAAAATACATTGACTGCAGCTTTACTGTAATTCAACCCAAAAAAATTGTTAATTCAACCCACGAGAATTTTTTCTGTGTAAGTTAACTATATGTGTTTTATTTATAAAATCAGGTAAACTTACGAGTCGAAGGTCGCTAATAAATCCTCAGGTATTGACATCAGATTACAACTTACAGTCCTTAGACGGAGACTAGTCCGAGATCGCTTCTGTTTTTCTTTCTGCATGTCTATATCCACATTAAAACGTATATATTTTATAAAGATTTTATTCATGATCTACTACGACCCTCGTGGAAAGACTTACAGTAACCTGGAGATTGTCTACGTGGTTTCAAGATCCTTGTTTTTGGCGAAGGCAAACATTTTGCCTGGCGCCGTCTTAGAGGCATCTTCTAGTGATGGGCATTTGAACGTCCAGGTATCTTATTCTTCTGCAATTTTTTTCGGGAAGATGCAACACTTAGTGGCCGAGTCTTTCATGGAGCTCTTTGCACATGATTTATGATATGTTGCAGGTTGTGCTCATATCGTCTGCACAGGCAGACATCGTTGGGGGGTTTCCCCTCGAATCCTTTGATCAGGTCATTGGGGTGAGAGGACCCCACCTTGCGGCGTGCTTCTGTGCGATCCTGGTGCTCCGATCGAATTTTGCCCTTCAACAACTGAGAAGACTTCTTATCCAGATGGCGTCTGTTGAATTTATTTATTTATTTATTAATTTATTCATTTATTACTAAAAAAGCAAATATCTTACCACTGCCCGAATAAAAAGTGTTTTTAAAGAATGCCCCGGATATGTCCATGAGCGAATCCCTTGTCTTGTCCAATGATTTCTCCTTGGTCTAGACATGCTGGTGGGTTGAAGTCCTAAAGTCCAGCAGCTTTTCTTGCATCTTGAGTAAGAATGAGGCGAGGCTTATCGGTCTGTAAACCTTGGGGCTCACATGGCTGCACTCTCCAGCCTTTGACAGGAGCACAATCCGGGAGGTCCTCCAATGGGTCGGGACACAGCCCGTGCCCAGGAAATTTATATATTTTGCGCAGAACCGTGGTGTGATCACTTCTTTGGTCACCTGTAGCATGGCTGGGAATATTCCATCTAGTCGCGGTGCTTTTATCCCCGCAAAGAAGTCTATGGCCCAGTGGATTCTTCTCAAGGATATTAGATCTGTTGGAAGATGGCCTACTCCAGCTGCTAGACCCTGGTGAGCTTAACCAACGGCAACCTCTGTGCATTCTGCAATAATTCTCTCAGGGCCTCTTTGCTCGCCTCAGTCCATCGCCTCGTTTGAGCTGGCTCTGTGTGGAATTGCTTCGATAGCAACTTCCGGAGTCTAGCTGTTCCTGGGGAGCAGAAGTTTTCTCCACGCTCCCACACGTCATGGTGGCGTCTGAATCCGCCAGCAGTTTCTGGTCTTTCAAGCTGGTTTTTAACAGGCTCCTGAGTTCCTCCAGAGTGGCTGTCCTGTAGCAGGAAGCTGCCAGAAAGCGCTACTTCTCGCTTTCTAGCATCAGCTCAGTCAGTTGATCAGAGTTCTAATGAAAGGGAAAGGTTAGCAGGAGTATGAGTACGGCTGTGCTGTTCATACTTACCTATAGTGTAGTATGAGGACGTCATTGCCCTAGGCAATACACTACTCCTGGACCAAAGCAAAGCCAAAGGATCCTTGCTCCATGGCAACGAGGAGTGTCATGGCTGATGAGCTGCAGAACCCTCAGAGTCATGTGTACATTATCCACCTCCCAACGAGTTGACTATGATTGTAAGGTCACCTGCCAGAAACCTGACTTAAAAACTTATTTTCCCTGGAATCTTTGCTTGACTTTGTTAAAACGGAGTATGACAGCCCATACAAACTACTGATGAATTTAACATGGGCATGTCCTAGGCTGTCATGAACACAAATTCATCAACTTTTAATCACTTTTTCATCAACACTTTTGACCAAAAATTCATCAACACTTATACCAAAAATTCATCAACAATTTGATGATGAATTCATCAACACTTTGTTGATGAATTGTTGATGAATTCATCAACACTTTGTTGTGTGTAGTTTGTAGTGTTTGTAGTTTTTAATTTTATGTTTTGGGTTTTCTTCACATTAAACAATTAATTTCACAGCTATCCATTTAATACCCAATTTTTTTATATAATTTCACTGTTATAAAAATATGGTGTACTGCTGTAGAAATAACCCTCTCGCGATAATGGGAACTTGTTAAAACATTTTAATTTCTTTCACTTTTGTCGACCACAAAGTATTGCTCCTCACTCCTTCAAAAGATACAACGCAAATAAAAAACGCTCACCCCGCTCATATTTTTGAGAGAGGGAGAGTTCAAGAGAGCAAGAGCCAACATGCCGTTTTTTTTGATGAATTACTGATTAATTTAGACCATTTTGTCATCATCTTTTCATCAACAACTTTTAATCATTCTGTCATCAACCTTTTTTGCGAAGAGAGAGAAATGAGAGCGCGAGAGAGTCGGGTTTGACACGATGGTCGAATGAGAGCGTCGGCTCGGTAGAAATCGACGTCGGCTGTTGATGAATCGTTGATTACAGAGGCCTATTGATGACAAGTGGTACTGCAGGGCTCAAACTTATATACATATAGTAATACATAAAGAATTTACTTACTTAGTTTTTGAAGCGCTTTACTGGTAACATTAACAATCTAATTGGCAATTATTGAGGATTTTCCCAAAAACTAATTCAAAATGGCGACTAGCGACTTGCAACCTAGCTGGGAAATTTCCATCACCAAAGGGTGGAATCCGATGCAGTTCGAATCGAATTATTTGCACTGGCCCAGCCATCGATTCCAAGGGTAAATCAGCGACTGACTTCCCGAACAGCATCCAAATTTACATAGCAAAAAATAGAAAGCTTATAAGTTAATAAATATTAACTAGATCAAAACCGCTTCGGTGCAAGATGATAAACTTTTCATATTAATATTACAATTTAAAACAACTGCTGCAACATTCCTGTACAACTTAACGGAATATTTTTGAATTAACTTATAAATGGCTCTTTAATTTTAAATGAATAATGTCCAAGTTTTTTAGGTTGATTTTCAATGCTGAGTAGACTTTGATTAAAAGATAAGAGGAAATTAAATTAATTAAGAGAAACTGTAACATTTGGTCATTTTTCAGATTTCTTTCTATACTTAATAATAATTATTGATATAATTCTACAAAATGGCAGACTTATGGACTATACCTAGCCTTGAAGACTTGGATTTTTAGAAAATAACGCTTCAATTCTCACCCCCTTAAGAATAATAAAACTTGTCTTTACTAACAACCATTAGGTTCAGTCGGAAGATAATTTCATGTTGATTCATACAAAAATGACCTCGAGCCGGCTTTACAAAATATTCTATTAATTAGAAAGGTCGCCAAAAACAACAATTGTATTTATGAATATGATTTAGAGGCCAATAAAAATATTTTTTACTATTGAAACTAATTTTGAAGGTGTTAACATTTAGCATTCACTGTTAGCATTAAGTTTTACCATTTAGTATTTAGCATTTAAAGTTAATTTTTCTATTCCTATTTCCTATTCCTATACTATATAAATTGGGAGAGAAAACTAGGATGAAGAAAAAAAAATCAAATGATCACAGAAAAAACACGTTGCAAAATAAGAAAACGAAAAGGAAAATTGTTTTATAAATACAAAAAAATAAGCAGAGAAAACTCGTCAACAAAGGGCAAGATTTGTAATTTAAGAGGCGGTAAACATCTTTTTAAAAAAACACTCTTAATTAAAATTACATTACCTTAAATGTACGAACAAAAAACAAAATTTTTCACTTCTAAAATAAAATATTTGGAAAACCTGATGGATAGGAATCTTTTTGAGGCTTGACTCGAATTCGAATTGTATTATATTTCCTAATTTAATGAATCATCATTATTGAAATATTTACATTTTCAATAATATGATTGGCGAGATATGCAGAATGTAGTACTGATCAAGAATATATATACTTTATAGGGTCGGAAATGTCTCCTTTACTGCGTTGTAAACTTCTGACTAATTTTATAATACCCTGCAAGGCTATAATATATAAAATTATTTAGCTTTAATTGGTTCCCTGGACAAACACTTACAGTAACATGCAGCAAGTAGATATTTATTCTTTAGGTATCAGTGTCTATTAGAAATTTCCAGAGGGTTCCAAAGGTTTCCAGAGGTTATATTATAAAGTCGATGTTAATTAGGGCCGAGTCTGAGTCTCATCGCTGCTGCTCCGCTCGTGAACTGAGCTCATTTGCACCAAATACGCAATCTTTGAATTGTTTTCATTCTCTGCATTAAGAATTATAAATATATATGTGCCTTTATTCTTAGCTTACTGTTGTGTTTTTTATACCATCGCAAAGCATTTTAGTCGGAAGTTTGCAACGCAGCGACGGAGACATTTCCGACCCTATAAAGTATATATTCTCGATCAGCATCAACAGCCGAGTCGATTTAGCCATGTCCGTCTGTCCGTTTTTACGCAAATAGTCACTTAGTTTTGAAGCTATCTATCTTCTATATACTCTTACTACTATATATGTAAGTCAGAACAGGCCGAATCGGATGACTATCTCATAAAGCTGTCATACAAACGATCGCTAAATTTTGATGAAAATTATTATACATTAGCCTGTTTTCAACATATTTTCATATAATTTAAGATATAGCCATTTTGTATTATTTTAGAATTACGGTTTTAATGTTATCAAAATCGGAATACTATATTATGTAGCTGTCATAGATTTTAACACATTTTAGATATTGCTATTTATTATTATTTTTAAATTTCGGTTTAAATATTTTCAAAAATCGGACTACTATATATTATTTTAGAATTTTGGTTTTAATTTTATGCAAATCGGATGATTATATCATATAGCTGCCATATAAACGATTGTTAAGGGTAGAGGAAATGCAAAACAAAAAACCCTAACTGTAAAACTGTAAATATATTATGTATAGTATGTATAAATGTTTTATATAATTTTTTATATATTCATAATGATCCCGTTGCAAGCTGCAAGGGTATGCAAACTTCGGCTGTCGAATATTTTTTTTAATAAGAAATTAACAAGATTTTAAATATAACACAATAATATAATATAATACATGAAGTCTTATAGCTTAGGGGGTGACTGTTTCCTCGGGTCTTTGAATTGAATAAAGCTTCTTGAGTTCAGAGATTTCGCACTTCTTATCTCACTTAAATATTCAAATTAATACTTAAATAAATTATGTGTCCGGGTAGATGATTCTTTATAAGCTTAATATATAAATTAATAGTTAAAATTAAACAAATGTTAAACTACAATAATTTAAAATCCATGAGAAGAGGTTTACTAACACTTTTCCTTTTTGGCATCACTATATTAGTTTATTTATAGTTTTCAACCATTACCTTTCGAGAACTGGTTGGTTTTAGCTTATTAATGTGCAACGATTGCTTGACTCATTCCAGTGTTAAAACCATATAACTCAACCAATATTTCCGACTTTCAGTTATCTTGTAATAACTAAAGAGTACACAGAAAAAAACGGAATATTGTTGCCAAATTCAAGCTCAAGTAGGCATGATATCGGGCCAAGGCCGGTTTTGCTTAATTTAAGTACGAACACTCTTAATTTTTTTAAAGTCTCAAAAAATTTTGCTTTAATTACGCAAATCTTACAAATTGTAATCCCTTTTTTTAATTTAATCGGAAACATTCTTGATTATTTGAGTCCCAAAAATTCTTGATTTAATAGCAACTATTCTCAAATATGTGAATCCTAAAAAGTCTTGTTAATCCCCAAAATTCTGAAATATTTTCATTTCAAAAATACTTGATTCAATCCTGACTATTCTTAAATTTTGTAGTCCCAAGAATTCTTGTTTCAATCCCAAATACAATTAAATTTAGATTTGTTGTGCTTAATTTTGCTCTTAAAGCAATATGTCTTATTTTCTTATACGACCAACATCAATTTTAAACATATTAATTAAAATGTCAGTATAAATATTTAACTTATTTTCAGATTTATAACTCTTACAGCGAAAACAAATGTAAATGTTGATTAAATTGTATTCAAATAGTTATTAAAAGCTGTGAAATTTGCATTTTTACGATCGTATTTGGTTTCGATATAAAAAAAATGTTATTTAATGAAATACCATATTTGCTCACAAGCTTTTGGGTACTCAAAGTTGAAAAATTGTACATCATATATCAAGGCTTTAAATAAAACAATCAAACTTAAGCAAATTTTGGTCATAATATAGAATAAATGCTTTAACTTCATATTTCTGGCCCTCTACTGTAACGAACAGGTTGTTGTCCAGGGAGAATGTATGCAGAAACCGATAGCATACAAGCGATAGTTAAGCGATAAATCGCGATACCGATAAAAGAAAAAGAGAGATCAAAAAGCACGAGTGAAGGAAGAGCACACAAAGTTTTGATTAGAAAGCCTTTGTATATTATATTAGTTTCATCATCTTATTTACCCTTATGCATAACCAATAAACATTAATCCACCACTCGGAAAGCCATCCCCTTGCACTACTATAAGGCTGCAAGCCTTCCCTTTTATTTATACCCTTGCAGGGTATTATTTTGCAACGCACTGAAGGAGACATTTCCGACCCTAATAAGTTTCTAGCCATATCCGTTCAAACTAGTCCCTCAGTTTTAAAATTTTGCAGATAGTCTTTTATAAGCTCTCACTCCAATATAAGTCGGAACTGACCGGATCGGACGACTATATCATATAGCTGCCATAGGAACAATCGGTAAATTTTCAGAAAAAATTCTTTATTTCTTGTTTTAAATAGTACTTATTTACCAAATCAGCGATCCTTGGGCGGATGTCGTTAAGGATCTCAATTTGGAGAACAAACGGCTCTTGCGAATCCCCGATGATGAGTTTTTTGTTATTTTTGTTTTCCCCGTTCTTGAAACAGGCAAAACACCACTCAATAAAATTGCAATCAGAGTGCCTTGGAGATCTGGAATGTAGAAATAATTGTTATTGACAAGCGCCTAGTATTGTGCATTATAAAATTAATTACCTTTATTTGCGAAAGAGTTTGCTACGGCCAGTTGTTGCTTACAAAAGTCGTTGCGAAAGTGGGTTGAATAATGTTTTTAAATGTTGCCTTTAAACTCACCTCACTTCGACAAGAGGAAATGCACCTTACCAGGGTAGAGCAGTTGAAAGGCAATATTAAACTGAAAATATAAATATTATTTGGATACAATTTTCAAAATAAAATTATATAAAAAATTAAACGACGAGTGGGCTGCCACCGTTTTAATTTCACTTAGTTGGATTGTTCGATTGTAAAATGTGTTAAACAGTAGTTTATCTTGATATATTCAATAATTAACATAGTAGTCTTATAAAATCCGCTGCCTTGGAGTGAGAAAGTTTATTCCAGGATTGGAAAAAATCCGATCTGTTCAGCTTTTTCAGATCTAAGCGTCGCAAAGAGAAGGTTTTCTTTTATTTGTCACATTTAGCAGCAAGGATTCATCATTCAGCAGCAAGGATTCATCTATTTCTTCTGGTTCCTCAATGCATAGGGAATCAGTTTCGAATATACTATATTCGATCTTAAGACTTATACTTATTGTATAGTTTTCCACTTGGATAGCCTCTCTTTGATCGTGGAATGAAGAAATTATCCTATATAATTACAAAAAATGTAATAAATTAGAATAACAAAAACATTACCTTAGTTTTATTTAATAATTAAAATAGAATGCTTTAATATAAATTGAAAACCAACTACCGTACCTGCATTGTCTCTTCTGAAGGGAATAAATATATCATTTCATTTAACATCTGATAAAATAGCTTCCACTACTAATGTGTTAATCTCTGTCCTGCGGGGTCACACAATTGTTTTTCTGGGCTGACTAAAAAAGCGAGCTTCCGGTCTCGGTTTGAGAAAAGGTACTATGCCGGGTCTTAGAAATTATATTATTAATTAATAACTATTCAAAATCAAATCGATATTATACTAGACAAGAGACTACAGTCTCTTTAGGGTGTGATTAGGAGGAAACCTTACAAAGGCATTCCTTCAAATTTCTTTTCATTTAAATTTATTTTCAAGCTGAATCCAAAATAGTTTCACAATCCTTCCTTTCCATTGCAGATGCTATCTGGACTCATTATTGTACTTATGCAAATTAATATGTTAAGCTGTCTCCCTTTAATGAGACTGTGTGGCTGCTCGATTGGGACTGATGTAGCCAGTGGTTCTTTGAAAGCCGATTGCTCAAATAACCCCGAGCTGAAGTTCGATTTCGACTGCTTGGCCAGTCAGCGGCCAGAATCCTTGGATCTCTCTGGCAATGGGTTGCAGGAGGTTCCGGCAGAACTCAACTTGATTGGATTCAAGGACCTCAAGCACCTCGATCTGTCGCGGAACAAGATCTGCAGCCTGGAGAGCTATAATTTCGGTGCTTGGGAGCGGCTGAATAGCCTGAATATCAGCCACAACTGCCTCACAGACCTGCCCGGGGAGAACTCGCTAGTCCGCACAATCGATGTGAGCTATAACCAGCTTACGGAAATGCGCAGCATCTTTGGACTGACTCACACCAATGCCACTGTCCTGGGAAATCGCATCCTATGTCAATGCAACTCGTCCTCAGTTAAAAGAATGTATAGCCTGGTAAGCTTACGAATACCACACCAAACAAATTTAATAAAAATTATGTACTGAAAACTGAAGATAATAATTTACTTATAACCCGCAGAAAACTACTGAGGCCTTGGCAGTTATCGAGTGCACTTTGCATGACGAGGATCCGCCGAAGCCGATATCGGTACAGTGCTACAATGATATCGATAAAGCCGAAAATCCATCCTATTCTTCATCTACTTCTGAAAAAATTATTTTTTATTATTATTATTATTTTTATTATTATTATTATTTTTATTATTATTATTATTATTATTATTATTATTATTTTTATTATTATTATTATTTTTATTATTATTATTATTTTTATTATTATTATTATTTTTATTATTATTATTATTTTTATTATTATTATTATTTTCCCGCAAGGGCACCCCAACCGGGGCGACGGGCATGACAAACCCGCGGTTCCCTAGTCACGGTACAATCATGGATACCACAAGGACCAACGACTGTATAACACTATTGGAACTGACGATTACGGGCAAGAGTGACATCTTGCAGAAACGGCTTTCAGGTCAATGCCTCTTTCGCCTCCGTCCAGATAAAACTTTGCAAGTCTCTAAGTACGTTCACAGAAAAAATGGTATCTCGAAAAAATCAAGAAAAATATTCTTGATTTTATTGATCCCGGTTTCTTGAAATTTTCAAGTACAATTCGGGATTAAATGATGCATTTAATCCCGCTTCGGCAGTACCACTTCAACCTCCGAAGAGACAAGTCGTATTAGAACAGCATCGATCCCGCGTTTGCAAAAAACCCATTGAGCTTATCAGCAAAACTTGAAAAACAAATATTAAGCACAAAACAAAAAAAAAAAAGACAAAAACAAAAAACACACCATTTCTTACCACTCGGGCGTAAGCCCTTTACAAGCAACCATGCACGAGCCACCAGACATAGCAAAATACACTACGAGATCGTATCAACTAGGAGAACCCAAATTTATCGTTATTAAAAGTAAAAATGAATCCTCATTTAAAACCGTTTCACCTTTCATCATTGAGAAATCTGTGGACTTTGCCTGCGGAGGAAGAGTTGATTCTGTGAAAAAAACCAGAGACGGCGGACTTTTGATAAAAACAAAAAACAACACACAAGCCACAAAACTACTAAAACTTACCAAAATCGGAGATATGGAAATAGCAGCAACCGAACACAAAACACTTAATTTTTCAAAAGGCGTTATCTACTGTAATGACCTTAGATAGATAGATGAAGAAACAATCCTCCGCGAACTAAAACCACAGAAAGTAATTGAAGTCAAAAAAATAATGAAGAGACAAAACACCAACAATAACACCAACACCAACAACTACAGCAACACCAACAACAACAACACCAACAACAACAACAACCTAACAGAAACCGGACTCATAATAATTACGTTTGAAACCCATCAACTCCCTGAAATACTGCGAGTCGGGTATGAATCCGTTCGCGCACGCAACTACATCCCTCTCCCAATGCGTTGCAGAAAGTGCCTCCGCTTCGGACACCCTGCACCCATATGCAAGAGCACCGAAAAATGTTTAAACTGCTCAGATGAAAAACACACCAGCGAAGGAGAACTTTGCAAAAACGACAAAAAATGCCTAAATTGCGCAAACAATCCGGAAATTGACTCACAACACAGCCCTTTGGACCGCAATTGCCCCACATTCCTTAAACAACAAGAACTCACTGCCATAAAAACCACCGAAAAAGTCGATCATAGAACTGCTCTGGGTATATACTTTGAGCGACACGGATACAAAACAAGAAACTCTTATGCAAACACACTTACAAACACCACAACCACAATAGGAACCCGATCCCCAAATACACTCACATCAACATCTTCAAATGCACAAACTACATCCACATCCTGCGATCACAACCAAGCAAACACACCAACCTCATCTGCATCAATCAAAACAACACCGGCACCGAAAAAAACTCTCCAAAACCACAACCAACACGACCAAGACGACACCGAAGCCATGGAAACGGACAACATGAACCCCACCAGAATAACAACCGCATACGGATCTCAACTCACAAAAAACCTTAAACTAAAAATCTTCCCTGAAGATAAGTCAAACCCTCTATGTACTAACTTTAAACCAACTAAATCAAAAGCCAAATCCTCTAACAAAAACAAACATACCACTAACAGCGACAGCGAATCGGTTTAAAAACCACAGATCTCCCCTACTTTAAGGTTCAACCTTAGAACTTCTTACACTACTAGAATGTCACTAATTTTAATTCAATGGAATATTCAAGGATATTCAAACAACTACAATAATCTCCTAATCCTGATTAAAAAATACTCCCCGCATATCAATACACTTCAAGAAACACACATACAATACACTAACAATATTCCAACTCCAATAAATTACACACTACTAACAAACATAGCCACCAATAGATTTGGAGGCGTAGCGCTATTAATACACAAGTCAATTCAATATTCAATAGTAAACATTCCAAACGACCTTGAAGCTCTAGCAATACACATAAAATCTAAGAAGAACATGCACATAAAGACAACATACATTGCCCCAAACAGAACCGTCACAAACCAAATGCTTGAAGACACTTTGTACAACAACCAAACACCATCACTAATTCTAGGAGACTTTAACGGATGGCACCCTGCCTGGGGTTCCCCGAAAACTAATTCTCGAGGAAAAACAATACAACAATTTATTGACAACACACAGCTAATCTTACTAAATGACAAATCCCCCACACACTTCTCAACACACAACACATACACGCACATCGACCTTTCTCTTTGCTCAGCAACACTTGCCCCACACGCCAAGTGGGAAATACTTCATGATCTCCACGGCAGCGACCATTTTCCGATAGTTATCTCTCTATTCCCTCCAAACAAGATTAACAAATTTTCAAAACCATTTTTTATATTAAAAAAAGCCAACTGGGAGCAATACGAGACTCTCACACACTGTTAAGTCGCGAACATAATAATAATAATACATAATTTGTAATTCACCAGTCGCAGCAATATCATATACGGCCACAATAAAGTAAAACACCAGGTCAAGCGCATATGTGTATTCTGCTGACGATGAAGAAGTGGAATGGGGCACTGATCTCATTTCCGCATATTTAATACGCAACATAGCAACCTATATTACTCTTTCACATTAAATTCTGTAAACATAAGCATATTTGTTAACCACTTTTTAGCTATAAATACCGTTATATTTTTACCAATAAAGTCAGTAATCGTCTTCAACTCAAAAGGCATTTTACTCGTGCACAAACCTCAGTCCACCTAGTTCAAGTACTAGTTGCGACAACTCAAAGGCAATTAGTTCATGTACTATTTGCCAGGCATCTAAGCCTCCTTACACATACATAAACATTTTGGTGACCCCGACAGGAAAGTTCCGTAACTCTTGGGAACTCTTCCTGGACACAATCAAAAAACCAAAAGGAAAAGTTCCGTACCTCTTGGGAACCTTCCTGGACACAATCTAAAACCGAAAGAAAAAATTCCGTACCTCTTGGGAACCTTCCTGGACGTTTTAAAGTTTCGAAAAAATTCCTTTTGCTAGAACTCAGCTTCTAGTAATTCCCCCAAGTATATTGAACACTTAATAATTCCTTCGACCACAACGGTTGCGAATAGGAGCGTATCCAGCTATCAAGCGAATAAAATACTCCCATCGGTCAGGAATTAAATAAGTTTCAATATGACTACCAAGGAGGAGCAAGCAGTCACAGAGGCGTTAGACTTGCAGGAAAAGATCAGCCAAGAGATCTCGAAACTGATCCGCAACTTCAAGAAAGATTCAGCGGAAAGAAAGCTAAACCCAACTTACTACCAATCAAAGTTGGCCGCAATCGATGAAGCATGGAATCGATTTGCGGATAATGATCGTAATATTCTTGAGAGATACAGGACCTCAGAATATTTGAATTTCTATAAAGACTGTCAAGAATCATATGACAAGTATAGAAATGTTATAACTGACGCAATGGCTCAAACGACGAGCCATGCCCAGGGGAACACAGACGCTGCCAGCATCCAGCAGCCTGTGAACAAACTAATATCGGCATGTCGCCGACAAAAAGCGATAGCTGATTCAATCAATCGGGCTTTGAAAGAATTTTCAGAGACCGGAAAGACCGTAACTAGTGATTTGATAAAGTCACTATGGTCTCAATCCCAAGAAATCCACTTCTCGGTTCATGAAGAATACGAGGACCCGGTCAAGGCAGGATATGACATGAAGTCTTTTCTCCGACTTGAAAGGGACATTCAAGCAGTGTTGGGAGCAAGATCAAACACATCAAGCAATGAAGATGTGCACTTGCCCAGAGTTAGCATCCCAAAATTCGATGGTGATCTACTCAAATGGACACAATTTTTTGATTTATTCAAATGCATCGTCCATGACACTAACATGCCGACAGTACGGAAAATGTGGTATCTCAAAACCACCGTAACTGGAGAGGCAGAAAGATTGATAAGACATATCGATCTTAAAGAAGAAAACTACGGAAACGCATGGGGTATATTAGTTGACGCATACAACAATCCCCGACATGTCGCGGACACAATTCTTAACCGTTTCTTGCAACACCACACAAACAATGACGATCCAAAGTCATTGAAGGAGTTTTACATCACCACTATCGAGTCCCTAGCATCCTTAAAAGGACTAGGTATCGATGTGTCCAGCTGGGACACAATATTGATTGCTATTATTAAGCAAAAATTGGATCCTGCTAACAGAGCTTTGTACGAACAGTCGTTAGATGGATCGAGACAACTACAAGGTCTCGACACCATTCTTGGTTTCCTCGACCAACGAATTCGAGTGCTGGAAACAGGAAAAAGAGTTCAACACTCAAGAAAGGAACAGAAAGGGCCAACGTGTACTTCCGCCAGCGCTGGAAAGTTACCAAACTGTCCGTTCTGTAAACGGAATCATTGGCTTTATAAATGTGATGACTTCCGCAATAAAACCATACCCGACAGACTTAATTGGGTACAAAAACAACGACTGTGCGTCAACTGTTTTAGCAGCGACCACAAGGCAAAGGAATGCCGAGGCCGTATGTGTTTTAAATGCGATAAAAAACACCATACATTGCTGCATCTTGAAACTACGTCAGGTGCAGCAACCGAGCCAAAATCTCCGTCTGTAGGTGCAGCAAGTAACAAGAGTTACAATCTGCTGGCCACAGCCAAAGTATCGGTGAAAGCAAGCAATGGTCAGGTAGCTACCTTCAGAGCTTTGCTTGATTCAGGATCACAAATAAACTTGATCTCTGAACGAATGGCTTCAATGCTGTCACTTAAACTTCACGGTACGTCATTACGTATCGAAGGTATTGGAGGAAATCCAAAGACTAGCCGAGCCAGAGTTAATGTGCTCATGAAATCAATGCACAACAATTTTGCGCAACAAGTCGAAGCCTTTGTGTTACCACACATTATAGCTGATCAACCAGCTCATCAGCTAGATTCCACAGACTTGCGGCTCCCTCAAAATATTGATCTGGCAGATGCAAACTTCAACAAGCCTGGAAAGATTGACATGCTTATCGGAGCTGAGCACTACTATTCACTACTTTTGCCAAATCAGATGATGTTAAAGCCAGGTGGCCCAATCCTCCAAAATACAAAATTAGGTTGGATTGTCGCCGGAAAAGTAGCTGCAGAACACAACCAATCAGCAATTTGTGCAGCGGCTACAACAGATGAACAAATCGACACCCTGTTGGAACGATTTTGGACGCTGGAGAACTTAGAAACCGAAAAGAAACCTCAATCACCAATAGAAGCGCATTGCGAAAAACACTTCGCAGGAAATCTCCAAGTCGCAGAAGATGGAAGGTTTATTGTGAAACTCCCGTTCTCCGAACAATCAAAAGCCCTGGGGGAATCGCGGAAAATTGCAACCAACAGGTTCCTGGCACTGGAGCGCAGAACGTCACCTGAAGTCTGGAAAGGGTACGTAGAGTTTATGGAGGAATATGAAGGGCTTGGACACATGAAAGAAGTGCATCCAAAGAACATACCTTCGGATCATTATTTCATCCCACACCACTGTGTGTTGAAACCCGATAGCAGCACTACAAAACTACGGGTAGTTTTTGATGCTTCCTGTAAAACCACCAGCAACAAATCATTAAACGATATATTGTATGCTGGACCCACCGTACAGAGCGAGCTGTTTGCAATCTTGCTACGCTTCCGCACTCATAAGTACGTATTTACAGCCGATATAGAAAAAATGTATCGCCAGGTATGGATAAACCCTGAAAATCAATTTCATCAATTAATCGTCTGGCGAAAGAAACCATCAAACGAATTAAAATATTATCGACTTAAAACCGTAACTTACGGTACAACATCAGCCCCGTTCCTAGCCACCAAATGCTTAGATTACTTGGCTGAGAGGGCCAGAAAACATTTACCACTTGGATCATCAGTCCTCAAACATGACTTTTATGTCGACGACTGTCTGACAGGAGCAAACAGCATCCCAGAAGCAGTTCAAATACAACAAGAATTAAACAAAATACTGCTACCATCTGGATTCAAGCTCCGTAAATGGTGCTCCAACAACAACGAGGTTTTGACTCAGATTCCAAAGGAAGACATTGTCAACCACGTCAAATTAGATGAAACACTACAACACTACAGTGTTAAAACGTTGGGTCTGCTTTGGATACCACATAAAGATCAATTATGTGGGCGATCCCAAAAAAGTGAAGCGTCAATTATCACCAAACGAGTGGTAAGCTCAGAAGCATCACAGATATTTGATCCACTTGGACTATTTGCCCCCGTTGTGGTAAAAGCCAAGATATTTATGCAAGCCCTGTGGGAACTAAAGATGGGCTGGGACGACGAGCTTCCTCAACTGCTTCAGAATGAATGGAAAGGCTATCGTGCTGATTTGCAATCATTGAACAATTTGCAGATTCCAAGGCACATCTTTGAAGGAAAGGTGCCCGTTAATCAGGAAATACACACTTTTGTCGATGCATCAGAGCGGGCATATGGAGCGGCAATTTATATCCGTGCCACATATAAGAACAATCAAGTATCTGTCCGGCTGTTATGCTCAAAATCAAGAGTAGCACCAACAGCAAAAGAAACACTACCGCGCCTAGAATTATGCGCCGCAGTCTTGGGAGCAGAACTAACCCACAGGGTGCGTAAAGACTTACGGATACCTAACGAAAGTGTTCCTGGATATCTATGGTCAGATTCGACTGTGGTTCTGTCCTGGATAAACGCATCAGCGTCATCGTATTATACGTTCGTGGCAAATCGAATTGCAAAAATTCAAGCTGTTTCAGACCAATCTCAATGGCGTCACGTGTCATCGGCTAATAATCCAGCAGATGTACTATCAAGAGGAATTGCCGCCAGTAAATTAGCGGAACACAACCTCTGGCTATATGGACCCCTATTCCTACATGGCTCTCGCGACAAGTGGTCTAAAGTACCAACCATCACTCCCAGCGATCTGGAACGTAAGTCTAAACAAGTTAGCCTGCCAATTTGTCAAGATGAGCTTGGCAGCGTACTTTACAAGTGCAATCACAGCAACTCCTTTAATAAACTACAACGGATTGTAGCTTATATGATGCGGTTCTGCAACAAGAAATACAGAGCACCCACAACCACATTGTGTGTCGGTGAATTAAATAATGCAAGGACCATCATCCTGCGGACTATTCAGCAAATTGACTTCAGTAGCGAGTACAAACAACTTCGTATTCACAAAACGGTGGACAAAAAGAGCTCGATCGTATCCCTGTCTCCTATAATCGGAAATGACGGACTGATCAGGGTCGGAGGTAGATTGGAAGAATCTAACCTTCCATATAACGCAAAGCATCAAATTTTGCTTCCATACAACGATTCTCTCGTTAGGATTCTGTTGCGAGAAATGCACGAAGAGAACATGCATTGCGGGGCTCAATCACTGAGAGCCATTGCCAGGCAACAATATTGGATTCTGAATGATAAAACAATGGCACGGAGCATTATTCACAGCTGTGTCAGATGTACACAAGCACGGCCCAAATTAATGCAACAAATCATGGGCAATCTACCAGCTGACCGAGTAACACAGGCTCGGCCATTCTTTAACTCTGGTGTTGACTATTGTGGACCAATTTGGATTCACCACAAGATCCGTGGAAAGATAAAGCATACATTGCAGTTTTCTGCTGTTTTGCTACGAAGGCAGTACATCTAGAGCTAGTCAGTGACTTATCAACAGATGCATTTTTAGCTGCTCTTCGACGGTTCTTGGGTCGACGTGGAAAATGTCAGACCATTCATTGCGACAATGCAACAAATTTTGTTGGTGCCAACAATCAGTTGAAGGCGTTAGAAGAAGCTATCTTCACCGACAGAGCTCAAGCGCAGATCATAAACCATTGCAATAAAAGGCAAGTGGAATTCAAATTCATACCGCCCCGAGCCCCATCGTTTGGCGGCCTTTGGGAAGCTGCGGTAAAATCAGCAAAGCGGCTGCTGGTATCAGTCACAGCCACAGCTTCGTTAACATTTGAGGAGCTAAACACCGTAATCGTGGAAGTCGAAGCCATCCTCAACTCTCGACCTCTGACACCAATGTCGTCTGACCCAACTGACACATCAGCTCTGACTCCTGGTCATTTTCTGATTGGGGAACCATTGACGGCGCCTCCCGATGCAAATCTCGCTTCACCCGGGAAAACGTTAGTGAAGAGATGGGAATTAGTGTCCAGGCTAAAGCAAATGTTTTGGGATCAATGGTCTATGGAGTATTTACAAGAGCTCCAAATGCGAAATAAGTGGAAAACCATGTCACAAGACGTGAAGGAAGGACTACTAGTACTCATCAAGGAAGACAACGTACCGGTGATGAGCTGGCCGATGGGACGAATAGTGAAGACATATCCCGGTAAGGACAGCCATATCCGAGTAGTAGATGTGAAGACTGCATCTGGGATCTTCAAACGACCAGTAACTCGTCTTGCTCCACTATTAAAAGAAAATGAAGCCATCAAACGTCCTCACAGCGCCATCGAAGATACGACGCCAGCTGAAGAAATACCAACACAAAAAAGGAAGGTGTCAGTTCCGATTCTTCCGACGTTGCTCGCAATGCTACTCATTCTGCCACTAGCAATGGGACAAGCAAGTGTCACACATTTCGCAAATCAGCCAGGAATATTCTATGAGCGAATTGGGACCTCAAGAATGGCGATCTCAGAATGGAATATCATCGTGTACTACGACTTGCAGCCATATTGGAGTGATATGAGAGTGTTGAATGCCGGCATAACTGAACTTAAACACAAGTGTTCAGAATTACGAAACATCAATGCCTGTAACTCTATATATGCGCATTTTCAACATTTGAACACTGAGTTACAATCTGGAAATGAGCTGATTAACCACTCACGGCAGCGCAGATCACCGCTGAATATAGTCGGTAACGTGGCGAATTCATTGTTTGGCGTGCTTGACTCCAGATACGCTGAAGATATGTCCAAGGTCATAAATGATGTCAAATCTAACGAAGACATATTGATGATGCTATTGAAAAATCAAACTTCAATTCTGGATTCCACTATTAATGTAGTCAGGAAAGGCGGTTCAGCCACCAACGATCGCATCCGAAACATAGAGCGACAAATAGATGCTCTCAACAAGGAACGAGGAAAATATCAAGGCGACTACTTGCAACAAGCATTCATGGTTTTAACAGCCCAGCTAACTCTACTGGCAACTGGAATGCAGCGAATGCAAACTGAGATAGCCAACGTACTTACCGACATTCGCCATCGAACAATTAGCCCCATTCTAGTGTCTCCTAAACAGTTGAGGGATCAACTCGATCAGATTAGGGAGCATATCCCGCCGGATCAACAGCTGCCAGTATCATCCAATGATGTTATTCAACTATATAGAATCATGCATGCCGAGGGAACAACCACCACGGATCATGTTGTCTTCAAAATAACCATACCGTTAGTGTCCACGGCACAGCAAGAAGTCTTTAGCATCATCCCTGGGAACTGGCATGAATTCAAGCTTAAAACAGAGATCATAACTGTCAATGCCCATAGAGATCAGTTCATGGGACTAACTAAGGACAAGCTTGATCAGTGTCTTCAACTACCAAATGATGAGCACATATGCATCAATCATCAAGCTACGTTTAGCGTGGATAATCGATGTGAATTTCAGTTATTCAATAACAAGACTGAAACAATATGTGAGATGGTTCAAACGAAGGCCGACCTAATATGGTCAGCAACACATCAACAAAACAGATGGATGTTTGCAACCCACAGTCCAATCGAACTTCAAGCTGTGTGCAAGGGAATTCCGTCTACAATACACATTGATGGAACTGGCTTGTTATCACTTGCTTCAGGTTGCACTGCGCGCAACTCAAAAATCAGTGTTAGCACAGTCAGCACTCAGATCAGCGAGACAAAATCAACATATGTCCGCTTTGGCAACATCACCCAGATCAACGTAGAAGAGACATCAAAACCAGCTGGAGAAGCTACAACCAAGGTACCCGATGCCGAACTAGCCGAATTAGATGTCCTACAACAGCAGCTGGCCAAACTGAAGGATGCAAAATGGGATAGTAAAGTCAGCACTGTCCATCATCATCAAATAGCGGCTTACGTGGCCCTAGCAGTATCAATTATACTAATCATAACAATTGGTATAAGACAACGACACAACAATTGGAAACCACGACGACGAAGTTCCAAGCCCCGGACAACGAGTGAGCAGCAGCCAACACCCGAACCTGCCCCACGAAGTTTTGCGTTCGACATCAGTGACGGTTGAACACCCGTTCAACGGCCGGGAGAATGTTAAGTCGCGAACATAATAATAATAATACATAATTTGTAATTCACCAGTCGCAGCAATATCATATACGGCCACAATAAAGTAAAACACCAGGTCAAGCGCATATGTGTATTCTGCTGACGATGAAGAAGTGGAATGGGGCACTGATCTCATTTCCGCATATTTAATACGCAACATAGCAACCTATATTACTCTTTCACATTAAATTCTGTAAACATAAGCATATTTGTTAACCACTTTTTAGCTATAAATACCGTTATATTTTTACCAATAAAGTCAGTAATCGTCTTCAACTCAAAAGGCATTTTACTCGTGCACAAACCTCAGTCCACCTAGTTCAAGTACTAGTTGCGACAACTCAAAGGCAATTAGTTCATGTACTATTTGCCAGGCATCTAAGCCTCCTTACACATACATAAACACACACAATAATAACGAATTATTCCCCACTTCACTAAACGTCAACAAAGAAGCCGCACAACTTAACAAAATTATATTACATAGCGCAAACATTTCCATCCCACAAACCTCAGTAAACACAAAGCCCTACAAGGTTCCCTGGTGGAACAAAAGACTAGCACAGTTTAAAAAAGAAAAACAATTAGCTTGGAAAGCACTTAATCGCAACATTAACCTTACAAATGTTATAAACTACAGACGCTTAAACGCCAAGTACAGGTTTGAAATTAAAAAAAGAAAAAGCGAAGCTTCCATCTCCTTTACATCCACCATTCAACCAGAAACTCCTTCATCCAAAATATGGAGCAACATAAGGCGCTTCTGCGGTCTTAACCCAAGCAAACAAATTCACGCCATACTTAATCCCAAAAACGACATAACAACAACAGATACTCTCGAAATAGCCAACTCCTTCTCGCAACACTTCTCAGAGCTCTCAAGCGACCTAAACTTCTCAGACGAATTCCGTAATAACAAATATAAAATCAACACAACCAACTATACACCGACCACAACAGCCAAAACTATCGAGGAAAACATAACTCACCTTGAACTAATTGCAGCACTACAAACACTTAAAGGATCCACTCCAGGATTAAACAGAATTTCTTACGAAATGATTCGCAACAGCTCTCTTACCACAAAAAACAGAATAAAAAACCTCTTTAACCAAATTTTCGACAGCCACATACCTCAAGCCTACAAAATAAGCTTAGTCATACCGATTCTTAAACCTAAAACTGACAAAACAAACATCTCGTCATACAGACCCATTTCCCTCAACTGCTGTCTAGCAAAAACACTAGACAAAATCATAGCGAAAAGACTATGGTGGTTTGTGACCCACAACCAACTTTTAAATACAAACCAATTCGGCTTTAAAAAAGGCAAATCGACTTCGGATAGTCTCCTATACGTAGACCATCTTATAACGAAGTCGAAGAGGCACACCTCCCTCGTCACTCTTGACTTTTCAAGAGCCTTTGATCGAGTAGGTGTGCACACTATAATTGATCAACTCCAGGAATGGAAAACAGGCCCAAAAATAATCAATTATGTAAAAAATTTCATGCTCAAACGAAAAATAATTGTCAGAGTCGGTCCGCACATGTCTAATTCACTCCCATTATCCAATGGTATCCCACAAGGATCACCTATATCGGTAATCCTATTTCTCATCGCATACAATAAGCTCTTAAACGTAATATCTTTACACAGAGAAATTAAATTTAGCGCATACGCCGATGATTTTTTCCTTATAATAAATTTCAAAAACAACAAAAACCTTAATTTCAACCTAGACAATTTATTACATGACATAAGCAGCTGGTGCTCATACTCAGGAGCATCTCTATCCTTAGCTAAATGCCAACACCTCCATATTTGCAAAAAACACAATTGCACTAGCACCATAAGCTGTAGCAACACACCAATACAACAAGTACCTGCACTCAAAATCTTAGGGATAACCATAAACAGTAAATACAAATGGGACACACACATAAAATCACTTCTTCCATCACTACACCAAAAATTGAATATTATAAAATGCCTCTCCAACCTCAAATTCAATTGTAACACACAAACACTACTCCACGTCGCGAAAGCAACAGTCATAGCAAAAATGGAATATGGCCTGTTTTTATACGGACAGGCTCCGAAAAGCGTGCTAAACAAATTAAAAACACCCTTTAACACTGCAATTCGTCTAGCCCTTGGCGCCTACCGAACCACGCCCATAAATAACTTACTATATGAAGCCAACATCCTCCCATTAGAACAAAAACGAGACCTTCAAACAGCCAAACTTACAAAAAACCTTATTTTCTCGAAAGATACACCAATACACAAACTTGTCAAACAAAGAAAACCAAAAAAGAACCCATCAACCATAGACCGCACAATAAACCTTTGTCAAGCACTAAACCTACCGTACGAACCAGTTAAACTACACAAATACCAGCCACCTTGGGATCTCCCAAACCTCATAGACACAACATTTAGAGCGCACAAGAAACAAACCACACCACCAGATACATACAGGAAACTATACGAACACACCAAAGACAGCCATAAAACACACAAATTCATATTTACGGACGGATCAAAAATGAACTCCACTATATCATATGCAATCACAACAGATACTTATATTATTAAATATGGTATCCTACCCCCATACTCATCAGTACTCTCCGCAGAAATAATAGCCATATTAGTAGCAATCGACCAAGTCAAAAACACAAGGGGAAAGTTCATGATCTGCTCTGACTCTCTCTCAGCAATTGACGCCATAAGAAACCCAAACAACAACAATTTTTACTCCAACAAAATCAGATCAATTCTTACAAAACTAGCCCCAAAAATTAAAATATTGTGGATCCCTGGTCATGTAGGCATAGCAGGCAACGAGCTAGCCGACCAAACAGCCAAATCGACAAGCAACATGCCCCTTATTTACACCCCAAACATTAATTTAACAGACATAAACAGACACCTAAAACTAGAATTCCTAACAAGAAACAAACTAAACATAGAACACTGCAATCAATGGTACAAAAACATTAACAAAGACAAGTCAAACATCGACAATTATTGCAGAGCCTTCCATCCCAAATCGAGCAGACTCGATCAAATTAAAATAACACGCCTTAGACTAGGCCACACAAAACTAACACACGAGCACTACTTTAATCAAAACCAAACCTCACCCTGCCCCTTCTGCCAAGGCGACAATACCATACCCCATCTATTAAACTCATGCCCATCACTCCTCCCTACTAAACTATCTATCTTCAAAAATGCAAACCCACTAAATCTCCTTAGCGAACTCAACCCTGATAACTTAGAAAAAATCCTAATTTTCTTAAAAACTTCAAACCTATACCACAAAATTTAAAAATACACAAAATGTACATAAATAAAACTTACCAACTAAATAGCCTAAATGCAACGAACAACATGTAATTAAATAGACCTAATATCGTTAACCTTAAAAGCCGAAGGCCTTGCTGCCAGCGCTTTACCAACTAAGTTAGTCTAGTTTTTTAAACTTCTCTATCTTTAATAATAAAAAAATAAAAAAATAAATAAAAAAATCCCGCTTCGGGATTAAAATGAGAAAATAAGCCTAAAAATTCTTGAATCAATCCCGTTCCGGGATTAAAGTTACAAAATAAGCCTAAACGTTCTTGAATTAAGCCTAAAAATTCTTAAAAACTCGGTTAGAGCAGCATTTGCTGTGAGAGAGAGATACAAGATAACCCTAAACATTCTTGAATTAATCCCATTTCGGGATTAAAATGACAAAATAAGACAAAACATTCTAGAATTAAGACTAACAGGCCTGTTCCAGTTTCCACTTCCGAAAAATTTACTCGGATTCGGATTTCCCAGACCTGTTCTAGTTTTCACTTCCGAAAAATCCCCTCTGATTCGTATTTCCCTCTGTTAAGTCTCTGTTAACTTTCGAGCGAAACCGCTCGGAAACTTTCCGACTGCTATTGTGCCGGCGGATTCAGATCCGCAATCTCATAAATTAATTATTTTAAAATACAAGGCGATGTTGAAAATTGCAAATGTAAATTGTATTTCTGAATTTTCTAAAGGTGGCACACTTGACTTATAAAAATTTTTTTTTTGGTTGCACTTCAGAATCAGTTCGATTCTAACTTTCAGCA
This sequence comes from Drosophila jambulina, assembly GCA_018152175.1. Taxonomy (NCBI): domain Eukaryota; kingdom Metazoa; phylum Arthropoda; class Insecta; order Diptera; family Drosophilidae; genus Drosophila; species Drosophila jambulina. Next base: position 7,032,727 of record JAECXH010000012.1, on the reverse strand, counting down.
AAATAGCAAATCCGACCAGATTCCGACCGAAAAAGTCGGAACTGAGTGGGACATTATGAGGGTTGTCAGGGTTCCGAAAAACAGATGGAATATGCCTTTTATTAATTTTTAGCAATTGTATTTTTATTTGTTCTTATATTCAAAGAACTATTATTAATGCACATTAAAAAAAAATTGTGTTTGGTAAAAACACCAATTAAAATTCTGTACAAACCGTGCGTAATGTGAAGGGAAATTTTTCCTCAACCTCGGCAACTCTTTTCAGAGTTGAATTGTGCAACACTATCTGTGAGAAATTTCGCACCACTGCCACGAAAACAGCTGACCGAATTCGAACCGCACACCGATGGCTCGGTGGTGCAGGCGCAGTTGAACGGATTCCTGCCTAGAGTCTGTCCTGGCTCTGAACACAGATACCCATAAAGTTCTGTGTCAACCCTCGCATGGACCTCACTGCTTGCATAGGGACCCATGGGGATTTTTGGACTACTGCACATATTGCGGGGAGATAGCGGCTTAGAGTTTGGACCCACTCACACAAGATGATTAACCCACAACGAAATAAGGACAATGAAGGATACGCATTCAGGAAAAGCTCCTTGATGACAAGATCACCGGACAATAATGAAACGACGAGGACCCACCCAAAGGACATTTCAGAGGCTGAAGATGGAGCAACCCACAAACCGACGCAACAGAACCCTCTGCTTACGCAGACCTCTACGCTGAGCTCGCCACGACAGGAACTGATCTATAAGATGCGGGCACTGGAAGAGAAGGCCTTATCAGAATGCAAGGCAATTCTCCGAAAAATGAAGATAGCGATGCAAAAGCAACGAAATATCAGTACGGACGTTAAGGACGGTACCTCAGAACTGAGCGAGCTTTTCGATGTCATCGAAAACTATCGGTCGAGCTGGAAAAACGCTGAGCAGGAGCGCTCAAAGGAATCGAGGAATGCCAACGAACATATATCTGGCAATGCAGCGAGCGAGACCCCCGTTTCGACACTAAAGAAGAGGACGGCCACTAGCCCGGCAGCGCAGGAGCTGAGCAAGAAGGTGCGAAATAAACCGGCAAACGACGGATTTCAAACAGTCACATACAAAAAGGGGAAAAAGATAAAAAGACTAAAGAAGGACATGCCCAGCACAGTGTAGCTGAAAATGTAGGAGAAAAGCCTAGCGCAAGAATGCGCACTCGCCCAGAAGCTGTTCTTGTCAGACCGGCAGAGGGAAAGAGCTATGCTGAAGTGTTTTTTTTTTTTTTTTTTTCGCGCGGGTCCCATCGATTCCCACCTCCCGCCCAACCGACCGAGAGGCGCAGCCGTGTGACGTACGGCACGAACGCGTTCTTGATAGACGCGTGAGAAGAGGAAAGTATAAAAGAACGAGGAATATTTAATATTGCTAAGGTGCTAAATTACGGGCTAATTCTACAAGCAAAGTAGTTTTAAGTTTAGGAAGACTATCACTACTAGCAATATAGTCATAGAGGCGGTTGTAATCGGAGCATAAAACCCTAAAGGGCTCATGCATTTCATACTCCCTCCTGCAGTGACCAATTACTAAGGGGATATAGGATCTGGAAGTTAGTCTGGGAACATGGAAATTGAGTTGGCCTAGCAGGTAGGGACTCTCCACGTCCCCATGAATAAGCTTATGTAGAAAGACGACACCAAGCATCGTTCTACGGTTCGCTAGGGAGGGAAGGTTAATTAATAGAAGTCTACTAGAGTAAGACGGTAATCTCAGGTTTGCATCCCAGGTTAAGCCCCGTAGGGCGAAAAGCAAAAAGTTTTTTTGGACAGATTCAATGCGGTTAATATGGACTCCAAAACTAGGACTCCAAACGCAAGAACCATATTCCAAAATGGGCCGAACTAACGAAACAAAAAGGCTCCACCTTTTAATGAATCCAAGCATGCCTCTGGCTTTGTTAACCATGCAGGAAATGTGTTCAGAGAACGAAAGTTTGGGATCAAGGCGGACTACAAGATCATCGACAAGAGTTATTCTTTCCAAAGAGCAGTCATTGAGCATATAAGTGGCATACTGGGGAGTGACACGCGAAAATGTCATCAGTTTGCACTTGGAGCTGTTGAGATGTAATAGGTTAGCACGACACCATGCTTGAAAATTATTAAGATCCGATTGTAAATCTGACTGGCATGAGCTGTCCTTATACTGCACACATAGTTTAACGTCGTCAGCGTACATTAGTACTCTAGAGTTGGTTAAAACTAGCGGAAGGTCATTAATAAACAATGAAAATAGCAGTGGGCCTAGGTGGCTACCGTGTGGGACGCCAGATGTGACACTGAGGAATTTGGAGAGAGCATTTTTAAACAGAACTTTTTGAGTCCTGTCAGACAAATAACTCAAAATCCATTTAAGAAGATCAACATGGAACCCAATTAAGTCGAGCTGCAAGGTTATAATAAATAAAATTATTTAGCTATAATAAGTTCCCTAGACAAACACTTACAGTAACATGCAGCAAGTAGATATTTATTCTTTAGATATCAGTGTCTTTTAGAAATTTCCAGAGGGCTCCAGAGGTTTCCAGAGGGTTCCAAAGGTTTCCAGAGGTTATATTATAAAGTCGATGTTAATTAGGCCCGAGTCTGAGTCTCATCGCTGCTGCTCCGCTCGTGAACTGAGCTCATTTGCACCAAATACGCAATCTTTGAATTGTTTTCATTCTCTGCATTAAGAATCATAAATATATATGTGCCTTTATTCTCAGCTTACTGTTGTGTTTTTTATACCATTGCAAAGCATTTTAGTCGGAAGTTTGCAACGCAGCGACGGAGACATTTCCGACCCTATAAAGTATATATTCTCGATCAGCATCAACAGCCGAGTCGATTTAGCCATGTCCGTCTGTCCGTTTTTACGCAAATAGTCACTTAGTTTTGAAGCTATCTATCTTCTATATACTCTTACTACTATATATGTGAGTCAGAACAGGCCGAATCGGATGACTATATCATAAAGCTGTCATACAAACGATCGCTAAATTTTGATGAAAATTATTATACATTACCCTGTTTTCAACATATTTTCATATAATTTAAGATATAGCCATTTTGTATTATTTTAGAATTTCGGTTTTAATGTTATCAAAATCGGAATACTATATTATGTAGCTGTCATAGATTTTAACACATTTTAGATATTGCTATTTATTATTTTTAAATTTCGGTTTTAATATTTTCAAAAATCGGACTACTATATATTATTTTAGAATTTTGGTTTTAATTTTATGCAAATCGGATGATTATATCATATAGCTGCCATATGAACGATTGTTAAGGGTAGAGGAAATGCAAAACAAAAAACCCTAACTGTAAAACTGTAAATATATAATGTATAGTATGTATTAATGTTCTATATAATTTTTTATATATTCATAATGATCCCGTTGCAAGCTGCAAGGGTATGCAAACTTCAGCTGTCGAATATTTTTTTTATCAAGAAATTAACAAGATTTTAAATATAACACAATAATATAATATAATACATGAAGTCTTATAGCTTAGGGGGTGACTGTTTCCTCGGGTCTTTGAATTGAATAAAGCTTCTTGAGTTCAGAGATTTCGCACTTCTTATCTCACTTAAATATTCAAATTAATACTTAAATAAATTATGTGTCCGGGTAGATGATTCTTTATAAGCTTAATATATAAATTAATAGTTAAAATTAAACAAATGTTAAACTACAATAATTTAAAATCCATGAGAAGAGGTTTACTAACACTTTTCCTTTTTGGCATCACTATATTAGTTTATTTATAGTTTTCAACCATTACCTTTCGAGAACTGGTTGGTTTTAGCTTATTAATGTGCAACGATTGCTTGACTCATTCCAGTGTTAAAACCATATAACTCAACCAATATTTCCGACTTTCAGTTATCTTGTAATAACTAAAGAGTACACAGAAAAAAACGGAATATTGTTGCCAAATTCAAGCTCAAGTAGGCATGATATCGGGCCAAGGCCGGTTTTGCTTAATTTAAGTACGAACACTCTTAATTTTTTTAAAGTCTCAAAAAATTTTGCTTTAATTACGCAAATCTTACAAATTGTAATCCCTTTTTTTTAATTTAATCGGAAACATTCTTGATTATTTGAGTCCCAAAAATTCTTGATTTAATAGCAACTATTCTCAAATATGTGAATCCTAAAAAGTCTTGTTAATCCCCAAAATTCTGAAATATTTTCATTTCAAAAATACTTGATTCAATCCTGACTATTCTTAAATTTTGTAGTCCCAAGAATTCTTGTTTCAATCCCAAATACAATTAAATTTAGATTTGTTGTGCTTAATTTTGCTCTTAAAGCAATATGTCTTATTTTCTTATACGACCAACATCAATTTTAAACATATTAATTAAAATGTCAGTATAAATATTTAACTTATTTTCAGATTTATAACTCTTACAGCGAAAACAAATGTAAATGTTGATTAAATTGTATTCAAATAGTTATTAAAAGCTGTGAAATTTGCATTTTTACGATCGTATTTGGTTTCGATATAAAAAAAAATGTTATTTAATGAAATACCATATTTGCTCACAAGCTTTTGGGTACTCAAAGTTGAAAAATTGTACATCATATATCAAGGCTTTAAATAAAACAATCAAACTTAAGCAAATTTTGGTCATAATATAGAATAAATGCTTTAACTTCATATTTCTGGCCCTCTACTGTAACGAACAGGTTGTTGTCCAGGGAGAATGTATGCAGAAACCGATAGCATACAAGCGATAGTTAAGCGATAAATCGCGATACCGATAAAAGAAAAAGAGAGATCAAAAAGCACGAGTGAAGGAAGAGCACACCAAGTTTTGATTAGAAAGCCTTTGTATATTATATTAGTTTCATCATCTTATTTACCCTTATGCATAACCAATAAACATTAATCCACCACTCGGAAAGCCATCCCCTTGCACTACTATAAGGCTGCAAGCCTTCCCTTTTATTTATACCCTTGCAGGGTATTATTTTGCAACGCACTGAAGGAGACATTTCCGACCCTAATAAGATTCTATATTCTTGATCAGCTTCAACAGCAGAGTCGATCTAGCCATATCCGTTCAAACTAGTGCCTCAGTTTTGAAATTTTGCAGATAGTCTTTTATAAGCTCTCACTCCAATATAAGTCAGAACTGACCGGATCGGACGACTATATCATATAGCTGCCATAGGAACAATAGGTATATTTTCGGAAAAAAATTTATAACTTGTCTAATTTTCAACATATTTTCATATAATTAGAGACATGGTTATTTTTATTATTCTAGAATTTCGGTTTAAATTTTATGAAAATCGCACCACTATATCATATTACGTATACGTAAATTATCAAAAAGAATTTGTATATGTATAAATGTTGTATATGATTCCTGTTAGTTTTACTTTTAATTTGATAAAATTGTAATAATTCATTATGATCAATTGTAAGCTGCAAGAGTATGAAACCTTCGGCGTGAGAAGTTACCTTCTTTTCTTGTTTTAAATAGTACTTATTTACCAAATCAGCAATCCTTGGGCGGATGTCGTTAAGGATCTCAATTTGGAGAACGAACGACTCTTGCGAATCCGCGATGATGAGTTTTTTGTTATTTTTGATTTCCCCGTTCTTGAAACAGGCAAAACACCACCCAATAAAATTGCAATCAGAGTGCCTTGGAGATCTGGAATGTAGAAATAATTGTTATTGACAAGCGCCTAGTATTGTGCATTATAAAATTAATTACCTTTATTGGCGAAAGAGTTTGCTACGGCCAGTTGTTGCTTACAAAAGTCGTTGCGAAAGTGGGTTGAATGTTTTTAAATGTTGCTTTTAAACTCATCCCACTTCGACAAGAGCAAATGCGCCTTACCAGGGTAGAGCAGTTGAAAGGCAATATTAAACTGAAAATACAAATATTATTTGGATACAATTTTCAAAATAAAATTATATAAAAAATTAAGCGAAGAGTGGGCTGCCACCGTTTTATTTTCACTTAGTTGGATTGTTCGATTGTAAATTGTGTTAAACAGTAGTTTATCTTGATATATTCAATAATTAACATAGTAGTCTTATAAAATCCGCTGCCTTGGAGTGAGAAAGTTTATTCCAGGATTGGAAAAAATCCGATCTGTTCAGCTTTTTCAGATCTAAGCGTCGCAAAGAGAAGGTTTTCTTTTATTTGTCACATTTAGCAGCAAGGATTCATCATTCAGCAGCAAGGATTCATCTATTTCTTCTGGTTCCTCAATGCATAGGTAATCAGTTTCGAATATACTATATTCGATCTTAAGACTTATACTTATTGTATAGTTTTCCACTTGGATAGCCTCTCTTTGATCGTGGAATGAAGAAATTATCCTATATAATTACAAAAAATGTAATAAATTAGAATAACAAAAACATAACCTTAGTTTTATTTAATAATTAAAATAGAATGCTTTAATATAAATTGAAAACCAACTACCGTACCTGCATTGTCTCTTCTGAAGGGAATAAATATATCATTTCATTTAACATCTGATAAAATAGCTTCCACTACTAATGTGTTAATCTCTGTCCTGCGCGGTCACACAATTGTTTTTCTGGGCTGACTAAAAAAGCGAGCTTCCGGTCTCGGTTTGAGAAAAGGTACTATGCCGGGTCTTAGAACTTATATTATTAATTAATAACTATTCAAAATCAAATCGATATTATACTAGACAAGAGACTACAGTCTCTTTAGGGTGTGATTAGGAGGAAACCTTACAAAGGCATTCCTTCAAATTTCTTTTCATTTAAATTTATTTTCAAGCTGAATCCAAAATAGTTTCACAATCCTTCCTTTCCATTGCAGATGCTATCTGGACTCATTATTGTACTTATGCAAATTAATATGTTAAGCTGTCTCCCTTTAATGAGACTGTGTGGCTGCTCGATTGGGACTGATGTAGCCAGTGGTTCTTTGAAAGCCGATTGCTCAAATAACCCCGAGCTGAAGTTCGATTTCGACTGCTTGGCCAGTCAGCGGCCAGAATCCTTGGATCTCTCTGGCAATGGGTTGCAGGAGGTTCCGGCAGAACTCAACTTGATTGGATTCAAGGACCTCAAGCACCTCGATCTGTCGCGGAACAAGATCTGCAGCCTGGAGAGCTATAATTTCGGTGCTTGGGAGCGGCTGAATAGCCTGAATATCAGCCACAACTGCCTCACAGACCTGCCCGGGGAGAACTCGCTAGTCCGCACAATCGATGTGAGCTATAACCAGCTTACGGAAATGCGCAGCATCTTTGGACTGACTCACACCAATGCCACTGTCCTGGGAAATCGCATCCTGTGTCAATGCAACTCTACCTTAGTTAAAAGAATGTATAGCCAGGTAAGCTTACGAATACCACTTCTAAGAAATTGAATAAAATTATGTACTGAAAACTAAAGATAATAATTTACTTATAACCCGCAGAAAACTACTGAGGCCTTGGCAGTTATCGAGTGCACTTTGCATGACGAGGATCCGCCGAAGCCGATATCGGTACAGTGCTACAATGATATCGATAAAGCCGAAAATCCATCCTATTCTTTACGTACTTCTTTAAAAAATATTATTATGGTTTTTTGTTTGGTGGTGGTATCGATCTACCCTAGACTAATTTTATATCATATAGCTGTCATAGGAATGATCGGAAAAAAAGACATTACCACGTTGTATTACTTTAGAATTTCGGTTTAAATTTTATGAAAGTCGGACGATTTTAATAAATAAAGCATTCCAAAAACCGAACAATTATGTGTTTAAAAATTAAGTATTTCGGAACTAAAAAATCCCTATACACCGAAAAATCCCATTACTTAAAACACCAACGAAATATTTAATCAGTATGGCAATTATTTATGTCTCAACACAAATACGACATTTCAGCAATCAAAACCCCTATATATATTTCTTTAAAATTATATATTTATATATTTTTTAAATTTATTTATTTATATAATTTTTAAACTTAAATTTGTTTGCAGCGGTTTGCATTTAATAAGAATTTACAATTAAGACATGAGGTCTTTAAGTTTCAATGTTTTACATGCAAACCCTTGATTAACTTGAATGTAAAATATTTATATACATATATTCTTTTTTTTTTTTGTGAAATAATGCTTTCGTTCAGCAGAACAACATGATCACCGATCAGTGATGGATTAGAAATCAGTGATCAAGTAAGTTCTGCTGAACGCTCATGATACCATTACGTTGCCATAAAATAGTCGGCGAGAAACCTATCGTTATCGTCCGGCTTCCGGCCAACAATCATTTGTTGATGTTAATTACACAACTGAAATGGACACCATTACATATACCTGAAAAACAGCTCGGAACATGTTAAAATATACCTTAAATTCTCCAGTAAAAGTTTTTTTACAGACACCTCATAAAATATTTTTTGTAACGTAATGTTGCGCCTCTAATTCTTGAAAAGACAGGTTGTCAAATTTATGTTGTCCACTACAGCAATTGCAGCACCATTCGCTGCATTTGTGGCTACAGAAAACGAATAGGTAATTAAATAATTACATTTTAATTTAAAATAACTAAATATTGAAGATTACTAAGGATGCAACTGATTTCATGACAAATAATTCATATTTCAGTTGCTTACATTCTCATATTTTTCATATTTTTACAGATACTTCAACCATCATCGATATAATCCATCAGTATCGCGAAAAGGTAGCGTACTATTTTTACGCCACCTTTTTAGGTGATCATGATGGAAGAAATCTTGCATAATGATTACTTATCATACGCGTTCAACAGAACTATCGATAGAAATCCATCAGTGATCAGTGATAATGTTTCAGGGGAAGTCACAAATCAAATGTAACATTCCGATAGCAAAACGTTAGCAAAATTTAAGCGAAGTCCGGAGCAGCTAAAAACTAATTGAAACGATTCCGCCCAAATCGAAAACAAAAAAGTAAATACGATAACCGGAGCAGACCTGACTGTCACCTTATAGTAGCAACATGTATTTGATTGGAGCAACATGTACAATAGCGTATGATGTAAACATGTTATTTTAATTTTAATTTTTTATTTACAATCTCTCTTGTGTCAATAAGTAAATTTTACGACTAATATTTACATAACAGGAATAGCAGATTTCCAGTGAAACCTGCTATTAAATATAATGTCTCGTTTACTTAAATTTATCTATCAGGGAGATCAAGAATGTGAAATCTTTTAAGTCTTCTGATGGTTAAACTATTGTCTAGTAGACCTGGGCTAAATCCCTGTAAGCCATTTGGCGATTCTCGAATCGCCGCTCGCCAGAAAGAGTCTCCTGCGAGTCGCGGAGGCGATTGTTAGAAGACTTATATACTAAAATCTTCAGGAAGAGTCTTCTGCGAATCGCTTTGTTATTATTTGGCGATTTTTTAAGCAGCGTTAAAAACTAGGAAATTAAGGAATTAGGGATTAAAGTACCGTACTAAGATGCAAAACAGAGAATGTGTCCAAAAGCAAAAGAAGTTTACAAAAACAGATTGCATTACTTTTGAGTGAGAATAGGGGTGACAACCGAACGTCATTCAATTTTCTATGCTCATTTAGTCTGAATTCGTTATTTGGTCATTGCGGTCGATCTGTGCAACTGTTTACATTTCTATTGTTCGGTAAACGATTTTTGTGTTAATTACTTGTTTTTGTTTTATATTCTTAATAATGTGTTCCTCATCTAAGGCAATGCGAGCTCGTGGCAAACGCGAAGCAAAGCGAATGCTTAATGCTATTTATTCCGAGCCACAAAAACGTTTTAAGCCTTGTGAGACTTCAGAATTAAGACAAAAAGAAACATTTGAAATAAGTGAAACAAGTGACAAGTGACTCATTGGAAAACCTAAAAATGTTTGACGTGGCCTTACTATCAGACGAAGAGACAATGGAACAAATGGTATGGGTCAACTTTATCTTACTTTTTTTAGTTATTCATTAGTAACAAAAACATTATTTTTTTCAGAAAAACAAACTGTCACACATTTGTGAGGAACTCATTAAAAGCCGTTCATACGGATGAATTATGTGTCAATTTGACTTGGCGAGGAACTAATTTAAAACCGAGCATCCAACAACATCAATATATTTTCAACCATAACAGGTATTTTTTAAAATAGTAAAATAAATAAAAATAAATATTTTCTTTAAATTGTTGTTTAGGTGTTGGTTTGCGAAAGTTCACGAATTCCTACGAACAAGAGATATAAGAGAACAAGAGAATAAAATCTGTCAGCAACACCTGGTACATGCGCAGGACAGAATTAATAAGAAAAAAGTAAAGGAATGAAATTTAAAAACTATATCAGTAATTTGAAATTGTTAAACTTAATATAAGTTAAGTCAAATGAATGAAAAAATGTTTACTTACTCATGTTAAATTAAGAAGAGAAATAATAAATTTAAAAGAAAAAAAAACTTTTATACTCTTTTAATGCTCGTCCAGGCGACACTTCAGCGATTCTTTTCTAGGAGCACTAACCATACAACATATAGACCATGATAGAATTATACAAGGTAGTCCCGTCGGCAAAATTTGGTACACTACAACTTATAACAATGAGTGCGAGTGAGAGCAGTTCAGCGTGCAGTTTGAGTGGTACGACAATAGAGTGTGAGTTTTAACCCTTAGGTTTCGGATGTTTCTATAATAAAACGAGTTGGAATATTTTGTAATATTACTTTATATATAATAATTATATAATAAAACGACCTTGAATATTTTGGGACTCCTCCCACAACGCACGCTTCTCCAAACATTTAGGCGCCCTTAAAAATTTCACGCCGTGCACGTGCCTACGGCAACAGTTACAAAAAGTCATTCCCAACTAAGGGTTAAAAACTCGAAAAAAAATGCGTGCGCACACAACCATTCTCTTCAACAAGCGAACACGCACTGAAAATCCGAACGATTTCGACGGGACTACCTTGTATAATTCTATCATGGTCTATATGTTGTATGGTTAGTGCTAGGAGTCTCCAACGACTCTTCCACAAGACTCTTCCGCGACTCTTCCAAAAGACTCTTCCGCGACTCTCCCAAAAGACTCCTCAGGGACTCATTCTAAAGAGCCGCCCGGGACTCCTTTAGAAGAGTCGCATTCGGGGAACACTTTCTCCCAACGGAAGATCGGAAAGCGATCAGAATGCGATGTCGCGGGCGATCAAATTAATCTTGTAGAAGAGTCGCAGGCGACTCTTCCGCGATTGAAATGGTTTGCTGGGATATTATTTACATGGTTGTGAAGTATGCCTGTATTTGCTTATCTCTTCTTTAATAGTTGGAATATTTAGATCTTAATGAATGTTTGCATTAGTTACATAAAATGGAGCGTTAACAATTTGCCGCAATGTTTTTGATTCAAAGCGCTGCAGTATTTCAATATTTGAGATGATGTAAAATGACATCACATAAAAAGTAAAATGTACTTGCAAGTGAAATTCAAAAATTCAACTGCATACTTTGCGGCGAAACATTTGAAAGCTCAAAAACTGAATCACCCTGCCGCTGCTGCTGCTGTTGCTGCTGCTGCTGCTGCTGCTGCTACTGCTGCTGCTGCTGCTGCTGCTGTCTTTCCTCAAAGCTTTTCCCAACACGGCGAGCTTTCCTCGCTGTCCCAGTTTTCATTTCCTCGGAGCGGAGCGTCGCCCTGACATGCACAACCGTACGGAAACTGGGTCAAGCCACAAACACCGCGCGGAGCGTTTGCCCTTGGCGGCATGTCCTTGATGTTGGTCTCAAAAGATGGGCTGAGGTTTCTATGCTAACACCTTAGTGGGCGGGTCAGCACAATAATTGATGTCACACCCACAGGCATTGCAAAAGTAAGGTAAATGTTGCCAAATATATAGCCACAATGTTTTAATTATTGTTTATATACTTATGGATAAGCTTACGGAGAATGCATGGCATCAGTTTTATTGAAGCAATGCCTGATCATAACCGAAAACGTACTTAATTGTATTCGTAGAACAAGGAAATTAACAATGTTTTAATTATTTATTTATTTACTTAAATAATATATATTCGAATTTTATTTATATGTTTTCTATTATAGTAAGCATAAGCATTGTATTAATAACTATCAATTGTTATTTGTTGCAAACATATTTAATAATTCTTTTCAAATTTTGCTTAGAATATAATTATTCAGGGATTTAGACTAAAATTATATTTCTAGATCTGCTTTTGTAAGCTAATGGTATATATATATAAGTTATATATATATATTTTTTTTAATTCTTGATCAATTACAGTTTTTCTTTGGAAAATGTCTTGTTTGCTTGTTTTCATTACTGCATTTCTATGTAAAAAATGTTTCAGGGTCTATTGTTTTAATTATTAAATTCGTACATTTATTGCTTTATTATATTGAAATAATATAGTTTTCTATTTTTTAAATGAACATTTTATTTTAGGATTTGAGCACCTTGCACCTCACACCTTGATTAACTTGCCTTGTGACAACTTTTTCTATTTTGCCTTACAAAAATAAAAAACAAGCTTAAGAAAATATTGAAAGCTTAAGAAATATTGATTTATAAAAATACAGAAGTTTTATGAATGAAAACTTATGAAAATACACTCAAAAGATAAAAGCTTTAAATAACTAAACCTTTCAACCCTAATAAATATTCATATATATTATTTTCTATATATATGTACATATGTAAATATAAACAAGAAATATCGAATTCAAAATTAAGAATTAAGATTAAGAAACTTTTTTTTTATATTTAAAAAAATACAAAAACTAAATTATAAGCCTTTATTATATTTATATTATATGTTTATTATATATACTTAATTACTATAAAATTATATGTATATATACATAATTACTATAAAATTACAAATTATAAAGAGCTTTTAAGGCTATGTTTAGTTTTCGAAGGGGACTAAGAGTTTCATTGAATTCATGAGACAAATTTATAATAAAAACATTTTTGAAATACCAAATATAATTAAAAATAATTCTATATATATATAGTGACATATCCACAGTCCTACGGACTTAGCACATGCCTACTTATAAGTACACATACAATAGTAATAATCAACATACTCCATGATACCCTGTACACACTTGTTACACTAGCTCAACACACCCATTGCTACCCATATTTATCCAGTAAATACCAGACAGTCATAGGACTCCCAAACTCAAGGCTAATGCCATAAACCCAAAAACTCTAACACAGGATGCAACCCGAAACTCCAATCAATCCCTTCTTGTAGACTAAACATTTACGCAATAAGTCATCACCAAATTGTCACGTTCCCACGTTCAAAGTTCGGACTCGCCAAGTCGCAAACAAAAATATTAGATTTCGATAACAAGATCGTAAAACAAAAGAGCACTTGTATCCAAGAGCAAATGCACTTGAATCCAAGAGAAGATTAATTAAAAACTCCAAGCTCTCTCCAAATTCTCTTTAGAACTTTAAATGTCCAACTCAATATTTGAAGGCTCGAGACCGAGGCTTGAACGCCAATCAATATAGATCCATAAGTTAAGTTCAGTTTGAGACTCGAAACTATTCGGTCGGTGTTCTTCAATACTTGTAACCACTTGTAAAATTATTCGGTTAAATAAAATTATATTTTTTTTAACTTACGAATATACAAGCATTTAATTGGTGCAGTCGGTAGGATCCAAAAATAAAGAGTCCTTAAAATACGGTACTGGTTAATAAGAAGGATATGCTATACAACTAGCTATCCCAAACCAGCGAATTGAAAAGTGATTCTAAATAGTGATCCGCAAAAGAATCTACGTGATTCAAAAGACATTGAAAATCCCGTGAGGTCAGAAAGCAAACTTTTCTGTGAATTAAACCAAAATCCCGTGCGGTCAGAAAAATAAATTTCAATACGAATTTATTTAATTCTGCAACTTATTAAAAACAACCAACCATTAACCGATCGAAAGAACTTGCTAATATAACAACAATGGCAGTCCCGCAACTTTCTGAAATTCACCTGAACCAATTGCTGGCTCAGATCAAAGAACTACATTATTACGATGGCACACCGGGAAAGCTGTCTGGGTTCATAAGTCAGGTCGAACAACTGCTAAGTTTGTACCCGACACAAGACCCTCGGCAAGCACATGTCATTTTGGAGCAATCAGAAGAGTAATCGTAGACGCGGCGTTGGAAGCAGTCATTCAAGCAGGAGCAACCACATGGACAGAAATAAGGACAGCGTTGGTCATCTCATTCAAGGACCACAGGCCATATGTCGCATTGGTAAAGCAGCTGGAAGAAACTACCTATCCAGGAAGCATCAGTAAGTTTATCGAAAAGTTGGAAGCACAATACAGAAATATCTTTGATAAGTTAGAATTAGAAAGCGATCCTGTAAATAAATCTAACTACACAGAAATGTTAAAAAGAACTGTCAAAACAACAATAGACAGGAAACTTCCCGATAGGATGTACATGTCACTAGCTCGTAGAGATATTGACACAATTCCTAAGTTAAAGCAAGCTACTATGGAACTTGGTCTTTATGATGCAAATCCTGAAGATCAGTATTTTCCTAAAACACAAGGGCACAATCGCAAGAACGGGGGAAGTAGGAATCAAAGAAACAATCAAAGATATTATAACAATAAACACAGTAATTATTATTCGGCAGCTAATCAGAGCATGTCTCAAACACCAAATACTAACAACCAAAGCAGCCAAAGTCAGTATCCTACAAGTTATGTTCCACCTCATCAAAGGGGAAATTATAACACCTTTAGAGATAGTTTGATACAGGGTAGACAGAACAATCCAATGAATCATCAACCTTCGACTTCGAATAACGCTAGCAACAATAAACCCATCAAAAGACAAAGGGAAAGCCAGAGCGGACAGAGCAGAATGGATGTAAATTTTCATCAAACTGCCTCGGACAATCCGGAGTCAGGGGAGGAAGAGTCAGTCCCTATGTAAAAATAACATACAAAAACAATCTTTACAAAGGCATGATCGACACAGGTTCTTCTATCAACATCATAAGAGAGAATTTTGCTAAGGAAAAAGAAAGCGTAGAAAAACTCACTGTGTATACAATAAAGGGCCCCATTAATTTGAACAAAAGCATTATGATTAAGCGCAATGCAGTATGTCCGTCTGAGCAAAAATTCTATGTGCATAATTTCTCTGAAAGCTATGATTTCCTGTTAGGTCGCCAATACTTAGAAGATTCTAAGGCAAAGATTGATTACGAGAAAGAGACGGTAACTTTAGGTTCAAGAATCTTTAAATTTTGTTACGAGGAGAAAAAGGGCGAGACCGCATCCACAAGATGCCTTGACCCGAAAGTAAAAGACGAGTCTGCATCAGCAGAACAAATCGACCAAAAACAAAAAATTGCTAAACCTGCAAAAAGAGCAAAACCTAAACCAAAGAAGGAGAAGACCGCACCTTCAAAGTGCCTTACTCCAAGAACTAACACAAAGGGCGGAAATCATTCAGAATCTGACCCTATGTCCGTTGACAACGAGATAGTCAGCTTCGCGATTGAAAACGAATTACGCGAATGCAACGAGTATAGACTCGAACACCTAAATGTTGAGGAGATAAAATGTTTACAGAAGGTTCTATACGAGTATAAGGACATTCAGTACAAGGAAGGTGAAAATTTGACTTTCACAAGTACAATTAAACACGTTATCCAAACTCAACATGAGGATCCGGTCTATCGTAAACCATACAAGTACCCCCCAGAGTGTCGATCAGGAGGTAAACAAGCAAATTAAGGAAATGATAGAGCAGGGTATAGTTCGAAAATCGAAATCCCCATATTGTTCTCCTATTTGGGTAGTCCCCAAGAAGGCAGATGCCTCAGGGAAACCAAAATTTCGGTTAGTAGTCGATTACAGGAATCTCAATGAGATTACTATAAATGACAAATTCCCAATCCCAAGAATGGACGAAATATTGGATAAACTCGGAAGATGCCAATATTTCACCACGATTGATCTAGCTAAAGGTTTTCATCAGATTCAAATGGACGAAAATTCCATTGCGAAAACTGCATTTTCAACCAAACATGGACATTACGAATACACACGTATGCCTTTCGGTCTGAAAAACGCCCCTGCAACATTTCAGAGATGCATGAATAATCTTTTGGAAGATTTGATCTACAAAGATTGTTTAGTGTATTTAGATGATATTATAATTTTTTCCACTTCATTGGAGGAACATATTCTATCACTAAAGAAGGTCTTTGGAAAGTTAAGCGATGCTAACCTAAGACTACAACTAGACAAATATGAGTTCATGAAAAAGGAAACCGAATTCCTGGGACATGTCGTCACGACAAACGGGATAAAACCAAACCCAAATAAAACAAAAGCTATCATCAACTTTCCACTACCGAAAACTCCTAAGCAAATAAAGTCATTTTTAGGATTGTGTGGCTTCTATAGGAAATTCATACCTAATTTTGCCAAAGTAGTCAAACCCATGACTATCAAACTGAAGAAAGGAGCTACCATTGATACCAAATGCAAAGACTACATTGAATCATTTGAAAGGTTAAAGGTATTGATAACATCAGAACCGATTTTAATCTATCCTGATTTTTCAAAACCCTTTTCCCTGACAACTGACGCAAGTAACTTAGCAATAGGTGCAGTGCTATCACAGAACCACAAGCCTGTATGTTACGCCAGCAGAACACTGAACGAACATGAAATAAACTACGCTACTAACGAAAAAGAATTGCTAGCAATAGTTTGGGCGACGAAATATTTCAGGTCATACCTATTCGGCAGGCCATTTGAAATTCAAAGTGATCACAAACCTTTGGTATGGCTGAACAATATTAAAGAGCCAAATATGAAGCTTCAGCGTTGGAAAATTAAGCTGAATGAATTTGACTATAAAATAAAATATCTCCCTGGCAAAGAAAACTATGTAGCGGATGCTCTTTCCCGTACGAAAATAGAAGAGGTCATGCTTGGCGAAATAGCGAATAGCATGGATGCAACAGTACATAGTGCAGGCGAAGATAATTTAAACTATATATCCATCTCAGAAAGGCCACTAAATTTCTATTCTCGACAGATAGAGGTAGAAAAAGGAGATCATGACAATACCAACGTAAGTCATTTCTTTCAGAAGTTGAAGATTAAAATAACTTATAAAGATATGACGAACGAACTGGCTAAATCACTCATTAAGGAGTATGTGTGCACAAAAAAGAGCGCTATCTACTTCTCTAATGACGAAGACTTCTTAGTATTCCAAAGGGCATACACCGAAATCATAAGCCCTAACAGTTTAACTAAATTGTTAAGATGTACTAGGAAACTGATTGATATTTTGACTTATGCTGAATTTAAGGATTTAATTCTGAAAAAACATAAGGAATTTCTACATCCAGGAATAGAAAAAACCGTTAACTGGTTTAAAGAAGAATACTACTATCCTGACAGTCAGAAATTGATCCAAAATATAATCAATGAATGCGAAATCTCTAATATCGCCAAAACCGAACATAGAGATACAAAGTTAATGTTCGAAACGACACCGGAAGTATTTAACGCCCGTGAAAAATATGTAATTGATTTTTATCTTACGGGAAATCAGATCTTTTTATCTTGCATAGATATCTATTCGAAATTCGCTACACTTGTTGAAGTGAAAAGTAGAGATTGGCTAGAAGCAAAAAGAGCCATAATGAAGATATTTAATGATATGGGAAAACCCCAGGAAATCAAAGCAGATAAAGACTCAGCCTTCATGTGCGTAGCACTCCAGAATTGGTTAAGATCTGAGGGCGTAAATATATCGGTAACAACTAGCAAAAATGGCGTATCTGATATAGAAAGATTTCATAAGACCGTTAACGAGAAATTAAGAATCATTGGTAGCGAAGAAAACATAGAAGATCGATGTACGAAGTTCGAGTCAATCTTATATGTTTATAATCACAAAACCAAACATAATACTACCAAAAGATCACCGACGGATATCTTCCTATATGCAGGAAGTCCAGATTTTGATGTCCAGAAAACCAAAACTAACAGAATCAATAAACTAAATCAGAAACGACATGAATTTGAGATCAATACCAAGTTTAGGCAAAGAGAGCAAAGTAACTAATCCTTTCAGGAAAACAGGACAGATCAGACAAGTGGACGATAAACATTTCGAAGAGACAAACCGCGGCAGGAAAATCGTACATTATAAATCAAAGTTTAAAAAGCAAAAGAAGATTAATAAAAGTAAATACGATACTTCCAGACCCGACGAAGAAATGTAGGCGATACCCAATACTCCCGATATTGCTCATATGCATGATCCCAATTATCACCATGGCCCAAGGAAGTAATATCGAAGTAAACCCGATCAATGCGAAAAATGGATATCTGATTTTTCAAACAGGCAACACAGAAATCCCAATAAACTACGAATACCACTGTTTGAGTATAAACATAACGAAGACAATGCTAGTGTTTGAGAACCTATTAGAAGAAGCAAAAGAATTTCCAAGTATTTTACAAATACAATATTTAGTTGAAAAATTAAAGAGGGAAATTAATGGTTTAAGAATTATTAGACGAAACAAAAGAGGTCTTCTTAATGTAGTGGGAACAGCCTACAAATACCTATTTGGCACTTTGAACCAGAACGATAAAGATGAGCTAGAAGAAAGAATTAATAATTTGTCTATAAATTCTGCACAAAACCATGATCTCAATATGATTATTGATGTGATCAACAATGGCATAGACATTATTAATAAGCTCAAAATAGAGAAAGAAACAGATCAGCGTGTAGCAGTATTGATATTCAATTTACAACAATTCACGGAATACATAGAGCATATTGAACTAGGCATGCAGTTAACAAGATTGGGTATTTTCAATCCGAAACTACTCAAACATGACTATTTGAGACAGGTTAACTCCGAAAAAGTACTTAAGATCAAAACTTCAACCTGGCTTAGAACAGATACAAACGAGATTTTAATTATTTCCCACGTTCCAAGCGAAATAGTCAAAGTGCCAGTTTTCGAAATAGTCCCGTACCCAGACGAATATAAGTACATCCTGACGGAACCAATATTTGATAAGTTTTACATTTATGAAGATAAGGTTTCTAATAAACATACAGGACAAATAGTTACCGACAAATGTATAAACGGCATTATTAAACAAGAATCAACTGAATGCAAATATACCAAGACTCATAGAAATTTTCAAATAAATTACATAGAACCAAACATATTGATTACATGGAATATCCCGACAACAGTAATTAACCAAGATTGTACGAACAATAGAGTTTCAATTTTAGGAAATAACATGATCAAAATAAATAATTGTACAATGCAAATTGATGAATTCATAGTTTCAAATAGTTTTGCAGATTTTACACAAACAATTTATATTAACAACAATGTCACTAAAATAGAACCAATATCATATTTAGAAACAAAAGAAATTATAAATTCCTATGTAAAACACTACACCACATTCCAAATCATATGTATCACATCCTTTGCAATTACAATAATCAGTTTAATCCTGTATTTAGTGTATAAGTTTAAAAGTATACCTAAGAAACTCATTGTTAAATATAAGAAAGAAGAACAACCGATCCAAGATCAAATTGTAAATGATCAGACAATAGTTCCAGAAAACAACATTATGTTGTATCCAACGTTATCTGCCTGAGGACAGGCCAAATTCAAAGGTTGGGGGAGTGACATATCCACAGTCCTACGGACTTAGCACATGCCTACTTATAAGTACACATACAATAGTAATAATCAACATACTCCATGATACCCTGTACACACTTGTTACACTAGCTCAACACACCCATTGCTACCCATATTTATCCAGTAAATACCAGACAGTCATAGGACTCCCAAACTCAAGGCTAATGCCATAAACCCAAAAACTCTAACACAGGATGCAACCCGAAACTCCAATCAATCCCTTCTTGTAGACTAAACATTTACGCAATAAGTCATCACCAAATTGTCACGTTCCCACGTTCAAAGTTCGGACTCGCCAAGTCGCAAACAAAAATATTAGATTTCGATAACAAGATCGTAAAACAAAAGAGCACTTGTATCCAAGAGCAAATGCACTTGAATCCAAGAGAAGATTAATTAAAAACTCCAAGCTCTCTCCAAATTCTCTTTAGAACTTTAAATGTCCAACTCAATATTTGAAGGCTCGAGACCGAGGCTTGAACGCCAATCAATATAGATCCATAAGTTAAGTTCAGTTTGAGACTCGAAACTATTCGGTCGGTGTTCTTCAATACTTGTAACCACTTGTAAAATTATTCGGTTAAATAAAATTATATTTTTTTTTAACTTACGAATATACAAGCATTTAATTATATATATGTACATATACAAGTTCAAACACAAATGCACAAATAAAAAAAAATGCGTGCGCACACAACCTTTCTCTTCAACAAGCGAACACGAACTGAAAATCCGAACGATTTCGACGGGACTACTTTGTATAATTCTATCATGGTCTATATGTTGTATGGTTAGTGCTAGGAGTCTCCAACGACTCTTCCACAAGACTCTTCCGCGACTCTTCCAAAAGACTCTTCCGCGACTCTCCCAAAAGACTCCTCAGGGACTCATTCTAAAGAGCCGCCCGGGACTCCTTTAGAAGAGTCGCATTCGGGGAACACTTTCTCCCAACGGAAGATCGGAAAGCGATCAGAATGCGATGTCGCGGGCGATCAAATTAATCTTCTAGAAGAGTCGCAGGCGACTCTTCCGCGATTGAAATGGTTTGCTGGGATATTATTTACATGGTTGTGAAGTATGCCTGTATTTGTTTATCTCTTCTTTAATAGTTGGAATATTTAGATCTTAATGAATGTTTGCATTAGTTACATAAAATGGAGCGTTAACAATTTGCCGCAATGTTTTTGATTCAAAGCGCTGCAGTATTTCAATATTTGAGATGATGTAAAATGACATCACATAAAAAGTAAAATGTACTTGCAAGTGAAATTCAAAAATTCAACTGCATACTTTGCGGCGAAACATTTGAAAGCTCAAAAACTGAATCACCCTGCCGCTGCTGCTGCTGTTGCTGCTGCTGCTGCTGCTACTGCTGCTGCTGCTGCTGCTGCTGTCTTTCCTCAAAGCTTTTCCCAACACGGCGAGCTTTCCTCGCTGTCCCAGTTTTCATTTCCTCGGAGCGGAGCGTCGCCCTGACATGCACAACCGTACGGAAACTGGGTCAAGCCACAAACACCGCGCGGAGCGTTTGCCCTTGGCGGCATGTCCTTGATGTTGGTCTCAAAAGATGGGCTGAGGTTTCTATGCTAACACCTTAGTGGGCGGGTCAGCACACCAATTGATGTCACACCCACAGGCATTGCAAAAGTAAGGTAAATGTTGCCAAATATATAGCCACAATGTTTTAATTATTGTTTATATACTTATGGATAAGCTTACGGAGAATGCATGGCATCAGTTTTATTGAAGCAATGCCTGATCATAACCGAAAACGTACTTAATTGTATTCGTAGAACAAGGAAATTAACAATGTTTTAATTATTTATTTATTTACTTAATAATATGTATTTTTATTTGGTTTATAAATTATTTATATATATATATTTATATGTTTTCTATTACATTGCATGCATTGCATTGCAAGCATTGTATTAATAACTATCAATTGTTATTTGTTGCAAACATATTTCATAATTCTTTTCAAATTTTGCTTAAAATATAATTATTCAGGGAATAAGACTATAAATTATATTTCTAGATCCGCTTGCGTAAGCTATATATATATATATATATATGTATGTATATATATATATATATATTTTTTTTTTTAATTCTTGATCAATTACAGTTTTTCTTTGGAAAATGTCTTGTTTGCTTGTTTTCATTACTGCATTTCTGTGTAAAAAAAAAGTTTCAAGGTCTATTGTTTTATTTATTAAATTGGTACATTTATTGCGTTATTATATTGAAATAATATAGTTTTCTATTTTTTAAATGAACATTTTATTTTAGGATTTGAGCACCTTGCACCTCACACCTTGATTACCTTGCCTTGTGACAACTTTTTCTATTTTGCCTTACAAAAATGAAAAAACAAGTTTAAGAAAATATTGATATTTATCAAATTAAAGAAGTTTAATGAATGAAAATTTATGGAAATACACTCAAAAAAAAGAAGCTTTAAGTAACTAAACCTTTCAACCCTAATACCTATTCATATATCTTATTTTCTATATATACATTACACATAAACAAGAAATGTCGAATTCAAAATTAAGAATTAAGATTAAGAAACTTTTTTGTTATATTTAAAAAAATACAACAACTAAATTATAAGCATTTATTATATTTATATTATATGTTTATTATATATACTTAATTACTATAAAATTACAAATTATAAAGAGCTTCTAAGGCTATGTTTAGTTTTCGAAGGGGACTAAGAGTTTTATTGAGTTCATGAGACAAATTTATAACAAAAACATTTTTGAAATACCAAATAAAATTTAAAATAATTCGATATATACATATATAAGTTCAAACAAAAATGCACAACAAAATTTAATATAACACACTTCATATTTATCTTTGTATTTATTTCTACCTTCTTCTTATTTGATAAAGATTTAAGAAATTAGTTAACCTAACTAAAGTATTTAATTTACCACTCTTTATCTAGGCATTTCCTATTTCGCGAGGGTATTCTTAATCCACAACCTTGGCATGCTACATTATTGATACTTTTATGTGTTGTGCCAAGGATACCGTCGCTGTCCGCATCCCTGACACGGATTCTGCACCCAAAAAAAATAAAAATCTTTTGAAAGTAGGTCGTGGCAAGTGACGTGGCCGGCTGACCCATTTGGGCCTGAGACCTGCACGGTTGCAGACCGGTCGAAGGTTGGCGAGGGGGAGTTTTTGGCCTGATTCCGAGGATTCTGGGATCTTTGGGATAGTGCAACTTGAGCTTGGGGGTGGTATTTTGCTGGCTGAATGTTTGCTCGATTGAACTTCGGCAGAGTCAACAGTTTGGCTCTGACAGCTGGCTGCAGCCTCTCCTCCGCCTCCTCCTCGGAAAACCCAACCCAATTTCGTTCGAGGCATTTATTTGTCTATTGCTGCGTATCGGCGTGTTTGCCTAGTGCCCATATTTGTGTATTGTCCAAACAAAGGTCTTGCATCTGAGCAGCCGAACAATGAAAACTGTTGTCTGTTTTCCGCCAGAATTTATGGCCCAATGTCAACAGCACGCACAGCCTCAGCCTAGCTGAGCCGCGACGAGCTGAGGCTCCTCCTCTTCCCCTGGCAGGGAAATTGAATCGTCCGGCGGTGAAATCAGCCTGGAAAAGCCAAGGAAAGTTGCCGCCGTCAGGTGGCCGCTTGACCCGCGTCCATCGGTTTGGGTTGGCCAGCCTCCAACTCCAGCTCAAACTTTGGCTCCCAGCATTGGGGTGCACTGGAAATATTTGTAATATTATTTACACTACATTTTTAACTAAATTTACTTACAAATTTATAGGATTTTACCTTCATAAAATATTATTTATACATGATAGATATTTTGATAGAAAGTAATCCTCATAAAATATGCTGAGATATATATATGAATTAATAAAATGTACTACGATAAGACACGTAACAGCATTTAACCTTCGAATGTGTATATAAATTTATCATTTGCTAGCTTTATAAAATATCAATGATTAAACAATTCATAAACTAATAACATTTACATCGAATATAAGATACTTAGCATATTTTGGAGTATAAAATGTAGTACTCCATGAAGTTATATCATATTAAATTACAAATTAAACAAGTAAAGGCTTG
This sequence comes from Drosophila jambulina, assembly GCA_018152175.1. NCBI lineage: Eukaryota > Metazoa > Arthropoda > Insecta > Diptera > Drosophilidae > Drosophila > Drosophila jambulina. The sequence goes on along the minus strand of JAECXH010000012.1, from coordinate 7,008,841 downwards.
GAAATAATTATATATATTTTAAGATAATAATTACAAGTTTTTTAAGATTAAATATTAATCTAGTAAGTGATACTACGTAAAATCTCATTAAAATAAATTCTGTTTTATAGGCTTTTCATATCTTGAATATGTTTAAGAAAACTGGTTTTTAAACTAACAAAAAATTATATCAATTTGATCTTCAATACCATTAACTAACTAGTATATAAATCATATATACTCTATATAAGACGAATATTTAAATTTTACATAATTAAATGTTACATAAAAGGTAACATACTGAAATTATTATTATTTCTTGAGATATTATAGCACTTTGCTCCTTACTAAAACGTTTCTTATTGCTAAAAAAAACTTTAAATTCCGTGCTAATATCCTATAAAGCACTCAGAAATCATTTTATTTAAAAAAAATTTTCGCAAACTTAAGAAAATCTCTAGTTTACCTCGAAATATAACTCGAGAAATACAATAAAATATATACTTTTGCCACCTTAAGCTTCCCAATAATAAAACCACATTGTTAACCCTTTCCCTCAGTGTAAAACCGGTTGTCAAAACTCCTAGTTTCCGTCTCCATAGCCATGCTTTTTTGTCATTCACATGTCCAGCGACTGCACATGACATAAATTTGTATCTGCAGCTGATTGTGAGTCGTGTAATAGCAGCCCGAACATATCTGTATCTTGTGTCCGCGCTCATCTTTGTCTACAATTTATGCTTCCTGCCACGGCGTTCCCTCCCAACCCCGACCCCGATCACAGTTTGTTGTCCCGGAGCCACACTCCAGCCACTCTCCTGTCCGTGCTGACATGTTCCCATCAATCACACGACCCCGCTCGCCGCTGGTAACTTGATTTCCCATTTCGACGCGTACATACGGATCGCCCCTCGCAAAACCCGGCAGATACAGGTAAACATTCTAATGATCCCAACACGCAACTCCAAATGTCACGGCTCCTCGGGGTGGGAGTCGCAGTTCAAGCTGCGATGTCCAAGTCGAAGTTTAAGCCCGAGTCAAGGGCGATTTTCCGCCATCTGCGATTTGTGAGTTAGTGTGTGCTTTGTGTTTGTTTGTTTCTTTGGTTGTTTGGCCGCTGACATTTTTGACGGACAACTCGACGCGGCGTCGGTGGCATGTCCACGTCAACATCCATGTCCATGGCTGTGTCCATGTCCAGGCCCATATCCATATCCACATCCACGTCCAAGTTCGCAGTCATGACAGCAAATTTGCCAGACTTCATGACATGTGCCTGGCCAAACTCCGGGCCTCAACGCAAGCGGCTCTAATTAGTTACCAGTCCGCAGAGGGGGTTGATGGCGTCACTAACTAATAAGCGCTGAAAATCGGAGGGAAAACCCATAATTTGAATGAACAAAAGGAGCGTTTTTCAGGGAAATATGAAAATAGGGATTAAGTTTCTCAAAACTGATTAAACTATGACAAGTCAATGGAGTAATTAGAAGCCTTTTTCAAAGCTAATTACTAAAGATACTATTACTTGGTTAATATCTAACTTGTTCAATTAAAGCATTATGGAAACATATATTTAAGTTAAGAGATCTCAAACGAGATTATTTAAAGCTAATATTTGATTAAACTTATTAGGTGCTAATTAATGATCTGGAAAATAATCAAAGTAGAGGTAAGATTTATGCTTACATTTTCATAAGTTTAAAAAAATCATTTATTATAAATGTTAGGAAATTAAAATTTAATTTAATTTAATTTTAAAATATCAATAACCGAATCAGAATAAACATTTAATGGTCATCAATTTAAAAAGAAATGGAAATTGATTTTTAAAGTTACTTCAAATTAAACGAGGTTCAAAAAATGCTTTGAGGAGAATGAAGGCCAGCAAAATAAGTGTTTAAAATATGCAATTAAAATGTTGGACTATCAAATTATGTGTAAATTTTCTAACTTTGTTACAAGTTGTAGCTAGGATTTTTAAATCCATAAAAAAACATGCTTAAATCTGTTCAATGTACATTGGCAATGCAATTCTTGTTTTAAATTTGTAGTTTTTATTATATACTATTTATTTATTTAAGTTCTTGACATCTTTAAAATTATTTTTTTCTATTTCGATAGTACCCTCGAATATTTTCCCTATTAATTACTGGGGCCATGTTTTATATTCCCATCGTATACTTAAGAGCTCGAGCCAAAGAAGTGTCACCCTGTGTTGAGGGTGTGTTACTTACAACCCTGCCTAGGTCAAGTGTGATTGGTAAAACCTGCTTATATAATTATTTTCCTAATTTATTTGCATACAGCTTGAACTTTCCCTGTGTCATCATCATTATAATCTCTTCATTTTTTCGAGCGGATCAGGGTAATTTCAAGTTGATTTTTAGTCCACAAAGGCCACGATTGTGGGACATGATTGTGCCTATGCAGCGGATAAATAAATATAGCGATATATGGTGATAAACAGCGATAAATAGCGATATATATAGCGATTTATATAGCGATATATAGCGATGCCTAGGCATCGTAATTGAATGGAACGGTATGGAGAGTGACATACATATTTTCGAAATCCGGTTTCGAAGGCAATCCAATCCAATCAAATCCCCAAACACAGATACTCACCAACACACACTTAAACACTCATAAGCATATATGATAAAAAAAAGGAATAAAAATACGGCGCCCTACCAAATGCGCTGGAAAATAAGAAAGAAAGAAAGAAAAAAATAATAATTACAACTTTACAAAGAAATCCGAAAAATCCGGTTTAATTTTCATAAAATTCCAATAAAAAGAAATCTTAAAACTTAAGGGGTGTTAAGGGGAGGGAGGGAGGAGGGAGGGAAGACAGTGGGAACTCAAGTGCAACAGCTGCTGACTGCCCCTCTGATTGGATTCTCGGTCTGCCAATTGAGGCCGCTGTTAGCTAACAGTCGATTCCCGTTCTAATTGCACACGCTCTCTCACTCTCTTTTGGTCTCTCTTACATGCTGTAATGTGGCTGCAAGAGCTCTCTCATGCTTACAGCGTTAGAGCGAGCCGGCCTCTCTTGCCCTCTCAACTGGTTGACCTATTTTCCAGTTTGGGTAATGTGTCAATGCGCCTGTATGGGTGCCTGTGTGTGTTTTCATGTTTTCTGTATCCAATGTATCTCTCTCTCTCTCCATCTCCTTCCATCTAACGCCTATGCTTTGTTTTGGTTTTGCCTTTTGCGTTTTGCCTTTTTTCCTTGTTTCGTTTGTTCGCTTGCTCACTCGCTCGTTGGTTTTGTAACTCGTGGATTGCATTTCCATTCACTTTGTTGTTTTCTTTTCGTAACTGCGTATTTGTTGTTGCTCGCTGGTAACGCTCTGTTGACTTACATTGTTGTTGTTGGTAATGCCGCTGCTTTTGGAATTTTCACTAGAGAAATGATTAATTGAATTTGTCCAGATAGTTCATCTTTGCACTTGGCCGCCCCACTCATCTTCATCTTCTTGTTCTTTAAGTGTGCTAATGGGGAAACGGTGAAAATAACAAAAAAGAGAGTCGGAATTGTTCAGGAAATCTGGGATTTAGTTTCCGAAAAGGAATGTATAATTGACATATTTTCTTATTGCTAAAATTTGTATGCTAAATCTATAGATGCTAACCACATTTCTTGAAATCGTGTTAAAACTTAAATTAAAATATTAAATGTTAAATTTAAGGTACAAATAAGAATATATCCTTATTCCTTTCATCACCCTTTTTAACTATTTTTTTCAAACTTATTCCTGACTATTTCACATTTTCCTTAATTAGATTTTTACAATATTTATCAAATTTGTTGACTCCGCTTTGTCATAGGTTTCTTTTACAAATAGCATTGGACTTTAAATCCATAGAAAAACTATAAAAAACCATGCAATCAGATGTTATAGGATCTTACTCCATTACGGTTTTATTACTGTAAGCTGTAAACATATTTTTTAAACCATTTCTAAGTGAACTTAAAAACTGTGATAGTTAAAATAAATATTTTCATTTTGGGTAAAATTGAAACAATAATTTTTCCAGTGAATGTTCGTTCGCTTCCTGCGTGTGTAATCAGTAAAGTTTTTCGGCTAGATAAGCCCTGCGGGCATTCTTTATCTGGCAAGGTCTCCGACTGTCCTCCGTTTTTGGGAACTTTTTACATCATTAAACATTAGGGCTGTTGGATAGGATAGGAAGGGGAAATGCGCAGTGCATTTTAACTCATTTGTGCCAACTCCAACTCCGTTTGCCAAATGACGTCTTTCGAAATGCTGGCGGCGTGAAAATCCCGGAAAATCCACCCCGAAAAATCGAACTGAAAACGCAAAAACTCCAGAACAAAGCAACTACGCAAATTGTTGGATATTTCGATGTGTCGATGGATGTGTTTCACAGTTATTGGAGTTGAAGATTGGAAGGCGGAGCGGAAGACGGAGAAGAACAAGAAGAAGCAAAGCAATCCCCCCCCGTCCACCGTAATTTGCTGACGTCGCCGGAGAATGAATGCCTACAGAGGTCATTCCAAAGGCAACAACAATGCCAGCAGCATACTCAACATAGAAAAGAGAAGTGAAGAGAAGAGAACACCCGAAAATACCAACAAACGTCGAATATCCATCAGCAGCAGCATGAATATCCACAGAAACATCAACAGCAGGAACAGCAACAACAGTACCCAGCCGATGTAAACAAAATCGAATGAATTTCGAAGCATATAACAGCTGTGAACCGCCGAGAGAGTGAGAGCCAGCCAGCTCCCCCGCACAAACACCAGCACACGTACACACATACGAACACGGGCACTAGCACTCGGCTCTCTTTAACTGTTAAATTCTGTGACGTTATCGTTGCCAGAAAACCGGCCGGCTCTTTCCGATACCCTACACATAACATAGTGAGGCACTTGGAGTGCACCTTATGACCTGACCAGGAAGTCAAAATAAAACTTATTGAAATCCGGTGAAATTATGTTAATCAATTCAATTTAAGTATTTTTAAATTTCTTATTATATATTCGGTATCTATTTAATAATTAATTATTAAACAATGATCATTATTCAAGTGAATCTGAGATGTATACTAAAATTATAATTATTAGAGAAGCTTCTTAAAATGTATTTTTATTTTTAAGTTAGTATTCTTGTAATGTTTATATAATTAAAAATAAAACCTAATCTACTGATAAACTAGGGCATATGAGATCAACCTTAGTCGAACCTCTTTTTGTCTCTCTCGTTTGTTTTGAGGCTGAGGTTCGCTGCTCAACAGCTGTTTTCGCAACATTGTTGCTGCTCGGTGGCCAACAGCTGTTATCGTTCTGCTCTGTGCCCGCTGTTCGCGCTGTTTTGGCTCTGTTGTTGATAAAATAAACCAGAGCGGGACACACACACACGCACGCACGCACACATTTGCTGAAGTTATGATGCGGGCTCTGTTGACAAGTGCTCTGTTGTTTTTTTTTCTCAACTGCGTAGTATATTTTGCTGCCCTTTTTTTATTTTTCCTATGCTGCCCAACAGATGATATGGTGGCGATGGCGTCATAGATACCGATAAAGCCAGGGCGATATAGGCTACTGCGTTGCAAAGTTAGCATATTTTGATGTTTTACCTAATATGAGTGTTATAAGGCGTTAAAATGGTTTCTCCTTTTTTAAAATGAAGTTAAATTATTTACCCATCCATTAAATTAGTAAAGTAAATACATAATTGAGAAAAATTATCTATGTAATTTATTTTCATTGTTATTAATTTATTATTTGATTATTGCATGTATAACCATTAATTAAAAGCTGGTGACCATGACTCTCCCTTTTTTGTGCGTATTCATTGCTATTTCAGTAGATCCCAATAATGGAAAAATTTTAATTAATTCAAGAATTATTATTTATTTCTGCACTATACATACACTATTCATTTTTATACTTATTTACTTGGGAATGTTAATACATAACAAAGTTTATATCAATTAACTCTTTGGGTCAAGCTTTTCAACGTAGGCACAAGCGTTTTATCTGACAAATATATCTTCAATATCTGTATCTACAAAGTAAACAGAATCCTAACTGTCACTTTTCTGTTAATTTCCCAATTCCCAATGTTGGCCATTCATTTGTTGTGCTGTTAGCCGTGGAAATTGCAGTTTTCCTCTAACATTTTTTATGCTGCGGCTCTCTCTCTCCCGCTCTATCTTGAGCGCTCACGCACACACCTACACACCCAATGCCCCCTTCCAATTATGTGTTCGTATGTTGTTTTGTTTTTCCAAGCAGGTAGATGCTATAGAAACGGCCATGTACACATGAACGAAAGAGCGGCGGAGAGAGAGGCACAGGGAGAGAGCCCGCGAGAGAGTGTGTGAGTGTGTTTGTGTGAGTAACTGTATCTCGCCGCTCGCTTGGCGCACTTAGCGCTACATTCGCTCGCGTCATTCATTCGTCGCCAACACTCGGGAACGGACCGATAAGCCAGCAATAGCAGCAGCAGCAGCAAACAACCGAAAAGCAACGCCAAGTGAGAACCCAAGCAGCGCATTCAACAAATAGCAGTAGCTATACAGCTAAGGGCTTACCTTTGGCCATTCCCGCGGGAAAACGCTCCGGAGAACTCCTTCGCCAAGTAATAAGTGAAAAAAGAAAAGTCAAAACAAATCAGTGCAGCAGCCGCTCCGGCGAGTGTGTGTGACTGTCGTCTTCTATGTGTGCGTGTCAGTGTGAGAGAAAACTGAGAGAAAAGTGAAACGAAGACCGGCAGCGAAAGCAAAGCAAAGCAAGCGACAAAGCACCGTTCTGCCGAAAGTGCATCAAAAACAAAGCGAAAAGTAAAACAAGTGTGACCAAACCTTAAATAAACCGCAATTTAACCCGTCAACAGTGAACTTTAACCCGCGAAAAGTGCAACACCTGCAAGCTGACGTTACAAGCGGCCAAAATTGGATTATGCTTGGGCTCAGACGCAACTGCCACGACGACGCCAGCGACGCCGAGCATGTGAAGCTTAAACCGCTGCTCCCCTCGCCGCCCCAGTGGCCATCATCATCGCTATCGCCGCTATCATCTCAGCCGATCCTGCTCCTGCGGCGCCTGCAGCTGAACCAGCACCTGAACGAGCGCATCACCTTCTCCCTGGAGCAGTACCACAAGAACGTCATCAAGAAAGTGGCCACCAGTAGCTTAGGCAAGTTCCAGGTCTTCCGTCTCACCAAGAACGTCTGCCAGACTTAAGTTCCCGCTCGAAAGCAAAGCCCCAAAAATATCAGAAAACTAAAAAAGTGCAAAAATACTCAAAGTGCAATAGAAAGCGAAAAGTGTGAGAAAATGTGGCGATCCATTAAGGCCAAGTTCAGGCTTTAAGTTCAAACAAAAAAACAGAACAGCAAAGTAAAGCAAGCTGAAAAAAAGAAAACCCTCTAAAAGAGTATAAAAAATAATCCAAGTTTAACCCCCTAATTGGCATAACCCCACCTATCCCAGAAAAAAATCGTACAAAAATGTCCACTGGCCGCCGTTTAGCCAAACGCTCCATCATCGGCACCAAGGTGTGCGCCCCGGGTCCGGACGGCCTCTGGTACTCCGGCGTCATCGCGGACGTCAAGACGTCGCCCTCGTACTCGTCGGCCGGGAAGCCGATATTACCGTTATCGCCGCCGCCACCGCCATCGTCGCACACATTCTTGGCGCCCGGCGACGCCCAACTGAACGCCGATACGCGCTACATGGTCCGTTTCGATTTCAAGACCGCTGTCGACTCCGGTCTCTCGTCCTCCGCGTCGGGCCAGTCCTCCTCCACAGATCCCTCGTCGTCGGTCATTGTGGAGGCGCGTCGCGCCGCCGCCGCCGTTGCCAGCGTGCACATCAGTCCGGCTCAGGCCTTGCGCCGCAGCGCCATGATCAAGGAGTTCCGCGAGTCGGATCTGATTGGACCCGGCTTCCGATCCATTATGGACACGGAGCTGCAGCCCGGCCAGCGGGTCTACTTTACCTATAATGGACGCGAGCAGAGTGGCGATGTTATCCAGCATGATGCCAGCAAGGATGAGGTGATTGTGAAGATTACCACGATTGGAAATGAGGTGAGTCAGCGGGAAGAACCGCGTCATTTTAAGCACTAGCGAGGGGGGTTTACCTGAAGTATCAGGTTTTACAGGTTACGACCTTAGGGTTTACGGGAATTAATTATAGGGGAATCCAGTTTTGTCAAAGTTAAAACCTTATTTATTTTGTAATATTAGATTTGGGATTCGAAATTGCATCCAAAATTTCAATAAACTATCTCTTTTGATTTTATGTATTATTTTTTTAGTTATTGCTTCAAAATATCAGCTTATATATGATTTTTATGGGAAATTTCTTGTTTTAAAGAGTTTTTCTAAAAATCAAAAGTTTACAAATTATTTTGAAGATTACTCCTACTCTTTTATTAATTTCATGATGGTTACCAACACAATAGTTGAGAATTCTAAGAAAATGATTTAGTTTGGTGATTAATTCGTCAGATTTTATGATATTCATCTACTTAAAAAGCAATTAATAAGAGGAGTTTATCTTTAAAAACACCTAGAAAACTTTAATTAGATAAATTAAGATTTAAAACGATTTTTTATTTGGAAAGAGGATGCAGCTAATAAAGGCCCAAGTCTGCGGCATCATCATCATCGTCTCAGCATAATCATCATCGCCATTGGGGCGGCAGAAAAGTGTGTCAAGGTTGACTTGCCCACAGCACACCCCCTTTCTGTCCCGCCCCATGGCCGCAGCATACACATGCACATACATAAGTATCTATGCTGCTATGTACTCGCCTATTCGGAGCACATATTTACTCGCACCCCAGTACAGTACCGCACCAAAGAGTACATGTGCATGTGCAATCACGTTCTATGTGCAACTATGCAACGAAAAACAAAAAAGAAAAGCTCAAAAAATACTCGTCCGAGGGTCGCATTCCGCTTTTTGGCACGTAATTGGGTTACGCTCTGGGATGGCCTTCTTGCGCGAACACTCAGATATATGGAAACCCCTTCGTTTGAGGACGGTTCGAGCCCCCAAGATTAGATTGTCAATAGCTGAACATCCTTCAGATTTAATTATCTGTGCGGCAGGAGAGGTCCCCAAACTCTTCATAAAACAAAATAATATATTAAACTCAGTAAAAGAATTCCTAAATTGAGTCGTAATAGATCTCTGAGATTTATTTCTGTATATAACCAGACTCTAATAATAAGATCTCTCATAACTGCCTGGCATCTGTCTTACCTTATAAGATTGGCTACGTTTTTTTCCTACTTTTTTTTCTTACGATTTCCTGATTAATTCTACTCAACACACATGATTAACCTAATCCTCCAGCCACAGCCCCTTTGCCATTACGTCACTCGAATCGTTGAACTGATCGCTAAACAAACAAAAAAAAAAAAAAGAACTAAACACCAACAAAAATTAATAAATAAACTCGGCGAAAAATAATTCAAGAGTGAAACATCGGATGGGGAATTTATAGAATCGCCCCGAATCCAAATGCGAACCCAAAAAATCTCAATGACGACGACGACGATGCTCACGATGATGATGATGGTGGTGTCGTAATGAAAATTTGTTTAGAATTCGGGTTTTCTTGAAACAATTCGAATGAGGAACACCCAGAAAAAGAAAAAACAAATAGAAACAAAGATCGGGGTAAAAGAGAGACAATTGCAATAAATGCGCGACAGTTTCAGGGCTAAATGGAGATACATGGCAATTGAAATGGCCTGATATTGCTACGCTTTACAGCTAATTATATAGATTAATTCCCCACCGACACAGCCGGCTGGCAGAAGGCGACGGCAACAAGATCGGAGATGAACTTTTCGAATTGCGTCATAAGTCAGGCAGGCACGGCACATGCACAGGCACACGGAGATGCGGATACATGGATGCCGGCTGAATATAGATGGCAAAGATAGTTAGATACATGAGCGAAACACATGCATCTGGGAGATACATGCTCTCGGCTTGCCGGCTGACTGCGCTGCAGGGGGACAGGGACAGGGACAGCGACGGTTACGGGGGCCAGAGCCGGCATCAAGCTGTGCTCCGTCTCCCTCTTTTCCTATCCGCACCTTCGGCTTTCCCAGTTCAGTTTTAGTTTTTTTGTTTTTGCGGGCCTCGGGTTTTCTCTCTCTCTGTCTCTCTCTCTCCCGTCTAATAATCGCTTAAAACGCTTGTAATTGTTGCATACGACGAATGCCGAGATACTGCAAGCTAGAGATACAGCTACAGCTACAGATACAGATGCGAGACACGGGCACGGCCAGCTACAGATACGCGGTCTTCAATGCCAAGTCAGCTGCGCGTATCCGTATCTTTTCCGTGTGGCGGCGAGTCGATAAATTTGTCAGTTAGCTGGCTGCCAGATGTGTGGGCTTGTCCCCAGCTCGATGGCGGCCCATTGTATGCCCAGTGTATCCAGCAGAAACAGAAACGCAAACTAACACAGATACAGATACAGATACGGATACCCGTACTGTGACCCGATCAAGTTTGATATGTGCTGCCCAAAATGGGAAAAACTGAAAATGTATCTCCGACCGTCGGCAGCTAGCTGGGCTTTACGTTTTACGATCGCGGCAGACCTCAAGTTTTCGAATTCGGAATCGGAATCTTTCGGCATAATTAGCTATGGAAACGGGCGAGTTACAAGCTCCAAACTCCTATGACCTCATCACCGAAATCGAAAATAACTAGAAAAGTGAAGAGCTCAAGTTCGCTGCTGTTGTAAGTCAATCAACAATTGGTTTTTTTGTTGGCTGCGGCATGTGCGTGTATGAGTGTGTTTCTCGTTTTTTGGCTCGTTTTGTAATCACGAAAGGGGGTGGAAATTTGTAACATCTATCAATAGTTGTCCTCGCTGGCATGTGATGGTCACGTGTGTGCGTGTGTATGAGTTCGGGCTCCAAAACTCAACACAAAAACCGAAATTTGTTTTCGGTTCAACTTGAGCAATTGCCTTTGTTTGCCACAAAACTAGTTGGGGAGTGTTTTTTCGTCATTTTTTGTTCGTTCGTTATTTGTTTGCGTCGGAAACGTGAGGCAATTAATTCTAAGGTTATTTCAAACGAGAAACTTGTTGCACGCATTTCCAGCGCCATCGCCATCGCCATCTCCATTTTCATTTACATTTCCACGTCGTCCCCATCCAGACCCACATCCACATCCACATCCACGTTTACATTTACGTTTACGTCCATTTCCATTCGCATTTCAATTACGATGACGTATAATTGCCAGGCCATGAATCAAGTGTCCAGTCTGGAGCGCATATAATTTGCAAGCTCATTTAGGGCCGAAGAATCCAGCACGAATGTCGGGGATAATTTGTCAGGAGTCGAACGGACAGACAGGGACTCAAGACGGGTAGCCGCGTTGCCATTCCGGTAATCTCTGCCCTCTTCCGGAGTAATTTGTAGCTGCTAGTGCCTCGTTATCTCTGGCCGTTTCACCTGTGTTTTGCATTCAAAATGAAATTTGTTTTAATGACATTGAAATCGAAATTGACATTGCCTTGTGATTCTTCATCGCACGCAACTTCTGAGCTTTTGCCACGGATTTTCTGGGTTACCCATTTCTCCAGCTTTTTACTTTCGCTTCTCGGTTAGCAACAAAGTGGCAGATAAATAATTAACGTGTTCTTCTGGCCTCTCACTTTTCGAGCTGCGACCCATTTCGGTTTTGGTAAAAAGTGCACTTTGGCCATACGTCATCGGCCAGCTGACCGTCAGGTGAATGGCAATGACAGCGGTGGCAGTTGATTTGTAATTTTGCTTTCGAACTGAAGTACATCAGAGAAAATATATATTACAGAGCAGAAAATTGTGAGGAAAACAAGAGATATATAAGAGAAGTATGTTTTAAAGTTACGAATTTATAATCATTCACTCAAAAAATGAGTCAGAAGCTACTATAATATCCTACGAATCGTAACTTAACCTGCGAGTTTTATCCAAAATTCCTGAAAAACCAATTTAATATGCTCTTCCTTGAATCATTTATAACCTTTAACTTTTCTCAGTGTTGAAGGTTTTCTCCTCGCCTTAAAAACATTGTGAGCCGATAATTGGATTTGCTGGAAACTTTCCACACCAACTCGTTTCATGTGTGTGTTTTTATAAATCCATTACCTCGGCGATCTCATCTATCAAGGGTCCCTGATCAGCCGAGAAATTCCAGTCATATTCGAGGTCCTTGGCGGGACGTGTCTGTTCCTGCTCCTGCCGCTTGTCCTACCATTTCCACTTCCCATATCTTGTACTAAGAACTAAGACTACCCGCTGTTCGGCCCAGGACTCGATATCGGCTAACGACCTGCTTCGGGGTATCCTCTAACCTCTCGCTCTCGAGGTAACCCTCTTTGCTGCATTGCTATGGTTTTATGATACCGGCAAAAACATAAATTCCTCTTTTTGTCCTTTTGCCTGTATGCCATGTTTTTGTTTATCCTTCTTTCTTGGTTCGGGACAGGCTAAAAAAGTGACTGGCGCAGGTCACTCGGGTTTGGGTCTCTCTCCGCTGCCCTCTAATGACTAATCGACCTTGCCGGCAAACTCGTAGAGATCTTTCAGGTAGAAAGTCGCCGGCGTTTTTGGCAACTTTGTACCGAAACAATGCACTCCAATTGGAGGCCATAAATTCAGGGTGAAAAGCGGGTGCACATAAAATATCAAGTTAGGGGGGAATGTTCGAAATCGGTCAAGCTGCTTCGCTGACCTTTTTGCAGGTTGAACGAACGACTTGTTCTCGGCGGTTTTGGGTTACAAGTGGTTGCAGGTCTAGCCTCAGTCTGACTCACGGATCGGACCAATCAAAAGGGAGACATACACACTCACCCACAACGACAAAAGAGACAAAAGCATAAAACTGAAGGTGACGAGCGCCGAATTCCCCAGCCGAAAACTACTTTCAAAAAATGCATACAGCTTGTTTCGGTTTCGTTTGAGTTTTGATATCAAAGCGCCTTTTTGTTGCCTGATTTTAGCCTTTTCAAAAGCGGCCTTTCAGCATAAGCTTGGCCAGATACAGATACACAGAGCCAGACACACCTGAACACCTGATTATTTGAGTGTGTGTCTGCGCGAGTTTGGCGTTTTGGCGTTTTGGGTACATGCCACCTTGGTATTTGGGTCAGTTTGAAATGGGGATTTGATTAACGCTCAAAGAAAGACGACGACAGCGGGGAAATAACAAAAATAATAATGGTATCGGATAGTCTCAAGTATATAGTTTCTAAAAAAATTAGAAAATGGAGCAATCAGCTAGCTGATAAAAACGAGACATTATCCAATAAATATTTGCCTAAATCTTGAACCTAAGGCTGCAGTTTCTAACCCGGAAGACTCTATAAAATATTTGCCATAATAAAAGTTTGATTTGATTGCGGAACAGCGCCAAGGGCCACTTGAAAGTCCAGTTTTGCGGGAGATTTAATTATTGAGCTCGCTGCTAAAATATATAAATTTTTTTCTGCGCAGTATATTCACACGAAAGTAGGTTAAGTTTTTTTTCTTGATTCGTTATGAGGCTGTTTTTTGTTTGGCTTTATTATGACTTAATTTAAAAGTGAAAAAGTGAAAGCGTTGAAGCCGAATTTCGGTGATTAAGTAAGGCCGCGGGGCATTGAGGGTTTTCCCCAAAAGGAAAAAAGAAGCAGCACCCCGAGACCAGCAAAGTGTGGAAATTTATTCCGCTCCAGAATCAAGCCAAACTCAGTGTAATCAAACCCACACAGCAACACACACTCGCGCACAGATACTTTTTCGTACACACAGATACGACAAACTTGCAGATAGAGATACAATGAAAGGAAGGCGGCGGAGGGGGGGCATGGCTGGGTGTTCGTAAGCCTGTGCGTGTCCGTGTGCGTGCCACAGAACGTAAACAAAAACACGAAAGTAAAGAAGAAGCGGAAAGTGCGAGATAAACAGAAAACAGCTGTATACACCAGCTAGTGTGCGACAGAGAGGCCACTACTCCACAAGAAGAAGAAGAAGAAGAAGAAGAAGAAGAAGAAGTTGTCCCCGCAAAACCCGTTTCTTATTAACAACAACGGCAGCAACAACAACAACAACAGTTACGCACTTTACGCACGCTCATCTAGCTGGTGTGCGTGTGTTTTTTTTTTATATATATTTTTCTTTGAAGAAAAACCGGCTTTGAGTTGGATTTTGGGTTTGGTTTCGATTCTGCCAGCGGAAATACAAACACACAGATACACTCACACTCACACAGGGGCAGAAAACAAAGAAGAAGCCACGCATGAAAATTGCTTTTCATGGGGATAAAATAAAACAAGACGTCAACGTCACCAGCGCACGTTTAAAGGTCTATACCATACAGTACGTTCTTGGCCCAGGGAACACCCCAAAAATCCATTTAGCAAAAACCCCCTAACAGATACACAGTGAAGAAAAATGTATGAAATATAGCCTGCATTTTGGGAACTAATTTAAAATTATTTTGGAAATTTCACGTTTCTATTTTTGTATCATTGTTTCAAACCCATGACCTCTAGCACTCAAACTAACTAAACCTTTCAATCTGTCAAAATCATCAATGTCGAATCTATAAATTTTTTGTTTAAAAGAAAATTTGTTTGCATATTTATAAAATATTCCATTAAATACACCTTTTTACTAAAATTGTTATTTTTATTACCAGTCTCTAAATTTTAACATAAATTACATTCCCTTCCATATAACTTTAAGACTTCTTTTAAGTTATATTTCCATCAAACTAACTTTTACTATAAGGAAAAGAAAATGCATGCTATTTTCCCTGTGTACCTTTAAATTCCACACCCCCCGTCGCTTTTCCATCGCACTTTTCGCCTCCCCCTTTTTTTTATCACAATTTTGATTTTGTTTTGCGCCCATTTCGCCTTTCTGCGTTTTCCCTTTTTCCTCTTTTTTTCGCTTCTTCGTAATGCGAGGCCATTGTCACTCTTCCTGGGGGGTCAATGGGGGTTCGTGGGCGGTGGGCGGCGGTTGCGTCTAGGGCACTGAGAATAACTGTTTCCGGTATTTGGGTCACATGAAATTTAATCAAATTAAAATGTTTCAACGCCGCCATTGCCATCGAAAAGAGAGAAAAAAATTGTTTCCCTTCTCTATACAAAAGGGATCAAGAGACGGGGTCAGGGGGTTGAGCGGGAGGAAACCGATAGGGAAAGGGGTGACTTGCAACAGTTGCCTGCATTTAGATGCAAGCCAAATTGATTGTAATTTGAAGTGTTGCTATTTCAAATTGTTAAAGTGTATATTTAATTACTTGTTAGATGATTTGTAAATCTCTTAATGTAAACACAAGTTTACGATTTATGGTCCTTAAAAATTAGCCTTTTATGATGTTTTACTGATAAAAGTTCAAATATAAAGAGGCTTTAGTAAGCCATTGCTAACAGTGAATTTAATTTTTAAGGAGTTAATATAATGCCTAAATTTTAAAATTAAATTTTTGTTAATATTTATTTTTACCTTTAAATTCCTATGTATACTTTTTGCTGAATAAAAGCTAGGAAACTAATTTGTATCCCTATTAACTCTCTAATTTAAATTCTGATGAAATAAATTTACATTCCAAAAACTCCTTGCTATTCATATTTAAAAATAAATCCTGAAAATGTAATATTTAATTCAAATTCACTTAATATTACATGTTATATTGTATAAAATCACTGAATCTCTTCAAAGTCCAATTGCTCATTCTTCCCGAGTGTGAATGCCTCCACATTCATGTGTGTTGAAGCAGTAGTGGCAGCAGCAGCAACAGCTACTAGCTGTTGACTTGATTTCAACAAATTTGTTGCCACTTCCCCCTCCACACACAGCCCCCTCATAACCCCTCATACCCCCATCGGCACTGATGTGCAATTGACAGGCAGCAACTTGCACCCGGGGGGAATCAACTGGAGTCGCAGCAGCTCGAGTGGCAGGCGCATTTCAAAGCTGGAAATCCCTGAAACGCAAGGCGATTGTAAATCTTGCACGCTTATCGTATACGGCTTATCAGACTTTAGCGGACGGACGGAACCCCAAAGCGGACCCAAGTGCGGGAAGGAAATCCATTGCCAGCCGATGATGAAAGTTGATTTGGAAGATAATTATGGGTGAAGGAAAAAAAAGAGTTGTAGGAAATATGTTTTTAAAACTATATTAGTTCCGTTTGTTTTCTGTTAAATTATATAATATATTATAACACGATTACATTCAAAACACGATTTAAAATTACTAAATATACTCAATTATATTGATATATTAAAAATGGGCACAGTTACAGAGGAATTATTATTCATTTATTCAAAAAATAAGTATTTTTCGAACTTAACAGAAGTAGCTACATATGTATTATTGTCCATAAATAATGAAAGTGATATTTTGATTGTTTTAGGACATGATTTTATAATTATTTCTTATAAGAAGAATAATGCTTTACCTGAAGAATCTTTCTTATATGATTTTTGACCATATTTCTATACAAAACTCTTTTGAATACTAACTTGCTTTCCTAAATTCCGAAACTAATTATATTACTTTATTTGTCAGATAAAATTCAATACTATTTATTTTCGTTTGTTTTTGTTTAATACTACTCTAATCTCATGACAAAATCCCATCTAAATACCATTATAATACCAGTGGCTTGCAGAAATAAAATCGAAACTTCACACTTTCTACTGCCGCTCTGCTGCCGGCTGTTGGCCACTTTCTACCGCATTTCGAATGCAGGCGTCTGCCAGTTGGCCAGACTCTCATTCAGTCGGTCGGTCCCGTCAATCAGTTGGCTGTCATTTTGCCCACCGGCCGGCTGGACAGCAGAACTTACAAAAACAAAGTATTAAAAACACAAAATACTCGAAAAAACCAAAACAATACGAAACAAACGCACACGAGAGCGGAAAAGAGATGGCGGCAAAAACAAAATGGCAGCTTCCCAAGCTCCGAAAAACTACAACGCAATATGGTCGCCATTTTGTTTTCTCACCGTTATGTTGGCCCTACGCTCCCGCTCGCCCTTGTGCTTCTCTCTGTTTGTGTGAGTTTTTTCTGCCTTGTTTCTTTTTTTTTTTTGTTTATTTGGAGGCTTCTTCTTTTTCGTTTTTCCCTCGGCCGCGTAGGCGCGATGGCGACGTCATCGCCTCCCCCAGGCCCTCACCCGCGGCACCGCTTTCGGGGCGCTATTTTCGTTTATTTACATTTCGAAAGCTACACCGGGCGGAGAGGGAAACACAAAAGCTTTCGAGCCGGTACACACACACACACTCACTGTGTGTGTGCGATGTCTTCACGCGTTTTCGATGCCAATCATGCGTAAATTACGCGATTAAATTAACTTGAATGAGTTTCGTGCAGCATGCAAAACAACCAAAAATGTAGAGGCTTTTGTGGCAGCACCTCCACGACGCCCTTCTGTGACTTTTTTGGCTTCACACCCACGCGCAGATGGAAAGATACTGTACCTAGATACTAAGAAAAGTACCTAGATTTTGTAAAAGATAAAGAATATATAGGTACCCAGTAAATACTTATTTTAACTTAAATGCAAACTAAATTAATTGGATGCTTGAAACATATAAAGAAAAGGTGGGAATAATCTGGGATTAACTAGAATAATCTGGGGTTACAATGATAACGTTAGATACATAACTGAAGCAGTTATACTTCTTTATTTTTATTATAATATCATTATTACATATTTAATACATATTAATAAAATAATGTTTGTCTTGACGCACAATTTCAGGTACTGATTTGGAATGGTACAAATTTTTGTACCTACACATAAATGTACCTAAATATAACAAATATATTTAATTTCCAGTTTAGAGATACTTTTCCTTTATCTCTAAAGGGAGACTAAAATAACTATAGAAACATGTGGGAAAGGTACTCATTTTTGTAGCAAGATGAGAGGAAGTTTACCTAGATTTTGTGTAATACTTAGAAAATGTTAGGTACTCAGTTTAAAAACCATTTCTTTTTATTTCAAGGCAAACTAAATTGATTTGGGGCTTTGAGTATAAGACAAAAATAAGAGAATAAACTAGGTTTAATGGAATAATAGAGATAGGTAGGTATCTTAGGAAAATGTACCTAATATACCCTATTACTATACATATCTAGTACATATCTTAGGAAAAATTTACTCAATATAGCCTATTACTATAAGTTTACCTAAATACTTAATATATTATTGTATTTTAATTGTAAACACCCTTAGATTCAAACTCTCAATATAATAATCCCTAGTATATTAGTCCTGCTTCTAAGGATCAATAACCTAAAATGAGTACCTAGATCCTTTCCATCACTAACCCACACTTTTCCAACTTCTCACGCCGCCTCTCGGTGTTCAGGCTTTAACAGTTTTCACCTCACATAACAATCAAATTCGCTTTTTTGCCTTTGCTTTGTCTGTGTCTGGGCCTGTATTTGTGTCTGTGTCTTTGGCATACTTCTTTTTTCGGCCATATAAATTCCGAAAGGGGGAAAGGGGCGTCGACAGGGGCGTGCCGCGAAGAGGGGGGATGACCCACTAATGGAAATTCTCGGGAGCCAGCGATGCTTGTACTACGAGTACGCCCCTGGCCACTGACAGGGCTTCCGTTTCATTGGCATCTGGTGCTATGCCATTTCTGTCGTCATCATCATCGTCTTCGTCGTCTCCGTCCCCGCTGCGTATACGTAATGTCGCTGTGAGTGAGGGTTTGCTCGCTCGGCGATTGCTGTTTGCTCGTTTGTTTGCCTACGTAGCGTTTTTACTCCCAACTGCTTATCACTTTCGACTCCGAAAGAAAGAAAGATGGAAAAAAGGGCCGGGATTCACTTGACCCTGTTTTATTTGTACTCTCACCCTGGATCTGGATTAGTCCATGCTGTTGCCATTGCAGTTCCGTATTTATGAGTCGATTATTTGCCGAAAAGTGCTTCAAGGCCCAGCCGTAGCTGTGTGTGTGGGCGGCATTAGCCGGGGGTAGCAGTCCATTCCCACTTGCTTGTGGGAGGGCGTGGGTTGTTTCTCAGGGGGTGTGGAATATAAGCACTGCCTACGACGTCACAGGATAAATATAGAACACTCACTGAGTCACTTGGGGTTGCTTGCGATGACGTCGTCGTCACTTGTTATTTACGTTCTGATATTAATTGAACCAATGCAAAAATTCCTAGAGTATCTACTGTTTTTTATTTTTTTTTCCGCAAAAAAAGAAGAAATTTTACGCATAGAAAACAGCCAAAATTCCATTGGCATTTTCTAGACAATTTTGTCAATGTTGTGCTGTCTGCGCTACAATGAAGGCTCGTAAAATTTTATGTTCACTAATAAAATTTAATTGAAACAGGAAACTCTCGCATAAATTCCCAGATCCGTATTGAGACATGAATGACACATAAAGGGACGACAAGGACCCCTCCAAACCCACCCATAGAATCCTTCGTTGCAAGCAGCAATCAGAATAGAAAGGGAGCTGTGAGTTGGGGGTAGGGGTAGTTTATGTACATAGGAAATGCAACTGGATATTTTCAATATCTGTGTGTATATATACATATATCGGGGCTAAAAGCAATGAGGGAACGAAAAAACGGAGCTGGGCGCGCTGAAATGTGAAACGCTGCAAAGTTGATGATATTAGGGTAAACCCCAAGCTGTGATATCATTTATTGTCCCCATTCTTTGGCAGGGCGGAACAGCCTCGAGTGCAGATAGGGAAATTTGTGATATATGCAATTAATTTAATGAGAAAAGTTAAAGTTTATGGAGGGAATTATGGATATAAAAGATATTTGATAGGTAGAGATGAATAGGTAGCTCTTATTTTAGAAATATATATAGAGGAGTATAGGATGAAGCTTAAATTAGTACTTGCAAGTTCGGTAAATAGTTTTTGATATTAATATAATATTTGATATCAAATGAAAAGAAAACCATGAAGAATGGCTAACCTTTAACTGTATTTTGAATCAATTTATTTCAAATATTTATATTTTAGGTGAGTTATACACATAGAATTTTTCATTTAAGACAGTTCTCTCTCCGTGATGGAACCTTTGATTGTTTTGAGTCACAAAGGTCTCTCCTTTCTCTGCGTGTGGGTCAGCAGGGGCTCCCTACTCATTGGTTCTCTTTCTTCGGACTTAGTCACCTGGTATTTTGGTATTTTATCATCGGATCGCTTGACAACCCCCAGGCGTTGATCATCTTACACAGAACTCCACATTACTCACGACATGGCGCTTCGCACCGTTATGGCTAATGCCCCTGTCTTCGTTGAGTCAAAATTATGCATATAAGCCGTAGATTTCTTCGAAATAAAAAAATAAAGAAATACGCTTCCTCCTGATTCGGTTTCTACTCGATTCGGAATTTTTGTGAGCGCATATTTCGTGCTTCTTCTTTTTTGTTTATACGCCCATTTGGGTTATTCAACTTTCGGGAACGCCAGCCGTTGATCCCGTTCGACTCTTCCAGCAGTGTTTGTTGGTGCGCCTGTGTCAGTGTGTGTGTGTGTGTGTGTGTGTGTGTTTTCTCGGTTTATTTCGGCAGGGGAACAAACGCATTTACATACGTGTATTGTTATTGAGGCCCCGTCCCCCTTCCGCTCCCAATGTGGTGCGTTTTTAATCGCCTAAATTGCCGGCAGCAGCCGTGCGCGCGCGTTTTAAATCGCCTGGAATTTCGGCTGCAGTCTTTGACACTTGTCCCGCTCGCTCCTTGGCTCTGTCTCTCTCTTTTCCCCTCTTTCCCTCTCTCTTCTTGTTTTGGCTGTTTTGCCTTGTCGATTATATAAATTATGTAATAATTTGTGAGCTGAATAATCCGATTGCAGTGGGGCCTCGAGTGGGTTACGGATGTTGTTTGTAGCAGCCGTTCATATGTGGTGTTGAAATGGAATAATTAGCATGGTTTTTACTATAAAAAAATTCTGGGGGATTAAGTATTTGAATAGGTTTTAAATATATCTTTTTTAGGGATTGTGTAGGAGTTCTTATCAGGGACATGGCAGGTTGTTTTGAGTTCTAAAGTATTTACAAATATATAAAAGTGTACTTTAAACTTTAACTACAAACAATTTGTTACTCGTTTTAGGTTTTGTAATGTATGCTTTCTTTAATGTTTTTCATTATTCTTTTGGCAGGGTTTTAACCAATTCTAATCTAAAAATATGTTTTTTTATTTTTTAAATTTGAACGATTTATAATTCGATTTAGGTTATCAAGATAATATACAAGATCTCTTTCTTTACTTTGTTTTCCTTTGTATTTTACATTTTTTCTCTCGCAGGATTTTGTTTTATTTTGAATCTAGGAATTGGTATTTTAATCCTTAAGTGCAAAGGATTTAATTTACATTTCAAGTTTATAATATAATATGATAAATCTCTTTCTGTGCTGTATGCTTTCTTTGTATTTCCTCCTTTTCTTTTTGGCAGGATATTTTTTAACATTTTGTTTTTTTTTTACTTTTAATATAATGCTTTTCGATACATTTCAGTTTAATAAAATATCTCTATCTATAATGTATGTTTTCTTTTATATTTTCCTTTTTTCTTTTGGCAGGATATTTTTGAATTTTATCTATAAATTTGTTATTTCAAATGGAAGTGTTTTAATATTCTTTTAAAGTGAATATTATAACATGAGAAATCCCATTCTGTTCTGTACGTTTTCTGTTAAGTTCCCTAATTTATTTTGGCAGAATATTTTTTAATTATAATCTAAAAATTTGTGTTTTAATCTAGCTTTTCGATAAATTTTAGGTTAATAATAAATCATCATCTCCTTCTGTTTTGTATGTTTCTTTTTGCGTGTCCTTAGGCAGGATATTTATGATTAATTCTGATCTATAAATGTTTACCTTAAATAATAAATTCAAACACTTTATTTTGAATTCTTGGTTAACAATATAACATCTAAAACCCCCTCCTGTGATGCAGATTTTCTTTATTATTTTCCCTGGTTCCCTTTGGGGGTTAAACCAATTTCTGTCTCCTTCTCCTTCCCTGTCTGGCTGCTCCTCTCTCCCTCTCTGTGTGTCTTTCATCGAGCAGCTGCAGCAACAGGTGATCCTTTTTTTATGATTGTGGAACCTCTGCTGCTGCGTCCGCCTGCTGCCCTCGCCAGATTTGGATGAAGGTCAACAAACTTGGTGGTGGCTGCTGAACGCGAGGCAAACGAACTCGTTCCCCGCTCGCTGCCTCCACCTTTAACTCTACCAAAGCCTCTCTTTCTCCCTGTGTCTCTGTCTGCTTTGTGGTCTTCCTCTGTCTGTGAGTTTTCTTTCCTTTTTTACGTCTTTTTTTACTTTTTTTTTTGTGGCGGCGGCGAAGCCTAAAAATCGTAATTTGAATCCAATCTTCGGCGGGGGAATTCTACCGAAAGGCCATTCAAAGCGCACCGAAATTCCACAAGGCGAGTAGCCGGCTATCAAAACAGAAACCATACGAGTGTGTAAGAGCCCAGAGTATCGCCCCATTAAATGGTATAACCGACTTAAAAACCAGGCCCAGATGCGTGTCAGTTTTAATTTAACTATGAGCTTAGGGCCTGGCCAGAAGCAGAGGAGCTGATTTCGTCATAAGAACAAAAATATGCCGGTTGTCTCGGTCAAGAAACTTCTGCTGGAAAAAATCAAAATAGAAAAAAGCGAAAAAACATCAAAACAAAATAAATAACTATGAGACAATGACTCGGAGTTGGGAACAATTTTAGTCTTGTTGCTGGGCGCTTCCCAGGTTTGTTGACCATCTAACCATCCATCTGTTTTGGCCAATGTCGTCATTATAGCCGGTTCTTGACAGCTTGGTTCAAAGTCAAATTGGGAAGCTGTCAGCTGCTGAAGATTCTGGCAAAGATTACACTTTACGAAATAGTCATGTAATAGAAAAATTTGCAGCTTTTCTTATAAAAATTTAAATTCAATAAATTTAAAATAGAGTGTTATTTAAATTTTTTTTCTTTTATAGGAATTTTAAAACAGTTTTTAATACGTTTTGTGTAGGTTTCTTCCAGTTTTTAACATGAACAATTTTTTTAATATTTTTATTTACTTTGCCTTAGATTTCTGTTTACTTTTTTGTAACCTTTTGTTACGTTTATTATCAGACCTTAATGATTAATTGCCAGGCTGAGTTTTTCTGGTATTAAACTTTGTGGGGTTCTAAGCCCTGGTTCTGACCCACTTGCAGTTGGTTGGGGCAACCAAAACAAAACAAATTCCGGCGGAAAATTGGGTCAAACACTCGATTCAGCCGGCAGGGCAAACTTGTTGTTATGGCGGCCGCCTCAATCATCGGCATGCAAATTCCCAAAGTAAACAACAAGCGACCCAACGCCAGAACCTCGCCAATTATGACATACATTCAAGTGAGGAACAGGAACGGAGATATCATCGGAACATGCACTGGGTCTTGGGTAAAGTAATTCCTTTTGAGAGCAGAGCGAATATTGCGTAGCCGACAGGGTGACCAACTGGGTAGCTAAGTGTGTCACTGCCTGCATTCGCTGAGCTTTATTTTTTGCGTCCCCCTTTATAGCTCGAAAGGCAAACACAAATTGCTGTGTGCTACTTTTGGCCACGCCTTTGCTTTCAGCCTCTTTTGGGACTCAGTTTGGTAAACAAATTCAGCGCCTTGCCTTGTCACACCAACCAAAATCAAGCCAAGTCCAAAAGTTGCAGTTGCCAGTTGCAAATGTTATTTTTGGTGTCAGTGTTACAATGTTGTGTGTCATGTTTTTTGACTCCGTTTCGCTGGGGGCCAATGCGTAAAGCTAAACAAAAATGCAAAAAGCGTAAATGAAACCGAAACCGAGACCGACGAAGAAGCTCGGCAAACAAACAAAATACTAAATGAGACGCCCACTGAAATATTTGATATGCTAATGCCAAAGCCATGATGCAATTCTGACTGGCTCAGTGCGTACCTGCAGCCACGTATCTATGAGGTATATATACTATCTGCATTTGAATAATTGAGCAAGATGGTGTGAATCTGCCGCGCCTGGCTCAAATGAATTATTATTTCCATATACATCCCATCGGTTGGCATCATTCATCACACGCCGCCTAACCTGAATATTCTCTGGGCATTCAATCTTTCGTTAGGAAAATCATAAAACATTCTCATCATTGCAGGGCATGAAACATTTTCCCCTGCTCATAGAAATCACCCAGAAGAGCGTCGAAAATTGCGCAATTTAATTGCTGCTATGGCAGACTTTTTGATTGTAATTTATGGGCCATGTTGTCCTCTGTATTTTCATTTCGTAGACTTGCTGTTTCTACAAGTTAGCCGCGAAGGCGTCTGAATCTTGGTCAATGTATTGTGGATGCTCTCCTCCCGCCGAGTTGGGAGAATTACAATATCAATTTGTCTTTCGAGAGTGATTTACTGTGAGTCTCCGGGCATAATAGAATTGATTGAGTTACTCGTACTCAATCGTTGTACATAAATTTCTAGCGGCGCAGTAGTTTGTTTGTTAGCACCTCGCACTGAGAACAGTTTCGATTCGATTCCCTTCCCATATATGCCCGCTTATCTGGCGTCTTGCTTTAAGTAAATATATGCTCTGATACATATTTAGACGGCAGCTAATTGAAAGGCGAACGGAGTCTGGCATTTGCATAGAGCTGCAGCTCGGCGGCAGATAATGCAAGCCAGGCAAGCTCAGGCCCACAAAGAGTGGCCTAATTAGTGTCAAGTGTTGCCCCAACAACGGCAACAACGACAGCGACGACAGCATCAGCAGCAGCGGCAGCCGCAGCAGCAGCAACATCAGGCACAACAGCAACTTCAATGAAAACGACAACATCGCTGACAATGCCCAGACAAAAGAGGGAAGTCAATTAGAAAGATACAAAGCGCAGCACAGAAAACTCTGGATGCACTTAAAGAAAAGTATATATCTAACAAATAATGAAAGGTTTTTGAGGCTGAAAGGTTCAAAGTTCAGCTATTAGGTATTAGGTAAAAGTTTAATAAACAAAGATTATAATCCTTATCAAGACATAGACCCTTCTCAGTTCCATTCTAAATATGTTTAAGCCTATAAAAACAGTATCTTTATTGAAATAAGTTAATTCAAGAGCAATACATTTTAAATTAAAAAACACTATATTTAAATTATGGTAAATAGAAAGGTTTTTTATAGTTTGAAAGATAAAAAATTCAGTTATTGGTTATACATTTTGTAGCTTCTTATAAGTAAATGTTTTATAAAGAAAAAGTTTGTTTCTTGCAAGGCATAGACCCTTCTAAGCTACATTCTAAATATGTTTAAGCCCATATATAAAAACAGTCTATCTTTATTAACGAACGGATTTTTTAATCTCTTAAACAAACAAATTCAGGTGAAATGCATTTTGAATTCAAACGAACTAAACTTAAATGTTTAAAAAATATTTAAATGTTGCTACAAACTATATTTAAATGCTTAAAAGGTCAGGAAATTATGGTAAACCCAAAAGACACAATTTAAAAATTTTAACATCCATTTCTTTCGGTGTGTGTATTTAGGATGGGTTTCGGGTTTGGGCTTCGATGAATGCACTGGAGTCTGGGACGGCATTTGGCCGTACTTGTGTGCATGAATTGCAACAGCGGCTGCCGGCGAAACGGTAGCTGAAAATGTATCCACAAGTTCGCTTTGTTGACAGCCAGTGGGCGCGCTCGCAAAACGAAAAACAAATCGAGGCGATTGTGCTGTTGCTGCTGCGGCTGCGGCTGCTGTTGCTTCGAACTGAATCATGACCCAATAACCCAATTTTTCAAGCGCTCCGTCTCACTCGCTCGAGCGGCAACCGCAATGACAACTGCAAGTGGCCATAGCAACAACAACAGCAGCAGCAGCAGCAGCAGCAGCAGCAGCCGGTAGCAGCGGCAAAAATGTATCGCTCAGATACAAAATAAGCACAAACGAAACTCGGATAGGCTTTGAGCTTTAAGCCGTTGGCATTGAGATGGCTCTAAGGGGGGAGGCATCAAGAAGAGGCAGGAGGAAGGTGAACGGGGATTCGCCAATGCATTCGCACTCGTTTTCATCAGTGCAACGGAAGACAAAGCAAACATCAGCAACAACAACAAAAACAACATCAACAACATCAACAACATCAACAACAAAAACAGCAATAACAGCAGGGGCAAAGCAGCAATAAATAAGCTTATTTTTAGTTAACTTGCTCAATGCTGTTTGCTCAATTTCTGTTCGTGTTTCTCTAGAGATTCAAATCAAGAGAATACACATTGAATGCAATTAGTTTATAAGTTAAATAAATATTAGAAAAGCCGGCAAGTAGTGTCAGGGATAAAAATAGAAAAAAATAAATTAAAGGAGCTTTCAATTGATTGATTTATTATAAATTGGAAAATAATATTCGATTTTATGGAATGAGAGGACAATACAAACACTTTTAGTTTTGAAAACAGACTCATTTTCTGCTTTCTTGAAAAATTTGTATTTTTTTAGTAATATTTTAAATATTATATCTGAAAAGACTTCTTCAGCTTTTAAGTATCTTTATTAACTTTAATCCAATTTATATATTTGTGCAGTATTTTTTTCTAGTCACAATATTAATATAATTATGTAAATCCCTTTAATTCGATTTATATCTCATTGCATTATTTTAGGAAGTAATATTATTAACAATATGATATCTAAACATACTTTTTCAGCCTTTTAAGTGTATTTATCACCCTTAATTCATTTTCCATCACACTACAGATTAATTAAAAGCTATTCTTCAATCCCTGATTTGTAACTAGCTTTTCAATTTCCAAATCAAATAAATTAACTCAAATATGTCAATTACTTGGCCAGTTATTCTCGAAGACATTCATCACAACTATTTATCAATTAAGCTGGCAAGACATCTCTAATCCACTCCCATCAAGTGGAAACTGCAGAGGTTTCCCTGGAAAAATGAATTTCGAGAGAGAGAGAGAGGGAAAATTGTTATTATGGTAATCTGCATTTATCACTTTGCTTTATTTACGGAAAATCTGCTGCTGTGAAACTCAATTCACACAGTCGAGTGTTCCGTTTACAAAGCACTTCCCTTGTCCGATGTTAATCCAATGTGTCGGGATGGAATATATATTTGAACCGAATGCAATTTCGGTTTAATTTCTTTGACAGTCCAATTAGTTGGCTTTTTGGTTTATATTTTTTACAAAGCTCAATGCCTAATCCCAGGCCCATACGCATCGTTGCCCAATTTGATTTTACAATGGCCACGGAGCCAGCTTTGCATTAAACATACGCATAATTTCGTGGGCTCTTATGCTGAATTTATGACGAAGATAAATTTTAATGATTGGCGGCACGCCTTGAATTTTAAATTTGAAATGCACACAGCCTTGGACAATCACGAAAAACGAGACTAGGAAAACATAAAGCCAATGTCTGGCCGAACTCGAGATAGGTTCAACTAGCCTGAGCACATATTGTTCGGTTCGAAACGAAAAACGAAAAC
Organism: Drosophila jambulina; assembly: GCA_018152175.1. Classification (NCBI taxonomy): domain Eukaryota; kingdom Metazoa; phylum Arthropoda; class Insecta; order Diptera; family Drosophilidae; genus Drosophila; species Drosophila jambulina. The sequence goes on along the minus strand of JAECXH010000012.1, from coordinate 6,981,366 downwards.
AGATAAATATTTTTAGCTCGCTTTGCATGCTGCCATCACGTGCTGGCCGACGCCTGAGCTCTAGAATTATGTTTGAATTATGTTGATTTTATGTATTCGAATGGTTTCGTTTTTTCGAAAGCAAAAAATACAAATTAAAACTCGATATGAGACGAGTGACGTCTGTTTTTACCTGAGTGCCACTTCGGAAAACCTAACAAGGAAACGAGTTTGTTACGACATCAACTTTTCGGATACCTAGAAAGCTACATTCCGCGTGGGGCAAGCTCTTAAGATGTAGCCTGGGCATTGGAGGCTGCCCCTATGTTTTCTCAATCGCGTTTCAAATTCTACTTTACATAGTTTCCGTGGAACTAGTATTCTGGATGTGAGTGTGAGAGTGGTGTGTGGGCGCTTATAAAGCAAATTCAAGGTTGATTACCGACTCGCTCGCTGGTGTGTGTGTGGCACTATCACCTTCGTGAGTTGCTGATTTGGACGACATGTGAAAAATTCTCGTACTGTAAATAAATAAGGGCCCAAAGCTAAATTTTTCTGTGTTCTAATATTGTTTTTGTTGCCTTTTCGTGGGCCGGTTGTGGTTTATTTTATTATTTATTTATGTGGTGGCCAGTGAGCTGGTTTTTTTTATCGTTGCTGCTGCCGTTGTGCGTTTGTTAATTTCATAAATTAAGCTGCCATTGTGTGTGTGCCTAGTTGATTGGAATAATAGTTAGGGGTAAAGGGCAAGGGGGTAGGTTGATGGGACTGGAAAAAATATAAATAACATGTGAAATATTTTGCCCCATTTGCGGTCCATGTAAACAATGTACAATATTTTTTTGAAAGGAAGAAAAAATGGTTGATTGTGTCACTCGAAACAGAAAAAAATATCTCCACAAGTTGATTCCAATTTATTTATCAATCGCAGCCCTCGACAACTCTTTGAATAGTTGTTTAACTTTTTTCCTTTCCATTTTTGGGGCTCTTTATCAGTTCAGTTTGTAAGTTCTGTCGAGTCTCGTTTTCCATTTTATTTGCTGCTCCGCCGCTCGTGGCTGTTCAAGGTGAATTGTATTAAAAAGAATTTTGTTTACATAGCTGTAAATGGGCTGCGGAAACTTGGACGTACAAACAATTTAGAGGCAGATTTTTTAGTCAAAGTTTTTTATCGCTCCGCGCTTTACATGGCAGCCTGGAATTTCGTAAGGGGAAAACATAAATACACACAAGGTTTTCCATCGCAGGAATGAGTAAAAATTCCAACTCAGTTCTGAAAGCATAATATTTACTCGATATAGATTGCAATTAAAATAAACGTTTCTTTTTCTCTTTTGCTTTCAGGTAAGCAACTTAAACTCCCCGTTCATGTGATGTTTATTTGGGCAACCGTTTCCGGATCGTTTGTACATATGTTTCAAGGTTCAGGTAAAACTTTCCCACCCCTCGATGCGCAAATATAATCTATACAAATTGTGCAACGCTCTCTGCGCTCACCTGCCATGATAACAAAAATAAAACTATTAACTTTTTACAAGTAAAATTAGCAACTATTGCCGGCGTTTGCCGTTTACGTAAGGTAACTGCTCAAACCAGAACAACAAAAGCCGGCAACAAAAGCTGCATTTATAATTGTTTGTCATATTTTTTGTTTCCTACAAGTATACACTTTTTTGTGTGATGCAACGCATTAACCTGACTTTTGAGACTTCTGCTGATCGGCTGACACATTTGATACATACATTATGTGGATCTGACCCTCGTTTGTGGTTATCACTATCGGCACAAACAGCAGGCAGCAACATTGCACCCCCATAATATGGTAAATGCAACCTTGGGGGCAACAACAGACGGCAATGCACAGCGAAGGCGAGCCGAATGGCATAAATGGAACTGACATTGGCTATGCAAATGCATCTATGCATGCGAGAGGGTTGCTCGAGTAGTTTGTGGGGTTGGGAAATTGTGCGGCAATGGCTGAAAATTCAAGGAAAGTTTTTAAAACTCCGAAAAAAATTAAACAAGAGTAACAGTTCGTAAAAGAGATTAGCTATGTTTAAGTTTTCAATCAAGAAACCTCATCAGTTCCTTTTTGCTGGCATTATTCAAGTTCTTGAACTTGCAGCTGATTTTGTACTTGGGAATTTTTAAGTGAAATACTTGCAAGAATAATTGGAAAAGATTTCTAGATCTATCAAAAAGGGTTCATTAAATTTATTTCCATTTAAGAAACCTCATCAGTGCATTTTCGGTAAACATTTGTCTTTGGAGCTTATGTCTAAATTCGTACTTGAGAATTCTTAGTACAAAACATGAAGAAATGTTTTTGTGGGCTAAATAAGGTTTATTAAATAAGGCTAAATTGGGTTTATTAAATTAGTTTTTAGTCAAAGAACCTCAATTTTTTTTTGCTTATTTAACTAACCCGAAAACTTGCCTTGGCAGTTTGTCTCTAAATTCGAACTTGAGAATTTTAGGTGCATGAACCTTTAAAAACTCTTTTTAGGTCCTTTAAAAATAGACTTTGTTCCTGAACTTTAAAGTATGGTCTTGAAAAAATCGTAAAACAATTAAAGTTGCTAATCTTTTTGTTTTTATTTAATTACTTACAAATAAATTCCATATTCACACCACTTGAGTGACTCACAAACAGTTCGATCGACCCACGCGTTTATTCGATTCAGCATTTGCCATTCAAACTGATTTTGGCACGTTTTTGCCCGAGTTTGCCCAAGCGGGTGTTTCTTTTGTTTTGTTTCGTTTTGGTTTTTTTGTTTTTTGTTTGGTTTTTTTGGTTTTGGTATTGGCCAAGGATGAGCGTGGCGACGGGGTGACCTCTTAACGCTCCAAGGAAAATAAAGACAGAAAAAAGCAGGCGAAAAGCGCTACTGCGGAAGGCTTGCGGGTTGAGTGCAGTTTTGTTTTGTCGCTTTTTTTTAGCGCTAATCCGCCTGACATTGTCAGCTGGAATTCCTTTTAATGTCATTTCGCATTGGCCATTTCCAAACGGACGTCTAATGACACCTGGCGCAAAATTGGCAGGTGGAGAATGGCGGAGCTCGGCTAGGGATCCGGAAAAGTGCCCCGGCTCTGTGCAGCGAGCGCGTGGAGGCTTTAATCTGATGATTGTGGTTTTTCACAGTTGCATAAAGCTTCCCGCAATCATCGTTCATTTAGCTCGATCGTCGCTAAGACACACACACTGCCACAAATCACTATAGCATACCGTACCGTGTGCAGTGCCTAACCTTGCGCAAATATTGCAAATTGACCTTTACATAAATAAACGCTCCGTCGTTGCAGTTGTTGTCGTCATATGTGGAAATTCGTGCGATTTTATTGCACTGCTGCGTTGCTTCGTTTTTTTGCTCTCCGATCTCCGCAATTTAACGCTTTTTCATTTTTCCCGCACATGTCCGTGCATTTGTATTGTTTTTTGCTGCTCTCAGTTGTTTTTACACTTTGTTCTGTTTAAGAATAATTTGTTTCGGTAATGGAAAAGCTTTTTGGGAAATGTTTGTTTAGCGGATTTGAAGGAACTTTAATGTATTTTATGGAATTATGCAAATAATAAAGAAAATAGAGGAAAGTGGAAACTGTATATTGTATTTGTATATTTGAAGTTTGGTTGTTTTTGTTCACTTATTTTAAAAATGAATATAAAAGAAAGTATACATAAATATCATTTGTATTAAATTAAAACCAAATTGATATCGATTTTAATGCCAAAAGGTATTATGAGACTACATTGTTTCTTTTATATATTGAAGGTTTAGCTGACACTACATTGTTTCTTTTATATATTAAAGGTCACTTGAAACTTTATTTTTTTTTTTTTTTTCAATATTTTCTTGGAATCCTTTTGGTATTAATTTTTCTATTACTATTTTTTTTATTTGGAAATGTTACTATCCATATTTTCCGTCATATTTGTTATTTTTTCATTGTCATATTTCATTTTAGTGTCATAACCCCATTAATAATATGTTGCGAGAAAATCTGTTAATTTTGGTGTGGTATTTTTTTCTTATCATCTTAGTTAGTTTAGTTTCTTGGTATCTTTTTCTTATTAGTATTTTTTCTCAGACATATATTTTATAATGAGCTTAATAGAAGTGTGATTTATGTGTAAATATGTGTGTTCCTGTAGTGTCATAACCCTATTAATAAAATCGATCGAGCAAATATTTTCCAGTTGTACCATTTATATTTGTAAATCTACAAATATTCTTCAAACAAATATTTGAGATGTAAGACAAAAGAGGTAAACTAAACAATTTCTATTTAACCCAGTTGAATCATTTAAATAGAAAGCTTTTTAAATGGAAATTCCAGCCAGCGAACTCATTATAAGACCCAAGCCTTCAGTTTCTTATCGGTAAAAGCTTTTCCGTGTTTCCGTGTAACCCAAGCAATACGAAATCAGGCTAAGCCATTTATAGTTCCATCCAAAAGACCTATTTCGGCGTCTATGCAGAGACATAAATCAATTAAATGAACATTTTCGGAGGCCAACTTCTTCGGGTGAGCGTTGAAATGTGCTCCCAAAAATTAGGTTTGCACTTGCTAAGCTACTTAACTGCGATGATGGAAATTAGTGTCTGCTGTGCAGGAACAATCAGCCGGCATGGGGAGTGACGTCAAATTTGATGGCATTTTAATGGGTTCAGGGGCAAGAAGACGAACTGAACACAGTGCCATAAATGCCAAATATGTAATTTGCATTTACAGCCTGAAGGCCTTCGTTGCTCTGGCTATTTCTCTTTGTATCTCAAAATTAATTTTAAGGTACAATTAATTAAATAAATAAATAAATAATTTGCATTTAATTTGACATTTGAGGGGAGTGATGTTTGTATGTGCCCGATAAGTATGTGCCTGCTTTTGTGACAGCAATTAGGGCGACGACATTGTAGCCAGGTTGTTGTGGCTGTAGCCAGGTCTTGGGTTTCCCAGGAAGATGGATCCTGCCGCATTCTTCTCGGCCAAGACTTTCACCCCAGACATCTGACCATCTTCGGTGGAGTTCACTTCCCCGTCCGCCGTGCAACGGGTTTGTTTACCCTGGAACCCCCTTCCAGCTGGGGTCTCACATTTCGCTTTGCTATTTAACCGCTCTTTATGACGGCATCAACCTGCCAAGCCGGCCAACTTAGCCAAGTTAGCTGGCGCCCATCCTCGAGCTTGTCAAGTGCACTGGCACCGGCAGTGGCAGGATTTTAGCTCTTGCATTCGCTTCCGTTGCAGGCGTTTTGGCCCTTTGAAATTGTATTAGATTTCAGCAGAAAGTAGAAGGCTTTGTTTATCCCCATAGTAATGCCCGGGCTTTGTAGTGCCGCCAGAGGAATTTATATTAATTAGCCAACTGTTTGTGTAGAGGATACTTGTCCCCCTGTGAAAGGGGGCCTCTTCTTTGAGCTTAAAATAATCAAAAAGAAAAACACACAAACGGAAAGTTTCTCAAACGCTCTACATCGGGACTTTCGATAATTAACATAAAAGCGCTCTGGCAAGCGTTTCATAAATTATGTTGCCATTTAAAAAGCCGTAAACGTAAATTTCTTAAAAGGTTATTATCGCAGCTATTTTCGGCTTCTTAGCATAAAGACAAAAGCAACGACAAAAAGTGAAGCAAAAGTGTGCAAAATGCGAAATGTCTTTTAGCGCGTCGTTTACAAGCCATTTCCATTTTAATTTTAAGTGCAATCGACAGCATAAAACAGTTGTTAAAAGCAGCGCAGCCAAGCAACTAAGTTAAGACAAAAACAAAAAAAAAAAACCGAATTGCGTGTAAAGTCACTGCAGCAATGGCAAAAACATCGAAAAAATGGCAAAAACTACAATAACTAGCAACAAAGTGCGCGAAAATTCAGCTTCAAGTTGTTACTTCCCCTTGTCTCCCTCCATGCCTGTTTTATTGCCTTGCATTTGCAGTTGGCCATTTCTCTACATTTCCCCAAGGGGTTTTCACTTTTTTCAACCGCTCAAAAGCCCCAGTCAATAGCGTTGGGCGTAATTATGAAACTTTTTGCATTTTAATTGGATTTTTATTGATCTTACGCACGTGATGGTTTCCGATTGCAATATGATTAACCGGCCACCGGCAGCAGCAGCCAACTCGTAAAACAATGCAATGTGGGCCTAACAGTTAACGCAGTCGGAAGACAATGGCCATTTGGGCTGGAAAATGGAGAGAGAAGTCGAGAAAAATCGAGGAAAAACGGCCGAATGCTAATGGGAAAACGTGAGCTACGCTGTGGCTCATTATTGCAATTGAAATTTGCCTGCGTCTCTTGGATTTGGTCAAGGGGAAGCGGCCAAGAAGGCGGGTATGTCCAGTTAAGTGCAGTCTCAAGCTCTGGGCGAATAATGACAGGGATAATAATGTCAAAGCCATCAGTGAGCTGCATAGTTTTATGGTTGGCTATTAGCTTTTAAGATGGTTAAGTCATTAACCAGAGCGAGGCAACTTAACAGGAAAGGATATGAGATTACAAATTACATAGTTAGAATGAGCTGTAAACCATGAAAACATACAAGAGAACTGCTTTAAAAAGGGTTATAAACTAGGTATATAATATTTTATTTATATAAAATCTTTATAGAAGGGTATCACCTAGTCTTTACTTTCTGTTAACTCCCCTTGTCTCGCTGCTGATAAATTTCATAGAGCGTGATATGCATATTGGGGAAGCACCGCACCATAAACGGAAACCCTGGCCAGCTGTGCGTGCGTGCAACCCTGCCTCAATGACAGCCCTGGCAACCCTGGCATTTTCTCGCCTCCTCCCGGAAAATCTACCCGCTTTTGGCCCGGTCCATTGTTCCAAGCAACAAGTTGGCGTGCGTACCACTTCCCAATGCGATAACTGCCGAGCGATATGTCAATCAATTGCTACGGGCCCCCTTTTGGCCATGTACAAACTATACATCCATGTGATTGGGTGAGGGTGCGAGGGGTGGGCAATTAACCCACTACGCGGCAATCAATCAATCGGTAACGAAATTCATGGGTTTATGCCTTTTCTCCCCTTCATGTCTCATTGACAATTGGGCAGGCAGACAGACAGACAGACGTACATATGTTATGCTTGTGTTTTGTTTCAAGTGCCTATTTTATACGAATTTTAATTTGCGCCATTTAGTTTATGACCCGTTAATGGTTATATCGGGAAATTATGATTGAATTGAGTCATTACTTTTGATACAAGTTCGTTAATAATATTGATTCGAATTCGTTAATGAAGCTGGACTTGGGCTGAGGTTCAATGTGTTTCAAGCACGTTTTTAATATTTAATTTGCATTAAGATTGATTAACACATTTAATTTCTACACATAAACATTTAATTTCTACAATTAATTTGATTTTAATGAACTTTAAGGTGTTTTTCCGCACCTTTTACGTTTAAACCCAGAATTCCTGTTACCGTATTCAAGCCCCAGTTGAATGCATTAAATCAATGAACTTTGGAGGAATATATATTTGACTTGATATCGGATTTATGGCCCTGGACTTTAACGGTAAACCGAGCGTGAGTCAAAAGCAATCCCCGAATTTATAACACCCAACCCAACCAGTTTTTGGGTCTCCAAAAACTTTTATTTCCCTTCCACTTCGAGAGAGGGAGATGACTCGACAAAGGGCATGTGGATGCTTATATGCCGGGATTCTGAAGGGCATCGGGCATCGGGCATCGGGCACTGGGCCCTTTCTCCGCCTCGATTTTGTAATTGAAGAGAAACCCAAACCGAGAATGCAAACCCCAAATTCGAAAGTTATTACGCTTAATTTATGGGTCAAATGTGCAGTCTCCGCTTTTCCCTTTTTCATCTGGGGCCTTTGCGTCACAGATTTGAAAGCGGAGATATGCTGGAGCTTAACTTTTCGGGGGCCACGACCTTAATTTATATGATTAGCGACTGCCGCTGCACCGTGTGTATATGCAGATAAGACCCGAAAATGATTCATTTAAGTGCGGCCAAGTGGGTCACTGGGGGTTGGGCTGGGTTGGTCAGATGGCGAAACTGTGGCTCAAACAATACTGTTTCTGTTGTGTTGCCAGCTTGTTGTCGTTCGGCAGGCGTTTCGAATTACAGCGAACAGCTCCTTTTACAGGCAATATGCAAAGTCCGGAGGCGAGGCAAGCCAATGTCTAAATTTCCAAATACGCAAAAATGCTAAAATGGCACGCCAACTTTTGGTGTCTGCTCGTTGGCATTGCATTTTGCTGGCTTTCTGGCCTTTTTCTGCATTTTGCTTCTCGCTTTTTGTTTGAATAATTGAAGGTGAGGTGCTGCCACGCAGGGAAAATCGTTAAGGCGACGGAGATGGATTCGAAATTGGAATTGGAATTTCAAATTTCGAGCCCCGAATGGATCAGGATGCGACCTGGGAATAAGTGTTTGCTGGTAAACCGCTGGTATATATCGTATATTTCGTATGCACATCCCACATCGTTACAAAATGGACACACTTCCTCTTTTTTTGACAACTTGTCCCCACATGTCCGATGTGCCTGAGGCTGGAAAGGACCCCGAAGGCAGGATTGTAACTGCCGGCTGTCTCTGTGGCTTCTGTAATTAAGTTACCAGCGCTTCGAGTGGCCAGGACGCTTCGGTCTGGGCTCGTGTATTTATACATTTGCGGCTGTGGTTAATTAAAATGCAATTGTCAGCCCCAGAAGATGCAATTTAATTAAGCTGTCAGAGGCTTATTGTTGTGGTCAGCTGAAAGTTGCAAAAGTTAAGGATCCTCGACCGGAGAGCGAACGGAATTCCATTTATGGAATGCCGCCAACGCCTGAATGGGGAATTCAATTTCAAGTACACAGACGAAAAGGGTTTCAATTAGCATTAATAATTAAATATTTTTCAGCAGTGAAGTCTGCCCTGAAGTGGTCTGTGAAATGAAATACTTTTTCGATTGAATAAACTCAAAATGGAGATATTTTATAAAACGTTTTTGGGAAGTCTCATAAAATCTCTCTCTCTCTCCCTAGTGACCTTATCTTTTTCCTGTGCACCTTGGGCCATTCATTGGCTTTTCTGCCCCACTTTGGTGGGTTGATTACTGCCATCATTAGCGGAAATGGGACCCGGGAAGAGCACCTCGGGGCTGCTAATTCGAGGTGAGATCGCCGGATGACTAATGCTGGACCACCACCATCCGATCGGATCTATCAATCGCTCGTTCGCCTTATCTGATCCCGCATAAACAAAGTTGGAGAAAAAAACTCACCGCACACAGCCAAATTGACCAAAAAGCCGCTGGCCGCCAGCCGGTTATGGCCATTTAAGCCCAATCGCGCTCCATAAATATTGAGCTCATATTGCGAGAGCTGGAGATTGATGGGGCAAATTGATTTGCAGCACGCTGCATCTCTCAATCTATTGCCAAAGTGAGTGCAACGCCGCTGGTCGCTGGTCCGCTGGTGAGAATTGATTGAGCCAGTGGCCAGAACATGACATAATTAAGCCTCCGTCTCGGTTCATCCCCATCCCCTACGATTTGGAAGAAGTTTTAGCCCATGATTTATGGCCGTGGCCACTCAGGAAGATTGAAACATGCGAGAGGGCGAGTATTTGGCCAGGCAGCTTCTTTGCTTGGCCAATGCATTCCGTCAAAGCGAAATTCCGGGCATAAATCAGTTGGCCAGCTACCGGGCTTTCGGCAATTCGATGCGTTTTCAACCGGTCTGGCCCTGGGGCACCTTTACGCTCCCCTGCCACACACATCCCTCTGCCTCCCTCTTTCTGAAATGCATTCGAAATACCTCACAAAGGGCTGGCAACATCCAGTTTTAGCATCGACGTTGGCATTGGCAACGGTGTATGGCCAAAAGCGATACTCGACAGCACAACAACAAGGGATGTCTGCAGTCCTGAAGTCCTGGTTTATATCCGAAGAGCAGTGCCCCAAAGGGAACCCCACTGTTGGGGGCTTTAAAGTCGAAAACATAAAGCTGGCAACTGCATAAACGTAAAGCTGGATATGCAAAATTAGCGTTTAAATTAAATTATTTTTTGGTTTAAAAATCCCTTTTGTATCATTACAAATTCTTACTTTTTTTTATATATATACACAAAGAGTTATGCATTTTCCTAGAATATACTTAACCTACTTTTTGGTTTTTTTATACGAAAGTATAAGCAAAAAATGTGGAGTTTCTGCTACTTCAACTAGCCTTAAATTCCTAAATAGTATCTAAGATCATTACTAGGGAAACTAGTATCTCTTGCCCTGCTCTGTTTTCCTTATATGTTTTATTATTATCATTTGGTCTTGCTAAAGTTTATGACAATTTTTTGTATGCGTATACTTTACGAGGGCGTCGTAAAGCGTCAACAGTGGGGAAAATTGCTTTCTTGCCACATTCAGCAGCCAGAAAATGATTTCTTTAACTTTTGACGACTTCTGTTCCGTTTTAAAGTTTTCATATGCTAGTTTTCTAGTTTTTTTAAGTCTCTCTCTAAAGTCTCTGGCATTCGTTTTCATTTTCACTGCTTGTCACAGAGGAAACTGAAAGTTTTGCACGTTTGGCAGTTTGTCAGAGAATTACGTGACATCATAATCGCAGCTTAAATAAATTGTGTTTCAATAAATTTAACACGTTTTTGGAGAAAAGAGATAGGAAATAATATGATAACAAAATAGAGATAAATTTAGACATAAAGATGAATAAAGTTAAGTAAATAATAAGCAAAGTAATTGTTCAATTTATAAAATATACTTCCTTTTCTTTGTTATTAAAACTGCTTCCTAATCTGCTTTTTAAAGGTTTTCCCCATAAATATCCCCAGATTTTATAAGTGCTCTTTACCAAGCTGCTGACATTTAGCGGCCCTGCTTAATGTTGACATTTGCACCGATTTTCGTTATTAAATGCAATCCACTTTGTTCTCCGTTTGTAAAGTGCAAAATTAATTATTATGACCTGCGGACGACCGCCCCTTTTGGCTACCAACTCCGCCTGCCTGCCCCCTGCTTGGACCGCCACCTGTTGCATCAGGGGCTTAAGCCGCCAAGGCAACTGTGTTTTTTAATTAATTGCCATCGTAATCATGCACCGACCACTGCATGTGGGAGGAGCCGCTTTATTAGTATGCGTCCGCGGTTTTGCTTTTTGCGGAGACTGTGCAAACTTTTCATTCAATTAAGAAACTATTTTTCGTATGCAAACACCGCGCATAAAATGAAGATAATTAAAAAGAGTCAACTGGCAAACTCTGTTGCGTGTTTAATCATCAGAACAACCGCAGAAATGTATACATATATGTAACACAACAAAGTATAAAAAACCGATAGCCAGCACAAAGTTGCTAGTTGGAAGTTGGAAAATTTAAATTTAATTGTTGCCGGCAAAATGGTTTCATGGCCAGGCCCGGTTTTTTCGGTTGCCAAATAAATTTGCATAATAACGAATCATAAATTGCACATTGCAACCGAGAATATTACAAAATGTTGCGTATATTAATTCAGTTTTCGTTTTTGCTCTACTCTATTTCCAGGTAAGACACGATTTCCAGTGCTAAGATTTGGCTTCAACCGAGGGGTGGTGATCAGAAAAGTGCTTCCGCCGGACTTCTACGAGAAGGACTTCCTGCTGAGTTCAATTCAACTTCGATCGGTTTTGTGGAAGCCATAAAAACGAATGCAATGAAAACCCCTTCCAGCAGCAGCAGTTGCATAATTTCGTGCGCACAGAGCAAATAATTATAATCATTACGCATACGCACACCCTCCTCCCTCGGGGTGTCACTTTTCCGCTTAACATTTCAATTTCTCACATTTTTCTCTATCCCGCGGCACAGCCATAAATTTTATGCGATTTTCCAGCACACAATTTGCGTGACTTTTGTCAATAACTTGCTCTCACATTGCACTGTCTCATTATGGTCCGGGCTTAGAGGGGTTCAAAGTGTCACACATGGATTTCCGCATATTCCATGTGCTTGCACTCCCATTTGCCGTATTTTTATGTTAATTTATTTGAATTGGAAAAGAGTCGACACAAAAGTTTCCGCTGTTGTTCGGGAATACGGGAATTTTCTCGCATTTTTATTTTTTATTTTTGTTTTTTTTTGTTCGTTGTTCACCCACAAACCGCAGCTCGAGGCTTAATGACCCGCCCACCCCCTTGCCCTTTTCCGATTTTCACATTTTCCAACCCCTTCAAGACCCTTCGTGCCGCACCACGCACCCACCATCCAGTATACACTCACCTGGCACTCATCCAGAACGGGAACGAATATCATAATTCAGTCACATTTATTGCGCTCCCAACATCCGGTTAACTTGTGCCACAATTTCGAATTCATACCGCCAAACTCAAAGGCTGAAGATTGAGAAAAAGCCAAGGGAAATGAATTGTTATACATCACAATACAGGTGGCACTTTGACATTAGCTTTAACTTTTTTGGAGGTTGATTTTATGAGTTAAAACTTATATTTTAGGAAGATTTTTGAGTGTAAGTGATCCTTATTAATTATCTTAAATATTTCTATATTAAATCTACATTTAGAGAACAATTTATAGATCTTGTTAGCCAAAAATGTGCAGAACCTTTCACTTTCCATGGTATTGAAGTAATTTCCAGGAAAAGTAACAGTAGCCTAGCAGCCAACTTACTTTATTTTTCCACAAGATTATTAAGTATTAATCATCTGTTTTAAATATAAAACGACTTTCCTTACAAAGTCCACATTCAGGAAAAAAATATAGAGGTTGTTAACCAGAAATTTGATTTTTATTGGACTTGAAGTACTTTTCAATTAATGTAAAAGGCTTTTAGCCGTCAACTTAAAGTATCTTTCAGTAAGAATGTTCATGATCAGTTTTTATTATTATTAATAAGTTAATAATAATTAAAAGTATTTCCTTGTCAGACATACATTTATGTAGCAAATTATAGTGCTAATCATCTTTCATCTTACTAAGAAATATAATTTTTCCATGGGCTTAAAGTAATTTTTTGATAAAGTTATAGGCCTTTAACTATTTATATTTAAAAAAAAAGTGCAAATGATTAGTATTCCTTATGATAATTAAATCATAATTATTAGAATTTCCCTATTAAATCTACATTTATAAAGCGGTTTTCTCTACCAATAACCTATCTTCTCACCCAGAAATATGTTTCTCCCTTCTATCCATCAGCTTAAAGTGCTTTTCCGGAAAGTTAGCTGGCTCTTAGCCGCAATTTTAAATGTTTTCCTTTTTTGTTTCACTCAATAAACGACTGCAGTTGAGGATAATTGGAAAATGGCTAGGCAGGCCGGCAAATCTAAACGATTTTTCACAGCCCGTGGCCAAACTAACTGACTGATTGGCGGCAGTTCAAGCTAAAAATTCGTAGCTGGCAAGGCATTTTCACAATTTTTGATGCATTCATCTTTTAGTTTTTCCCCCCATTTGGGTTTGGATCGTAATCAAACCGACTTCCGCATACAGAAAGAGCGAACGAACTTGAAACACTGTTTACTTTCACTTGGATGGCGGGAAAATACAGCTGATGAGGAGGAGTTGGTCTCAAAATCAGACTCACAAATGAGGCAACACTGCGGACTCCTCTCTAGGGCCCTCGCGGCTGTCAAGGTAAATTAAGCCAAACAATTTGACACGAAGACAATTAAGCGGCTTAAGACTATCAGCAGTGGCAGTCAAAAAAAAAAAAAAATACAAAAAATGAAAGTCGCAGGTTCACTTTCGATTTTGTTTTTCGAATTTTGTAGTTGTTGTTGTGCAATTGCCGGCGCCACGAGGCCAACTGCAAAATATGCCGTAACCGCCATTGCACACAGAGACAGACTGTGGCAGGAGAAGCGGGGGCGCCATCGCATAATTCAATCAAAACTCTAAAAAAAAAAAAAACAAGAAAAAAAGATACGAAAAAACTAAAGACTGACACAGTAAAAGTTGCCGAGGGAGAAGTTGCCATTCACTTGAGCGCCCAAGAAGTTATCGCAAAGTGCATATCGAGCATACGCCGCGTTGTCATTGAGACGGAGTTATTTTTAGCTCACCAGCCGTGCCACATTTTCCTACATAAGTTTATTAATTTGAGCCGCCAACTGGTTTGCTGGGGTCCGGGCTTCAGTTTGAGAACCGGCGGAAAACCGTAATTCATTTGTAACGTGCAACGTGTTTTGTATAGTTTCTTGTTGTATTTTTTGTATACTTTTTTGGGGTGCCTGCGAGACCAAACCAGTTTGCAGCATTCGATAAAGGCCCAAAGGCCTCAAGAGAGAGATCTACGAGCTGCGATAAAATGTTAAATGCTACACAGATTGATTTCGCCGAGCGAACGCTTTTCGCTGTGGCATTTTCAAAATGAATTATATAGCCGTATGCAAATTGCCTGAAATGTACAATCAAATTGAGTGCTGCTGTTGTCCCATCCGGCCAAATCTCAAACTCAATTTATTATTAATTTAAATTACAGATTTATGCATATATCGGGTTTTACAGCCCCGCTTTTCGGCCCTGTTTTCGATTTTTGCTTTATTGATTTCTGTTTGCCAAGCGAACTTGATTCATTTTTCATGTCGACAACCTTAATGCTATACATTTTTTTATAAAAGTTGCAAGGGAGTTTATAAATACTCTGGTTATTCAATTAAACTGTTTTGTTTTCGTTCAAGACAGGTGTTCATGGCAAAATAGGAGATATATAAATAGCAAAAGCCTTTTGTGGTGTAAAGAAAGTGCAATGGCTTTCTTGGGGTATCAGTAAAGACCTGCCCAGAGCAGATAAGTTTGTAATATTTTAGGGAAACTCAGTTAATTCCTCTAAATTCCCCTTTTAGCTACCTTGGTATTCGATGCTCTAGAGTAAGTTAATTATTTCCCATAAATCCACCTCCGTTTGAAACTGAATTAAATGTCTGCCTGGCCAGCGATAACCCTTGACCAAAGGCCACTCCCCGCTCAATGGGTATTAAGTGAATTCATGCGTTAATTTCCCCAACTTAATTACATGTCGAACAATCTCTGGACGCAGGCTCATTTCCATACCTGCTTCATATGGTTACACCTACTCGCAACACAAAGTGTTGATCGCGAATTCATTAACTTCGATGTTAACACAACCAGCAACCAGGGGGAAAAAAGAGAACATAACCCAAAGTGATTTTACACATTTTTTTAATGCAATTTAAAATCGAGTTCTTTGAACCTAAAATCGAAAAATTGTCCTGCGGAAATTGAAAATTCTGGTAGCCTGCAACAGGGGGCTTTCTTCGATGGCCCGCCCAGTAAATTACTTTGTGGTCAGGACTAAGCCCTCAAATTAACTTAAGCCATCGTTGCACACACAGTAATCCCCCAGATTTTGGGCTCCATCAAAATAATTGGGCTGGCCCCACATGTGTGTATGTGTGTTTAAGTTGAATTTAATTCAATTTTATTCAAATTGGTGTCGGGAAAATTGCCGGCAGTAACCGGGAGTGCAACATGGTCAGTGAAAAATCATATTTTTATGCTCACACCGCGTTCGAGGGCAGGCTGGCAAACAGGAGCAATGTAATTTCATTCCATAAATTTCCACTTAATTAGCGGTCAGCCGGGGATTCACCCTCCTCCCTGCCCCGTCATGGTCAGCAATTTATGCTTAAATTTCCGCTGCACATTTTTCAAGGCGATTGCGTACACGCTTTTCAACTTCCACTTAACCTATCCCGTAATTTATGCTAATTTACGCAATTTTCCTTACACATACGAGAGCTCGCCCCGATTTCTGACTCAGCCTGGACTCTATGGGCGTGGCAGGTTATGGCGTGACGTGTCGAAAAAATATATATAAACACTATATATGTTTATTCGCACTGCAAAATAATAACAGAAATTGTCAGGCAAAGGGAAAGAGAACTCGGTTTATGGTTGGAAAATGGCTAAAAGAAACTCTTCCCTGAATTTTCTTCAGTGCATCTATACGTAAAAGAATAAACTGAAAAGGAAAAACGCGACGAGGCCAAAGTGGAATCAAATTAGTTGTCTCGGAAAATTTATTTCACGCACCTTGGACTACTTTGAGGCGTTGTCATCGGTCAGCGGGCCAAACTAGTTTCCCAGTCAAGTCTCGAGATGCCAGCAGCAACAACAACGCCCACAACAAATTGAACAAGACCAATAAAAAGCAAATAAACCAAGAAAAAATGAAAAATAAAATAGAAAAACTGAAAATACAGAGGAAAAAAACGAAGAAAACCAACGATGTCAACAGCTATCGAAGCCGGCCGGCCAAGAGACATAGATACTATATGTTGGTATATGTATGCATAATGAAAAATAAATGCATTAAAAATCGAAAATCTCAACCCGGTTCGAAGTGGCACAAGCAACGGTACATGCACGCACATGCACACAAGCACGCACACTCTTGCAGCACAGCACACACAACAACTTTTCTATCACTCGCACTTAATTCATTTTGATTTCAGTGCAAAGTGGAAATTTATTTGCATAAATTAAAATACAGAAAAAAGGAGGGGTAAAAAATACAAAAATATATATGTATGTATGTATGTATGTTTCCACATGCAACTAGGTGTAGGCCCCCGCCTCCCCCATTATCTATATGTATTCGTATTCATGACAAGTTGCCGTTCGGTCGGTCGGTTGGTCGCTCTGGGTCCGTTATGTTGCCTGAGTTGCCTGTTGCTGTCGCCTCGTCAGAGAGAGACAGAGCTGCAGAGACAGGGACAGAGCACCGCTGTCGGGCTGTTGCATAAATAGAAAATTTATTTATTGATTACGCCGTCTGAATTCCTATATAAACATTTTTTTTTTTGTGTTTTTGGGTAAGTGCTTACAGCACGAAATCGTTTTTATACCAGCTTTTGGCGCTGAGTGACTTTTTTAGTAACCAATAATGTTTTATTAAATGCCATCAGGAGGGGAACTGTAGGTTTCTGGTTAAAAATTAAGCAACACAAATGCTGGCTTCCTTAATTGATAAATAATTTATGCAAAAGGTTACAGCTACTAGTAAACATTTCAGTAAAAACAGAGTGATATGTAAAAGGAAAATAACTATGAATGCATTTAAAAAAACTATTAAAGCATTTAAAATATATTAAATCAGCATTTAAAAAGGGATTTGATGCTGTGGAAGTTTTTAATACAATCTGATGTATTTACATTGAAATATAAAATAGTAATAAAATGCAGAAATATTTTTTACAATGAACCTCTATAGTTGTTGCATTTTCTTTATTTTCAAGTTTCAATCAATAATGTTGCCAAAACTACTGTTCTTTTGCCTTGTCATGGTCTCTGGTATTTGGGAATTAGCCATTTCAACTTCGACTTCCTCAAACCAACGGCCTTGAGCAATATAGGAAGCCACAATGCAGCAGCAAAAAATAGAAAACAAAAACACAAAATAAAAAATATATATATAATAAGAAAAAACACGGTGTGAAAACGACAACAAAGAAGCACGGAAAACGAAGAAACGAAGAGGAATTGTTAACGCAAACAGCATTTTGCACATTGTTAGCTGGTCGAGAGAGGCATGCAACTAATCATTAGAAGCTTGTTTTCCAATTTGTTGCCGCTTGTTATTGTTGCCGGGTTTCAATGTCAATTTGAATTAATTAATAGAGAAACCAACATGAAAGAGGCAGAGGCGGAGGCAACGCATCCGAAGCTCAATCTGAATGCAAACAAAGCAGATACAGCCCAGCGAAGCGTAGCCAATCCCCGGGGCGGGGAATGCTGCCCCCTCGAAGTAGCAATGGAAATTATCATTCAGCAAATGATATCAACACAGCCACGATAATAACAATAACAGCATCAGCAGCATCGCTTTGTTCCGTTGCATTTTTAATGATTTCCCTAGAAGCAAAAACTGAAATCGCTTGGACAAAGATACGGCTACAGTGGCAGATCGAGATACAGATGCAGAGATACATTTATGAGCAGGAGATGCCACGTCCACTTTGTGCTGTCTAATGTGGCATAAAAACAGGTGCATGTTGGTGTGAAAAATAAACGAAGCCTTAAAATATTATTGGACATCAAAATGCAATGTGAAAAAATGATTTAAATATAAATTTTAAGCAGATGTATTACCAAATTAGGTTTAATATTTTTAGCTGCAATTCCCAGAAATCCAACTACAAAACCCCTAAACTGACAGCACTGCCTGCCACTGCCTGTAAGCGGATTGCATGTGAACAATGTGTAAATAGCTTTAGCAGGCAGCAAAAAAAATATCATCATCATGTAAGAGATATCAATTTGTTAGCACTCGTCAGAAGGTAACAGGCAGCAGGAGCAGATGCAACCATAGCAACGCCATCATCATCATTGACGGACTCTGGCGGAGAAGTGTATATTACACTGTTTATCTGGCCATGTTCAGCCATGAAGCTTTGATTACGACATCTTAATCAGGCGCAGGGAGAGCCGGACTATTGCATGGCCAGTTGTTGATAAACTCCACTCCATTTGGGAAACCCAAGTAGGGGGGATAATTATAGATCCGAGGGGGTTTGCTGTGGGGTAATAATTGGACTTCAGAGTGGGTTATGTAAAGGATTCTTGAAGGAGTGTTCTTAAAGAGTTCAAAGCTGATCAAGGGAAAGCAAATCGTTGAGAATTTAGTGATTATAAGTTAAGAGCTTAGAAGGGATACTATAAACTAAATATAAAACTATCTTAAGGTTAAGAGTTTGTTAAATCAATCAAAAGATACTCTTTATCTTACTCTCATTAAACTAGAAACCCTTTATAAATTATCTTCTCTTAAGGATCTAAAATACATAAAAATGATATGAACTAAATATAAAACTATCTTAAGGTTAAGAGTTTGTTAAATCAATTAAGGGATACTTTTTATCTTAGTCTCATTAAACTAGATACTTTTTATCTCAATCTCATTAAACTAGAAACCCTTTAAGCAGCTGCATAAATAAATGTTTTTTTTAAGGATTTATAATATATTAAATTTATTTAGTTAATCCAATGATTAGATACATTTTCGTGGCTATTCTTCATCACCAAGCTATAGATATTTACTTTTTTGAGTATTCTTTATTTTTCCCTCCGACTAACTTTGTATTTTCACCTTTTCTCTCATTTCAGGTATGTTTTTCAATGGCTACAAACAATTCGGCAAGATGAAACCGTAAGCGAAACACAGAAATTTGGTCTTGGCCGATCTTGGATTTTACCAACATTTGGGTCGAGTTATCCGGACCGCTCATCAGCGGGGTCGTCGCTCATATTCCCATATTCCCGCATCCACGTATCTAAGCAACCATAATTGCCAGTTGAGTCGAGTCGAGTTGCGCTGTAAGCTTCTTTTCCAGGCTGCAAGTTGGTCGTGGAGTGGCAACAAAATGATTTACAAAAGATAACAGAAATTGCTCGCTGCTCGTATGTTGGCCTACAAAATTCGAGAGAAGGAAAATGAAAATCATGAAGAATACATTGAGAGCGGCTAATGCTGGTGCCTTTCCCCCACTCCCCACAAGGCCCCCACAAGGCCCCTGTGCAGTTGGCAGCTAATGGTTCTGGGCATTGTTTTTGTGGTTGCAGCTCCACCTCTTTCTCCTGCTGATGCACTTTAAAATGATTTTCCAAAGTTTCGCCACAGCCCCGAAGAAAAGCCAACGGAGAAGACCAAGACCAAGACCAAGGCCCAGGCGAAGCGTTAAAAATTCAACTTGAAATTACTTGTGCTGCTTTTTCCCCATTTTCCAATGCTTGCCACTCGTACTCGCACATTACTTAGCCAAAGTCGGAGTGCGGAAAATGGCAAAGGAATTTCCCTTCAACGTGAGAATGGTGGCGAAATAATTGAGAACGATTTTTGTGGCATTTGTTTTGCCAAAAGGAAATTGATTTCCAATACGAAAGCCGAGACGCCGAGGAAAAGTTGTGTTTTTCTTTTGTTGGAAAGCAAGGAACCCCCGAACTTGTTGAATGAAGATGCATGTGCCTGCGTTTGGCATCGATTTCTTTTCGTTGTTGATTTTTGTATATATTTTTTTTGTTGTATATTTTTCATCTTGGTACCAATCCCCATTTCTTTTACAAGCCAAGTTGGCAGAGGTTAAACGCAGCATGATGGCTGATCATCAACATTAAAGCCAAGTGCCTGGCCCATGGCTCTTTGCTTTTGCTTTTGCTTTTGGCCTGACTATGGCTCTTGCATTTTCTGCGGACGTTGCCCCTTTTCCCTGCTGATAAATGCAGCTAACCTATATTTTAGATCTCCTCATGTTGCCATTGCCGTTGTTGTTGTTGCCGCGTCTAAAATGGCGTTGTGAAAAACATTATTAACCAATTTTTATTGCATTCTACTTTGGCCGTGGCTGTGGCTTTGCCCGCTGAAGGCATTTGGAGGCGGTTAACTGGCCATTAAGAGGCGTTCCTAATGTATCTCGATGCAGGGAGACGTGGAGTTGGAGATGGAGATGGAGAGACCTGCCTTCGGCCGGGGTCTTGGCTTTACTCTTGGCCAGCATCCAACACTGGGAGAATTCTAAAGGTATTTGATGCCACTGATAGAACGAAACTCAAGAAATTTTATTTATTTTCCCTGCTCTACTATCTTAGTTTTAAACTGTGAAAATCCCAGGGGTTGTATACATTTTCTTTTCACATTTTCTCACTCTGCACCCTGAACGCATCGTCTCGAACTCCGTCTTCATTTTCAGCCATTTCGGGGAGTAGGAAAACATTTTAGTGCCATTTCAGCTGCCAGTTTGTGCTGCCGGCTACATGCGAATTTTCCATGGCTGGCATTTTGGCCGCTTGTCTTGTCTGGGGGGCTGAGCCCGACTCGTAAAATCATAAAACAAATTAATTGGCACTGCCGTGTGCCGAGTGTGGAGTGCACAGTCAGAGCGCGGAGTGTGGGGACTGTGTGTGAGTTGGCCAGGCTTTTGTCCTTGCCATTTTCGAGTTTTTCCATGGCGCGGTTTCCGCTTAGCTAATTTGCAATGCAGTTGGTTGTTTTCCATTGTTTTTGCTTCTTGTGTACGGTTTTTGCTGCTCTGGTGCTCGTTTTGAGGCCACTTTTGAATGCAACTCGTCGATTGCTGAATCGGTTTTGTGTGTCGCACTTTTGGTTTCTGGTTTATTTAATGACTTTTTGCAATTGTTTTCGTGAGCGGATTTTCAAAATTGGTCTCAGTGAGCTTTGCTGGGGTCTTGTCTTTCGCGTTTTGTTGCCTTTTTGCAGCTCAAGGTTAAGTGGCATTCGATTCGTTCGTTATTGCAAGAAATAAAAGCTGCGCCCCTCGCCGCGATTTCTGTTTTATGTTACCATTTCATTGAGCTGCTAATAAGTGCCGCTGCCGCTGTGGCGACTGTTTATGAGCTTTTCAAAATGTGGGTTGCGAAAATTGCCGCACTCGGGGCGTATGCGCAACGCGAGTGCCATTAGAAGCCGGCTTGCCGGCTCTGCTGGCTTATTGGCTTCATTAGCCTCAGCCGAGCCCTGCACGGCCACGGCACTTGATCGATGGCTCACAGCCGAAAGCCATCATTAGCCGTGTTTGGCCAATTTATATGTTTATATGCCGGTCCCGCGATCATGGTCGAGAGACTGATCCGATCCCATGATCCGTTTTATCCGTTTTGTTTGCCTTGCGATAAGTTCGCATCGCTGATTAATCGAGGCACATTGATCAGCATTAGAATGGCGTTCCTTGGCTGGGGTAAATGATTTCGTAACCAAAAGAGCATCCATCAAATCTCTTATCTCCCGTTGACTTATCGTGATCTCAGCCGGTGGATAATAGTCTTGCGTTGGCCATTGTTACCGAGTCCTCGGACTACCTCTTAGCTTATTTTCTTTCGAAAAGCAATTTACCGCTACGTGCACTTGAGTTAACAGAGAAAAATTAGAGTATTTTGTTATTTAATTTGAATTTAATTGAGTTGCATGAGTAAATAGGAATAGTATATACAAAATTTGACCTTAGCCTTGATTATAGTTAACTAGATACAACAAATTACAAAACCTAATAAAATATATTCTAACAATTTCAAGCAACTTATTACACCCAAGTCCTTTTTCTAAGGTGTAATAATTCAAATAAATAAATCGACACATAACACCTTACATTTATTCAAAAGTCGTCTATATAAAAATACAATGAGTTAGAGAATGAGAAAGAGCGCTATATTGTCACTTTCTCTCTTGTACGTACCCAACTATTATATATATGTGCAATCTCACGCAATCTAGATCTGTACGCACGCATACGCATTTCCTAGATCTGTGTATTCATAGATTTTTACTATCTCAACTTGAGTCCTGCGTACAGAGATCCATTTTTTCTGCCAACCGAAAAATTACCTCTATATGGTATGGTTAAATTCATGCTCGTTATGCATCTTTTTATTAAATAGTCTTTGGTTCTTGATTTGTTCAGAGAAAATATATAATGACTAATATGAATGATTATAATGAAATTCTATCCATATCTTGGCTTTAAACTTCTCAGAATAATAGTTAACATTTGATTTAATTTAATTTTTAATGACTTTAATTATTCTCTCTGTTTACACGTTACCTTGTCTTTAAAGAGTCTTTGAATATTTTCATTCACTTTAAGACAAAATATAATGAATACTTGTCCATATAAGATAGACTTTCAATTTCTCAGAACAAGTAAGTAAGTAAGTAAGCCTTTGTTATTTTCAATGTCTCAAAGTAAGCTCTGTATTTATTTCTAATGGATCTTGTTATTCAAAATTCTTTGATTTATGTACTTAGAAAAAAGGTATAATGACAAGAAATATAATGAATATTTGTCTATATCAAATAGGCTTCACATTTGTTTTAATTTTGTTTTTTTTTGTGGATCGAAGTAAGCTCTATTTTTATATTAATGCGTATTACTATTAAAGACTCTTTCGTTAGGTTCTTATTCCAACTGAAACTGATTTTCTTAAATATTTTCGAGTGTGGCAATTGCATTTGCCATTGGCATTGGCTTCGACATCGACAACGACTTCGACATCGCATCTGAAGCCGGGGCTCTCGAGCAATTTACGCATTTCATTTGATTTCAGGCACTGCTGCGTCGTCAGTGCTGCTGTTGCTGTTGCTGTTTCTGCAGTTGCTGCTGCCATTGTTGTGGACGTTGGCAATGGGCGAAGGCGACCTTCCTTGTTACCAATGTGCCATGGCGAAATTAACGGCAATTAACTTGATTCGCTTTTGTTTCCATTTGGCCCCGTCCCTCCACTGGCAATGCATTTTTCTTGCCGTCTCCCTGGAGTTATTTTTCCTCTCCTCGTCGCGTTGTTGCCTTGTTTTTACAGAGGTAATAATTTACGAAATTGACAAGTGAATCATTCAGATGCAGGGGAGCCAGGGAGGGGGACTAGGAACGTCGACGACGACGACTAAGCAGAAAATTAACGAGTAATTAGAAGTTCCTCTGAAAGGCAGTCATCGCGGCGGCATCATCTTTATTGTTTCAGTTAACTTGGCTTCCCTCTGGGGGCGTGAGTCGAGGAAGTGTCGCCACTTAGTGGCTTTTTGTTTGCCTTTTACTCGCCCGCGTTCGTTTTTCTTTGTTTGGTTTTGTGCCAGGCATTGATTAATGAGCTGCGTGGCTGCCTGGTGGCATTGACTTTGATGTGGCAACGATATATGCACGATATACATAAGTATCTTCCCCTCTCGGAGTGCAGTTGCTCGGCTTGCATGTCGTTTGGCGATCGACAAGCGGCTGATTAGCCGCGAACACGCCGATTCCGAGGATTTCAACCTACAGCTTGTTGGCCACATCGCGATTTATAACAAGGAAGTGGGTTTATTGAGGCATTAAGCCACAGCGATCTCCTAAGCGGAGTTTATCCTCGGGCTGCAATTACCCAGATGATGTTCACTCTAACCAATATCTTTACCTGCCTATTAGCTGCCTAAGTCAAGCAGGGAAACATTATAATGTATCTTCCACCTCACCTTAATTTCCCATTAGGCGAATATCCTTTCCCTTGTCTCTTTTATCATGAGCAATGAGTAATCGCCATCGCTTTTAATTCGAGTCACTCACTCATTTCTCGGGTTAATAAATATTTAACAGATTTAACCTTATTTGGGCAGCGGCACGCGGCGATCAAAGCGACTGCCACACAAATTGCTTGTGACTAATTTCCACAATGAAAGGTCATTGTTTCCACTTCAATTAGCCTTTAGCTCGGTGCGTTGGCCAAAACAGCATCACCTCGCCGGCTGGTGGCCAAAATGGAGTGCGTTCGGAGGCAGTCTGTGTGATTGATATTGCCAGGCAGATACCAAGCGGACTTATGACCAGAGTCGAGTGTCGAGAGTTGCTGCAATGGCAATTGCATAAAACGCCAAATTGTCTGGCCAGGCTGGCTAACAACAAGCGACGAATATGGCCAAATTTGGAGCTGCCAAGTGGAAAATGCAAGCCACAAACACGACAGCTGGTTTATGGCCGGCTCAGACCGGCCGGCTTGCAACCGGGCCGGCCCAAAATTGGCCAACAACTGTTGCTGTTGCTGTTTGCTGTTTGCTGTTTGCTGTTGCCTCGGCTGCATGCAACAAAGTCGCTGTCGCAGTTAATTGCCACTAAAATGTCACAGCGAGCAAATTAAACGGTTTTATTATGACGGCGACTAATTCAAAGCAGGCAAGAAAAATCTCAAACAAGTGCAGCAGGCAGCAGGAGTCATAAAATTAAATTTAATCCGCCTGAAAGTGGCTTTGCCTGTTGGCTCTCTCACCCTCGGCCACACCCACTCGGGCCTGTAAGCCCTGCTTATATATTTTGCCAACTCATTTAAGCAAATGACCAGGCCAAGACAATGTCCGGCCCGATCGCGATAACTCGGCTGATGGCACATTCAACTCTTAACCAAAATTGATGTGCGTTTCCAAACCCCATGTGGGCTGGATTGTTCCTTGCTTTGATTCGATACCCTGGCGGGGGGCTTATATAGTATATTTTAAAAATAAATACCTCTCTTTATAGGATCCTTGAAATTATTATTATCAAATGTTATTTTTACAACCAAAACTGCTTTAAATTATGCAATACCATCCTCTCTTCTTAACTTTTCAATTACCCAAAGTTAGTGCTTTATTATTCCCCTAAAATCCCTAGTTAAGAGTACTCACCAAGTCGACTCCTTCCAACTTGGCCGTCTTTAAGTGTTTCCTTTATTTTCTGGTAGCCGCTTATCGGCTTATCGTCTGCTAAAAGTGTTAAAAAACATTTTTGTATTTTGTTTTCTCAGAGAGGAAATAATAAAAAAAGCAACTTCAACTGCTACTTGAGCGGCTTTTGATTCCTTTCTGTTTGAGTTAATGCCGCCGCATTTTGTTGGCTCGATTCTCGTTTGGCTGCTCGTGTTGCTTTTTATTTTCGGCGCATAATTAATTTAACATGCACTTTGTATAACCCGAATCGGGCATCTTTCAAGTGGCCCTCGAGTGAATCAATCTTGAGATTTTCGTACGCTCTTGAAAGCTTGTTGAGACATTCTCGAGCCTCGAATGGAATTTGTCAGGGAAGAGGCCCACGGAATGGTATTATTTAATCATAAGCCCCTTGAATAGCATTATTTAATCATAAACACTTCCATTATGCTGGCCAAAACTTGCAGCTACTTATTAGTTAACTCAAAGTGCATTACCGCCCAGCGAAAGGATGGATTAAGCGCACCTTGGGAACTATTAACTTGAAATCGGCTTTCAAAGTTATTTCCAAGCAAGGAATTTTGGCCAAGGGAGTGATTCATACGGCGCCGGGCCTTCATGGCTAATTAAATTGCTCAAACTGGCAGCAGAGAGAGAGAGACTGAGAGGGGGCCGGGGAAGGTTAATGCGGGGGCGTCGTCATTTCTGGGGCAACATCAAACACACACTGAACGGCGTATATGCAGCTGCATTCGATCGGAGAATATGTAAATTTTATGATTCGGTCCGCCCCCACAGAGTGCCGAAAATAAGTGACATATTTTATGGAAAATATGGTAAATATGGAAAATACGTGAGCGTGCTCCCACCGAAACTAGTTCATGGCAACGGAGTCGTTTCTAATCACTCAATTAGCATTCCAAAATGAATTACGAAAGGCGGCCAATGGACACAAAACCCGTCTCAAGACGCACACATTAGTTGTGCCACAATAAAATGGCTCGATGGCTGGCGAAAAAAGTGAGGCAATTAGGCAAATTGGAAAATTGCATGCTCCCGACGACGACGGCGACTCGATGTTTCGGACACTTTTTCCATGTTCCGTGTAGTGCTTAATGCCCAGATATGCATCGACAAGGGCGCGAACACGGATGAGCAAATTAGAGGCTAGTCGAGGGGCGGACCAGGCACGAGCTCGGCTCTGCCCTGCTCTCAAATGTCACACTTTTTAGCAGCCAAAAAAATGCATAAAGGAAAACTTATAAATTAATCAGGCGTCGGGGCAAGTATGCAAAGCGGGACTTCCACTCTTTATTTTTCCCTTTTTTCAACTGTTTGTGGCTGGCATAAAATTGCCTGCAAAATTTATGTGGCAAACCGTCAAGTAAAACTGCCGCGCCTGCGTGGTTTAGAGGCGACTCTCCTCGCCTCGCCTCTCGAGGGGTTCTGGGAGTGGCGGCGCCCGACTCCGGGTCTCCGGGTGTCGCCGGGGCCAAGCGTATCGTTTTGTAAACAATTTTCGTTGGTAACTGTTCGTTTTGGGCCTCAGTTTTTGTCCATTTCATTTTTCATTTTTCGTTTGCGGCTTAAAGACCCAAATGCTGACAGCCAGATAGATGGCAAAGGCGAGACCTTGCGCTCGCTGGCTCGGTTCTCGGCTGGAGATACAGTACTGTGTGTGTAGATAGATATTACATAATAACCGCGGCAACGGCCCTGGCTGGCTTGATTGAATTGGAAGTGGAATTGGTTTCGAATTGGAATTGGTTTGGAATGGCTTGGAGTCGAGTCAAGAGTTCACAAATATCGTTTATTAGTTGCAAGTTGCGAGTTGCGAGTGGCTTGAGTTCTCCTCCTATTGTTACCCAATTTGTAATTTGAACTTCACAGTCGAGTGCCCCAACTGTATCTTTGTATCTTTGTAGCTCTGTGTCGTTGTATCGGCTGCTTGCCCTTAGCCCTCGCCTCTAATTGAATCCAAAGTTTTCCCATTAACCCACTCCGCGGCGGCGGCGGCGGTTGAAATGTAAAACAAAACGCCAAACTGACAGCGAAAAAAGAGGGAAATGTGTCTGTGTTTGAGTTTTCCAACCAACCATTCCTTCCGATGCGTGAGTTGCATAAACAAGGGCAAGATGATTGCCTCAACCTGCCACGCAGTTAGTTGCTTAACGCTTCGACAGTTTTCCCCTGGCATTTTCCATTTCCCTTCAAGTTGACCCCATTTCCCAGCCGAAAAGCAAAGACGCAAAAAATAATGAATTGTTAAACAAATTAGTGAAGAAGCTCGGCTAATGAGAGTATGCCATAATAAATATGATCTGGGGTCTGTTTGCTGTCGGGAATGTGAGAATTAACTATTGGGAGAGATTCCTAAGGCAATTATTGTATTTTATTTAATTAATTTATTACATTGACATGGAACAGTCACATTTCTAGCTTGCATTTGTGACATATTTCCTTGCTTGATATCTGTACTTTAATTTATACATCAATTAATTAGGTTAAACCGCTCAACAATGCATTTATTTCAATGATATTCGTTTTAAATGGAATTTATTTTTGTTGTACGCAAGCATAAATCAGTGTTAATTCTTCTACATTATTAACATGAATTTAATACTTAATTGCTCATAATTATTTCTCTTTGATCAATAAGCTCTTAATAAAACCAATTAAGTTTCGGTTTCATCCTAATTTATTGCTGGTTGTACATGTTTTTTGGCTTTATTTAATTAGCTTGTATAATTAAATCTGATAGTTCTCATCTGATTAAATACAAA
Organism: Drosophila jambulina; assembly: GCA_018152175.1. Taxonomy (NCBI): domain Eukaryota; kingdom Metazoa; phylum Arthropoda; class Insecta; order Diptera; family Drosophilidae; genus Drosophila; species Drosophila jambulina. The sequence continues at coordinate 6,953,462 of JAECXH010000012.1, read as the reverse complement.
ATATTTAAATAAAATATGTTATTTCTTAAATTATAAATTATCTAGCTCCTAAGTCGAATTAATACCGTTTCCCCTGCTGGAAACCTTGTTGATTTCATTTTCTAGCCTTCCAGGCTTGACCTTTTCATGGCTTGTGCAATTTTCTCTTAAATGTCACACTCAAACAGTGACAAAGTGGGTGTGGCAAGTGGGTAATAATTCGCTTACACTTCCTGGTTGGCTGCCCCACCGATCCACGCATCGCCACACGTTTCTTTATCGAAGTGCAAAGATCAAATAGTAAAGCGGCCGCTGCGAAACAGCAGCCCAGTTAACTGTCAACCGCCGCCGGCCGTAATTAATTGCCACAACACAACAAGTTGACTGCAACGCGGACTCGGCCTCGGACTCCGCAGCGGCTTTAACTCTGTGCCCCGGCCCACGGGGCGGACACTTTATGCGGCAGATGTGCTCGTAAAGATTTCCTCATTGTTGAACGTGTGCATAAAAAGCACTTAAGGAATTTTCACCTGGCAAAGCTATCGCGGGGGGAAAATGAAATCCTTAAGCAAAGTGTGCCACTTCAACGATGGACAGCATGTTTTGTTTTTACATTTTAAGATAAATAGGATTGCAGAAAATTATAGATTTACTATATATTTTACTATTTATTTTGATATGTATTTTACTATGTTTATTACGATATTTTGTTTTATATATTAATACATAACACTAAATAAATCATAATATTTAATATTTCGTATTATATATTAATATATATCTATTTTTATATATTTTACCATATATCTTACTAAACATTTTACTGTAGATTAGAAATCTCTAAGCAAAGTGTGTTCAAAGATGGACAACATCTCTTGTTTTTACATTTTCAGGTAAAGAGATTGCAAAAAATCTAACATTTACTATATATTTTACAAAAGATTTTACTGTATATTTAAATATATATTTTGTTTTATTTTTACCATGGATTTTACTATATATTTTGCTATTTATTGTACTATAGATTTTACTTTAGGTCTTACTTTATATATATTACTATAGATTTTGTTTTATATTTTATTAAATATTTTACTATTTTTCAATTGATTTTACTATATATTTAACTATACATTGTACTATACATATTTTAATATATATTTTACTTAATATTCTACTATATATATTACTATATATTTTACTATCTATTTAACTAAGTGATTTACTATATATATTAAAATATATTTTTCTATATATTTTAATTTAAATTTTACTATATATTTTACTATATATCGTACAATATATTTTGCTATATGTTTTACTATTGATTTTACTATGTATTTAACTATACATTGTACTATACATAATACTTTTTATTTTGCTATATATTTAACTATATATTGTGCTATATATTTTGCTACATATTTTACTATATATTGTGCTATATATATTACTATATATTCTACTATATATATTTAAATCTTTATATTTCCAATTAATTAAATCAAGAGTAATGATTATTGCCACTCCCCAAGGGCGATTGCTAAGTGCGCATTTATAGTAGATGCTAAGGCGATGCATCTGCAATCGAATGCCAGTCGACGATTAGGGACTTGATGAGTAGTGACAATGAGCAATTAAGTCGCGTATAATGAGCTAATTAGAAATAAAGTACAAAAGACACGAACAATTGTCCGAAGAAATACAAATAAAAAGCGTAAAAAGATTGTCGCAACTGTGCGAAAAATGCAAAAATCGAGATTAATGTCAGGCTTTTTTTTTGCTTTGGAAAATCTGGGACGTGCCAAAGTCGCGATTTGCGAATGACACGTGTGCGGCGATAGCCCCCCGAAGGGGGGAATGCGTTCCGCTTAGTGGCAGAAGATAGTGATTAGCAGGGGGCGGGGCAGGGGGCATTTAGTGTGCAACAGGCACGTGAGGCCCGATAAACCGCTGCGGAAGTTGTTGGCCCGAAACCCATGCGTTGGCCGTGCTTTGTGGCCTTTGTTTGCACTAGCCAGTGCAGACGCGGTTCCCGATAACAGCGGGCCAAAAATATTACGAAACACTCGGCTGATAAGCGCTTTATAGTTGTTGTTAACTTGGCCAAGAGCTGTGTTGGCCAGCTCACAGAGAAACTTTCTGCGCTGCTATCTATGCAGGTGCAAATGATGCAATTGTCGCGATTACAAAACCAATGTCAGTGAGAGCGAATATGGTCAACAAAAAAGTTTATGGCTCAAAAGCAAAGGGGTTTTTTGAAGAGTATATATATTTTGGAAATTTTAGATAGGTCTAATAATATTTCTCTTTTATATCAGAGATAATGATAATATTTTGAGAGGCTTAGATATTTTTCTTATGTGCTTCTTTTGGCATTCTTCCTAAATATTAAATTCATATATTTTCCCAGTTTATAATTAAGTTTAAATTTCCATAAGCAAGGTGAAAACAGTAAGGAAAATTTTTAGATAGTTAAAACACATTGTAAATATTTTTTAAGACCTTATTTTAGCACTCTTCTTAAGTATTAAATTGACCATAAAGTCTCATATTTAATTTCCAAATTTGTATAATTAAAGGGTAGACACTTTGGAATATATTTTTTAATATATATATTTTAGGAAATTCTAGGCGTATATTTTGTATAACCTTCTCCTAGCACTTTCCTAAATTAAAATTAATGTATTTTTAAATTATTTCCCAATAACATATTTCCCTGCTTATAATTAAGTTCAAATTTCCATAAACAAAAAGCAAAAACTTGTATATATATTTCACGAATATATTTTATAAACTCCTAGGTAGTTAGAACTTTGGGTATATTTTTTAAAACCTTCTCATAGCACTTTTCTTAAATATTAATTAATTTACCATAAAGGCAAGGCTCATAAATAAATAAAATAAAATAAATTTCTAAATTTCCATAAACAAAGGTCAGACGCTTTCGAATATATATTTGCCGTGTATATTTCAGAAACTTCTAGGTAGTTAGAACGCTTTGAATGTATTTTTATTACCCCTCCAGCACTCTTCTTTAGTATTAAATTAATTAACCATAAACCTTTTTCCCGTTTCACAATTAATTTCCAAATTTCCATAAACAAAGGGCAGACACTCGGGGATATATAGTTCGAGTCCCCACACGATGCCGGGACCAAAGCGTGAAATTTAAATAAATGCACTTGAGCAGCGGTCGGAGGGGGGCGGCCTTTTCTTCGATGTGCCGCCGGGCAAATGACCCCATTAACATTGCCACGCACACGCAGGGGCGGGGGAAAACCTGAGCGGGGCGGGCAGGGAAACTCTCTTGGGTGCATTCTACCACGTGACTATTTTTAGGTATCTTTTCCCATTTCCCATTCTGGTTTTCCTCTTTTTCGGCGGCTTCAACGAGTTTGAATAAATTAACAGGCTGCTGAGTGTGTTTGAGGTTCGGTCTCAGGTATTTTTCGTCTTTAATTACATGCAGTTGTCTCGAAATTAAGTGGCTATCCCCCTCTCCCTAATTAGGCCGCCGGCAGCACCTGAACCTGGCTAAAATATTATGCCTCGACGGAGACAAAGATAAAACAAAGTAAATACAAGTGCAGACGGCCAAGTGGCAGAGCCCAGAGCGAGGAGCTGCCTCGTAATCATTGACTGCGGTCAGAATGTTGGAAAATTCCGAGGAAAAGGTGTTGAGCGCCGAAACATGGCCGCAGATACCTTTGCCGCGTATCTATGTGAGTCAAGTGTTTCCCTTGTGTGCGTGCGTGTGTGTTTGCCAGAGCATTCCTGCCTGGGTCAAAGGTCAATGGTACGACGCCAGCCTAGATTATTCCCAGAAAAACTAGCCAGGTAGACGGCAGCGCATCTGCTCAGCGAGTGAAAAATGAGACAATTGAAAAACATATTGGTAAATATTGGCTTGGGGGGACAGTGAAGACTGTAAAAAAGAACATTTTGCGATTCCCTTTGTTTTGATTGGCGGCATAAGTCTCTGTCAATGACAACGCTCCACTTGCCGCCCTGCCAGTTTTGTTTTATTTCTGCATTTTGTTCAATTGTCAAGGCGTATCTGCAAGATAAATAGCGGAAGGCAACAAGGCAGCACCATGTTCCAACTAGCGTTAACAATTTCTGCAAATAAACAGCCGCAATCCACCTCCGTTTTGACCACAAGCCCACACACCGTTGACAGTACTACCAAATGGCCACACTGAGATACAGATACTCGCCGTGTTTGCCTGTATTTACTCGAACATTTACCCAACCCGAAAAGCAAACATTTCCGCATTCAAATGCATACACTGCAAGATAGATCAAGTGGGTGTCTCTAAACCTTTGATTATATATATTATATTATATTTTTCGAGGGTTGATTGTCTTGTTACTTTGAACTTGAACATCAAGGATATCATTTGCTTATGAACTTATGTATGTATTATCTTAACAATGTACCCTTAGTTTCCCTTAACTATATAAATCCCTATAGTAACTTCGCACTTTGCAGAGATTGATTGAGATATTTATGATATCTTCAAGTCTCCTTTGAGTTTATTGTTATAAAAAAAATATTCCTAAATAAATTTTGTCCTAGAAAAGGCTAAAAACATTGCTAAAACTCAAAATACATGTCGAAAATAGCTGTCAAAATATTTTATGAAATACCCCTGACATATTGATATTGATTGACAATAGATTCATTTATTTACTGCAAGTTGACTAGAATTTTCTTGGCGTGTACATAGCCTTCGTAGTTGGCCTGTTGATTTCTCATGCATTATGGCTGATCATTTAGTGCTGCTCGTTAGTTTTGACATCTCAACCTTTCTGGCCGGACAGCCGCTCAATTACCACGGCACTTCCTCCGGCACTCTTACCGCCGCATATTCTTTGCCTGTAAAATCTTAGGCGTTTTGCAGTTTTGCAAAAGTTGTCTGCCTTTTGCTGAATTCAAATTCATTCACCTGTGGAAATTTATATATATTTTCTCTAAGGCGAGGAGGCACTCTTGCCGCTGCCAGTTGGACTTTGTTTTCGTTGTTTATGGCTTATTGGCTACCGTTTGGCCATTGTTGCCGTAACTACGCTGCATTACTTTCACTTTTTTCGCACGGCACGGCGGCAGAAAGCCGGCGATTTCTTCTCCCACTTCGCCCAACTTTGCTTTATGCAACAACTTAAACAATCCAACTGCTTTATGGCGGCAATTGTGGCTGCCGCTGCTGCGAGTCTTTTCCCGGCGATTTGTGGCTTACAGGTGTTTACGTTTGCCGGCAACAACAGCTGTTGGCAAAAAAAATAGCTAACTCTCGGGTAAATTTACAATCGCCGGGGTTCCTGCTGCGGCAATTTAAATGCAACATTTGTTGCCACGCTTTATTGAACAGTTAAGCAGCCTTTTAACCCACTTTTTTACTGCTCTCCTTTCTTTGCAGGTGCGTATACGGGATTTGTGCGATGATTAAGTAAACCCCCAGAAGTGTGGTATATAGCGTAAGTTTAGAAGTGCAGCAGGTTGGGTAAGTGGAGGAAATGCAGTCTGGGGGCTTATAATTAATGGTTTTTAAACAGCGAAGTCTTGGGAAACTTTTCTCAGAGATTAATGAGGAACAATTTAGTGGAATACGGCTCGAAGGACCAAAAGATTTCTAAAACAGAATCATATAACTTTACATAAATTTAGTTTCTTAGGCTATTCTTGGGATTACTTTCTATAACATTTAAAAAGTAGCCAGATACCTTAATAGTTTTGTAGGAAACCTTCTAAACCCTCGACAATTACTTTGTTTATTTGTTTTATTGTTTATTGCGACTCCCATTCGATTGCATTGGGAATCCACTTTCAATTATGTAGTTGGGCAACTGCTGGCGGGTTCACAAGCCTCTCTTGCCAGTTAATTTCTTTGCGAACAATGCCGGAGGGGGGGCAGATTCCTTAATTAAAGTTTAGTTTCCATGAGCCGGCTTTAAGTTATTTGCCAGCAAGTGGCCCATGCCACATGCCGCCCATGCCGCCGCCTGGCATATCATGGCAAATGGGCAACAATTTCAAAAGTTTTCAAAGCAGTCCGCCCGCCCTCCTGCGCTCTGTATCTTGGCAGTTTCCAAGGAGTGCAAATACTTCGACAAGGCAGCAGCAGCAAAAATCCCAAGCAGAAGCAAAAAGCGAAGCCGGCGAGAGATAGCAGCGAATGCCAATCATTGTTTGCGTAGCACATCAGCAGCTGGCTGCACAGGCGCAGATACAGATACACGTACAAGCGAGCGGCATCCATGAGATACTTTTTATTCGCCGCCACTCGAAAGTGTTAAGCTAGTGTGAAGTCTGAGCTGCACTTGAGATACAAAATCGCCAGGGGCCAACAGAGCGGGGCAATAGAGCTGCCCCGGATATCTGTATATCTTGAAGATAGTTTTTTATGTGATATTTTATTTTGTATATTTTTCTATGCAAAAGCAAATATAAAGAACTTGGAATTATTGAAACAGTTTTGATTATGATTATTTATTAAATGTAACTTTCAACTTTACCTTACTCTGACTTATTTAAATTCATTAGGCCATTTTAAATTATGCCTCCATGCGGCTTTAATGAAGCCGTTTAAATGTATAAATAGTTTGTTTTTATATCTCTGGCGCATTTAAGGCCTTAAGCAGCTCGACAACAGTTTCTGCCACTTTGGTCTCTAAGGTCTTTCGCTGTTTTTGGTGTTTTGCAGTCTGCTGTTTTTTTATATTTTTATTTTTGTTTCTATTTTTTTTTTTTTTTTGCATTTGACTTTGCGTTTTATGCTAATACCGAGACGTGCAAAAATTCGCACTTTCCAACTCGTTTCGCATTCCAAAAAGGCAAACTTTTTGCATTGTGCGGCTTCGCAGTTTTTTGCAAATTTTATAAGTTTCCACAACCCGGCGGCGAATGGCCCAAATATTCAATTAAGGCCAGGCGTGTTTTCACTTTCCGTTTGGCAAGTGGGTCACCCAGACGCAGATGCGTCGGCGCTGGAAAGAATGCCGGGAAAATCATCATCTTCTCGGCATATGGGCAGAGCATGGCCTGGCCCGGCCTGGCCCACTTCTTGCTTGGTTGGCCAAAATCATATAAACCATAAATTTGCGGCATCTAATCGCATGGCAAACAAGTTAATTTGCAACTCCGCCAGTCAGCCAGCCAGCCAGGCAGCCAGGCAGCCATTCAGCCAACTGGGACAGGCCACACCTGCAGCAGGCAGGCAGGGAGCTGCATGCAACACGGTTGCAACTTGCCACATGAGTCAGCCGCCAGCGCAGCTGCGTAAGTTTCCGGGTTAATGCTAATGCCAATTTAGTGCCGGGCCTCATTGTTCCCATTGTGTGGTTCTGGCCAGAGAGAGAGATACAATTGCCCAGGTGGAGGAGATAGCGGATGCCGAGGCAAAATGTCAAAAGTGAAGCGAAATAATTATAATGCTCCGACTCCGGCTCCACATCTGAGTCTGAGTGCGAGTATGAGTGTGAGTATGAGCCGCGGACCGCCTTGGCCCGGTTCTCGTTCTCCGCGGAGCATAATTGCACAGCCATAGCCTCGACATGAGCTGGCCCACATTCGGGCTCATTACTCTGCCGGCCGCCAGCTCGTATCTGTATCTGGGCACCCTGCCCCGATAATGGCTGGAATTCGACATGTCCCTATGCATTTTTGAGGAGCGTGGAGCGGGAGCTTATCAAATGGCTAACTCGAGAATCATTAAGTTTTATGGTTCTAAAAAGGCTTTCGTGAGCTGCCAATCAAATAGGCTAAAAACGCGCGCGTGCTCGCCGGGGAAAATTATGGCATTTGACTGCCGCAGGATAATGCAACTGGATCCCCAAAGTATCGTCGCCGCCGCCGCCGCTGCTGATTCGCCGTTTCCTGTCCCCGTAATTGCAGCAGAGAGTCGCGGGCACTGGCAGGCGCAATTGTGTGAGCGCTGCGTGTTGGCAGCGAATAAAACTGCAACGACTGCAGTTACAGTTAACGGCATCTAATAGATACTTTGCCACCTTGGCATTAACAGATGCAGATGTGTGTGATTACCGCTGTTGTTGTGGTGGAAAGTGTGCTTTGAGAAGAATTGAAAAATCCAGAACAGGCTTCAGATTGATTTGAATGTGAGGATAAAACGCTGCCTGCGTGGAAGATCACTCATACGCCCAGGTGGCCAGTTACTGATGACAGCGACTTCGGGGTTAAGGCTAATGGCCCCAGCCCTAGTGTCAGAGCCAGAAGTGGCTCTGGTACATACTTTCCCCAAAGCTCCCCACTGGGAAATTAATTACCCCAGCACACACACACACACACACTGCAACACTAGTCTGTCCAGGCAGAAGTGCAAGATGCCGGGGCCCTGGCCAATCGTTTAATTAAAATCTCTATTTACCGAACTTCTATCGGCCTATGATGTTGCCACAGAGCCCGGCCCGAGGCGGCGCGATTTCATGCCATTGTGAAACTCCACGGTGCCGTGGCCAAAATCCGAATGGGAAGCCACCCGCAAATCTTTCACCTGCTACAGCGTCTGGCCACGCCCATTAGCTGAAGCCCCTCCGCCCCCTCGGCGGTAAATTACTTGGGCTACAAATTGAGCGCAAACGCATAATTAATTCCAAGTGCCAGCGCGATGGTGGAGGAAAAATGGGAAAAAATTAAGTTAATGTTTTGAAATCAGCAGGTAGCTGGCAGCTAGCCGGCAAATGGAGACACACACAGACAGTTGCCGACATAACGGTAATCGTGCGGAGAGGCAGCAACAGTAGCTCGGCGGATAGCTTGCCCCGAGCTTTTTCAGCTACCAATTTCGATTTTCAACCGCCCAGCAACACGACGAACATCAATCAGGCACTGCAAATGGTTTTATTTTTTTCTCAAGACTCTTGAATGGGAGCAATTGTAGGGGATTAGGGATGGGCGATAACTGAGACGATAATCGATAACTAATGGTGTTTTGTAATATTTGTAACATTCTCTCCGGAGAATTAATAAATATAAGTGTATAAAGTGTTTATGTTCAGAGATTTTTAATTTAGATATATTTTTTAGATAATTTTCATTGTTTTCTTTAAGAATAAGTATTATCGATATGTTTATAGCTTATCACTGCAGCATTCTTATGAAAATAAAGCAAAAATTCTTCCCAGAAGTATTTATAAGAGGAAAGTTACTAGATACCAATTTAGATACATTTCTTAGATAGTTGTAATTATTTATTCATAAGTTTTAGTACTCGGTTTCGTTTTCTAATGAAACTAATCCAAATATATGGGAAGATATAGAAGTATCTATAGGACGTTTTTAAATAATTGTAGCTCTTTTATATAAGAACCGATGTTATCGACATAATCGGTTATCGTTTTACACTCTCCTTAAACTTAAACCTCACTTATAGTCCCAAAAGTATCTTTAAGAGAAAAATTACTAGATACCAATTAGTTCTATATAATTTCTGGGTATAACCCACATTTGTTATCGATAAAACACATTTCGATTATTTCGATATACAATATAGCTGACTTTGGTGATTTCTCTCCCATGTTTTGCATCCCTGCGGTTGAAATACAGCTTGTCTTCGACGGGATTATCGATTTCGAGGTCTTGACAAGTCAATCGCCTAGCCTCGAGTTGCAGTCGGAGTGCTCCATCATCATCCGTGGACCACTTTGGCAATTAACCGTTAATGCGAATGCGTCTATGGCCCCCAGACACGCTCTCTTGGCCAAAATGTGCGAACAACGCCATCGACTCAACACGAGTGGTATTTGAATTTGAATTTCAATTCGATATTGATGGTGGTGGAGTGGTGGAGTCAATGCCGTTGCCTCAAAGTTTCTCGCACCTGCTGCCGAGCAGCGACTGCGCACCGGCGCCATGACTTGCCAGCTTCGCCAGCTTGTCTGCTCACCTGGCTCCACCTGAACCGCTCCGTTCCTTCCTCCCCATCCCCCTCCCCTTCTATTTCCAACTCCCAACGAGTTGCGTTTCATAATACTCGTGGTGTACCCATGAAAGCCGAGACGTTGCTTTTTGTTTCACTTTTTGGGTTTATTTTTATTTTTTCCTTTACTTTCACTTGGCTGTTTGTCTGGTCTTTGGTCAGATTTCGTGGAGTGCTCGCTTGGCTCCGGCGATCAAGAAATCAAATTCAATTTCATTGTTGCAGCACCACCGCAACCACACTTCTTCCCCCCCTTACGCCGCAAATCAGTGCCGGCAGTGCCCCTTCGAAAAAAAATAAATAAAATAAAAGGGGGGCGCTTTCGAAAATGGTAAAACAAATTCGATTCGCTGGCGATTGAAATTGTGAAGCATTTAAAATTGTTTTGGGTCACAATTATTATACGAATGCTCCTCTATTCGCTGCACTTTCGTTTTCCGCTTCTATCCGCTGCAATTACGCCGCAATTACAGTTATGTTTATGCTGTCTCGACGGAGATACAAACAAAAAAAACTCACAAATAACACAGAAAAACGAAGAAAACATGGAAAATCCAAGCAACTACAATTGCCAGCGAAATTAACCGTTAGCCACGTTACGTACGTGCTACTTAGAAACTCAAAAAATAAAAAATAAAAGCGCAGTTTGAAGTGTTTTTTCCGCTGGCCACATTTTCGTTTTGATTTTTTGGGAAAGTTGTCTGGCGAAGAAACGAATTATGCGGCAATCGGCTAATTGAGCTCTTATTTTCAGTCACAGGTGTCAGTTGCCGCGTTTCCCCTCGTTTGCATAATGTTCATAGTGCTCACCTGGAGTTAACTTTGAAAGCCACGGGTGGTGCCAATACCACCCACCGATCAGGGGATCAAAGATCGATCGATGATCATAGCTGTGTACTGGAAAAAACAGGGTTTGTTTCTGTGTGTTTAACATATAGTAACCCATATATTACGAAGCTTATCTGTAAAAAGTATATTTACTAGGAAAAAAGAGCTTAATATACAATTACTTGGAAATAAATTATCATCGTAGCCAAACGATGTGGGAAAAATGATTAGATTTAGCTGGGAAATGCTTAAAATTATGTTCTGAGTTTCAATAAAAATAACTCACATATTATATTATACAATTTATATAGACACAAATTTCAAATAAGAATGTCTTTTATGTACAGAAATTATAAACTTAAATAAAAAATAAATTTAAGATGATTTGAAAAATATTAGGTAATTTTTATGGCTTTTTCGATTGATGTATTATTTAACAAGGATAAAAAAATACTAAAAGAATAATGAATAAATTTAATAAATAGGAAATCAAAAGGCAACAGCAATGAAATATGAGAAAACCTTAAACAAAAAATTGACAAAAGCTCAAAATCAAATTTTGGAAAAGAAAAAGCGGAAATAACACAAAATATTTACACCAAAAATATAAAATATAACTCGTTCTCAGCTTTTTCGTTGTTATTTTTTACCAAGGTTTAATGCCAGCTTAATAATAAAATAAAATAAATAATAAAGTAATTAATAAATATAGTTTTATTGATCCCTTCGTATATTCTTTTCATAAATCTACATTGTTTTTTGTGGTGTTTCTGCAACTTGCATAACCTTTTTTGTGTGTATTTTTTGTTACCCTGACCATTCCACTCCGAAAGCACAACGAATTGGCCATACACATGAGTGTGTGTGGATTTTTGAAATTTCAGTGATCGATCTTATATAATGACCCATAAAAACGCAACGTCGGCCGAAGAAAATACAGTTTCTTTAATGACTTCTCCACTGTTGCTGTTGCTGTTGCGGTTGTTTATGAAAACTTCGGTGGCATCCGAGATCTAATAAAGCATAGCAGAGAGTGTGCCAGGCTGCACACTCCCCCTTCCCCACCCTGGACAGCTCGAAACTGTTTCGCATTATGCTCGAAAATGGGTTAAGTGGCTTTCAATTTAGACACAGCGAAGGCACACACGAAAAATAAAATAATGCGAGCAATATTCAATTCCATTTGCGACTTGCTGAATGAGTCAAATGGGTCGACAGGGGGAGTAGGGCCCCGCCCATGTGAACCGCCACACTTCCGGCAATCCGAAAAAGCATATATCCCCATTGAGTCAGCGAGTGCCCGATGTGCGATGTGCGATCCCAAGACAATTTGTCATTCAATTGCATTTTCTGCTGGCTGGATTTCCATTTCCCCTTCGATTTCCAAGTCCAAGTCGAAGCGCAGTTGCATGATCGTAGCATGGGGCATTACGTAAGTTCTGATATGGCCATTTAAACCCGTACTCTTAGCATTTCCAAAGGTACCCTGCTCAGAGCGTGTAAATAAAGACAAAGCCAGACAGATGGCTGGCGAATGTTCCGTTTTCGTAACGCGTCAAATGACAATGGCAGAATTTATTATCGTTCAGCGCTCCGCAGCTGACTCAGCCCCAGAGAGGGAGACTGGTGACTATATATATAAACGGTTATGGGTGTATTGCAGTGAATATTTCCCCACTTCGGCAGGGTGTCAAAAATGCCAGGCGCTAAGCGGCTTTCAATGCACAAAACTGCAACAATGGCCGCTGCCTAATCCACAGACAATTAACCCAAATGCTCGCCCGGCACGTGGGCAACTCTCGCGTATTCTTGCGAAAATTACAGCAGCCGGAGACAGGGATAACACTGGGATAACAGCAGTTCATTTGCAACAGAAAACCCATATAAAAAATCAGTAAGAAAAAGCGTAAAAACATTCCTTGAATCTGAAATTGAAAACTACAGCTTGACACATTTCCCAAAGCCTGTAAACTCTGCTGGCTTTATATGGCTCGGTATTTTTATTTTCGTTGCCTCCTTAAACCTGCTTTATTTAAATGCAAAGCCATTACAAAAAAACACACTAAAACAATTTACAGTGCATTGGCGGAGATCATTGCACAAGACGACGCCGTCATTTGGCGGCAGCTGGCAGCAGCAGGCAGCCTTCGACTGGCATTTGAAAGTCTCTGAAAGACTGGGCTGCAGTCAGCTCTCGGCTCGAGTAAAAATTGCCTCGGCCCAAGGTAATGGGCAATTAGCTGCAGCAACCTTCTGGGCCGCATTGGGTTAGTCAAACAAATGAGGCGAGCGGAAAAACAAACTCCGCCGTGGCCGGTCAATGAGCCACTCTCAGATACAGATACATATACAGATGCAGGAGATACAGTTACAGATGCCATCGGGCAGATAGCCTTTAATTGGGTTTAACTGGCTGTCAATGGACCCAGCCAGCCAGCGGGGGGTTAGTTACTGAATGCAGGGGCTGCAGGACGGGGAAGTGAAGCATGATCAGGGCTCAGGGGTGGCATGATCAGCGGGGCAGAGAGCGAGCTAAGTTATGGTCAAGAGTCAGCAGGGGTGCGCCTCATAAATTAGCCATAAGTCTAGGATTACAAATCGGTACATGTATAGATTGCCATGAATTAAAAATAAAACTTTGTATTCGTTCATAAAGCATTATTAAAGATATCTTTGATTACATGTAGGATGACATAATGATAATTCAATGAATTCTAAATCCAATTTTATACTTTTATTTTGCAACCCCCTCAGCTATCTTATTACTATGTAGGACAATATTTGCACAGCTCTTCTTCGCCTCCAAACAAATATTTATCTAGCAGACAATCGATATGCCATAATTAGCCCCACTTCCGACACATTTTTGAGTGGCCGACAGGGGAGACCGATTTGAATTCGGAATTTGCGAAAAGTTGAGCTCATTTCTGATGATTTTGCATGCCTCTCAGGTTTCCGGCACGCGTTGCCGCATTTCAAAGTGATCGCAGGAGCAGCAGAGAAATAAAGTATGGGAATCGGAATCGGAGTTCGCCACGTTTGCCCGATAAACATAATGACGATGTGGCGATGTGACAAACTTCGGCGCATGCGCCACTGATACAGATACAGATAAAGAAGCAGACAAAGATACAGATACAGATACGTGCGTATACGAGGCGTGTGTATCTGGCAGATACAAGGTCCGCCAGCCCTCGTTCGATCACTGTTTACCCCATTATTTTGCTGCCCCGCCCCTGCGGTCGTTGCTGCTTATCAATGCCGCTTATCAGACTCTCCGTCTGCTTCGTAATCGCTGTCCGGCGGTATTCCCAGGCTGCATTTAAGGCGGTTTTGCCCACTTTTTGAGGTGGCAAGGCCAGCATTTGCCACACAGATAAGTTTTACGGCTATCAGCGGCTGTGGTCGGTCAGCCTAATCGGGGGGAACTCTCTGGCCAAATATTTTGGTTTCGCCTCGTTTCGAAATTGGGGTTTTGAGCCGCTTAATCTCCGTTTCGGTGCGAGTGACAAACAAGTTTGCACTTTCACTTGAGCGCGGCAGCAGAAGCCCCGATAACCCAGAACTGGTTGCGGCGGAGCGAATGTGCCGCTGCGGTCGCTAAGGTTCCGCCAGACCGCTGAGCAAACATCTTGTTCCATGGAATTTCAGTTGAAGCCCTGATAAGGGGAGACCTTACTCAATACAGGGAAACGGGGTCAAGCAACCCGCAGGGGAGGACAGTCTTGAAGAGGCAACTAAATGGATGCAAGTACAAAATATTAACATTATCACTAGCAGAAAGTTTTGAAAAGTATCTTTAAAAGAAGTTTGGGCATCAATCATACTAATTACCTAAAATATGGGTTCCTTTAAATAAAGATAGATAAACTTTATGTTTAATTTAACGTTACCAAGTAACAAACGAAAGAAAGATCTTTAAAATCAGTTAAAAATCATTACAAACAAAATCAGAAATCAAGGCAAAATAGGCAAAAAAAAACAAACAAAAATAATAAATAACTCAAAATAGAACGATTGTGCTATTTGGATATTTAAATATATATATATATTTACGAACGATACTTTGTTTTTTTTTTATTAATTATTTAAATACATATACAAATAATTAAAGCTTATCTATCTATCTATCAAAAATGTATGTATGTATCTTTTAATTAAACATAAATTTTAGCAACGAAATTTGTAAATAAATGTAAACAAATGTGGTAAAAAAAGTAAAGAAAAGAAAATATATATTAATTAATACAAATAAATATGGACAAACAATAATAAATGTCAACAAATATTTCAAATGTATGTAAATACATATAAATATGAACGAATATAAATACAAGTTACTAAACATATTTAAATAAATGAAACAAAATATAAATAAATACATATAAATACTTAATACTTAACACTTACCGTGGGATCTTCAAGTTTAAATCGTTTTTGATACCAAAACCATTCCAAGTTAGAAATCTTCGAATGGTCCAGCCCCTGTCCCTCCCCCTTCGATCCGATCCACTCCCCGCCCTGAGAGAGCCGGGAACTACATGTGCAAGTGCTTCATCAAGTTTTAGTGTGTCCGCCATAAACACTGCATAAAGATGATGGCATTAAGTCCTAAGCCCAGCACAAATACCCGCCAGTAATCCCCGGCGAAGTGTAAAAATCCCAGCGTGAGCTCAGCTCGCAGGGAAACCAGCAAACACAGAAAACATAAAAACATAGAAAACTGTAAAAAAAAGCACTGCCAGAAAGGGGAAAGAACCAGCGTCATAAACAAGATACATAGATGCTTCTCTTAAGTCAAAGTTAATTGCTCTTAAATCAAAGTGAGCGACGCGATCGGAAAGAGCTGGACGGCAAGCACACACACACACACCTGTGTGGCGGTGGCGATCGTTATATAAAGCAAGTTTTTGCGGAAAAGCTCAAAGATGCAGCGACTACGACCAGATATCACTTGTATCTTTGAGTTACGTAAATGAGTTACTTTCGTGCGGGGGAGCGCGAGTGCGAGTGAAAGAGAGCGGCGGCGCACTGGGAGAGCGAGTGCAGCGCAGAGATTGAGGTACATAAACAAAACGGCAAAGCATGCGAAAAGCCAGCACAAAGCGGAGAAACAAAAACAAACGTCATGAGAAACCGGAAAATTTGCCCAATGCCAAATGTGTGGGAGAGCGCAGGCGCGAGAGAGCCGCACTGCCAGCCGAAGCCGAACGAGGCCGGCCGAGTGCAAGAGCCGAGCGGGCCGAACGAAGCCGCCCGAAGCCCGGCGGCCGCGACGAGCGCTGCACAGAATCATTCTTGAAAGCGCGCGCGAACCTTTCGCACCGTCACACCGCAGCCTGAGATACAAAAATTCGCAGATACCGAGCAGCCGCCAGTTTTCCGCCACTCCGCCGCCAACTCCGAGGAAAAGCCAAGCGCAAAGCAGACCGGAAAAGCCCTGGGAGCCGAAAAGTGCAAGTGAAGTCGAAGTCGTCGCAGTGGTTCGAAGCCAGGGGCGCGTGTGAGCGTGAAGTGGGAGTCGCAGAAGTCGCAGAAGTCGCTGAAGTTGCTGAAGAGCGGATAAAAACAAATTGGGAACGAGGCCTACTAGCCCAAATTCAAATTCAGCCAGTTGGCCGACAAAAGATCAAGCGAAAATTTGAATAATTAAAAATAAACACGCGCGCCGCGTAAGAGAGTGTGTGCGAGTGCGTGAGCGTGAGCGTGAGAGTGCGTGTGAATGCGGCGTATCCGTCAGATACGCGGCCGCTGCTGACGCATTTTGCCAGACTACCGTTATAGTCGCCGTAGCTGCCGCCGCTGCCGGCCGGCTTTTTGAGCCCAATTAACGCACATTCAACAAATAGCTACCGCTACGGGGTGGAAAAACCAAGCTAAAACCCATCCAATCCCCACTCAAAACAGTGGAAATTGCGAAAAAATCAGTGCTAGAAAAATTAAATACTCGTGCAACAGAGAAGTGAAACAGCGCATAGCGGCTGAGAGTTTATAAATAACTAAACAATATACAAAAAATAAATTAAGCAAAATAACTGAATGCAGATGTTTGGCATAATAAGTGTCACAATCAATTGCTGAGCGGCGAGATCTTGAAAATAAGCGAAAAGGTGATTGCATAAGGAAATATCTATGAGGCGTCGCTCGTACTGCCCGCCGCTGTTACCAAGTGACCTCATTCAAGGTTGCCGCAGCGCAGCGCAGCAGTATCAAAACAATATCTTACGGATGCAGTTTACTTGGTTTCTCAATTAGCGCCCACGCGCCTCGGTTCTGTTTTTGTTTTGTTCATTTTTTTTTTTTGCATACTCACCTGGTGCACACACACTCGGGGGGCTTACGTGTAAGGAGGGCTTACGAAAGCGGTTGTGGTCTGTAATTAACCTTGAATCGCCACTATTTGCGCCAATCCGCCCTGTGAACTATCATTTAATTGGGTTTCGCTTCTCGGAAATCATTACGGCCCCGTTTTTTGCCTTTCTATCGGGTCGGATTTCCCGGTAACTTGCCACCGAATACATAGAGACAGTTATTATTTAAAAAACACCAGCCTTGCGTGACAGATGCAACAGTGTTAGATGCAGATACCGAAAGGAATATGTGTACTTCCATTCCGCCATTTGCTCAATTAGGAATCGCTTTAAAGTGCCCACTCTGGGTCATTAATTTTTAATGGGATGCTCAATAAAGTTGCACACAAACAATTAAAGCGAGTGACTCACTTCGAATTAAGAAAAAAATACGAATCTCTGCGATAAGAGTCCCTGACTAACCGGTGCCTCCTTGTTTGCCCCTTGTTTCCAGGAGCCCATTGAGCTGAAGAAGCGCCTGGAGGAAGTGCGTCTGCTGGAATCGCGACGCTCCGCCCGCTTGGCTGACCAGGATCGCGACACGGACTTCGCCCGACTCGCCGACATGAGTGGCGACCGCCGCCGAACCACCACACACAGTATTGAGGTGCCACCGCCGCTGACGCCGCAGCACAAGTGAGTACCCACCTTCTATAAGTTAAAAAAGAAAGTATATTTAAAACAGGGAATATTAAAAAATAATATAAAGTATTTAATGGCTTTAGCTTTGGCATTTTGGCTTATTGAAACTAAAGAAAATTAGTGTAATGCTTTAAATAATATTTTTGTATTACCATAATATTTCTTTGCATTAAAAATATATTGCGGAAATTGGAAAATTAGTTTTGCTATAAAGTTATATTTTTATAAAAATTTATTTTCATTCTAAAAATTAATATTTTTAACAATTCCTCATAAATGTCTTAACGAAATTTTATTGTTTTCAAATAATTAAACATTTTAACGATGAAATAGAAGTACAGCCAAAAAGCCATTACTTTTGTCTGCCTTTAAGCTTGAATTTACCAAGAAAATTGTGTATCTTTTTTGCCAAATATGTATGTACTTCATACCCCACCAGGTTTAATAATTTCTTTTATGCCCAACAACCTTTTGCCGGTTGTACCCGTTTTTATTCGCATTTTATTCGTTCCTTCTTGGCGCGCTGTGTTTTCTCTGTTTTTGACTTTTACTGGTTTTTGCATAAATATGCAACGATTGGCGTCTGTGGAGACTGGGCCATATCAATAATTTATAAGTGGCGACAAATTAGCGGAACCGGCCAGCAAGTCACGGACATCGCCCGATCCATGTATAATATCAATAATAAAATTGTGTCTCCGTCTTGTCGCCCGGCTGCCCCCTAAGCCGGCCACGCCCCAGCTATTTAGCATAGACGCCGCCACCGCCCCAGCCCCCTGTAATTGCACTTACATAAAGAGTTCCCACCAAATTCCCCCCTAAGAACGGCTTACACTGGCCCATGTTCCTTACCCCTCCCCTGCCTGCTTTCGCCGGGCTGCGCCGGACGACAACTGATTGCAAAATAATTCAAATTTTCAATTACTACCCGTTCAGACGTCGCGACGACTACGTCGAACTTAAAGACGGCGGCGACGGCGACGACAGCAACGACGACGACAAAAAATACAAAATACGAAATACTAACATTTGATTACGAAGGCAAACAGTCGCGCCGGGTGTCATAGTCTAAGTGAATGCCCTTATCATATAGGGATACTAGAGCTTTAAGATTCAACAAAGACACACGTGTAAAGGCGGAAATTTTCGATGGTTCGGAAAACTTAGGAAAAAGATATTCACTGCATGCATGATGTGTTCAAGCTCAAAAACATAACCAAAAGTGTGACCATGCTAGGCTAATCGAGATCAAAATTAGGTCTTAATGTTACAGTTTGACCATGCCACTTGAATTTCGAACAAAATTAGTGTATTTTTGGTTCTTAAATTAATTAAATTTTAAATCTTATCAATCTCTGTTCTAGGAAACGCTTTAATATCATTTTGTCATCTAACTAGATTTAGGTCTTGTCCCATATCTTTTCTTATATCTCTTTATATTCCGATTAGGGCATTCCATTTGCGACTTGCAATTGAAGCGATTGCCACCCGCCTGATGATTTCGTATTCCATTTCAATTTCAATTGATAAGCTTCTCGCGCCGCTGTTGAAACTATTAGTCAAGTGTGCAAAAAGCAAAATGAGCAACAGCGGCAGCCAGCGCTGAATGCCGGCCACGTTCTCAATTGATAATAAAAATAATAACAATAATAATCAAAATAAAGAAAGCAAAAAAAAAAAAGAAGGAAAAAAAAACCGAAGAGAGCGAGAGAGAGCGCGGAACTGGAAGCTGAAAACAAAAAGTGCAGGCAGGCGGCACAAAAGTGGCGCGTCATGTCCATCCATATGGCTGATAAGGGGGCTGGAGAGTGCGGGGTGGGGCTCTGTAGTGGTGGGTTCGAGGTATTGATAGGGAGAATAGCAGGGGACGAGGGAATTGGGTTTAGAGGGGCTTTTCAATTGCGTCGCAAAAGCCAGCAGCGACCATCCAAAGTCGAAACTGAAAACAGCTGGAAAAACTAAAAACTAAGGCGGCAATGTTGCTGATGTGCATTGCTGCAGTTGCTGGTGTTGCTGCTGCTCATGGTTTGTTGTTGCTGTGGAAACTATTGCTCATATTGTTGCAGTTGTTGTTGCAATTATGACTGTGATTGTTGTAGTTACTGATGCTTGTTGGAATTGTTGTTGATATTGTTATTGCTATTGCTGTTAAAACATTGTTTCTGTTACATCTCTTAAAGTTATTGTGTCTTTCGATGTTGGTGGTGCTTATGTTATTGTGGAAACAATGTTTGACATTGTTGCTGTAACTGTTGGAATTATGGCTGTGATTTTTGCAGTTTCTGCTGCCTATGTTGGAATTGGAATTTCTATATTAGTTGGTGTTCCTATGTTGTTCATGTTGCATCTCTGCCTTAGTGCTGTCTCTTCAGGTGTTGCTGTTGCTTGCTTATGTTGTTGTGGAAAGTATCTCTGATACTGTTGCAGTTGCTCACATTTCAGCTTCTGTTCCAATTGTTGTTGTATGTTGTTGTTGTTGAAGTTTTCTGTTGGAATTATGTCCCTGATTGTTGCAGTTACTGAAGCTTCTGTTGAAGCCGTTGTTGATATTTGTGTTTGATTTTGATAAAAATATTGTTGAAACTTTGTTTCTGTTGCATCTTTTAAAATTTACTGCAATTGTAGTGTTGTTGTGGCAACTATCTCTGATTGTTTCAGGTTTCAGCTGTTGCTGCTTTCCCAATTGTTGCCCTTAAGGTTGTTTGTTGCTGTTAAATTAGCACCTATTTATGTTGCTGCTGTTGAAGTTGCTCCTAATTTTCCCGCATAGATTCTGTAAACACTGCCTGTTGTCGATGAAAAAAGAGCAACTGCAATGCGCCAAAAGAGGCGCAAAGTCAACAGCGAACGCTCTCGCTCCATTCCGTTGTTGTCTGTAATAAAATTCAAATAAAATTCAATTGAGTTCAGCGCGAGTCGCTGCTGCTGCTGCTGTGCCAGTTTAATTTAATTAATTACAATGGCGGAGAGCGCGAGATGTTGTGGCATGTGGCACCATGTGTGTCTGCTGGGGGGACACGGACACCCAGCTTTGTGTGTTTAGCCGCAACAACAGCTAAAAACTATAACAAAAGCCAAAGCCAAACTAAAACTGAAACTAAAAACGAAACTCAAACTCAGACTGAAACTGAAACTGAGACCGAATAGTGCCGGCTGCTTTTTGCCGGGCTTTGCCGCAATTTCGGTTTATCATTGGGACCGGTGCCCCTCCGGTTTTAAGTTGTTATTGTTTCGAATCCGCGCGACTGTGAATACGAATGCGAATGCGGAAGTATTTTTTCCCCACTCACAGATACACAGATACACACACCCAGCCACACAGATACGCAAATAAGCTGTAAGCACAAAGCTCTCCGGCTGGAGGGGGCGAGCAGCGCGGAGAGGGAGTGGGAGTGCGGGGCGGCGGGTCTCTATCGTCGCCATATTCTTTACGGGCCTTTGATAGAGCGTGCGGCAGTCGGCGTCACACACACACACGCACACACACACGTGTGCAATGATAACAACTCGCTCACCTTGCGCGCAACACGCGCTTCTCGCGTAATGCGACGTAATATCAACCGCTCCGCACGCCGTAATCCGCTCGCCTCCCCCATTCCCCACGGCATTCTTCTGCCTTAAATACGTCTCTTTTTATTATTATTAATTTACATAGTTTAGCAACCACTCACCCTCTCCCCCTCTCAGATAGTTTGAGTAAACAGAACTTATTTTTCTCGAGCAGCTTTTCTTTCATTTCCCGTATTTGTTAATTTGCCGGGTAAACAAATCAGGGCTTGAATAATATTTGCCCTTTGCCGGTTTTCAGTCACTGGGAAAGGGTTTGATTCTTTAAGAAAAATATATCATTTATGTAGATGGAAATTTGTTCAATTAACTTTAAATATTTGCAGACATATGTAGCATTCCTAGAAGTGTTAGATTAAGCTACTAACCTTTTAAAACGTAATAAAATATTTCAAAGTAAATACCTACATCTGAAGCTGCTTATATTTATCAATTTGTAGGGAAACTCCAGCCCTTTTCCTGCTTTTTTCTTTAGATTTTCCCATTGAAAATTGACCACCCCTGATACTCAGGTATCCTATTCACAGCCTTTCATTACCTGTCCCTTTATGGCCCTCCAATTGCAGTTGACAGACAAAGAAGGCATAATGATACGATGATAAAAAGCAATAAGAAAAAATAATGATAGAAAAAAGAACCAGAAGCAAATAAAGAATAAAATGGTAGCAAATTAAATGCGGAAAAAAGTGGTAATAAATATAATAAGCGCGTAATTATCGCGTAAATGTCAATTTACGCGGCGAATGCGTTGCGTCAGTGCTAATTTTTAACGCTCGACTGATCCCCAGACCCGCGTTCCGCCCACCGCCCACCGCCCACCGTTCCGTCCCTCCTCTCCCCCTCTCCCCCTCTCTCGAACGTCTAATGAAAGCGTGTAAGCGTCAATTGGCCAGGTTAGTCAGTTATAGTTACCTATGGCAGAGTGGTTGTTGCTGCTGCTGCCACTGCTGTTGTAATTGCAATGATTAACAACAGCAACCGCCGCCGGGGGGGAGCATGCCCTCCCACCCGTACCCTCTCCCTCCTCCCCTGTTCTTCGTTTATTGTAAAAACAAACAATATGGGAAAATTGCAGCGAGCAAAGAAAAGCAAAAGAACAACACATGCACTGAGGCCCCCCCAACAATAACAGCAATAATAAAAATAATTTACAAACAAGTTTACCGTTGCGAAAAATATATAAAGAAATCAACAAAAAATACACAACAACAAATTCAGAACAACAATATCAAGCTGTAAATAATTATTCAACAAGTTTTTACACAGCCAAGGGGCCATGGGAAATCCATAAAAAATACATACAAGAAAATTGTCGCAGCAGTTTCCACATTTTAATTAATAATTAAGCTCTAAAATGTACAGATTAATTGGTTTACCTGGCTTTATACTTTACTATACTTTACAAGCATATATTGTTACTATAGTTAATGCATTAGTCATGGCTATTGATTGGTGGCGTATTTTCAAAGCGATTTTCAATGCAAATTGGCTGAGAAGCAGGGGCCAGGCTTTCAGCAATGACGAGAACAACCTTTCAGGTGACGTCAAGAAATTAGCAATAACAACGGGGAAAGCTCACGACAAAAAATGGAAAAACAACTAGAAGGGGTAAGGAAAATAAGGGGTGAAGGGGGTGGTCTAGCGAAAAACAGAATTCAAATCCCAGTTGGCTGGCAGCGGCAATTAGCCGAGACTTGAAAAATATTTGCCAGTTTTTTTTTTTTTTGTTTAGCTTTGTTTTCTGCTGCTGCTGGCAAGACTATGTACAAATATTATTATGAGCGACTGTTTGTCTTACCCTCAAAAATACGCGGAGAACAGCTCGCAAAAAGAAGCAAAAATAAAAGAACGAAGAGCGTAAAAAATAATACTTAATTTCAGTACAATAAAAAGTCAAGTCGAGCGCAAAAGTGGGTCAAAATTATTATTGAAGCAGAACAAAAACAAAGCCAGCGGCAAGGCAACGATAATGGCAGTGCAGCAACAACAACAACAACAACAACAGCAGCCAGAGGGGGGTGCAAGGGGGGTGTGCACAACATTGGGGGAGAGAGCAAAAATTTATAATAATTTTCTAAGCGGCGGCCCCTCGACGGCAAATTATTGAAATGCATTCGCAGTTCGCATTTTGCATTTTGCATTTTGCCAGGAGAGGGGACACTCCAATGGCAGGGAGGGCATATAACCTATATAGCCTGTCCCCTGGAACCGCTTCCCGAAACCCCCCTCGGCAGTCGCGGAAGATCCCCTCCTCGGCAGCTAAACGTATCCATTGCCGACGTTCCAATGAACGTAAACACAATTTCCCAATGTTCTGCACGAATAGTTTGTTTGATCGTAAAATTTTATTTCTGCATTCAAATCGCAGCAAAAGGAACGCGAAAAAAAGTACGAAAATGCCATTGCAGTTTTGTTTTGGCCCTCCCCTGGCTGGGCTGCTTATGATTTGGCCAAGAATGGGTTTCGTGCCAAGAAGGAATCGGAATCCGACTCCGAATCGATGTGGTTTGGCGGAAGGGTCATGAGTTCTACCCGCAAAAGTGTGACTGCAACTCGAACGGAGACTCGAACTGGGACTCTGCTGTGGTCAGCTCTGACCGTAATTTGTAAGGCAAATAGTGGGATTATCATACGGCATTCATGCATATTAACTGTCAGCATTCAATTTAAATTTTTGGGAGCACAATTTCCCGGCCCAAAATGCATTAATAGCCGAATTTTCAGCGCACTTCTTCGAAAGCGCATGTGTTGACGCGAAACAATCTGTTGAAAGGCTCTCCGGACTGGGTCTGTATCTGGTGGATGCAGTACCCCAATTTTTGTCAGCTACTAAATTTTTACTACAGCCACTGTGTCCACAGCTAGCACTATGTACTATATATTTGTATATAGATAGATAGACAAATAGGAAAAACAAAAAAATCACAATACACCAGCAATGGAGTCCGAAAAAACATGGGCATGATCAACAGTTGCTCATAAATTAAAGTTCGCCTGGCTAGTTGTTGTGTGCCGATTTTCGAATCGCAGGCAATAAAATTTAACGTGCGCACTTATGACCGGGCCGAAAGGAGGCCGTCGGAAGGGGGCGGAACGGTAGATCAGAGTACAGTACAGGCCGCAGGCTATATATGCAGAGAGAGCAAAAAAAAAGGGACCTATGATTAAAAAAAATAGACTTTTGGGGTCAGAAAACATAAAACTTGCAGCTTTCAATAAAAAAAAATTTGCTATTAAAGGGTTAGTTATTTACTTATTTTTATCACTTAATATATACATATATATTTTATTAATTTCCCTTTTCATTCTCTCAGTGCACCAAATGAAGTTTACAGAGTTTCGAGTGCTGCACGCAACATTTGCACTGCGGCCAAAACGCAAATTTCGAGGAACCAGAAATGTGTGCAAAATTAGATTGAATTGTTTCTCTTTCTGTGGCAATTGCAGGCCAAAATTGGGCGGCTGCAGAGGGGCTCAGTGGGGCGGGGGGCTGCATAATGACCGACCTGGTCTAGGCAATTTGATTGAGTTGTTTCCAATTGAAATGGCAAAAACGCTGCGGGTGTTGGCACTGATGTCTGACAGCAAATGACTGCGAAGCCACTCCGGTTTGGTCCGAGACAAAAGTCATTTGGCCAAGTCAAGTCAAAAAGGCTGGCCAAAACCGCAGCGCAGCTCTGTAATTTGCAGTTACAGTTACAGATTTCTAGCCTGCCAGGCCAGTCCGGGCCATGCCAAGCCAGGCCAGGCAGTGATTTGGCTTATTTCGCCCGCCTGCGGTTGCCGGAATGCCAATTGCCAGGCAGTTCCTTCAACTTCAACTTCAACTTCCACTTCAACTGCAACTGCAACTGCAGCTCTAGCAACAGCAACTGCAGCTCTCGGGGCTGTGTCAATTAGAGCTCCACTCGGCTAGGAGTCGTATCCTGGGCCCTGCAGCTCTGTCATTGCTCCGGCGCTGGTGACCCACAAGATTCCGTCAAATTGGCGTGTCACGTTGGTTGGGGATTCCAGCGAATTCGTCGAATTTGAATGCCAATGCAACACGCCCTCACCTTGACTCGCACCGGGGCAATCAAGTGCAGGGTTAAATGCGGTTTTCATTGGGTTTTCCCACCGCTTTCCTCTACGTATAATTAGGGTGCCACAGTTTTTCGCGATTTGTTAATTGAATTAAACGCTGGAGAGCGAGAGAGAGAGAGCGGGTCATCAAAATGCAGGAGGCAATGCCTGCGTTGTCGTCGCCGTTTGATAGGGGCACTGGGACCCATCACACACACCTCACTGTGAGTGTGCGAGTGTGCAACCCATTTAGCCAAAGTGCACAGTGACCAGCAGCTAACTGTAAAAGCAAACGCACGTACCACGGCTCCGAGGCTTCGACTGGGCCGAAAGGCTGAAAGGCGGACAGAGAGCATGTCCCGCATGGTGGGCCAACAACGAAGATCTTAATTGAAATTGACATGGTTAATTGATTGGCTCTGCCAGAGAGCATTTAACCAAGAGCTGCACTTTTATGTGTGACATTAAGCTGGGTTTCGGGTCAGGGAATTAATTTGGTGATTGCAACTCAAGGAAGTAGTTTTGTAAAATAAGCCACTCAGCTGTTGCACATGCACTCTAGTTTTAATTGCTGCCATAATACCGCCTTGCTTTCCACTGTGGGCAATTCCCATGGTCTCGGTCGGTCAAGTACCGCTAAATTGTTGCTGCCAATTGAGGCAGCAGCAACAACTGCGGTAAAAGTAGTAGCAACAACAGCAGCAGCAGCAGCAGCAATGCTTCCTGACGCTCGCCGCTCTGCATGCTAAGCAGCCGGAGGCGATGCCGGTGACACATGAGCGGCAAAGCTGGAAAAGCGACAGCCACGGCCCACATAGCGAGTACTGGTGGTGGTGCTGCCAGCGGCGGCAGGTGTGTCTATCTGCCATTTCCCCCTGTGCCACCCAAATCCCTCCCAGCTCCTGTCTGGGCCACCACCACTGTCCATGGCCGTGTGACAACTGCCAGCTTGTTACGCCCTTTCGACTGTCACACGCTTATTGCTCTTGTCACTGACTGCTGCTAGTTGCCAGTTGCCAGTTAGCTGTTGGTTGTTGGTAGTTGGTAGTGCTGTTTTGAGTGGGCCGCATGGCGGAAATCCTCTGCGTCACGTGTACATGTTGAGGCAACTTTTCAAGTTGAATTTCGCCGATTTATCAATTTACCAAAAACAGAAAAAAATATAGAGAAAAGCAAACTCAAACAATAGAAAGTGGAAATGGCAGTGGAAATCGAATGGCTAATGACATTTTGGCCTAGTACAATGCCGGAGTACAGTAGGTGCTTGTTGCCTTACCCAAAGGTAAGGTGCAAGGCCTGGGGAAAACTCTGGCCAGCACTTTGAAGCCTCGAGCCTTCCGCAGCCCCAAGGAAAAGCCGCTCATGTCCGCGCATTTCTAATAAGCCCAAGGGGCACACCTCAGTGCAGCTCTGCTCTGCCCGGCTCGGCTCCGTTCAGCTCAGCTCGTCTCAGCCATCGGCTCAAGTTCAAGTTGAGGCCTCCTGTCGGGCAGGGAAAAGTGGGAAAGCGGGCAAGAAAATGGCGCAAAAAGCAAACGACAAATGGCTGGAACAGAATCGACATTGGCGCGGAATTAATACGATTTTTATTCATGACTCTGGCACTGGGAAAAAGAGGGAGTTCTACTGATTACATTATTAAATTTAAAGAAAACTATTATTTAAATATTTAAAATATTGCTTTAAGCCAGAAATTAATGTCAAAATAAGTTTAAACTGTTTATAACTCAATTAAGTTTCCTTGTAAAAAGGAAATACCTGATTTTCCCAGTGCATTAAGGTGGTGTGAGGTGGCCAGGGCAGAGAACTGGGCCCATGGGGCGATGGCAATAGCGATGGCGATAGCGATAGCCAATCTGCTTCAGGCCGCCGGCTGGCTTCCGTTGCCGGAATGTGGTGACAATGTCTTCTTGGGCTTTTCTCTGCCCCTACCTTTTGGCCAGGGCTTCGGCTTTGGCTTCGGCTTCGGCTTTGCCTGTTGTGGCTTTGGCTTTGGGTTTTCCCTCCGGTTTTTGTTTTGTTTTGCTGCCACAGACAATTGCATTGTTGCTGGCTCCTTGGCCGTTGTCGCAATGCTAGTAATTTGTGCAAATGAGCCTCTAAAAAGGCGTGGAGCCTTTCGGATTTGCCGAAGGGGGGAGAGAGGGTATAGCCTAAATAGACAAAAAAATGCTTAGAGCGCCATTCGGGTATGTAAACGATGTGGGTCCCCACCGAAAATGAACAAGAAAGGAAAGCTGTTAAATGTTTTTCCCTCCATTTTCCATTCGTTCGTTTGTTTTCCCGATTCTTGCCATGGCTCAGGCCCAGTTTTGCTGTCCTGTCCTGCCCGTG
Source organism: Drosophila jambulina (assembly GCA_018152175.1). Taxonomy (NCBI): domain Eukaryota; kingdom Metazoa; phylum Arthropoda; class Insecta; order Diptera; family Drosophilidae; genus Drosophila; species Drosophila jambulina. The sequence goes on along the minus strand of JAECXH010000012.1, from coordinate 6,925,765 downwards.
GCTAGTTAAATTAAATGATAATACCGTTGGCTTTAGATGTTAATTGAGTTGCCGACAACTGGCAGGCGAATGATTGCCAGTCTGGCCAGAAACCGAGCCGCTTGGCCCATTATTCCAGCCCCATTCAAGAAACTAAAAGGGAGCACGTGCTCCGCCCAGCGCCGAATAAATAATAGCAGCCAAAAGCAGCCATAAAAAACCAGACAGCAACAAAAAACCAAGACGAAACTATTTACTATTTACTATACTCTGACGTTTCGTTATCTGCGCGCAAAAAAATAGAGAGAGGGAAAGAAAAAATTAGCAGAGGCTAAAAATCAAAATAAACCAAAAGTAAACATTCCGCTGGCGGCCATAAATGGGGTGATAAAGCGGGGAGCGAGGCGGAGAGCCGGAAACACGCCTGCGCCATTGAATTAACACCCCTTGCCTCCCATACCCGCCCCACAAAAATACGCACACACACTTTACTGTTACGCATGTTTTCGATTTTATGCCGTATTTCACCTGCAAAAAACAACGTCTGTTTACCTCTTTAATGGCGCGCCACTACCTGGCTTTGGGGCCACCTTCACATCCCCAGAAAGTCGGGCTTTTATTTGCTTAACTCAACTTTATTGAGACTCATTTCTCTCCTCGTTGTTTTTTTTTTGCGAAAGAGGGAGCGAAGATTGAAAAGAAAACAAGGCAACGCGGCACAAAAAATATGTGTGTCAGCTACAGCAAAAAATGAAGGCAGAAATAAAAAATGAAACCTCCAAATTAACAGGGACAACAACAAAAAGAGGTCGCCTTGTTTAAATAAAATAAACAAATAAAACAACGGCCACACAAGGCACACTCGGGTCCGAGAAGAAACTCCCGGGGAGAGGGGAATAGGGGCCAATTGACTCACCTCACGCACAGCCAGGAAAGGCCCACAACTAACAACAACATTGCCTTGGCTAACAACAATCCCAGGCACTTGTCTGCTGCTGCTGCTGCCTCTTGGCCTGGCCAAAAATAAAATCAAAATAAAAAACCCTCACACGCGGCAACGTCATATACATTTATATAGGTTTCACAGAAAAAGGCAACCGAAAAAAAAACAAATCATAAAAAATACCGAAAACAAATGGTCATACACATGTATGAGTGTCTGTGCTTTTGTTTTGATTATTTGAATGGCAAATACGCCGAGATTTCAGAGACTTTTGAATATATTCCGCATACGCACCGTGGCCCCAGAGCCACCTTCACAAATACTCGCCATTAGCATCGATCCACTTGCCTTTACACGGTTTTCCTTTGTCTGCCAACGAAATCCGAGTCGTATTTACCTCGCCCTGTGTTTTCTTCTTTTGTCGTTTTTCATTTTTCAAATGAACATTTCCGCTTTTGTTGTTGCCGTTGACATTGGCTTGAATAAACGTAGATATGTGCTCTGCACTGGCCTCTTATCGTGCAAACTGATAAGCCGAAAGCTCTTTCTGGCCGGGCACAAAACCTCAATGAAGTTGGGGAACGAAAACACCTTTGTTGTTGTCCTCGGGGCCGTAATCACAGAAATCAGGCAGCGGCTCTTTCGAGGGGCTTCTTATTTTTGGCCGCGTATAAATTACACTTGAAAATTGTTTAGATTTTGATTGCCGATATCCGAGGGGCCTTTTGTGGGAGCTGGGAGTCGCTTTGTCTCGCACTTTCCCTGTGCAATTTGGTGAAAGTTCCCTCGGCGAGAAACAAAAGCGCATCTCGGGCACGTGGCTAATTCAATAAGCTTTAATTGCAAGCTGCAAACCGCATTGAAATCAAGCCGAGCTTCAGCGAATTTCCATGCAATTTTCCACTAATTCCGCCGGTGCATGCAAACGCCTGACTCGAGCTTGGTCCTACCCCGTATCATATCGCATCTCTTACTTCCTGACACTCGGCGAACACAGCAATGTAATTTTGCTTTCAACACCTCTTTTTTCACCCGACTGACTGTTGATTGCGGCCAGCCGACGTGGGCAAATAATGGCCAGCAAAACAGCAATAGCAACACACAGCTATGGCAACAGCTCTGGCAACAGCAATGGCCACTTCCCAGGCTCAAATGCTCAAGAGCTGGCCCCGAAATCGGGCGCGAATATATCGCATTTCAATCACGCGCCGTGGAGCCCAGGCCTGGGCCTCCTCCTGCTCCTCTGGGGCAATTTAGCCTGGTCAGGAGGAGACCTGGTCAGAGAGCACAACATCCCATGTTGCTTGCAATGTTGCAACTGCCGCTTGCAGTTTATTAAAGTTGCTTTTTTTCCTGCTGCCAGCGAATGCTGCGCAATGGGGCGGAAAGCGAACGACGGCCTAACGGTACCGATTGTGCGCATTAAATGGCCACATCGTGATGGCCAAAATCCCCGCTTTCCGCCCGCTCCCCTCGGGCACGCGCCTTTTGCCGGCCGGCGAGAAATGAGGAGAAAAAGCTACACAGCACAGATTCGCCACGGCCGGGAAATGTCGATTTATGCGCGAATTTACTTTTATGCGATTAGCAACGATCGGCGGCAGAAATTTATCGTTGAGTTTAGTAAATTTAATTGGGACGGGCAGCGGCGGAAATGCAGCGAGCGAAGGTGCCGTGGCATTAGACAAAAGGCTAAAACCAGGTAGCAGAGTAATAACATTTTATGGCCAACTCTCGTCTTGCCCGGCCCGCGGGGCTCTTCACCAGTTGTGTTTGGTGTTTGGGCCCAAAGCAGATGGCCAGGGCGATAACGCAGGCCGGGGAGTTGCATTCTGACATTCTGTTTCCAGTGCCAGAGGATGCTGCCCGTAAGCCGCTTAAGTCTAAGCATCAATAATTGCTGCAGCTGGAGATGCTCCACGCACAAGCTGGGCACCTGCAGGATGGGTGGTGGAGGCTGCTCCTAGTTAATCCTGGCACGCAGCGCATCGCTTGTAGGGCCCATAACGACGTCTCAATCGCTCAATTAGGGGAATGAGTGTACTCGAACTCGAAACTCAAACTAAAGCCGGCACTCAGCTTGATTATAGCGCGCGCGCGTATGCCAAATCAGTTTTTCCGTTTCAAATGCTTTGAATTTATGGCATTGTCGCGTCTTTATTATGATCCCTCTCCAGTCTGGCTGCATTGTGTTTGCCTTTGTTGAATTTATTCGAGCATGAAACGCTGGCGAATGCAAAGGATATTCCCAAAGGTTGCCCCAAGGTTAGAGCTTAAAGCCATCGCGGGAGATATGGGAAATATATCTACACCAATGGCCTCACAGCTTGAAAGCCAAAGCCTCGGCTATGTGAGGCCATCGGAAGGAGGCCAATTAATGACGAAACAATAACACACACAAACACACAATGGGCGGAATTCAGCGGCCACAGAAATTAGTTAAATGGAAAAATAGTTTTGCGATGTTTTGCATTGAAATGCCGCTGGAGGCGATTATCGCTGGAAAGACCTCGTCGCATTGTTGTTGTGCAAATTACAACGACAACTGGGCGGTTGCTTTGATGTCTAAGCCATAGCTGCCGATGCCTGCGTGTCTATGTCTTTATCGTATATATATATATATGCTATAGTATGCAGATGTTTGTTGTGCACTTTGCGGGGGTGGCTGATAAAATCAAGAATCAGAACTGGGTCAAAGCTGTGAGTGATTTGTCATTGAAGCGAGGTGGAAATTGGGTCTGAATTTCTAAGTTTACAACATTAAAAGCGAGACCTTGTACTTCTTTTTTATATATAAAGTAAAACCTTTTAATTCTTACAAATTTTCTCTCTAAACCGTATACTAATTGCCTTATTTTCCTAACCTTTCAGCTCACGGAAACGTCCGCCCAGCGATCATCATGACTATGGCAGCGATCCGAGCAAGGATGACGTGATAAAGGCATGCGAAGCCCTCATTTCTATGAAGAATCACAGTAATGACGGTGGGTCACTTAGGAAAGCCCCGAGAGATAATCACTAATTCCCTTACCATTTTCCCTTCCAACCCCGACAGCCCTCATGAACCTACAGAGCGGGGTGGCCGACATCCGGCTGCAGGGCTCCAGTCCCGGCAGCAGCTCGTCGGCCTCCTGGAGCTCAGGTTCCGCCTCGCCGCCGCTGAGCGATGACGGCCACGCCCACCACAGCCTACGCACCCACATTTTAATGTCGCCGCACGATGCGGCCAGCGCTCGCATACGCACAACATCCGTGTCCACGTCGGACGAGGGCATTGTCATTGACTTCAAGGAGGATCGCAAGAAAAAGGTGAGTGATGCGGCCCGCAGCAGATACATCTAGCAGATGCCTGGCATAGATAGATAGATAGAGAGATACGCGTAGAATGCGGTCAGGAGAGGTGGAGCGAGACCGTTTGTTGCATTTTAATTGCAACTTTGTGTATAGATTTTAATTGCCATAATTATGTAAATGTCGGCCGGTTGGGCATATTTTTGGCACGGCCACACGGCGCATACTTGATGCGCCACCGCGCACATTACTCATACGCAAGGAGGTACACACATAGCGAAATAAATACAAAAAAAAGAATCGAAATAAATGTCGAGAGCGCCCTGAAGCCGCATCAATCACACAAAAGGGCAATGTCAGCAGCTCGTTAACTTCCACACAAGCGAACAAAATCAATAGCCAGCTAGCTAGCCACTGGGCTCCGGCTCTTTAATTAATTATGTTTGAACTTTAAGGGCCTCCGTCCGAAATCAAGAACCGAGACAAAACTTACGCAACCGAGAGACACAGACAGCGGGCCAACAAAAAACAAGGAAAAACACAAAAAGCGAGCAGAAACGCCCCCCCTTTTTACGGACAGTCGGCCGTTCCCCGTTTGTTTGTCCACAATCTGTATGCCCAACTAGTTACGGCACACCATGTGTGTGTGTGTGCCAGTGTGTGTGGGCCCGTGTGTTTGGCTATTCCGTTTAGAGCTTTTAAGGGCTCTTAACAGCAAACACACAAAAAACTACAACTGCGGAAAGAACAAACAGCGAAGTGAGCAGCAACAGCAGCAGCCGCCGCGATAGAATATGTTAACCTTGAAAGTCTGATTAGATTTTCATATGGTGGTTATTTGCTTTATTCACATTCATTCCGGCAAGCCCAAAAGCCCACACTGAGCGAAAAGCGAAAGGCCTAAATCCAATTAAAAAAGCTCTTTATACATTAAACCATATTGATTTGAGTTAAGTGCTTAAATTAGTATTTTATACATATTTTCAGGTACATTTCCTAATGCTTTTTGATCTGGAATCTCTAGAAAACATTATAATGTTTGCCTTATTTAAGAATTTGCATAAATCTATCTTTAGTTCTTTAAAATAAAATCCCTTAAGATAAACTAGCTAGGTCACAACTTGACTTCTTCTTGCCCCATTCCCATCAATTTTCCACTAATTTCAATTAGTCGAACGCTCTCCAGTCTCTGCCTCCCGGCAGCTGAACTTTCACTTTCCATACCTGTTGCACAACCGAAAAGAAATAAAAAAAATGCTGACCGAAAGCGTCAAACTTCCTGCTCTGTGTCAGTTTCTGTGGCCTGGAGTGCGCATTTGAATTTATGTCAGACTCGCCAGGCCACGCCCACCCTTTCGGGGAGCAGAAAAGACAAAAAAACACAGAAACACAAACAAACAAACAAATGCACAAAACGAACACAATGGAAAAGTTTATTTTGCCAAGGCGTGGCTGGTTAATTGAAAAGATATATGCCGCATTTCCGCATCTTGCATCTCGGAGCGAGCACAGCCCAGCTGGGGCTAAGCGATCGCCGAGAACGAATGCAATTAATGTCTAATTGTGCGCAATTATAGTCAGTTGTCAGCTGTGTGTGATGTGCCGCATCAAAATGCACTCGAGCTGCCTCGAAATCCAAATCGAAATCAACTGGAGATCTTCAAGGCGGCCACGTGGCGCATACGTAATGCCGAGGCTCCAGCTGGCAGCTGACATTACTCATACGCACTGTTAGATGCATCCATGATTAACCTTCGCACAGTCCGTCAAGCGATTTAAATGGAACGGAATAAAATAATGTGAAACAATAGGAGAAGTCAGCCAGAAATTACTCATGCCTGGGCTTTTGTCTCTCCCACCATCATCATCGCCATCGCCATCGCCATCGCCATCGCCGTGCGGGTTATTACTTAAAATGCAGATTTATGTGCATTCACATTTACCATTTACCGCTTACCACCCATGACAGCCGCCGCTTGCCTTTTAATCAAGGCCCTTGCCAGTGCAATTGCTGGCCGCAAGGCTGCCTGGCCTCAGCTCGACTCTGCTGCTGCTGCCACCCATTAACTGAAAGCCAAGCGGCTCAGCGCTTGCCAAGGCAACGCCACCACCACCGCAATGGGCGGTTAAGCACTCTCCCATAAATCGCCCCGGCTCACCACACACGACACGAGGAGCTGGCGATGGCCGCCAAAAGGAAGGCCACCAGTCGATCCTGCAGGGGAATTTTAAAGGCAAGCCGCCACAAGGGCATGTGACAAGCAATCAGAGCCAACAATTTGCGGTGACAAGTGCAAGTAACTCGGGTGAATCATAAACTGCACAGAGATGCCCAGCTTTCCCTAGAATTTCCCAATGAAATTCCCACTTTTCCGCTGAACTTTCGGCTTAATTGGACCGTACCCTTTGAAAGCCGCCTCAGCATTCACTTTGTAGATGCGGCTAATTGCACACGCCATATTCCCCAGTATAAGCTTTTCAAATTCCAACTATACTATAGCATAGTTTCTGTTTTTCCTATTATTTGTTGTTTTTTTTTCCAACTAATTTGTTTTATAATATCAAACGGCAACGAAAACGCCAAAGCCGAAGCCAAAGCCAAAGCAAACAGGCAAATTATAGTGCACGGCCAGAGCAGACAGCGCGGCGGGTGATTCAGGGCAGCCCCTCCGCCCTTCTCTGCCGCTCTCCACCCTTCGCCTCTCTTACAAGGCGGGTGGCAGGGGGGCGTTGCGGTTAGCTGGCATTAAGCTTTTGCAATGCCTGACAGTTGAAACACAAAAACAAACACAAACACGAGCGACAAAGCGAGGGGAAACTGCATTCGCGGCCAGCCAACATGGCGCGGCACACGTGTCGCAGTTTGTGTGTGTGTCACACTGCGAAAAAATCCAGCCAAGTGCTATGATTCTTCGTTTTTCAAAGGCCTTCATTAATCATACATCTAGAAGCACACTCAGACTAATGATTAACTGCTTTAATTAAAAGCAAATACTTGTGCGAGTCTAATATATATTTATTTCGTAATTACACTAAAAGAAAATTTTAAGATTTTTGTTTATTATAAATGTGTTCTTATAGTTATTATAATATTACTAATTATTATTATTATTATTAAATAAAATTAATGATAATTATTGATTGATAATATCTTAAAGGTGTATCTAATCTTCCTTTGAGAATTAGTTATTTTAAGTTTCTCAGTTTGTATTAGCAATTATATTTTTGTTTTTATTTTAATTTGCCTTAAAATATATGGTACATCTTCTTGACTTAAATTAATATTAATTTTAGAATATTTTGAACGTTTTTTCTTTAAACTTACTATTTATATATAGTTTAATAATTCAAACTAAGCAACTCAGTAGAATTAACTCCCAAGAAAAGATTTTATACATTCTCAGAATTTGGTTTGTTAGTTTGTTTCTGAAAGTTTCTATTTGTTTTCAACTTTATTTGACTTTAAATATAAATTTTCTTAACTAGAATTAAATAACAAATATTAATTTTAGATTTTGTATACATATTTCTTCAAGAAATAACTATTTCTTTGTATAATAACTACAAATAAACTTGAAATTTAAGTCTTAACTCATTCTCGAATGTTATATTTAATCGTATTAATTGCTAAATAATTATAAAAATCAACTCTTTACCATATAGTTAAACATAAATTTAAGCTTCCTAATAAGCAGTTTCATAAAGCTTCTTTTTCCAGTGTATCTATGTGCTTTGGCTTAGCTGCTTTTCCCTTTTTTTTTGACAAATGTGCACGAGTTTTGCAGCTGGCATCAGAAGAGCGAGCTAACACCAGCACCAACTGCATTTGCATTTATTTTTGAACAGGCCCCAATGCTGCTGCTGCTGGCGGTCGCTCTTTAAATAAGCTTTAATTTATATTTATGATTTCGTGCTGTGCCTCACCTGTGCCTTGGCTTGGCATATTCTCCCTCGTATTTCGTTGCTTAACTTTCTGCACAAAGAGTATTTTTATTTTTAAACCGAAAAATAAGATCGGCAGCGGCAGAAATATGGCAAAATTTAATTAAAATCCGTACGAGTGCCTTTGAGGGGCTCTGCAGCAGCAGCAGCAGCAACCTTGGAGCGACAGCAACAGCAACAGCAACATTCACTCACCACACACTCGAGCACCTCAGGCAAGCAACAATTGCTCTGCCTTTGGCAGCCACACAGCATCGACGTCAGCCCGAGCGGCCGTGTGTGTGTGTATTAATTTCACTCATATGGCTGTTAACCTTGAATTCTGATTAGGAAGCGATTTAAATTTATCTATAAGTCATTTTTCTTGGCTCCGGCACTCGCCTTTCGTCCGCTCGCCTTTATTGAGTTATTATTAAAAGTTAATTGTGCCGCTAAAAAGCCATTTGGACTTTACTGCCGGTGCCTCACTTCACCCTTCGATGTGCAATTTGCGAGGCATTAGCAACTGCAAATGACTTGGCCAAAGTGTCGACGTCTTGGCTGCGTTGGTAGATTAGGCAACCCGGTGTGGCGGCGGGCATGCGGGGCGTATGAGTAATGACTGAGAAGCGAACCAGCTGGGGCGCAAATGTAATTACACCTTAAGCAGAGGCAGCCTACACCCAGAGCCCCTCAAGGGTTGCATAGATAAATAATTAAATTTAATCTGAAAATATATTTATGCATGTAATCGGTGAATTGATCACATAACTTTACTGCAAAAATTCAGAGATATTTCACCCACTGAAGCGTCATTTAAACTTATCAGCAAAGCTGACAAATCCCGCACGTCTCTGGCATTTTTTGCATTCAACAAGCAACGCAAGGCAACGCCAAGGCAAAGGCAAAGGCAAAGGCAAAGGAAATGGAAATGAAAATGAAAATGGAAATTGCTGCCGCAATCCGTCAAAAGTCAGTTGCAGGAGTGCCCAAACACACAGGGGCACTCGTCGTGCGTGCCCGTATGAGTGCCAGAGTGTGTCGTGCCGTCGGTGTGGGAGAAACGAACTCATAAATTTGTCATAATTGCAGAAATGTGACTAAGGCAAATGGCACAGCTAAAAATGCAATAAAAATAAACGTACATTTCGCTACGTATTATGGCTACGTACGCAGTTAGCGGGAGGCAGGCCAGGCGATTTTCCGTATTGGAAAAATGCACATTTTCACAGCAGCAGTGCTCGATCTGTGCCAAGTGCACATATGTATGCAAGCGGAAAGGCGGACAGGCGGACAGGCGGAAAAGTGGAAAAGCAGGCAAGAGCAACAAATGCAGCGCCAATTTTCATGTTCAAGGTGACAAAACGAAACAAAACGAAGCCAACGGACACTCGAGCCAAAAGCTTTAGCTCATCGTTTGGCCTCGTTTCCGTTTTGCTTTGGCTCTCCTCTGTGGCCGTTTTCCCTCCGTTTCTCTGTGTTTCTGCGTTTTTCTGGCTTGCTGCAGTTTGAACCTGGCTATATTTGTCATCGCCAAGAAGGAAAATCAGGGAAAGACCACCGCAAAAGTAAACATTTCCCTAGCAAATGCAGTGCCCACTGTCATCCGCATTGGCAGAGCCCGAAAAAGAGCGCATCGCCGAATGCGGAATTTGGCATTGGGCTTGGTGGCCCGCGCCTCTGACACACTTAGCCAGCCTTCTGCTTATGGCCAGATTCGATATATGTGCACCGGCACGGTGCGATATAAATATAAACCTGGGAAAAGCGCTATAAATCGTTATGAGAAGATCTGATGAGGAGATGCAACATCCCGAATGATTGATTTTTATGTTTATTTAGAATGAAATTTAATAAAATGTGACTTGAAATGTATTTGCTTAAATAAAAATCAAGGCCAAGTGGTGTCTAAGTAACTTGAATTACAGTTTATGTGCGATTATAATGAAGAATGATATTTAAACATTTATTTTAGTCAGGAATTTTGAATCAAATTGACTTAAAGCTGAACAAAATAAAAAATATGGCTTTAGAAGTTTAATTTGTGTTTTTTTGTATTATTTCATAGCTAAACAAAAACCAGGATTCTAAGAAAAACATCATTTTCTTACCGAAATGAACTCAGACCTTTGAAGTTTTACTCAAAAAAATATAGAAACTGTATTAATTTTTCCTAAAACTGCCAGGTATCAGCTTAAAACTTATATTAATTTCAATCAAGAATTATATTAAACTTGTAATTTATTTAGACAATGGGAATTAAATTAAGTTATTTATATTCCTGCTATAAGATTTCATTGCCTGCATTGCATATAATGGCCGGACATATATCTCGTCCCGATTTTCAGCCCGCGACATGTACAAATCGTTGTTGGCCTTTTTACATTGTGGTCAGCGGCATGTAATCGAAATGTTTGCGAAACATTTTTTGGCAAACGTTTGCCACGAGCCTCGAGTGGCACCCCAGCCTCCTCACTCCCCCTCCTCCCTCAAGGGTTCATTTTCAATTTCATTTCATTTCGCCCAGAAGCAAACACAATACAAAAAGAGAAAAGTTTTGCGCAAAAACAAAGAGCAGGGGGAGCGACGGGGGCCAAAGGCAAAAGGCAGTCGAAAGAGGGCAGCCCGGCGAATTGGCCTAGTTTCGTGGCACGGAACACAACAAAATGGCGGCCCTTGCAACTGTTGTCGTGGCTGTACTTTTTCCACCCATACAGCCACGCGTGGAAATGCAGTTTTCTAGGTTACAGCACACAGACACACTTGCCACACTGTTGCAGCGAGTACATGCATTGCGCCGGCCGGCAAAAGCGAATGTTGCGCAACAAACGCTAGCCATGAAAATGCAATCCGCTCTCTCGCTCTCGCTCCCGCTCGTCGTCTCTCTCTCTCTCGCCCGCCATGCGCACTCGCTCACTTCACTCACTTCCGCTCAAATCGCCGCAAACACACACACACACACACACTGGCAGGGCGGAGATAGAGGGGGATGGAATGATGCACTGGGGGTCGGGTGGGCCTCCCCCCAAAAGGGGTTGGGGGCTGGGAGGTGCAACGGCACGTGTTCGCACACAAATGCAAGCGGCAACGCCGACTTCGCTGTCGCTGTCGCCGCTCTGACGTCGTCGTGTTCAGTGGCAGAAAAATCGAGGGAAAATGGCAAGTGGAAAATGGAAAATCTGGCCACAAATTGTGGGCTTATTGGGCTGCTAATTATATTAAATTTCTGGTTTCAAGCTATCGTCAAATTAAAGCCCAATTTACACTTGCCATTTTCATTTCCATTTCCATTTAATTTTTGGAATATTCAAAAACTGGAATGAGAAAATGAAAAATGGAAAAGCTGACCACAAATTACGGCTTATTTGCGGCTAAAATATATTAGAAACAGACGTTTCTAGTTTAAGATATACATTTATTATTTAGAACGGAGAAGATAAAATGGAAAACCTGGCTAAATTCCCTCTTTTTTTAATCAAAGTTTTCTTCGCTTGAAATTTTCCAAATAAAAATGCTATTAACTAAAATTAAAGAATATTGCTAAAGGGTAATATTCTGATTTAGGCTATGCATTTTTTATTTATTTGCTTGCTTAAGGAATCTTTTTTATTGATCAAGCAACTTGTAGACTTCCCTTTATAAATGAAATTCATTTAAATGTTAATAAAGCTAGAACAAGTTGATTCCTTTTTGAGAAATCGTACATCTCTGATGTCATATATACACTTCCCTCATTATCATACCCAATTAAGCCCCCAACGATTCCCGCAATTCTGCTGCTATCTGAAAGCCATAGATCTCATAGAACCACTTCATCTAAAAGCCTTCAATTTATTCCGCTCAAAATTTGTATCATAATGAGCTGCATTCGAATAGAGATCGGTAGCTTCGGCGAACAATATTTATGGGATTTATTCGGTAGCTAAATCATTGGCTAATGACAACACATGTATTTTCGCTCATACTTAAATTTCCATTTATCTGGCGAGGCGAGTTTGTTTGCCTGCAAACAAGCCCGAGGAAATATCAACCATAAATCTGAACGTTTCACTTGTCAAAGGCGAAGACTTGGTCGTGCCCCATCCGCGGAGGCTGTTTTCTTCTGTTAATTGTACAATAAACAATTTGAAAATGTGAATGCATCGGATCGGCGTTGGAATTGTTTTGCGGTCGATTCACTTTTCATGGCTAATTAATTTTCGCATTGCGCAAAATGAATTAATAATGCCATGAATATGCAAACGTGCGAGAGAGTATCCCCCGCAAACATACATACCTCGGCGTGCCAGTATGCTATATATCCATATACACCTGTGTGTATATTTAGTGTATGTGTATATCGAAAATTTATTGTTGGCGTCGCCGCAGTCGCCATAATTAAAAGCCAAACAAGCGGCAGCACAGAAGCAAAGCCCAGGCTGCTCGCCAGGTGATTTCATTTGCAGGTAGCTCCGTTTTGTTGCTTTCTGTTTTGGTTTTTTGATATGGCAATCTTCGTTAATTATACGCTTTAGTTGACTGATCGGGGGGCGGGGCAGTTGCGGAGCAGTTGCGGGTGTTGTTTGTCGAGTGGGAAAACAAATGCAGTCCGCAAACAATGTATCGCAAAGTGCCCTGCTTACATCACTAGAGAATGGCGATCGGTTTGCCAAACAAATGCTATTCACACAGACCCCTGCTCTGCACTGTCTGCTGTATGCTAGGGTGATATTGTGTGAATTGATACCCAGTAAGTGCTGGATTGTGGACCTAGGGGCACAACACGTGCCATGGAAAAGTTTTCTGGCTAAGCAAACGAGTCGGAGTTTAGATTGAATAATTTATTTAAATAGAAAATCTGACTTCGAAGATATATTACCGAAAAAGGTGCCCTAAGGAATATTTAATTTCTACGTTCTAAGCTAAAAGTAAATGTAGTTCTCATTGTTACACTCTGAAGATAATTACTTGATACATTCTTTAAGCCCGATTCAAAGTCATACCTCTTGTGATATCAAATTTTACAAGTTATTAAGCAAATTAAAATTGCCTTAATAAATAATATAATGTGCAATTATATGGTAATTTGATATGTACCTTTGATCCAGTCCGAGTGATCTTTTCTCCGAGTGCGCAACAAGCCAAGGCGTGGGCAGGAAAACCAACGCAGAGCAACAGCTCGTTGACATTTGCATTTGGGGGTAGATTGTGGGAGGCTGATGGCGGAGGTTGGTATGGGATGGGCGGCTTAATTAAAGCAGAGCAATAACGCCGGCACGCCTCGCAACTTAACATTCCCGGGGTCGCACAGATGCGCAGCCCCAGAACCCTCCTAGGGAAAACTGCATTGAAATTCAAATGCCGGCAGTGTCGGAAAATGGCGCTAAGGGGGCGAGGGGCCGTGGCATTTGACTTGGTGCAAAAGTCAAGCTCAAGAGGAATAATGGGTTATATCCGAGGCAGCCATAAATCACTAGAGATGATAGCATATATAGCCATGGCCATGCGGTCATAATTTATATTTTTAAAGCTCAAAATCAGCAAACAAATTATTCCCTCCACGAAGATGTTTGCAACAAGTCAGTGCCAATTCGCATTTGCCACCTCCAAGCGGCCAAACATGACAGAATATCTCGTTTTATTCTCGTTTTTTGCATACCAAATTTGTCATGACAACAAATATATATACTATATATAGCAACATCAATGGGGTGCTGACCAGCCCGGAGCACAGTCGGAGGAAAGCAGAAAAAGTTGGGAAAATGCCGACAAACAAACGCACACAGGCAGAGGGGCACACGTACACACATTAGTTGGCAGCGCACGAAGGAATTGCAAATGTATTCAAGGTCAGGGCAGACATGAAAAACGAGAAACGCCGACTGAGGCAGTGGCAGCGGCAAAGGCAGGGCAGAGGCAGGGCAGAGACAGCGTTGGGGCGCAGAACCTCCTCCTGGGAAAATCGATATGGCAACACTTTTAAGGGTTGCGGCGAAAAACCCACGCAAATCCAACCCTTCCACCTCGGCGAAAGAGGAGCATCAACGTCATCAGAGTGGTTCAGTGGGTCGTCATAAATAACGCTTCGGGTTTCCCGCGCATTTTACAGAGAGACCCCCACAGGCAGATTCTCCACGATTCTCCGGTTCTCCGGCTCTCCACGTGGAGTCCAGCACTGCGCAGGCCTCGCTCTCCTGGCTGCACACGAGTCGAGTGAGTTTCCTCCATTTTCTCTAACCTTCTCCGGCGGCGAATTTTAAATCGGGAACGATTTTAATTATAGCCAGGCCCACACTCTCCGGCCAGGAATCTCGCCGCCTCGAATCTAATTAAGTCCGGCCAATTACACGCAGAAACAACTCCGGCGACTGGCAAATTGAGTTTGACTCCGGGCTTGAGTTTGGGTCGGGTTGGGTTCTTCTTTCCGAATCGATAAGGTTTCAAGGTTAGCTTGCGTGACACTCCCGCCCGGAGCAACAATTTTTCCTTGTTTTTTTGGGGGGTAATTGGAAAAGTTGGTTAGAAGAAAATGCAGCCCTTCCAGAGCCCAAGTAAACGCAGTAAACATCGGGCTGAAGAAAGTCAAGAGCTGGTGCGTTGCGTGCGCCGTCATCATTATGGTGATTGTTTGTATAGAAATGGAGGCGACGGGCTGCCGTGGCGTATGAGCAATATTTGATTTATGTATCGATTTTTGCGCTCGAGCCGTGCAAACCCGTTATTATCATAATTATTGAAAGGCAGGAGCATTTACAATGCAAAATGCAAATAGATTTCCTATTCAAATTGACGAAGCCACTGCTCAGTACCATCTGACGTCTATTTTTCGCTCTTCTAATTGCAGGTGAGTAATTTGTCGCTTTGGACAGGCTAATGCCTCTAATTGACTTCTGCGGAGTGGAAACGCAGTCGGATCGAATGTATATGTTCGTATGTACCCCTCTATGCTATACTATATATACTGCAAAGCCACTTATCTGCATTTATATTTTAACATATCCGTGTGGGCAGTGTGTGTTGAGGCGAAACAAAGTGAAACCTTGACATGTCAGTGGCGGGTTTTTGCTAAATGAATGGTTGTTTGTCGGTTGGTGGTGTCTCAATCCCAGTCAGCGGATTGGAAAGTTGCCCCCATACCAGTTCCGAGTGTTAGGAGGGCTCCAGACCCGGACTCCGGACTCCGGACTCCGGACTCCGGACTCCCTGCTCCCGAAAAGTATGCCATAGACTTAGCAGGATCCTTCAGACTCTGCGCCTCGGTGGCTTTAATTAGCATAATGACACTTGGCCCAGTCTAGACTTGGTCCTAGCTGGCTTTCTGCTTTTAAGGGATTCATGAATTAAGGCCGGAATTAAATTCGAATTTTCAAATACCAAAAATACCCAGAAAAAGCATAAATCAAGGCAATTCCGGCTGCCGGTGGCCAATTAATTGGCGAGCATAAATCAGAAATGTTTGGCCAACAAACAGTTTTTGTGCAAACAGTGCAATAAGAAGTGTTTGCTTAGCTGCCGCTGGCTCTGGTTACGGAAATGGGAAATGGGAGGGGAGAGGAAATTCAGCTTTATTTGCCGCCTGGCAACCGAAAAACCCCGAAATATCGCACTGCACTTCCAGGAACAGCGTCGGGCAATTACTCACGGGGCAGCTGAGTCTCCCGCGGCGCAGTGCGAATTTCGCAAACACCAGCAAGCACCCGCTCACACACACACACACCTCTGTCGCACAATAATCATAATAATAAAATAAAAACCGCTGGCCACTTGGCCTTGGACTAGGTTGATTGCATTCTAGCGGTCAATGCCGTCGCTGCCGTCGTCGTCGTCGTCGCTGCCGCTGACTAACAACAACAGCAACTGCGAAAATTGAAAACGATCGCTCGCCTTTCTCTGCCTCCCTCTCTCTCTCTCTCGGTAGCTGCTGTATCAAAAATATTTTATTTATTTGTTTTTATTTAAAACAAAAATCTTTTTTCTATTTTTCGATTTGCAATGACAAAAGAAAACATATATACGGGAGAAGCCAACAAACAACTTGTTGTTGCTGTTTAAAATCAACAACAGCAGCAACTATTTATAAAATGCGCTTGCCTGGCCAAAGTATCTCGCGCGTGTGTGTTCGTATCTGTATCTGCACCCACACACACCTAAGTCCCCTGCCCTGTGCCAGTATCTTTAGCTGTAGCTGTCGCTGTATCTGTATCTGTAGTCCCCGTGCGCGACTTGCAATGCCGGAAAGCAATAGCTAACGTCGTCAGAGCGGCGTTGTGACGCCAGCCAAACGCTCCGGCTGCCAATGACGACAGCTCCCGTAGTAGCGAGTATCTCGGTATCTTTTGGATACATTTCAAAACAGAAATAAAACGCGAAAACCGCTCTTCGCCGGTTTACCTTTGAATGGCATTTGCATAACAAGTGCCGGTCGATCCCAGCCAGCTCCCTTTAAGAACGAGAGCCGGGAGCCCTGCCCAGAACCCTGTCCAATGTCCCCCAGATCCTTCATACATACATACATAAATAATTCAGAGAGCGGATTTTAGAAGACGATTATTCGACTTCTGTTTCCAGGCCACAGTGCATTCAACCGATGCCAAATGCGAAATGCTAAATGCTAAATGCGAATTGCTAAATGCGAAATGCGAGAGGTTCGCTCGCCCCTGCTCGGTTCATTCGCTTCTCGCAAATATTTACATTCGCAATAACTACGGGCCAGGCCGGCAGTATTATTAACCGCAATGCTTAACAACGACCGCGGCATACAAATCGCTTTATTTGCACCGAAAGAAAAGATCAAGATCACAGCGACATGTCTCGAGATTCACTTAGGCTTTTTCTAGTACCAATTCCGGTTCCGGTTTGCAGTTCTTAGGATTTATCTTTGAATTTGACACTAGTTTGGCTATTAAGTAGTAAGGAAATCAAAAAAGATGTGAACAAAATATTAAAGATATAATAATAATAAATCCGAAATATAGAAGATAAAAAGAAAATCTATAAGATGTGAATAAGATCGACTAGATATTAATGAAGTCTAAGAGACATACAAAAAATCTATAATTATATATGAATATAAAAGATATAAAGGAAGCCTACATATAAAGGGAATCTAAAGGGTAGAAAAGAAATCTTGAAGATAAACAGGAATTTTTTAAAATGTAAATACAACTTAAAACTTCAAGAGATAAGAAAGAAATTCTAATTGGTATAAAGGAAA
Source organism: Drosophila jambulina (assembly GCA_018152175.1). NCBI lineage: Eukaryota > Metazoa > Arthropoda > Insecta > Diptera > Drosophilidae > Drosophila > Drosophila jambulina. The sequence continues at coordinate 6,908,438 of JAECXH010000012.1, read as the reverse complement.
CAAAAATAGGAAATCTAAAATACAAATTTAATCTTAAATATTTAAAGAAAGCCCTTTTAGGATAGAAAAGAAATCTGCACTGTATACAGAGAACCTAAGATATTTAAATGAAATTTAAAATATATTAAATATATCAAAGAGATATAGTATATTAAATCCAAAAGTTAGAAGGGAAATCTGAACGATTTCAATAATATTTAAAGGAATGATTAAATTCTAAGAAATAATAAAGAAGTCCAAGAGATATAAAGTAATGTTATAAGATAGAAAGATATCTAAAATATTTAAAGGAAGAAATATACAGAAAACCCAAGAGATTTAATTATGTTTCTGTATAACAAAATGACACAGTTTGTAAATCTATAAAATGCATTGTATATTATCCAAGAAATATCTTTATATATAAAACTTTAAATATTTTCAAAATTTAGACAAACTTTAAATACTATCCAGCAAGCTTGAATATTTTCAGACCCCTTCTTGGCTAACATTTTTCTTCATATTTACTGCAGTTCAGAAATTCCGTTTATATTTCCTGTTCTTGCTTTGCGTTGCCGTATTTTATTTCCCCTTTTTGCTAGCCAGCATAGCAGCCAATGATAAATTACCACTTAGTGCTTGGTCTTGGCCAATCGGTTTTGGATACGCTCAAGATCACGTCATCGCCGAAACAGGTTGCAACTGATGGGTCGGTAGCTGGAGGAATTAAATAATTTACGGCCAGCAGAGGGAACCGCTTTCTCCAGAAGATAAGCCGACAGCCTTGACTTGGGCCAATCGGTCAGGTGGGAGTGGAGGCACTGCTGGAGTCAAGTGTACGGGAACTTCTCACTGATTTCGTTGGCCTTGCAATGCGATTTGGCTTAGAGCTCCGGCCGGGCCAGGCCAGGCCACTTCCTGTTCGCAGCTACGGGCCGCCGTCTGTGGGCGCAGTAAGCTCTGGTGCTCAGGTGTTTGTGATGAATGACTGCAACATTTATAAATATATACGGAGCAGCGGCCATCATCATCATAATGAAATAAGCTAAGCATAACAAATGCGTCGAAATATTTGCGACAGGTTGCAGTAGCCGCGAAGAGCGAACAAAAGGGGGAACTCGAAAAATTATATAAAATCGGCGAGCGAAAAACATCGAGGCAAAAACTCGAGTCACTCGATGTGCATGGCCTTGAAGATTTCGCTGCAAAAACAAGCAGCGAACAAAAAAAACCGCATAGAATGAATATCATAAAAATATTCACACAAAGCAAAACTCGCAATGAAATGGGCAACAAAAAAGAGAGGAGAATAAAATAAAAATACAAAATAATTATAATGAAAGCCACTAATTTGCGAATGCATAAAATGTGGACACAACTTTGGATTAGCTGGCAATTTGCATTGGCAAGTATAGGAATAAGCTGATTGATTTGCCATTAGTGCCGATGCCATGACAATTAAGCTCCAAATATGTATGTATATATGTATATTGGAGTATTAAAATAATTAACTAAACGTAATGTGTTTTCCCCGATAACTCCTCCGCCCGCTCTCCCTGCTTAACAACTTTCAATTATGGCTTTTTAATCGTGTTTTGGCGGGTCAAGTGGCTTTGGCCAAAATATTGATTAATTGCAGTCAAGGGGTTAATAGGATTACAAACTGTTGCTGTTTCTGCTGTGGTTGCTGTTGGTTGCCAGACCACACGCTAGATGGCGTGTCGGTGGTGGTGGCGGCTCGTCAGCGCTTTTGACAAGTCAACAAAACAAGATTTGACTGCGCGGAGATTGATGGCGAATGAGTTGGCACCTGCCATTCGCCATTGGCCTCTAAGCCGATAAGTTTTTTGTAAATCTCCGCAGAGCCAAGAGGCTTGCCAAAATGTTTACCTGCAACAGCCGGCTTTGCGGTTCCTCACTCAGTGTCATTAGCATTTCCCTTTAAGCCAACCAGCCACGGTTTGAGGTCAGCCTGGGCTGCCATGATTTTATTACACGCGCCGTTGTTATTATTTGAAATCCGACCGCTGCAATTTGTGTGTTTGCGCCTTTTGTTTAAGCCAACGGGAATTTCCACTGCCACTACACACTGCACTCTAATTGCCATTGTGGACGGGTATGGGTACGGGTATGGGTATGACTATGACTGCTGTGCAAAAAGCTTCATCATCATCATTACACGGGGTTTTTTGCATTTTGCAGCTTTTGGCTTTGGTTTTGTCTGTGTGTGTTGTGTTGTGTTGTGCTTTGCCTTTGCTTCTGGCGTCAAGCTGTCTGAGCCGAACGGCTTTTCCAGCCATTCACCAGCCACTGGCTTGCATTTCCACTCGTTATTTATTTATTACCAGCGCCATAATTAAGCGAAGCCCATTTTCTGTCTTGCCAATAACGCTCTGCAGCTTATCTCACCATTGGCTGGTGGCTTACTGGCTAATTATTGCTTTATGACTTGGAACGCACATGGCCTTCTTCTCTTTTTATTTGTACACCAAAGTGTTGTGCCTTGCACCCATAAATCCCGCCCAAACTGGCTAACTGGCTGGGTGTATAACTGGAGAAGGAAAAAAACGCGGCTAAAGTGCGGGGGCATTGCGTGCAATTTCCACCTGAAAAGCGTAAATTATAGCGCTATTTATTTATGCTACTGCTGGGGCTGCTCCTGCCTTTTATTGCCCCGTGTGCCAGTTGCATTTGTTTAAAATGCCATTTGACAAACATCAAAGCCGTTAAATGTTACTTTGACATGTCGCCGCACACGAGGGGCCCCTCTCGAGGGGCCTTTCCGTAGCTCGAAATCCTCATTTCTGCCGGGGTTAAGTGCCTGGTGGGTTGGTTAGTCGGCGGTGGTGCACAAACGGTGGGGCTTATGGCCAATTAGATGAGTGAAGTGCACCGGCAGCCGGCGAGGGATCGCTTCATCGGATCGGGTTGCCTTACTCACAATGCAATTTCACAACTCTGAGTAATGCAGAAATGCCTTTGCAAGCGGTCACCGGAGCCGCTTATCATCCCTGGAGGGGGACACGCTAAGCGGGGTGGGGGCTGGGCGGCTCTTGACCAAGTTTCCAGTTAGCGATTGAAGTGACTGCGGGGAATTTTTCGTTTCGCATAGATTCGCAATTACATTAAAGTGCTTTCTTTCCAGCTGTCTTTGGTCGGGTTCGCTTTGCGGGTAAACAAAATGCCGCTCGCAGCAACGGATACGGAAATAAAGCGTCAAAAGCTAGCGACCAAATCGAGGGGGGGTCGGGGAAAAGCTGAAAAAGCTGGAAAAGCGGGCCAAAGCGAAAAGGGGCCACAGATAAATAAATGGCACTGGGAAGAGAATCTAGTTTGCTGACACGGCACAAAGGATGCTCTCTGCGAAAAGGACATTTTTCCCCGGCCCCGACCCCGGCTCCAGCTCCGGCCCTCAGCGTTGTTGTCATTTGATAGACGGAGTTTATTCGCATATAGACAGTTTTGTCCGCACGTCCAGGCAGCGCCGCAGGTCATCCTATATGTATTATAAAAGCCAAAGCCAAATCCTACACAGGAAATAATTTGTAAAGCTATGGAATGGAATAGCTTAGAAAAGGCTTGAAACAAGCTCGGTTAATATTCGAAATATAGATATAAATAGAATCTCGTTTTCTTAAAGAAAGTATGTATAATACATAAAACTTATAAGTAACGCTATAAAATAAAGTTAAAACCCTTCAAGACCCACTGTAAATAAACACATCCTTCCAAGATAAATCAAAGCCCAATCAACCTGCATTAAGGGTTTCTCATTTTCTCTCTGTAATCACTCGAAGGTTTCAGCTTTCACATTTTTCTGCCTCTGCCCCTGCCCCTGCCTCACCCTTGTCACCCACAACCGTGGTCCTTTGTGGGCGTTGCCGTGGGAAAGCGTTTTGTCAACGCGACAGGTGAGAGACACTCACCTGGACCGGCGTCCTGGACTCGTGTGCTCCCCGTGGCTGCTTAAATATTTAAAAAGCCAATGGCCAGATGCTGTTTTGCTCAGCCATAGAAAGGTGTTGGCCAAAGGTAAAAATAAATGACGGCCCGGTTAATGGATGGGAGTCAGCGAGGCAGGCAGCAGGCAGCAGCGGCCTGAAAATAGAACCCGGATCCGGACCGTGGGCGTGACTGGAGCCAAATGGCCTGGAATGGAGGAGAGTCCTCGCCGCGGCCGCTCCACTTTAAGTCGAGCTTTAAGTGCAATTCCCGGGATTCCTTCCTGGAAACTCGGACACAAATCAGTTGCGACAGGGGCGAGCTTCTGGTTCCGATGATGCCGATTGTGCCGCTAATGAGGCGTGACATTGATGATGACTCGGGCATGCTGGAATCGGCGGATCATTTGTAATGTGTCATGATTATGCAATATTCGTGCAACAATTACGGCGAGGCATTTGCATAAAAAGCGGAGTGGCAATTTTCCACTCGCAATCAGAAGCGAGTCACAGCTTCAACCGCGCGGGCCGGTCAACAACAGGAAGCTGCTGTTGGCCAAGACGGCTGCGCATGCGCCGCGCAGAGTGACAGCCCGGCTTTGGACCAGAGACAGATCCCGGGACAGCGGCGGAGCTGGAGTTAGAGATGGAGTCGGAGCAAACCGGCCGGCTGCCGGCGGCAGTGACAGCTGTTGATTGATGAATCCTACAGCCTGCCCCCGAGGCTGCCCCACGGGTGTCTCGCGAGTCCCCAGGCTTCAAGTCTTCGGTCGTCTGTCTCCAGTCTTTGGCCAAGACTAGCTCGGTGCTGTCGCTGCGATCACTGGACTCTCGAAGTCTCAACCTCCAGCCTCTCCAACGCTCTCTCTGCGCCCGGGCAAAGATTGATGATGACGCAAGCCCCTTTGGCCAGCGCTTCTTCTCCCCGTTTTATGGACGCGCTTGTGCAATAAACACTTCTAATTGTAATTAATGAGGCGATTGTTTAGTTTTTATGTGTTGATTTTTCTGATTTACCGCCCAGCAGTGCGCGATGCAGTGCCTGCAACTGTCCACCATCTAAATGGAGCATTGAACCTGGGACCACAATGAGGAGAGTTAATTTAAGACAGAAAGCTAAGAGGAAACCAAAGAACTAAGAACCGAAGCTGTTAATGCCCTAACTGATTAAAACCCAGGAAAAATAAGAGAACACTGTGATCTAGACTTCTAAAACTCGTAAAAATTAAAGACTTGCCTGGATAGAACCCAAGTCCAAGTCGAAGTCCAAGCTGTGTAGATCCCAGTCCAAAGCCGCCCAAAGGCCCACACTTGATGGCCCCGCCAATGATAATACCCTCTTCAGGGGTTCAAAAGGAAAAGGCATCGCCATGACTTGGCTCCGTGCTTGCGCTCTTGGCCAAGTTCTGGTTCTGGCCAACTTGTTTCTGTGCATTGAACTTGATGGCCATTTTGCTCTGTCCTATTCCCATTCCCTTATACCATTCCCCCAAGTACGAGGAGCTCCTCCAGCTCCTCTACCCAACTCCTCCTGGTCTGCGGCTATCGACGCGGATTTATCTTAAATGCTGCGTTTAGCTGGCTGTTTTCTCAGCTGCCTCTCCCGGGCTGCCTTCCAATTCCTACCAATTGCTCCTCGTGCGCTGGCCTTTTTAGCTTCGTGTTTTCGTATATTGGCAAACACTTTTCGGCCGGCTCAAATTAATGGCCCCGGGGTGCGCCTAATGATCCCCAGCCAGCCGGCAAGCGGCCAGGAGTTCGCTCCAATGAAAATGTCAGCCGCTTTTTATTTGCTCTAGCCATGCCACGGCTGCAGAGCTCTGCTGCTCCACAGACAGAAAGCGGGGAAATATGTTTAACAAAAATCAAAATAATTGCATTACTGACGCGTCACGATAGGGGGGCGTCGGGCGGCGTTCGGGGGCGTGGCCGTGTATGTTGCCAGGCTGATTTGTTGACATGGCGCTTTGCATGCGACCCGCATATAAATCGCCAGGGGAGGTGACTAAAGGGGGTCAAGCGGCCGAGTATGTTCCAGGAAAATCGAATCAAATAGAAATGTTGCAGTTGTACCCCTGGGAGGAGGTTAGGGGGTTACAGCGCTGCTAATGGGAGTTGTTTTAGAGCCAATCAGATCTAAGTTCCTGAGAAAAAAGTGATTAAAATAAAGATAACATTTTCAATGGGGATAAAACCATAGGGATTCAAAAATAACAAAAAACACTTGAATTAAGTTCATATAAATACTCTCTAGAAAGAAAATAAATAATACAGATTCCATCCTTTAGGTTTAGGGCTTTTCCCCTGCTCATTCTGCACACTTTTCCTGCCAAGAAACTAGCATAAACTTCGAGCTCTGGTCAACATTGCCACTCGAGTATCTGGCCATCGACTTGGTCTCCATTTCTTGGCCACTTTCCCCCCACGAATTGATGGGGCCATTGTTGCTGCCGCCGCTGCTCTTGTCTTGACTCTTTTGTCAACATTAACATACGTAAGTGTCAGCTGCATGTTGCTACCGTGAACGAGGGATGCCGACAAGGAGCCCAGAGTGGCAGCGGCACAGCAGCCTCCGATCCGCAGGCGAGCCGTGTTGCCAATGCTGCTGATGTTGCTGCAGTGGCTGCCGCCACGCTGCTGCTGCAACGGGGGCACAGAGGCCAATTGATTTATCGTGACAATGAGTGCAGCTCCCGAGCTTCGCCTCGCTATCGATGTGTAAATTTGAATTTCGTGGCTCATAAAGTGGACAATGGCGGCGAGCGGTGAAAGACAAATGTGGCAGCCGCAGATTGTTGTCGGCAACATGTTGCTGCTGCTGCTGCAGTTGCTGCTGTGGCTGCTGTGGCTGCTGCTGCTGAAAAGTGAATGCCCTCGCTGTGACGTCACGAGTGCACATCCAGTTCCAGTTTCCACATCTCCACTTCTCGCCTGAGCGAGAGAGCGAGCCAGCGAACGATGAGCAAAATACAAAATCCAGAAGAAATATGAAAAGCAAAACAAACTGCACGAAATCAAAACAAAAGCCAGCGGGGAAAATGTGGCTATCGGCGGCGGGCACCGGGCAGCGTCGGGGGGAAAATCGAGTGGAACGAACTCTGTTGCACTCTACGTTTTTCTGTGGGAAAGGCAGTGTGCCGGGTCGACGGGTGTTGAAGTGGAACGTAGCGAATTCAGGGGGGATCGGAGATACCGGGGGGATATACATATAGGAGGGAGCTGCGATGACTAAATGCAACAAGCTGCGACTTTCGCATTCGCATGTGTTGGTAACCTAAAGTTGATGAGCAACTTCAATGGCAAGTGGCAGCAGCAGCAGCAACTTATCTGCGGCAGCAACATGACTGGGCACACAGCAAAAAAATGGGAGATTCTTCTGATATTCTGAAATTCAAGGCCTTACAGGAGGAAACAATCCGGCTCGAAGTACCAATAAATATATTTATTTATTATGATTACATCTATGATATTGATAGATATTTTAGTTTAGCTTAAACAGGAATAAGTTTATATATTTTACTATAAATTTTCCCCCTGTGCATTAGCAAGAGACTATGTATGTGGCACACGGGCCGCAACAACAACCTCAACATCTGAGGCTTGGCTGCTGCTGCTGCTGCTGTGCCGAGTGCCGCAGCACTCGCAAGTTGCACAAACATGTTGCTCACTGGCTCCGCGACATGATTCTGAGGCGCAGATATAAAGCCGAAAAACAACAGCCAGCTCCGGCCGTGAGGAGAAGAAAAACAATGTTGGGCTAGGCTCCAGCTCCATCCTCAGCTCCTGCTCCTGCTCCATCTCCTGCTCCACCTCCTGCTCCTGCTCCTGCTCCTGATCCCCTCGAGAGTCCCTCTTTGCCGCCATCGTCATTATTATCATCTGGTTTTGGCCTGGACAATTCTCCGTCCTGCCTTCAATTGTCCAGAGCTGCTTATTTCAGTTGTTTGTTGCCTTTAGTTAAGGAAGGCTCTTGTCATTGTGGTTGTTGTTGCTTTAATTTAGATGCATCTCGAACAGTATTTTGCTGTTGCTGTTGCTTTGGGTTTTTCCCCTACTTGTTTTGGCCCGGCAAACATGGAAAATGCCATGAAGAAAGAAACTTTCATAAGATAAACAAAAGTTATATATGCATATATGCAAGGGGACACTTATGGGGAAGGGTTTCCAGCCAGAGGAGCATGTCCCCAATGAAAACTTAAGCCTTTTCCAGAGTATTTTCCATACTAATTGTTTTGTTTTTCTTTCTTTCATTCCAGGTGAGTTTCCCTCTGCGTTGGGCTTGAAATCTGGTTAACCGTAAGTCATAAATTAAGTGATTTCCGCGACAGGAAACAAGGAGCGTAGAGGTTTTGCTGCCTTATTTATTAATCGTTTTTTTCACGAATGTTTCACTGGCAATCAACTCATTAGCTTAGGTCGCAAAATAACAGCAGACAGAACAAAGGCACCTCTCCCAGAAGCCGCCGCGTTACGCATTTTTAATTGCCAGACAAAAACAAAGCGGAGTTGGCAAAGAAAACACCGCTGGGGCAATTAAAAAATTAAGCAAAATTTCTGCATCAGCTGATGATGGGTGTGTTTCCGCGGGAGAAAAGGAAAAGCAAAACAAAACAACAGCCGAGGGGGCAATGTCAACGAGGCAGCAGCAGGGCAGCAGCATTTCCTGCCTCGGAGAATCTCACTCCGGCAAATCAGGGGCTTATTTATGTCAGGCTCTTAAAGGGGGCTTACAGACAGACCCCTTCCAGGCTCAAATTAAATATTAAAAAATATATTTAATGTGCACCACGGCCATTAACTTGACATGCAATCTAGAACTTACTCAAATTAGCTAAAAAGCCAATCGATCATCGTTCGTTGTGGCTGGTTTCGCTCTAAAAATCCAGATAATTAATGTGTTAAACATTATGATTACCATAGTTAATACATTGTTCCTAGAGCTAGGTGTTTGATTTCCCGAGCTCCCTCCCGGAAACCGCCACTGCAGACTCAGAGTCAGAGTCTCCATGCCCGACGTGGTTGTTGTGTTCCCTGTAATTTATGCGCCTCTTCGACGCGCTTGCCAATTGCCTCCCCAACGTTCTTGCTTTCTTTCCTTTTTCATATATTTTTTGTAGTTTTTTTCTGCTTGCCTTCCAAGAAGAAGCAGCCGGCATCCAACCATCGAACAATCCAGCGAGGCAAGTCAACCAGCGAACCAACCGCCCCCGCGCAACATTGCAAAGATTTCTTTATTACTTGGGCACGTTCGTTGCCTCTGCCGTTGCTGCGGCTGTTGTTCTTGTCCGGGGTCGAGGCCGGTCATTAATATCCACGCATGGAGTTCACTTCAGTTCGGCAGAGCACGTCCCCCGCCCACCGCAGTCCATCCCATGCCATCTTGCGCCATCATCCCAGCCCAGATTCGTTCCAATCTGAATCAGCTGTATGCATAATATTTGTTGTTTGCTGATTCTGTCAGCGTGCTGAGGATCCGCTTCGTCACTTCATCGTCTTCTTCAGCGGTTCTTGTCCAGGTCAGTTCCACCATGTACATATATAAGACTATATGTATGTTCGGGGGATTCTCGGCGAGATGTTGTTTCGGCCGGCATACGTGAGTGGCTTTGGCAAGCGAGATCTCTGTGCCGGGGAGCTCCAGAGGCTGGGGCTGCTGCTACGCTTCTGTCGCCATTGCAGCCGAGCACGACTTATCAACTGGGCTCTCTGTGTCTGATTCCGATTCTGGCTCTGGCTCTGGCTCTGGCTTTTCCTTCTTTTCCCCTGGCTGATGCGACAACAATCACGAATGCAGCTCGATAATGATGCTGGTAATGATGATGACGACGCGGCTGTGTCCCAAATGCTGATAATGATGTTTGTCCGTCGCCGATCGCACACAATGGAAGTGCCCAGGCTGTCAGCAATGCAGTGCCATAAAAACTATACTATAAATGAGTACTCCGTGTGCCTTACCCCGATTCGATTCAGTGTATATACAAAGTGTAGTACGAATGTATAAGAGATACAAGTATACCCATCATTCCTTAGACTTTTAAGTTTGTTAAACAAAGTTTATCATATTAGAAAGTACCTTTTATTTACTTCAACATTATAAATCAAGGACCTCTTCCTGTTACCCTATCACAAACTCGCTGCAAATTCGATCTGGTATAGCACTATAGCTTTTTTACCTAGGCACCTGGACTCGAAACTCACTTAAAAAGGAGATAATCTCCCCTGACTCCCTGACTCCCTAGTGAAGCCTTTCCCCTGGCCAGGTTTTTGGGTTCGCTGTCCCTTGGTCAGGTGGCGGCTGTCCCTACTAGTTTCTCCTAGGAGTTACTGACTCTTAATCTTGGCCAGCTTGTTGTTTTTCCATTGCTATTGTTGCCGTTGCCATTGCCGTTGTGCCTTTTCTGTTTTTTTGACCGGCCGGCCGGCATTATATCTCATTACAGAGATCAGCATAAATAAGCAGTGAGCACGCCGCACCACCGGCTCGGCTCCTCCTGCTCCTCCTTCCGCGTGGTCCTCCTGCCCGGCAAGACATCCACAACAACAGCCCACAGCCGGAGGAACGAACGAGCGATTAAGCGATACATTCAGCCATGTTCGTGTATTCCCCACAGAGAGAGAGACCGAGAGAGATGGGAGGCTCTGGGGCTCTGGGGAAGATGGGGACACAGATGAAGATGGAGATGGAGAAAGGGCAGAACGCTTGCGTACTCGCCGAGGCAATTGAACTCGATTGCAGCGCGTGAAGGTGGACATGGCGATCCCGTTCTCCACTCTGCACCGCCTTTCAGCCCCTCCTCCTCCGAAAAGCCCGGCCATGTGTATATATCCGCTGATCTTCGGGGTCCGGGCAGCATAGAAATTGTTATTGTTGAGGCAGGGCAGTTCCTTGACCACATGCGTCATCATCATCGTGTTCGCCGTGTGCAAAAACATGATCATTACACTCACACAGAGGGCCTGAAACCGATTCCCAACTGGACGCTGATTCAGATTCAGCCCGGGCTCCTCCGCAGCCTTCCCTGGATGCGCCTCGTTCGGGCGTTTTTAATGATGCGTCAGAATATTGTTTACGCATCATTTTACATGTCGGCAAATGGGAATGGGAACGGGCTGCAGTTGCAGTTGCAGCACGAGCACAACCTCATAGATACTGCTCCGGTGCAGAGCCCCTCGGGGGCAAGTGCTGAATAGATGCTGCTTTTATCCGCCACATCCACCAGGCACCGGGCAGCAAGCATCGGGCACCGGCTCTAAAATTATGAGGCCCCCTTTTGCCGAATTCCATCGTGATGTGTGCTTTAAAGCACGAATTAGCCGCCGGTTATGGCTACAAAGTTGCCAGCTCTGCCTGCTCTTCCTCTATGGGATATTACCTGGTGGAGATGCCCCAGCCGGCCTCATTAGCCTGCTCAGCCAGCAGGAAAAAAAATATCGAAAGGGTCCAAGAATCCTTGAGAAATCAGTACAAATAATTAGATAAAACCCCAAAAGTGCTAGCTAAGAGTTTGTGATTGAACTTCTGATTGAACCCTTTCAACTCTCGGGCTCTACGTAATTCCCTTATATGGTATACGGGCCCGGAGTTGCCTGTGCCTGTGCGGAAGGGTTGCCATGGCGCCGGGTGCAAACAATATCGAGGTGAATGTGCAACAACTAGGAACTGCACTTTGTTTACATTTCTCCTGCTGGGTTACTTTTACCCACTTTGGCATTTATGCTTAAGCTTCTGCTTATGCTACTGCCCCAGCTCCTGCCCCCACTCCTGCTCCCGGCCCTACTTCTGCTCCTGCTTGTTGTTGTAGCTGTGGAAATTAAGCGAAAAACTTGTCAAAGGCATGTCCTGCCCCTGCCCTGCCCCATATCCCGCTCCTGGCCCCTTGCACCTCGCATAAAGTCAAGTGCGAGGAGTTTCGGGGGGTAGAAAAGGGCAGGCAACTTTTCTAACCAGCCCTTCGGCTCCTTTCGGTGCCAGCAGAGAGAGAAAAAAGATTCAGAAATCTCAAAGCAGGGAAAAATAACAAAAAATAATAGAAAATGCTAAATAACCTTCCTCAAACATTTTTAGAAGCTCTAAATATATGTAGTTAATGCCACCACTAAGTTATTCCCCTGATTACAGCCATCACTTTTTCGCTCAGTGTACCTGGGCTTACTTCCCCTGTTTCACTTTTTTTTTTTGCCTAGGTTGACATGCAATCCCAGGTACATGTGGAGAGTTCCCTGCCGATTCTTAACTGGGTTCAATGACATACAGGATAAGCAACAACAACATCGGGCGGCCTACGACAAGCCACCACCGCACACCCAGAGCCCTTTACTCCTCCCATAATACCATATATATATACATATATATATATATATATATGTATGTGTGTATATAGCATAGAGTGCCACAACAACAACAACTGGCATTAACTTTGCTGGGGCAAGAGCACAAAACGTAAACGTTGCAAAAAGGCGGCAAGCAAAAGCGAACCCGAAAACAAAGCCATGGCTAAAACGTCCAGAAGCAGGAGTCGAAGCAGGAGCCGGCCAGAAATGGGCAAGGGAAAGGGACAGGAGTGGCACTGGCTGTGGCACTGGCTGTGGCAGTGGCAGTGGCAATGGCAGTGGAGCCGCCGAGCTGCACTTGAGGTTAAAGGCAGCCAGAAAGCGATCCAAAAACAGAGTTGAGCCGGGGGTTCGAACCTGTGTACAAATACTCGACATGCAGACCCATTCGCCTTTCGCCTGGTATCCTGTTTGCCTCTTCCTGGCACCCCATCCTCAGCCCTGCTCCTATGAGCCCATATGCTCAAGTTGAATGGATTCTTTTGGTGTGGAAGCCGGGCTTTTCTTTTGCATTTCGGCAGGACCTTCTGCCTGTGTGCCCTCTGCCCTGGCCAGATTATTAAAATTCCTTCAAATATGAATTCGAATTCAATAACGAAGGAGCACTCCTGATCTGAGGATATTCGCCAAGTAAATGAAAGGAAAGCCTGAATGCCAGCCAAAGAAACTATTGTTGACCTAAGCCTCCAGTCAATCCCGTCTTCGCCTTGACTTATTGCCCTCCCCTTGGCGGCGGTTGTCAGGACAACGTCAGGGCGCCAACTTTCAGGGAACCTGTGAAAGGGTATCCCCCAAGGGGAGCTTAAATAAAACATGACCATTACCGATGCATATTAAATAATATATTGAGCCGGCCATTAGTCGAGATCGACGCTCGCCGCTCGCTGCATTTTCATAACAAAACAATTTACAAAAGGCCACGGCACAAAAACCGGAAATCCTTTCCAACTCGGCACGCAAAACGAAGGCAACTTTTCCACCTTTTCCCCCTGTTTTTCACTCGCCGCCGTTACTGTTGTTACTCTTGTTGCTCTTGTTGCTCTTGTTGCTGGTGGGTTAGGTGCCCCGGAGCAATTGTTACTGCGGCTGTGTTGCCGCCGTGCCGCTCCGCGGAAAATTGCCGCTTTTAATATTACCTTTTATTTGCAATTTCTGCTTTTTTGTGGAGCCTTTTGTAATAATGCAGTGCGCATGTAATAGGAGCCAGGTGCCACAGTGCCGAGTCGCCTCCATGCATTTATATTCGTACTCGTACTAGTATTCCCCATTGCAGCAATCATTTCCACCTAGCCAGCTCGCCTGCCCGCTTTCCCGCTTTTCCGCCGTGCTGTTGTCATCTGCCACAATTTGTACGCTGTTATTAACTGACATGCTTGCAAAGAGGATTTTTTATTTAGGTTCCTCCTGTTTCGGTTTTATTTTTTTCGTTGCCCTCGTAGCACTGCCAGTGTGTGCTATTCAATATTAATGGCATGATACAGGGCAATGTAATATTTTACAGCGCTTGTCAATTGGTAGCTGGGAAAAAAGTACGTTTATTTGCTTTCCCGCATCCATTCATTTTAATAATATGTTCTGGCTACTCAGTAATCCGTTTGGCTAGAACACTGCCAGGAAAACACTATAGGAAACACCAAGGAAACCAATGTTTTAACGCAATTTTCTTGGTGTTTAACAGATATCAAAATATTGATATATAAATCGATGTTGTAACGCGCAATAAATCGATATTATGTGTGATTTAAATAAAACTGATTTCCGTCTCCAAATTGCAGTTCCATTTGCTGCTATAATATCGATATTTTTACGATAAACGTAATATGTTCGATCAATTAATTCGTCAAGACATCAAACTTCTAACTTATCCTTAGATAAATATTCCTATACGAATTCTGTATCTATATTTGACGCTAATGTAATGTAATGATGTGGAAATCAATTTTTTTAGGTGTACTAAATCGATATTATCAATATTAAAAGATATTAGTCTGGCTTCCATCTCCAAATTGCATCTGAAATTCCCACAAACTGTCCGTTAATATCCATTTTTAAGTGTTGACTGCGACTTTTGTTAATACTTCAAAATTTGGATACATCAAACTTTACAATAATTTCGATATATTTATTTATTTATATATCGATATAATAGCATTCTTGGAGGGCAACAAGTTTATTTCTAGAGATAAATACCTCAGTACACAAATAATAATCTTGAACTTGTTGTTCCCTGTGCTCGATCCAAAGCTTTTCTATATCTGTTCCATATCTATCTGAACTTGAGTGCGTTTCTGGCCAAGAAGTCCAGGTTCTCTAATCGGACGATGACCCGCCAAAATACGTACATTCTGATTGGAAACGATAAAGCCAAATGGAGCGGAGTTTACTGCGCTCTTATCTGATGTTGACCTTCAGTTGAGGGAAAACTGCGTTTCTGCACCGGCTGCCTTTGTGCTTAGATACTGCAAAGCAAAAGTAAAAACACAAATAGAAAAAGGAAAGTAAGCCGGCAAATCCCGCATTCATCACACGACTATATATGTATATATATAGAGTATATATCGGCGAAAGCAGAACCAATCACACGGAGAGAGAGACTTATCGCAAACCTGATTATATGGGGGCGACCCTTGGCAGACTTCTTGGCAGCGGGGCAAACAATTGGGTAAACAATAGGAATAGTTCTGTTTGCTCTTCACTTTACGATGCAAATTGTTTGGCGGGGCTCCGTCTTATCGGGGTGGCCGTAAACTAGACGATGTCTCACATGACATGGGGCCAGGAAGTGGGAAATGGGGCTGCGAGTTCGCTGTTATCAAGGTCGTCGTTTCGGCCAGTAGAGTGTGAAAATAAGTAGCTGCCCCTGGGTGGGGCCTGGGGACGCGTGCATTGATAAGCCCCAGATCCCGAAGGCCCCTTATTAGCACTCATTTGCCCGGCGAAACCGCAACAAGTTTGCATCGGCGGCGGTCAATGCCCTCGGCTTGTGCAGTTTACACTATAATTAACTGCATTAGCATGCAAATTAAATTTAGTTTAATTAAATTATAAACATTCGTTCGGCGAGTGAGCGAGCGTTCGTTCCTGTCGAAGAGTCAATGCACTTGACGCTCCAAGAAATTGAAACTGAAACAAAACAAACAGCGGCGCACAATAAAGCAAAAACAAAGGCAAATCGCTACGAATTGAGATTTAAGCGAGCGGCGGCTATCTCTTTCCCTGGCTGAATGCTCCCTCTCTTTCGGCCCCCTCTATCCCTGCCACCCCCCTGTGAAGTGTGTTTAATCTGCTGGCAAAGTTTCATTGACTCGCTTAGGCAAGAGCTGCAATTAAAATACGAAATTTCGAAAAGGGGATAACGCGGCAGCGGCAGCGGGAGCGTTTCAAGATTATTTACGAGCTACGGCGAGCCGCTTGTTAGTCACGTTTTTGCAGCAGACGTTGCCCCGGGTTCACTTGATTCTACCCAAAAACAACAACAACAACCTGGGCTTAGTAATACTATATACTACACATACTAAAAAGCATATAGTGAGCAAGCGAAACAAACCCAAGTGACACAGAAACAAATCAAATCGAATGACACAGAAGTGGCTATTTGCAAGGCAAATGGCATCGGAATCGGAATCGGAGAACCCGAGGAATTTCCTTATAGAGGTCAAAGCTGATACGTGCTCTTTGAGTCACTTCTTGCTACCCTGGAGTCCCCCAAACCGTTAGCTGCAAATGACCTTCAATGTCTAGACGTATTTGACAAAAAAGAAAAGCGGCAAGGCAGCAAAAAACCGAAGGGAAAACACAAACACTCAGACACAAATAATGCGTGATTCTGTTGGAAACTCATCGAGTTTGTTCAACTCGCCCCCACAGGGCAGTGGGCGCCGGTTTTAGCCTGCCAAGGACCTTCGCCCTTATCGCTGGCAGCAATTAGCGGCGGCTTAGATAAGGGAATTATTACGCAGCCGCAGCCATGAAATGTTTGATGTCCCTAAAAAACTAAAGCCGCTAGAATTTTAAGCCCCAGCGCAAACAATAAACAGCCTAATCCTTTCACGGTGCTCGGTACTCGGCGTGGCCCCTGCCTGCGGTGGTTTTATGATTTAAGATTTAACTTTTTGCCCTCGATGCGTGCCAATGACACAATAAAAGTTGCCCCGGGCAACGCAGCCAGCCCAGCGATAGAGGGATCCTTTCGAAACGAGCCGCTCGCACGCAGGTCCCAAAAACGTAGTCGTAGTCGTAGCCGTGGCTGTAACCGAATCCGAGTCCTAGACGCCAACGCACCTTGTCGCCTTCGTCTGCCTTTGGGCCATAAAAATGCCAGCCAGGAGCCTGGAAGCCAAATGAGGCAGGAGCTTGGCGGGTGGTACAGCCAACAATCGGGAGCAGAGAGCCAAAAACTTGCCTGAGAGGAGTAAAACAAAATAAGTCAGAGACTGACGACTAGGAGGATACCTTGGAAAAAATTTACAGCAGGTATCCTTAGTTATTTGATTTATTTTATACAGGAAATTCATGGTAATTAGAAGTAATAATCCTTGAAGAAAACTTGACTTCTATATCCCTTTATATATATTTCATTCTAATTTCGAACCTTTGTATAGGATACAATTTTACATTAAGTAAAGAGGCCTATTTTAAGGTATATTTCACTTTGCAATGAAAACTCTTGGCCTAGCCTAATACTCACCTGCCTCTTGGCTAACTGCCTGACTGCTGGAGTGCCCCAGGGGCAGGCTGGGAAAAGTGCGTGAGCCGGACTCGTTCGTTCGTTGGTTCGTTCAGTGACTTTGGCTCTCGCTCTCTCGTAATATTTTTGTTTTGGCCCAGCAGGCGGCTCGGCTCCAGCCTCCTTTCTGGCCCAGTGTCAATGGCACTCGCGAATCGAGGTTGTTGGACCCGCAGAGCCGCCGCTCTCCCGCCAACGCAGAGTCCTCGTCCTTCGTCGTCGGCCCCGTGCTGTGCCATATTTTTAGCCTACTTTGCGGTGCCAGTGCCAGCGCCCCCAAGTATATTTAGAGGTCAATTATCTCGGCCAGGGCAATCCATCATTGGCCACAGCGAGAACGCCAACGCCATCGCCATCGCCAACGCCCGTGCGTATGCAATGGCGTCTCCCTGGCTCACCTCCGGCTAATGATGAGTAATTTCGGTTCATTTTCAGCCGGGGGCCACGAGCATCTTTAATAACAATTACGCCGGGCTGATTTAATCGCAAGCCTTTACTTTTTCGGCAATCAAAGGGAGGGGATGCCGGGATGGGTCCAGCCGTCGTCGAGGTGTGGGGTTATTCAACTTTTGATTAATGGCGGCGCAGGCATGACAAATGGCCGACGGCCGCACTGCACTTGTAATTGTTGTTATTGTTTCTGACGCTCCGCCAGTCATTCAATTAACTAAATTTATAACTCCACGATGGCTCATGCATTCGGGTATTGTTTTCTCAATTAAAAGCCTTCCGATTTCCCAGAAAAAGCCCCGGCTAAGCGAAATAACATGCAACTCCTGGCTGGCTGGCTAGGTGGCTGGCCGCCGCAGCTCCTGCCCGGTAATTAGCCGCAGTTAACACGGCCAATTAGGGCCGCCGGCGAAATCATGTCAATGCCTCGCACTTATCGTTAATCAACGACCCGGACCCGGGCAAACATGAAAATGGCAAAAGGAAAATCGCAGCGATACGGATCGCAAGGAAGGAGGAAAATGCAGCGGCAAATCGCAATTTGTTTGCTCACGAAAGTCGTCGGTTTGACCCCGACATGGTAAACTTGGAAATGGGAGCACGAGGCTATCTCTGAACAGGGGGTGGTGGTGTGCCAGTTTTTTATGTCATTTTTCCCTGGCCTCGCACAGCAGCGTTCAATGCCAGAAAGAAAACATGAAAATCGAATTCCAGCGAGGGGGAAAACCGCGTTTATTTTAGGGATTTTCCCTGCTAGTACTCCATATAAATACCCGATTATACCGAAAAGTTCTCTCAAAATTTTAATTAATTTTCCACCTCCCTTTCGACTCTTTTCAGGTGAGTGCCATGGAGTCTATTAGCCCTGCAACTGCTGCCAGAGCTGTGAGTTAACTTTTCAGCCGCTTAAATGCCCCGAGCAACAATAACAGAAACAAAAAACGAGAAGCACTTTGCAGTCAAAAGGGAAAACAAGAAAAAACCAAATATATCGAGTGGGGCTTACAAAGTTTGCCGTAAAAAAAACCATTGAACGGTTAACGAACGAAAATCGACCCATTGAGCGAAGTCAGAAAGGCAATTTAAGCGCCTTTTGTGCACATCGCGCATACGCCGCATACGCCGGCTCTGTGGGTCCAGTCCCTCCTCCTGGAGCCGGACCTGAACCTGGACCCGGGTCTGGAATGAACACTGGCTGCTACCAACCAACCAACTCGGCCTGTCCCCGGTCATTACGAAAGTTATTCATGCGAACTGTTTGCCCCGGCCATTACATCAGCCGGAGAGTGTCTGGGAAAATGCGGAAATTTCGGCGCTGCCAGGAAAATTTATGAAAATTGCCATGTGCCAGACCGCCCCGACTAGATCGCCGCCACTCCTCGTCCGATTCCTTTTTCATTCACTTTCCCTGCCAATTGTTTCGGGCGGGTCGAGCGGGTGGCAGCTGCTGCCGGCCAATTGCCGGCCTTTATTTGGCCCGGCCATTTGCATTCCGAGTGCCGCCACGTCCCCATGTCCAGCAGTTGTCAAATTGTCAATGCAAATGCCTCGCCATGTCCACTGGACGGATATTCTTTCTATCGGCGTTGAATTTCAATTAAGTTTCGCTCGCGAGCTGCGAGCTCTATAAATTGCATTTGACCGATATCGGATCGAATCGGGGTCGCTCTGGGGCTTTACTGTGTGCCGTTTTCCTGGGGCTTTCCAACCCCTGTGCGAGTGGCGAACCTGATTCCCCGAATCGCATTTAGCAACCACCACTGCCCAAATTATGAGGACTCCTCCGCGCTGACTCCGCCGAGTCACGAACTCCTCGTCCGCATATCAAGTAACAATTGCTCAACAGTCGAGTGGAGCTGGGAGGTAAACAGAGACCGACCGACCGCAAGCAAATTGAATTAATTAAGAAACGTGTATTATATTACCGAAGGCAGAGGGGGGTGGGAAGGAGGCTCTTATGATAAAGCAAAATTAATATAGCCAACAGGAGAGGGAAGGCCTAAAGCCCCGCTAAGCTATGCTGAATTATTAAAATGATTTAAGCTGCCAAATTGCTTAAGCAATATTTTCCCTTTTTCTTATTCCTCCTTCGACTCTTCGGTTCGAGGATTTCCCCCAGGCTCGCCCACGCTGCGGGCCCTTAGTTTCGGGGTTATTGTTCGAGTCAATACCGAGTCGAGAGAGAGAGGTAAAAGAAAGCAAAATTCTAATTAAAAATCTTCCGGCATTTCGGCGTTTTATCTAAACAGGAAGAGCCTGCCGCAGACGGAGCACAACAAAGTCTCCGAGAGACAGAGAGAGTGATAAAGGCGACACTTTCGCCAGAGTCCTTGCCGCACAATGAAAAGTCTTCCGAATTGGGTCAGGCAAGAAATTAAAAAGCTCCCCTTGCCGGTTTCTCTGGGGCGAGAACAAAGGGAAAGTTAAGTTGGCAACTTCAACTTAAAGCTGCTGCTGCCGTTATCATTCGCAATTAGACGCGTTGACACTTGGCCCCCGGTACCCGGTACCCGACTTGGCCAACTTTTCCGACTTCCCAGGGAGTGAAAAGTGGCAAGTAAAGAGCGAAAAGTTCAGTCGGCCATCCGGCTTACAGATTCCGGAGTTGCCCTGCAAATTGGACGGTTAAGTGGGAGCATCTGCCGGGGAGGAGTGCCAGAGTGTGTGCAGCAAATTGAATATTTAAATCCTCAACTGAGATCCTTGCATGCGTCAAATTGAAAAGGGTTTGTCCCGGGCCTGCCTCCTCCGGCAGCATAAAATATGCAAAGAAAACGGAATGGAAAGGAAACAAAATTATGTTTAATGCAGCGTTTTTCCCAGCTATTTGCCCCCCTGTTTCCCCATTTTTTTCGCTTTGTTTCCTCTCGTGTTTTGTTGTTTTGGAAATAGAAATTGCTTTCAAATTTGCTTACATTTTTTATTTCTCCAACTCCCAAGTCCGACTCGTTGTTTTCCTCGTTTATTTCTTGGCTGCGTGCGTGTTCAATTTGCAAGTGCAATGGAAGTGAAATTGAAATTGAAATTCACCCCGCCTGCGGCTGTCTCTATGTCAGGCTGAGTCCCAGTCTCTGCCTCTGTCTATGACTCTGTCTCTGTCTCTGTCTCGCTCAGTTTATCTCTCTCTTTCTGGTTACTTGAGTCTGAAGTTTGGGTTTTGGTTTCCACTTTGTTGCGGCTGTTGTCGCTGTTTATGCAACCTGCCGCTGCCACTGCAATTGGCAATTGGATTTCCTACTTGCACTCGAAATCAAAACTTTGTTTTCTAGATACACATTTATATAGAGGCACGTAATCATCCGAGTCCAAAGTTGATCCTTAGGACTCTTCTAGGTTAGCTAAACATCTGGTTCCGGGGCAAAAGTGTGCCAAGTCTGCAATTCAATTCGCAGGACTTTGTTAAAAACTTTCCCAGCATTTGCCTAAGTCCGTATTAACCCATTTTTGGGCCAAAATGCAGAACGTGGCCGCTGCCTTACCTCGGCGAGGATTACGCCCTGGCACTCTCCAACATGTTGCACACGGCGTATACTCGATATGAATCGGCCGCCGAAAGCCGATTGCCGCCATGTCTAATTTGCTGGCCATAAGCAGCTTACCAACTTTCGCCGCCCCCTCGCTCCGTTCCGCCCATATTAAAAAAGCATTTTAAACACACACACTGGGCCTTCTCCCTCCTTCTGCCTTTTTTATTTCTGGCTAAACGACAACGACAACTTTTGAGTGGCGCATAATACCTGAAAAGTAATGTGAGCGACCCCCCCAGCCGATATCGGCTGTCCTTGGGGAAATGATAGACTCAAACTCGAGCTGGCAAGCCCCGAAAAAAGCCTGGGAGAAACTCAGGCTCAGGCAAGTTGATTATATTTCGTATTTCGCTTTTTTCCCTTGGTCATTTCAAGTGTTCTTCTGCCGTTTTGCGCAGTTTTTCCGTCAGTTTCCTCCTTTCTGCTGGAAAATTATTAGATGGCCATTTTTCCGGCACGTGCTTGGCACACCCCCAGCCCCGTCGCGACGTCGAAAAAGGCATCAAGTTTTTGTCAGGGCCAGTTTACGAGGCGATTGCCTTCGGGGGCCAAATTGAAATGTGCCTCGGGAGACCCAAATGGTCTTCAAATGGCCGAGGAGCCTGAAATATGATAGGAAACGGGTCGAGGCGGGCGTCGCTCTCCCCCCGAATTGAGATATTTTCCAATTTACATCTCCGGCGGAGCCATCGAAGCAGTGCAACATAAATTCCCAGATACAATGTGACATCGCCGGAGCCCTATATATACGCTTATATAGTATATGATGCATCTCGAGTGGCGTTCGTACACAAAGCGGAATACGCTTGACCTGGTTTAGTTCTGCGTCCCCCGGCTCGGGTGGCAGGGACACTCTCCTTCTTCCCCTAGATCCCTCCCCTGCAGCATACATAAATTTGGCCAAGTACAGTTACTGCCATGTCTGTATGCTCGCTCGCTGGCAGGCCTTGATGCTGCCCCATTGTTGTTGGCCATGTTTTTGTTTCGGCAGCCTCCGCTCGCTTGGCAATTGCAATTTCGCAAGGTCACCCAGGCGCAAAGTGAATTCGCTCCCTCTCTCTCCCGCTGTCTCTATGTGTACACTCAGATATATAAATATATATATCTGATGACCCAGTTACTGGGACCCCTGGCTTAACTGGGCCTGCATTCTGGCCAAGGGTTTCTGGGTCACAGTACAGTTTAAGCCGGAGACAAGCGCAGCTTCCACTCGGCAAGCCGAAGGGCAGCCAGTCAGGCTCAAATGAAAATAGATGAGGCCCAGGGCTCACCCCATAAATATGGCTTGTACGGACAGAGAGAGAAAAGGGGGTTTCCTTCGCTAATTAATCGTGGGAGAAATGTGAGCTAAAAAGTAGTACATTCTTTTGGTGCGATTTTCCAGGACTAAACACATTTTATAGACTATTTCTGGGCACCAAGAATATATTTACAAAATTCCTATGCATGCCCTTAAATGCTTTCTTTGGAGTGCTTCAGAAAACTCCCTACAAGGTGTCCAAAATTAGGATAAACAGAAATGTGTCCATCGAATTTGGTACCTCAAAAATTGCATTGCATATTCTTAGAATGCTTTTTAAGGTTTTTAAACCCTCTAGTGACCATAAAATATGAAACCTTACCTATTTATGATTGAATATGGATCTTTTTCCCTCTGCTTGGTTATAACACGTTTTAGTGTGTGTTCACTTGATGAAGGTACAGTCGAAGTGTGTTTTTGTGTGTGTTGAATGTCCTGGCTGCCTGTCACAAAGTTTGACATTCCATTCGCCCCGTAAGCCAATTACTTTTTAGGTCCAACCGTCCAGCCGAGTCCTTTGCCACTATCCATCCGCCTGGCGACCAACCACACATCTTGTTAAGGTCCGTGTTGATTAGGACCGTTCCCGGGCAAGAGGCGTAGCTGGGATGGGGAACAGCAACCCATTCAAGCTCCATTTGGCAATTACCGCAGCAATAAAAGTCAACGGCAAGTGCAGCCAGCCACACATTTTATTAGCAGCAGCAGAGGCGGCGGCAGCCCCTGGTACAATTTACGTGTGTCAAATAATAATTTCGTTGTCCCGGCCGCTTATCTCCGGGACAAGTGAAAATCCCCTTTTTCCAGGGGCCAGAAATTTACATTTCACAATTTACGAAAATTTTTATGTCATAATTGGATTCTGTGTGGGCTTTGTGCTGTGCTGCTCCTCCCGCACCAACCCCCAGAGATGTGACAATGAACAGCGATAACGGGTGGCGACAGAGCCGGATGGCTGGCGATGGGCGATGCGGCTTTAAGTTAGGGTTGCGGTGGCCATTAAGACCTGGCCCAAGTATGCCGGCCGATAAGGAATTTAATGCCCGAAGGAGGGGGAGGAGGAGTAAATTGAGCGTGGTCGGATATTGTCGTCGCTGGCAGACATGTTTAGTGAAGCACAGAACTAGTCGGGACGATGTGCATTTGTTTTTGACAGCGGCAAGCGGCACTCGTTGCCACTTCCTGGCTGTTGCATACCCTCGGGCTGACCTGGAAATTGTTCCCAACATCATCTTTCGAAGCGTTGCAATGGCATTCCATTTGATCTAATTTGTGGAGCATAAAAATTGAGGCAAGCACATGAGTTACACATTCGAGTTGTGTCGAGTTTTTCGGCAGCATGTTTCCCCTCAAGTGAACACAAAGTCGCTGTTCCACGAACTTTTCGCATAAATTTTATATACGAAACGTGTTGGCATGTGTCTCTGTGTAAATGCACAGCAAGAAATGCAGGGTCCTGGGGATCAGGCGTAAATTTTTGAACTAATGAAAAGGATACCGGCAAGTTGAAAGGTTGCAAGCTCATAAATTCTACGAAGCTCTCGATTTTTAGTTCTAGGCTCTCCTTAAGCTGCAATTTTTTCTGCGAGTGGGGCCAGGCTCAACCCTTGAGCCGCGACATCTAGCCAGTTTTTTGGCCATGTCGCTGGGCTATTGTAATGCTGTCTGCCTGCCCGCCGCGCTGAAAATATCAAAATCAACGCCATTGTCATATTTGTTGAATGAATGAACACTCAACCTCAATTTCAGCTTCCATCGGTGCCGCTGTCAGCCTTTTTTCCGAGCTTTTCCCCAGCGGCAATGACAGTTTCGCGTGTGTTTGTCACATCAGTTATGCATGTGTGTTCCGAGCTCCTCATATATTTATGACACTCCACTCTGTCACTGTCTGCGGCGGATTCGAATGCGAATGCGAGTGCGTGTTTTTATTTAAACGCAATCAAATTAAGCGCCCAGCAAATTGGCAAGGCCATCAGCATTGTGTAATCAAGTTTACAAATTTCCACCGCCCCCTCCGAAAAGGTGGAAATCAAAATACAAAACATACACAGCATGGAAAACCTACAGAGCGACATCAAACTACTCATTCAACCCCCTGAAAAGACCCAATTTGCTCGGCGGCAACTCGTTACTAAAATAGCGTTTCCCGGGCCGGGCCGGGGCCGGGGCTGATGATGAGGTTGATAAAGTCACCGAAAAAGTTTGTTGAAAGCCTCAGCGAACACCCTTATCCGATGTGACCCAATTCTGCCCGCTGCCTGTAAACACAGCGATAAGACTTTAAAATCAACAGCCCACATGCAAAGCGCTGCGAATTCGATTTGCGACTCAGGCAGCGGCAGTGGCAGGGCCATTGCAATACCTACGAAACACATATAGGATATGGCCATATATAGCCTCCCCTGGCAATGCAAATTACAAAAATTGCCATGACGAACTTAGGCCGCTTTAATGGGGCGCGCAAAGGGAGAAGGAGAGAAGGGAGAAAAATAAATAAAAAGGAAGCTCTTCCTGTTCCTCCCGGGGGCGCAAACATAATTTGCGTTGCCTACTTTTGTGCGCGGGGCTCAGAGGCAAGCTGACAGCCAGGCGTTGAGGTATAAACGGCGCCGCGAGTGCAATTCGCGTTTGCCGGGCATTAGGCCCTATTAGGAGCAGGGTGTAAACCTTTCAAGTCGCTTATAAGCCATCTGGCACACTTTGCTTTGGGGCAGGCAGGCACTCGGCTCGCTGTCTCTGCTATTTTCGGAGTCAATAATTTATGCTTCCGCTCCATTTTCCCCCATTGACGGCGCTATGTTGGCCTTCCAGTGACCCAATTCCGTTAACAGAGCAGCCCGCTCGCTCTTCGACTCACGGCAACTCTCTTTCTCCTCCTGGTCCCATGCTCTTTGGCTGTTAGGCTGGCCTAGTTTTGGCCACAGTTAACAGCGCAGGCAAGTGTTGGCTCTCAGCGAGTGACGTTTCATGTGGCACGGACAGGGACACACTCCCAGAGAGAGAGAGAGAAAGAGAGAACAGCAGAGAGAGAGAGGCAGGACCACCCCTCCCTCGGGGGGTGTTGTGTGTATACACCCCTCTATATACTGTTGACCCAATTCCGCGGCTGTCCTTCCACAGCTGTTCTGATTTCGGTTTCGATTTCGGTTCGCATTTCCGCTTTTGTGTATTTTCGGCCCCGACTCGACGTCTCTCTGGGGTTTGGGGTTGTTTATGCTGGCTTGGGAACTGCGGACTGGGAAATGGGAAAGCGCCAAGATGAACAGAGAGCGCACGAAAACAGGAAAACTTTTATTTACCCCACGCACGTACATGCCGGGCTCGCTGTGCGTGTGAGTGAGTTTTCCCAAAGATGTGTGTGCTGTCAAGTAAATTTTCATTGAATGCGACGCAACGGGGTGGGGGAAGGGAAATTGCATGGCAACGCAGGACTGCCTGGGCTGATAACGTCAAATAAATCGATGGAGAATTATTAAGTCCTCAAATTAATAAGGAAGGATGTGCTGCCTGCCGGCTGATCATCAGTTGTTTGGGAATCGGGAAACGACTGAGCCACTCGCAGGGATTAGCCTCAAGTACGCCCCCGAGTAAATACAAAAATATACGTACTTATATTGGGAGTATGCTATGTACACAATGATAACCGGGAGGAGGGCCTGGAACTGGCGCCAGTCGGCCAAACTGCCCCACTTTCCAAGTCGCTGCCGCCGCTGCCCCTGCAAAACGACCTTAAAGAAGATTCATGTTATGCCGCCCACTCACGTTGCCTATTTATGTTTGCCCGGACCCGGACCCGGACCCAGACCCGTGGCCGTACCCGGAGCCGGCTTCCTTCCCGCTGTTTTTCCTGCCAAATCAGGACATAGTGCGGTAGTCATTGCCGCCGTAATGCGCACACTTCTCAAACGGGGGTGGAATTTTATTTCCTGCTCCAGCAGCGAGCAGGAGCCCGAGCCGAAAGTTTGCCAGCTGGAGTTCTCCGCCGGCGAATGGTTTTCTTTCATTAGCAAACAGGGGTCCCGTCCCTCATTAGAGCCGAGCCGGATAATTAACACGCACCAATACACGGGGAACGTAGAGCGTTCAGAGACATAATTCAAGCTGCTTTAATTTACTTTCGCATTCGACTCACTTGGCAGGTGGCAAAGGCAGGAGTACTGGAGGATGGGGCGGATTGATAGACCGAAAGATTCCAAACTCGTTTCCGCATTAATTGAATATAATTGAGGCGCTGCGTCAGCTGGGAATTGAAAATTACGCATACGCAGCGTTTGACAAACGAGTGATATTAGGGGGCCGTGCTTATCGGCCGGCGAAAACAAAACGGCGGCATTAATATAAACCCCTTTTCCAGGCATTCCTTGCCTTCCTCGCCGCCTTAAGATGCCAGTCACGCAGGCGAGCAACTCCGGAAAACTGCAAACGGCAATGGCAATGGCAGGAAAACACTTCCCAAGTAGGCACACACACACACACTCGCATCTGGCAACAATTGCCTAGTGTGACCGAGTGTGCGTGTGTGGCAGTCGCAGGCCCTTATTTATGTGCCAGGATATGCGTTGTATCCTGGCCCCAGAAGTCTGGCCGCAAACGAATTACGGCCTCCCACTAATTGCACCAAGTTAAAACGAAAATGGTGTAGAACTTTCCGCTTTTCGCTCACTTTGGTTGCCTTTGGCAGTTCATGTTACACCGAAAAAAGGCAAAGGCTAAAGATTTATAAGGAAAAAAGAACGACATACAAGTATGAACAGCTTGGAGTTAACAAAGGTTAGACTTTCAGTAATCTTTCATCATTGGAAACCAAAAAAGTGTATCTCTTAATTTGTTCTCACTTCCCAGTTAGGCATACTGTCTTTAGTAGCTTATTTTTTCTCCGTGTACACACTCCTGCAGATGAGTGCCAACCACGTGCGTCAACAATTTACGCCGCTTAAGTAGCGCTGGATATTTATGTTTATGATTACGTTGCGGTTCGCAGCCTCCCCGAATAGCAGCCCCTCCTAAATGGCGCTCAGGCGATTCCCTGCCTGCCTCGCGCATTACGCATACGCCGCATGTGCCCTGTGCGAATAGAGCTGCGGCTTAAGTGCGACCAACAAAAGGGGGGCGATGTGAAAGCCAGCGAACAAAGCTCACTCCCCCTCTGCGGGAAAATCTCAAACCAAAAAGTTGTAAACAAATCGTTAATCACTCCTGCGCCCGCCGAAGGCCAGAACCGAAAAGTGAAAAGCGAAAACTCAATTTTCAATTTGGCCCAGTGCTGTGGCACAAGGACAACAATTGCCAAAGCAAGGACGCAATCAGGGGCTGCCAGTGCCCGCAAAACTGTATGTAAGCCAGAGCCGAGTACTTTAACTGGGTCAACTGCCGGCGTCTCTGCCGGCGCAGCAGCTGCAGCGCTGCCCTAACCTTCAGCATAAAGCGCAGCATAAATGCAGGCGCATAAAAAGCGACAAGCGACAAGCGACGGCGACGAGCAAAAAGCTGAGCGCGAAAAGCGTGTCAAGGCGAGCGGCAAACGGAGCAAAGCGACCGCAAGGTGACCCAGTAAATAGGCGGGTGGTTGGATGGTCTATGTACTGGATGGGGCTGGCCTCGGGGGCGGATACTCGGCAAGGACGCGAAGGCGAAAGCGTACCGGACCCGGGCCCGTTATCAGTGCAGTGCAGTGGCTGGCGATGCCGCCTGCCGTTCGTGCGGCATCGTTTGCCGCTCGGGCGAGTGTCCAAGGATTCAGGCAGCCTGCCAGCCAGTTGCATTGTCCGCACCAACACAGTCGCACTTGGCACCGGGCCGGCACCGGTTCGAATCGCTCCAGCTCCTGTTTTTTCGTGCTCGCGCGTTGTTCCGTCGCGGTTTCCCTTCGCCAAGTATGAATGCCATGGCACTCAACTACTACGTGGAGCGCAGCGACTACGAGAGCTATGGCAGCGACAGTCCCATTGTGGATTGCTCCTCGCGCTCCTCGTCGGCATCCTCAGAGGATTCCCTGCTGCAGCCCTGTTCCCGCCAAGTACGATAAGGTTTCGCGTAACTTTCACTTTAACAACTATGTGTAGACACAAATTATACCCAAAAAAAATATTAAATCCTCTAATTGCTGGTTTCCCTCTCTTTGCAGTCCAAAAAGTTCCGATGCGTTTTTCCAGGATGTCACAAGGTGGAGCCCGATCAGAAGAAAATCGAGCGTCACATTAGGAAAGTGCATTTGCGGTAAGTTGCCATCCTCTTCCTCCTCCTCCTCCTGCTGGGAATCAAGTGGTTAGGAAGGCGTTGAATACGCGAGCAAGTGGGGGCGGGCCTTGACTTAGCCAGTGCATCGTCGTGGGGCTGGTTGCCGCGACCTTCTCCGCAAGTGGTTCCACGGGAAGCTCGAAAGTGGAGCACTCGAGTGCAGTAAGCAGGTCACACGACGAGTGCTCTGCTCCTCGCCTCGCCAGCACGCAGATTACTCTGCGCACACACCACCTGCAGGCCGAGGGGTGAAGTGCAGCGCTTTTGAGGCCAAGGTCCGGTCTCCAATCGCCCACACACGATCCGCGCTGAGCTTTGACACCTGGCAATCTCGTTTCCTATGTAAATCACAGGGGGCTGGGGTTCAGTTAATTCCACACAAGTAAAAGACGCTTCGGGGTTTCGTTTTTTGTTGCTTTTGCTTTGACATTTTGTTGTTTCTCTCTCGCGGTATTCGTATCTATATGTATATAATAAGTTTATAGTTATGCAGTGTGTGTGTTGGTGGAGTGGTTGTTATTGTTTCTTTGTTGGCAAACGAACAGCTCTATAAAGTACAGTACGCATATAGGATGCACAGAATGTGTTGTGTGTGTGTATATCTAGGTATATATTCTTATATAGTGCTTGGCAGGCTGGCAGCGATCTACGTCGGGATCCGGGCAGGGTGGCGGAAGTTGGGCCAAAAGAAAGCCAGCTTCGTAATCGTTATCGGGCAATATTTGTATAATCTCTCGTAACTTAGCACTAAATCCTATGAGCAATTTCTTACAATTTGAATCGAACTAAGGGTAAACACAAAAACACGGCCGACAAGTACAAGGACGAATACAAAAAAATTGAAACTAGCTGGAGAGAGGTATACACAATATAATATATAATAACACACGTAATATAGATACAATCTGAATATGTTGGTTTGTTCAAAGCTTTGCAATTGGCATATTAACTAAGAAACTTCCTGAAGCGCAGAGTCCCTTGTGGGCTATATGTCGCGATTACATTTTCGCATTACGGTTTAAAAACACTAATTACTATCGGCTAAAATTAGCTTAGGCTTATTAATATGCTGCGTGTTCTAAACAACTACATTAGTCTGCCTTGATTTGTTGATTGTTTTGTTGGTGGCTGGTCTCCTCCGATAAATTAAAAGAGCTTCAAGTTAAATAGAGGGGAGAGAGTGGTAGGGGTAGAAGGGGGAGCGGATGAGGGGAAAGGTGAGCGGAAAGTAATTTACACTGTTTAATAAATAACCTAAGCATAAAATAAGCATAAAAGGGTAACAAACAATAAAGGCTGACAAAAAATAGAACCAATCATAAGAGTTGAGTTGAATAGCATAGAGAATTCCCAGAAAAAAGTTTTATTATTCGATCCGCCGCCGACGCCTCCTTAGTGCGGATGCATAAGTCCGTGGGTGATGTCCATGCTGCCATCCCCGATTCCATTGACGCTGAGGCCGCCGTTTAGCATGCTAGAAGCTGGGTGGAAAACACACACACAATTAGTTTAGATCTCCCTTGGGGAATGGCCTTGAAGAGCTCTCACAGTTGCGCGATCCCTGCGTGTCCATCTGCGTCCAATACTGCTCCGACGGACTCTGCGTACTAGTCCCCGGCGGCGCCTGCACCGGCGCCCCCGTGTACCGAAAATACGGGTTCTTCAGGTCCAGGGTGTTGCTCGACGAGATCAACGTGCCCTCGATATGCAAGTCGATGGTGACATCGTACGACTGCCGCCTGTTTGCCTCCAGCAGGACGCGGCCCGTCAGCGTCTGTCCTTGCTTAATAAAGATGGGCATGGGCAGCAGGCAGCGCACCTGGTACCAGTGCGTCAACGGTGCCGTGGGCGACGTCGAGAGCCATACGTTCTGACTGCTGCCGCTAAACTCAACGTCGAACCAGAAAGCCAGTCCGTGGCAGATGCCCGTCTGCAGGATGTGGAACTCGAGGGGGATATCTGTGGGCGAGCGAACAGCATGTTACAGAGAGATCTCCTTAAGCCATGTGGAAGCACTTACCTATCAAGTGCAGGTCGTCCTCCTTGTCGTTGAGGAAGTCGCACACGTGCCGCACCGATTTGGCCATGCAAATGCGTATGTCGAAGGTGTCCACGATGGGCTGGCGGAAGTACTCCTTCATGCCCTCCTTGTGCAGCGTGGTCAGGTCGACGCCGTGGAAGGCCGACTGGTACCAGAAGTTTGCCTTGTTGTACTGTTCCGAGTAGAGCGACTCGTCCGAAAAGGGTGCGATGTGCAGGTCCCCGTGCGTGGGGTACATCTTGCCGTGCGGCTTCAGCCACTTGCGGGCGTGCAGATAGGTCTCCAGCATGCGCTCGTTGTAGAGCATATAGCCCATGGGCTCCGACACGATCACGTCCACCTTCTCGGGCAGCTCGATCTCCTCGATCTTGCCCGGTATCACAGAGATCTTGTGCTGCACGTTGTTCGACTCGACCAGCTGCTGGGCGTACTGGGCCATGTTCGAAGCCTCGATGGCGTACACTTTGGCGGCGCCAGCCTGCACGGCGAAGAAGGATAGAATTCCAGACCCGGCACCCACGTCCAAGACGACCTTATCCTGGAAACGAAGGGCTTTGTAAGTAGGAAATTTTTTCAAGAGGCTTCAGCTAAATCATACTTGAAAGTCCACCGCATTGCCCAGTATGGCCCGCTGGTAGGTGCTCGTCCTCACATAGTCCTGCATCATGTTCTGCTGCTGGCTGAGGTAGCCGTAGAACTGGAAGTACTGCGAGGCGGATGACTCCTCGGTGCGTTGCGAAAACACGGACTTGGGCCGCAAATGCTTAACGTTCTCCACCACCTTGCGGAAGAGCTGCTGGTCCTGGTCGCTAGCAAAGCGGAGCACCAGATTGTCGGCGTCCAGGGAGACGGCGTAGCTCCGTCGTCCCATCTGGGCGGCGTCCGTGTCGGCTGCTATCATGTACTCCTTGAGCACGTGGCTGCGGTCATCATCTAGGGGATTCAAAGGGTTAATGGGGCCTCGAAATGGGACTTCGCTGGGAACACTCACCCGGCACGATGCGCAGCACCACTCCCTGGGAATCGTAGCTGCACAGCAGCGTGCAGCTGCCCTTGTATTTGTTGGTGAACTCCAGCTTCTGCTCGTCGGCGATAGCGCTGACCACCACGCCGCTGAACTGGCAGTTGCTGAGCGGGCAGACGACGGCGGCGGCGGACAGTTTGCGGGGCTGCGGCTCCTCGGGTCGCAGGCTGGACATCTTGGCTGGTGCTGTGGCTATCTCTGCGATTTTCGCAACTTTATCTGGGGATCACAGCGCTCGCTTTTTCTCCTTTTCTTAATTGACAATGTAGGCCGTGCAATACACACACGCGCGCACGCTCGCCCTCACACACACAACACACAAACACAAAGGCAGACAGACAGACGCGCAATTTTTTTTCTCTTACTATCAGCGAACTTTTGCACAACAATACAGCGGCAGACAGACAGACGCGCGAATATATATTTTTCTCCTCTATCTGCGATCTTTTTGCACAACAATGGCAATTGGCGCGCTGCTCTGGCTTGGATTGTTGATTTCGTATTGATTTCACACGAACGTGCGTGTTTTTTTTGCAAAAAGTGTCGCTTCAACCAGCGTGACCGTAGCGCATTTGTCCAAGAACATCGATGCTACTATCGATATATCGATATTGGTTGCCAACAAAAAGTAATTTAATTTGAATAAATAATATTAATTTAACATAACTTATTTGTTATTAAACTATTGTAAATGTTAATTGGCTTTAAATGATATATGTATCTATGAGACAAGCTTATATAAAAGTATCCACAATTAATACTGATATGACGTAATGCTTGGTCACACATCGGAAAATATACCAGTTTTAGTACCATTGCTGCGCCCGCGGTGAATGGCATTGCGGGATGGTTGGCAACGCGAATCCGCCAATAGAAAAAGCGAGCAACAAAAATAACGGTCTTTTGAAAGGGATGATAGGACCCGAAAATGGTTGCTGTACCTAAGAATAGGATTTATACACTAATTAGGTTAGGTACAAGTTAGGTACAGTACCTTACGCAACACTGCCTCCATGAGATGATTTTATTCAATTTCATCTACTTTGCAGGAACAATGACGAGGAGGAGTTCTACTACACGGAAGACGACGACGACGACGAGGTAAAGGCGCCCAGCCTGGCCTCCGAGCCGACGCTCAGCCACCGGGACATGGCGCGTCCGCCGCACGAGGATCCGGAGTACCAGAAGCAGATCGTTGGCAATTTCAAGTGGGTTTCCCCTTTGCCAAAGCCGGAGCAGCACCACTGACCAAGGACCTTTTCTCTTTCCAGGCAAGGACGCGCCGGGAGCCACAACAACCACCTAAGGCAGCCGCACGGCCGCACCATCAGCGGCAGCAGCAGCATCCCGAGCACCCACCAGCAGCAGCTGCAGAATAACAACACCAGCTGCATACCCACTTCGCACCTGGCCCACCACAACTACACATGGCCAGCGGCGGCGGCGGGCGGTGGAACAGGCACGGTCGCCGGGGCCGGAATTGCAGCGGGGCTGGGTACGCCCACTGCAGCCGCCTCCTCGCCGCTCAGCAAGCACCCTCGCTCGTCGTCCAACCGTCTGACCCACTCGGTAGCGCCATATCCATCGCCGACGAACGTCCAGCAGCAGCACCACAGCAGCCACCACACGCACCACCACAATTATGCCGGCAGCAGTGGCAGCAGCACTGCCACCAGCAGCAGCAGCAACAGCAGCGGCAGCGGCAGCCCGGTGATCCACAGCAACAGCAGTGCCAACAACATGCTGCAGCAGCTGTCGCAGCAGAATGTCACGGTCACGGCGCACCACAGCCAGCAGCAGCCACATGCGCAGCAGCACCACCAACAGCAGCACCACAGCCAGCAGCAGCATCAGCAGCATCTCCTGTCCAGTGTGACGATCACGCCCAACTACCATCCGACGCAGCAGCATCCGCACCAGCAGCTGCACCACCAGCAGCAGCATATGCGGCCGCATCAGCATCCACAGACAACTGCCGGCAACCTGGTTGCCCACAACAACAGCCACAGCAACAGCAACGGCAGCAATCCCCTGCAGCACCTGGCGGGGCAGCAGGCGGCGGCCAAGCACACGCCCCACTCACCCGGCAAGAGGACGCGCGGCGAGAACAAGAAGTGCCGCAAGGTGTACGGCATGGAGAAGCGCGACCAGTGGTGCACTCAGTGCAGGTGGAAGAAGGCTTGCAGTCGCTTCGGCGACTGAAAGCGGCAGAAGTCGTCGACGGAGGCGGCAAACCAGGCGTCGGCGCACATCTCCAAGGCAGCAGCAGCAGCAGCATCAACTCCCCATCCAGCAACAGCAACAGCAACTCCGAATCCGAACCCAAGTCCCACACAGAATCCAAGTCCAAGTCCCGCGGCCAGCAAGATGACCACCACGGTGGTGCGGCTAGCGGCGGAGGTGGCTGCGGGCAAGCAGCTGCCCGCCTCGTTGACCATCAAGACGAACAGGCGGTATGGCGGCGGACAGGTGCATCCGTATGCGGTGACCGCCAACAGCAACACGATCAGTAATCGGCCGGTGCGCATACGCAGTGTGGCCACCTCGGTGATCGTGGCGCCCATGTCGTCGATGAGCCAAGCGGAACCGGAGGAGGATGAGGACGAGGAGGAGGAGGATCAGGATCAGGCAGAGGATGAGGAGGAACAGCTGGCGGAGGCGACGGATCAGGAGGAGGAGCAGGTGGCTGCGGCCAATGGCCTGCTGGCCTGGAGCCGAGCAGCCGCCAGCCAGCAACAGCAACAGCAGCAGGCGCAGGCCGTGCTGATGCAGGGCTAGGCCAGCCTCCCGCCGACCGTCGACCGTCGACCGTCTCCCGCCGAGCTCTGGAGGATGGGGCTGCTGCCCCCGGAGGAGAAAGCCCGACAAATGCGAAATGCAAACGAAAAATGGTCTCTTCTTATTTACTCTGCATTGAATTGTGCACCTTAAACACGTAACGGTATCTCTTTTGTTGTTGTGCAGGTGTTCGCCAACTGCCGTGCAAATGTTGCTGACAGCATTTGCGCCCGGGCAACATTTGCAATCTACAATAATCTAATTATTATTATTATTACTATCATTATGACTATTATTACAGTGCGTAAATATACATATAAACCTATACAATATTTATTTATAAAATGACTTTGTTAATTCTTATGTTAAAAACAACAAAACGAAAGTAAAACAAAACAAAACAAGGCAAATAAGCAACAGCAAACCAGCAGCAGTTGGCAGATTTTTATATACAACAGATGAAATACGTATATGCCGGCTGTTTTACATAAAACAAACACATAAAAAAAGCAAAAGAAAAAACAGCAAAAAAAGAAAGCGAAAGAAAATGAATGGAAGAAGAATTCAAACGTAAACAACAAACAAACAAAACAAAACAAAAGAAACAATATTTAAAGCAAATATACATTTGATTTTTTTTAGTTTGTAAGAACTCTAGTAAATTTTTTTCTAGTATTAAGTGCAATTTCTGTTCTACTTCTCGCTCTAAACAAAGAAAAAAGAAAGCATAAACAAAAGCTAAACAAACTCAAAACAAAACTAATCAAAATGGAAAACTATAAAGCAGAATATTCAAAACGAAACGAAAACCTAAAGATATGCAGATATTAAATATTCAAGGCGTTGCATCTACACATTATATAATAGGCATAAACGACAAACAAATAGTTAAATTACTTGCATAATCATTGTGTAATTCAAATCCAAAACAAAACAAAACAAACCCGTTTAAACAATTTGTATGTGTGTGTTAAAGCGCTAAGAGTTAAGTATTAATCGAACTTCATGCATACGAGGACGGCAATAGAGAAGGACACACAGCTAAATAATCTAGTTAATTAAGCACCCGCCAGAGCACTCCCGACACACACCACCACCCAAAGGTCCACAGACTGTCAAGCATCCATAGAACAATTACCCGAACCCAAACCCGAACTCCAGCCAGAACCCAAGACCCAAGTCCCCCAGTCCACGCTACTCTGTAACATATAGACATTACGAGCAACTTAAACTTAAATGTAGTGAATTTTAAACAAACCAAGCAAGCAAGCAAACAAACAAACAGACAGGCCGACGACAGACACACAGATAACAGATACAAGACAGCCGAAGGAAAGATCAGATCGAGGCAGATCCTTGAAAAACCTAATGAACAGGAACCGTCAAAATTTCTATATTGGAGCCAGAAGGAAAAACGTTTTTCAAACATGTTCAAATTTTTATTAATACGTTGTTAAGTTGATATTTTCTAAACAAAAACAAAACACAAACAAAAACGAAAAACGAGAGAAATTCGTCTATTGATTAATTTGTAACGAACTTATGACTAAAATCTAAGATTTAAAGGTTTAAACTTTAAACATTTAAAATTTAAAAACAAAAACTTTTTGCGTTGTGCAACTGTTGTGAATTGTTCAAATTACGGTATACACATACAATACAATGACGTCACAAAGAAAGACCCAGCGAGGTTTGCGAGGAATACATAAATATCTTATATAAGCGTATATAGCAGATATCGATACAAGTGAGATCGAGGAGGGAAGGCAACTTACGGACGGAGAAGGAAAGATAAAATACACAAGGAATTCTTAACCAAATTGGAAGTACAAACTAAAGTCTAGAATATGTAAATATAGAACCCCCATACTACACACACACACACGCGTGCGCACAGTGGAAAGCGAGGAAAATGAAAAGGAGGAAAGCAGTGCAACGGTATGGATGGAATGAAGCCGAACGAGGACTCGGGATTGGAAAAGCCGGGAGATTAGAAAAGAGAAGAAAAATAGAGGAAGGAAAATTTGAGCTTAAGAGCGGCAGCAGCTTTAAACAGTTTTTTTGGAAAAAGAAAAGTGGGAAAGAAAAAGCCAGAAGGGGGAAATCGAAGAAGGAAAGATAAAGAAGAATTGATAGAAAGAGGACGAGGAGCTTGAGCATAAAACCGTAAGGAGAAAACACGCAAGCGATAATTTCATTGAAATTGTTTGCCGTGATTTGAATGAAATTCATAATGGTGGCCATTTTTGTGTAATGCGAAAAAGTTTAACAACATTTTTTACACTTGTATTTCGTTTTTATTAATACTATAAGTTTAAACAAATCCACAACAACAACAAGTCGGAGGAGTAAAATGCAAACTGAGAGAACGGAGAAATTACAGAAAACATTTTACTTACTTTTTGTCTGTCGCCCACGCGTCGGGTCGGGCGTCTATTCTTTATTACGATTTATGATTACGAGTATGATTATTGTCATCATTATTATTGTTTTTCTTGCTAATTTTCGTGCACCCCACACACACCCTACACACACACCACACTGACACACACCCCAAACATTACGTAGCTAAGTACGTACACTCGATCTATTTCGTTGCGTTCTGGAAATTATTTAAACTTAAGTGATATTTTTAGAGAAACAATCAACCAAGAAAGCAAGCAAGAAAAGAAGTGAAGAGAAAACTATCCATTATGTATAATTATCGCTAATATTTCTTACGTGTACGATTACCATGATCACGAAAAGAGCAAGAAATCCCAGGCGGTCCTCGACCTGACCTGAACCAGCAACAACAACCATCGAAGAGGAGTGACATCAGAGGAGAAGAATCAGAATCAGAAGAATATATAGAGATCTGTCAGCTGTAATCCATCGAACGTGAATGCTACATAGATTCATTCAATAGCGAGAAATATAATGTTTCTTTTTAGTTCTTCTTTTTTCTTGAAAAGAAAGCAACACAACAACAACAAGAACACCCATTTTATTAAAAACAAACAAAACCAACAAAAATACAATTGTTATTTATAATTAAACAAAACAAAAACCAAAAGCCTTGTTTTCATTATGATTTTCTCCTTTCAGTTTTGCGTTTGGTTCAGTTTTTATCTTGTGTTTCGGATAGACCGTTACGATCCGCAACCCCGGACCACGACACCTGTTACCTGTTTCCCCTCCGGAAGAGGATTGAATGCATTTCTCGAACAGTCACGGTTTCTCCCAGGGTCTCAGACGTAGAACAGATCGCATGGCATAACTTTCGAATGCTTCAGATACATATATATAGTTCTTTCGTTGACGATCTACAGTTACGGATAGAGAGGTGCTTGCACAAGACAGACCGATGCGTTTATATCTATAAAACATAACTACAAATTAAAATATCGGGCATATTTGCCTCCCTGTACGTGAAAATTGTATGTGTAAGCAGATAATATGCATGTAGATGGAAACTTATGATATTTCTTCTTATTATCGTCGTTATTGATGTGTAAACATAACATTAACTTAAGCTAGGAAGCTAGGAAGCTAGGAGGGATTCGGCGAGGATTCAAGCTCGATTATAATTAGAAATCTCACGGCAGCTGGCGGCCGGGGGAACTACCCCCGGCGCAGCGAATGCTGGTTCAGCGCGGTATGTTGCATCCACTAAACGATATAACTAAGTAATGATACTTGATACATTATATACATATATACAGTACATTTAGGCGTGCAGCCACAGGGGCTTAGGGATATCTATATCCGTTCTGCGGCCTGGTCTTTGTCTTTGTGTGTGTGCTGGTGTTCACCTTTTTTGGATAATTGGATAATTGGAGGGCGAAATTAGTTATAAAACCAAAGCAAAAGCAAAAAAACAAAAAAACAAAATTGCATTCAATATAAGGCTGATTTATTTGACTCGTTCATTTTGATATTGAGACACCAAACACACTCGCACACACACAACACACCGCCCTCGCGCGCGCATATCAGCCAGGCAGCTCTAACGGTGCTAGACATTGAGAACTCCATTTAAGGTTAAGTGCATTAAATTAAATTAAAGCGGTTAGTTTAGTGAGTATCCAGCAAAAGACTTGCGCATCCTTGATTTAGCTGCGTTTTCACCGTCACAATCACAGACCTCTTCTACCCACTCGCACCCTCGCATTTAACCATTTTCACCAACGATGGCGATGATGATACGGATCGGAGCTGCTATCTAGGGATCGTACCATGAGATCCCTGAGGATAGAGCAGATAGAATGCCAGTATATGTAGTTGTTGGTTGGAACGAACGAACAAAGTGCTCTACACTGCCAGCAACGAAACATCATCCAAGTCCAAGAGCTGCGGAGGAATCGAGGTCATCGATGACTTTATACATCGATCTTGAGTCGACATTTCGCAGCTCTCACGCCCATCAGCTCGGTTCATCCAATCTGCCTAGAAAACTCACGAAACACTCAAAGAAAAATTTGATGAAAGCAATATGCTGTTTATACAATCAATATCCCCTCGTACCTTGGGGGATAGAGTCACCTCTCTCACGCAACGCGCTCATTCGACATTAGACATTCGCCATTCTTGTAAACTGACTGATACTTCAAACAAAAAACAAAAATATTTAAAAACTAACATACGAAGCGAGAATGATCACGAGAATCAGTAAAGTGAAGTCATCTTGCATAGGGCATCGTTTCAATAATAGGTTCTACATAAGTTTTTCTACCCGAGAGTTGTTGTAACTTTTTTACAATTTAAATTTATGATAATTGGCAAAGGACAATTGTTTTGATACTGCTGCGATGAGAACTTCGGCCGAAATTGTATTCAATTATTTTGCATTGATTGATTGATTGATTGGCTGGCTAACTGAAACCACTAGATGTCTTCAAAATTGGCTAAATGCAAGCAACCCTGATTTCGAAAACAAAGACTTTTTGTTCTGGGGCGACCGAGACCCAGGAATTTCGGTTAACAGAAATTTCGAGGAAATCCTAAAAATTAAAACGAAAAAAAAAAGAAAAACCTAACGTTTACCAATTAACAATTAACGATTAATGATTAACAATTAACAATTAATATGTAACATTAACAATAATCGGTTTAGTTGACAGCCGAGAGAACTTTATTAGGATCTAGGCGATATGAGAGAATACTTTGAATGATTGAATTGACTTGTGACTCGACTTGATTAAATTTAGACGCTCCCACTACCTACCCCGTTCCCACCACGTTTGTATTAGTATTTGTACTTGTATGTCTAGCATTAGGGGCCACCATCCCCCCCAGGCACACGCGCACTCTCATATTCATCTTCGTCCTTGAACCTTGAACTCTTCGTGTTTTTATGTGTAGTTCGTAAGCGATGAATAATACAGATAATATTGATAATTACTTGTTGTTGTGTCCACATCTATAGAGATATAACGTACCCTATCGGGCCGCGATTGAGATACAGATTGGGTTGAGTTGACGACACGCCCTCATCCTTGTTTTCGTTCACCCATTGTTAACTTGTTTGCTGTTAAGAAAAGATACAATATAAATACGTTTATCCCCACTGTGTACTTAAACTCGGTTCTGCTTGCAAAGTTAGGATAGAGCATACTTTAGAGGCAGCG
Organism: Drosophila jambulina; assembly: GCA_018152175.1. Classification (NCBI taxonomy): domain Eukaryota; kingdom Metazoa; phylum Arthropoda; class Insecta; order Diptera; family Drosophilidae; genus Drosophila; species Drosophila jambulina. The sequence goes on along the minus strand of JAECXH010000012.1, from coordinate 6,868,495 downwards.
GCAGCGGCGGCTCAGGTCCTTGGGCCGACGCGCCGCGGATGATCACCACAATGAAAAGGTACAAAGGCGGCTCAGGTGGCTGGCGGCGCCCCACTGCCGCCACGCCCACAGATGCCAGAGGCACAGGCCTGGAGCAGGTGAAAGTAAAGCAGAAACACACACAAGGCACACCACACACCACACCACACACCACACACAGACACACGGATAATATTACGATTACGAATACGATTACGAGCTAGCGTAACTGAGTTTTGCATTTCCAAACAAAAACAAAAATAAAAAGAAAACGAAAATCAATACGAATACGATTACGAAGAGAGCAAAGAACAGTGGAGAGGAGAGAAGAGAAGAAGAAAGAGCCAGGAGAAACCATATAAAACCAAATAAATAACCAGCAACTAAGTGTCGTGTATATTCCATGTTAAAAGCAGAAACAGCAGCAGCTCTATAAGCATATATTATACATGTATACAGTATATATTTAAATACCAGTACTTATATAACCATATGCATACATATATCTAACCGAATTACGAATAGCGAGCGGGGACGATCCACTCCCTTCTGACAATGGCAATGATTGTTCACAAGACCCCTGCAGACACATTACTCATACGCACTGTTGTGCTTGGTCCACGCCGAGACTTGCGTAAGATAGCAGCTAGGAAAACTCGAGGACCCAGAACCCAGAAACCCAACTCAATCACTAGTGACCCCTACTACTACTACTACTTAACTTAGCCCACTTGCACCCACATATACCTATATAGTGTCCGTCAGGCGGCGCAGCAGCAGAGATGTTTAACACTTCAATTGAACATTGGTGAGAATCGAGTACCTACGAAACTGAATGAGATACAGAGACAGAGAGAGAGAGCCCGCACAGGGACACAGCACATCCTGCGATGCCCTGTGTCCCTGGGCGGGCACAGTATATTTTTTGCAAAGCAAATTGTGCAGAAACTAACTGAGACGTTTTAAGCGCGAACATTTTTAGACAAACAAACAAACAGAAGAAATAGAGGAGCAAAGGGAAACAAACGGAACGAACACACTCACACACAAACTACAGATCACAAATATATATATTTTGCGTCTTTATATATACACTGGCAAACGGCATATTTGTATATTTACACCCGATGTACAGATCAGATCAGCAGCTACCAATTGCAGCAGATAGAGAGATAGAGAAACTTTAGTGCTCGGTTGCTTCGGTTGCTTCTTATGCTTCACGTCCACACCCCAGTCCCGCCATTGATTCCGTCTCCAGATCAATCATTACCCCGGTGCCCTCGTCCGCTGGTGAGTGCCCGTACCGCACCAGGCCTCCGGACGCGGATCACCCCTCCGCAAGTGTACGTAAACCTCACCCACTCAGCTCACCACCTCACCTCACACCGAAGCATCAATAACTCTAACAGCATTCTCGCTATAAGAACCCCACAAGGTAAATCATTTTCCAGACTATTTTAAGCGAATGAAAATATACAAGCAAAGCTCCATCAGATCATTTCAATGGACGTGTTTATGAGTGTTGATTTTAACAGTAACTAGAAATCAGAATGGAAAAACGTAAACGTAAACAACTAATTGTATGAACTAAGCAGGACAAGATAAAAATTCTATAATAAAATAAAAATAAAAACAGAAAAGACAAGAGCAAGATGATACTTTCAAAACTAACCATTGCTGTTTTTATTTGTGGATAAAGCGAAAGAAAAAATGTCCTGGGGTAAAGCCTCATTTAAACATCGATGAGTAGTCACTTTGCACCATATATAGGACATGCAGGAGGATGACCGAGGAGCTCCGGAAGGCCAGCGAGCGGTTCATTCGAAATGTGCCGAAAACCGTAATGTACGTGTGCTGCCTTGCGAGTTGTAGCGAAAACCACTCCATCTGCAAGAGGCCCTACACTCTAACTTCAATCCATTTGGGTCTAAGGATCCCGAGGAACTCACCCTTCTATTCACCTGAGCGTCCTGCCTGCAGGGTGTACGCACAATCTGCTTAGCTACTTCGAGCAGGGAGCCCGTCGTGTGGGTCACGGAGTTCATCAGCAAAGAGAACATCAGCGGTTGGATGCAGGTGACGAAGGCCAGCACCAAATACATCAACTCAACGTCGGAGCCTCCATGTCCCAGGAATATGCGAACGAGTAGGTAACCCACAACGATGCCGCTCCAAAGATTGCGGATCAAATAGCACAGGAACACGAACTTGAAGATGCCACACGTCTCCGCGGTTAGATCGATGAGGCTCTGAGACATGGCCTCCAGCCTGCGAATCTGGCCTAGTTGGTAGGCGACAGATCTCGGCTTGGGGTCCAGGAGTATTGTCTTCAGACTGGACTCCATGCGCCACCAGCACCGGCAGATTTCAGTTAGGATGACAAAGGCCAGGGTGTTCATCGCAAAGATCATGCACTCTGACATAAAGCAGTAGCACGGATGATGGAATCCCATCCTGGAATGGAGAACATTCAGGGCCACATGGATGCCCACCCGAAGGGTTAGCGCTGCGACGAGGAGGAGTAGCAAGCAGTCCAGGAATCGCTCCTTGCCCTTGGACAGTGTGTATCCTCTGCGCCTGCTGAGCTCGTCCTGTAGCTGCAACTTACACAGGGTTCTGCAGATTCTTCCTTGGAAACGAATGGAACAGTCCATGCAGCTGATCACCGTGAGATAAACCATTAGGAAATAGGTGAAGAAGTTCAGCGTCATCTGTATGGAGCCATTGATTTCTCCAAAGAAATTCTTCCAAAACTCGAACAGCAACAGGGTCGTCAGAACGAGGACCAAGAGATTGTGCACAATCCGGTAGATGGCCAGGAAGCGGGACCAGAGCAGTCTGCCCGAACGAAAGTCGGCGTAAAAGTCGATAATTCCATTTAGGACACAGAAGAAGCCCAGGCCAAGGTGGACGAGGCGTGTCAGCGACGGCATGACCTTTTCACTATCTTCCCTCAAAGCAACTGAGGTATATTTAGGCCTATCCTGAAACGGAAGTGTTGGCACGTGTCATTTCCATTACTGCAGATATCATCACCGACATCTGCCCTTTGGGTTTACTGGTTGCATGAAATTAATTCATTAGGTCCTACTTTTATACCCTTGCAGGGTATTATAATTTCAGTCAGAAGTTTGGAACGCAGTGAAGGAGACATTTCCGACCCTATAAAGTATATATATTTTTGATCAGCATCAACAGCCGAGTCGAGTCTGTCCGATTATACACAAACTAGTCCCTCACTTTTTAAGGTATCTGAATGAAACTTTGCATATAGTCTTCTATATGCTCTTACTGCTATATAAGTCGGAACGGGCCGGATCAAACGACTATATTATATAGCTGCCATAGGAACAATCGGTAAATTTTCAGAAAAAAAATTATAACTTAACCAATTTTCAACATATTTTCATACAATTTGAGACATGGCCATTTTATATTATTCTAGAATTTCGGTTTTAATTTGATCAAAATCGGACTACTATATCATATAGCTGCCATAGGAAAGTTCGGGAAATATTACGTATTCGCAATGGTAAACCAAATTTTCCTATATATAAATGTTGTATACAAATTCTGTTAGTTTTACTTTTTATTTGATAAAATTTTATTAATTCATAATGATCCAATTGTAAGCTGCAAGGGTATACAAACTTTGGCGTGCCGAAGTTAGCTTTCTTTCTTGTTATTTATTTGTTTGTGTGATAATAATAATATTTTAGGCAATGAAAGTTTAACATTTGACCTAAATAAGCATTTATTTTAGAAGTAATTTGTTGTCATCTAAATAAGACCTCAAACTTACCCCTTCAGCAACATCGTAAAACAAGTAAATAAAATGTTCTATTCGTCTGTTCGATTTCAAAAACTACAAAATCTATGTAAATTCTTCCTTGACTTAAAACCCTAGCTCGTATTATAATTTCCCCTTGCCCCAACATCGGCTGGCTAGAGCCATGGAGCCGAGCTCAATGAGACGAGCCGCCGATCCCACATCCATCGATCGGATATCGTATTTTAGCACGCCGCCAACTCGGGCCAACTTCAGTTTGGCAGCAACAATCACGCGAATCAGTTCGAAATCCGAAGCGACCCAAAGCCCATACCCAGAACCATACACGATCCATTGCATCGGGAAATGTGTGGAAAACGCAAGCCGCTTGACGCTTGACAAATTTCGGAATAGTCATCACCTTGAGTGCAAATTGATTCGGGGTTGGGGCACAAAAAACAGAAATAAAAACAAGTGAAAAATAATGGACACAGTGCAATTTATGGACGCGGATAGAGATTGCCAATTTGTTTGCTAAAAAGCCGCGAACGCGACAATCAGGGTGCTAAGTGCGCTATCAATCAGTTCGTTGCCAGAGCAAGGTCACCTGCACTGTCATGGCTCGCTTGCTGCCGCCACCGTGCGCCTGGCTGGCCGTTCTCCTCATCCTCCTCATATTCCAGGCGGAGGCCCACTACATACAGATTGACCACGAGGAGTTTCGGGCCAGCGGCTTCCCGCATCCCCACTTTCCACCGCCGCCGCTGACGCCGCTGGACCACTTGCCCCCGCAGGTGCTGGCTACCAAGGAGCTGACACCCGCCGAGGTGATGGTCGACCTAACCAATGACCTGACCCACCGCCTGCTTCATTACCACTCCATCCTCAATCGCAACAACTTTGCCTTCTCGCCCACCGCCCTGGTCAGTGTCCTGGTGGCTCTCTACGAGGGATCCGCGGGCAACAGCGCCGGCGAGCTTCGGAACGTGCTGCAGTTGCCCAACAATCGTGACGTCATACGGGTGGGATACCGCGACATCCACCGACGACTGCGGGTGAGTTCCGAGGGGGCTTGAAAAAAATGGGCCAATGTGGCAGCGGTGAACTTAACCCACAGCCAGCGGGAGGCCACCACTCGAAAAACCCATCCAAAAACGCACATTTACATGCCTGGCTAGGCACTCATCGGGAGTGGACAGGGCGCTGAGTGCGGAGTGCGGAGTGCCGAGGGGCCAAGTGGTCATTGATAAAGAACAAAGTTGAAACAAACGGAATTTGCGTGTACACTGCCAAACAAATATCCGCCCCAGGCCTATGAGCACAGAGCTCAATCGATCTCTAATCGGGTTTCAATAGTTCGTCGACCTCCGCTCCGAATAATCTGCCAAAAAGCGAGCAAAGGCAATTGTCCGAGTGAATAGATTTTTTAATCGGCAATCATTATGTACTTACTACGGATCGTAGTAGGGATTTAGCTATGTAGTAAGCCGAATTAATAGCCCTTATCGAAGGTCTATTCGGAGAGTGCAAATTACAGATTAGACTCAGTTGTGGAAATGTAAAGAGCGTTATACATCTTGTTATTTGGTCTTTGGCAAAGGCTAAAAGGAATTAAATTTCTTTAACCGTTTAAATTAGCTAAACAAGAACTTCGCCCTCTGAAGGGAAGAAAGGAAACTATACAAAAATGTATTGAATAAGGTTAATTAATTAATTCAATTAACAAATAAAAAAATACATATTTCAGACTTATTTCTTTGGTTCCGACAACCCTCTAAAGGGTCTCAGCTTGAACAAGGGCAATGTGACGGTCCTAAAGGACTTTGAGACCGTTCTCATGTTCTATGGATACGATCTGAGCGTAGACATGCTGTCCACAACGCTGGCCAACCTGACCTCAGACGCCGAGTTGGTCAATACCACGATGGCCAGCAATTCCACGACCGGGGATATGGAAACGGAAACCACCACCATAAGGGATGCAGAAGCCACAACAGAGGCACCAGCCACAACGACCACGGAAGTGGCAGAAACTACGACAACGGAGCCACCAGCCACCACGACAGAGGCGCCAGCGGAAACAGAGGCCACCACCGAAGCACCGGCCGCCTCGGGGGAGGAGGCAGCAGAGCCTGCTGCCGAAGATGAGGCAGCCGAGCTGGTGTCCGCCTTTGTGGCAGAGGAGGATGCAGAGCCCTTGTTGCGCATACAGAAGGCACGCGTGTCCCGTCTGCCCACCAGCAAGCTCCAGGCGCCGCTGAAGCATTCGAATCCGATCACGCCAAAACCCATTTACCTGCCCAGCGCCCGTACAATGGCTATGCCGATGATGGCCCGCCAGGTGGCGGAGCGGAAGCCATCGCCCTTGCGCCAGGTAATTTCCATTTCAGCAGCTCCTCAGGTAGCAAATATGACGCAGCCCCGCAAAGCTAAGGCGGCGCGACACAAGCGGCACGCTCTCCCGCCTCCCTACAAGGACCTGGATGCGAATCTCTTCCTCACGCTGTTCAACCCGCACACGCACGTGCCGCACCACCCGCTGCACTTTCCACCGCCTGTGCCCGCCGCCTTTGCCCCCATAACCAACGACTTTGAGCTGCACTACGTGGCGGAGGCCGCGGAGGGCAAGTCCAACTACAATACCGATGTGATTAGCCACGTCTTCTACCTGGGTAACCAGCAAGTGGTGCACACCACCTTCAAGGTCTACAACGCGGTGCTCTATTACAAGTACTTTGAGCACCTCAAGATGAGCGTGCTGGAGCTGGAGCTGGACACGCCGGAGTACAATCTGATGATCCTGCTGCCGGACTACCACACGGACATCGTAGCCGCCGCCGCCTCCCTCAAGCTGGGCCCCACGCTCCGCCTGATGCGCAAGCAGCTGAAGCCGCGCTGGGTGCAGGCCATCATACCCGACTTCAAGCTCCACGGGACCATGTTTCTCACCAACGACCTGCAGAATGTGAGTTTGCATCATCAGATTGCGCTTCAGATTGTCTTTATTGCTTTCTTTTTCGTTGCGCTGCAGATGGGCATGTAAGATGATTGGTGGCGACTCCAGGCGCTAGCTGCTAGGTACTCCCGGGCTCACTTTTACTTTCGTTGCAGCTGCGACGTCTTCGAGCCGAACCGCGCCGATTTCCGACCCATGACTGATGAGAAGGGCGTCTATGTGCGGCACATTGAGCAATCCATAGACGTCACCATCCGTACGCATCCCATCAATCAGCTGAAGCGTAAGTGTCTCGCATTGCAGCAGCGCACCTCCATCGAAGGCATTGGGCCGCAACGCGCATCTTAGCATTGCCCCACCTGTTGCTGCTGCTGTGCAACATCAGACAAAGACAAAGGTGCAATAAACACTTCCTTTCGCTCCCTCGCTAGGCAACTACGGCGCCCAAACGAAGCCCATTCAGATCTCCGTGAACCATCCGTTTCTGTTTTTCATCATCGATCGCGACCTGGACGTGGCTGTGATGTCGGGCCGCATACTGAATCCGCTGAACGTGCGCATCCAATGAAGCATGACGAGGCAAGGTCGCGACGAAAGTGATGGGATACCTGTGTGTTTCCGACAGTTACTCATAGTTTGCAGATGTAAATATATAGGCGGGGTGTCGCGGAAATCTGTGTAATTTAGACCCCAGCGACACCCCAGTTACCAAAAGCTCACCCTTTTGCAAGTAAATATAAAGTAAGGTTGTCCTTAGCCTAATCAGTCCCCCCGACAAGTGGATGTGGATGTGTCCTAGTACTGGTAAGTGCCAAACACGGTGCACACGCAGAAGAGACTCGTGTTGCTAAAGACCTCGGAAACGGAGGTGTCGCAGTCGCAGTCCCAGCAGCAGCGCGAATTGTAGGTGGCACCGGCCCCCAGCTCCTGGCCGAGCATCACCTGCACCACGTGTTTGTAGCGCTTCACCTTGGCACTGGTGGCTATCTGCTGGTTGACCTCATCGGCTATCTCGCTCGTCCACGTCCTGGCCACGTCCTTGTCGTAGGTTTTGTCTGCAATTGGGAGGCATGGGGGGAGTTAAGTTGCCTGGCAACAAGTTAGGGGCGTCGTGTGTTCGATTTTTCCACCAAGCTTACCCTTGAGTTTCTCGGCCATCACGGTGTTCATGATGTTCTTTATGGTGGGCAGAGGAAACATCTCTCCAAAGGCGGGACGCATGCTGTAGGCGGTGGGCTGCACCAGCGCTCTATCCGGGTTTTCCGGCTTTTCCTCGCCGGCGCCAGCTGATCCCATAATCAGAGTTTCGGGCATCGCCTTTTTGGCAGCTGCTGTCACCAAAACGGTTTTGGGGGCTTCGCCATTGGATTGTTTATCAGCCATTATGTAGTAACTTTAATTGTTTGGTATTTATTTATTGCAATTTCGGCGCCGATTCAGCGTTTGTTTGTTTACTTGGCCATTCACCAGTGTTACCAGATGAAAATTTTACTTTCCCCTAAAAAATCTAAAACAGTTGAAATTTCCCCCTAAAAAATCCAGTTTCCCCCTAAATTAAAACAAACCGTTAAATTTAAATATATACAGAAGAAATATCTTATCTTTATATGAATTGTAAACGAGTTTAACATACCCGTGTATTTGTGCGGTGCAATTTAATATTATTCAAGACTTGAGAGTTCTTGTCCAAATCACTGATCACCTCACACAAATGATCAACTGCATGAATACTGCAGTGCTCCGCAATGAATGCAGCTATTTTAAGCTCTGCTCTCTTATAATAAAGGAATCCAAAACTGAATTGCTCACAAGAACTCTCTTTTCTCCAACACTTTCCAAATGTTTTTTTGTTGCTGAATGTTCTTCTAAGCCTTTGCGAAGAGCAACAATTTCTGTTTTGCAGTAAGAACAGAAACCCTTGGCAATGGTTTTAACCAATCTTTAAAAAAACCACATATATAAATAAATACACATTCATTTCGAATTTAGCTTATTTCAAACCTCCAATGTTATTTCAAAAATATTCACATTTAAAAAATTTTTCGGTCTCCCACTGCCATTCACCACGATGCGCTGACAGCTACCACCTTTTGCAATCAAAAGTGGCAACTCTTAACCCTATGGCTATGGAAATTAATTATTTGGAAATTTAATTTTTTACAAATTGTCCGTTTCAGTTTTTTACTCCTTTTAAATATTTGTTAATAATTCGGAACCAAACTTTTTTTTATTAATTTATTAGGGGACCTAAAATATCTAAATAATATATATTCAGTGGAATTGCTTAAATAAAGCTTAAATACAAATAAGGAGCAATAATTTAATAGTAAAAACTTCGAAAAATAGGTTTCATAAAATCTTTATTCAATTTAAAATAAATCGAAAAGTTACATAATAAATTCGATAAATATGTTTATATATGCAGAGGTTATAAATTAAATTACGCAATAATTTAAATCGTTTTCATTAGTATACAGAGCATGTGGTTGCTCTTCTACATCGCTATGTACGCTCTCTCGCATATAGAAAATATGTGTTTTTGTGTGCATCTCTTTGTGTTCACTTTGATTTTGGTTTGGGCAGCTAATGACATATTACATTACATTGCATTCATCAAATAAATAATAATACATTCAAGCGGTATACAAAAAAATCAATAATCAGTGTACCTAAAACTCAAGCACACACAATTTACAACGAACCCTTCTCTTTGCACAAACGTATTCCACTTTACACAATCAAAAATCAACACATTACATTTATAAAAAAATAGAAAATAGAAAACAGAAAAACACAACATACAAAGATCAGACAGAATTCAGTGGCAACGACTAACTAACTAAACATACAATTAGCTTGAGAATACAGAACTAAGGCATTACTGTCGAATTGCAAAATTAGTTTTTGGTGTTGATTTCCTCTCTCTGCCTTTACACTATTAACCTCGATGCGTGCGCTTACTCGCTCACCCACTACTTAAATATATATTGTTCGAGTTGTCCTCTTCCTATCATCGCTTAATCACTCTGAATAGTTATTTGCTCGTTTCGGTTACAGCTCATGGGTTCTGGTTTCAGTTTTGTTAGTTTTCATAATTCAGCTTGCTGTTTTTGGTACGTTCTTAAGTATTTAGGCTTAGAAGTCCGCGTGCAACTTCGTAGACCAGCAGACGACCCCAGTTTGCTATTCAAATCTGAAGTAGAAATGGGATTCATTAATTCAGGACATACTTTAGGGATGTAAAAGTAACTCCACTCACATTGGACTCATCGTGGTCAAGCGGTTGGCCGACCAGCTTAATGCCTGTCGCTGCCTCGCTAGAAATGCCCGCCGCTGTGAGGTCCAGTTGGGAGGCGGTTGGTCGCAGGGCCGCTCGCTTGGCCACAATTTCCAGCATTTCATTAAGTATTGCACCCTCGGCGGCCACATCGGCGGAGCTCTTATCCAGTTCTGTGGGAAAGTTCAATATAATTAAATGAGGATCCTAACTAAATAGGAGAGCTCGCGGATGAGTCTCTCCTAAACAGGTAATCAAAAAACTCACTGTTGCAGGACAAGCGCAGGTTGAGCTCTTCCTTGAGCTGGGCATGTCGATACTCCAATTGAAGTTCCTGTTGTCTTATAGTCAGTTCCTCATCGCGTTTCCTAAGCACAAAACCAATTGGATTAGTCTTCCTTCGGGATACTTTTGCGTCTTGACTTACTTGAGTGCTGTGATGTTGCGCCAAATCTCCAATAGTTCCTTTAGTAGCTTCTCATCGTTGTCCTTGCTCGAGTCCAGGCTAGAGGGGAAAATTACTTTTTAATTCTCTACTCGAATTACATGATTAAAAACCCACTTTTCCAGGTTCTGCCCCTCGCCCCGGAGGGCCTTCTCAATGTGGACGCCGCGTCCCTCCAGTTCCTTCAGCTGCACCTCAATCTCCTCCTGTTCGCGCTGTATTTCTTGAGCGATTCGCAGTCTCTTGAGCTCAGCTTGTCGCGAAGCCTTCGATATGGCACGTTGCTTCTTATGCTCTCGTGTCTCGTTAGCGTAACTTTCATCTGGAATCGGTTAAATCGGATTAAAATACACGCACAGAGGGAGAAAAGTGACAACAAATGAGTCGGGAGAGGATTCTGGGGGACATAAAGAATGAGTACAAGAAGAACAAACCATCGGATCTCTGATAATTCAGTGGCAGAGGCGGTATGGGCGGCGGTGTCTGGTCGTCCAAGGCCCTTGGAATCGCTGTGGCCAAGTGGTGGTGGTGGTGGTGTTGATGGGGCTTGTGTATGTAGAGCTGCGGACTGGACGATGAGAACGATTCGGGTTTCGGTTTGTTCGCAGTGTTGTTCGTTTGCTTTCGATAGCGACTGTTGTTACTGTTGTTCAGATAATCTTGGGACGTGCCTCCCGCTGTCGCCGCCGTGGCTTGGCAGACGAGCATGTTATCCTTGTCCTGATGATGGTTGGTATTGCGATGTGTTTAGAGGTATCAGAATATATATAGTTGGTTAAATTTTTGTGTATGTGTGATCGGAAAGGAAACAGCTTCAGTGTTGTCTTACTAAAATCAAATGTTATTTACTGGCAAAAGTATTGTATATACATTTAACGTGCAGAGTGGGTCCAAGAGGCAAACCATAACCACCAGTTCCAGATCCAACCATGCAATAGTATCCAGCTTAAAACTTACAAAAATAACACAACGCATCTCCCAACAATAAATAAATATATGCGTTCAATGAGTCAAAAGTTGCTTAAACCAATAAAACTTAAATAACTAAATAGAACACCCCTTATAAGGTACACATAAGGTCAGGTAAACATAATGGTTATTTGGAAGGGTCAAGAGGGAAAAATAAAAAATAATACAGCAGGCAAAACTTAAGAATTAAGACTTAAATAACTTAAGCTGGAATCGGGGTAAAAGAAAATGAAAGTAAAATAAATGAAAACAAATAATAATAATTAAATTAAATTAAATTCATAAAAAATATGTAGCAATTGTTAATAGGAGATAGCACGACAGACAAGAACAGAGCCCAGTTAGATGGAGATGTGCGATTATATAGTTTTTGGGATTTGCAAGCCAAATAAAAAACTAAGCGTTTTGTGTAGGGGAAAAGATCTCGAAAGTAAGAGTAACAGCAAAGACCTTATGGTAACAAGATGAATAATTATACATTTTAATTGTCATTTATAAGTCATTTTTCACCAAACGACAAATTTTCAAAGATAAAAGTTGAGAGCTGCCAATTTAGTGAAAAAAATTCGTATGGAATTACTCATCTTGTTGTTATAAAGTCTTTGGTAACGGGGTTCAGAATACAGTTAAAATAGTTCTTACACCAAAACCGAAACTCCTCAGATCAAAGCAAGACTGCAAAGTGATGGAGAGAAGTTGGTAAATGTTATAAATGAGACGACACTTGTATTACGTAGAGCACCAGACACCGAAGTCTTGGTTAACAATATAACTAAGGCTAGATGAGGGCGCCGGGTGATTCAATAGCCAGACTCAACGAGAGCAGACAAAACACTTGGACACCGGAACCACATTATAGATACACCATATTCCCTTGAGAAAACAGAACACTAACCTTGGACTTCTCCTTGGACTTGGGCGAAATGCGGAATCGACTGAAGACGCCGCCTCCTCCTCCACTTCCCCCAGCGGCCGCCGCATCGGAAATTGTGGGGGTGCCGCCGCTACTGCTGCTGCTGGTGCCGGGTCGCTCTGACTGCTCAGAGTGGCCGCCAACTGTAGGAGCGGCGACAGTTCCCTGTTCTTTGGGACTTGACGATGATGAACCCTTCTGGAAAAAGCTGGACAACGACTGAATCAGGCTCTTGCGCCGCTCTGGATCCTTCGGCCTCCGTCCGGACTTTGTTTTCGATGCCTTTTCCTGACATCCGCCGCCGCCAGCCGCTATGTTGGGATCGGATGTGAAGTCTGCCGCCTTGGCATGAAGCACGACATCCTGTTCCAGCTGCTGTTGCTGCTGCTGGTTCTGCAGACCCACCATGTACGCCAGATCATTGACACTCTTCGAGGCACTCATTTTGCGGGCACGGGCCGCCAAATCGCCAGAAGGCAGCTCCTCCCTTTGCTTTGGCTTGAGGGATCTGGGCTGATCGTAGTGAAGACGCGACCGCAATAGCTGCATCTTCTCCTCGGGACTGAGACCCAGCTCTGTGTTGGACTTGAGTCGTGCCCTAGCCCTTGCCTCGCTCCTGAGGTTCTCCGTTGAGGCGGATATATTTGAAATATCCGGTGCCGGTACTCCTCCGCCTCCGCCGCGATGTACTCGTGCTGGGGCACTGGGCGTAACGAAATCACCAAGCTTGCCGCCATTAAAGGAGGCCGTCTTGCCTAGCTTGTAGCCCTCCAAGGCACTAGCATCGATGTGCTCGCTGAAGGGACGCGGCTTGTAGCGATCAGCACTCCGAATGGCCCCTTGGACAGTGCGATAGGGCGACACGTATGTAGACGTTGCGGACTTCTGCAGCGGCCTCTCGTCCACGGGCTTCGGTGGTCGCTCCTCCGCGGTGGAGGCGTGGTAGTGCGCCTGGCTGGAGCAGTTGGAATCCTGCGGACTGGAGGCTGCCGCCAGCTTGGGCGTGGGGCTCAGGCTGGCACCGCTGGCATAGCCACTGGTGAGCAGACTGCGCTGTCGACTCCGGTGTAGTCGCTTCTCGGCGTTCAACTGCTTCTTTGACTGCAGCTTGTCCATAACCAGGTCGTGGATGAGATCCTTCTGCTTGGTGCGCTCTTTGGTGATCTCCTCCAGCTTGCTGCTGAGCGTGGGTATCTCGGGTACCTTGCTGGAGCTGCTGCTGCTGCGTGGCCGCATTGAGGGCATGGCCTCCGCAGCCTCCGCTGCCTTTGGCTGATCCTCGACGGGTTCTATCACAGTTAGGTTCGGTGGCTCCCCCTTGGAGCTCTTGCGCCGTTGCGTGCTGATCTGCGAGATGCGCTGCTGCAGGGCTCGGACATACTCGAACTGGATCTGCAGATCCTCTTCTTGCGGAACGGTCTCCTTGGAGGCGTTGCCCGGGGTAGAGGAGTTGGGACCGCTGCTGCTGCTGGTCACCGTGGAGGTCTTTGGTTGCTGCTCCGAGCTGCTGGGCGTGGAATCTCCCTTGCCAGCCGCCAGCATCGAGGCGAATTGGTCGAGAACCCGCGGCGAGGAGGTGTCCAGTGGACTGGTGACCACCGTCAGCGCTTCACTCTCCTCTGTTGTGGTTGGCTGTGTCTGGGACAAGCCCAGGCCTCCCATGCTGTCGTCGTCCAGCTCGTTCAGAGTGCTGGAATCTGTCAGGGATTGGGTCATGGCGGGCGCCACTTCGTTCACCGGCGTCTTGGCATCATCCTGCATAATGTACGCTCCCTGCTCGATGTAATCGACGCCCAACTTTTCGTCCCTCTTGGTCATCAGCGGCGGCAGGTTGCCATGATAGCTAGAGGGGGGCACTGCTTTGGGAGTGGCCTTTTTCGGCTCTGCCTCGATGTACTCCATGTACCCTCTGTTCTGAAGAAGAGCCGTGTTTGTCGCGGAGTAGGCCTCCGCACAGGAACCCTCCGAACCAGTGTCCATGAACTCAATGTCGTCGATATCAATGGCACTGAGAATGCCGTCCATTTCCACCACTGGTGCCTGCCGGGCCAACTCGTGGATGACTTCATTGCCACTGGGCAGCTTGTTCGCTCCACTGCGTCGCCGCTCCTTGCGACGCTTCATTGTGCCCTTGTTCGAGTTCAACACAAACTCCATGTCCACAAAGTTCTCCGAGATGCAGTCATCCGCCGTCCAGTCGGATAGCTCTGTTTCCGTCAGCACTTGACCGGTGCCCGTGGGCTCCGTTTCCGAATCGGAGCCCCGAGAGAAGACCTCCCCGGTGGGCGTTTTGTCGCTATCGTGCGCCGTGGGCGTGGTCGGTGTATCCGGGGTTCTGGCCAGGCTGCTCAAATTGAGCGTTATGGGCTTCACCGCCTGACTGTGATTCACGCTGCTCTCCACTATCAGCGGCAGGTTCTTCAGGCTCTCGATCTTGTTCTCGTTCTTCGTGTCAAACTTCAGAGTCGGTGGTCCCATATCCGGCAAAGGAGGTGGCTGACGTTCCGCCTCGATAACTGTGCACTCGGCAGGCTCGGGCGTAGCCGTCACTGGCTCCACCTCCTCTGCTTCATGGTCCTCCTCTGGCTCCAGCTCGCTGGTCTTTAGCGCCGGAGCTGGCGGTACAATGACATCGGCAGGCATATCCAGGAACTTGACATCCTCGGGATCGCCAATGTACTTCCCATTCACGATCATAAGGCTGTCCACCTGCATCAGGGCACCACTCGTGTCGTGCACCTCCAGGCGCGGCACATTGTGCTTGCCACCCGCCGTAGTCTGCGTATCCGGACTGGTAGTTGACTCCAGAATATAGTGCTGGATGTCCTCGATGCTGGACGAGTCGGAGCTGGAGCAGATGGAGCCGCTGCTGCCTGTGGTGGACATGACCTCCGGCTTGCTCTTATCCCAGGGTATGTTGGGCACCTGGATCTGCACACTGTCTGGCTCATAGTTGGGCTCCTGCTCGGCCACTTCCTTTTCCGGCGAGTCGCGCTTCTCCTCGTCCGATTGCCCCAGCAGACTCTGCTGTTCCTCGCCTCCGCCCTGCTGCGGCGTCTCTTTGATGTGTCCGAGTATGTCCGGAATGCACTCCTTTACATCCCGCGAGACATCGGGCTTGGGCTCCTCCTTCACCACCACCTCCTTCTGTAGTTCGCTGATCTTGTTGCTGTCGTCCGCCTCCAATTGCTTCTTGGGCGTATCATTGGCAGTGAGATCAATAATGGGCACCGACTTCTCAGGCGTCACCAGGTCAATCACTTCGATCACCGTCTTGTTGGTCGCCGGCGTCGTGGGGGAACTCTTTCTGGCCAGCTGGTCCAGCAGCGTGGCGTTTACCGCATCTGTGTACTCCATGCCCTTGTTCAGCTCGTTCTTGCAGTTGACGAACACGTTCTCCTTCTCGTTGTCCGTGGAGTGGCTGGAGGGAGCCTTCTGTATCCGGAGCTCTACGCGCAAGTCGTTGATAACATTGCTGGTGGCGGATCGCATCAGCTCGTTGGACTGTCCGCCGGACTGACTGCTGCCCTCGCCCAGTTTCGTCCGGTCGAGGAACGTTCGCATGCCGGCGCTAATGTCGCTGCTCGGGTTGAGCAGCTTCTGGCACTCCGAGATGTTCGACTGGAAGCTTCGGATGCGCGAGTCCAGCACCGACGTGGAGCCCGACTTCTGGATCTTGTTGCCATTGGCCGGCTCTCCCAACAGGTAGCGCTTCTTCAGCTCCAGGCTCTTCTTCGAAGCAATGCCCTCAGTGCTGGCCGTCTTGTTCAGCAGGTAGTCGCCGGGACGCGGATTCTGCAGCGGAGCGCGTTGGCTGTTGATCAGCAGAGTTGGATCCACCTGTACCAGTGGCTTGAACTGCGGCAACGGCGGCTGGGGCTGGTACTTCGGCAAGTAGCTGCCACCCTTCTCCCGTGCCGCCAGCTGCTTCTGGTGGAGTCCAGCGGCGGCGCCAGCAGCAGCATTCGGTCCGATCGTGGTGGACTTGATCTGTGGGAGAAGACATCCCTTAGAGGGTAACTATAGGGGGGATAAATGATTCTCACCTGTACTTTTGTGGGCTTTCTTAGATGGGTGTCATCGATGAAGATTTTGGGCGCCTGGCGTATGATCTCATCGTTGTCGAACTCGGAATCGGTGGATATCTCAGTGGCAGAGTTGAGCTCGACCTCGTCGGGCGAGCTGGTCTCGGACTCGGTCTGGACCTGCAAGAGGAGGAGGCACGGAGATACATGACTGGATTAGTGGGCGTTAAAACAGAGCGAGTGGGCGGCAAGTAACGAACGTAAAACAGAAGCGAAGAGAGCAGCGGAGGAGCAGTGGACATCGGTCAGATGCCACCGGATCCCACCCTCGCTGGAGGCGCTTTATTAATGTACAGCAGGCGCCTTCGGCTTGGCTCGCAACATGCTCATTAGTCGGAGTAAGTGGGTTAGGTTAGCATCAGCAACAAGAGAGAGAGAGAGAGCGCGGAAGCGAATCGCAGCGCGTCATGCCTTTTAGGTACGATCCAGAAGGGAAACGAAAGGAATGCTGGAGGACAGAACGAAGAACGAACGAACGCTGGCCGGGATTAGCTGAGGTGGCGGGGGTTAGACCATTTCTTATTGGTGGACACGGCAACAGAACGACACAACACTTTAGAGGTTTTTAGAGACTACAAACTGTCTGCTTTTGCTTTATATTTTATTTTGATTTTATTTCATTTTCTTTGGGCTGTTGAGTTCGGGGTTAGCGCAACATTTCGTGGGTGGCTTTGCTTGAATTTACCTTCGTAGATCGTACCCAGGTGCATTTACTTTTCAATCAATTGGCTAACGCGATCAGAGGCTAGCCCGATCGTTGGCTGGTTGGAGGACTTGGACTTGACTAGGCGGTGGCACATCGAGAGCAGACAGGCGGGCGGGCGAACTAGCTTGGTTGGTTGGTTGGTTCTTTGGTTGGTTTTGTGGGTGGACCTATGGTGTCTTGTAAGGGTCGAGATCTGGGTAGGGTCTGGGTCATGGTCTGGGTCTGGGTCTGTTTTTGGGGTTGGTTTCGCTGACGCTGGGTTGGCTCTCAGTAGAGAAAGTAGTTGAGGCGTCGTCTGTGGCCACAACGGGGATAAATATAAATGAAAAGAGAAGGCTGCTTTGGTCAGTGGTTCAGGGCTAACGACTAGGAGATAACGCACGACTCTTTGCTGCCGTAACCGGATCCGCCGGCGGGACTGCGTCGCCGAAACAGATCGCTCAGGTGGGAGCTGCGCGCAGTCGATGGATAATAGCTGCTGGAGGCGCTGCTGCTCGGGATAAGGCTGCTGCTGCTGGTGTAGGGCCTCCGGGCTAGGTAATCGCTGCTGATGGGACTGAGGTAGTCGTAGGCGCTGCTGCTCTTTGTCCTTGAAGAGGTGCTGGGAAAGCGGTTGAGTGTGGAGCTGGTGTAGTGACGCGGTCGGTAGCTCGTCAGGTCCTCGTCCACATCGTCGTAGTCCCGGCGATCCGTACTGCGCAGCACCTCCCTCATATACGGATTCCGCTCCACCACCCGCTCGTTGACAAAGTCCCTCTTGCGGTTGTGCAGCCGCTTGCTGCGGTCCAGCAGGGCTTGTGTGTTGGCGTCCATTGGGTCTTCGTAGGCATTGTAGCTCAAGGGACGAGCTGTTGCCACTGTGGTGGTGGTGGAGAGGGTATCCGTGTCCTGGCTGGACTGCGCCGACAGGGACTGCAGGGAGGGTCCCTTTTTGAGGTCACTAAACGACTTGGAGCTCTGCCGGGAGCTGTTGGTCAGCGGCTTGAAAGGCTGCGGGGACTGGGAGCGTGGCTTGTCCCTGAACCTTTGGAAACCGCGTCTCTTGGCACCTAGGAGGCCGCTGAGGACATCCTCCTCTTCCAGGGACTCGGCTCGCTGATCGAACACGGTCTTGCCATCTGGCCACTTGCGGTTCTTGAAGGCAGCCGAAGGGGGACCTTCGGAGCGAGCATATTCCGGCAGCTGTTGCTTCAGCTTCTCCGCCTGTTCCTCCTCATCTAGCTCCTCGAGATCCCCCTCCAGACCCTCGATCTGAGCCTTGGGCCAAGAGCGACCCTGGAACACCTCGGACACGGGCTCATCAACCGCCACCGGCTCGGGAACAAACCTGGGCTGATCCGGCTTCGGCAACTTTAGCTTCTTGGGCATGGGCACAATGACAGGCTTGTTGTCCTGTAACTCTATAAATGCAAACGAGCTGCGCCGCGTGGAGCAGGTGGTGGAGTCCAGGGGAGTGGCAGTGCCGTCGACGTCCAACTTCTTGAACATGGGCGGTGTGCCCTCGTGCCGCGTGCTCGTCTCTTGGGTTCGATTCGTGTCCTGAGTTGTGCCGCGACGGGAGCCCATCTTCGAGGGCGGTGTGGGTGGCGGCAAGCTGCGCTTGCTACTCGAGTTGCTGCTGCTCTGCAGGGAGTCCCGTCGGCGCTGCTCCGCTGCCGTGGCCTCGAAGTTCTCATCGCGTTTGATCAGCGCCTGGCGTCGCTCCCGCTCGAAGTCCTCAATGAGACGGCGCTGGGCTGCCTCATCGTCAGCGTCCGAGGACAGATTGTTGAGGAGCTGTACAGAATTGTTACTGGGTGAGACTGGTCGCATGCGGTTATTTCTCCTCGGTGGCATGGGGCTGCTGGGCAGTTTCTCCATGTCCCACTCCAGGGAGCTCTCCTTGCTGGCTAGACTCTGTGGCTGGGAAGGTGCCTGGCCTTGGGGCAGCCTTCGGCGAGGCATGGGCGAAGCAGGCAACTTCTCCATGTCCCAGTCAGCAGAGTTCTCCTTGCTGTGCATCTTGGGCGGGGTGATTATCTGTGGCACCTCCACCAGACTGCTGCCGGAAGAGTTCTCGCTCTTGAGGGAATTACTCTGGCTGACTGGCTGCTTGCTGGGAGTTTGTGTCACTGCCTGAGAAACCTCCTCCTCTACCTTCTCTTCCTGTTGGGTCACAGTCGGTTTTCCGACTGCTTTTGGCGGCGAACCATTCTCCAGGACAACGACATCCTTCGGGTGATCCACATCGTCGACATACTCCTCTACCGACATACTGGGAAACCGCAGAGTGCGTGTGCCTTCAACAGGAACCACTTCCACAGCTGGAGACTCCGAGTTCTTTGCGTAAACCTGTTGGAGTAGATCCTGCACAGAGGGAGCCATATCCTCCGGGTCGAGTTTGGCCAGCTTCTTCTTCAGTCTTTGCGGAGCCACCGGCAACGATGGCTCACTGGATGAGGAACTGCTTTTAGGTCTTCGCTGCGGGCGCGATGGAAAGTGCAGGCTGTCCACCTCATCCTGGCCATATTCCTGCTGGAATTTGTCTCCAACAACGGGCTGGAAGGCGTCCTCATCGCGTTCCAGGGACTCCAGCTTATCCAGATAATCCCGATCCGCAGAGTCTCTGGACACTAGGGTAGCCCGTGGCGTGATACCTACCAACTCATCGTTGGAATCGAATTCCACATTCACCAACATCTCGTCGGAGAAGTGACCGAAGAGCTTCTCAATGCTCTGATCCTCGGAGCTGCCTCGCTTGACCACCGTCACAGGCTGGGCACTGGGACTCTTGCTGATGGTGGTGCAGAGGGAATCCGCATCGATGTCATCTTCTAAGGGCTCAACACTGGCACTGGGCTGCGGCTCATGCGCCTGCGCCTCCTCCATTTCCTCCACCATGTTCTGGAATAGTTCGTCTACGTGCTCGGCTTCTCTTTCCTTTTCCAGATTACTCAATGCAATCAGCGCCTCCTGGTTAAGTTTCTCGTTCAAAGAAATCTCAGACGGACGACGCGACATAACCAAGCTGGACTGAGAGCCACGGCGTGAGCTGTTTAGGGACTTATCACACCCAGTCTTGGGTAGGTTCTTGATGTCTTCCACAGGCAAAGGAACCTCCACTATAGCTTCTTTGGGCGTCTCTTTTGCGGGCTGCTCGACAGCCGGACTTTTGGTCTTAGAGCGTTCCAGCTCCAGCTTGGCCTCTGTGCCCTTCTCCAGGAGATCAAGGATCTCAAAATCATCCGGAACAGGAGTTGCTGGCTTCAGGGGCTTTAGCTCAACGATTTTGGGCGCCTTCTTCTGACCCTGCTTCGCCTGACGAGCGTTGCTGATCTTGGCCAACTCCTCCAGGGAATTATTTGACTTTGCCACCTTTTGGGTCTTGGAGGGCGACTTCTTTTTCTTGATGGGAGACTTTCGTTTCTCGGGAGATTTACGGGCGCCCAGGCCGAAAAACTTGGCCAGCTTGGAGTCGCGATACTGCACAGGCAGATCCCTGATCGGATCCGGCTTAGCCTTGGCCTGCTGCACCTCCTTCTGCTGCTCCTCCTTCTGGGCGTAGAACTTATCTCGCTTCTTCTGCAGGAAGTTGGTGGCCTCGTTGCGCCACTCGTTGCGCAGGTAGTCCATGGTCTTCTCCAAGTCACTCATAGAATCGCTGGCAGAGACCAGCGACTCCCTGGAACGGGTGAGGCTGCTCAGATTGCTGGTGGTGGACTCCATGCGGCGCAACTTAAACGTCGCCTGCTCATCGCTGTTCTGCGAATTCTGCGAGTGCACGGAGCTCATTGACTCAAATCGCTTGAGGATGTTCTGAACACCGGACAGCCGTTGCTTCGAGGGCTGCAAGTCGAACTCGCCTTCTCCCAGGGACTTGGTCTTCACCAGCTTCTTGCTACTGCGCTTGGGCAGTCCCAGCTCGAGATCCAAGCCCGTCTCCTCCAGAATGCGGTCAATGTTGTCGGACAGATCGCTGGGTGACTTTTCATCACCGAACAAACGCTGATACTCGGAGCTGGGCGAGCGCGTTTCCCCGTCTCCCAGGATTTCATCCAAAATCCGTTCGGCCTCATCTTTTGGCGGCTCCTTCTCCGGGGGATCTACGACAGCAGTTGCTGCTTCCTGGGCAGCAGAAGCTGCTGCTTTCTTGGCCTTCGTTCCCTTGGGCACGACCTTCTTTACAATCTTGATGGTCTTTCCTTTGGACGTGCCTGTTGCCTTCGTCAACGTTGTGGCTGGTTTCTTGATCACCGTTGTCGTCTTGGCGGGAGTCTTCTTTTTCGTCAAGTCTAGCGCTCCATCCATCTGGTGCTCCCGTAGGCTAAAGGTATCTAGAGAGGCTTGCCGTTTAGGTGCCACTGGTTTGGTGCCACTACCTCCCACTTTTTCGGCCTCTTTCTTGGGCGTTAATGCTTTCTCATCTTCCGGTTTCTTGGAATCGGTTGGTGGCGTCTTCGCCTTGTCTTCCTGACCTTTTGATTTCGCCAGAGAGGCTTCAGTCTGCGACTTTTTCAGTCGCTCGGCCACCGTCTCCACAGTCCTTCGTTGCGGAGCCGGGCTACTGGGAAAGTACTTGGCTAGGTCCACATCCTTGAGGGTCTTTTGATTCTTGTTCGTGTTGCCGGTGGTGCTCTTCTCGACCTTCTGATTGGGAAAGTACTTAGACAGATCCACGGTGGGCGCTGCCTGGGCACTCACAGTGGGCATGGTCAGCTGTGACTTGATGTGATCCATGGTGCCTGCAAAGTTGCTGGCTTGGATTTCCTTTAGTTTGCTGCTGAGCTGTTTATTGGGTTGCATATTGTCCATATCCACATCCGCATCCACATCCATATCCTCATCTAAATCGCTGCTGTGTTGCCGCTGAATCTTCTTGATGGTGCTGAGGATTCCTTCAATCTGCATCTTTTTGTCACTGGCAATGGGAGCTGCCTTCTTCACCTTGGGACTTCCGGTGCTGGCGTTGCTCTTCATGCTGCTCGACCGACTCACGTTGGTGCTGCCTCCTGCCTTGGGATTCGCTGGAGGTGGCTTCTTCAAACCCGCTGGCCTGGGAAGCTGCTCCTTCGGCCGCTCCTCAAAGTTAGGCTTGCGCGGCTTCAGCTCATCCAGATTGAAATCAATGACAGGCTTTGGCTTGGGTTCGACTACAGCCACAGGAGGACTCACCACCTTTTCGTACTTTTCATCGAACTTGGACTTCGGTTGAGTTGGAGTCGGAGGAGGAGCAGATGCCGAAGATGTAGGAACCGGGGCTGCCACCTTCTGGGCGGCCGCAATGGCGGCATTCTCGGCCAGCCACTTCTCCTTGAGCGTGAGCTTGCGCAGGATATCGCTCTTGACCAGATTCTCCTTGGCCAGCACCTCCAGGTCCTTGTTCATCTTCATCATGTTGTTCATGTGATACAGCTTTTCGCTGATGGCTTCGATCTCGCTGCTGAACTTGCGCGGAGCATTCCGCTCCAGCTGCTCCATCTCAACGCGAGTGGGCGTGTTCAGGGGCGTGGCCGGCTGACTGCGCGCAGACTCGAAGGAGTTGGCCGACTCGAGGGACCTAGTATCGGCGGCCACGTTCTCCTTATTTTCTACGATGTTCAACTTAAGCTTCTACTTATTGGAAAGGGATAATGGTGAAACCAACACCGTTAAGGGAAGGAGGATTTTACATGAGAATATATCGGTAAGAGAGAGTCATCAAGGAGAATAAATGAGAATAATGAGAAGGTGGTTAGTCTCCCCTTCACCAACAGGACAGATAAGATTGAATGTAACCCACCTCGGTCTCCGTGTCCGTGGGCAAATTGGCGGGTAGCGGCTGCAGGCGAACCTCCTCGCGCCGCAGTTCTCGGGCCTTCTTGAACTCCTCGCCCTCCGTATCATCCTTGCCGTCGTCTACAAAACATATGGAAGGAATAACTTAGCGAAAGTCCTTGGAGAGCTACCCCTTGCTGTGCTCCCACTCACCCGCAATACCTTCGCTTGAGTCGTAGAAGTCATCGGAGACATCGCTGTCTCCGCAGTACTGCTTGCCAATCCACTCGGAGGCCAGTTGCAGGGTCTGGGCGCCGAAGGGCGAATCATCCGCCTCCTCGAACTCCGAGTCCGACTCCGTGTCCGACTCGTCGGAGCTGGATAGCTCTGATTGTGAGTCGTTGATCGACTCGGGCAGGAAGTTGCGATCCGACCACTCGTGCTCATCGATGACATTGGCCTCGTCGTCGGACATGGCGTCCGCCGAGGCATTGGCTCGCGATGTCTCCAGGAGATCCACCTGATCCCTGGCCGGTGTGGTGTCCATGGGCTCAGTGGGCGCGATGGCGGCAGCAGCAGCGACTGGAGTTCCTGGTGCTGTTGGTGTTGCGGCGGACGTGGCGGCCTGAGCGGCAGCGGATTTCTGCAAGGATCCGAAAGACTTGTACCAGATCGAGACTTGTACCGATCACAGAATCAATACTCACCCTGGCCTTGTTGGTGCGCTGTGGCAGCGGCTTGGGCGGCAGCCGGAAGTGCTGTGTGCAGTAGAAACGGCCCTGGGGATCGTCCCGATCGAAGGCGTAGCCGCCGAGGCGCAAATTGGTGTGGCAGTGGTGGCATTTAAGGCAATTACGATGCAGGACCAGGCCCTCCACGGTGGTCTTCTCCATCAGGTAGACGGTTTGCTTGCAGAAGCGGCACTTCTCGGAGGCGGCCTGCTTCTTGAAGGCCAGCGCCACCTTGGAACTCTGTATATTGGATTGGAGGTGTTAGGTGGGGTTCTCAATATGCTAGAGATCGTTTACAAATAACGTTAACGTTGGCTTTGCAATGCGATGGGTCATGGGTGGCATGTACAAATGCGAGAGTGAGGTGTGTAGTGAGATGTGGTGGTGTTTGATGTATGGGAGTTGCCTAAGACCTATGCTCAAAGCACACTAACAACATCAACAGCGGCTGGGCCACTGAGCAACTGCAGCAGGGACACGGCAACCACAGGAAGCAACCACGAAGGTAATAAAACATAAAATAAAAACGCAAAGCAAAAGCTAATGGGAATAAACCGGGGGAATCCAAAACAGAACAGAACAAACCAGGGAACACAAAACTACTCACTGATTTGGGGATGACTGTGTTGTTGTTGGTGGTGGTGTTGGTAGTGGTGGCATTGCTGCTGCCCGCGTTCTTCTCGTCCGAGTTTGCCTCGTCCTTCTTGCCAAACTGGCCGGCAATGGAGGCCACCTTGTTGCGGCCCCGCTCGCCCACGTCGAGATTGTGGCCCTCCTTCAGCTGCTTGTCCAGGTTGCGGATGGTCTGGTCAATGTCCTTGAACTTCTCGGCCTCGCGCGAGTCCTGACGCTGCGGCTTGGACATCTTGTGCTGGCGCGCCTGAAACTGCTCCTTGCTCCACTTGGGCACCTTCTCGCGCCCCTTGGGCCCATGGATCTCGGTCTTCTTGGACAGCTCGATCTTCTTCTCGATCTCGCGCACATTCCAGTCGCTGGAGTCGATCTTGCCGATAGCCCGCATGAGGTCCTTGGGCTTCTTGTCGCCACCAAGGCCGCCACGGCCCGTCATTCGCTGCTCCATGTTCTTGATGCGATCACTGAACTGCTCGTCCGCCGTTCGCGGCAAGGCTGAGGGTATGTCCCCGCGTTCGCGATCCTTGGTTTGGTCGAAGGGTGGTTGGTGTGTTTAGTGGTCGGGGTGGGGTATTTGGACATTTTAATAATTAAAAGTCGGTGGCGGAGTGGAAAGGATTGGAGAAATCAAAAGTTACAGATATGCATAAATATTTTACTTCAGATTTAACTGATCAACCATATAAACAATAAACAACTCAAAAGGCAAACAACGGAACTTAAGCTTGACAAAATGTCCGAACTTTGGTCGGGTTAGATGAACGAGCTTAGTTTAGCTTAGCCTAGCGATATTACATTAAGTAACTGGCTTCCTGACTGGCATCTAGACTTAATTAGATATTAGATTCGAACTGCATCAACTCTATGCTAGTTTTTAGATATTGATCATACAGAAAACGATCTCAAAGGGTTCTATTAAAAGGCAGAGTTGTAGTTTTGGTGGGAAATAGGTATGTTCATAGAGTAGGGAATACCGAGGGGAAAATTCAGATAGATATATCGACAGAAATATCACACTCAAATCGAAAATAAACTTCATATGTTTACATTCTAAAAATCGAAATACATATATCGGTATTATCGATAAATTTTATTAAACTTTTTCGTATGCTTTTGTCTCATTTATATTGGTCCAACAAAAAAAACAGAAAAAATGTATCGAAGAGTTAAAAAATTGTTTTTTATATCGAATTTTGCGTTAAATATCTACAATCTACTTATCGAAATACCGATAATTTTAGAGTGGACACGGTATACCCAAAAATATTCATACAAAATGAGTCTTGTTACCAAATTCATTTGTAATATCAAAACAATTCTTTGGTAACCTTTATATTATTTTTTTTAAGAAGAATAGTTTTGGCTCTTTTGGCAGTTCCGATATCTTGTGAAATTACGATTTATCGCAGCGTTAATACTTCGATACATTTATCGACAAATCTATATTTTTAGACATCCCTAGTTGGAAGCCTTTCTTCCTTGAAGTTGTGAAGAAAGGTAGTTGTTTAATCCTTCTTGGGGGGATAAGATGTGTTTAATATTTTTTTAAGGCATTTGATCGTATATTAAAACACTTTCTGTTATTCACTTAAAAATCATGCAAACTATTACTTAAAAAAAATGCAATTTGAAAACGAAGTTGAGTGGGATTTTTCCTCAGAGCTGTTAGCCAAAGCGTTTTGTTAGTTGCTTCTCCTTTTCCTTTTCTTTTTAAGGTAATAACTTTGGCGCAAGACAGTAGCATTAGTCAAGAGTTCCTCGAAAGGAACTGAACAAGATGACAACACTGAAGAAGACGCGGCGTGCAGGAGCAAGAACCTTTAGGCTCTCAGCGCTTACGGGAAACAGAAGCTTTCGCTCCAAGTCCTTCACGCGGTCGTTGAAGACTGGTGCCTGCTGGCGGTAGAGGAATATCGAGTAGTCCTCGAAGGGAGTGCCATCCTCAGCCACCCCGATAGCGCCGCCCTCGCCGTCCCCGCCCTCCCGCAGCAGCTTGCCCGCCTGCAGGAGCTGCAGGCTCTTGTAGAAGTTCTGCGTCTGGTGGTAGCGCTGCTGGCGCCTCTTGCTCATCCGCTCCTGCCGATTCTCCTCGATCTCCTGCAAGCGCTGCTGGCGCTCCTCCTGCGCGGCAGAGTTTGATAGTTGAACACACATTGGACAGATTCGGAGGGGGTAAACTTGGGGTTCTTGGTCTTGTTTTTGGGACGATTGTGAATGTGTGGATTGTGGACACAGAACGATGGCTAAGAACTACTTGGCTACTGCTATGATGGAGATGCTACGCGGGTTAGTACTGGTGGTGGGGGTCGAGAGTGTTACAGCACACAATGGACCATGAGGACGACACTGGGACTTGGACTTGGACACTTGGACACTGAGCGAACTGACCTCATTGATGGATTCGTATGCGCTAATGGCGTTACTGATTTCATGACAGAGAACTGATCTCAGCAGGAGCTGAACCTTGGGAACAGATTATCGATTGGTTTGGTTTTTGTGAATTTGTTTTTGGCGATTTCAATATTTCATTATTCATTACTTATAAGATGAAAAACAATTAAGTTCTTGAATGTACATTTAGTAAATATACTTTTACCAAGGTAGAAACAATGAAATTATCCATGATATTAAATAATGCCAGCATCTACTCACTATGTTAGCGGCTTTGTCGACCTGCCGGCGCTTCTTCGAACGACGCGGTGTATCGCCTTGACCTGCGGTAAAGAAAAATATACATAAATGTAAATTCCTTACAGAATCTCATGCTCCGATAAATGACTCTCCAAGTGGCTAGCTTACAAAATACATTAAGGTTTCAGCTATATTTGAAACAAATCTAAATCAAAGCAAGGCTCTCGTAAAATGGGAGCAGCCTTAGTAAAGATTTTATTCCCACTGTACAATTTAACAAGAATATGGAATCACACTTGGAGATTCATTTATCTGTCACACTATGGTGTAGAATGGTTATCCGCAACACACCCGGCTGCTGGCTGGCGCCCGCTGCCGCTCCGCTTCCGGCCACACCAGTGGCGGCTCCCCCACCGCTGTTTAAGAGCTGCTCGTGGCGGCGCTGCCGCTTGGCGCGCTCCTCCTCGAGCACCGAACGTCGCTGCACCGTTGTGGGTATGTCCACGGCATCCTGCATGGGCGACTTGGCCTTGGGCTTCGTTGCCAGCAGCTTGGAGAAATCGGGCTGGGCGTGCGTGTGGTTGATGCGATACTTTTGGCGCAGGTCGCTAAAGTCCATCTTGGGGTGCTTTATGTGCGGGATCTCGCCGCGGAACACTTCGCAGATCTGATCCAAATAGTTTAGCCAGCTGCGCGAATCCACGTCGTTAAGCTGCATCGATTGCTTGGCGCTCATTACGCGATCCACGTGCAGTTCTCGCTCCAAGACGGCAAACGCCAGCTCATTGCACTCCACGGGACTCATGTCCTTGGTGGCAGCGTAATCGATAAGATCGGGACGATACCTGAGCAGGTTAAAGAAAGCTGGTGAAGAAGCCTCTTTAAGCTTACAAAGCGTATAACTTACCGATTAATAAGCGCACACAGGACCCGGCCGTTTCGGAACACATCCGAAGGCTCCTTGAGCTCCGGCACAAATTGGTACGCCATCAACTGGGCACTGATCCATCTTAGCAGAGGCGTGCCTTGATGCAAAAGATCTAAGGAATAAGAGAAGTCAATAAAGCACGTCCCAGTAATCCACTTTGTACTTACCTCCACTGCGTCGCTTGCGCCTTCCCGGCGTGTCAACATGCGGCGTCTGCAGGGCGTGCGTTTCCATAAAGGTCTCATCCAGAACGGCCAGATCGTCCGTGTCTACCAGGTGTTTCACCTGCCAACTGTTGACCGACTCCCGATTCAGGTTCGGGTAGCGAGTGGCGGGGTCCACGGTGTAGGCACTGATGTCCCGCTGCAGGGTGTCCGGCGTGGTCTGGTTGAGCAGCCGGTAGATGCTCTCGCGCTGCGCCAGTACGCCGAGTGTGCTGTTCTGCGGGTTGGACCACAGCTTGATGGCATAGGCCGCGTCCATGCTGGAGAGGAAGCCGCGGGCACAGCCCGATCCGGTTGGCCAGAAGGGCTCCAGCAGGCTGTCGCCCACCAGGCACTGCAGCAGCCGGGCGCCCTTGCGCACGATCACGCGGCAGGACATCTCGGCGGCGAACATGGAGGTGAAGTCGAACATGGCCACGTCCGGCTTACCGTAGTGGTTAACCGCGAACTCCAGGTTGGGCATTTGGTATTGGGTGGAGAACTCGGCCGCCTCACGGGCATAGTCGTGCAGCTTCTGGGTGTCTACGTTGGCTGGGGCCAGGAGCTCCCCGGGATCGGCCATGTCCTCGATGATCACGCCCTTGTCGATCAGGCTGTGCTTCTTGGCCGTCATCACGAAGTAGTGCGTTTCATCCTTGTAGTAAACGATGTTCTCCAGATCGATGCCGGTCCTGCTGTACAGCTCCTTGAAGAAGGCCTGGTTGAAAATGAAGGCCACCCCGCTGATCTCCTCCACCTTGGCCTCCGCCTCCGTTTTCTTGTTGATGAAGTTGGCAGTGATGGCGATGGCCAGCTTCCCCCGAAACTCCTTCCGCCTAAAGTCCAGCATATTTCGCTTACCATCCGCCCCGATCAGGACATCAAACTCGTAGTGGGACACGGCGTGATCCGAGGGCGTAACCACTGCCCGCCAGCCATCGCCGCTGTCGCCGGACGGCTCCAGGACGTGCTCGAAGCTGACGCCCTCGTGGATCTCCACGCCCAGCAGGAGGGCCACCTTGAGCAGCATGCACTGCAGCTGCCGGATGGAGATGTGGTCGATGGAGCCGGCGCAGAACTTGCCGTAAAACTTCTTGGCGCCCAGGTTGCGCAGATCGGTGATGACGAAGGGCCACAAATGCAGCACATTGTTGCGGGTGATTCGGTCGCGCTTCTCTAACACCACCACCTTAGCGCCCAGTAACTGCGCTTCGATGGCGGTGCGCAGGCCACAGGGCCCGGCTCCAATGACCAGGACCCGGGTACCGGAGCAGGCGGCTCCCTTCCCGTACACCCGATGGGCGGCGCGGGCGTCGAACTTCTTCCACAGTGCCTGTGCCTTCCACGACCGCACCTTGGCCTTCAGCCGGGGATAGAAGTCATTGAGGGGCGACGGCCTCAGTCCCACTGCCTCGCACATGGAACGATGCAGGGCTAGGATCTGGCGCATTGTAGTGGCCACGCACAGCAGATCGAACAGCTCGGCCGCCTCCGCGGCCGCTGCGTGCTCCGCCATCAGGAGCTGCTGCTGCGCCGTCAACTGTTGCTGCTGCTGCGGCACATGCTGCTGCTGCTGCTGCTGCGGCGGCAAATGGTGGTGGTGCCGCTGGTGTTGGCGGCTCATCCTGCAAGGAGACAAGACAGGGATACAGTTAGTCGGGTGCTTCGGTGTGACAACGAAATACAAGCCAAATAAGCTGCTGATTTGCTCGTTTCGCTTGGTGAATTCCATTATTTCTGACAGATTTTCCTT
Organism: Drosophila jambulina; assembly: GCA_018152175.1. Lineage (NCBI taxonomy): Eukaryota > Metazoa > Arthropoda > Insecta > Diptera > Drosophilidae > Drosophila > Drosophila jambulina. The sequence goes on along the minus strand of JAECXH010000012.1, from coordinate 6,838,745 downwards.
TACATTTCCCCGTCTTGTGCTTGTATGCCAGTGTCTTTGTCTGAGTTGGCTTTCCCTGGCGTTCCCTCGCCCGTCAAATGAATTTTAATTAATTAAGCCCATTAAAAAGGAAAGTCTTGTCAGACGTCTGGCAAATTTTCGTCTTCCCTTATAAGCGAAATATTTCTAGACATTTTTTAAATTAAATTTATAATTTGATTTGAATCGTTAGCCAAAAGGAAATTGCAACCATTCAGCTAATTAAAATAGGACCCTCTCCTGTGGTCAGTAAGAAAGTACCCTAAACGTGAGGGATAAAACAAAAAGTTCTTGGGATTCTGGACTCCTGCCTTGAAGTCAACGAACCCCGTCCCAGTTCCTTTGTTTACCCATAAAGGACTGTCTTATATACACTCACATATGTGAACGTAAACAAGGCACAAGTTTTACTTTTTAAATATTCCCAAGAAAGCTGAAAGTCACACACACATCCCCACGCTCTAACAAAGAGCTTTTAAACTGAACTTGTCATCATCATGATTAACTTTCCTGCTTGTACTTTGTCTCCTTTCTTGTTTGTTTTTATACATTCAAATGAGAACTCAAATCTTGCCAGAGCAGTATACTTCAGTTAATTGAATCAGAAGGAATTACACATGATGCGGTCCACTGATACAAATTAAAGGGGAATGGAAAGAAAGCCTACCTATGAATACCCTCCTCCTCATAGAATGCAATAAAAATGTCAATAACCAATTAATTAACCCCTTGTGAACTCGGGGAACCCTGGAACATTGGCTGCGAAGCTATTTTGGCCAACTTCTGGCCATAATTGGCACAGCCCCTGAGTGCCGACAAGTGAGCCAGACAGAAAGCCGAAGGCAAATGAGCTGGAAAAAGAATGAAACGCTGCCACTCGAGTTTGAACTTCTGTTTGGATCCGCCTAGACCTAGACAGGCAACAACCTGACAATGGACAGCCGGGAAACGGGGCCGGCAAGGTGGGAGCCCTGAAGTGGAGTGCCATTTGTGTCGGGGCAAATGGAAAATAAAAAGTAAGCCACAAGACACCGCCACCGCAGCTGTTGGGCTCTTTGTGCGAGTGTTTAGCCGTGTTCAGGATGTGAATGTCCCGCATTCACGCAAAGGACAATAGCCCCTGGGGAAACAAGGAACAGAGCGAGGACGAGTCAATGCCCCATTTTCTGGAAAGGAGGAACATGGCCAGGATTCGATTGGAACCCCTTCTTGGATTTACCTATCCCTAAGTTACTTATGAAAACAATTTCTTGTCTAGGTCCAACTTCGCTGCCATGTGAACACATCGAGCCCTTGCCTGGTTTATTGGACGCCAGAATTTTGGATGCACTAGCATTGGGTGGAACAGTTTATGATAAAATGGGAAATTTGTTATAGCGGGGAGACGGGCAGCATGACGATCTCCTCTCTGTCGTCTATCGGCACATCCCCGGAGGGCATACGTTCCGGTTGCTCCCCCGTGGCCGTCTGGCGGTATCGGTTCCCCACGGCCACCATGGGCGGCGATCCATCGAGCTTCTGTAGCTTCAGCATCAGCGGCGACATCTTGGGAAGGGCCCCACCACCGCCACCAATGCCTTGGCTCGCGTCACTGGAGCCGTCACAGGAACCGGCCATGGCCAGTATCTCGGACGCATACTTATCAATGTCACGGCGCAGTTGATCCACCACTGGCTGCACCACCGAGTAGCGGTGGTTTCTGTAGCTGAAGAGACCCTGGCGCACCCCGCCCTCGAGCACGTCGGTCACCACGGGGCGGATGGGCTGCAGCGGCAGGCGATAGACATCGGACACCCGCTCGGCCACTTCGAAGCTGGTGGCCGGACGACCCAGGACCTTCAGGACCTCCATCACCAGTGCACCGTTCTGCTTGCCCAGGTTGGTAGGATTCATGATGTGCGGCGCCCTCGGATTACCACTCGGTGCCCTCTATAGTTTGGTATTGATATTTGCTTTTGGTATTGCTAAAAATTAACAATGAATTTGTACGGCTTTGCGGCGCTCGCCAAAAAAGGTGAAATCTAATTATTTTTGGTTGAAAATACGTATAGAAATGTAGCTAGTCCCGAGGTTTGTAATACACTAACATGGGTGGAAAGTCTCGGGAAGCTCGGAACGCTTAGACAATATCTGGCTCGCTTACTGGGTTCTATTGATGGGAACAGGGGTTATTTCTAGCAAGGAACCTGAAGTACAAAATAAGTGCTCAAGCCTTGGAGAGCATTGTAAGAAAAAGGTTTAAGGACCTCTTTTTATCAACTAAACAAATTGAACAATGGATTAAAGGTTCTCTTTACGTCACAGAACTCTTTAATGTGAAAAAGGATATCCTAGCTCAGCTTTTTTCAGAGAAACAAACAACCGACAAGCACATTCTTCGAAAAGGTTCCCTTTTTTTTGCATAGAGATTACCGTATGGACAAATAGTTCCTTTGCTTCCCACACAAGAAATCCCTTGCTCAATGACTAGAGGCTGGGTTCCAATTTGTGTTGTCTCATCGTCTATTAAAGTTCAGCCGAAATTCGATTGGCGCCAGGAAAGTCGTAAAAAGACCTCGCACAATGGTCTCTCTTCCTCCTAGCAACGCCCACATCTCGGACAGCAAAGGGGCGGTGGTTGGGTGGCCACGCAATTGGCGACAGCTCGACAGTCGCTTTCTCACGCACAGAGAGAAATTTATTATTGGGTTCTTATGGAAGGAAAGGGGATCGGTTGATACAATAAATAATATTTACTGTTTTCTTAAAGGAAGTATAAACAGTTTTTAGAAATCAATAAACTTTCTTTGTACAAATGTCAGTGTCCCTTTCTATGCTTAGAAAGAAAGAGAAGGATTTTTCGGATCTATCTAATGTATTATAAACATCAGTCCAACGGAAGGGATACATTATCGGAAAGAAAGATTTGATAGTGTTTATACTTACAAAATAAATATATCAAAATTATATAAATTTGTTTCAAGGAGTGCCTAAAAAAACCCACAAGTCACAAGTTAGAACACTCTCGTGCATTTAGCAGGGCAAATGCTAAAGTCAGATTATCGGAAAGCTATATACAATTGTAATATATATAACCTTAGCAGCACTTCTGGATATGTATTTAAATGAAATCTAACTGGCTAGCAAGAACGCTCGTTCATATAAAAAATAAAATAAATCATTATGATTATTAAAGATTTTTATCAGTGCCTGTCTGTTTGTGCGGGTTAAACAAAAGCCTTGTGGGTCACACTGGGCACACACCACGGCGTTATGTCACTGTGGGAAGAAAGGGCAGTGCCAGGGGGAGAAAGATGAAACACACAAAAATTAAAGTCCATGGAAAATGAAAAGTTTAGCGCTTATCGATTTTCGTCTGCCTGTTTTATCATCCCGCAACGCGAAGTTTGTTGAGGCAGGAAGGGAAATTAAAATTAAAACCCTCGAAAGGGGAGAAAGAACGGGGGAAGGGTATGTCAACAGCCGGCGAGGGTGGATTAAAAGCCTTCCGCATTTTCCACCCGGCATTAAGAGTGACTCATCTTTGTGCAGGTTTTTTTTATTCTTCTATTAGAGGGTGGCCCGAAAATATCCCACGACTTATTTAGCTCAATTACTCATAAATTCAGAAATGAAAACGCAAACGGAAGACGACTTTACGATTTATAAAGTGCACGTGGATGCCGGACAAGATCAAGGTTCTTGAGAACAAATGAACCATTTCAGTTGAAATTTCTACAATTTCTCTCTTTCCTGAAAACTTGGCCAATAGCCAGAAAATGTTTATTAAATATTCACAACACACAGGCGTCTTGTAGTTGTAGTCTCATTCATAAACAAAATAATTAATTCTGCTTGAAATTTGTGTTATTTTGTTATTTCTTTCCTATCTTCACTCTCTCACTGTTGTCAACTTTTGCTCACCTGAAGCAATTGCTCGTTTGTTCAAATTTTCAGCTCACTTTTTCGATTATATCACAATATTTTGCGCTTATTTATTTATTTAAGTTGTTAGGCAATTTTTCGGAGCAAGGCGATGCGCGTTGAGGAGCCACTGGATCGGTAATGAAGCTGACGCCTCTGATCGGGATCACTTTTAAGGGAATTATGTGAGCGCACTCTACAAAGGCAGATGACAAAGATACAATGGAAGCCCAGCCAGGTAGGTGGACAAAAGCCAGGAACCACCCAGTCACCCAACCACCCCCAGAAACGGAATCAACAGAGAACAACGTGGGAACCTTGTCGCAAACCGTTGATACACACAAGTAACTCTAATTATAGATTTATAGATATTGTATCTACAAGCGGAGCGCATCGAACAAGTGTCTTTATCTAGGAACAAGGGGTTTTGGGGTGTGTGTACAGTCGATAAGAAAGCCCTTTGGGTACTTTCTCAGAGAGAAACCACCTTATGCTTGTCACGTAATTTAAATATTTGTTTGGTACTTTATTCGTTCGGTTCTCAGGTGACAATTGTCGATAGAAATATGTCAGCGGAACGTGAAGAGGGTTCGGAAGTTGAAGAAACCGAGTGACTGAATTTTCCACTAATAAACATGTCAATTTAAAATCAGATTCTAGCACCTCTAGGCAACTATGCCAATAGTACCCCCTGATTGATTCGCGCCCCGTTGTCTTCTAATTTTGGTTCCTATGCCAATTGATCGACAGACCATGCTCACTCACAGAAATTGTTTGAATTGCAACAAATTGATTTATGAACACCAAGCGAGCAGAGAGACAACACGCAAACAAGTATGCGGAAGCGCCGTCGATGAATCTGTGCGGAGACTAGGGGCACTCACTGTGCCCTGCCGGCAGGGAAACAAAATTTAATTATTTGCACCAAGTGGGGCAATTAGAAGAGACGCCCCTGGCGCCTTTCCTGGCTTTTCTTGGCCGGGTTTCACAATTACAATTACAGCGAGATGACAAGAGGAAAACAATTAAAATAGATTTGATAGAATAAATCTTAGCGGGCACCTTTTGGTTGGCAGCCAACTAAAACTCTTTGGGCATTGTTATAAATTCGTTTGCATAGTTTATTTGCCACCAACAGACGTGAATAAATAAATTAGGATTAATTAGTGGGCTATAGGCGAAGCGTTGACAGCGGCACAAGATATGGTAATCGAGTATCGAAAATATTGAGGCACCCTCCTGGCAATACCGCAGATACATCAAATCTTGAGCCCTCTCGTTCTGTCACTCGGCGAGGAATTAAATATAAGTGTAATCCGAGGCAGAGAGAGATCCGAACAGCACGGCGTATGTGCGTTTAAACATTTTTCGCTATTCTTAGCCAGCCGAAATTGGGTCAGCAAACGATGCTGCTGCGGTTGGCCAACAACTCGCACGCGGGCCAAGAGCCAAACATTTTCGCACAGAGAGCAGGGGATCTGCGAGACGCCTTCGGCTTGCACATACGCACACAGAAATAGCGAATTAATTGATTCAAAGTGCTGGCTCCCCGCCTCGAGCTCGCTCTCTTGCGCAAGCGAAATTCCTGCTAAACGAATTTTAATGCAAAATCGATTTTATGGCTTCGAAAATGACATCATTGGGAAAAAGGAGCCGGAGAGTCAATTTCCTGGCATCCTGGCATTTGCGGATAATCCTTTTCGAAACACACATCCCGTTGACATCATTTTGCCAAGCCGATTGTATGCAGTATTCCCTCATCTGAAGAGTATCCAGGCCTCCTTTTCCTGTTCCGCCTTGACTCACACAGCCGTGCGGCCCACATTAAAATAAATTAAAAATAAAAGAGAATATATATATGCCGCCTGCACAGGAACTAAACAACTGAAACGGGCGTGGGGATTTACTCCATTCTGCTCTACTTGCACTGCAACTGGGATTGGGGTCAGGCCCGGACAAAGTTTTCCTTTTGCAAAAACAAAATTTAATAAAAAAAAAATTTGCAAATTTGCATAAATATTCTCTTTTGCGGGGTTTAATTGTACACTTACTTGTCTCAGTCGCTGTCGATGTCGTGTGGGCCTGTCATATATGCAGCATTAACCTGAAAGCAAAAAGGGAAATGTGATATGGTTAGCCGGTTCGAATTCAAACACCAAGAGCTTAATTTATTGTCTATATAATTACTATGCTACCAGCTCGTGTGACATTTCAATGTTGAGGCCAATTAAAGATATCGGTGGGGCCTTCATTATAATCTTGTGGGACGGCGTGAATAACTCTGACAGAAAACAGCAACAACAACTGAAAGCCAATTTATAAATGTCTCTGGGCTTATGATGGATTTTTCTGGCTCTCAGCGAGTCGCGTGGGTTCCATAAAACAAAAAAAAATTGGCAAACAAAAAAAAACAAAAACACATTTCGCTTTATAAGTAAGACGAACAATGAAATACTCTTCGTAATAATAATGTCTTAGGCAACCTAAACTTGTTTTAATAGTGACAAATATATTATTTTTGTGACTGCATTTACTAGAATTCGAAAAACAAAGACCACATTTTATTTTTACTTAGAAAGAGTATCCCTAAACCTCAACTTTATAAACAAACCAGATCTTTGTTTACATTAATGCCTCAAAAATGCAGTGAGCTCAATTCAAGCCCAATTTTCGAGCAAATTAAATGCGAAAATATGGGCAAGGCCTCCATCGAAAGCAGATTGGAAACGACAGATTGCAAGAACTATTTATTGCATGTTCAATTGCAATGGCAGACAAGGTAAACAAACAAAATCGTAGACGTAAACACCTGCTTAGGTAACGTCGGCTACCGCATGGCAATTACCACATCCTTTTTACCTGTCTGTCCGTCGTCCGTCCCGAATCAGACCCTCTCTCGAACAGTTAAAACTGCAGCAAATGGCCAAAACTACGTACGACCGGGCATTTATTCAAAGCAACAGCCCAGGCACGAAAATGGCATTAAACTCGGAGCTGGAAGACGACGACGATGACGCTCCGGCGAATGACGATGAATAAAACACTTCCAGAGACTTGAGTCCCCAGCGGAAAATGCTGAAAACCTCCAGCCAAATCAACAACAAGGCAAGCCGGAGACAACGCCAAAACAAAATAAGCCAAAAAGAAAACCCAAACACAAAATCACGTGGCTAACCGCACCGTCGTAAAATTGCAGAAAATTGGATTTGCAAGAGAGTTAACTCGGGAATGCCCTATGAAAAGAGCTGAAAATAAAGCATATGCAAATAGTTTAAGCGGAGAAACTACATTGGTAGCTTAAGAAATATTTTATGTTTATGGGTGTAGCTAAAAAACGAATAAATCTTAAGGCCAGCATAAAATAAAAATCGGATTCGAAGAGAAAAGGTATGCAATGCGAAAATAACTAGTGAAAGTAAACATTTTTAAGACAAGATTTTGTTATATAGATTTTTATATTTTTCTTTTACTTAAGATCTAGTTATTAGATAACCTTTCATATTAAAGTTTCTTTCATTTACAACGATTACTTAACTATCTCGAGAACCATATTGTATCTTTGGCATCTTCTTGTGAATTAATTATAAACTTTGCTTTGCTTTCTTAAAAATGTTACTAATTGTGTATATATTTAAAATATATAGACAACCTCCATGTCACAGCTAAAGCTCCCTGTTCTTTGAAGGACATCAACCAGCAGCAGCAACAAAAGGTTTACCAAGTTTCGGCGGCTGCCGTTTTGCCGCTGCCTGCAATGAATGAAATTAAATGTTGCCAATGGGGATAGACTCGCAGAGATACACAAACAAAAACAACAGCAAAAAAAATCAGCAGGAAAAATAGTTAGAAATACTAGCATGCAAACAATAACAACGCCACATCACAACTCGTTTTGTTGTTAGCTGGTTTGCTTCGCTGCCTGCCGCAGCAGCCGTCAAAAGTTGCCAAACTTGGCCAAGTGTGCAATGGCAAGTGTTCAGTTATTTTTATAGCCACCACAGCGACAACAACAACCACGACAAGTGCAGCAAACTCCGAGCCGAGCTAAGGTGAAATATGATTGCAGGCTGCTTTTGGCCCCAAAGTCTTTTGAGCCTTAAGGAAAACTAGCCAAGTTGCTCTTACTGGCTGCAAGTCGGCGCTTTCACTAGTTGCGACTCCGACTTTTCCGACTTTTCCCCTACTGAATGCATTGCTCTCCCAGTTGGCCCATAACTCGAAGCTCTTTAATGGCATAGCGAATTTCGGCCTAATAAATAAAAATGTGAGTGTGAGCTGCTGGCGGCCAAAAATTCTATACAATATGTTGTTCGCCCGGCCGCACCCAAAAAATACTTTAACGAAATATTCAACATAAATATGCAAATTTTCGGGGTGATATTCATTAGTTTGGACAGACTGTTTGATGAATATGAAAAGCTGTTGGTGTAATCTAAGCAAAAAGTGATGGGAGAAGCCTTTCAGCTTTAGATTCTTAAGAAATTCATATAAGCTTCTGGTTATGTATGAATTTTGTCTAAAATGATAACTTAAGAGATTACTCTCACCATAGGATTTTTATAACAAACTTTTCATGAGCAAAAACATTCACTTTTAGCTTAATATGACGGAATTATCAGAACAACCTATTATATTTATATTAAGTTTCTTGATAAATACCAAAAGCTGACTTTATAATTCCAGCAAAAAGTGAAGGGAAAAGTCGTATTTGGATTCTAATTTTGATTTCTTAAGCAATCATACAAATGACTAATAGAAATAATAGCTATAATGACAAATATTAACACAACTAAGTCATTAAATATGATATTACCTTTTGCTAGTTACTGCATATTTCACATATAATATATCAAGTATAAATTAGGGAAAATTTAAGCTATATATATTAAAGTTAAAGTGAAATGTGCCAATATAGAAACTAGCAGCTTGTAAACTATATAAACATCCCCCAAATATGTTGGGAACTTTTGCCATTCATAAACATTTGAAAACTGTCGAAATGTATACTGCAATCTAATGTGATAAATAATGTATTTTCTCAGATTTATAGCGGTTTTATGCAGCTCAAAGGCAGAGTAGTCTGCGACACGTTTTACGCCAAACAAGCACAACACACACTGCGAGATACTGTATCTGAAAAGATGACCACACTGAGATATGGCTGGCTCTCAGCAACCAAGACAGATGGGTGACCTGACCTTTAGCCACGAAGAGAGACAGAGAGAGAGACCCCGAGAGATACAAACAAAGGAGAGGCAAATACAATGCCGGCAGTTAATCATCTGTTATATCATTGACCTCCCCAGAGTTCGAGGCGGCTCGCAGCAGCTCTCCTCCTGCATAATCAGCCGAAGCTCAGCCCAGACTCGGCAGCATAATTAACATCTAAGCGATAAATGCAATTAGCGGCGAACATTGCCTGCACTTAATTGCACTTTCATTGAGAGTTCATTGCCGCAACTCGTCGTCGTGGTTGCCTTTGTGTCAAATGCTGGGCCGTGTCAAACACAGTATTGGCTTTTCGGTTTCGCCGCTCATCAAACTTTTCTAGTATCTGCCAGAAAATACAAAGGCAAAGCCAACAAATAAACGGGCTGGGAAAATAAACACACACATCGCACACAACCAGCGCATAAAGCGGCGTTCGGGTCGTGTACTTTGTTTAAAAATAACAAGAAAATGGGAAAATGTATCTGCAGGCGCTGCAGCTTGCAGCGCTTCTTGCATCCAAAAGATACGGGCCCACTCGATGCACACACAGCTGCCCGCCGGCTGGGTCGGGTCTCCGGGTTTTAGTGTAAACACTACCCTGAAATAAACCTCATTCAAGGATGCAGCTTCTCGGCTAGTATTTTTTGCCCTCAAACAAGTTCTAAAAAAAAAAAACGAGCACGTTCTACGGAAAAGTTTAGAGTTGAAAGAGTTTTCACATAATACATCAGAACAAAGACACCTATTTTCAGTTCTAATGAAATTTCCTTCTGGGTTTAAATGCTTTTTCAAATAAATCTCAAAGTTTAATCCATTTCAAGAGAATAAGATCGAAATAACAATTAAATCTCAAATACCTTTTTCGATTGAAGTAAACAAAAGCTTTCAAAGATTTATTACCCAACATCTGAGACATTTTATTAAAGTTTTCCCTAAAGATTTCCTCCTTCTTTTGTGGTGCCTTCAGTCACATATGACAGGATCACATACCCTAAGAGGGGGCTGGGCACTTGGGGTGATATTTTTAGAGCACTCGCGCAGAAAGTTGGCGACATTAAGTGCCAAGGCCCGAGGTGAATAATTGCAATTTTCACGCACCGTCTGCGACCAAATCCAAATCTGAATCCGAGCGACTCCTGGCCACCGCAACGTCACCTGTCCCTGACTCTTGCACACATAGAGGTGTCACTTAGAGCGTGCGTGAAGTGCGGCTATTAGGAAAAATGTGTCTCTTGCAAAGGCAATGCGCCTATTTTTAGTGCATTGGCTTCGCCAGCTTTGGGTTGGCCATGAAACTGAAAATGAAAATGAAAACGATGCATCTTGTATCTGCATTTGCAGGTGTAGCTTGTGCACAGGTGAAAGTATTTAATTATGCGTCTGCCGCATGACAAATCTGCCGGTGTTGATGAATTGCCATTGCAATGCAAAACATCCTTGGCGACTGACTCTGAATTTCCCAGCACATATGGCCGGCGGATGCGAAAATGTTGAGACAGGAAAGTGAGTGCCCAAATTGGGACTCGCTGTCGGATGGAGCGTTTCATTGGAAACCGACCGAGGCTATGTCGCCATGTGGGGCGATTACAGGGGCACTGATCGCGCGAATCGATAACAATGGGCAAACATTTATCGATAATGAAAACAAACAAAGTGTCAAGTGGCTGGGATTGCCTTGCAAATTGCTCTCGTATTCGTGCCAGCTGCTGCGTGTGTGTTTATTTGTTTGCCAAACGTGTTTGTTTGCCAGCTGTCGGGCGTCGGGGGCGGAGACTCTCATTTTGGTATTAATTTACCCAGCACTTGGCACTTGTATGCCATGAATATTCGAACATGAGGCACATAGTTAGCACATGTCACTTTGAATTTCACTTTCCACATTTCCCCAGAGAATTAGAGTGTGTGTGTGAGATAGTTAAGTGAGGCTTATTGCGAGTTTTCCCTTTAAAACATATTAAGCAATTATTAAGGGGTTAGTTTTCTATGCACATATTGATCAAGTGAATAAGAATAGCTTTTAAAATATACATTTGCAAGCTAGCTTTATATAAAAATTGTAGGTAGAATCACAAGTAACAAGTATATTTCCCTTAAGAGTCATTGTTTATAGTTAAATAGAAATCAGCACTGTATAACAATAAACAATTCTAGAATTGAGGGCAAGACTCTGCTTATCTAGCCACATTATTATTGCCCTGTTTGCCTTGGAATTATTCTTTAAATCCCAGTAGCACACCCGGCGTATGAGTAATATTGTGAATTCACATAAATAACTGTTGGGAGTTGTTCTGCTGCGATGACAACAACTGAATTCGCAAAGTTGCAATTAATGTGTGCCATTAAATGGGTAATTGGACAAGTGATTAGGTGATTATTTACCCCCGGTACACCGCGGCGTATGAGCAATCGGCATTTCACAAAGATGAGCTGTTGAAATGCAAAATAATATTGGTAACCAATCGAAAAGCAAAGCTCAACGAAGCAAAGCAATCAAATTTAAAGTGCAACTGCAACTATTTTTACACTCAATTTTATTTATATTTAGGCATTTATTTCGCTGTTTATATTATTTGCAACCATTTCGATTCGATTTCTTTGTCCGCTGGCATTTTCATTGCAACAATAGTGGCGGCAGCGGCAGAAGCCACCCAGCGGCGATCTGCTCGCTCGCACATATTTGAGGCCTGGTTGTTAGACAATTTCATTTGCAGTTTTGTTTCAACGCGCAAATATTTGCACAATCCTCGGGCCGCTGCTGCTGCTGCTGCCTGCCGCTGCGTTGCTGCTTCAGTTTCTGTTGCTGTTTCGGTCCTCTGAACGCTAATTGAGTGAGCACACGACAGACTGGCAAGCAGAGCGGCAGTCAGTCAGATGGACGGCGGGACGGGCTGTCAAGCAGCTCTAGAGGAGAAATGAAAAACGCAGCGAGGTCTGGCGGCGATCGGGCCGAGCCACATAATGTGGGGCATGAATCGAACAGTGCCTCCCCAGCGGCTCCACACTTCGTTCATGCCTCATGCAGCTCGAGGCATGCAACACGCCATAAACTTCAAGGAAGTTGCCCAAACGAAGGCAGCGGAAAAAACTGTATCAGCAGTTGTAGAAGCAAAAGGAATTTTGATTGTCTTACACTAAAAAAATTATGTTGATTTAAAATTAAATTAGTGTTTCCCTTCTAAAATGATTTAGTTCACATATGTAGATTATTGTCTGATTACTAAGAAATCTCATTAGTTCTTATTAAGATGACTCAACCAACTCGAGTTGGTGTAAAGCACTTTGTTGCTGAATTCGTACTTGGGAATTACAAGCTCAATTAACGTTCAATGTTGTGAGGAGCGTCATTCGCTGTGGAGTTTTTTCATGTCTGGTTTTGATCTCAGCTAACAACTAAATTAGTGTATTTTGTCATTGTAAAAACACATATTCCCAATTGTAAAATATGTTCTTTATTAATATGATTTTACACTTCCATTCCGTTCTCTCCGTGTAATGTAACTTATTTAATCAACCCCGACCACCACTCGTCATAAATTTAATCCGATAAAGTTTCATTTCATTTAGTGGCCAGTCGGTTCGTTGGTCTAATCAGCAGCATCATAATCTCCATCATCATCATGGCTATCGCGAGCATTATGTTTAGGAGCGGTTATTGTTACTACAATACGAATATGTATGTATGTTTTTTTATATATCTATGTTCAACATTCCGTTGACAGTTCCCGTCACTTCCACTGCGCATCAACGCATATTTTCCGAGTTTCTTTTTTGGGTCAAACATTCTTCTCTCTATTTTTTTGTTGTGAACCACCCGAAGTCAGTGAACTTTGGTTAGATGAAATATTGAGGAAACTTCTGTGCCCTGACAGAGTGATGGAGCGATCGGCGACTGACAGATTGAAGAGCGTTTTTCCACTTATCAAATTGGCCGCCATGAAAATATTTTCATTTAAATATAATCGCTTGAGAATTAAATTGCGTAATTCATCTAAAAGGCAAGCAACAAGTTTTGCCTGAAATCGAAATCGATAAATTTTTCCGTCGCCGTTGTGGCGTAAGAATCTTGTTAGATGGATGCTGCTGCTGCTGCTCTCACTTAGCATTTAGCAATTTGCTCAGGAATGCTGCTCTGTGTAGCGGCGAAGTTTCGCTTTCTAAATGCCTAACATTACTCATGCGACACGTTGTACAATGTTGCAAGGCGAAGAGGTAGGGAAAGTCGTCGAGAAGCTAAAATGCTGCAACAAACTATACATGTATATGTAATATTAAAAGCTAGAACTTTCTTGACATTACTCTTACGACATGGCTTACACTTATGCAAGTGGTAATACTACTTGTAACTTATTACTTATAACTTATAGGTTATAAGGCATTATTTGATCATTAACATTTTATATATTTTACTTCAGCTTCTTTGTTAACTTTTTTGGCCTACTTTGTGGCAGCACGTGCTTCGGCTTATGTTGATCGCTTCGCTTTGTGTTTACCTTGGCCACTTGAGTTGTTTTTAATAAACTGTTAATAATGGTTAACTTTTGGCGCTTACGAGCGACCCACACAAACACTGCGACACTGAGAGCCAAGACACCTGCCCACACATCCATGGTCCACGGGCTGCTCGTTCGGGTTTATACCTCCGCTACTTTGTGGTCAACAAATGTGGCCACCATAAGCCTTGTTCGGGCGTGGGCGTGGCATTTATATTATATATTCCCTACGAGATTAACCATCGCGTGTGTAGACTTCTTGTCCGACATGTAAATGTGTGTTGGCGTGCTCTGGGCAATTTTGGTTTTTTCTTCTTTTTTGCAGCTCTTTGTTTGTGCTGCGAGGGAGCTTTTCAGTGGGATTCATTGACCAGATTCCATGACTCTGCACAATGTAAATGAAACAATTGTTTGCAGTGCACTTACTGCAGCAGCTGCTGCTGCTACTACTACTGCTGCCTCCTGCTGAAATAGTTGGCGTAATTATGCCGCCTGAAAATCGTTGGCTGTCATTAGGCGCACGAGTTGACCGTGAACCAGTGACGGTTTTTCTGTTTTTCCATTTTCATTCTCCATTCAGTAGGCTGAATTTTATACCAATCCACTTTGGCATAGTAATTAAAAGTGAAACTGATTAAAGTAAATGTGAAGCTTACAGGAGTTAAATCAATACCACTTTTATGTTTTCCTGTACATATAGATAAAAAAAAAAAGTTTAACTTAAAAGAGATACCTCTAGTTTTATCCTTTATGAACACATTTATAAGTAGCTTAATCAGAGAATATCGCATAAAACTTTATCTTGTAATTTTGTACAAAAAAAGACAATAGTTGCAATTTTTCCTGTATGCCCAAGCCAAACTTGTTTCTTGTTAAATAAAAATTTTAGTAGTACAGGTTTCAATTATATAATTATAATTGTTATTATTACTGATGAACTCGATTTCGTTAAAATTGAAAAAAAAAAAAAAACATGGTACTAATGCAACTTGAAGTTCGTTTCCAGTTTATTTCATACTTAAATCTTTATATTCCAGTTATTACAAGCTTCAAAACTTTAATTTATTTTTCAAAGTTACTCTTTCTTAAGCTTGACTTGATTATGATGCAATACTCCCACTAGATTCTCTAGAGACTATAAGGCAGTTAATAATAAAGACAGTTTTTAGGTGTGTTACGGGGGGGAAAGAAGGGGTGAAATTCTTTCAGTTGCATTGCCAATATCCGCCGGCAATGCATTCAGCATTCAGCAAACAACACTCTGTAAAAACAAAGCTTGAAAGCCCAAATCGAAATCCATTGACTCACTGGCTAACTGACTGGACAGAAGTCTGACTGCCTGACGGACTGACTGACTGACTGATTGACTGACTGACTGCTCGCACAATGAATGAATTAGTAACGAGTGCCGGGCGGGTAGCGCTGCGTGGATCGATTCACGCTCGACCGACAAACTTCCGCTGCTGGGCAGAAAGCTAACGAATGATAACTGTGCCATGTTTTCCACTGGGGGTTAAGTGCAAACGTCATAAACTCAATTTCTCCCTCTCCCTGCCCCCCGCCAGCGATGCCCTTTAACTGTACATTGGAGTGTGTACATAGTTTAGTTACCTTTCGAAAAAAAAACACACAGACACAAAAAACAACAAAGCACCGGGCAAAGCAGAGTGGCACAAAAACAAAAATGATTCATGCGCAACCAGAAGCGGAGAAAGAGATGGGGATTCTCCCAGAGAAAGAGAGAGGGAGAAACTTGTTTGCCAAGCGAAGCATCCGAAAGATGGCTCTTATAAGAACAGCTCTCTAGGGAACTATCCACCTCGAAAAATAATAATGCAGCTTTTCAGCTGAAAGTAACTGATGAACATTTTTGTGAATTTAATCAAAAATCTCCTTAAGAAAAAAAAAACAGATATTTTTTTATTATAAAGTTTAAGTTCTATAGTTTGTAGATATAGATCAAATATCTATCTACATTTCAAAGGCTTTGCACCTTAATTTAATGTCTAAAGTAATATCTAAAAATTTGTTTAAGATCTTCAAATCTTAAATCAAATCTAAATCATCTTATCGTATTTTCAAAAGCTAATATTAGAAAAACATCGAAAAAATCGTTTAAAAAACTACAATTTAAAATATAATATGATCACAATTTTAGACCCTGATATAAAACCTCCATTTTCTAGGACACCCTTGGAAAACATTCATATTGCTTACAAGATTTAAATCAATAGATCATCGCTTTTTTTTTGTTCGGTGCACTCAGCTCCAGGCTTTACTTTCCTTCCGAGGCACCCAAATCGCTCCGCCCTTCTGCCATCCTTAATTGCACTGACACGCCCCGTTTATTGGACTGCGGTTGCCTTGCCTCGACTTTCCAATTGATCCGATTGATAATTGGATTTGCGTTTGCCGATTGGAAAATCGTAGTGGCAAAGGCGGCGTCCGCAAAGGCAAAGAAAATGCCTTTCGAAATCGACTGGGCTGCCTTATATGGATCGGATCGGAGTCGTGATCAATCAGCTGATTCATTAGCCCCAATTTAGTTGGTCAAGGTTTCACCGCCCCGATTGCAAACGTGCTTATCGCATCAACACCTTCCGCAGGTCGGCTTCCAATCGCAATCGGAATCGTTATCAGTGCCCAGTTCGATTTCAATAGGCGACTAATGAGAGTTGCCTTATATGGGCGAGGAACCCCCAGACGAGCGGCAGAGTGAGTATGTTTGTATTAGGCGCCGATCATTAAATTAAACTACACATGTTTGATAAGGAATGCCATGCGCTGAATCGCGTTTGTTTTGCTTTTGTTTTTCTTATTATTTCAGCAGGTGATAATAGAATTGTTTTAACATTGTTCAGGACTTCTAATTACTGGGAAAAAACACACCAGAACTGCATGCCAAAAAAGGTAACTTTAAACCTATAGAGTAAACATCAGAATAGTTACTTTAAATGTATATAAGAAATTTAATACAAAAAATAAGCTTTATAAAGGATTTTTTTACTTCAAATGTATACAAGAACTTTAATAAAAAAGAAAAGTTTACAGGAATTTGTATAACATTAAAGAAATATTAGAACAAGTACTTTAAATGTACATAAGAAAGATTCTTACAAAATAGAAAGCTTTGCAAAAAGTTTTAAAATATAGAAGAATATCAGAATGAGTACTTCAAATGTATATAAGAACATTAATAAAAATATATAATCTCGTAGTATTAAAAAGTTAAGAACCTTTTAATATAAAAAAAAGTATTTATATATTTAAAGACCATATTCACAGCATCTAAGATATTTAAACCATATATACCTAATCATAACGAATCATATTTAAAATATATATTAAGGAACGTAAAACCTATCATCAAGAAACATTTGCAAATGCCTAGAAAATCATTTACCCTATCTTAGATCTGCACAAAACATACACATGTTATTAACCATAACAAATTGTTGTCCGAAATTGATTTAAAATTGTGGCAAAGGCAGCACATTAATCGAAATAATCGCTGGCTTGTGGGAGTTATTAGATCAGCAAACCAGTTCCCGGAGTAGGGCTACGACTAGTGTGTGTGTGTGTACCTGGGCCATAGAATTTCCAGCACGACCCGTGGCAATGAACTGGGCATGTCTATAAAAACATCAATATTTTTTGTGGCCGGGACCCTTGGCCGTAAATAGCCCGAAACGCATAAACATGTCTAATGTGTGCGTTGTGCTGTGTTGCGTTTGTTTGTTGTAAGTTTCTGCTGTGTGTATCGTGTGTGTAGGGGGGAGTTGAACTTGTGGTTCAATAAACCCACCGCCAAGCTAATTACGATGCCCGGCAGCAGCCACTAAAATTAAAATCTAACTACAATATAATTTGTGAGGGGTGGATGAGGGCGCATAAAAACACCAAAGTAGTATTTGTTGATTTTTCCTTGTCACAAATTGTACATTTAATGGCAAATAAAATAGCCGAAAAAGAGCGGGCGAGTGCCTCACTCTCTCTAGATTGCTCTGCGTAATTAAAAATATAAATGAAATGGCAATTGAAGAGCCCCGAATACAAATGCCCCGTGCAATCAGCTTTCTTCGCGCTAATATTAGCAGCCACCGCAGAAACGAACGGAGAACGGAGAAAGGAAAGGGGCTTTGTTGGGTGTGTGTAGAATAAATGTTACACAAAATTTTCCACCGATGAAAGTTTTTCCCCTTTTTCGGCTCTTGTTTATCTTCGGGATACATGTTTAGATTTTCATTTTCGTGGCCAAACCAACCGTGGAGCGAGTGGGCGGCGCCGGGACCCAAACGTCAGTTCAAGCAAATTGAAAATCTGCAAGCTAGAAATCGAAACTGAAAACTGTCAAAGCCGAATGCTGCCGCCAGATAATTAAAAATAGTTTTTGCCATTCGCTTCTGGCTTGCTTTGGGTTTCTTGGTTTCAATTTCGTTTCGATTTCGATTCTTGACTCTCGATTCTCGTCGATTTTCACCGATTCCCAGAGTCTGGCGTTCGACTGTATTATTGGCCCAATAAACTTTGCCCTTTGCGAGTTGGCCCTCGGCCAACAGAAGAGAACTGTTCCTTGGGTGTCGTCGGTTTGCCAATTAAAAATGCATGGGGAGCAGCGGGCTGGTCAAGATTGATAGCAGCCGGGTGCGAGTGCAGGTGGGCCATTTTCCAGGTGGCAATAATTGCCTTTGATCAGTGATTAATATCAGCCATTTAGCTTAGTTGAAAGGGAGATTTTTAACAGAAAAGTCTCTATTGATAAAATGTACCTTAAATTAGCTCTTAAACCTCATTTGTTGCAGTAGAATTCAAGCACTGCCCGATAAACACCTATCTAATCTGGCAAAATAAATCGCTTTGCCATGGTGAAGGCTCCTCTTGTCCAAGAGCAATTATCAGTCATTAAATATGGCACTCTTAGTCACTGACAAACGCCAATCTACACTAATACGCATATGACTTTAATATATATATAATTATATATATTTTTTGAACAACTCACCTTAACAAGCAAATTCGCTGGCCGAATACATTTGTGATGGGAAGGCGAGAAATATGATTTGTGCTGGTTTTGGTTCACTGAAAGCAGAGGCAAAACACAATTGATTAAATTTATTGATTAGCAAATGGCTAAAAAAGTTCTTAAGAATTAGGTCATCGATTAGGAAAATTAGTGAGGTTTCAACACTTCAGTAAATCTAACATTTTCCATTGTTAGAATACAAATTAATGAACTTTAAACAATATTTCCATTTCCATTTCCCAGATTTTCTTCAAGTGCCTAATTCTATTGCTTGATCTTGAGCTTGGTGGCCAAAATACGTCATCTTCTGATCTCTGACGGTTGTGTATAATAAAAGAAAGTGAATCATGTGGCTGGGACTAAACTACCACCGATTCAATACTACTTAAAATACTATATCTATATCCAATACTGCACATACTCGATATAGATATAGATGGAAACAAATGTATGTATTTGTAAACAAATATTTTCGGCCACCCTTGAAGGAGGGTTTCCTAGAACATTTCTGCTTTTGTTTTCGTCGAGGGCACACATCCGGCGACTGTTAAATTTCAGAATCGAAGTGCCAATGACATGAGCTCAATTTAGATATAGATTTGTTTATGTATAATGGCCAAATGCCGCCCCTCACTCACTCACTCTCGAACCGATCAAACATTGTCGCCTGTCAGCACTCTGAATATTCGCATTGAACGCTGCTTCTGTTCACTGCCATTAATTGGCCTTCGCTTTGACTCCGGGTAAAATGGCATGCAAATGCAATTTGTTTGGATGATTTCAATTGAGAAATTGTAAAATTGCACTGGGGGGTTTGCATGGAGATTCGAATCAATAAATCGCGAAAAGTGTTTAGTCAATAAAAGGCTGCCAAAGAAGCCATGAACCTCAGTTACGTACATTTGCAGCAATTTATGCTGTTTTAGTAAAGCATTTCCCTGACCAAAACCCTTTTTCATTTAGACTTGATTACCCTGGTAATTGATAATTACAAGTTTTATGTATGTAACCATCATTGCGGTTAGAGAAAAACTCATAAATCTATTTTTTTGCACAAAAACAGGCAAGAATAAAATATGCATATGGGAAAAACAAGTTGTAAAACCACATGAAATATTTGTTACTAGATTAATGGGATTCATTCGGCATGACATCATAGCAATATTTCCCGCAATAGGACATTCTAGAAACCCCGCCCTTATTCCCCCCACATGAAGTTCTATTCCCAGGGGATAATCCTCTGTTTTCCCCTTCCCAAGGTAAACTTGGGAAATTGAAAAACTTGTACTGGGAAATATAGAGCAACCGCCCACAAATTGAAATATAAACAAGCCGAGGAGGTTCGTGAGCCGTGCTAGAAGCTGTCGAAGCATAAAAACTTAATCATATTAAGAGCCAGCAAACCGGCTTTTAAAGGGTCTGATTAAACGATAGATATATGGATGGATGGATAGATGGATGAATGAAACCACTCACCCGATGGCTGAGTGAATAAACCAACTGGCTAAATGAGCAAAAGTTAATGCCTGACTGACTAAAAACTGGAAAACCAAGCTAGACCGGGCTAAAATCCACATAGGTAGGCGTAACAAAGGTAGCATGTTACAGTTGTCTCAACTAACAGCTCAGAGAGCTATAAATTGCAAATTCTTATTCAGCCGAGCAGCGAACTTTTGCAATGGGGAAAATGCACAGCACAAGACCGGGTGGGGGAAAAACACAAAGCTAACGAACCCCGCAACACATCAAAACAAAGGAGCTTACCCACTTGGATCATGGTCACGACGATGATGACGATGTCTGTCAGGTTTTAATTAATAATAAAACTCCTCCCCGGAGGCTCGCGGCGAAAAAAAGCGCAGACAACAAAAAGCGTGAAATGGAAAACGAACACTAAGTAACGCAATGGACACTCCGATGATGTATTTTTGATAAATTGTGAAAGCGCCTGGCCCAGACGACAGCTAATTGACGCCCCAAACTCCCAATCTCCCAACACCCAATTTCCCATTTCCCCGACTGTGCGGCACATGTTATTAAAGTGGCGATAAAAATGCGATTAATAATGAAGCAAAAGGCACACAAAACAACAAAGGCCTGAAACGTGAAAGGCCAACAAACAAACGGAAAAAAAGAAATGCACAAAAAGCTGCAAATGCGAAAAAAAGAAAGAAATCATATGAAAATGCTGAACTCCGGCCCCATAAAAGATAAACAATTTTACGCGCTCTCTTCGACTTTGAAAGCCGATAAGCGTCACTAACTTAAAATAGAGGGAAAAAGTGTAAAAGTAAGTGTAAAAGACACGCTTGTCCTTGGCCGCAACTTTATCTAATTTGGCTCATATTTTATCAGTGTCACAACAAACTGCGCCATATCAATTTCCCCTATGTATATGGGTTATTAGGGGAGAGAGAGTGATATTTTCAGAGGGTAGAATAGAGCTCCTCGAATTTCATGTCCAGGAGGAGCCCTGCTTAATGGATTTTCAAGTGCTTCTCATATGATTACAACAGGGTCTTCTTCCTTTTGCCCTTTTCACGGGCAACTGTTAGTTCAATGTGGTCATAAAAATGCACTTTATGGCATTCACACCACCCACAAAGGTCAAATGCCTGGCAATTGGCTTAATGGCTGCGCTTGGGGTTTAATAAAAATGGGAGTGGTTTAGGGATGACAAAGGATAGTTTTTTCAAGGTTTTTATAGTAATTAAACCTGATTATAGATCCTCTATTTAGCCAAGACCAAAAGACGGATATTATTTATATATCACTTTGATACCACATATTAGCAAGCGAAGGCTAAACCAGTTACATTTACACACTGCCAACATATGCTAATGGCCATTTCCATTGCCAACTAGACAAACACCATTAACGTCTCTCGAGAACCAACGTCCCATTAATGTGGCCCAAAGCGAAATTGCTAATGAAAATATTTCACACGAGCCTCCAACAAAAAGGCTTCGTAACAAATGTCACACTTTACACGTGCCCCCTAAAACGAGGCCTCAATTAGAGCCCAAATTAGAGGTTTCCTTAGGTTATAGAGCTTAAAATACCATTCGAGTTAAAAAAGGAAAACATTTTTTTGAAAATACCAACGGAATAACAATTATCTTATCTCTGACTCAAAATACTTTTGGGCCATGCGATCAGACCAGAATTATTTATGCAGTCAGGGGCAAAATGTTTCTACTGAAATCCAAAGAGTGCTGTTCCATTGTGCTTCGGCCTTTACCAGTGCAATGTCATGACTTGACGACGCCAGCCGCCGTCTCGGTGGTAGCCGTGATTGGTGTAAAGAAAATTGCCTCGACAGCAAAATGAGATCTGGAGTCAATGCTCCAATATACTGGACGGGGTTCAACGAATGGCGATTGTTCCAGCGATTATTGTTATCAGAGGATGTTCGTGATTGCGACTCTCTTGATAATTCCCTTCTTGGGATTCTTCCGTAGATGGGTTCATCATTCTACAAGAGGACATCTCTTGTCTGGTCTTTTATGACTATTCTTAATATTACTTGGGTTCAGGCATATCATATTTATAATCAACCTTCAAACAAACCCTTCTTATTTGGTCGCTTTCGGTAATTTCTTGTAATCTGTTGCAGATTTCTTTGAAATAATGTCAAGGCTGATGCATCAAATCTTTGCGACCGCTTTTCGCTGGCTCGACACAACGTTTCCCCTCCCTCTTTCGGACTGGGATCTCTTTTTTTTGGCAAACTTCAACGCTTGTCATTGTCGTGCTGCTGCCACGCCCCCTGCAATGATGTCATATCGCACAGACTCGTAGCTGTGCTCCAGTTTCTCCCTGCTTTTGACTTTGTCACGCTTTTCCCAGCCAGCGATTTTCCACACTTGACTTCGCATTTCCCCCTGGTATCAGCTCCGCTTTTTTTCCCACCTCAACTAATAACTTTGTGTTTTGTCTTCCATCCATTTTCCGCGCGCATTCGTCTTGGGCTTTGGCTTTTTCCGCTTCTGTCTCATTTTCTTTTTTGCGCCTGCCCTGGATTTCCATTTTGTCGCACTTGGTTTTTGCTCTTGTTTTTCTGGGCGATGCGATTGTGAAAAGCTGTGCACTAATGGCAGCTGTGAAATGCATTTATGTTTATGGTCTAGTTTTTCCATTCCTTTTTTTTTCTTTTTTTCCTCGTTTTTTTTTTATAGTTTTTGTTTGAGGGCCTCTTAAGGGCAAACATTTATTCTTATCCTCACAGTCACATTAGTGCGAAGGCTAAGAGCAGCGTTGAGTCAGCTAACTCTGATGGAAATGGAGTAGAACAGACCAGGTGCGGGCTTAGACGCTCTAAAGCTCACTAGCCCTTAAATAGGAAAGATTTTGCTCTGAACTAGATTTAAAGGTGGATAGGTCAGGGCTAACAAATACAAATTTAAATTTCTCTTCACTTTTTTTGAAAACTATAAAATACACAACATTTTAGTTCGACAGGGTCAGGCCCCGAATGTCGAGCTCCGAGTTTTTTATCAAATGCCAATCTAAGCCAAGTAATTAATTAAAGTAAAGTGACCATTGGCATTCCGTAAAATAAGGTAAATATATAAAGTACTTTTCATAAGCTTTTCAGCCCGAGATTCTTTTCTTTCGTATTGAATCTAGTCTTTCAGTTTCAAATCTATCTGAAGTGGTATTTTTATTCTATTCTCTTTTGGGAATGGAATAAAAGGAGCATAATTCCACTGTTTGTACATGATTTTTCATCTACTCTGAGATATGGTAATTTTTTTATTATTTCAAAGTTTCTGTTTTCATTTTATAAAAATCTGACAGCATTTATCAACTATATGAGCGATTGGTCCATTTATTTAGAAGCCTAAGGAAATCAGCTGAAGTGTTTCATTTAATAATTCAATTAAAAACGTCTTTGTGCCGAAAGCAGCTTACTTTCCTTTTTTAACATTAGTGCAACTACATTATTTAGTTCGTTTTATTTGATTGTTCTTTACCTTCTTTGTACCAACAATAAAACACTTTTTTTTTTTTCAAAGTTCCCTATCACACATCGTCAAGACAAAGCAGTGCAAATATAGGGTTTCTTATGGTCATACATTTTTTTATTTAAACTAATAAAAAAAACTTTATTAATTATAATACTCCTTGGTGTGAGATCATTTACATACAAATCAAGATACACCCTACTACGGCTTTGGACTCACCTTGATAACTTACAGATTTACCAGGAACCTGCTGGATTTATGTTATTTTTTTATGTTCGTCAGCGGTTTTTTTTCAGATTTCAATTTGGAAACGATTAAAATCGAAAGAAGGAAAACAAGAAGGAGATGACAAGAAGAATGAGGGGGAAAAAGCAATATTAGAAAGATAAAATTGCACGCGAAACCGGTTGCCGTTATTGTTTACACCAAATCGGAAACGAAGTTGCGCGAATACAGATGTCCAACGGGGAGAAAGGTGGAGAGTGGGCAGGGGAGACTGGAAATCGGAGTCGGTATTGGAATCAATAAAACAAACACCACGAAGAGAACACATGGAAAGTGCAGGCGGGCGGCTGCAAAACACAAATGATTTCCCGTTATTTCGGTTAAATGCACAAATAGGCGATTCGTGACGCGTGAAGTGAGTGTAGAGTAGAATCCTGGCGCTATTATTAAAATGATTCATCCATTCGCTTTTCGCTTTTCGCCGAAAGATATGAGAAGATAAATAAATGCTGCAGCACAATCACACAGACACACACACTGGCACACAATACACCCTGGCAGGCACACTCGGACACCCCCGCGGACACGCACACACGAGGCTTCACTGTGAGTATTTATTAATATATTCCAGACACGCGGATCGGATCCATAGTGAAATACACATATATTCGATTCACGGCGGTGGCGGCGGCGACGGCGACGAAAAAGAAAAAAGAGAATTCAGCAGCTTTAAAAAACAGAACACACGCGTTGGTTCGTTCCTTTGTTTTTTCTTTTTTTTCGGCGGCGCTCTGTGGACTCCACGCATTATATAACGGCACTGCGATATCCAAGCACTGTTGCACCAAGTTGCAGTGTACCACAATTATAGCTCTAGCCACTTACACTTTCTCGCTAGTCGCTTAAATTTCGCGTCCGACTCGTTTGGTGGTTTTGATTTTTTTAAAACGCGACGTCCGTTCTAGGGATGTAAAAACTATATCAAAATATCAATATATCGATATTTTCTAGAGATGATATATTTATATCTTTATATTTTGTTGCAAAAATATCCAAATTGATATAATTTTCAATATTTTGTGCCAAACTGCAGAAGAAAGGCAATCCATTAGAAGAAAAATTATTGTCGTGTTGTGTCCGTTTCGATTTATTTAAAACAACGTCTGCTCCTCATCTGTTGAGTTGCTAATTTAGCTATTTTTCAACTAGATCTGGTAAGTGCGTCCCCCTATGACCTGAACTGGTGGGAGCAGTCGTGTTTTAAAAACACTTTTAAAACAGGTAGAAACCCCAAAAAACCAAAAATAAAAATTAAGTGTATTTTTTGAATTAATTATAATTAATTAAATGAATACATCATTTGTCGATAATCTTATTCGATTTTTAGAAATATCGATATATGTCCAATGAATTAAGATCAACAGCGTTTATCGATAGCCGCGATAATTTCTCATTCCGTTTTCAGCATAAAATAAATTTTTTTTCCGGCTTTACTTTTAGAAATGGTTAGTTATTCTTTTCCTTGCGACCAGCTTCTTAATTTCGCTCCGAATCTCTTAGTTCTCGCGGCTGCACTCGGAGGAAAACGCGCACGATAATGCGCTGTGGACCTGCACCTGGGGCCGCGACACCGCCGATCCAGATCCGGACAACGCCACCACGGAGCCGGAGGAGGAGAACCCATTTGATTTCGACAAAAAGGAAGCGCGTCCAAAGGATTTCATAGTAACTGGTGGCCTGGACGATTTGGTGAAGGTGTGGGACGTGCAGGAGGATAACACACTGAAGCTTCGCCACAAGCTGAGGGGACACGCTCTGGGAGTTGTCTCGGTGGCGGTCAGCTCGGATGGACAGAGTAAGCAAGAGGATTTCACGTCTCACTTTTGAAATGTAAAAATTCCCCTGCCTTTAGCCATTGCCAGCAGTTCCCTGGATTCCAGCTTGTGCTTGTGGGATGCCCGGTCGGGCGACAAGAAACACCTGCTCACATTCGGACCCGTTGATCTCTGGACGGTGGGCTTCTCGCCCTGCAATAAGTACGTGATATCCGGCTTGAATGACGGCAAAATTTCCATGTACAGCGTGGAAACGGGGAAGGCGGAACAGACGCTGGACGCCCAAAATGGCAAATACACGTTGAGCATTGCCTACGTGAGTGTTAACCTTAATTATGGGTTAATTAGATTGTCGTTGTAACTTTGTGAAATATTCCAGAGTCCTGATGGCAAGTACATAGCCAGTGGAGCTATTGATGGCATTATCACCATCTTCGATGTGGCGGCGGGCAAGGTGGCTCAAACTCTGGAGGGACATGCGATGCCCGTCCGCAGTCTGTGCTTCTCGCCCAATTCCCAAATGCTTTTAACTGGATCGGATGACGGTCACATGAAGCTGTACGATGTGTAAGTGGCTTTCCCAAGGTTAATGCGACTTTAGATAGCCTTTGATTCGATTTTTTCAGGGCCCACTCAGATGTGGTGGGTACCCTCTCCGGTCACGCCTCCTGGGTATTGTGCGTGTCCTTCTCCGAGGACGGCAAACACTTTGCCAGCTCTTCCAGCGATCGCAGCGTGAAGGTGTGGGACACCTCGGAGCGCAAGTGCCTGCACACGTTCGCCGATCACTCGGATCAGGTGTGGGGCGTGCGTTACAGTCCCGGCAACGACAAGGTGGCTTCCGCCTCAGAGGACAAATCGCTGAACATCTACTACTGCCCGCCCAACGCGGTTGTGTGATTCGCGTGTTCCGTACAATAAAGCGTAGGATTAGAACAAGAAACAAATGGATTTATTTACGGATTACTCTCAGGGTCTGACTTGACGCGCAGGAGCGGTGTCTTGGCTTGTGTCAGCATGGTATCCTGGTACTTGTGATCGGGTATGTACATATTGAACGTCTTAAAGTAGTGCAGGATGTTCTCTGAAAGAGGAGCGGTTAAAAAGCAATTCCTAGCTAGCCATTATCGATTTTGTGATACTTACCCACATGCGGCTCTTTAAGCTTATATTCTTGGGCTATCTTCTTGGCCGGCCAGTTCTCCGGATCCAACTGGTGATCGTTAATGAATTTGAGAGCCTGGCGCAACGAGCAATGTCCAGAACTAATCCGTGTGGGCTCCAAATAGCCGTACTCAAAGTCTTCCGGGGTTTTCCGCTCCAGGGGCAGAGGTCGCTTCTCCGGTTGCTCAGACGCCGCCTCAGCTGCCTGGCGATCCTGGACGCGCTTGATCTAAGTGAGAGTTATAGATCAGTTCCAGAAAATGTTGCTGCATTTAGTAGTAACCCACAAATCGATCCTGCGACGTTACATAAACGTCTTTCAATCGGCTGTCCAAGCTGGCGTCCTTTCTGTTTAGCTTGTCCACGAACTTGGGATCCACTTTATAGGGAAAACTGAGCGTTAAAATCGCCTTAAGATTTAATAAAAACCGAAAAAGACTCACGTTCCAAGGTGCGCTCCATGTCCCTCAAATTGGAGTCGAATTTCGGAGCCGGTGTGGGCTTCTCGCGCTCCAGGACGCGATGGGCGCGATTCTCCGCATTGAAGCGGTTGGCCCGGCGGGCCACCATTGAAACCACCTGTCCCATTGCCTTGTAATGTGTTCGTTAATTTATGTTACGCATAAATCACATCAAATTGTTCGAAAATAATGCTGTGTAAACATAACCAAAAACAAAGAGTGCTGGGTAGCGAGCAAAGTCAGCTACAGCTGTGATGCGAACAGCTGAGCCGGTCTGCTCCAATTAGTGTTGCAAAACACCAGAACCGGTTGCTTGTAAACAAACCATATTTTGTGTCCTTGAGTTTTATTGTTAAAGATCTCACAGAATGCTGCCATTGCGACGCAGCTGGAGCCTGGCCAGGTTCAACTACAGCACCAAGGCCAAGAAGGAGATGGTGGCCCGCTACAGCGCCGAATTCCCGGCCAAACTTATCAGCCGGAAACATAAGGCGCCCGCTCACATGTATGTGGCGAATGCGGAAGCTGCAAATAGGATTGGGGAGTATTTGGAGCCGCATTTGCAGGCCACCGGCTGCGATACTGTCATGGAACTAAATCCCGGAGCGGGACACTTTACCCGGCACCTGTTGGACAAGGAATCACAGTTTCGGCGGATTTTGCTCCTCGAAAGCATGGATCATTTCATGCCCCGCCTGCACGAGCTCCATGCTCTGTATCCTGAGCGCGTGAAAGTACGCCAGGGCGACTTTGTCAACCTGTGGAAGCTGGTCTACATGGACAAGATGGATGGCGGCACCAGGGTTATGGATCTCCTTAACGATGTTCCTCAACGGGCCTTTAATGATGGTAAAATGGAATATTAAATAATTTAGATAAAGATATTCCTATCCTCTTTTTCTCGATAGATGTCAACATGCTGGTCTTTGGCGCTGTGGGCTCCTATCCCTTCTTTAAGCACTTGATCAACTCGCTCATCTTCCAGACCAGCCTTTTCAATCTGGGACGCTGCGAAATGATCCTCGCCATGCCGCCGCCCATCTATATAGTAAGCATAGCAATGGATTAAACTTCTTGAATGATTCATTTTTCCCCCGTAGCACCTGACCTGCACCAACGAGATTGGCTACCTCATCTACCGCTCCGCCAGTGTGCTGTTCCAAATTCTATTTGAACACAAGTTCATCGCCAAGGTACCACGAGAGGATTTCCTGCCCATGCAGACCGACTACAGCCCCAGCAAGGGCAGCAAGCTGGGCAAGGTGCGGTCCATCAACCCGGAGTATTTATACCTGGTGAAATTTGCACCGCGCCGCAATCTCCACGAGCTGTGTCCAGTTCAGGATCTACCCGCCCTCTGGTTCTTCATTAAACAGAACTTTGTGAGCCGCCGCAATCGCATCATCCCCAATTTAGAGTAGGTATAGGAGTGCAGTGTCTATAGGATTTAATTTTTAATTTTTACTTCTTCAGGAAGTGGGTGCCCGGCTGTGGACCGCGACTTATCATCAATCCACAAGCCCCAGAGCCCGTAAAGCCCACCTATCCGGACGAGTGGCCTCACAAGCTGCCGCAGTACTCCAGCCAGAGCACCTCAATGAGCTTAAAAAACTACTATCCGGCCATCAATATTTATACCCAGTTCGGCGATCTGCTGCCAAGCCAAATGCTGACACTGTTCAGCCAGTTCCGACAGTGGCCAGAGTATGGCGAGAGCTCGTTCCTAGCCTCACTGGAAAATGCTCTGCTCAAGCTGGAGACTGCCAATGACGAACAGAACTTGGAGGACGGCGTCACGTTGCCCGAGGAAGATGACGCGGATGCCGACGAGCTGCTGGAAGAAGAAAGCCCCGAAGCCCCCGCCTCCACAACGGCCAAAACCCAGAGGAAATCCAGCTCCTAGTCAATAACTATTATTGTTGCTTTAGGATAAGTGGAAAGACTTCTCAATGAATTGGATTCGCTTGTTAAATGACGTGTTTAGGGAAGTTTTTATTAAATCGATTTTCTGAAATTCTCCACTTGGATATACAGCACCACCACTATGTAGATTAGGCACATAGTTTACCATGAGTTGATCATCTAAACACATTTTCCCTGAACCGAAAGGCGACTGCCGCGGCTGCACTTCTCGGCCAGATCGATATGGTATTCTGGAGGAGCCACCTCCTCTGTGTCCGCGATGCGCGTATCCAGATGCACCGACAACTTGACACAGTCCACCATCAGGGTGGTAGGATTCACGCCCAGCACAAAGGTTGCCTCCTTGTAGGGGCACGGATTCTCCTCGTGCTTGGTGTTGCCAAACTGGTAGCAGCTGTTGCGGACCATAAAGTGTCCATCGCGATCACATGGATTGCGCACACACTCCGGTATAATCCGCTCCTTGTAGAGCACCAAGATCTGGCCAGACTCACAGGGACCCTGCCGATAAGCCGGATAGCAAGCATCGGTCTCTGGGTAATACAGCGTGGCTGTCAACGGGGAAGTACCATGATTATTATGTCATCGCCGCGATAGCTCCATTAAGACTGCTCTCTCACCTGGGGCGCAATCGCAGACCCAGTCATTCTGCTGCTGCTGGTCGCCGGGATAAAGCAGCTGGTACTTGGGGCATCGGGCCGGGGAGTAGAGCGGCTTACGACCCTGGTAGGAGAGACGAGTACAAAATTGTTGAAACTGATTTATTATCTTTTGCTCCGAGTGTGTCACTACTCTTCCGAGGAGTATCTTAACTTTGTATACAATTTTTGACCGTTTTTGGAGGTGAGGAAGTTGTTAAGCAATATATATTTTTATTATGTTGAAATAAGGATAACTTTGTATGGATTAAAAAATTTTAAACATTTATACAGGCAATTTTTTCGATTACAAATACTTTTTATATTAACTTATTTGATGAAAAATTTATATTAAGATTGTAAAAAAGGAAATTAATAGAAGATAACCCGTTTCATTCCTCCGAAATTATTTTTCGAATTTAGAAACAACAGTCCCTAGTTCAAAATACCCTATAGCTCTCTTTTCTCAGCTAAATGCGACTATAAATCTTAAACCCTATTATTGGCAGTGTAAAGAATTGTGACACGAATTTCTTAATAATTACAAGTTCCCGCATAATTAATTTAAATGGAAGCAATCAGCCTTAAGTGGAAGTTTAAGCCCTTTTAAGGAAAACTGGATTGATTTGGGAAAGTTCGCAACACTGTGTAATTATTTCAGATTCACTTTCACTAACAAGGGCAGGGAGGTGTATTCCGAGACTTTTAATACCTCAGATCTTTTTAAACAAGCACTAGAGAGAGAAATAATACGAATATAACTCCGTAAATCCAGATAAGTTCTCTCTGGGAAGGGTATAACCAGCTGGCTCTCCGCTCTGTGGCTTTCCTTATCACACACCACCTAAAGCTCGGTTTGGCGTTCAGTGCAGCTTACCGCAAGGTTGGCCTTCTTCTTATCAATGTCTTGGTCCTCCACAAAGGCGATTTGTGCGCGGGCCACTTTCCCGACGAGTGCGAGGAGGCCGAAGATCAGCAGCAGGCGAAGATTGATCATCGCTCACTCTTTCTCTTTCTGTTGTGATTAACGGGTATGCAAAATCGGTGGATACTGACGGCTTTACAAGATAACACAAACACAAAACAAGACTTCACTTGGACGTTTTCTGAGCTTCCTACATCGGCGAACAGCACCAGACTATGCGGATCCGCTCTCACTGGGTTCCGATCAGAGTCTCTATAAAGCTAGTGTTGCAAAGTCAACGAAGATCGAAGCTTAATTAAAGCTCATCAATACAAATTAAAAATGTCTTGGAATTCAATTTAAATTAAATTTACCGAGTTAAAGTGACTTCATTTAGAAATTTGAAACATATTTGCTGAATATAAGACTTGCTTCATCTACCATTTTTCGGGGACACTCCCTGATTAACATTTCCTTGATTCAAGTTAATATTTGACTTACAATTTGTTAAATTAGTATAGTACCTTATAGTAAATAAACGTAAAAACAAGATATTACCTGTATTTCCGTATTATTTAAGTTTTATTCTATTTTTAAAATTAGTATTTTGTATTGTTAATTCTTTATTTAAAAAGCTCATTAGTAGACTCCGATAGAACTATTTATTCTTTAAAATTTTAAGTTCAAAACTGAGTAGAAAGAAGTAATAATGAAAAAATACTTCTAAAACGTCAGAAATTCTATTTATTTAAAGTGACGGGTAATAGTTCAGGATGACAGGTTGCCAGACAGCCATTGAACTCGACGTTGCCGGACCGACAGCATCTCATAACTTGTCAACACTGACCGCCCTGTCTATCGGTGAACCCCCATCACCTCGATATTTTCCTTTGTCAAAAAAAAAGTAAATAAAAGAATTTTATTTCCTAGCAAAACGTATCAAAATCAAATAACATCAAATGGACGACGAGGAGACAGCAGGTAAGTCCACAGCTTTCAATCTCAGCAATTGTGCACCTGCTAACGATTGCACGACATTCAATTGCGCAGAAATCAATTCGGGTCATGGTGCCATAGACGCAGCGGGGGCCCAAGGCTATGCCAGTGATGGGGCAGGGGGAATGGGGGAGCCGAGAATGCACCCTCCGAATGGTGCGCATGAAGGGGCGCAGATACAGCTGCAGCTGCAGCCTCAGCAACAGGAGGAACCACAGGAAACTGGGAACAGTGCAATAGATCCCCTGCAGGCAGCGGGGGACGACGATGTTTTCCCGGATCCCGAGGAGGAGCGGGTCAATCGGAACGACACCCACGACGTGGGTACCGACACCCCCGATGCGAGTAGCGACATGTCCCTGGAGAGCCGCGGCAGCGAGGGTGAGTTAGCCAACTTGAATCCCTGTCCGAGATGAGCACTAAACCCTCAAGTATCTTTTACCCGGAAGATGATTCCGATTTAGAGGCCCTGCCCCGCTGGATGATTCCACCGAACCGCCACATCTCCGCTGTGGAGCAGATGGTGGCGCAGGCCCGTAACAGGGACGGAGGAATAGCTGCCCTGCTTAACCGGGACAATTTCCTGCAGCGAGTGCGGAGCATGGTCTTCAGCCAGGAACGGCGTCGCAGTCGCACCAGCGAAGAGACCAGCCAGGAGGAGGCCGAACCTTCGAACCCAGCCCTGCCACCGCCGCCTGCCCCCGCACAGCTCGACATCGACATGGAGGAGGGCGTGCACTTCGACACTAATCTACCGGCGGAGCACTCGTACTTCGGCACGCACCTGAGCCGCGTGCCAGGCGTGGACTACCTGGAGGTGGGCAGCACCCATCACATGCTCATCTTCCTGCACCAGCACATCCTCTTTCCCGGCGAGGTTCTGCCCTTCATGATCGACGGCAGCATGTTCGACGACGACATGCCCGGCCTAGATGGCCTGATCTTTGGCGTTGGCTTTCCGCTGATGCAGCCGCCGGAAAACAACCCGCACAAGCTGTACGGTGTCACGTGCCAGATATACGAGAGGGGCGGGAGCGGCCGAGAGTTGGTGTATTACAAGTCTCGCGCTCTGCAGCGCATCGTCATCAACTGCGACGATATCCAGGGGTGAGTGTTGAATGAAGCTTTCTCCAGCAGAAACCCTTTTTCTAGTCTCCAAATGACCAATCCTTAGACCGCCGCACTACATTGCCCGCAATCCGACGACGAAGTGCTTTAGCAAAGTCAAGATTCTGCCCGAGTACTTCCTGCCCGAGCCACTGCAAACCGTAAATATGGGCTCCATGGCCCGGTTTAGGGATATTCCCTCGATGCGAGACCAGTACCGCCGGTTCCAACTGGCCAGCACTCCCTGGCCTGTGGATGCCTGCCAGGAGTATGCCTTTGACGACATCGTCGAGCGCGCTCGCAAGAAGCTGGAGATCCACAAGATCAACACCATGCCAAAATGCCCCATCCAGCTGTCGTTCTGGCTGGTGCGAAACCTCCACCTAAACGAGAAGATGATGCGGCTGACCTTTCTCACAGACTCGGTGAATACTCGCCTCCAGTTGATCGGGAGCACGCTGAAGGAAGAGTCCTTCTTCTACTGCCGCTATTGCAACAGCAGTCTGGCCCACTGTTCGGATCTATTTGCCATGTCCAAGCACGGAGTGCAGACGCAGTATTGCAATCCAGGTTAGGATTTTTATTAATTAAAGGTCTTCAAGAGTTCAATTGCTATTTACATCTAAGAAATTCACATTCCCATTAAATAACCAATGATATTTTTCAAGAGGGCTACATCCATGAGACCAACACCGTGTACCGTGTGAGACATCATGCCATCGGCTACAGCGGCGAGCCATCCACCAAATTCAGCTGGTTCCCAGGCTACCAGTGGCACAGCATCCTGTGCAAGTTCTGCGCCCAACACGTCGGCTGGGAGTTCAAGGCGGTACAGCCCAACCTCACTCCCAAGGTGTTCTTCGGCCTGGCCGGCTCCAGCGTACGGATCGGAGGAGCCAGCGAAAACACTGTCAACGGCAGCTCCTTTGTAGTGCGCAACATGCTGCGCCTGATCTCCAACGAGATGGAATGAGGCTGGCGCGTTGTGAAGCGATGCTTCTTCTGCTGCTGCTGCTGCTGCTGCTATTGCCGTAAGAATGACATTGCTTAAATCGTGGCCCACCCTGACGCAGTGGCTCTTAGTTAAGGAAATGATTGATCTACACATATGCGTATCTGTTCTCTAGATAAAATAAATTATACCTAGTTGATATCTAAGATAATTTTAAACTAAAGCTCTTCTGTACAAGTTACTGTTAAAATACTTCCTTGTAACTCCCTTAACTCGTTTTAAGAAAATGCTGAGTTGGATCCTCTGCCTTTCAGTCATCCAAAAGGGCCACAAAGGAGGTCGAGAGTTTCTGAAACTTAAATAATTAGGAATCCAGAAGGCGAATCCGGAATCTTTCAGTTACTTACCGCCTTGCAGAAGGGGCATAAGCCGAATGAGACTTCCAGGAAGGTCTTGCCTTCCATTAGGGTCTGGAACCACTCCTTCAAGCAGGCAGCATGGCAGTTGAGCACACACTTGGTATTGTCGCAGGAAACAAGGGGCACTTCTCCGCCGTCCAGGCGGTATTCAAAGCAGATATTGCACCGCTTCTGCTCGTCATCCTCCTCCTTCTGCTTCGGATCGTCGGTCCACTCCGGCATGGGAAAATAGCAGAGGTCAAAGATGCGCAGCAGGTTCTTGTGCATGTCCAGCTCGGGGTCCCAGTTCCCCAGGCCGTCGCTTAGCACGTGGCGCAGGCAAGCCACCTCCTCCGTGGGCCCGATGATCTTCAGAGCCATGGAGGCGATGCAGGCGAAGGGATCAACGATTGTCACCTTAAGGTAGACGCGATCCTTGAGTGGGAACACCCGAGAATTGTGCTTGGTGGTAACGGGAGACGGCTGCAGCACATGGCACAGCTCGTCGATGTCCATGAAGTTGTCGTAAAATGGACGCAGCTCCTCCAGAACCTTGCGGA
This sequence comes from Drosophila jambulina, assembly GCA_018152175.1. Classification (NCBI taxonomy): domain Eukaryota; kingdom Metazoa; phylum Arthropoda; class Insecta; order Diptera; family Drosophilidae; genus Drosophila; species Drosophila jambulina. Next base: position 6,803,970 of record JAECXH010000012.1, on the reverse strand, counting down.
AGAGTATGAGGACCTCCTCCAAAGACCTCGCACTCTTGACCATCATTTCAGCCAGCGGAACGCATTCGGGCAGGCTGTGCTCCAGCAGACTCAGAGAGGGCACCTCCAGTTCCACATAATGCTGCTCGTAGTCGACAAATCCGCTGAAACGAATCCGGGAACAGGACTCGTTGGTCTGCATGCGGTATTCTTTGGGCTTGTGCAGCGCCAGGATATCGGCGTATATGTTCCCCTGCTCCGGGGCATCCTTAACGCAGGATATGGCTTCTTTGATGGGCAGAATCTGTTCCAGATTCCCCAGCAAATCCTCCAGCAACCAGTCATCCTGAACCTTTAGATTATTAGCCGTATATTGTTTGTACTCCAAGTGCTCCTGCACGTATAGTTGAAAGCCATGGAGTGCAGGATGATGGGGTATATAAAGCTTCAGGCGACGCCAGTTTCCCTGGATTAAATATTTATTATAATTTTTGGCGGGAGCTTTGGGATTAGCAAAACTTACCTCCCTACAGAGAACTCCACGGATAATGCACGCACCGCTCGGCTGTCGCTCCGCCAGCAGGCCTGGATGCTTAGCTGCCAGGAATTGTTCCAAATTCTGCTTTTCACTGTCCATAATCTTGATATGTTTACAAACGACAACTAAGGTTCTTTTTGTTTACCTTTTTTAAACATCACGTTAGGGATGGCACATCAACGACTACTCCGATTGAGCAGCTAATCGATTGCTCTATCAACAATCGGTGGGTAATTCAAATGTGATGGTGATTCCGTTCCCGTCAAATTTACGAAATTATCCCACAGCTCACCTACCGCAAGAAGGGAGAAACGGCCGTGTCTTCGATTTTGCCAGCTTATCAGATAGATTTTTGTGTTTTTTTGATAGTAATTCGTTAGAGTGTAACACCTGCTGGTCCCAAGTAACACCTGGTGGCAAACCCGGTATCAATAGGCGCTAGTCATCCGGCGGAAGTCGCCAGCTATATAAGGTAGACGTCGGCCGAACTATTTTCATTCTCATCAGCAGCGTGAGTGCGAAGACATTGTAGTTTATTTTCTGACCAAAGATAAGAGAAGGAGAAACTTCCCCACTACCGAAAATGTTGCGATATCTCTTAGTTCTGGCCTTGGTATTGGCCACAGTCGGTGCCACCAATGTAAAGCAGTGTAAGTCTTTTTGGTTTGGTAACTAGAACTCATAACTTAATGAACTGCATTCATTTTTCCAAATTAATAATTAAATCAAAAGGTTCAATTCATAAATCATAACATCTTGGAAGTTCTTCTGGAACTACTGAAAAGTCGTCAAGAGTCTTTTTAGCCAACACTTCCGCCTAGTCTACTTTTGAGCTCACCTGTGGCACTGCTTGGTTTTTTTTCAGGCAAGGACAAGCCCTTTCCCCTATCCGTCAATATCCAGGATTGTGAGGAGCCGCCGTGCATTGTCTATAAAGGCACAGTGGCGGTGATGGAGGTCCACTTCCTGGGCAGTAAGTTGGATCAGTATATTGTATATCCTTACCCCTAGATCGGTCATCGTTTCCCAACAGATAACAACAACATCAAGAGCATCACGGCCACTACAACGGCCAAGGTCCTGGGCATGAATGTGCCCTACGACCTGCCCGAGGAGGTTTCCGACGTGTGCCGCAATCTCCTCTACGGCGCTATGTGTCCCATTGACAAGGACGAGGACGTGACTTACCAGTTCAACTTCTATGTGGAGCCCGCGTTCCCCGAGATCACGGCGGATGTCACTGTCACGCTGAACGACGAGGATGGCGAACCGATAGCCTGCTTCGTAGTCAGCTGCAAGCTGCGGAAGGGAGCGAATGCTTAATTGTTTTTCAAGTTAATATAATTTAGTTGCTAATCCCCTAAAGAGTTTCAATAATTTTTTTTATAATAGGTTCGCAAAAGACAGATTCCTTGAAAATTTAGATTTACATTTTTGGCGGAAGTTTTTCAGAATTAGAATAATTCAATGCAGAGAACTCCAATAATAATTATAGACTCCACTCGGCTGATGCTCCGCAGGACCCTTAGCGCCCAAGAAATGCTCAAAAATCCATTCTTTGCTGTCAATTATTTAAACATTTTTGCAAACAAAAGCTGTCTTCCTTTTGTTTACCTTTTTTAAATAATGTTAGAGATGAGAGTTTATCGACTCAACCTAATCGATAATTTCATCGTTAATTGCCGGGTAATTTAAATTTTTTTTGCATATTCTTTTAATGCCATATTAAGACGCTATTTTTAGCCAATTCAGGGGGATTTCCCTGTGAATCTAGGCAATTAATGCAACATTGTTAACCTACCTGAAGGAGGGAAAGCCATAATAACATCGATTCTGCCGGCTTATCAGCCAAATTTACGTTATTTACTGATTCGATTCCGGCGATTCCTCTGTTTGCTCTTCGTCAGAGCGCAACACCTGCAGGCCCCACTGTTTTCATATTTGTAACACCTGCGTGGCGGCCGCTGCGGTATCAATAGCCGCCTGATAAGCCGCTCTCCCGAGCCGCTGGTCATCGCACGGACGACGCCCGCTATTTAAGGTTCTGCGATGGCCAAAGCGATTCCATTCCCATTCACGGCTATCAGCTGCGTGCGCGCGTACCGAAGACATTGTAGTTAGTTCTTAACTGGGCAGAGATTACAGGAGGAGCTTCCGCGACCCGAAATGCTGCGATTTGTTTTTGTTTTGGCCTTGGTTTTGGCCACAGTCAGTGCCACCAATGTGAATCAGTGTAAGTACCTTGTTTTGGGAGTTAGTCTTCGTAGCTAGAACCCCAACATTGAGCTTTGCATTTGGGCTTTAACCATATTTTGAATTTATGATCCCAAAGTAATCCTTGGCCCGGTGATTCATTCGCTAATCCCACAATCTCCGTGAATTTCTCTTGAAACTATTGCCAAAAATACTTAGGTGTGAAAAATAAAAGTCCTCAAGAGTATCTCCCGGCTGGCTGATGATAGGGCTTATCAGTGAGAGCCGGCTTGCTAATCTTGGCGTGCTTTTTCCACAAATGCATAGCCTACTTTTCAGTCCCCCTGTTGCACTGCTTGGCTTTTTTTACAGGCAAAGGTAAGCCGTTCCCACTGGCCGTAAGAGTAGCGGACTGCGAGGAGCCGCCGTGCGTGGTCTACAAAGGCTCATATGCGGTGATGGAGGTCCACTTCCTGGGCAGTAAGTTGGAGCAGCCAATTGTATATCCATATCCAATATCCATTTATGGTTTTTCTGGACAGACAACAACAACATCAAGAGCATCACAGCCACCACAACGGCCAGGGTCCTGGGCATGAATCTGCCGTACACCCTACCCGAGGAGGTGTCCGACGTGTGCCGCAATCTCCTGTATGGCGCCATGTGTCCCATTGACAAGGACGAGGACGTGACCTATCAGTTCAACTTCTTTGTGGAGCCCGTGTTCCCCGAGATCACGGCGGATGTCACCGTCACGCTGAACGACGCCACCGGTGAACCGATCACCTGTTTCGTGGTCACTTGCAAGATCCGGAAGGGAGCAACTGCGACGCAACGGGAAGAGTACTTGCTGGACTGGACGAACCCCCACTCCGAGTAGCGGCCACGACGATGCACTCTACTCCAGCCACCGGGGCCGACTGACTTACTAAATATTATCACCATTATTCTTTGACAAATTATAAACTCGGAGCTCTGTAGCCGATAGCCGAAGCGTTTGTTTACCTTGGTGACCTACGTCACGGATTCCAGTGTACCCGGGGCCAGCAGTCGCCGGATTAGCACATTTCCCGGGCCGTCGATTAGATGGGTGTTCGGGCCGTATTTATTTATATATAGAGTCATCGGTGACGTTGCTGTTTGCACCGAAGGTCCAGTAATATATTTCCACTGATTCAGTGGCAGCGGCAGCACAATTGCCAATAAAATCGTATCGATAAACATTTATTGACCGCCTGCGTTAAAATCGCGTTGACCATATGGTCAAAAGTTGGGCTACCTGTCCTGATAAGGGGGAAACCATTCGGCCTGAGTGCAACTCTACACTCGGCGGAATTATGTTTACGTTCAGCTAAAGATGATGGGATTAAAATAGTTCCAAGTTGCCTAATCGTAACGATTAGTTTGGTTTCTTGGAACGTTATCTCTTGCTGCCAACATTTTATGTTTTCTTTTATACCCTTTCAGGGTATTATAATTTTAGTCAGAAGTTTGCAATGCATTGAAGGTGACATTTCCGACCCTATAAAGTATATATACTCTTGATCAGCATCAACAGCCGAGTCAATCTAGTCATGTCCGTCTGTCCGTTTGTCCGTTTCTACGCAAACTAATTTCTCAGTTTTTAAGCTATCTGAATGAAACTTTGCAGATAGTCTTCTATATGCTCTCACTGCTATATAAGTCGGAACGGGCCGGATCGGACGACTATATCATATAGCTGCCATAGAAACGATCGCTAAATTTTCAACATATTTTCATACAATTTGAGACATATCCATTTTGTATTTTTATATATTTTCTTTTTAAATTTTATGAAAATCGGACAACTATTTCATATAGCTGCAATAGAAATGTTCGTATACGTTAATTTTAAATTTGAATTTTTATATGTATAAATATATAATTCTTGTTAGGTCTTATTTTCATTCCATGAAATTGTATTAATTCATAATGATCCAATAGCTCTCTTTCTTCTTTTTTTTTTTTAGTTTGACATATAAATTATAAATTTTATTTACATTGATTAACCAACTAAATGGCTATGAAACGTTGGTTACGATAAGGAATAAGTGACATGAATTACTTAACAGGAAATGAAATAACAATATTTATGACATGCGAACAACAACAAAAAGTGGTTACTGTCTAAGGACCTGAAAAGTGTGTCATCCCCTTGTCCAAAGATGCCAGGATGCTTTCGCTTGAGTCGCCTTCTGATCGTCGGGTTGGCCAAAGATGCTGCTAGTTGGTTCGTATGGCTGCTGCGAGGCGTTCATTGTACCGGCTTAAGTTTCGGTTAATTTTCTCCCTGACAGAGGGAACACGTAGGTAATGTCTACGATTAATTATAAGGCCAAGAAAATATTTTAGCAAACTTAACTTAGTGGTTCATTTTTTAATTTCTATGACTGACAGACTTAAAGATGGTCTTGTATTTATTATAAAGAAATGTTGTGGATTATATATATATATATTATTATATTACTAATATATATATTATATATTCATTTACTGGCTTCAAAAACCCAGCGAAACCCATTGACTCCATGCATATTCCATGCATGAAAGCAGAAAAAAATATTTTATTTGTTAACCATGAAAGCCAAATTCCAAGTGGTTAATTTAGTAAGTTTAAACTTGGCAGACTTAAGCGTAAAACTAGATTTGTATTTATTATTACACACAAATCAGCTTGAATAAAGAATTAAGTATCATTATAAATTCGCATATTTCAAGCATGAAATACTAAAGAAGAACAAAGGTTTACTAACAAATAACAACAAAAATCTCTCTTTACTCACAATATATATTTGAAATAATTTAAAGAATATTTTTTGCTTGTATTTGTTTAGTATTAAATTATATAATGAAAATGCAACGACGTTTTAGTCCCATATTTTTGTTAAATATCACATGAAAGTTCAGTGAGTAAGGTCACTAATTCAAGTTAATATTAAAGCAAATATAAATATTTAGAAGAATTCTTAAAATAAACAATTTCAGATTGTTTCCTTATAAATCTTAGCAGGGACTTTTGTACAGTGCACTTCTCATCAAAAATAAATCAGATAATCTCGGTGACTTGCCGGGTTTCGATAGCTCGGTACATTTCTCTGCTTCTTGGCATTGCCCGCGAACAGGTGTTGGCTGGGCGCGTTCGAGCAGGTAATCAGACTCGAGATTCGCGAATTATTATTTGATTCGATTATAGCTTTTCGTCCACTTGAATTTACAACTTAATGGCAGCGTGTGCAGATAGCGGCGATGGCCAATAGGAAGCCTTGTAACCCAACCCAATAAATGTGGCCTAAGTCCCTTGTATACTTTGAGAAAGCCTCCCCACAAGTAAGGCTTTTAAAATTTTATTAAATATGAATGAGGCATCGGGGTGAGCCCGGCGAAAGATTTTTTGTTTTTGGAAAAAAAAAAGAAGTAAGGGAATTGTATATCACAGTAATTTAGGCCAATAAATGATTGAGTTCCGCTCCAGTTCGGCGCTACTTTCGGTTGAGATAGTCCAGCTGATAGAACGTGTTGCCGCCATTGCCCTTGACCACCTTGATGTCGCACACGAAGCAAGTGGCTATCTCCTTGTCCTGGTCCACCAGATAGATCTCAATCTTCACCCCGATCTCCGGATACTCGCCGATGGGGAAGGAGAACAAGTAGGTCACATCCTCCGTGGGATACAGGGGACAATAGGCGCCGTACATGAGATTCGGACACACGGCGGCCACATCCGCCGGCAGCTCATAGGGCACCGTGATGATACCCAGCGTGGTGGCCTTCACCAGAGTCGTCATCTCGGTAATGTACTTGTCCACAGCGAAATCGATCTCGAAGTTCTGCGTCGATCCCTTCACAATGTTGCAAGGCGGCGTCAGGCAGCCGTGGACGCGGACCTGCAGCGGAAAGGGTTTACTTCCGGAGCCTAAAGGGGAATTGGGATCGGTGAGTTTGTTTCGCGAACATGCTACCCCTACTGTCGACACTCACATCGCTTCACTTCCGTCGCCGGATGCTTCTCCTCGTCCTCGGCCCCGACCAATGTCAATAATCCCAGAGAGATCAGTACCAGCGCCTTGACTTGCATGTTTCTCGGTTCGAATTGCTTTCGGCCAACAGTTCTGACATCGTTTTTATAGTCGGATCCGAATGCGATCGGTCTATCTAATCAGCCGCTGGTTTCCTCGATTGGCGAATTTCTGGGCAATCGAATCGGGACGCCGCAGAAGATCACTGCTGCAGCACTCGTTCAATCGCATTAAAAATGATGAAATGCTTCTATTGTGCTCATTTCGTAGTTTTAAATATTTAGGTTCTGCTCAACTTTTATATCAAGAGTATTTTTAATATTGCGGAATGGTACGTGCATAAGCTGGATGTTCACAGTAACTGTCGGTTTTTTCCTACATAACCTCACCATAACACACTTGATCACTGCTCAGTAATAGGAACTACGTCATGTCATATATTTTTCTGTCACAGATCAACAAACCTTGTGCATTTACGACCTGAAAATGCTGCGTTTGAGCTTCTTTCTTTTCGTATTCCTGCAAGATCAATTCGTAATATCAAAAACAATAAGAAAATAATAAAGGGTTAGTTGAGGCACTTTTAAAATTTTCTTAATAATAGATATTTTTAGCTAATTTTTTCCTGTTAGTATATAAATCTTCGAGGCGAATGACATATACTTGAGACCTTCTTGGCAACAAAAGTTAACTAATACCAATAAATGGCATTATAAATAAAAATAAACCAACATGGTTGAAAAAGAAAAGGAAAACAAAACATTTTCGTATAAGTCTAAATTCTTTATAATTAGTTGAAACGGGGTTATTTTCAATATTTTTATAAATCGCAATAAGAAAAAGAGGCAAGGTATTTTGTAAATCTTTATTATTAATTAAAGATTGAAATTTACAGAAGATACTGCTTCTGATCTAGTCATCTTTCTATACAGCTGTCAACAACTGTATATGTTTTCAAAGGCCCAAGGTAACACTTTCTGTTAACCGATAGCTTATCGATTAATGTGTGCCATCCCTAGAAGCTTAATACGCACGTGGTCGGGTTTACATAGAATTTTACTTAAGAAACGATGTCGGACGCGCTAAGCAACAAATTCTCTGACGCCTTGAACAGGGTCTTGTCCTATTTGATACTGAGTGATTTAAAGAATTCAGATATTTCCATTAACGTGATGGACTTCCTAAATGTACTAATACCCATAGTTACCAATTCCACTATATGGAACGGTGTGACTTTAAGCTTCGGAAAACCGGGTAAGTGCGAACTCCATTCGAGCCCTATTCTCTAGAGCGCACCAAACAAGACATCGGAAATTTCAGGCAACTCATCTCAGATGTTACGTTGTGTGGAGAGGAATGTCTTCGAGCTTCATTTCTACTTGGCGTTCCCGTTCCAGCTAACACCGATTAGAGATGAAATGCGAACAGGATGCGTCATGCTGCAAACCAGTGCCGATGTGAAGCACCCGACTGTTGCAAATGGCTTCCTGGATCGCAAAGCCGTCGCCGAATGGCTCTACGAAATTCTTTTAAAAAGCTCAGGGCGCTGGGTCCTCTCTGAATTTCGCCGTGACTTTTCGGTGATTTATGGCGATACCAGGGTAATTTGCTTGCCCGTTCTGGAGTTCATGCACTCCCAATGGCCAGCGGACGACAGAAGCCTCCAGAAACATCCCTGGTACGCGGTGCCGAAGGCAGCCAGACCTCTGGATTCACGGAGCTTTGTAGTCTGGGCTCCCGACTGGGAGCTCTGCATACTGAACACCCATAAATATTCTCAGCACTTATTGAGTCTTGTCGGATGCCTGGCCCGAGCCAATTATGCCGAATTCAAGAATTTCGACCTAGTTATCCGGACGATAATGCTGCAAGAGGTGCACAATTTACCGCGCGACCTGGGAGACTCCATGATCACATTCTTGGAAGCGGTGGTGGCCCGTCTTCAGGAGGGAACACTGAACCGCTTCATGGTAGAAAGCATCAATGTTCTTCAGTCTGTGGAAGACAGCCTGCTAGAGCAGAGCCATAGAAATTTAAACAAGGCTCTGATGGATCTTAAGGAACACGCAATCAAAGCTCAAATAGACAACGGGTCCGACAATGTCTACGATTACCATGGTTTATATCGCATTTTTAAGCTTAAATAAGAACTTTAAGAGGTTGAAGAGTAATAGATACTTTATCAGGTCATCTTTAGTCCATACAACTACATTCTGTTTTCCAAGATACTGTTTAAAATCAACAACTTTAGTACCTATACACTAGTTCAAGATGGCCAAACAACCCCCCACAGTACACACTTGCTTGTATATTTTCATTAGCTTGAAATAGGCTGGAAAATTATTTGCATTGTGGGGTTGTCTGATAGAGTTAGAGATAGTGCTTCGGTGTGAAAAATGTCCTTGCATTCAGGCTAAAGGGTAACAATAATGTATGTAGAGGCTCACAATTACCCTATGATTAAATACCATTTATCAATTTACTCAAATCAAATGTAGTATCAATACAAATCTCTGCTTCAATTCGCATCATTAGAGCCACGTTCGAAATGGGTCGTGAAATTATGAGATCGGGCAAGTGAATTTTATCACTTCATCGCCGAGAGTTCTCCCAGCCAGGGGGATGGGGGACACAGGCGGTGCCAAAATAAATCCCAGAGCATGAGGACGAGCACTCCGCTGCCACCGCCGCAAAGGCAGGCCACTAAGCCTGCTGATGGCAATGGAGAAACCCACAGACATTTGTGCCTTGGCCAAAGCCACTGACAATGGAACTCGGGCGGGGCAGGAAAATGTCCGGGCATAAAGGAAGCGGACTAAAAGTAAGCTGGAAAATGTAATTCCCCCGATTCCGATTTCCCTCTCCCGTTAAGGCACTCAAAGGTTGGCGAAATTTTTTGCCAAAGGTAGGAAAAGCGAGGGAGATTCGAAGGGTTTCCACAGTTTACGCAAGTACTGCGAGTACTTGGCAATAAATCCTCGCAATTTTTCGCAAATTTCCGATGGTTTGGTGGTGACTCGGACAGCAGCGAGGCAGCATGAGATTTCCTCAAAATGCTTTTGAACTCGCCCGGACCAGGGCAGGGGGAGGGAAGCAACTGTCGTCGCTCCGTCGTCACATGTAATTGTTGTGACATTATTTAATATGTCAAAGCAATGGAAAATCCGGCACGACACAAGAAATATACACTGTATCCCCGTCAGAGAGCTGGAAATGTATCTTTGGGAACCGCAATATTTGATTAGCATCAGGCCGGAGTCCTGCTACACATCGATTCCTTGCTACTCCTGCCCGATTCTATTTTCGGTGTCATCTAATGCAATTATCTGGGGGGAAAATCTGATGCCCGAATGCTTACACTTCGCAGTTGGTTCCGCTTCCGTTTGCACTTTTGGGTGCTCTCCGTTTTTGCATATTCCCAAATGTATTTCACGGATATATATCCTAAGCTTATCTTTGATGTGTGTGTTGTGCCTTTTTCTTCAGAAATCAATAACGATTGGCAGGGGAGAAGCTAAGAGCTCAGTGCTCCTTGTCTATTGATTATTTTCTCCGGGCGAAAAAGTATGCAACACTTTCGGGGCTGGGGGTGGAGCTCATTCGGGTTTTCACTCACTAACCCCGCCCTGTTCCGCTGCTAACTCAATTAATTTGTCAAATCAAGTCAGACATCAAATGCCAGCGCCAAAGCCAAACCATTTGTCACGCCAATCCCGTGGTGTCCTGCCCCTGCTCCTGCTCCTGCTCCTGCCCCTGCTCGGTTGTCTGTTCTATTTCAATTTGATATTTGTTTGCACGTAACTCAATACCGGAGTGGCGTTGTGTCTCAATTAGGCGACAATTTGATTCTCGTGTTGTTAATTTTTCATTAAACTTTTCGGCGCGGCTGCCGTGTGCCGTCAATTAATGACGGAATTTCCCCAAAGGGCACGCCCAAACCCCTCAACAGGTGCGCAGGACAACCCTTAAATCGGGGAGAGCATATCCCGACAAGGTCCTCGCCCTAATGGCATTTATAACTATCCAAGTGCATTCAGCTGTTTCCATTTTAACAAGCAAAATCTATGTGTGGTCAGCCAAGTGACCAACTGGCCTTGAGACAATTTCCCAGCACTTTCCACCTGGCGAAAATAATAACGAAGGAGGCCGGTAGGCCAGAGTGTTTCTCTCGCTTTGCTGCACACTTTGATGCGAGAACCTTCGGCACATTTGCCAATAGCAATTTGCATATGTCGTCATGCGAAAATATTTTTTATTAAATTTTTCCAGCAGGCCCGAGGGGAGCTAATTAATTTGCCCCACCCCGCGGAGACGGCTCTGCTTTTGGCACTGTAATTAAGTGAATGCGAAATTCATGTTTTCCGAAATCAGGCGGAACATGCGTTGCAACAAGTTCGGCTGTCGAGCAATTTTCCCCCTGCAAAGTGTTGGCATTTCCCTCCTCCTTACTCCTCATCGTCCTCGCCAGCCTGGCAACGCAATTTCAGCTCAGAAATGTGCCCAGTTCGGGCGAAAAGAAGTTTCCCTAATTTGCATAAATATGTACAAGTCGCTCTCATTCCCCTCCGTATAATTAAAATGTTAGTTTGAAGCCTTCGGTTCCATAATTTTAGAGCCGGGCGCCCACCTGTAATTGCACTTGGCTTTGGAGGATACCAGGTAAGGGCTTGGAATTCCTAGGAAAATGCCTAGTGGTTTCCTTTGAACTGTGAGTGTGTTTACCTTGGAAGTTAGATGGCTTTGCAATGATATTCAGTTGTACGATGTTTGCAGTTCTGCAGGTAAACTCCGCGGTAAATTTAAGAATAAATATAAAAATCTACATTTTTACTTTGCGATTTATGCGCTACAAACCGATATTCTTTTTCATATATGGGATGTTTTAGCTAAACTTTTATCAAATAACTGTGCCAAAAAAAATGTTATAATTTATATGGCATCGATAATAATTAAGTATATTTTTTTATATTTATAAATTATCAATTATGCGATGCATCATTATAAAATATCATGTATTTGTAATATATAACTAAAGATAATAAATAAAAATGTAAAACTTTTAACTTCCTTTTTCCATGAGTTTACATGCGCGCTGCTTTCCAAACAGTTTTTGAGATTTTTCTATTATATCGATTATGAAAATTTAGATCAATGTATCGCATAATTGGAAAAAAAATCGATTAATCGATTAATACATTTATTATATATTAATAAAAATTAATACATTTTCGAGAATATTAAAACAATAATTGCTTTTTTTTTTATTTTAATGGTTTGAACTTTACGATATTTTCCATATGATTTATAGCGCTATAAGTAATAAATAAAATTATAGAACTTGTCTGTTTCTAAGGAAGTACCTTAAATAAACCATGTAGAAATGAAAAAATACCATGTTTCTCTGATGGAGAAATACTTAATTACAAAATATTACTAAATTACAAGCCCTTAAGCCGACTGTTTGCATTAAAAACCAAACTACATTTTTGTTTATATTTTCATAATGAATTATGCAGACTCAAACCACCCAAAAATGTTGCATTAAATGCATTAAAACGCCATTAGCGCGCTTATTAATTATGTAAATGAAAATTAAACAAACTGTTCAGCCAATTGAGTGCTCAAGAAGACTCCGCCCCTTTCAGCCAAAAATCCCCCTAATGATTTTCCCATTTGGCGGATGATGAACGCAAGCATTTTGGAATCGCCGAGCTAAGCTAATTTGCATATAAAACAGTTGAATTTGCTAACAAAATCTGAAAATATTGATGAAATTTGGGCACCCCTCGAGGGCTGCTGCCGCTGCTCGCCGAGTCAAGTGGGTGTAAGAAATTGTGTAAAACTTGCTGCAAATTGGCTATGCATATAAATCGATGTTAATGTCCCCGGCGACGCGGGGTTGCTGACGATGTCCCTGTTGGCCTGAAAGTATGCAACGAGCTGATGGTGGCTGCTATCTTGGTTGCCAAGTTGGTCACTAAATCATTGCTAATCGCTTGCTAATTTTTTTTTCAAACAAGCCCATTGGGGACAAGTGCACCCGAAGGTAGGGACAACACAACAGGTGTTCGTTTTTTTTGGTAGCCTATCAGGGTCCGAAATTAGTGGGCTCTGCACTCGGACAGGTCAGGTGTACTGGCTGCCGTATTATGGTTCTTTCATGGTTATACATATTATGGCTCTTCCGAGGTGACTCATGTCGAGATTTTATGATTTAAGCAGGCAAACACTTGCCTGCACTCGTCAGATTAACAATCTAGGGCTTATTAGGAAATCTAAGCGATTCATTAGAATATTTTTTAGAGATTACAAGTAGTTCAAAGTAAAGATAATGATTTTCCCACAAAAAATCGAATCTAAGCGATTCATTAGAATATTTTTCAGAGATTAAAAGTAGTTATTTACCTGGTCTTAATATGCTTAAGATTTTTCCAAAGTTAACATAAAAATTTTCCCACAAAAAGCCGAATCTAAGCGATTCATTAGAATATTTTTCAGAGATTAAAAGTAGTTATTTACCTGGTCTTAATATGCTTAAGATTTTTCCAAAGTTAACATAAAAATTTTCCCACAAAAAGCCGAATCTAAGCGATTTATTAGAATATTTTTTCAGAGATTTAAAGTAGTTGTTTAAATGATCTTAATATGCTTAAGATTTTTCCAAAGTTAAGATAAAAATTTTCCCACAAAAAGCCGAATCTAAGCGATTTATTAGAATATTTTTTTAGGGATTAAAAGTAGTTATTTACCTACTATTTCAGATTTTTGCCAAGTAAAGATAATGATTTTCCAACAAAAAGTCGAATCTAAGCGATTTATTAGAATATTTTCAGAGATTAAAAGTAGTTAATTACCTGCTCTTAATTTGCTTACGATTTTTCCAAAGTAATGATAAACATTTTCCCACAAAAAGTCGAGGCTAATCCCTGCTAGAAATGCCTTCAAGTGCGATTGAGACGTAATAATGGCCGTAAAATGGGTGCAAAATCAAACGAAATTTTTGGTGCAAATGTTCAAATCGATTAGATTAATCGGCGAGTGCAAAGGCACCTGGTTAGTATAAATACCCCTGCGATTAGTGAATTTGGGATACAATCCGAATAGTGCTTTCAAAGTAAACACGCAAACCAACCTTGGAAAATGACCAGCTTCAAGAAGTTCTGCCTGAGCCTGATGCTCCCTCTAATGTGGACTCTAGTAACGGCCAGCACTCCCTTCCGGCAATGTGAGTCAGGACTAAGGAAACCCCTTTTGAGTAGTTCTTCAATAAATTAAAATTAATTTGGAATTTTTAAATAATCCCCAGGCGCCGACAGCAGCTATCCCATGCCCCTGACGGTTCAAATCGATGACTGTGACACCTTGCCCTGTGATTTGTGGAAGGGTAGCGAGGCTAAGATCGATATTCAGTTTGTGGCCAGTAAGTATTATTGGGAAACTCTTTTAAAATTATATCCTAGATATATATTTATATTCAAATTATACTAATTCCGCATCTCTTTGTCCCTCATTAGCTCGCAATACCATGCACAGGCTGTCGGCTGAGGTGCACCTGACCTCCCTGGGCGTCACTATACCCTATGACCTGGAATCTGCCCGGGGAAATGTTTGCAACAATCTCCTGCACGGCGCCTACTGTCCCCTGGATGCCGGCGAGGATGTGACCTATGAGCTGCTCCTGCCCATTGCCAGCAACCAGCCGGAGGTGCCCACCCGCCTGGAGGTGCGACTCCTGGACACCGAGAACGAGAACCGAGTGGTGTCCTGCTTCCTGGCCGACACGCGCGTGAAGAAGCCGAGCTCTTAAGCCTGAAGCTTGGTAGTAATTACTAGACTAAGACTAAGTCCAGACATTGCATCAATGTCCGAGGCTTCTGTGAGGCCAATTAATAGCGCTTAAGCCGAGGGCCACTTAAGCCCCACAAACACTATTAGCAGTTATGAATAAATAATTAGGGGAAAATATTATAAATAATTGAAGTGAATCGGCTGAGTTAATTACCCTGGGCGGTCCACATGTGGGGGCGTACCACGGTTAAGCCGGAGGGCGCCATGAATCGGCTTAATTAAATGACGCAGAAAATTACGCACGCCGAGGTGGGGGAGTTGATTTTTGGGAGAGGTGGAGATTCGCCGCAGGTGGTGCGTGCGGTTTTCCCTGGCTCCTAATTTTTTATTTTTTTATTTTTTAGAAAGCTGCAAACTTTTCATCGCTCCATTTACACGCACAGCTCCTATGGCTTCCTTCCGGCCCTCAAAGCTAATTGGCTTTTCAACACTTTGGAGCTTCCGACGACCGATGACGATGGCGGAGGCGGAGGCGGAGGCGTAGTCGGAGGCGAAGGCAAAGACTTAGGCTAAGGCGTTGGGGGATTCAAATGGAGGACTAATGAACAAGCTGCCTGATGGCAGCGCATATCCGTCGGTTAGCTAATTGAGACGTTGACTAGGTGGTGACATATAGCTAAGAACTACAAATTGGTCTCTAAGGAAAACTCACCCTGAATTTGGAGTAATTAAAACTATATATATAAGGAAAATGTAATTCAAAATAATACAAGTTTCACAGCAAACTGCAAGACAGGTAAATGGTTTCAAAAGTTTATTTAATTATTTTATTAAGAAAATAAGGGGAAAAACAAGACTATACCTTGAGGGTAATGTTTACTTACTTATTTTAAATGATAAATGATGATATGATATATAATTATATATCGTGTTCTTTATGAAGGTTATCAAACCTGCATATAGGCTATATAACTAAGAACTTCTCTGAGGAAAACTTAACCTGAATCGCGAATATTAAAAAGTATATATTCAAAGATAATGTTAATGTTAATTATATTAAAAACTGCAAGCCAGGTAATATATTTGATAAGACAATTTGTTTATATTAAATTGTATAAGTATTTAAAAACAAAAATAAAATAAATGATAAGTCTGGATGGTATTTTGGGGAAAACATTAAACATTATTTAAATATATTAATATATTATGTTATTGATGATGGTTTCTTTGAAAAATTTTACAAATTTATCAGCCAACTGCAGTCGAGTTTTAGTATTTTTAAATTTAAATTAATTAATAGTACAAAAATGAAAGGAAAGTTTACAAAGAATTGTGTTTATTTACACATTTTTAAATATAAATATTTGTATATTTTAATGAAATTTAGCTAAGAATATATTAGATATATATAGCTACAAATTAATATCTGCTTAATCAAAACTCACCCTAAATCGTGACTTATGCTAATTTAAAATGTTAAACACAAAATTTAATGAAAAATATAACGAATTTATCAGCAAACTGCAGTCGATAGTAATAATATTTAAGTTTTATACAAAAAATAAAAGGAAAGTTTACAAAGTATTTTGTATATTTACACATTTTTAAATATAAATATGTTTATATTATATATTTTATTATACTTATAATATATTTTTTAGGTTATATTTTTTATTATATATATATATTTCATGTATTTATATATAGTGTTCTTGATAAAGGTTACTCTTCAGAAAAAGTAGAAAACATATATTTAGAATATATATGTATGCTTAAGCCTTTTCCCAAATCGGGGATTATTTTAAATAAAAAAAGTTCAAAGAAAAGGTAATGAAAAATAAAAATAACCAAATCTCAGCAAACTGCAAGACAGTTTAAATCTTGAATAAGTATATAAATTTATAATAAATAAGATTTTTATACAAGAAATAAAATAAAAGTCTAGAGTATTTTGAGGGAGAAGCCTACTTCTTTATAAATATTTTAAAATTCAAAAGGGAAAGGAAACAGGTTCTTTTTAACTTAGAGGTAATTATTTGATTATAAATTTTTCTCTAAGCTATAATTTTTTTAACATTTGTGTTTATTGAGAGACATTAAAGTGTGACTCAACTCGATTACTATTACTATTATTTTCCTGCAAATTTCCCTCCACGTGTTTGGGTGCAAAAGCACTGGAAATGCAGCCAACCGAATCGATTTCATGATGATAACATTTAGCCAAATGATTAGGTTTATGTTTATAAATTAAACGAGTGCTAAGCCATAATATTTGATCTGTCTAGTCATGATGTGGACGAGATATGTGAGGTTTGAATCAAAGGATCTCTGGTGTTTATAGCGAAATGAAAGTCAGTCGGTTCGGTTTGTTTTTGGTCTCCGCATTGATGCGACTCGCCATCGAAGTGGCTGGAGATGAGACGTCCTTCTTGACCCCGTACAGCAGCAGTCAGAAGGTGAGTTTAAGCTCTTTTCCTTAATTTCACCTTTTAAAATATATACAAATTGAAATACCCAGAAAGCTCTGGTGGCCATCCAGCACATCCATGTCTTTGGCGAGTCGCTGTACATGAAGGTGAGGGCCTACATCCACGAGGATCGCCACCACTTCGATCTGAAGGTGCGGATGGTGCGGGAGCTGGGCAGCAATCACCTGATCATGAACATGAAGGTGCGCGTGAGGCCCGAGGGCGGCACCAAGTTTGTGCAGTTATTCGAGATGCGAAGGATCAACTTCTGCGGCTTCCTCAGCGAATACAACTCGAGCCCCATGCTGCGTTTCCTCTTCAAGAAGAGCATCATCCTGAGCGATGTCATCGAGTGCCCCATCCGAGTGGGCAACTACTCGATGATGAACTCCAATGTGGCGGACAACATCCAACCGGACGGAGTGCAGAACGGCACCTACAAGTTCTTTGCCGAAATCGTGGAGGAGAATGGGGAGATAGCCAAGGTGTTTGCCCTGCAAGTCACCACGTTGGTGTTTATTGTCGAGAAAGATGGTTCGGAGGAGTCTAAAGAAGAATGAACAGGTGTTATAAAAAATAAAGTTCTAAAAGATACCTAAAAATAACTTGTTTTCTATTGTTTCATTATGCATTATCCTTATCCTAGTCAGTTTCCGATATAATGGGTAATTTCTAAACAAAAAATTAAAGATATATTTCAATTTTCAGATATAAACACCTATATATTAAATATTTGGATATCTTTGAATACATTTATTTAGGTAGATATAAACACATATATATTTAATATTTGGATCTCTTTAAATACATTATTTAAGTGTAAAACAAGATTCGAAGATTGTATACCCTTGCAGCTTTCATTATGAATTAATAAAATTGTATCAAATGAAAAGTAAAACTAACAGGAGTTGTATACAACATTTATACATATAAAATTTCGGTTCAACATTACGTATACGTAATATTTCCCGAACATTCCTATGGCAGCTTTATGATATAGTTGTCCGATTTTGATCAAATTAAAACCGAAATTCTAGACTAATATAAAATGGCCATGTCTTAAATTATATGAAGATATGTTGAAAATTGGACAAGTAATAATTTTTTTTCTGGAAATTTACCGATCGTTCCAATGGCAGCTATATGATATAGTCTTCCGATCTGGCCCGTTCCGACTTATATAGTAGTAAGAGCATATGGAAGACTATCTGCAAAGTTTCATTCAGATAGCTTCAAAACTGAGGGACTAGTTTGCGTATAATCGGACAGACGGACAGACGGACAGACGGACATGGCTAGATCAACTCGGCTGTTGATGCTGATCAAGAATTTATATCCTTTTTAGGGTCGGAAGTGTCTCCTTCACTGCGTTGCAAACTGCTGACTGAAATTATAATACCCTGCAAGGGTATAAAACTCGAATAGTAACTATACGAATTTTAAAGTTACTTTGAACCACGATCCTGGTAAGCAAGCTCCCCAAGAAACCATACATATGTCGAATTCCAGAACCTTCCTAAGTTGGTCCTTCTATAAAACGAAAGTTTTGGGTATTGTTACATATGTACGTACAGGAAACTTGGGGTACTCCAAAGATCAAATGCCAAAGGGTTTCGTGTGAAAGAACGAAACTACGAACCCTGAGAAACGCCTACGGTACCAGAGTCTCAGCATGCAGCCCCTGCACCCACGTCCTCTTCATAGAATTTCTCTTCATGGAAATCTTTCAAGTCAACTGGAATATTTGATCCTTAATTATTGTATTTTTAACTGTGTTGTCATGATCGTGACTGCCGCTCTTTTTCAGCTGATCGATACATGATTTGAGTCTCTGGGTCTTGTTTTTTGATTTGTTTGAGGCTCCTTCATAGATCAGGTTCAAAGAACGAGACACATCTTAACTGAACTTGCCATTGCTGGTCTTTCTCAATGGGTGATAACATTGCCGAGCACAATAAATTTCAAAAGATTTTGTCGCTTATTACAAATTTTTAGTAGTTTTATGTAATAAATTAGTTTAACTTACTGAATTACAGCGTTTTCAAAACAGTTCTAACTTTTCAAGAGTTCGTATGGACTAAAAGAAATGCACCGATCAAGGAATAGTTCTTTGAACTTAAGTTGTTCAATAAAAAAACAAATTCATGAAAATATTGTATATGTGGGTTTTCTTATGTATATATAAAGACATCACAATAAAAAACCGGTTCGCTAGTTCAAAATAGAATAAATACATTAGTTAGAAATTTATGTTGTGGATATCAGTAGTAAATATATTTAAAAATTATCATTAAAAACACAAATCATTTAGGCAATTTTATTGTATATCGTTTCGATAATATCGAAGTTATGTGTAGTAGTTAATGCTATCCATCGATAATAAAAAAATCGATAATTTTAAAAATTTAATTGAAAAGAAATCAATTAAATCAATAAGTAATATAGAAGTTAAATGTAATTGTAGTATTTTTTGATGTTATAAACTTCTATGTAAAAGACTCTACGATACGTTCCATATTTTTGCGCCATTTTTTGATCGATATATCTTTAGAGCTTTCCTTTCGATATATAAACAATGTACATTGTACATTCCTAAAATTTAAAACTTCAATACAAAATCGTTCAAAGAAAAATAGAAAAAAAAAGTAACTAAATTAGAAAAACATTTTCGGATTAATGTGATATTTAAAATATTTTTAGTTTCGATAAAACACTTCCCAGGATATTTTTAATTTTTGTCATATCATAAGAGCCGTCTTCTCGATATACTTCCCTAGGAAGTATTATTTAACAAAGCTTTGGCCACACAGGGGTTAATCAATCAGGTACCAAGCCGAGCAGGTGTTCATTTAATAAATTGCCAACATTAACCCACCCCAGTGTGGATGGACCATGACCACCTGATGACCGCCAGCTGATGACTCTGCTCATTGCGCGATGAACTTCGTTCGGTTCGCATTGTTTTTTCCGCTATTTCACTGGATTAATGGCAACGAGACCAGCACAAAGTCGCTGTGGGACGAGGAGGAGGACGTGGAGACCCAGGTAGCCTAGACCCACCTGTTAACAGTTCGATCTACAGAGGTGAAGATTTGCAGAGACCCGTACTCCGTATCCATCACATCAACATCTTTGGCGACGCTCGCTTCATGAAGGCCCTGGCCCACGTCAACGAGAACCGCACCCACTTCAGCCTGAGTGTCCTGCTGCGCCAGGAGCTGGGCAGCAACTTCCTGATCTTCAACATCAAGCTGCGAGTGAGGCCCACCGACAAGGTGGTGTTCGTGACCCTGCTCCAGATGCGGGGGCTGGACCTGTGCGGCTTCTTCACCGAGTTCTCCAGGAACCCCCTGATGAAGTACTTCCTGCAGACGGAGATGCAGCTGAGCGACTACATCGCCTGTCCCGTTCGCGTTGGGAACTACACGCTGAAGAATGTGAGCGCCAAGGACATATATCCGCAGAACCTGCAGAACGGCACCTACAAGTTCTTCGTGGAGGTGGTCGAGGGAACGGCGGAGATAACCAAGGTCTTTGCCCTGCAGGTGACCTCGGAGATTTGGCTGGAATAAACAGAGTGAACAGAGCGAACAGGGGATGTGTAATTACGAGTAAATCAGCCACCCCGCCCACTGCTTGCATGTTAAGCGGATTGTCCTGGCTTCGCCCAGGCAGTTTTCCGCATTTTCCGCACATTTCCTACCCTCCTTCCTGGCCGCTTTCCCATTGTGCGTCATGCGCTTCGATTCAGTTTTTGCCCCTCCCCGGGAACATATTGAAAATCGTTTAAGGCGCCATCCAAGTGCATGGCCGATTACGGTGATTATCCTGGGACTATCGGGACTTGCGTGTGTGTCCTTTTAGTTCGACGGGGTTTCCTTTGGATTTCCCGCGGGATCTCACCGGCATTGCGAAGCCATATGCGCTCTTTGTGGTCGCAATTCTGACATAATTAATAGAAAAACAATATGTTCAATGGCCAATCAATCGGGAAAACACAATATATACATATATAATATATATATTTTCCGTAAGATATTTTTGGCCAAAGCTTTCAAGCCATTAACCACTGAAACCCTTTACCGAGGTCCCCCCTCGTAATCTGATATTTTAATGGAGCTTGAAATATTCCTGCCACCGTTAATTAAAATCCGTAATGCGGTTTTCACCGGGTATTATTTTTCACATTTCTGGATTTTTTTAAAACAGGAAAGGCTTTGGGTGACGACACCCCCTGATAGGCAACGCCTTTCCTCACGCACAATCAAATCACTTTGCGAATTCAATTTGGCAAAAATAATGCGAATATATATATACGTATGTGAAGGGGGCGGGGCAAATGGAAATCCAAATTTCAATTTCTTCGCCCGAAGCAGGGGAAAATTCCTGCAAGTAGCTGTTCTTGGGGGCACGCAGAAGGGACCTCGTGAAGTGCCAATGCCTGCTATCAAGTGTCGCACTTATGTGTGACCTTTGCAAATTCAATTTGTCGCCTTTTTATCTATGAACATTTTCTATTAGCCGGAAGAAGAGGGTTTTGCAATTTCAATCTCGAGGCCAAGGCGAGGGGTCACTGCTGAAAAATCCTTGAGATAATCCCATGGGACAGGGGTCACCGAATCTCGAGACTGGAATACATGATGCAAGTGAAGGCTATTGTGAAAATTGGAAGCAATCATAACTTATTTCACTGAAACTTTCAGTGGAAATTTAAAAATGAAGCCTCGACTCTGGGCTCCGTTTGCTGGCTTCGCAATTAAAAAGGCGTTGAGTTGGGCAATTAAACACACGAACCTGCCTCAAAATAATTCACTTAAATAACGCAATGTTGCGTAATTCAGCTTCACAGTTTTGTAATTAAAAGCATTTGCATAAGAATCGCATCGAGGGCCCGCTCGTCCGGCCTCGGGCATGCTTCCATGCCACTCTAATTAAGGCCTGCCCGCGCCAGGACCCGCTCTCCGCTCTCTCCTCCTGGCAGGTCCTTCGGGTCGCGCGTCTTCCCCTAAAGGTCATCAACGTCGCCGGCGAAGCGGCTCAAATCCCTGCGACTGCAAGTCCTACTGCGACACACACACAACACACACAGAGTTGCGGTTATGGTTTGTCAATAGCGTTTTGTCCTTTGCGTGGCATACAGGAAGTCCTTAATGTTCCGCAGGAGTGCCATTCAATCGGTCGTGTTTTTGAGCCGAATTAAATGCTTTCACGGGGCTGAATTTTAATGTACTTTAATTTTTTTTAGTTTAAAAGGTTTATTTTATGGTTTACAATGAGATATCGTATCCTGCAACAGCCAAGAATTTATTTATTTACTGAAGTACATTTAAATCTTGTTAGATGATTTATCTTGTTATATTATTTATACATAAGATAATCAATAATCAATACAGAATATTACTTAAAAATCTTTAGCTAGAAAGTTTACATGTAACAAAAAATAATTTCATAAGGCTAAGGATGTAGCATTTGAAGACCTTTGACATTCCTATTTTTTTATGCTCAATTCCAAACATTTCAGGATTGAAAGCAGGGTTAAGTGTTATACTTCGGTTAAGAAAATCAGAGGTTACCTGGATTCTGCCACAGATATTCTATGGCTTAGTTTATAAGTTAAGGAATAATGAACAAATATTTTTCAATTTAAAACAAACAACTTGTATAAAGTATTTGCTCGGGAAAAGCTTATATTTTACATTCTTGACTATTATTGAAATTAAAATAAAAAATGTTAATAATTAAATAAAGTAATATATTGTCGATAGGTCATCTTACAAAGCATAATGTAAAGCCGTTCTGACTGATAAGGATCCTCAAAATCCTTGGGCATCCGCTTATTACACTGTACAATTAGCAAGCAAGTACGGGGCCACTTATATAGTAATATTTGTTTCTAATATTAATTAGCAGAATAAATGTTAAATGGATTTATGTATATTAATGAATGACACTGGTTTTTCAATCGTAGTTACTAGTTAAAGCATTTATTATAATATAATCCCAACATATTTAATTGTTGAAACATACAACAGACAATTAACATAAGCCTAGAAGAACACTTAATTGTGTTATAAACCCAAGGCATATCCAAGATATTTAGACAGAATTAATACAAAGAACCAATAACATTTCCATTCATTTAAAAGCCACTCTTGAACTACCTAAAAATATTTAATAAATATACATAATTATACTCCACTTAAAGGCCTGATGTGTATGGGTGCTTATCCCTGGTTTTTATACCCTTGTAGGGTATTATAATTTTTGTCAGAAGTTTGTAAAGAAGTGAAGGAGACATTTCCGACCCTATAAAGTATATATATTCTTGATCAGCATCAGCCGAGTCGATCTAGCCATAATACGCAAACTAATCCCTCAGTTTTGAAGCTATCTATATGAAACTGTGTTAATCTTCTATATGCTCTCACTACAATATAAGTCGGAATGGGCCGGATCGGACTACTTTATCATGTAGCTGCCATTGGGATGTTCGGAAAATATTACGTATATATAAATGTTAAAACCGAATTTTTATATTTATACATTTTGTATTTAATTCCCTTTAGTTTTTCTTTTTATTTAATTAAATTTGATTATTTCATAATGACCCAACCGTAAGCTACAAGCTTCGGCGTGCCGAATTTAGCTTGCTTTCTTGTTGCTAATTAACCCCGGTTACCCCTTCGTTTTTCTAAAAATTATGTTCAAAAAAACCAATGTTTCTAAATATTTGTAGCATTTGATTATTGAAGAAGCTGTAATGATTATTTCGATCCCAAGTGTAATAGTTCTTATCTCTATAAATTATTTAAAAAGGAAAAACCAATGTATACACTGTTCTTATAAATTTTGATAACATCTTTTGACTTAGTTTGATTAGTAAAGAGTTGATGCTTGAAAGTCTTCCCTTATCTCTGTATTTTTATTTGAAGTTCCAAAGAAAAACTATGTGCACTTTTGCATCATCTCCTTTCCCTGGAAATAGATAGGAATACTGTTTCCCTATAATTTTCCAGGAATGTGCTAACTCTGCTTTATTGTTTGCGGGCAGGAGTCTATAAATGGGACTAGCTCATAGGAAAACAAATCAGTTCCTTTCTATAAGTCACTATGGAATCATCTAAACTTTTCCTGCTCCTCATCGGAATCTACTGCCTAGCCCTTGCCAGACAGGCAAGTGCTGAGTGCTGCACTGTCTTTGAGCGAGTGACCTTCGGGATGGAAAACGGAAGCTGCCACATGGTGGGTGGCCATGGAGACAGCATCTGCGAAGTGGCGATCTGTGCGGATGGTGTGGCCATTAAGGGAGCCTACTGTGGGCAAGGTCCTTGCAACATCTTCGGCTGCAACTGCGACGGCGGCTGTCTGACCGGCGAGTGGAGTAAGAGCTTCAAGGAAAAGAATCAGCAACACGATATAAGAATTATTGATACATCGCGATCTCTCTTCTTTTAAATACTATTGTAATTCTCTGGTTTAAATAAATAAATATTTTGGAAACCATTGAAAACCAACAATTACTAATTCATTATATGAGGTACTCAAGGAGTGCAAGGGTCAGCCTTGTTTGATTCCAAGAAGTATAAATAAAATGTATAAAATATTCCCAATATATGATCGAAGAGATTGTATAATAGAGCTGTAGTTAATATTAACGAACTTTCTATAAGAGTTTTTAAGTTTTTAATAACATTGTTTGTATTAGTTTAATTATTAAAAAATTCAAGAATTTTAATCATCCCTCATCCTTATATTTATATTTAAACTTCCAAGGACAAACTAGGAGCACTTTTACCTTATTTCCATTCCATAGAAAGATAAAGGCATAATTGTATATATTTTATATAGATATAATTGCTACTCCATTGATCAGAGACTCCAAATAATGTATTAAACCACATAGACTAGGAAAACCACTTAATGCACTCTATAAATTTAAATTTAATGAGATTGATCAGTATTTAAAATAAGAATCTCACAGCAATTTTTTATGAAACAATTTTTTTTTGACGGTCCAATGGTTATATGACTCTAATGCTACACTGGCTAACAAAAAACGTAGAGAGTACAGAACATTATATGAATCGGATGAACAAATGAAAATTTAATACTAAAAACCTCAGGGAGTATTAGATACGAACAACAATATTTTATTATTTATTCTGCCTAAAAATCTGTAAATCATTTTTGTTAGGAGATTTTGTTAACTGGTGAAAGAAAATCGAGAGAAATGGCTGTCACCATAATTACCGGAGAACCTTTACTCGTGGCAATGCTGGTCAACGATGAAGTTCGATCGCATTCTCTACGGAGCGTGGTCTTTTGTGTTTGTGATTTATTTTCTCTGTGACTCAGAGGCTCTTTTCAAATTCACCAACATCAAGTGCAACTGCTATGAGCAGTCCTTCTGCGAGTTTAAGACGTGTGAACTGAAGATCCTGGGACGCGGCATAATAGGTCTGAATATGTACGCCAAAGTCAACCAGCTGCCCATTAATAAGACAAAGGTACGTAGGGGTTCTGTGAATATTTGAAAATATTTAAAATAATTATAACTTACTATCTGCTTAAGGTTGCTGTGGCCCTGTTCCGAAGGTTCAGTGGCTATAGACCATTCCTGTTCAATGTCAGCGTGGATCTTTGCTTCTTTCTGAAGCACAAGAAGCGCTTTCCCGTCTTCAACCTGGTCTACGAAGGCATTCAAAACTTCACCAATGCCAACCACAGCTGCCCCATTAATGTTGGTAATACCTGTCAGTAACTTATTAAACTCGCCTTCATTACAATTTAATTTGCAGCACGACATAATTGTGGATCGCATGGTTCTGGCTGACAAAATGATAAGTAAGGCCCCGGTTCCCAATGGGTTTTACAAGCTGACCATAAATGTGCAAACTGACGGGGTTTGGCGTGGCCAAGTCGACGTCCATGCTGAGGTTAACCTGGGTATTGAGCGATGATTAAGCCTAGTTAACAAATGTAATCTATATGAGATTTATGTTGTACTAGCAATCAATGTACCCTAATAACTTTTGGAATTTGTGGTGTCACACCAGTTAAAGATTTAAGAAAACCATTTTTTTGTCTAATAGGAATTTATAAGAAGTAGGAATCTTTTAAGACAAAATGAGTAGGACAGCCTTGTCTTATTATTTTCATAAATAAAATAAGATATATTCTTACGATCTTGTGATTTCTTAGGGGTACAGACTCTGTATTTTATTCATATTCTTTAGAAATAAAATTTCACAATCAAAACCACCGCAAACTTTGTACTATTTTTGATCAGTGAAATTCAGTTGACAAACAGCCGAAGCATGACTCTTTTGATCTAATGGTTTTTTAAGTAACTTCTGTCAAAGTTTTTTAAAACATCTGCACTCAACGATGAAATTCAACACTTTTTCCCTTGAAGTGTGGTCTATCATTTATGTGTTTATCATTTAGTTACTCTGCGATTCACAGGAGCTCTTAAAATTTAATAAAATAAAGTGCAATTGTTAGGACAGATCCTTTTGCGAGTTTCAAAACTGCGAACTGAAGGTCCTGGGACACAGCAAGGTGGGTCTTAGCTTACATGTTAAAGTTCATCAGCTGCCCATAACCAATGCCTTGGTATAAAGAAGTTTTATAAATATTATAAAAATAAATACATTTTTATTCTTATTTGTCACGTTTTTTCGCAGGTTTAATGGCTATAGACCATTCCTGTTCAATATGAGTGTGGATCTGTCTCAATTTTATAAGCATAAGAAGCCTTATCCATTTTTCAACATGGTCTACCAGGGCTTTCGGGATTTCAGCAACGTGAATCACAGCTGCTTCTACAATGTGGGTAAACTTTTATAAAGTGGTATCTAATCTTTACTAAAGTGGTCTGTGTTATTTGCAGCAGAACTTAGTGGTAGATCGCATGGTTCTGGATGACAAAATGATAGGTTTGGTCCCAGTTCCTAATGGTTTCTATGAGCTCTCCATTAATGTGCAGACAGAGAGCGCATTGGTCGAGGTGACATTGATGTTCATGCTGAGGTTAACCTGGGCCTTGGAAAAGGAAGACTAAGCACAACGATAAAATAATAATTTATAGGAATTAGTTTGCCGGATTTCGTACAAATATAATCTAGTAATGCTGATCCGTAGTATGTGTTTAAGTTAATATTATATTATAAATGGAATTACTTCGCAGACAGATGATATTTTACTTTACTTAAACAAGGTTACAGCTGGGGTTTAGATTTTCCATCGTTGATAACAACTAATCATTCCTATTTGAAAACTACACCTATACTAATTCATATAATGGCTAATCCCATTAGTGCCAATGAAGCGTATAACCAGGATTTTATCTCCGTAGAATGGGAAATTTTCACAATTTTTAACTGTGATTGTTTGATTTTGTATTTGATTTACGAGTTGCACAGTCTGCAATCCCTCACAAATCCGTTTTCAAAACTCATATGAGCCTAATTAAGAGCCCATTACCCAACCCTCGCTATGTAAGCAGACACCGTAGACCGCAAGTCAACCCACCCGAGGGGAACCAACCCTCCGCTATCGCTCACCAGGGGGATGGGGCATGCAACGGAGATGGGGTGGTATTCCTTACAACGTGTTGCTGCGAATCGTTACGTGTGTAATCTGACACTTGGCAGTGCTTACAACCTGGGCAATTAGCCAGCGAAAACTCCATGCAAATGAGCGGAAAGGCGCCAGCGCCCAGGTTGTTAAAGAAAACTTCCTTCGGGAAAAGTGTCAGGAGCAGGCACACAGTCCGCCGGCCACAAAGGCCGGAGCTATGCTAATGAGCCCCTGACAAGTTGACAATTAGCCGAGGGCCGGAGGAAAGCCGCAAAGCGAAACTTGTTGACCTCGTTGGCAGCAACCGATCTTTGCCGGGGCTAAAAACTTAATAAGCCACTTTTTATCCAGGCAAAATCTGACTCGACGCCGGCGCATTCAAGTTCATAATTAAATTCCTGTTTATTAGTCGGAATTGTTTTCCGGGCGTCGCTGCTGATGCTGTCGATTCAGCGTCGCGACGCAACAATTTAATTATGTTTTTGCAGACCGTTTCCCTAATTAATTGCATTCAGCAGCAATTGAGACGAGGGATGCCAGTGTAAAATGGGCCAGAATCTGGAACTTGCAAAGAAAAATCGTTCTGAAATTATGAGCTTACAATTAACTTAAATAAATTTAAAAAAAAATTAAACTTAAATTATACTCAGCTTCTTAAAATATGCACTTTTAGACATATTTTCTAATATATTTGTTTAGCAAGGACTTATTATAAATCATATAATTATGCGAATTCTCTATTTGGTAATTGTTGAAGGAATGCAACATCTTTAAAATAACTTTATTTAAAATATAAAATTTTTATACACTTTTAGAGTATGATAAATACAAGTTAATTTAGAAGTTTTTAACACTGTGAAAGAGTCATTTCCTACTACATAAATTATATATATTCTTGATCAGCGTTAACAGCCAAGTCTATATAGCCATGTCCGGAGAAAAAAGAAATACATTTTCAAATGTTTTTAAATTAAATAAAAAGTGTCAAAAATTCTTAATAAATTTAATTGTTAATAAATTTAATTTAAAAAACTTAAATCTAATATGCAGATTTGTTATCCTAACAAAAACTAACCCTAAAATGTGTTGAAATTGAATGGAAATGAAAGAAACGAAAGTAATGATATTTTTAAACTGTTCTTTCTTGAATAAATTATCATATAAAAATATGGATTCAATATACCTAGAACTCGTATCTTTTATTATTTATTATTTATTCATTATTATCCTAGCGCAGCAAGTTTACACTTATAGTTATAGCCTATTCACATAAAATTTCAAATATATACTTAATTTTAACACATATAGACTTATAACTATTACTTATTACTAATAATTTTCTTAGATTGGATTATTTTTAGTTATAAGTTTAAAAAAAATGAACATATTTGTACCTTTTACCATTTGTTATATTTTATATTTTAAGTATTAAGCTTACAAAATAACCTAAAATAAAAACACAGCCTTACAAGTTGAATCAAGCATTCATATTTAATAATATTTATTATAGAAGCTAGTTTTAAGTATGCAGACAATTGTTAAGAAAACATAAAAAATATAAAATAAATATATATATATATATATAAATTTAATAAATATAAAACATGTGAATTTGTTACGGGAGTTGACACATGTAACGGCCGTTTATTGGAATCTTTTTTTTTTAATATTCTGAGAGCTCTGAAGTTTTCGGTCATTCAAATTATTACCAGTTATTAAGTAAAGTATAAGGAATATTTAATAAAATATTTAATACATTAAAAAACAAAAATTAATTAATAACAATATACAATTAAATACACATTTTCTATATTCCCAATCAAATACAGCCATTAAATTAAGAAGACATATTCAATATTTCCTTAGAAGCCGTAGCAGGTGTAGCCCTGGTCCAAACATAATTCCCCTAATTTTTTGGCCATGCCCTGACGCCATTTTGGAAAATTCGCTCGCTGCTAGAGAGAAGGCGGGGCAGGGAAGGGGAAGCTACATTAAATTTTCAAAACCACAAAAAGAATCCTTTGGTTCTTAAAATGTCTGAACAACGATGACCGTGCTGAGGCTGAGGCGACGGCGGAAAAGTGGAAAAGCGGAAAAGGGGGGACTGTGGACGAAATAAAGGTACGCTGGCGGCGACAAAAGGAGCACTCACCTGTCACCACCTCCACCACCAACCAGGGGGAGCAACAGCAGCCGCAGATGGAGCGGGTGGGAAAACTCCAGCACAGTGCAGTGAAATTCTTCATCTGCAATTCAATGACATTCCATTCTGGACACCAGAGCCCCCTCGCCCCGACCCACGATCCCGGCCAGCGGGCGGGGGCGTGGCATGGCGAGCCAATGAGCCAGTGCCAGGGATTCCAGCTGGGGCGTGGCAGCGCATGCGCCGCTCCAGATGCGTGGGTGTCCGGGGGTGGGATTGTCGAGCTATGCCATCCGCGAGCGAATCCCAGAGCAGCCGCCCGGGGATTCCGGCGCAAGGTGCGAGCGAGAGCCGCTCCAGGAGCGGGTGCCCCGGCGGGTGGGTTGCCCCCGGGGGTGTTCCAGCTCTCATTGGCTTCGCCCTCGCATTCAAAGCCAATTTTTAGGTCGCAGCATTGCGACAGGTTACCGTGCGGCGTTCAGTTCCCTGCGAAGGCTGCCACGGGTCAGTTGCGTGTCACGGAGAGTCCTTAAGCTGGCGGCAAGGTCCTTAGGCCAGAGGCAAAGTGCGGTGTTATAACAGTTTCCAATATCCTGTGTGAAAAAAAAAATCGAAACAAGTTCTTAAGAAACATATTTGAAGAAAATAAAACAAGTGTAGTGCTTAAGACAAATTGAACAAAGTGCGGAATCCCTAAAGAGAGTGCTAAAAATGAAAATACAGTTTAAAACTGTCTGTTGAATCAAAAGTACGAAGATTTTAAAAACTTATCGTTAATGCATATACTTTATAATCTTAGCAAAGAGGTAAACCCTTTATACTTTATTAATAGAATTTTCTGAAATTTTATATAATAATTAATTCATAAACTTTGACAACGTTTTCTTTTAAGAAGATTTCTAAAAATTCAAGTAGTTATTCTTAGTTTATCAATTTTTGTGCTTTATTGGTATAATTTATATAAATTGTTGTTACCTACTTAAATTACAATAAATTTTAAGACACTGTCAAGGAGTCTAGAAATGAATTCTAGAACACAAAAATTTAGATCCTTAGCCCAGAACTTAGAGCCTAGTTCTTAAGCATGCAATAACTATAGTACCAGGTTCTCTATGATCAGGTACTCAGTTTTTGTATTGTTTTTTATTTTTTAAAATATTAATACAAATCGTTAAAGGTAAAAACAATAATATTAAAAATAGGATTTTGATTAAGGTTCAGCAAATTTAAAATAAATCGCTCTGTTTTCTACCAAAATCGCACATGAATATTTAAATAAATTTCGTTGTATTTGCTCTAAAATGACTAATTATTTTAATTATTTCATTAAATAAAGAAAGTATGTGAGATTATTGAGAACATTAATAGACTAAAACTGTTTAAATATTTGGTACAATACAAAAATATTTTTTTTTTTATGAAAACTTCTTATAAAATAAGAAAAAATACGAAATGGAAAAGAAAGCGAAAAATTTGGGAAAACAAACAATAAATTAATTAAAAGTTGTTTTACCTTTTATTTTAATGATTACTATTAATTAGTTATTTTTTGTTCGTTGTTTTTGAAATAATAGTCTAAGACCTTTTTCGATCACTTTATTATTGCCACAAGATACAACAAGCCTGAGATAAAAGTATTATAAAATAAAATTTATTGAATAAGCAACTAGGAAACTTCAAAAGAATTTTTTACCTAAGCTTGGAGATTTATACTTCGTTTTTATATTTTTATAGTTTATATAGTTTTAGATAAAATAGTATAACATAACTAATACCTTATACCTTTTTATACTATGAAGTGTTCTATACATTTTCATAACCTAACAATTAGGTCTACATCATTTTCGTAATGACCTGTTTAAATATCTTTTTTCTTTAAATATCCGTCTTAAAATCCACTTAAGGAAATAAAGAACTCTTCTTTTTTAAAACTTAATTCAGTTCTCCAATTTTTCCTTAAATTAATTTGCTTAATTTAATTGTGTAATAGCTGTAGCCATTTCAATTTCAGTAAAGGCCAATATAAGCCCTGAGGACCTCACCTTACAAGACAAGATACTAACTTAATAAAAGCCACAAATGAAGTCACACAGAAGGCAATAAAGAAAAATGATGAACATGAATCCGTTGACGCACTCACACCCGCATCCTCATCCTCATCCTCACCCGCATTCTCACCCGCATTCGCACCCGCATTCCCACCTGCAGCATCCGCATCTCGTCCAGCAGCAACAGCCGCCACAGCTGCCTGTGGCGCTCCAAGGACATCCCCACCCGGCCACCCACTACGTGGAGTGCCGGGCATTGCCGGCAATCAACGAGACATTCCCGCAATTTGGCCAGCATCGTCCCACGATTGCGCTGCTGTCGCCGCTGGATCTGTCGCTCCGGGCAGCGGCCAGTGTGGTGCCCATTACGCCGCCATCGACGCCCTCGCCGCCCCGCAAGCGCCAGAGATTAATGTCCGAGGAGAATTACCTGTGGCGGCCGCACATGACGGGTGCGTCAGCAGGAGCAGGAGCAGCAGGTCCTTCAGTTCCACCAGCAGCTGCACTGGCCATGCCACCAGGCAGCAGCTACTTCCTTCACCAGCAACAGGAGCCGCCGCATCCACAGCATCCCCAGCATCCACAGCATCCCCAGCATCCACAGCCTTATTCGCTGCGCAACTTCGAGGGGGCCACTGCCTTTAATAAAAGTCATTGCCCCGAGACGAAAAATAACTTTGAGCAAATTCCGGCAAGTCAATCGAGCGTGGCCCGGCGGCCCTCGCCCATTTATGTGGACGACGAGACAATTGTGTTGACCGAGGACGAGGACGAAACAGTTGTGAGTTCCCATGACTACAATGATTACACCGCCACCGAGGACACCGAGGAAGTCAACGAGGGTGACGATGAGACGCTGCAGGTTCGGGTCAGCGAGGACGATGACGGCGAAGACGACGATGAGGATGAGGAGGAGGAGGTGTTTGTGGATGTCCTGGGCAGTGACGACGAGGAGGATGGGGATGCCGAAAATGAGACATTGGCCCAAGTCCAAGTCCAACTCGTGGAGACGCGGGCTTTGAAGCGCAATGAGCTGCTGTACGAGGACGAGGAGCTGCATCACCAGGCCATAGATGGCCTAGCCCGACTCTTCGACCGGGAGTTCCCAGAGCCCGAGGTGGAGATCACCCAGATGTCGAATGTGCCGAGCAACAGCGAGAAAACCTATACGGACTTGAGCGGCGGCATGGCAACGGCGGAACTTGCTCCCAATAATCCGCCAGCTTCGCATCCTGCTGCTTCTGCTGCTCCTCATCCTCATCCTCCTCCTCCTCCCCCACCGCCACCGCCTCATCCTGCACGTCCTCACAAAGCCGAACGCAAGCGTTCCAAACTAAGGAAACACATGGCCATCGATGAGGAGACCATCAGTCCCGTGTCCGGGACCATAATCCGCAAGTTGCGCGACGACGAGGAGCTGGTGGTGCGCAAAGGCGACATTGATCCGGCTTTCAATGTGGTGGAAATCACCGAGGAGGCCAAGGCCATCCTGGCCAGCATTGACAACAAGATTGGCGACTATCTGTGCCAGCTGTGCCGCACCGTCTACGACGATGCCTTCATGCTGGCCCAGCACCGCTGTCCCCGCATTGTTCACATCGAGTACAAGTGCTCCGAGTGCGAGAAGGTTGGTTTCTTTTGGTGTTTCAGGACCACTCAGGGATTAATGGATGTGTCCTCTTGCAGGTCTTTAATTGTCCAGCCAATCTGGCCTCCCATCGGCGTTGGCACAAGCCCAAGGCAGACGCTGTCGGCGGTGTACCCGGCGGTAATCCCGGCAAGAAGCGGCTGGTGGAGACCGGTGACGTTGTTTCGGATGCGGTCAGGGCTGGCGATGACACCAACGATGGCATATATCCTTGCCACATATGCGGGAAATCATTCCGACGGTGAGAGCTACTAAGCATTTTTTTTAAAAAACATTTTTATATTCTATATAATTAATAAATTTAATATGTACAATCCTTTCCCTCCCCCTAACAGCCAGGCCTATCTGAAGAAGCACCAGACCTCCCACCAGATGCTGGAGAACCTGAAGAGCCTGGACTTCTTCAAGGCACAGCAGCACCAGCACCATCAGCAGTTGGGCCAAGCCAGTGGCCACCAGCTGGCGGATCATGTCCAGCTGCCACAGCCGCCGGTGCCGGTAGTCTCCAGCACTGCCGCTCCCTATGCCACCAACCTGCCACGCCCGCCCGCCCATGGCCTGCCCCTCTATCCACCAATTGCTCCTGGTAAGAGCTATCCGGCGGGTCAGCGGTTTCCCGGCTTCCCCTTCCAGCCCTTCGACCAGCGACGATTCTATTCCCTCGGAGAGTTCTACCTGTCGCAGCACTTGGAGCGCTCCTCGGCCTTCCAGTATGTGCAGGCCAATCACCTACGCCAGCTGTCCAATGTGGCCCAGACCTTGCTGCCCCCGCTGCCGGTCAAATGACCCAACCCGAATCCCACGAACGTCCTGCGGCCAGTTCCACGCATAGCCGCCACCACGACCAGCGCGGCGGGCACTCCGGCAGTCCGGCAGGGAGGAGAGTCCTCAACGGCAGTGTCCTCTGGTGGCCATGCCTTCAACTGGGTGCAAGTGGGCGCGACACCACCGGCTACAGCAACTGTAACCACAGCGGAGTCCGGCGGCAATGTTAACATGTGACTTACCAACTAATAGAAGCATTGAATAAACACGATCTCTAGTTAAAGTTTAATAAATCAATCAACAAAAGAAAGAGTTTCATTTGGGGGATAAGGGGTTCAAAATAACATTTAACTGGGTTTCAAGAACATTAATAGGAACATAGTGTATAGGATTTACAACCTTTAAGGAACACAACCCCAGAAACTTATTAATTTCCCTTTTAAAGGATTGGTTTCCCTTTTAAAGAGTAGCTTAGAGACTAGTTTACCATAAAGATGATTGATTTCGCTCTGAGAGGATTGATTTCCCTTCATAGTTTGGAGACTAGTTTAACAAAATAACATTTAACTGGGTTTCAAAAACATTAACAGGAACCTAGTATATAGGATTTACAACCTTTATAGAACACAACCCCTGAAACTAATTGATTTTCCTTTTAAAGGATTGGTTTCCCTTTTAAAGAGTAGCTTAGAGACTATTTTACCATAAAGATGATTGATTTCCCTCTGAGGGGGTTGATTTCCCTTCATAGTTTGGAGACTAGTTTACTCCTGCTGAGGACATGAGCCACAGCATGTGCCAGGAAGGTCTCATTTCGAACTCCAACAAATAAGGTAGACCTGGGTCCTATAAGAATACAAAAAGAAAGGTAAATCATAGGAACTATATCAGGATTCATAGGAAGTATATCAGTATTGATAGCAACTCTATCTGGATTCCCCACTTACCCTGGGCAAACAGCAAACTCTCCGACGGCATTTGCTGTAGTCTTTCCTGAACTCGAGTTTCCTCTTCCCTAAAAATCTCCGATAAATAACTGATGGTCTCCGTTTCCTCGCTGACATCTAGACTGGGCTTGGGATATACGCCATTGGTAAAGAGCACCAGGGTTAAGGTGTCCTTATCCTTTGGAAGACCATCCAAGGTTTTATTGAGAATCTGCAGCTGCCTTCTAGAGTTCATTCCCCTCTGCATAACCTGCTCCACAATTAGTAAATAGCCTTGGCTCTTTCTCTCCAAAACTTCGAGTGACTTCTCCACCATTAGCTCGAGGGACGGAGCCTTGGGGTTCCCACTCAAATCGCCGTTGGCCATCACACCCATGAGGTGATCATAGCGGGTGGCATTCAGGGACTCCAGCTCATCGGTTCGCTGGATCAAGTCAAACTTAATGGGCTTGATTTTACTTTCCCTGAGTTTCTGATTGCGCCACTCCTTCAGCAGGTTGCGTCCCTCGCCGGCCTGGCAGAGCAGCTCATCCACAGGATCGAACTGGGTTTGCGGCAAGAGGCTGGTCAGCATTTGCCGGCCGCCGCCGATGATCACGTTGAGAGCCTTGCCAGTCTCTCCGGAGATAAGCTGGCGGACCACATCCTGGCAGCCGGACTGGAGGAGGCTCAGTGGCATTCGTTCATCACATTCGTAGGGACTGTTGCCGTAGAGAGCTGCTCCTGTGGAACCAGTCAGCCGCTGAGTAGTTACAAAGCCAGTTCGCAGACCTGCTAATTGAGCCTGTCGCAGGACACTTAGCAGGGAATCCGTTTGGTTATCCATTTGCCTGCACTCCGTTTCCAGTTCCATAGACTTCTCCAGAGGCAACCCCAACCAGAAGGCCCGGGAAACACTTCCCACTGGGCAGGGAGATCTCTGACTGCAGCTGTTCTTCAAGCGGGCAAGATGAGGATAACCGTCCCACACGAAGTTCGCATTTCCCTGGCTAGTCTCTCGATTTGGAAACCGCTGGGCAGCCAAGTGCCGACCATCGATTCCCTGAACCACAAAGATCCTCAAGTTCCTGGGATATACCGGACCCGCTGGCATTCTCAGCGCTTCGTTCAGCTCCTCGATGCCCTTGTCGTACCAGATTTTCTGCGAGGCCGCCACTTTGTCCTTCCAGTAGTCCACATCCGCCACATTGGCCACCTCGTTCTCCACCTCGTAGCGCGTCATGAAGCCAATGCAGAGAAGGGTGACCAGGACAGTTATTAAGCATGTTCCGGCCACAATAAACACCTGCGTCGACTTCAATCTCACCGTGCGGCAAAGATCTTTGGTTCGTTGCGATGTCACCATCGCCGGGCCGTGGCTAAAACTGATTCACACAGCCGCTCTGCGAAATCATAAACAACATTATCTGATACTATCTTTCTCGCGGCGATAAGGACGGGTTTCGTCTTAAAGGTTTTACAGCCCCCAATCGTTGGCCATCTAGTTGGGTTTAAGTGTAGCAATTAACACACGTCATGAATTTTGAATGCACTAATTAGCATGTCAACCTAATGCAGAAACACAGGGAGAAACATTTGTACAAAAGAGGGAATTAAAATCTTAAAATATATATAATTATAAATAATATATATATTATATAAATTAAATATATTAAGTGCCATAAAGAAATCTCTGTTGACCGCTGTAATATATTTCAAGCCACAAAAGGATTTTTAAATCATCTCTAGTAATCTAAGATGCTCTGGAAATTTCAAGGATTTCAAAACCCCTAAAAATATGTCTAAAAGAATGTACTACTTTTATAGGTACCAAATTCAAAGTAGTTTTTTTTTATGATTTAATTTTTGACACCTTCATAAAGGTTTTCTTTAACCTATTTATTTTTGCATTATCCTAGACACTATGCATATTCTGGAATAAAATTAATAATTGAATATTTTCAGGCACTGCTTTTAATCAAATTTTAAGCCACAAGTGACTTTTGCATAGTCCTTAAAAATCTTAATAATATAAAATGATCCAGAAATTTCAAAGGTTATTATGTGTCTAAAAGTACACAATAAAATTGTGTTGGTATCAAATTAAGTTAATTTTATACACATAATAATATATAATATATATAGTATATATTATAAAGTACAATTTTAGCATTTTTTGAAGCTAGTATTAGTATTTTCTGTTGATTCCAATGACATTATTCCCGATACATTATTTAAATAAATTTAATATATATTTTGGAATAAATTTAATAATTGCATACATTGTGGCACAGTTTTAATTTAGTTCCAAGCCACAAACTCTAGCTCTAATGTTAGAAATTTACAAATATAGTTCATAGTTAAAACATAAATCAATTAAAATTTTAATTAATTCAATTAATTGTCTTTAGTGCATAAAAATCCTAAAGAATAATTCCCATAATTCATAAAAAATCATTTAAAAAAGTCAACCAAAAGTATGCCATTTTATATTTTAAATCCTAAATGCATAACATAGCATACTTTTGGACAGCACTTAGCTGTCTCTTAAATTGTTTTAGTTTTCAAAAAGTGTAATATGGCATTTAATGTGTCAAAGGTTCAACATTATTTTAATACACAACTAATTTGTATTTTTCTACCTGTTGGAGATTAATTCCCCTCCCAACTAGTATTTCTCCCAGTGCCTCATATGGCGAATTCCGGGTTCAATTGCTGTTTTGAGGGGTCAAAAACGTCCTCAACTTTGTTCATTAACTATTTGTCACATGAACAGCCGTGGCTGGCTGTTGGTGGTGTGCTGGGGCCCGCAGAATTGATTTGTGAGTTTGGCCCAAAGCAGCCCCGTTTTGGCCCCTTTACCAGTGCTAATTGTCATTTGGCATTCAAATGCGGTTTCCAATTTCCACCCTGCCATTGGGACAACTATTTCACTTATGAATTCTCGCTCAATTATATCGGAGGAACGACTCGGTTCGTTCATTTGCCAGTTATGCGAATGCGAAATTGTTGCCTCAATTACCTGCCATTAACCTGCATTTAGACGCCCCTACCGCTCCGCCCAGTCAGTTGCCCCCTCCGCCGACCGTCACTTCGTCGCTTTGAAGTTGCTGCCCAGTGCTTTGCATTGACATGTGGTCAATTTCCTCCGCCAAAACTGTCACAATTTCAATTTGAATCCCACTTCTGACAACTGACAAAGGCACTCGGCCAGGATATCGTCTGGACAATTCATCTTTTTTCCTTTATTTGTTTTAGCCAAGGTCTTTGCAACTGTCATTTGCTGGCGGAAGTGGCCGCCGAGCAATTTCAATTGCAATTTTTCAATCACGCTGTGCTCGGCCCTGTCTGACGGCTGCCCACAGTGCGTATGCGTAATCTCAGTGAGGGTGTGGGCAGGGGATTTTGGCTTTCTTCCTCGCCTTACTACGCATCCTTGAGACCTCAGAGGCTACAGTGGAGTCCACATATGTGAGGGTGACATGGCCAGGGGTTTGTATTCGTGCCCAGGGTGGCGAGAAAAGCTCTGAACTCACCCTTCTAGGCTTGCAAAGGTTCATTTATTGAGTGAGCTTGAACACAAAGCTTTCTTACCAGCGACATCTGCTGGTGAAAATTAAATATTTAACATAGATGAAAAAAAATAAAGAAAATCTATTAAATATTTTCTTTCTATTTTTAGCTTTAACTTGTATACTTTAGTTTATACAAAATGTGTCACTGCAGACCTACATTCACTGGTATTTGAAACCTATCCTTACTTTCCTGGGGGTTTCCACCAAAACTAAACAAAAAATATAAACACACCTTTAGTAAAAAT
Source organism: Drosophila jambulina (assembly GCA_018152175.1). Classification (NCBI taxonomy): domain Eukaryota; kingdom Metazoa; phylum Arthropoda; class Insecta; order Diptera; family Drosophilidae; genus Drosophila; species Drosophila jambulina. The sequence goes on along the minus strand of JAECXH010000012.1, from coordinate 6,765,036 downwards.
AATAATAAAAAATATATCTCTAATATTTGGTATACTATTAAGATTAAGAGAGAAACAGGAAAAATACACATATACTTATTTCCCAGACTTCTTAAATTTATTTAAATATTTTTATAAGTTTCATTAAAATTATGTTATATTATTATATATTCTGTAAGCTGTTCAAAAGACTTATGAATTTAAAAAACTTGAACAAATTCCCTTTGTTGAAAGTATATTTTTTTTGAGGTACATAGCCCTTCAGATTGTTAAAAAAAAACACTCCCAAGAGAATATTCTAAATATAAACAAATTTCTCTAACAAGCTTAATATATTATATTGAGTAAAAACCAACAAGTTTCGAGTCGAAAGCCCTTGTATTTAATACTCATTGAATGTATTGTACTATTGTATCCTAGATTTAATTTTGTTAAAATAAAAAAAAATAAATGCTATAGAAACCACTTTGGTTTTCGTAAACTTTTCAAAAATTAAGCATCGTAAAAAAAAACAAATTTGCCCTGCATTTAGTACCCCCGAAATTATATTGCATACTTTTAGACACCGTTTTAAGAGGTCTGTAAATTTCAAAGATTAATGGAGCACCCTAGATATTTTGAGGCCTTAGTCGCTCTGACTTAACTCATTTTTACAAGAAATTATATTTGTTATTTCAATAAAAATAAATACGGTATAGGTAATATTTTCTATACTAAATTCAATGACTTTAAAACATTAAACTTTATTTAAAAAAATCAAAAATTTAAATCTTCTATATAATTTTTGTTTACTTTTAATATATCTCAAATAATTTTAACTAAGAAGTTGCTTAACATTTTAATTAAGATACATTTTTTTTAAATCTCCCTGCGTAACTCATCTTGTTTTTATATTTTCCTTTACCTAGACGCTGTCTTAAACCACTATTTACTTACAAAACTAGCATCTTTGACCTAGAAATTTCTTTTTTACTTCAAAGAGTACTACATATATTCTGTGTTACTCATAGTTAAAAAAAGAAATATAATATAAATCCCTGTCTATCCTAGAATGGCATATGGATAACTATGAAAATTGCATAAAAAATGACAGCAGCTGGTCGAATCTGTTGCGGCTGGTGTCGAGGATTAGAGGACCCTCCGCGCCCACTGACAGATTCATATGCAGTGGAAATAGCATTTCGCATGCATCCGACTAGCGCCGCAGGATACAATTAGTGGTGAGTGGACGTCAAGTAACAGCACCCACCGAGGCCCGGGGAGCGAGGACCAAAGGGCAAGCTCCCAGCTCCGAGGACAGGAAACCGAGAACATGGCCGAGAATGGTGGCTTTGACGTGACGCATATGGGTCACTTGGCCCGCAATGCCTGTGCAGGATGCGGAGCCAGCAGCTGCATCCGCCCACGTCCACGTTCGTGTCCACGCCCACGCCCGGAAAACTCCACCCAGTTTTTCAGACACACAAAACGAGAGAGAGAGAAATAGAGAGGCAGCGTGTGGCCTTGACCTTGCCCCCTAAATAGCAATTTCCATGAGGAAAAGCGACGGCTTAAAGCATTTTCCCCACTCGCTTACCATATGGCAAGGAATTTGGATTCGGAATCACAGTGGCCTTCTTGGAACGGCAAACAAAACTTAGCCCAATTAAACTTTTAATTGGTCATGCCAAATGCGAATTACGAAATTATTTGCAATAAAATTCAGCTTATTTTGTAGTTATTCCATTAAAATTAACGCTCGTAATAAAATGCAACGCAATATTTTACACACAACGGGAGAGTTCTATGCACGCCTTCTATCAAACATTCCGGGAACAAGGGCGGATCAACTAAAAGGGGTCTTAAGTTCCCTGGAATTGAAATACGAGTAGTGAAAATATCAAAAATTTAATTATTAAATTTGGTTTATTATTAAATAATATATTTTACCCCCCTTTGCATTTGAGCAGTGCAGTTTCGAAGCCTAGCAATATTATTAGTCAGCCATTTATTGCTTGAAATGATTACCGCATCTGCCCTCTCTGTATTGGGGAAAAATAGATTTTCCCATTTATTAGCGAAGTGCGAATTTTGTATGCTCTTTTTCTGAGATACAGAAACTAGATACTTTTTTATGAATAGAGAACAATATTGATTTTAATAAATAATTTAAAAAACCCTGACTTTTAAAGAGTAAGTCTTTTATTTTGAATAAAGAAATATAAGTGAGATTTTAATATAAAAATACTAAAATAAATCTTTCTAATTTAAAAGAACTTTCTATTAGCTTGAACTATCATGATCTAATTCTTATTTTTTGAATAGTAACAATTCGACCCAACCCTTTTTCGATACTTAACATCTTTTCAGCTGGGTTTCCCCACATTAAATGTCAGTCGCGAGGTCCGTTTAATGATAAGAACTTTTCCAGTTAACCCACACATTATAATATCATCCATAATTGGTAATTCTCCATAGTTTACGCTTGATTGCATGGCATTCTCATTGCTGTTGTTTGACAGCAGTTTATATAATGGAATCGGGGTCCACTCAAGGGGGCGAAGCACACTATTGCTCATCTTGCCCCCCTTGGGTGCAATATATGATGCAGTGGGTCGGAAAATTATCCATTTAAATCTTTAGACTGCAATTTCAGGGGCAACATTCAGAGGCTCTCTAACGTTCTATCAGTGTTTTCGATTAGATACGATTTTAGCAATGTTCAATGATAAGATACTTGTAAAGGTAATTAAGAAACTCAATGGCATTGAGAAATTGTATTTGATGGCGATGGCACACTATTTGTAAATAATACCAGAAATTCTTGTTGATTTTTATGATTTTAAAATAGTTTTAGTCGTAACTGTAATGCAGAAAATAAAAAAGAATTAGGAGGTGATATAAAGTGCAGGGATTCATAATCATTAAAGGGTCTTATCAGCGTTGTAGATGCTTTTGTTTTTATTTATTTAAAAACAATGAAGTGCAACCTTAAAAGCAATAAAAATGTATATATTCTCTCCGATTCATCTTATTTCATCTTTATGATACAATCTAAGATTTCCAATCTGATTCTTATCTGAACCTAAATTAAAATAAATGTACAAAAGGAGGTTGATGTGTCTAAATCGACTAGGCTGGTGTTGCATCCTAAAAGTAGATGACATATTCACACTTTATTAATATAAACTAAATCAAATTTTTTACCCAAAGCACAAGTATTAAAAATTTAAGGCGTAATACTTCCACTTATTATCAATATACTTTAATAGTTATGATTAATAATATTTGATATAAATTCGATATTAGGAATGTGATATTCACATTCCCTTTACGTTTCCTGAAATTGTTCTAAAATAATACAATGTACCTGATATATTCCTAAAGTGTAAAGATATTTTTAATTTAATAATATATAATATAAAAAATACTCTCTCTAAGAAGTTACATATATGATTCAGAAAGTAGAACAGTATGATCGATATAGCGAGATAAGAACCTTACTTCAACATTCAGCATTCCCATGAAAAGTATCACAATTTAAATTATATGGTATTATTAATTTTCATAGAATAAACAAAGGAAATGTTGCAAAGAATTTTAAAAATACTTGCAAGATTGTGAAATTTGCGGGGAATCATGTATTTTTATTTAGAAAGAAAATTCTCTTTGGTGCAGTTCCTTTCGTTTTTCCCTCTGTTGCTATTTCGGTATCTCTTGGGTTGTGTTTCCATAATGTTTGGCAAACACGAAACGTAGAGAGACAAGCAACGATAAGGAAAGACAAAGGCAAGGAGGAAGCTAACGAAAGGAGGAGGAGGTAATGAAACGGACGAGAGATAAAGCGGAGAAGTTGCAATTTATTGATTGTGTGTATATACACAATGCATACATGCAAGGAGCTGTATCTTTGCATCTGTGTCCGTGTGGCTGTACTAAAAAAATATAGTTGACAACTGACGATTGCACACAAACACATCTATTTTGCGAGTATATAGCACGGCCTTGAACGTGAATTGCATTTGCGCTCGCAAAGAAAAACAAAAAGGGAAAAGGCAACTACTAAGCGAAAGGCAAACAACAAAAACAAGATGCTAACAGAGACAGCGAGTGTATGCGAACGAGAGAGCGGGATGGACACAGGTCGCAAAGAAATGTGCCAAAGCGAAAAGTTTGAAAGCACACACACACAAGAACGCAAGCTGCAACTGCATTTCCCATTCTCCGCTCTCGCGCTCGCGCCATCTCCCTCTGGCCCGGCACTCTCTCTGAGTGACGCACACCCTTTGTCCCAACTAAAATTTCAAAGCAATCCCAAGGTTACCGCATACACATGCACCAACAACACAACCTCTTGCTCTCTTTTTGCACTCTCTCTGTCTCTACCGCCTTATGTCTCTCTCCGTTGCCCTAGGCACTATCTGCACTTTGCAGTTTTTGGCAGATATGGAAAAGTACCGAAAATAATTGAATTTTCGATTGCAATTTCGAATTCTTGGCAGCTATAGCCTTCAGATTAATCCACCTGATGAAATATGCAGATACAGATACATTTGCGTTTGCATCTACATACGGAGAAATGATTTAATGTTTAAAATAAGTAAGAGCACACAAGCAGGAAATATAAGGAAAATAATGAAACTATGTATGTACAGTCGTTGACAGCTAATTAGAAAGATGGCTATGCTCGGTGCATTTGCTTCGAGAAAATGATAAGCAGACGATTTTTTAGACCAGTAACAACAAAAGTTAGCTAATACCAATCATAAATGACATTATAAATAAATATATACCAAAATAGTTGGAAAATAAAAGGAAAAACTAAAAATTTTCATAAAAGTCTAAAATCTTTCTAATTAGTTGGCACGGGGTTATTTACGACTTTTTCACAAAAATTTTTTTTTTCAAAAAAATCTGAAAGATATTTTGTGAATCCCTATTATTTATTAAAAAGTGTTATTTTTAGAAGATATTAGAAATATTACTGGTCTAAAAAATCGTCTGCTTATCATTTTCTCGAAGCAAATGCACCGAGCATAGCCATCTTTCTAATTAGCTGTCAACGACTGTATGTAAATCATATATACAATAAATTATTAATCGCTCTAGGTTATGCAAAGAAGATATAAGCCAATAAATGAAGGGTTTCTCTTTAGTATGACCATATTCAACATATTTCGCAATTACTAGAACTTATTGGGAATTCTAGTGCAAAGAAGCGGACATATTCTTGTTTAAAGAATATATAGTTTTATTTTATACATTCAATCACAAACGAAACAAATTATAATAATAGGCACTTTTATTATTGGTTGTCTTTTTTATTTTTTGTTTTATAAAACGTGCAACTGAGTTGAATCTTTTTATCGAACGTATCTATTATTTTTTTCCCCTGTGTTTAGTCACAACTTGTATCGCATGATTTCTGCCTACGTGTGCATCTTTCTATCTCGACTTGACGTATTCTTTATCGCAAAGATACAATTTTCAGTTTCACCCTATTTTCCCGTATTTCGTCTTTTATACATTTAACAAGCTGAAAACAGTTTCCAACAGCTTTTCCCCTGTGTTTATTTAGGTTAAAGGTGTGTGTGTTTGTTGACGGTTGAGGGTGTGTGCCCGTGTTAATTGGTTTTGAAAATAGCATTTTGCATGCTAGAAATAGGCTTTGATTAATTGACTTTGGAAAAGTGCAAACATGAGAATTAATGTTTGTCATCTTTGATTGTGGGAAAAACTTGGTACACTTTTTAATTTTTAGCAAAATAAATAAGAAAACTAAGCTTAAGAGAGTTTTAGCTTTAATCTTTAAAACTATTGTTTAAAGTCAGTCTTCATAAAATGCTTGTATACCAGATACTGCAGTTCGATAATATATACGAATATTGCGTATACGCCATGTTGCCAGCTGGCCAAGACAGTGCTCAAAGCCATAAAACCATGCAATTTCTTCTTCATTTTCCGTTGACATTCAGGGGAAGTTTATGACGGATCGAAGCAAGCAGAGACATGCATAAAACCAACCCTGTTTGCCCAAGACAAATGTCAAAGTTGAATGCACAATATCAAAGTGGCGGGGAATGGCAAACGAAATTGAAATCGAAATCGGAATGTGAATCATTTGGCACTTGCCAACATATGTTCGCCATTAGCTTTACCGTTGCATAAAGCGTTCCTCTCTCTCTCCCTCTCTTTCACTTGCTCTCTCCTGCTCTGCTTGCTCTCTTTTATCCCTGCAATAAAGGCGAAACATAAAAGCGAAATTTCTGGCACATATTTCACTAAACGTCGACTGCAGACAACACGTCGCATTCGGCGATGATTCATATGGACTACATACACCGATATATAAGCACATACATTTATACATTTGCCACCCTCACAGCTGCACTTCCCAAGCGAAAGCTCTCCGAAAGCTGGCTCTCACTCTGCTCGCTCTCTCTAGAGCCCACACACACAGCGACACAGCGAATCCTTGTGGCATGTATTTCAAGTTCACTGTCAAGGTCACCTACTATACACATGCGCTGCTGCAGGGCAACGAAGGGAAAGGGTAAGGGCTCTCTCTGTGTTGCAGCAGCGAAATCATCCGTTTTATCTACCTACACAGTGCTAGCCAAAAGTATGCCCTCATTCCCTACACGTAGTGGTTTCTACTCCCTCTGAGAGCTTCCTCTCAGTCTCACTCCCACTGTTTCTCCAAAAAGTACACACATTTTATAATAGATGCACTTCGAGCTCGGACTACCAGGCAGTATTTTGAGGAAGTATACATATATACATATATGTATATACTCGCAGGGGGGCATAAATCCAGAGATACATACAAACATACATATATGTGCTACAATCGGATTTTTAGCCTCATAGCATCCAATTTCGAGCGTCAATGAGCTCGATTTTGGGGTACTTTTATTAGCTTCTTAATCTGTTTCTTATTATATCTTTTAATTAATTTATAATCCTAGTTAACAGTTTTATAGTGTATTAACGATATGTATAGTTAATTACCACGTTTAAAGATATTGTTAGGCAATTATTAGTTTAATTTAAATTAGGCTGGCACTATTTGCTATTAAATTAAATAATCTTTAAAAAATTAAATATTCAGACCATAAAATTACATTTAAGTATAAAACTGAAATTGCTGTGAAATTATTGAATTTTCTAACCAAAAAGTTTTTTGTTATTGAGAGTACCAGACAACTTAAAGCTATTATCAAATTTTAAAATATAATCTTTTGCAAGAGGTTTATTTGAATGATTTTACTTTATTGGTCATTCCTACGCGTTGAAAATATTATTAAAGTAGTTTTTTATTTCATAAAAACCAAATAGCTAAAATTATAATTAGATTACTATTGCTAAAATTGTAATTAGATTACAATTTTAAATCTCAAATATAAAATGTTGACTTAAAGAATGTGATTTCAATGAACATAATTTTAAGACAATTTTTTGAATACAAAAAGAATAATTTAAATTTGTTCTATTGAGTTTGTAAAATATAGGTCTTAAGATTCTAATGAAAACCCCACTGATAAGGTCAGTTCTTTAAAAAGATAAGAGCTTCAGCTGAAATGTTATTTATAACCTTTCCCCGCTTTCTGTGTAACCCAATTCGCTCTTTAGCCGTAATGCAATTTTCCCCATTTTCATCACAGTGCCAACGGGCGGAAAGCTGCCCCCCACCGGAGAGTGTTGTCATACAGCTGGCTGTCACTGTGGAGGTGCAAGCTCGGGATGTGTGTATCGATATATATATATATGTACATATATGTACATTCATATCTATGTAAGATGTACTTATACGTATGTATATATGTATACATATATACTGGCCACCCGTACATGCATGTGTGCCAGTGCATCCACGTGTGTATCTGTATCTCTAGAGCGCATGACATAAGAAATCGGCGCACGAAGGCAAATTGGTAAGTTATGAAAGTCCCCAGCTCGACATGCAATAACATCTGTTGCATATAGCCGCCACGAAGATATAGATACAGGCATTCTTGGCGAGAGTACATACATACATGTTTACCTGAAAATAGTGTATACCATAGTGCAAGCGCTGCACTCAAGGCATTTAATTTAATTAAACAATTAAACAAACATGGCGGCTAGCGCTCTCTCGCACACACTTGCCTGCTGGGCCCCAAACAAATTCAATTAGGAAATTAAAATCGAAAAGCCAGCAATGTTTGTGCCCCCATAAAGAGAGGAGCCCACAGATGAGAGAGACAGCAGGCGAACGGGCCGAAAGAGATGGCGTGATGGCTTAGCCGGCGCAGAATTGCAGCACACGCACATTTGTCAATCGAAAAATCGCATGACGGTGCACACAATGTGCCATATATATGATGCATGGGTATTAGCAGATTCCACCCCCGCTATATGGCCAATACGGGGAACCGATTTCCGTATACTTAGCGGGTCCGGGGCCAGTAAGCCAAGTAATTATTGTATTCTGCCCCGTTCGCTGCTGGGCCCGTTCTGTGTTGCAAGCGGCAGTTAGTCAATAAGTGCGCTAATTATATACAATTCGCTGCTGCCCAGGCCCAGGCCCAGTTCCAGTCCCAGAACCCAAACCCGAAAGCCCAGATACCCAGCAGATACAGATAAACAGCGAGCCCAGTGCACATACAGTGGGCCCTCTTGCTAGAGATTTAGCAGGAAGTAAAGGGATTGGGAAAAAATCAAGGTCAAACTCTGTTAAATTAGAAGTCGGCCTATTTGTTCTCTGCACAGCCTCTGCTAGCACCCCAATATTGTAAATGTTCTTGTGGCTTCGGCTAGATGGTAGATTTGTGGCTAAATCTATTGATTTAATATTAATTTTTGTCTTAACTATTTTTAAATGTAATTTTACATTATGACATTGCGTTTAAAGGTTACCCTCTTCCTTGTGAAAAAAAAAGCCAGCTGATCAGGAACCAGGAAATTCAATATCAGCCTCAATGTATTTTTCACTAGGTTCTATACGTGACTCTCCTTAGGGAGTGACCACTGTACTGGTGCACGGAGCGGGCAACGGAGGGCAGTAAAAGCGACGCGTCAGGGCAGACTGCACAACTTAAACTGCAAGTACATGGAAGAGAGAGAGAAGACGTCGCGAGAGCGGGACGGCGCTAGCTGGGAAGAGCGAGAAAGCGAAAGGGGATCAGAAGAGGAGTAGCTTTTCGTGTATTTGTGTGTTACTGCGAGAGGGAGAGGGCTGCTGGTGCTGCAATTCTCTGCTCGGGCGCTCACCTACATATAGTACTTCACTTGGCGCTCTCTTGGATGCATTACATAACATCCTTGAACTTGAGCTGAGCTTGTCTGCGCTTTTTTGTTTTGCCTCCCGTTGGCTTTACCTTTTTCAGCTCGACAGCTCCTTGCAACGCACACAGACACACACACACGGGCTGGGATACAGCTACAGCGACAGATTCTTCCCCGAACAAGTGTGGGACTCTGGCACTCTCTCCGGAAGCTTTTCACGAAGGCAACGGCAGCGACGGCGGCTCTGCCATTTTCAGCTGGGCTGCGCATTGGCATTGAAAGTGCGACAGGCGAGCTGCCAACAACGCTCCATTCCCAGCCTCAGAAGTCTTGAACCTCGGAGCGACCAACCTACCAGAAGAATTCTAAACACAACAAAAGCTACCGAAAAGAATCAGCAAACTATACACTCTATTATTCGTTAACAAATCAGACACGCAAATGACATCAACTGGGCAATTCAGTTTGTCGAAATTCAACTCGAATAGCGAATAACAATGCAAAATAATTGCAATTTAATTGTGCTCAATTCAACGAGAAGTGCTTGTCAAATTAAATTATAAAAAATAACGAAAAACAGCTGAAACAAATGGAAATTATACATACATATGCCAAAATTAATTAAAATGCTAAATCAAAATCATTTAATGTGCATCCTATTGTGTGTGGAAATGAAGAACGGAAGAGAAAACAAAAGAGAGAAATGGATTGGCAATGCAAATTATAATTTCACAACTATTTTGAATCCGTGCCCCCAACAACAAGTGAGTTGCTGCTTACATAAAGAAACAACGCTGAAAATATGACAAAAAACCAATAAGGGAAACCAATCAGTGGAATTTAGGAAATTGAAAAACAAAGCTAAATTGCATCATAGAAATTAAATGGAGAGGATTCGAGGGTAAGTTATGCATATTATGCAAAAAAAAAAAAAAATAAGAAAATATATTTTCCGATCACTTTATTGATTTAGCAAAACTATGTACATACAATATGTATGTATGTAGATATAATATATATGTAACATTTAATGAATAACTGGGCCAGGAGAAATTACATTTTGTAAGCTTTGCAAGAACATTTTTATTAGTTTCCCAGCCCCATTTTAAAATTAATTTAAAATCCTTACATTTAGTTTATCGTTTTCCTTGGAGAAATTTTAATACTTTGTAGATTAGTTTGCACAAGCTTTGAAAGCTATTGCCCTCTTCTTGCACTCGAGAGCTTTTCGAGCGGGATCAAGGGATGGGGATCTGTGTAACCCCCCGCCAAACCCTGAACCCTTCGTTGACAATTGTTTTTCAGCGTTTTTTGTTTTGCTTCGGCTAGAAAAGCGTCGCAAAATAAACAGGAATCCGCGAAAAGCAAAAGTGAGTCCACAGATAAAAGTGCGCAGATATGCTTCAGGGATGTGCTTGGCCAACGGGGAAAATGTAGAGGTGTAGAGTTCGATTTCGTTAAGAAAAGAGTGCAGGCACGAGAACAGAATGATGAATGAAAGAATGGTAGAGGAAGCAACAGCAGAGCGAGATGGCCTTCGAAAGAGTGAGAGAGAGCGGGAGAGAGGGCTGGCTGAAAGATAGCAGAGCGAGTGAGTTTGAAGGCCATTCTAGAGAGCGCCTCTCGCTCTCTCTCCTTCTCTCCCTCTCTCTGTTGGTTTTCGAGAGGTGTGTGGGGCAGTAGGGCAACAGTGGGAAGACTGGCCCAAAAGCTGGCCCAAGAAACAGGAACAGGAAGAATTGGAAAACTTGACGATGGCGAGAGCGAGAGAGATAGCTTAAGAGAGAGCGCGCTCGCTAGAAGATAGAAACTCTGCCAGCGTCGTCGCTGGCAGAAGCAGCGGCAGAGGCGAGAACTTTCATGCGGACGAAAAGCTAAAAAATCGTAAAATGCGACATTGAACAGCGGCACCTTCAACCGATCGCATTCGCTTACAAAAGTTTACCTTAAAATCGTATAAATAAATAAATAATAATACCAATATGTGCATACCCCCAAGGGCCAAGGGTTAAGTTTTCCGAAGGGTTAACTGTGATGTAGCAACCCCGCGAAAGCCAAACCAAAGTGCATATGAAAATAACCGAGAAAAAAACGAGAATGTGGCAGACAAACCGAAAGCAGAAAGCAGCAGGAAAGTGGAGAATGTGTGAGTAAACCGAATTGCGTCGTAGTTAACATTTTTTCGACGGCGTCATCAAAGGCACTCCCCCTTCGCCCTTGCCCACCCCCACCCGAGCTGGATGTTGTTGTGATTGCGGAAAATACAGTCAACAATTGCTAAAAGCAAAGTTTTGCAAACATACGCTGGCGCTCTCTCCCTTCCTCTCTCTCTCTCTCTCTCTTCCGAAATTCATTTGTTTTTCTTGCCCGGAATTTGCAGAAATATAAAAATGTATTTATAACATAAACAACACTCGAATTAAGCCAGCAAAAGCTGCAAAAAAACACAAACACACACACACTCATCATCGTGAAATTAAACAAAACAAATGCGAAAAAAGCGCGTATAAACAGTTCCGTTTATACACAAGGTAGAGGAAAAACGAAAGAACGTAACTTTGGGAATCCGGCAAAAAGGGAATTATGAGTTCCCCGGAACTCTGCGCCAAACGAAAAGATGGCTCTCTACTTCTGTGTCTGTGTTTGTGTTGCTATTTTTGCCATTTTGTTTGCAATTTGGCCCAACTTGTTTATGACTTCATCGCCAACAATTACAAACCAATTCCGCTCGCAATTGTCGCTAATGGAAAGTGCCAATGAAATTTACTCTTTTCTCTAAACAAATTCAAATGAGAACGATTTACTATTAAATATTACTTTGAAAAGGTCGGGATTCAAAATATTGTTAAAAATAACAAAGCAGAGAAGTCTGATTGAAATAACTGTGATACAAAAATGTAATCTTTTCAACTATCTAAAATTGTTTTAGCCGATAAATTGAAAATTACCATATTCCTTTCAAATAATATATTTTAATATCCTTAATTTATGTAGTTAGTGTACCGAACTATAGGCATGCAAATATGTACTATATACATACTTCCAATCTCAAATGAAATTAAGAACTATTGTTTTTTACACAATTTTATAGGAACGAAAATATTATTTTAATTATCAACTTTCCTAAACCTTCTTGTTGAATATTATATACTAAAATTTGGCATAAATATGTTTTAAGTGTTCTTATATTAATTTCTCTGATATGTTACCGTTATTAATTGTATTCTGCGAGTCCAAAATGGTTTCGTTAAATAAATGTTGTATTATGGAATACAAATAAAATAGAATAAGAACGAAATCCATTATATTGGCATTTGATTCTGTCATAATTGATTGCATTAATTAAAGTAAACACTTATTTGAATTAACAATCGAACTCTTTATTAATCTCGTAATATGCTCTTTGGTCGAATGGGCTATAAAATAATTGTTTATTCACTGACAAATCGTTAACAGAACTTCCGAGCATTAACTTAACTCAATAATGGTAGTTTTATGAGCAGTCGCCTGTTGATTTACCGATTGCGTCACGTGTCGGCGGCAGATCAACGCTTTGAAATTCGCAAATAGTGCATATATGTCGTACTTCACTTAGCTATTTGTTTGTGAGTCAGATCATGTGGGGGACACACGATCGGGCGAGTGCGGTAAACAATTCTGTGAAATTGTAAACTGCAACAACAGCGGCAGCAGGCCTGGGATATAGCTTTTGCCATGTGATGCAGTCAATCAAGATCCAAGTGCGATATTCCGGTGGAAAACCACCAGCAACAACTGCTACTTACTATTACTACAACAATTTCGATATTTTTTTATCTGAACTTGACTCGGGCTTTAGCTTTGCGTGTCTCTTTTGTTTGCGCAAAGATACGGGTTCATCGATGCGATGCCAGTGTGCGCGTGAGAATGTGAGTGTGCATCTGCATGTGTGCGAATAGATGGGATTTCGAAATTCGTTTACGTAACACCCGACCTGCCCCATCTCCGCACACAACCCACACTCATTACGGAAGCGAGAAATGGGCGGCGGTTTTGTGGATTGCGGCGGGTTGAGGTTGGGCAGGAAAGTCATCTTCACGGCTACACGTAGAATAAATCAAATATCTGTCAGAATTGGGTTTATTTTTTCTTTATAATCTTAAAGTACATCAATATATAAGAACTCTAACTTGAAACCCCTTTTCCCACATATTCGTTTCCTAATTGACTTTAAACCTTTGATTCCCAAAGCTATTGTCTAAATGCATATGTACGTGTATTAATCCCTTTTAAATATATTTTATTAGAGAATTTATGGTATGGGAAAAATAAATATTTTTTAATATATAATAATTCTCTATTTCAAAGCATTTAACAACCATGTAAACGTTAATATTATAAAGATCATAAATACATTATCTATAAGTTAATTGCATTATTGAATACTTAAAAATAGTATTATCACGTTTTTTCCACTTAAATTTAAACCTCTTTTTTTTAGAACCGCATCTCTAATAAGTCCTACAATTTTATAGTTTACTAAAACTAACTTATTTATTAAATTAAAAAAATTACTCGTGATCTAGGTGCCACCTATAGGCATTTTTCCTTTAAATTTTATAATTCGAAGTAATTTAGTGGGATCTTCGAGAGACGACTAGTAATGCTAATTAAAAATATATAATCGAACCTTATTATTATTATTATTTTTCTACATTCATTTCCATCATTTCCTAAATTTAAAAAAAATATTGAGATGCAAAATGCATAAATATTAAATTACAATTTCCTTTAATTCACACCAGAGATTTCTCTCAGTGCTGTTGTTTTAATTACCGAGTGGCGTCATTTGCAGCAGGAGTGTGTGAGTGTGAGTGTGTGTTGTGTCGATTGGATTTCGGATGTTGGTCGATGCGGTGAATTGGTAAAGGGATAAAGGGGTGGCAGAACAAGGAGGAAGAAGGAAGGGGGAGGCAGTGAGGGGTACACTGCCCAAATAAGGTTGGAGGAAGATGACAACTCGACCCAGGTGTTCGCCATATTACGTATGCATCGCGTAAGCTGCAGTTCAAAATGGTCAGCCAAGGGAGAGAGCGCAACTAGAGAGGGGTGTGAGAGAGAGAATGAGAGAGAGCAATAGCGTTAAAGCGCTACGAAGCGCAGCCGACGTTGACGGCGGCAGCAGCGTCAGCATCGCGTGCTTGACGTTCGTTCAGTGTGTCGCTCTCACTGTCCGTTTTTCTGTGTGCGTGAGTCTGTGTGTTTCAAGTTCAAGGTTAAGATACTAGTTGTACATACAGCATTGGCCGCAGCAAGTGCGAGCGAGCTGGCACTATGTAGTTGCCTCAGTGCTGTGCTGTACCTGTGTGCGTGTGTGTGGCAAACCAGTTTGGCACGTTTAAGTGCGAGAGCGAGACGCCTACACGTGTCGCAACGAGAGCAGCGGCAAACAAAAAGGAAGCAGAAACAAAAGCAGAGCAAAAAGCAAAAGCACAAACAGCAAACACACAGAGCACAAAGGCGAACAAAACGTGGCGGCGTCAAACAAACGTGGCGGTGGACAAGGAAGAAGGCGAAACAAACAACCCGCTCCCGCTCTCGCTTGCGCTCTGTGTCGCCTCTTCTTTTTGTCGCTCGTTTTGCCACACTTATTCGCACTTATTATTGCCCTATGCGTTTTGCCTTTCAATTTTATTATCTTTCGCTCGCACACACACAAACACGCGCGCTCGCATGGGGCTTTAATTGAATTGATGTTGATGATTACGCCAAGTGACGACTGCAATCGCCTCCCCCCTCACGCTCTACGTGTCTACGCCCTGTCTCTACTGACACCACCTTTTCAACCTGTCCGGAATACCTGCAAAGCAAAACGAGAACTCCGCTGGCCATTTAATTAATCGCCAGTGCCAGCCAGTGTCCGTGTTCTTACTTAATGGATTCCCCGCAGCTTTACAGTAAGCAGCGAAAAAAAGGAAAAAGCAACAGCCAAAAGCTGGAAACTGATTCCCAAAACACCGAAATCGATTCCCGTACACTGCTCGAAACGTTTCACAGTTTGAAATGCTTTTAATATCCAATTGAATGTAAAAAACGAGAAATAGAGTTTTCCAACCAAGGAATACCAGCTAATACAATCATTGCCTACTTTCAAGCGAAAGTTATATTTTTAAGATGCTCGTTAATGCATCTCTAGACTCTGTCTGAATTTTCTAAATTGTGTAAATTTTGAAATGAGGCTGGCAGTAAAAGTTTATAAATTCTCTCTGAAATTACAAGCATATTCCACCAACATTACATTTGCAATTTACATTTATCATGCCTATATAAAATTCTATTGTCTACCGAAACACGCTTTTTTAAACGTATTCTTGAAACGATCCGAACAGGAATACAATTTGTAGCTCATTTAACTAAATTCGTTCATTTTGCATAGCTGTAAGTACGTTGCACCAGGCACAGCTATGTGCAATGCACTCGACGAGACCTTGAGGCGGTCGTCGCTATGCAACTAGGTGAAGGGGAAGGTGAAACTAGAAAATAAATTTCTATTTCTTCAAATGATTTATGCATTAGGGTAAATCACTATGCAGTGCAAGGAAAATGTTCATTTTAATAATAATAAAAACTAATAGGGTATTATAATTTTAGCCTAATAATTTAACAGCAAAATCGATCTGGCCATGTTGATTAGAAAACAATATGTTAGCTTTTTTGTATTTATTAATTATTATATCTTAAACTCAATGAGTTCAACATAATTGATTTAAATTTTAAGGGTATACAATAATGGGGTGCCCCGAAGTTTGCTTCCTTTATTGAATGTTTTTTAACGTTTCTTTATAGCCATATTTGTCAAATTTGAAAACAATAGATTGAAGTGGTAACTAAGATCTTAGTTATGTCTTATATATCACCATTACATATTTGGACTTCCGAAAAATTATAAGAGAAATTAAAAATTAATACTAATCAATAGCTAAATTCTTGAAATTTTTACCTAAGATATTATTCGCAAAATAAAAATAAAAATAAGCCGACTAATGAAGGAGTGGCTACCTTTCTCCTAATACAACTGCAGTTCCAAAATTATATTCCGTCTTTGACTTTTTCTGTATCTGACATAAGGCAGCTAAAACAACAACAACCTAATTCATTACTTATTTATTATTTTTTTTTTACATAAAGTAAGAAATAGAATTCGTGATACATTTTCATTCAGGATTTATTTTAAGAGTAATTTCCAGTGTGTATATGGTGTGTGCAAATTCCGCCGAAAATTGCGCCCCTCATAAATTGTGCAAACGAATGGCCTGGATGGGCTGGAAAGAATGTGTTTGTTTATAGATAATGGAACGAACGGACCAAACGCTGACCGGGCGGGAATCGATAATGTTTGCCTGCAGTGGAGCGATGCTTTTTCTAAACAACAAAATCTCGCTTGATTGTTTATTTTTAGGGTGCGCTTGCTGCTCCAACTGCGTCAGCGAGGGAAATTTAATTAGCGACACTTCAGTTCAGTTCAGCTGAGCAGCTAAAAACAGCCCCGCCCCCACTGGAAGAAGGGGTAAGAAATGGGCGGAAGGCGAAATTTCGTTGATTTCTGCATGACGACAGCAAAAAGCGAAAATGCGAAAGGAAACGAACAACAACAATAATCGGAGTGCAGCGCACACACACAAACGCCCACATACTGCACTGCTGCTGCTGCTGCTGCATAAGAGTGAACGAGCAGGCGAATATGGCGCGGACATGCGCTCTCGCTCTTGAACTTGAAAACCGGCAAACTGAATGAGAGAGGGAGAGAGAGAGAGAGCGACAGCTGGAGCGAGCGGAGCAGAGCAGGTATGTGATTTGATTAACTTAAGCAACAACAAAATCAAAGCCAAAGCTTTTTGCTCTCTCAGCGAGCTTTTTTTGCTAGAGCGAGAGCGAGCAGAGGCTTTTGCGTGGGCGACTTAAGGCAGCGCCGTCGACCGCGCTGCCAGCGTCAGCCAACTGTTAGCTGCTTTGTTGTAGTTGTAGTTGTGTGCCGAGCGCGACCAAATACTGTTGCACACTTAACGGGGCAGCGAGCAGGGAAAGCCAGCAGAATATCTTTGGAAACCAGCGTGGGGTGGCTGAGGAGTAACCTCCACCTGTGCGAGTCCAGCTGCAGCTTCCTGCGGCGCTCGCCTGCGCTTATTCGGTGACAAGCACAGGCCCGATGAAGTCAGCAGCGCGGATTACGCATACGCCTAGTATTCCCAGTGTGTGTGTGAGAGCCAGTGTGACCAAGTTCATTTAAAAGGCGCGTCTCTTTTATTTATGGCAAAAAACGAAATCAGGTGCGGAGAATTGATTGGCAGAGGCGAAAAAAGAAACAAAACAACAAACGAAAATAATATCTAGTGGGCGTGTACTTGGTAAAAAAATCATGTGACGCACGCCAGCATATGGCAATTAGATTGGAATAATTAAGCAGCTAAGCGAGTACATACAAACGTGGCATGTGCAACACTTGTAGGCACCGATGTTGTTATTGTTGTCCTGCACCTTGACCTTTCCACGCCCAAGCAGGCACACTCAGCTACATATGTGTATGCGTGGGTGGCGCACACGAATACACAAAGGATATAGCCTTCTCCACCTCTCCCTACATATAGACACGCTCGCTTTCGTTTATGTATGTGTGTACATGTAGGACGCAGCCCACAAGTTGGCTGGCAGCTGTTGGAGCCGAATCGAAAACAGAATCCGAGATGCACGCACACTTTGTCTATCCTTATCCCGCTATAAAGGTCTTTTGACAGCGGAAAGTGAACTAAAGAAAAATACACACGCAGTCACAGCGGGTGAAAACACAGTGAAAACAGATAAATATTAGATAGAGTGACTATTTAAGTATTTAAAATAAAAACTGGCTTTTTTTATGTAGAAACTAGTTGGATGTCTGAAAATTGGTTCACAAATGTAAAAATGTCAGGCAGAAGTTCATAGGTTGAGCTTAGTGAGTCATACTTTTGAAATGACATTTTAAAATGTTTTTTTTTTTATAAAAACAAAGCAATTAACTCAGTGGAATAGTGAAAATAAAAACAAAAGTTGAGCGGCGGGCACTTTAAAATGAAAGAATTTTATAAAATTAAAACAGTTAACTATCTAAAATAGTGAAAATAATAACAATGTTTAAAATGGCAACAAAAAACTAACTCAATGGGGATTGTTATAAAAAATATACAAAATATTAAACAAATTAAACAATTAAATGCGCTTTTACATTAAAAAAATCGTTGAAGTAAAAACTTTTCCTATGAATTTTTATAAATAATATATTATCCACATATATATATCGCATACAGTATTTATAAAGTTTATAACATATAACATATTTCAATTGATGATGAAATATACATTTTAGTAAATAAAAGTAAAGGTGCTTGTATTAGTGGAATTTTTACGACATGTAAATAATACCGATGTTAGCGTAGCAAAATGGTTTAAACATTTAAAATATTTAGTTGTGTTGTATTTTTAAAACTCCCAGTGAAAAAGTGCAACAGAAATTGATCTATAAGTAGTAACCGAGTTTAGTTTTTTAACCGTTTTTAATCCTTAGTAATTCAATTCATTTTATAGAATTTTAAAGAGTTGCAGAATAGTACTTCAATAGATAGATAAACAAAAATTAATTGTCACTTTCCGACCCTCGCAGTATTTTATATTAATAGAAGTGTATTTATGTCGAATTATTTATTTTATAATATATATAATATATATAATTACGGTAACAAAGTGCTAAATGTTAAGATAAAATTAATAACTAAAATCAAGTTAACATCGATAAATATTCAATGAAAAAAATAAACAAAAACAAAACAAGTGCAAAAGTGCAGCCAAAATAGAATTTTCGATGGAAAACTACACCTTCTTCGGGAAGGTTCTGCGCGGGCAAGAGCGCGACGCAGCGTCGGAAAAACGGTTTGTGTCCGCGCTAAGCTTTCCACGCGAAGCTTTTCCATGTGCAACTGCCAGTGGGATACACCCTGTGCTCGCTTTGAAAAACCGCAAGCAAGTGAACACAGCTGGTGGTATCCAGTGGCCGTTGTAGCACGATCTCAACTGCAGAAAAGGATCCGCAGAAGGCAAGGAGACGGAGCCAGGTGAGTGAAAACCCCATAACCCTTTTGTTGCAAGTCCAGTTTATCAATGGTTTTCGTTTCGTTTATACTCGTTTTTATCCGTTCCTTTACGAACCTAATTTTGCCATACTAAAAAACAAATGATGTTTCCTTAGCCATAAGCTTCAGTTTTGATTCATTTCTCCCCTCAAAAAGTATTAAAAAAAGGAAAAACAGAAAAAACCAACAAAGAAAACAGATAAATTGGATTTTGAATAAAATAAAAATAATCTTAAGAATTAAGAATCGATTAAGACTATAATCAGTGAGAAGACAAAAATTGCATATGATTATATTCAGCATTTTCTTGTTACACACATTTTCCGAGTAATTATTTTCGCATTTGATTTCGTTTCGCTGCGATTTCTTTTTGATTTTTCTGAATGTGTTTGATCGTCCCCTCTTTTGTCCAACCATTTACACCCACATGCATTTGGGGGGGATCCATCTGGTCTCGGCGCTCGGGGCCTGGAAAATGCAACGCTCTGAAAACGCTCACAGACGTTAATTATGCCCCACACACAAAGCAAGCCGTCCGTAGTAATGAGTGAAATTTCGCAGCGGGGAGCGGCCAAATCAAATCGGTTTTAGAAATCGCCGCTGGCATAAACAATTAAGAAGATTTTCATGCTGCAAATTGATTTTGTTTGCGATTCACCACCATATATACTGGCATATATATATGCACATATTATTCTCCTCTGTTTTCTCCCAATCGCGTGCACTTGCCGCAAAACGAAAGCCATTTGCCATTTTCTATTTTCGTTTCGCTTCGGCTTTTTGGCTCAGGCACTGCGATTGGGCCAACTACTGGGTTTTTGGCTATGTTCTCGGTCCGAACTGCAGCTGGGCAAAGGAAAAGGCAAAGGCAAAGGCAAGTTGGTGACATTATTTCGACATTTGCCTGCTGGCAACCGCCGCAGCTTTTGTCACTTTTGCATTTCAAATGACCGTCAATTATCCTTTGTCGACACTCTCGGTGTTCCCTGACGCTCTCATTGCCTTTTGTTGTCTTAGTTTTCCGCCAATTCACCCCGCTTTTCCTTCATTTTCCTTCTTTTTTTTCGCGTTCTGGTCCCACGAGGTCAAGGAAAACGAAATTGATTTTCTGGCCGAGCGAATTTCGCTTTTCACCCCCTCTATCTATATTGTGTTATGTACACGATGTTCTAGGTGCACTGCAAAAACTAAAAAGTCTTTAACAAATAGAAGTTTTAGAAGGTTATTATGAAATACAACTTGTTTTTTTTTTTTTGGAAAGATGAAGCCTAATTTTCAGTTCTTGCATATATTGTAAAGATAACGCTAATAGACATTAAATCCATTTTATTTTTTATGAATTTTATTCATAATTGTGTCAAAAAGTAGGCTATAAAATAATTCGAGTCTCAATTTCATTGGTGTAAAATTTGTTAGCATACTTTTCGGCTGCATTATTGGTGATTTTGAATCTACAGATACTTCTGAGACTTGTAGGAGACTGAGAGGATTTTTAAAACAAAATGAATTTAGAAATTATTTTGAAATGTTATTTATTGGTAATCAATCAATTTTTTGTATGATATTCCTATTATTCAAGCTTAACGAATTTTTCCAAATAAAATTCAACGCAGTTGTCTTCTTGAGACCTTCTTAAATTCTAGACCATTTCACTACCCCTTTTTCCCGAGTGCACGTCTGCATTTAAGAGTTTTTTTTTGCCACACGACGACGGGGTGTCTTATGCAATCGCTGGGTTCTGTCACTGCAGCTTTGTTCCTTTTTTTCGGTCAAGCTATATGTATATCGTTAAAGTAAAATCAATCCCCCGGGCGGTGGTCAGCCAACCAATTATCGGGAGTAATTATAGCCAGGGCTATAGCCACAGCTAACATAGCCATAGTCATCGCATTGAGACCCGGTGACCTCATGACAAGTTTTATGATGAAATTAGCTTCGATTGAAGTGCGCTCGCCAATAAAACGCCATCAAATTCAATAAAAACTCGCACTCAAATAATAGACAATGGCTAAGCGGACGACTTACGCAATCGGGGGATGTAGAAATCAGGCTTTAGTTGTTTTATTAACGGAAATAACAAGTTTATGGCCAGCGAATTAAATCATTAGTCACATGGGAGAGTCGTCGTATTTTGATTCGGAATCGTATACATCACCTTGATATATTTAATTCTTCTATAATAGAAACATCAAATATAACATGATATTACTCTATAGTAAAAAGCAAAGTTAAATATTTATTTCTAAATAGGAAGAATAGACTTTTAAGTAAACTATTTTCTGCTTATATTTGGTGCAATAGTTTTGGTTTAGTTAAGAATTAAATTTGACACGACAATTACTAAAACAGTTGATTTTTTGAGAAAAGAATCACAAAACACAATTTTAAAACTCTTTAAAATGTGTCTAAAAGTATGCTATGAAATTCTGAAGTTACCACGCTGTGACTTGTGCACTTATTTATATGGGTGACCTTGTAGCGCTGGGTAAAAACTGCATTGAAAATTGGTTGATTTTACAAATTTGAAGCATAGTTTTGAAGACCTTTTTGATGGAAAAATCCTAATGCTTTCTGTAGAACCACCGAGGAAGGAAGTATTAGTTAACAAGAACATTGTAATATTTATTAGCAAGAAATTATTTCGATTTCTAAGAAAGGGAATTCCCACACACAAACTTCCAGTGAATGAAATCTATATAGATTTTCCCAGACAACTGCAGAATTTCCCGCTGTTCGGCTTAAATATTTTATTATACCGTTTTTCAGGTTAGTAAATCATTTATGGCTCAAACTCGTGTGTGTTGGCTCGCTTTGTTTTATCGAAATAATAAACTTAACCAAACACTAATCACGCGAAATTCGTGCATGACGAGATTAACCATAGCCGATATCAGCTGTTGACAGCGGGAAGCGGGGAATTTTCAGTTTAAGTCTGACCTTAGAACTACAATTTGATCGATAATTTCGCATAATTGCGGAATCTCTCGGGCGAAAAGCAAAAACAAAAAAAAAACTGTGACACATGGCAAAGGCGCACACGCACACAAAGTCAAAAACACTGCACAAACACACACACACACACACACTTGGCGACATCACCTTGAACATTAACGTCCAATGCAAACTGCAACCGATATGAGCGAGACAGGTAGCTAAGAGCAAGAGAGAGAGATAGCAGGCGACTAATAGATAAAGAGAGCGACAGCTTGTTATAGTTTTGTAGTTGTTCTTGCGCCACATTTGCGTCATGCAACAGCAGCAGCGGCAGCAGCAACAACAAGTGCAACTGCAAAAGCCAGCGAAGCTTGAGGGCAGAAAAGCTCACTCTCAGAGAGACATCGCGAGACAGTGAGAGAGAGCACGCGATGAGAGTTTCTTACGCTCTGCCTCTCTTTGTCTCTCTTTGTTGCGCTGCTGTTGTTTTTTTTGAATGAGCCGAGCAGCTGACAGTTGAGCTTCAGCATTAGACCAAAGTAGTTTGACTTTTTAGTTTTCACACGCGACAACGAAACGAAATGAAAAGTTTGCCGACTGTTGGAGAGTGTCTGAGGGTGTGTGAGTGTTGCAGTGTGCCAGTGTGCGCTGTGTGGCAGCTGCATTTGCAGCGAGAGACAGAAATAAATTTCGTACAAAAATTCCGCCCTGCACTTAGTATATTTCACCTTAGAGCGTCTTTGCCACAAGCACGCACACACATGCACTCGGCAACAAAATACACTTAAAAAAAGAAGGCAAATCAAAGGAAATAGAAAAAAATATATATAAAAATAAAGACAAACCCACACACGCTCGTTCAAGTCCGCGTGGCCCTCAAAACGGAACGAAAAAAGTATATATGTAGCAACAACAACAAACGGTGTCGGTTCGCGTCGCGTTTTGGCCTAAAATTGTAACAGTTTTCTTTAACGAAAAAGAACGCCAAACGCCACAAAAGAAAAAACGGAACGCAACTGCAGTCCGGCGCTGCAGTCGACGTCGCTGCCCTCGCCTCTGCCGCCGACTGATGTTGGCCGAATGCCTTTTTAGCCAGCTTCATCGTCAGTGTTCATTTCCCCATCGAATCGGCAACAACGAGCGGCACAGCTGGCGACTTTCCCACCTTCGAGGAGAAGGTTTTCCACAAAGAAAAACTCTAAAAAACCAAATCGGAAGTCAACGTTAGAGGCAGCTGGCGGACACAGTCGATCGATCGATGGTTTTTCGGTGGGATTTCTAATCACTTTTGTGGATTTTCCCAGTCTTCGGGCTAGTGTTTCCTTGGTTTCATCGGTGGCGTATACGTAATATTTGTAGGGTCTCTTCGGTTAACTTTGGATACTCCTCTAGCAAATAGACTTAACTGAACAGCTGATAGTGAAGTCCCAATTAGCGGTTTTAACCGTAGCTTTTGGCCAGTTTTTTTTTTTTTTGTGGCGAATACGTAATATGACTAGTTTGTAACTCGAAAAATAATCGCAATCAGCATTTGCTAGTAAAATTCCTCCTTTTGTGTCTCGAAATTAAAAACCAACAATGAATGCTAAACAGCTGACTTAGACACGCCACCTTAGGCCACATTTCTAGCTCTGCCTCCCCTGGCGTATACGTAATATCATTGAAATTGCGAGTGGCAGAGCCGCACTTTAGTTCCGCTGCACATCTGCCATTGCATTTTCGCCATATAATTTCGCTTGGCATTATGCAATTGCCATTGCAACAACACCAACAGCCTGTAATTGCAAAAAAAAAGGGGAAAACACAAAAATAAAAATAAAAGCACGAAAAGCGAAACAATGCCAGTGCAATGTGAACAATTTTCGCTCGAGAGAAACCCGCACACTCACATTGTTAAACACACACACAGCGGGCACTGTGCGGCGGCAATTTGTTTAAAACAATCAGCGGCAACTGTGAGCGACTTTGGCTCTCGCTCCTGCACCTCCACCTCTCGCTTGCTCGGCGTTTTAAATTTAGTATCGCTGCAGTTGCTTGTAACCCAAATTTTGCAACCATCTCCGTCTCTGTCGCGCCGCACTGCAGTTCTCGTTTTCATCTTATATAAGATGCACCGCAAAGCCCTGCTGTCAGTAGCGGGATTTAACTTTCGAGGGAAATCTTAATTAGAACTGATCAAAATAGAAAGAAAATAGCAGTGGCAATTAAAACACACGAACACAGCGCAGGCTGCAGCTCGAGAGACTCACTCGAAACGTAACCACTTGACCTTGCACAGTTTCGCAATACGTATACGTAGTGTGCGCCCGTGTGTGGGGGTAGCAGCAGGCAGCGCAAACGGCAAATTGCAATATTTTGTGTAAAAATAACGAAGCGACGACTTTTACATAAGGCTCAGAATGCACATGTGTGCGGATATTGTGGGTGTTGTTATGAGGTCGATTCTGGTTAGGAGGTGTGTATGGTGTGTATTTGCGTGTGTCTGTGTGGGCGGATGACTGAAAAATGCATTTTGACACAGAAAATAGAGAGGTAGAGAGAGAGAGAGAGGGGGAGCACACAGCAAACAGATATGGCAAGGCAAACAAGAGACCAGAAATCAAAGAGATATATGAAAATATTTCACTGAAATATTTAAGTGATTCATGGTAAAAATCCCCGATGATTGATTTCAGTCAAAGTTGGCAGAGAAAACCGGTTTATAGTCATCAATTTAAAGCTTTGAAAATCTAAAAAAATAGTTGTTAGCTACAAATTATGGTTTAAAGAAGAAATACCTAAATATATTCCTCTGACAATCTCTCAATATAAAATTTAAATATTTCTATTGTGGACTTTGTATGCCTTTTTTTTTTCTTTTCTAAATACAGCAGCATATGTAGAGGCTTCTATAAACAATCTGCTAGAGGTGCCTTGGATTTTTTAGTGGAATTTGCATTTGGAATTTGGACTTTAACTGATATCAGCAGGCGGCAGCAGACGAAAGTTGTCATCGTTAAAAAAGTCAGAATACAAACTGAGAAAAAAAAACACAAAAACAGACGTAAACTTTTATAAACAGATATCATTATGACATCATTTGTTGGCGGCACTTTGTGATGGATCATTGGCCACTTGTACACACAAACTTGTATATAATTCCATATATATTGTGTGTATTATGCGCTTAGTTAGTCAGCCTGAGAAGGCAGATTCTAATTTGTCACTCCGCCAGACTAGAAACTAGCTGATAAGCCCAGTCTAGTGTTTTGTGTATTTCAAAGTGAATCACGTGTTGTGGAAATGCCTCGCAGAATTTCGAAATATCTGTTTAAATTAAACTTCCCACTGTATGTGTGTATAGATTCTTAGAAACGGCTGTGCTGGTTGCGGTTTATTTGGTTTTTGGCTACCAACAGCGACCTTCAGCCCGCACCACAAGGTCGTATAAATGTCGGGGGGAGGTAGAGAGAGAGAGATAGAGGGGGATGCCAGTGCAGCAGCCTGCAAAATGCTCCGAATGGAGGTCACTCCGTCCTTCCACTTCCCTTTGGCGAGCAGCAGCAGCAGCAGTTATGTAAAGCGAAAATTGGGTCAGTGTTATGACCTAGATTCTGGCGAAAAGGAAGGGAAAGCCCCTTCCGACAGCCCTTCCGGCTCCCCCAGTTGCAGTTTGATTAGTTGGAAATGTGCTTTTTGGCACCTCCGATAATTACAATTGGATGGGCTTCGTGCCGCCGCTTATTGATTATTTTTGTTGTGGAACCACCACCGTCAGCCAAAGCACCAGCACGGCGCTACATAGTATAGCCAACCTAGATAGCTCTGTCCTGGCCTGGCCCAAGAGTATAGGTAGTATCTATGGCTATGGCTATGGCCTGGCTGCAGTTCGTGAGCTTAGCCAAGGAGCCAAAAATAAAAATTCTCCTTGGCTTCGGGCCAAATGCAGTGCACATATTCGCAAGGGATGGATTCGAGGGGGTAGAATGAAAAGTGAAATGTTGCCATGCCACAGGGGGGGGAGAAGGCAGAGAGCAGGGGCATTTATCTATATTTATTTGCCCCGAATGCTGACATTTATTAGTTTGTGCCCCGATCGAATTAAGTCGAAGAGCGCTCTATAAATACGGCTAAAATGCACTCAAATGACAAAATTTATGGCCAACTGCATAACTCATCTCTGTATCTCCGTATTGACCCCTTCACCGATGCCTTTGTGCCATTCTGACATTCTGGCTTTCTTCTATTCTGCCATTCTGCCATTCTGCCATTCTGCCTTTTCTGCAAATTCAATGCACACACTCTTGTGTGTGTCATTTGGCCTGCCACTTATTACATCACCCCAGAAGGCTAAGGAGAGCGACACGATACCGTAGATAGTTAGATGGATGGAAAGAAAGGCGGCGGCATTCAGGCCTCTGGCGATTTGGGTCAACCTGAGTCTCTGCTGCCAACAAATCTTCGCACAGACACACACACGTGCCTCCTCGCAGACACGGCTTTATCGATGTCCTTCCGTTCCGTTTCGTTGTGGCAGCCGTTGTGGCAAAAGTCGGGGGAAACTCAGTTCAGTTTGTTGTTCTTGGCCAAACAGTTTAAAGTTTGATGAATTCAGTCGTCAGTTATTCTAAGGAAGTTGTTCCAAGTATCTTTATTATTTAACTGTGTCGTTGGCAGAGTAATTCGTTGAGGTTTTATGCAAGTTGAGCTATTCTTTTGAGGGAAACCACACCTATTCATTGGGAATTATTCAATGAAAATTGATAAGATGGGGTTAGTTTAGTTGTGTTTTAACTTGAGCTATGAATTGTGTTTTAAAGGAAATATTTTAATATTTAAAAGCTTTTTTCTGATAAAGGAAACTCCATAATAGTTATTTTTACGATCAAAGTGAGCTATAGATCGGTTCTAAACTTCCCTATTGTTCAAGAAAACCCCGAAACATGTAGTAAAATCCAAACTAGATTCTACTTTAGCTCAGACCCTCCTCGAATTCCCTAATTTTTCTCTCAATTCCCTAATTTTCTCGCTCAAAACACACGCAACACTGGATCTCTGTGATCTCTTGTAGGTATCACGCCTTCCACGCATGACTCAGTTCGTTTTGTTCTTTTTAATTTTAGACAAAATTGCCATAAAAAACCCAAAGGCAAAAGCAAAAGGCATTTATGCCTCAACATCGCTCGTCATTAGTTAGCTGCGTCAATTGTTGTTATTCGCCGCTCTCTGTTATTTATAAATGCCGCTGCTGCTGGGGCAGCCACGCAAATGCGTAAATGGTGACGGAAAGCGAGAGAGAGAGAGATTAGTTTCTGGAATTTCTTACTTCCAGTTAAGCACATCGCTGTTGCCAGGCCGTAGGCCACAACAAGCTGACGAAAAACGCCCAAAAAAATAGCGGAAAAAAAGAGTCATTCATGAAAATTTGTATAAAATCCATCAGACAGACAAGGGCAGCCTTCGTCTTTGGACTTGTCTGGCGGTTGTTGTTGTTACTTCCCGTCTGCAGATAAAGAATCGAATGGCAAACATTCCGCAAGGCAGTCCGTGATTACGTATACGCACCGTAGGCCTTTCCACCTCCTCCATTTCGTGTTGCTTTTGCCTTTTTGCGTGTGCGCGCGAGTTTGGTGCCTGTAGTATCCGTATCTGTATCCGTATCTGCATCTGTATGCTGTACGAGAGCGTGTATTTAGCAGATAATAAGTGTCAGAGTCCGCGTGCGCGCTGGTTGGTGTGTGTGAGTGTGTGGCTGATCATGCGACCCAGGGCATTAAAGGGGGAAACGTTCTTTTTGAACAGAATACTCTTTACGTGGTACATGGACTTTGAGGGGCGGTTTCAGTAATTTTAAAAAATAATAGGAGTGTTTCTTTAAATAAATAGATTATTTTTTGGGCAGATTATTATTTAATTTTGGGAGTATTAGAAGTGTTTTCCATGGAATAAAAAAAAGAATCAATTAAATTTTGGAAATATTTCTCAACCAACAAAGTAAATATAACGCCTTTTGAAGATAAACCTAATAAATTATTAAAATATTTCTCTTAAAATAAAATATATAGAATACTTTCTTCATACTTTTAAAAGTATTTGCAATAAAATACATAGTTAGAATACATTTGAAATAGAAAACTGTTTAATTTTGAAAGTATTTGAAGTATTCTAACGAATTACAGAGTACATGTTGGATAGATTATTAGAGAATTTTCGGTATATTTCTCATTAAATTAAATAAATAGAACACATTTGGAATATAAACCTTTGAATTTTTTGCAGTACTCTTTTGAAAAAAATATATAGATAATTTTTGTTAGCAGAAAACACTTCGATTATGAACGTATTTGTCATAAAATACATAGTTACATATATTTTGGATATAAAACTTTAGAATTTTATAAGTATTTCTCTTAAAAGGAATAATAGAATTAATTTCAAATAGAAAACTATTGAATTTATAAAGTATATATACACTAAAAATGTAAATATAATTCATTTTAAAAAGAAAACTTTAAAATTTTGAAATTATTTCTCTTAAAAGAAATAAATAGAATACAATTTTAATAGAAAACTATTGCATTTTTTAAGTATTTCTCAAATAAAAAGGTTAAAATATTTACTTCAATGAATTTGTGAGGACGTTGTTGTAAGAAAATGTATTTTATAGAGTAGAGGAGTTCTTTCCTATTAACAAAATATTTTCCTTAGCACAAAAATGGAAGAAATATACACTTTTATATGTGATAAGAGTTTGTACTAAAATTAAATTAAATATTTAAAAGCTTTAGCTTTGTTTCCTATATATTTTTTTCTCCATAAAGTATTTCTCTACCAATTGCCAAGCTTGATCAGGCAGGCAATATTCCCCAACTTGACAATGTTTTTCCACCTCAAAACGTTAGCTTCGTGTTAGTCTTCTAGTGGCCCTTGCAATTCGCAATTATTTCTCTCCCGCTTTTCATTTTTTTTGACCAAGTCAAACAGTAATTTATTTAAGTAGCGTTATGGCCCTGTATACTTTTTGGGTTTTGTAACACTTCGGGTCACTTCCGGTGACGACAACTTCTTGAAACTCTGCTTTCTGGCGGCGGCGGTGCCAGCAGCGACGACTTTTATGACCCAGATAAAAGTAAACGTGTTGGTCAACATAGTAGGAGGCATTAGAGGGGGGAGAGGGTTCATGAAGTGCTAATGAAAAATGCTCAGCATTTGCCTAATGAAATTATAACTGAGCCACTAAGTGGGCCATAAAGAGGAGCAAACAGCTTAGAGCTCAGAGGGGGGACGGCGATGGGCGACGCAGAGTTTTGGGGCATTTTAGAAATTTTTCATTCAAACTGCCAGCAGGTCGACCATGTAACCCATTTAACGCACATGGCAGCGTAGAATTTGACAGGCAGAGAGGGGCTTCGTTTCTTCTTTATTCAGTTAACGCTTTTTGAGCTCATGAGCTGGCTTTTCATTTATCGATACACCTAAGCACACACACCGTACACACACAGTGACACAAATGAACAATAATTTATTTAATTGCCGCAGCTCTTGTTCTTTCGAAATTAGAACACACACAACACAACACACACACACTGTTCGCTGGCACGCGATTAAAAACTAACACACAAACACACATTGAATTTAGTAAGCTAAAACTGTTTATTAGCTGTCAGATATTCCACTCTTTATAGATACAGCAGTCTGCCATGTGTGTGTGTGCATATAGATGATGTGTCATCGCGTATACGCAGTGTGTGCAGCGAACGAACTGTTTGGTGGGTTTTTTAGGTGCAAAAAAACTTCTGCTTGCTGTTTGGTTTTCTTTTTGTTCGCTCCAACCTGAGAGTCAGTTTGTGTGGATTTAATTCTCCAGTTTGAGTCAGTTTGTGTGGATTTAATTCTCCAATTCTGCCTTTGTTGCTGTTCCTACCACCTCTGGTAGCTCTTGCCTTTGTTTGGGCCTAATGCCTGCTCAATGTTTTGGCCTCGTTTTGGATTTATTTGCCGTTCATGCGCCACACCTAACTAAAGTCAAGTAAAAAGCAGCCAAGCAAGTCGAAATTGAAGGCTGCATAGGCAGAGCCCCCTCCATTGAAACGAATCTCTGCTCCAGAAAGCATTGGGAACTGCACCGAAATTTTGTTGGTGCTTTCTCCTCCACCCGCTAGATTAATATTCCTTTTTTTCGAGCATTCAGCCTTTAATCTTCAGTCAGGCTTATCTTATCTTGCCCCTGCAAGAACTGGGACCCATTTTCATGTGCTTGGTTTCCGCTTGGATTTCATAAGCTTACAAGCCGCTGACTGATGGCCTCACGGGGAGCAAACATATTTTTAGGGGAAAAAGCCAGGGCGCAGCAGTAAATGACATTTGGTGACACACAAATGGCTTGTATAACCGATCGGCGATCGGTAATCAGCCAGTCGCATCGACCCACTTTTCACAAACACACCACAGGCATACCCACACTCGCACACACACCCCAATCATTATCAGCTGCGCACCTTGGCACCTGCGACTGGCGACTGCCATTGCTTATCACCTCAGTTGCCTGAGCCCAGATCCATGGTTCATTGGACTCGGATCTCTCATTCCCCCACCCGTTCACCTTTGTTCTGCATGCGTTTTTTCGAGCCTTGTTTGATTTTGTGAGAGTTTCCTTCGCTTTGGTTTTTCCAATCCCAATAATAACACTGCCAGGAGAGAGATCGATGCGGACTGAGACTGGTCCAATAGCTGCCCAATGACACGAAAGAAACCGCGGCGCCGCGACGTGCTCAACAATATTTCAGTTTTCGTTTCAGTTCAAAGAATAAATGTATATCCGAGAGAAGCGATAAGCAATAATGCATCCTTTGAAGGTTTTGGGTTGCGTGTCAGGAGTGCATTTGCACTGAAACATTTTGAAGCATGTAAATGCACTATCTGGTACGACATTCCGGAACGTACGATCCTCCCGAATGCAAGAAAATGCGAATACAAAACAATATAAAACATATATGCAATTTTTGTGATGGTGTCAAACTGATTATTCTTTATACTTAAATAGAGCTAAGTAAGTCTAGTCCTAAGCAACACGAATATATGTATAAGAACTGGTAACATCAATAAAGAGTTCAAATAAAATATGAATATATCTTCTATGAAGAGTTGCATACGTATCTTGTGGTTTTATTTCATTTCATTTGAGAGAGGGGCGAACTTTGCTTTGAGTCTAGCTGTGACCTATGGCGGCCTAGCGTTGCATCACAGAGGGGTAACCTTCGGCTGCAAGGTTTCTTGGTCGCGAGCTTTCGATGACCTTGAACATGGCGACTCTAATTGAGCCCAGTTTAGTTGGCAATTAAGCCACGGGGGCAGTAATTTTAAGCTGAACTTTGGGTTGGCCTAAAATAATTGCTAGCTTTAAACGAAAGCAAACGGAAGACAGACAAGAAAGGTTGCAAAATAAACCCATAGTACTCAAAAATACAGCTAATTTATTGGACAACTAAATCTAAATATTGCATATTTTACAGCGCCAGCACCCACCCCCCGCGGAACGCATAAAAGAGCTTTTTCCGCGACCACGCACCGTAGCATAAATAGCAGCATAGAGGGAAATCCCCGACGTCACACTGCCGCCACTCGAGACCAGAAGGTGGCGCTCTCTGAACAAAAGCTCAGCGGTTTTGAAGTTGCCACGGAAATCCGCAAGATGGTGAGGCTAATAATGGTTTCTGCACAAAATGATCAAGAATAACCGTGGCACTCGCTGTACCCTCTGTTCTGTTTAATCCATCAATCATCGAGTCGCCGAGCCCCGAAATAACCAAATTAGTGTCAGTCATCACAATCAATCCAAGTAACCTCAATTGGCTATGCGCTTTGGCAGTGTGGTTAGCTGGTTGTGTAGCCAATTATTGCCGCAGTCAATCCCACAGCCACTATCTTCACTGCCGCCGCGACAAGCTAAAGCAACGTTAAAGAATCAAAATGGGGAATCACCAGGAATCAAACGAAGAACCGAGAGCTTGAGAGGAGCTCGCGATGCACAATACAAGGCACCGAGTAATTCAGCATTAACCGGATTTTGAGCAATACTCCTTAATAAAATTTAAATATTGTAACATTAACCAGATTTCCAGCAATATTTCTTGAGGACATTTAAATATTTTAACATTAACCAACAATATTTCTCAAGGAAATTTAGTAGAGAGTCTAATAACAATAAATAAATCGAAAATATTTGTACCCCGGCATTCAATTTTATAGATCCGAGCTTGGGAAGAATATACCCCTTTTAGAAGTCTCATATGGAAACAATCCCGTTGAACTGAGAAAACTTCAAATAGGGATGTAGATCGATTAGAAAAACCCGATAAGTTACATTGAAAAAATATATCGAAAACGTTAATAAATCGAAACTTGAAATGTCAAAAATATCGCGGTCAACAATTAAATATTGACATAAAATATCCGATAATTTTTTAATTTAATGGAATCTTCCTGTAAATATGAAGCACATTTATCGATCGATTTATCGCACATAAATCGCAGTGTTAAAAATGTATGTGTCGACTTTCGCGTCTTAATATCGAAATTTTTCGCAATCCCTTCCTAAAAGAAACCGCTTTGGCGGCTAGAAAAAATGGAAATAAAATCGAATCTTTTTCGGTTTTTATGGTTCGTGTTTGTTTTATATATATAAATTTTAAATTAATAAAATTTACTTGCTATATTTCTATTCTTTATAAGTTCATTTTTATATAAATAATAATTTTAAATCGCACATTCTTCTCATTAAATTTATATAATATTATGTTTTGTTTATGTTTTATGCAGTTTTTGTTTCGTTTGTTTATTTAATTTGAATTACACAACATTACTTTTATTTAGAATTATATCTTTATCTGTACTGTTATCGTTATCTCCTGCTGTATTATTATATGTATGTTAAAATGTGGTGTTTCTTACATATTATTGACACTGTATGTACTTCAAATTAGTGAGAATTGTTCTGTTTGCTTCTCCACCTCGACTCGCTGTTATTTGTTCTTAGATGGTTTTTATGCTGGCTTTACATTGTATTTATATTCCTTGTGGTTGCTGTGGTCTCCGCTTGCTTGAACTAATTTCATTTAATAAGCGTCTAGCACTGCTCGGTGATTGTGGGTCCCAGTGCTCGACGCGGCGTGTTACACTTGCATTAAATAATTTAAGAGTATTTAATAGAGGACTAAGTTAGTATACGCTCTGTAGGTTTTGGCCAAGTAAATTATATATTTATAAAACAAAATCAAATTCAATGCGTTTCATTTTCTTCTCTTCTTGCCTTCTGGGTGTGTATGAGTTGATAGTCATGTGTTGTATGCGGGTGAGTGTGGGATGGGGGTGTACGTGTTAATGATAGTAAATAAATACAACATAATACAAATAAGAGAGAGGGTTTCCATGTTGTAACGGACGAAGTAAACAATTTTAAACGCTGCCAAAGTCTCTAGTCGCGCGTTCGTTTCATTTGTTTAGTGTTTGCAAGCATCTCCATAACGCGCGCCCTGGCATTTACATTTAAATGGTAAACTAAACAATAATAATACAAATATGATGTTAGAGTTAATGAAAAAATAAACCTGCTGGCGATTAAGTTGTTGCATGCACGAATTATACACAAAAACTTGGCGGAACAGACTTAATTCAAATTATTATTAATTTAACCAAAACAACAAAAAATGCAATCATATTGTTTTCTTTTATTATAATATGCATATAACTAGAAACATTTCAATTGTCGGCGGTGAAGGGCGCTTTAGAAGCGCCGTTCCGCCGCCAGGTTCTCCTCATTTTTTGTTTTTGTTTTCTTTTAGATTTTCCTTTTGAAAAACTACGCTAGTTGCCCGGATTAAAGTTAACGCTTTAGTTTACATATTCAGTGTTTTTCCTTCGATTCGTTCGTTTGCTTGTTAATTATTAATTGCCTTTGAATTTGTTTTATACATAAATATATAATTCAGTTTTGATTGTAATTGAAGCTTTTGGTTCGCTTCAATTGAAATTATATAAGCCTAGGCATGATTTTTCTCTTTTATTTCTATTTTTCTTGTTTTGTGTATAATTCGAACGGTGTGTGTGTATGTGTGGTGTGTTTGGGGGCGTGTGTGTGTTAGTATATGCTTTTACAAATGTTACATATTTCATGTATATATTAATTTTTCACTTCTCTTCTCCTTAGTTACTCTTAAATAGTTTCTCAAACAATTTGTTAGTGGCTGCTGCTGATAATGATTTGGATGCTGTTGCTTTTGTTGTTGCTGTGTATGTCTCTGTTGGGTGTGGTTTTGTTGTTATGTAATGTGGCGGCGATATTCAACGACATTTAACATGAACATTTATTGACCTGTCCGTCCGCTGCCCGTACAACATTGTTACTCCGTTCCAACCACGTTACGTTGCTTAGGACGTGCCGTTGACCAGGCCCTCTTTCTTCACGTTCTCCGTCAGTTGCTGCTGGCCAGCCTGCTGCTGGTCCGTGTGGTTATTGGTGCGATTCTTGTTGTTGCGTCGCGGTTTCGGCTGCTGCTGTGGCGCCTGCTGCTGCTGGGCCTGTGCCTGCGGTGGTTGTTGCTGCTGCTGTGCCGCCTGCTGCTGGACGCCCGTACCCGCGCCCGCGCCCGCCTGCTGCTTATCCCCGTTGCGCGATGGATCCTTCGACTTGCTCGCACCGCCAGCGGCGTTCGCATTGCCGCTATTCTGTTTGCTGCCATCTCCGGCATTTAGCGCCGCTTTGTTAGCAGGCGCCGGCGGCTGCTGTTGCTGTTGTGGCTGCTGCTGCGACTGGGGTTTGTTGTTGTTGTTGGCCACCGCTCCATTTGCTATAAAATCGCAGGTAAGATATAAAACGTAAGGTAAGCCAAAAGCCGTTTTGCTTTGTGTACTCACTGTTACTGGGTCCATTGTTGTTCTTCTGCCTTCTGCGCCTCCGCGAGCTGCCCTCGTACGATGAGTTGCTGTCCGCTGAAGAGATGAGGATATAATATTAACTATAATAGGTGTACTAGCAGTATCCAGAAAAAAAAGTTTATAAGCCAAGCCCGTTCACAGCAGGAATCGAGTAATTATAACAATTTTGTGCCTACTTTTGCTATAAAATGTATGTGATAAAACATGAAAAGTTTCAAACTACAAGTACATGGAATTAAAATATACAAATATTTGTACATTTTAAATAGTAAAAGATAATAAACACTCAAAATAATAAAGCAATCGATCGAAATGTAAACTAAAACCGAAGGCATAAATAAATAAAGCCCTTAAAGGTAGTACTCTTATCGTTATCCTTTAAAAAAAACAGCCTAGGACTCAAATATCTTTCCTTTCCCATACTTAAGTGACCAATTCCTGTAACGCTGTAATAACGCACTCGATAAAGTTCAGTAACCAAAGACTAAAGTGACTTTATTAAATTTATTTGAAATAGAAGAGACCTAAACATATTCGAGAATTAATGATACGTTTTTAGAGCTAACAAACTTGCTGTACATATAGATTCTTGGGTGCTTCTTGTCCCCATGAAGTCCAATTACGGGCGGAATCGGGGGAATTCAGAATATTCACTTTGTATCTTGTTTGTGCGCGCAAAATAAATTGGTTCAGCTAATTGGTTAATTGGCAGCATTATTCACGGGACTCACCTCGCTCGACACTGCTCACTTCGCGCGTCTCCCGCGCCTCCTCGGTGTGGTTGTGGTGCTGGTAATCCCTGCCATTCTGCTGTTCGTTGCGTGGCGGCCGGCGGTTCACTCCGCCGCGCCTGTTGTTTCCGGGTCCGCCAGCACCACCACCCGCACCGCCGCCGCCGCCGCGGTAGTTTCCAGTGTTGTGGTCACCGCCACCGCTGCGATCGTTGTAGCCGCGCTGTTGCTGGTCGCGCTGATGGTCGCCCCGGGAGTTGTAGTCGTCCTCGTCGCGCCGATTGTTGTGATAGCGCTGGTTGAGGCCGTTGCCGCCACCAGGACCGCCGCCACCGCGTCCACGTCCGCCACCGCGGCCACGCTGCCCACCGCCGCCGCCGCGCATGGAGCGCACGGACTCGATGTCGCTGCTGTAGCCGCGTTCAGAGCGCCGCGTCACGGGGAAGCTCTGTGTGGAGCCCAGCGAGGATTCCTGGATGGCGCGCAGCTGCTGGTCGATCTCCATTTTCTCCTGGCGCAGCTGTTCCACTTCCTGCAACAGATTAAAATATGTTGCGAGTGTAAGAATCAGAATTGGAGCTCCCAGTTTCCAGATTTATCTGACGAATAACTAACCTTCAGGTGCGACAGATGATACTCCAAAAGCACTTTGGCATTCGCAATGCTCTCCACGGTGCCAATGAACACAAAGGGTACATGCGCCAGCTCGCGTGGTATATTCTGATCCTGCTCGTCGTCGCCAGCGATCTGCCCGGAAAAGATTAGGACTGGCCCGCGGATAGAGCACAATACTCACAGCACTCACCTTGATTCGAAACACGCCGCTCTTGTCCACAATCTCCTGAATGATGCGCCCGTTCTTGCCGATCACCTTGCCCACCAGTTCCCTGGGTACTTGGAAGAACTCCTCGGCGTATTCGAGCATGGCACGGGCACGCTGCACGGACTCCTCGGTCTCGCCGCTGATCTTAAATGTGCAGGACTTCTCCTCTAGCTCGATGTTGGTGACGCCGACCAGCGTGCGTGCCGCCTGTATATTCGAGCCATGCGACCCAATGGCCAGGCCCATGAGATCCTCGCGCACACGGAACTCCTCAACGTAGTTTCTGAAATATAAATTAAATTGATAATTTAATTTAAACTTCAATCCCATAATTGTATATAATAAGCGCCACTTCAAACCTACCCACGGCTCATCAGTTTAGTCGTTTCGAGCTGGCGGGCAGCTTCTTCAGTCCTTTTCAACAGCATAACCTGAGTGCAAACAGGATTTAATTTAATTAATAGCCACAACAAGGAGACTGGTAACTCACCTTCTGTGAGAGATTACGAAAATGCATATCCTTGAGCATGCTGGCACGCTTCTGAGTGTGCTCCCACTTGGAGATGACGATCAGGGCGTCCAGGTCGCGACTGTAGTTGCAGACGCCGGCATCGATTGTGCGCTGAAACTCCTTGTGTATGCCATCCTTCTGAGCTCTAAATTTTATTGAAAAAATCAGTTAATAAAGCTTTTTTACATAGGCTTAGGTAGACTCCACTCACTCCTCGCGCAACTCCTCGGGAACGGGCAGCGTGAACTGATAGAAGGACTTGGCTGTAATTGGCGGATTAGAGTTCTTGGCGCGCAGTCGGCCCAGTTCACAGATTTCGGTGTAGGGCGTCTCGAAACCGATGTAGGCCACCGCACAAATGTCCGCTTTGAGCATTTTGATGACGGCCACCCACCAGCCGCAGGTCTCGCGCTCATTTGTGCGCGTGAACACCTCCACCTCCATGCCCTCCTCGAAGATCGGCGCGGTCACCTCAACGGTTTCCTCGGGCGGCTGGCGGACGTTACCAAATGGATATTTCATCACCTCGGGCACGCTGCAACAATGCGTGAGCGTGAGTGGAGAAAGCAAATTCAATTAATTAATTAAGGTGCATTTGCCAAGCTGTTAGATAGTCAGCGGACAGGTGTTTCCCAGCGCCGGCAGAGACTGTGACAGAGGCAGAGGCAGAGCCCACGGCTGCACTGCTCTGCTGGCCGAGGGCCAAGAGACAAGCCACAACAACAACAACCATTGTGGGGGTGCCACCGTAGAGCGAATCCGATTCCCAGTGGCAATCCCAATCCCATTCCCATCCCGAATCCCGACCACGAGACACAAATCGGAAATGCCACACAGCAGCAGCAGTCGAGCCGGCGGATAGTGGCGCAAACTAAATTTAGATCCAGCTGCTCTCAGCTCAAGTGGATCTCGTGTGAGAGATGGAAGACAAAACAACAAAAATTAAATCAAAAAAGGCGGCCAACTTTCGTTCCAAAAATGTCACAAGAACTGCAGGCATAAAATAAAAATAAGAAAATAAAAAAAAAACAGGCATAAAAACGAGAACAATTAATTATAGCTGATCGACTCTTTTATGCTCTTCAAATTAGTTTGTAAATAAAGTATGGAAAACTATCGAATATACCCAAAAATAGATCTAACAACTTTAAGTTTTATTTGATTTTCTTTTAGCAGAATTTCATAGCTAAAAATAAAAATTGCCTAAACTATGGACAACTACAGTCGAACTTGAAGTAGCCCATAAGTCATGTGAAATTTGGTGGCAATAAAAATAAATCAAAGTTTTTGTAGCAAGCAACTCGGATGAGAAATATGCATGTCCGTGTCAGAAATTCAAAGATATATATTTTAAGAATTGATAAAAACAGAGGAGCTTCTGAAACACAAATTTTGGTGGGGTTCTATTTTAATATTTCAATTAAAGTTTAAGTTCAAATTGGAACTACAGAAAATATCGATACTGACAAGGATGGTAAAATATAAATCGATATTTTAAAGTCTTATATCTTCGATATATCTTCGATTAATAGGTATTTTCTTTGATATATTGAAATAATTTAAAACAATCAGAAAGAGAAATAAATTTTAAAAATAAATTGTCATATATCTCTTTAAAATATCGATATTAATATTTTAACCTCAAAAAATGTAGCTCAATATTCAATTTGAAATTTAAATTCGTTTCCATACATTAATAGATCATTATGTTGAAATGTAATATATAGAGTGTCGTTCGATACCCTTACTAGGCAATATGAAACTATAAATATTGACATATGTAAATTACAAATGCCCAACAAATCCAACAACAAAACATTATTAAAACTTAAACTTCAACATAAGTGCTGCCTGAGCTACACATTTACGAAAGCATAAATTTAAATACACGCTTTCCTATCCTTAAACACGGCAATTAAAATATTTTCCAAGCTAAAGTCTAAACAAGCCATTTAATGATGATTAAGACATCCATAAAATATCCACAAATAGATCTGATTGCATTTCCCTGGCGCTCCTTCCCTTTGGCGTTACAAGCTGCCTGATCGCAGCGTCATAACCGAGTTTGAAATAAATAAATAAATATAAATGGTTTCTTTCCGCGATTAAAAATAGTCGCGCCTTTGACGATGGCAGCCGCCGCCGCTGCTTAGTGGCATTTGTCGTTCGCACTTGACAGCTTTGGCAGAGATGGAAGCCATCACCTCCTCCTTCCTCCATCTACAAACTGCAGTGCGAAATGATGGCTTCTGTGGAAGTTGTGTGTTTGTTTGTTTGTCAGTGGGGCGGACAAGAGTCTTGGATCATGATGGTCAGTCAGTCCGACAGTCAGCAGTTTTTTTTTGTTTGTGCCGCCAAGAAGGAACTGTAACACTAGCTGGCAAGAGACGGTTTTATGTTCATTATCACGTTATGGACTTGATTGATTTGATAAATGAATTGAACCAAAACTGGATAAAGTGAAACATTATCTGACTCTCATTATGGGTATTACCATTATTCTAATTACATTTTTACATAAAGTATGTAAGTTGAACTTTAAGTAGGCCCCACTACAAAATGAATTGAAAATTTATCTTTTAAGTACCTTTTCCTTCTCTCTTTGATAATTAATACTATAAGCCTAAGACTGTGTTGTCAAGTGTCATTATTGCTGCTACAACTGCAACGTTTAACAAGTTGCGCCAAATTAAACATTTGAGATAGAGCAGGGAGAGAAGACCGGAGGAAGCGGAGGATGGACGGCATAAATGATGCGTGCCCAGCATCTCTAATTTCTAATTTCGATGCCAAGAAGACGCCTTTTTTCGGTGGCTGTGGCTGCCGCTCCTCCGATTGTACTAATGGTTGCAAATTAGTTAGAAAATACGTTTTACAAGTTTTTGGTTGTTGTTGCTGGTTTGTTGTCCTGTTCGCAGATTTGTTTGTTGAAACCGAAAAAAGAAAAGCAAAAACTTACCCGTCCACATCCACAAAGATGCCATCATCGCCGACAGCTGTCACCTGGCCCTGTTGTTGTTGTAGTAGTTTTTCATTTTTCAGATGTTGTTGTTGTTGTTGTTGTAGGACGAGTCCATTGACAGGGCGCGCCAGAGGAACACAGAGGGAGAGAGAGCAGAAAAATGTGTGTCATTAAAGTGGCTTTGCAGTCTTTGATATTCCCCATCTATCTGCCTAGGAATTATTTTTTATACGTATTTATTTTAAATTATATTTTTACGATCGCCCGAAGCGACTGACATAAAAGCCTTCCTATTATATCTCTGATAAGCGAGTGTGCAACCATATCCGAAATGCAAACAGCAGAGAACGAGTGTGCTGCTGAATCATCATTCTCGTGAGGGAAGTCTCTCCGGCGAGCGAGTGTTTACACTGTATTTGTTTACGAGCGCTGTAATCAAAGGCCGAGCTATGCTGAATATTCAGCACTAAGTTATCAGTTTTCCAGAGTTTTCCACGAAAGACCACGTAGATCAATCAATAAGTTTTAAATTTAAGGGCGAGAGGGATTGACACTTTAAGCTTGCTTATATACAAGGATATTAAATGAATGAATGCTTTCTGATAAGATATTAAAAACTGTAATAAGGTATTTATGATAAGAAAGGACAAGTTATTTGAAATCAAATAAATTAATGGTAAAAGTAAAATCTGATATCAAAGTAAAATGAATTATAAAATAACACTTCCTAGTAATAAATTAAAAGAATAGTTAATTAAATACGTTATAAAGATGACTAATTTTAAAAAGATAAACTGAGCTTCTAGCAAATTAAGATCACAAAATAAAGGTGTTTGTTTATCGTAAACTCGTTATCTTGTAAGCAAAATGCTAATCTTGCTTCTGATTAAATCATAAAGACGGGCACTTTTACTTAGCTGTCATTTATGAACCCTTTAAAAAAGGCTCAAAGTAACCATAACCGTATTTATTAAAAAAAAGGAAAAAAAAAAGAAGAAAAATAAACATATAAAACCTAATTGAGAATAATATAAATTTACTACAAGGCTTAAACCCATTTAATTCGTGAATATTGTAAACCTCAACATTTATAGCAAATAAACATTCTAACTAATAGTTGTATTTTGCAATAAATTACGGTGTAAACATCAACTAGATATTATTAAAAGAAAATTTATAAAATCACCATAAACCATTTTAGCAGAAAGCAAAGGAAGATTCATAGTGACAACTTGGAAAACTACTACTACTAACTTACTTTAACCAAATTTCCAACTGAACTAAAAGCCTTATTTTCCCTTTAATCCACAATAACCGTAGATCACATAATTTTATCGCGAATTTGGATGATTTAATCGCTTTATCTCTTATTGTCGAATTGAATTCTTTTTGAAAAGGGAAATCACCAAAACAACAAATCCGAATGACCGACGACGTCAGGCTCTGTTGCAGCCGGCAGCGACGCCGACACCCCCACAACGCGGGCAGAGACGTCGCGTCGCGCTGCTTTGATTCGCGCCGCGCCGCGCAGTGTGCGTGCCTGCGTTGGTGGTGGTGCACTGGTATCGGTGTTGGTGTTGGTGTTAGTGTTAGTGATGGTGGTGGTGAATGATGTCGAGACTCCACTCAAAATGTTGCGGATATTTATAGAAATAAAGCTAAAATCCACGAAATTAGAAACAGAGGCAGCTGCCGCCCCAACTCCCCTTCGCTCGATTTCCGCTATGGCTTCCAATTCTACGATTTAATGTTATTCCAGCTCACCTTGTAGTAGGCGCCATTGTCGAGCCGAACTTCCACGAGAAGATCTTCCATGCTGTTCGCCGTTGCTGTTGTTGTTGCTGTTGGTGTTGTCCCTGCTCTCTCCGCCTTGTTTTGGTGGTTCTTCGCCGTCCGTCCCTCCGAACCCTTCAGCTCACGACTTTTCCCCGTCGAATGCAGTTTGCCTTTTTGCCGTGTATTCTCTTGCTTGGTTCCTGGAAGACAACAGTTATAGGGCTGGCTGGCTATCGGGGCGAGGAGATATCCTTGTGATTTACCCACAATTCAGTGCAGTGGCAGAATCCTGAGGTTCCTGCTCCAAATTCCTTGCTGCTACGTTGTAATCAGTCTTTTGCTTGCCGCTGCTTCTTCCTCTTCAGCTGCTGCTGCTGTTGGCGTTGCTTTTCTGCTAGATGTTGCCTGCGAATCGAAATGCAAAGCGATAAACAACAAAACACACACTAACAATCGCGCGGGTTGAGAAGTATTTTCCCAATACTACTTTTCCCCCCCGAACATATACTTTGACATACGGGGGAGCAGCAGCGCGATGGCAATCAAAAAATTTTGAAGTTATTTTGGGGCAAGAAATTCCTGGCTAAACAAAATGCAGCGGCTGCGGCGCTGACGGTGGCAGCGGCCGCGACAGCGACAGAGCAGCGCTTTAGCCGGCAGCGCTGCGGCCTAGTGCTTCCTCTTCTTCTTTGTCTTTCTTTTGTGTGTGTCCTCCACACACCACCTTAAAAAAAGCGTGTGCGCGCTCTCTCGCTCTCTCTCACACACGCACACACAGCAGCCGCCGCCGCCGCCGAAATGTTTCGCTCGTTCGTTCACACCGATGAGCACGCTTTTCCAATAAGAATTTTACGCACGCACACCAGTACACGGCACATGCCGAATTTACATATCGAATTTACACATAATTTCCACACTTTCCACCACTTTTCTTCGAAAATCCATTAAAACGGACACCCACCGATTTTCATTCTCATTATTTCTCATTTTTCATCTTTCAGCTGCTCCCTTTTGCTGCTGCGCCGCCACAGCCGCTGCCGCGGCACAGAAGCAGCACCGCTGTCGCTAACGTCGCCGCCGCCGCCGCCGATGTGCAAAATTTTTTCGTTTTTTTCGGTTCTTGCAAAATTTTCAATTCGGTTCGCGCGGCTGTAATACGCAAATGGCTGCAAAAGTTTGTAAACTTACGGCTTGCCGGCACTTTTGCCCCTCGTCTGCGGTCGGCGGATGCCTTTAAATGTGGCTATAACCTTTGAAAATAAAAAATATATCGCGTGCTGCTTTAATTTTTTTTCGGCTGCGCTGCGTTCTCTTCGTTTTCAGTGAGGCCAAGGGGCAAAAACATCGATAAAACACCGATGCATCGATGTTTTTCGACCATCGATGTTTCTGAGCGAGTGTCTGGCAGCGCTGGATTCTTTAGCCATCGGCGTTGCCAGACCTTTTGAGAACCGATGGCAGACTGTGAGGTCGCGAGCAACCAGCATTGCCAGACTGTGCGGATTTTCACTTGGTCTGGCAGCATTGCCAACTGCAACAATGCCGGCGTTGCCAGACAATTATTGTTGCTGGGTTACAATAGCCTAGAGGCGCCAGAATCCGTTACTTTTTGAATTTCTCGCGAGTTGATAAAACCACACGAGTTGATGAATTTTAATGGCTTGTCCCCATTGAATGCTCATAACGCTGCCGGCGCCCACAAATTAATTGAATTGCTTGCCTGCAATCACATGCTTCTCGCTGTTTGCTTCTTCAATTGATTCGATTGGATTTTAATTCGCAGAATTGCAGCCACGCCGCGGCCCGACACCGATGCCCGTTAACCCCGTCGCCTAATGTAATTGTGTCTCTGTGTAATTGCAGCGCCTTTATTGGGGTCACCAGTGCGCGTAATTTGTCACATGTGCGGTGTTTTATTTGCCATTTCTTCCAGCTTGATTGCCACCGCCATCGGGAAAATCGCGTGACGTTTGCCGAGCGCCTTTTGTCAACACGCTAGTCGAATTTGCTTTTCTTTATTTTGCCATTCATGAAATGCATTCATTCGCCCGCACATTCCCACGGCTGCCACGTTGATTTCGGCTATCTGATAAGCCGGTAAAAGCTGCATTCTATTTTTAACCTCATTATTTTGATTGATGCCATTAGTTTTTAAGGATATTTGGAACACTTTTAAGAGAACCATGGGTTTAATAGGGATTAGCTTCTGGAAAAAGGATATATTAAGGGACATAATCTTTATAAAAAACCTTAAGGATTATCTCACTTTAAAGAATTATTA
The DNA here is from genome assembly GCA_018152175.1 of Drosophila jambulina. Classification (NCBI taxonomy): domain Eukaryota; kingdom Metazoa; phylum Arthropoda; class Insecta; order Diptera; family Drosophilidae; genus Drosophila; species Drosophila jambulina. The sequence goes on along the minus strand of JAECXH010000012.1, from coordinate 6,720,742 downwards.
TGGTATTATATGTACACATTTCTAAAGTTTGTTAAACAGATGTAGAACCATAAAAATATATATTTTTTAAACGGGCTTAATGAGATATTTTATATAATTTTCATCAAAAGGTAAAGGAATTTTAATTCACATAACTAGCAAAAAAATCTAAAATGATAAAAGGCATTCCACGGTATTTGGCTAACACGCAATTGAGTTATTTATTCAGCGAAAATATGGCAACAAATTGCAACAATGTCATGGCTAAATGGGAACCATTAAATCCTTTGTTCCTGACGGAAAACCACATGTTTCTGTAACCGCAAAAACGCGCGAACTAGTGTTTTCTCAGGTATTTTCCGTTAGATAAATGGATAACGACTCTAAAAACAGTTGTAAACTGTCAGCCGGACTGCAGGGTATCAAATAGAGAGAGAGATTCGCCATTCGATAGCCACAAATCACCGCTCGTGTTGATGGTAATTGCCGTCAAGCGGCAATTTGTTGCGGAAATGCACTTTGATTTTTCCCGCGCCCCGAAAGACACGCACCTTGGTACCTTTCCACTCTCCCTCTTTCCACCCCTCTGGCTCGTTACCTGGGGAAAAACGAGAGCAGCTGCCGTTTGACATTGACTTTTGTTGCGCCTTTTGCCACATTAACTGCACTTTAATGACGTCGCAATGGAAAACAAAGGCCGAAGCATTTGCGACGACAGCCTCTGGCTCTCGCTCGCTCCCTCGAATTTGTCCCGCTCAATTAGCATTTATTTGTCTCTCGGCGAATTGCATTTTGCTTTTTTGTGTTTGCAACAATTGGTCACTTTCGGGGCTGTAAAAAGTAAGTAAATTAATTCCGATCTAATTTTAACCGAGTGGCAGGCAGGCAGACGGCAGCGGGCCGTGTGGCTCGGATCAAGTGAAATTTATTTGCCAAAATGTGACAATCTCGATCTTGATAAATACGTCACTTCCTGCGTGGCCCTGTCTCTCCCTCCTTCTCATGCACTGTAACAAAAACTCTATGGATTATATAGATTTTAAATAGTGTAAAAAATTATGTTTATGTTAATAAATACTTCATAGATTGTCGTATGCCTTATGATATTCACAAGAGCATTCTAATTATACGTTTAATTTATTCAAGTTTAGTTAAAGGGACATTTTTAAGGTTTAACTAGGAAAATACATTTTTCATAATAGAGTACAAATTGGGTTTAATTTGTACAAGATATATTTAACAGATTTTTAATTATTCTTAATAAAATTAAGAATAGCCTTGTAAACTTTAGTTTAATATGAATTCTCCAAACAGGAATATATCTACATGGCAATTTTTCAGATGTTTTTATAGATAACGTTAAAAATTAGTTATAAATATTCGAAAGATTTCTTTGAATCCTTTATAAAATTAAGGGAAGCCTTGTTATTAAACAATTAATTGACATGCTTAAGGTTAATACTGTAAACAGAAAAATATATATCATATTATATCTTTCAGAGTTTTTTTTAATACTCCTTAAAATTATAATTATTTATGACAAAAGTTACTCCGAAGATTTTTATTTATGCTTTAATGTAATTAATGTAAATTAAATAATTTCGTTTAAATAACATATTTACAGTTAAAATGTGCACAGTTGGAGTTACAAATTTATTTAATTTATGATGTCCAGAGAATCCTTTTCAAAAATCATAGGGGATTTCTCTCAGTGCACATTTGCATGTGTGGGCGTGAGAGTCGTGTGCCGGCTTGCGCTCTCTCTCGCTCCCGCTCAGCTGCCAATTACCGTTCGTTTAGCAATTTCTCTGCTCGCTGCCTGCTTATCAATTAATCAGCTTCTAAGCCGCGACGCCGGCAGCGCCGCTCGGGCTCGGCAAGTGCAGTTTTCACCTTCGGCGGTGCTCTTTCTTGTTGATTTTCTTCTTCACTTTGTTTTTGCGGTTTAATCTGCGCTGCATTTTGGATGCAAATCTCTGGCGGACGAGAGCGGAAGGCGGAAAAGCGAAAACCCGAAAAGAAAGATAGACGAGCAGCACATAAACCTGAGTGTAGTGTTGCCATAATTCGGTTCAATTGTGCCAGTGTGTGTGTGTGTGGGTTGGGTGTGTGCGGTGCGCTGCGGGTGTGTGTGTCGGTGTGCCAGTACATCGCCGATGCTCGCACCGCTTTTCAGTAATCATTCTGTGCCTGACCGCTGCGTTCTCCGCCGCGGGTTCTCCGTTCCGTTCTTGGTTCCCCGAGGTTCCCCGAGGTTCCGTTATAAAAGAAGCGTGCCGCGCTCCGAGCCGATGGAGTTCAGTCCGAGACCGCAACGGTTCCGCGTCCTGCCAAGCAGCAGCAGCTTCTGAAAGCAAAAATATACAAATTAAATTAAATATTAGACAACAATACATAAAAAGTTTACAGTGCAACCAAGTGTTAAAGCTGCCCAAAGTTTTTAAAATTTAATATTTAAACAACAAAAAAAACAGGCATCATTAAAATGCATTTTATTACCTTCTCCTTGATAGGTAAATGTTTACCAATTGTATTACATATCCACCTGTGACTCTGACTCACTCCCCTCAAACCCAAAAACCAATCGAAGAGTTCAACTATTCGGGGTGACTCACTAACCGCCCAATATAAAAAAAACAAACCCAAACTGACTCAAAATCGGAGGCACCGTTAATTGGATTCTTGTACTTATCGCCACTTATCGGACTTATCGAACTCATCCGCATAGCCGCATTTATTTGGAAAGTCACGTTTAGGGCTCGGATCCCACGCCAAATATTTACACATTCATCCACATTCTAATTGTCGCCTCTGTTTACGTTTTTTTAAGTTATTCAAAGGGGAATCGCTTTAATTGATAAGATGCCCCAGACAATGTGCTAATGATAATCCACACACTCTCTGGGATCGGAAATTACAAGGCCGGCGTATGATTTACAATGGGAGGGATGGGTTAGGCTTCCCAGATCCCAGGGGTTGCGATGATTGCCATCGGAAGTGTGCGGATGGTTGGGCTTGAGTAATGTCCAGATAAATTTGGATCAGGGTTCCTATTTGCATAGGCGGCACGAGGGCTTTTACCGGTCAATTGGCCCCATCCTGTCGGAGATCGTCTAAAAGAGAAAAAGAAAATCTAGTTCAAGTTCATTAAACCCGTAAAAACTGGGTATTTGATGTATGCCAATCTTAACTGTTGCTTCAGAAGTGTATAATACTATCATTCCAAACAGATTGAGCAAAAGAGAATTTTTGTAATACAAATAAATCTTGCAGAATCATGAAATTACATGCAAGTAATAAATATGTCTTTCATAAATAATTGTGAAAACCTCCTATAAACTAATCAAAATTTGTAAGGAATACGTTTTTAATGGGTTCCTATTTCGCAGGGGCAACTTAGCATCATAAAACCCCATTAAGTTGGCAGATTTATAACGTTGTAACCCCTTCAATCCTAATTTAGTAAGCCAAGCGAACAGATACTTTAAGATTTATACAATCTTTTAACGATATAACTATGCCTTTTGATTCAACATTAGGGGTCATAAAAATAATGCTCTTGATGTAACCATCATAAAATCGGAGGATTTTTGGAGGCAGTTAGGGTTTCTTCCATTTCTAATTAAGAAACCCCAGCGCATACAGCGGGCGGCATATCTAAAATCTAAGCCTGTGCCGTCACATCGGGTACTCCTGAGTACTTCCAGATAGAACTTTGGACATGGATCACGCGCCCGAACAGATATCTGCGGCGAAAGACAACCTATTGGCTTGTCGCCTTGTCTTGTTGACTTTGTGGGGGCATTTGGAAAATACCCACTTAATTCGCCCGAGATACAGATACAGATACAGCCGATCGACCGACTCGTCATCGGACGGAGTGCGGGCAGACAGAGTGATAAGGTCAGCAGAAGCTAAGTATCTGGTCACGCCGGGGAGCAGAATTTTCGGGCTGAAACTGGGAAAACTGCTGACCTAATCAAGATCATAGTCACAAGTAATTTATGGGGCTCGGTTGGTGCTTGACAAATCACCGATTAGATCCCATAAATGATTAGGGAACTTCCAAGTAAGGGACCACGTTTGGAGGCATATTAAACGATTAACTGGCTATTAAGTACGCTACTTTTATGGATCCTGCGCGAGATTCGATTAAGCCTAATCGGTTTAATGGCGAGGCGCCATTGCCAGGCAATTTCTTATCTAATTTCGCTTATTTTTCAGGTAGCTAACACACAGATTAGCTGCGATTTTTACCCCTAGATATATAGCAGCCGATTGACGTGCAGATAGGTTGAGCTACTAACGGATTCGGTTGAGTTAAAACGGGTTAATTCGTTAGCAAATTTATATTATTCTAGCATTGTTTTAAGTGGAGAGAGTGGGGAGATATAATTATCTGTGTTTCAAGATAAGACATACGTCTAAGTACTGATATATGTATGTTCTTTTTTTGTGAAGCAGGCAGGCTTGTTCAATATAGTTGTCGAAATTAGATTAACTGTCGTTAATATACAAGTTTATATTGTCAGCCGTCAGCTATTTTTGGTTTTAATATATTGCCTAAACTTAAATCAAAATGATAGAAAGTAATCGCTTATTTTTTAGGGATTCTTTGAGACTAAATTAAATAGAATTTAGTAAAGTGACACTCATATATAAAGTTAATAGATTATGGATAGATCTCTCCCAAAGAGCAGCAATAAAGATGTAAACAGAAGCTATATAAATTATAGTTAAAAAGTACAACCTAATCGATTTTACAACAGTTTTATTTTGTGGGTTGTAAACATTTATAACCCAATGGCTTCTGCCTGAAACGGTGTTCCATTTGATTAAACTTTTACAGATAGCTGTTGGAACAAGCAATTGGTGGACAGTACACACCTCTTTTTGCAGTCTCCATTCATCGGCAGCCGATCCACTGGAGCGTTGAGCTCTGGTCTGTATTTGCAGTCTGGCTTCACTTGTTGTCCAGCGAAAGTGAAATTGCATATCGCACTTCCTATTTATATACTGCAGCGGGTTGCCTTTTGTTTACCAAGAGACCCTCTGCTATCTGCCCGGCCTGGTACTATCTCCTCCTCCTCTTCAGTTTGCTTTCAAAGCGTTTATCAACCTCCATTCGCACTCCTCCGTTGGCATCGCTACTCCAAAGTCCATAAACTCGATTAGCCTGCGATGGAAAGTTTTTAACCCAGTGCCCCCACCAATCGATTTGCAATGCAATCCCAGGCCCTAAAGCAATCTCCTCGTGGACCTTTATGGTGACCATAACAGACAAACGTCAGAATGTCGCGGCAATTAAGAAAAAACCAAAGTCTGGGCGGCTTTCGGTCTGATTGTGCCAGCTAAGCGAATTATGTTCCACAGTGACTGGTGACAGATTAGATAAATTCCGAGGGAGAAGAGGTTTCTGAACCAGGCACGTTTTTAGAGAGAAATTCGAATTGGGCGGGGTTTTTATTTATTTATAATAATAATATATGCTCTTAAATCATTTAAAAACAGTTCCAATTTGAAGAGAAGTTTGTCTTAACAAAACCTAACCAACTCCAGTAGTCCTTAAGGTTTTTAAACCCCTTAAAGATCTACCTAAATCTAGGCAATGTGTTTCTTTTATAATATGAATCCCCAAAATTTATGATTCTCAATCGTTAAGTAATTAATACTTCCCTTGTTTACTTTATGAACATTTCAATTCAATTGAAAAATATGTTACTGCATGTTTATTCAAGCTATTGATAATGCCTATGAACTTCCATTGTCTCCATTCACATGACCTGGGGTGTGTTTATGGGACACTGCAGCTTATCAGAGGCTCCAACAAGCCCCCAAAAAAAATGTTGAGACAATAGGGGGGACATTAAATCGTGCGCACTCCCGAAATCGTTTATCGGCGGGAGATATCTTTGATTATTGCGCTCAGTAAAATGTAAATAAAGTTTTGCAGACTGGAAAATCACTGAGTGCTCTAAAAGTCTGAAAGAACGATGGGGGATCTCAATACCGCCGTGATTTGGCGAAAAACCAAACGACAAACGTTGTCGTCGTCGCCGGGTCTTTATCGCCGCTGCTGAGCCAGCGAATTCATTCCGATTCTATTCCGCTGACATGGCCAAAATGATTTAAGGCGAAACAAGTCCGGCCAATGCCAGAAATTCACTTCGACAAGTGGAACATCGCCAAACACGATGCAGAATATTCCATTTGCACTCTCAAGAGCGGGAATAAAATGCAAAAATATGCACACTTTGACGGCAGCCAAGTGCATTTTTGCATCTGTTTATTTTGCGAGACTTTTCACATGATTATCTCTCCAGTGGCAATTACCAGTTTTGTTAACTTTTACACCCCAGAGAGGTTCCCTCGAATTACAGAATTTATTCCGCCATTATCAGCTATCAAAGCTTTGGGCACTCAAATTTAATTGTCCAGACTTTGCATGTGCCCAGTTAATTGCACTTTAAATTGTTGCTCGACATTTGTTGCATGTTTCCGTTGGAAAAAGTATACATTTTCAGGAGAAAGAGATCGCGATTGAGTGTTTCCTTTGACTTGGTCTCTGACGGAAACTTCATTATCTAATCAGTTATAAGTAAATCTGAAAAGCACTTACGATCTTGTGATCGTTTCTTAATTAAAAAGCAAGCACAAGTGCGCCGAGATTTAATAACAAATTAAAAAGGAACTGAGTACTGGGGAATACTAAGTGAATTATTAAATACCCATTAATGTTTGGTTTGCTACAGAACAAATTGAAACATTTTGTCTAATCAACTAATGCCATAACTCAGAGGCTGTTCCCTCCCAAATCTGTTACGTCACAGGGCGGCCAAAGATTAAAAATAGGAGCACACGTTCCCCCGGCAAAAGAACTATATATCAGATACCGTTTACATAGTATTTCTACTTATATTTAGTACACCAGCTGTTGTCGTCGTTTGTCTCTTGCAAAAATGCCAAAACGAAAGCATAAATAAATTCCAAAGATTAGGGACCGAGCATAAATAATCACACTTGTTTGCGGACTTTTTTATTAACCCATTAATGTTGCAGAATGGCTTAATAAACACCCGACCCAGAGGCTAGTGGCGAGTTATGTCGGTGGTTCAGTGTTTTTTAAATACCAAAATGGATCGTAAAAATCTGCTGAGCAAAAAGCAGCAGGCATAAAATTCAAATTTAGTTGATATTTTGATGTGCAGATGTCAAAAGGCTTTTAGCCAAGTTGTCTGAGGGAGGGGTGAGAGCGAGAGAAAGTCCAGTCAATAAGATCAGTCCAATTTCTTTGCGGGTTAATGAAACATTTGTGTATGCCGCACTTATACGCGCTGATACCTACATATATCTGGGTGGAAATCATAAATTTCATGGTTATTTTTAGCCAAGTCAAGTGCAAGGTGCCGGCGACTGTTGTTGACGCTGCCAAAAATTTGTGTAGATTGACCCTCTGTCAGAGTGGGCCCCCTTCCCTCACCATTTTCTTGTTTTTATGGCCCTGCCATCAACTGCAGTTTTTAGTGTGTAATGTGTGTGTGTCTGTGGTGTCCCTGGGTGTGCAATTTTCTGTGTCAAGTTGAAGTTTACACACGCTTTATGGTTTCATTTAAATCGGCATCACATTAAACTGTCCCACACGGCGTATACTTGATACCTATCTGTCACCATTTCAGCCTGCTGCTCCCTGGCGCTCGGCTGGGCCAACGAGTGGGGCTACCCGGACTTGGACAACAACCAGGATGAGCGTAAGTAGAGCCAATTCGAGTTTATTTGCTGAAATTAGTTAATCAACGCCTCTATTGTCGCCGGGAGTGGGTCATGTCGGACTCGGATGTGTCCATCCGTCCGTCTCTGAGCTTCGAGCACGCTCCGGACTTGGGTCGGACACAGGGCATCGCTTAGCTAAATTGGTCCAAATTGTTGTGTATGCAAATTGAACATGAATAATGATAAATTTGGACAGTTGAAATTCCGCGAAAAGAGCGAACTTCGGCATAGAGTTGTTAATTGACCATCAAAATGGTTTTCAATTATATAAAGTTTGATTTATGATCGTTTAATTTCAAATAAAAAATTTGCTTGTGCAGAAACTAGGAATTATTTAACATTAATTTAAGAAAAAGGGGAGGAATAAATACAAAATTTGTCTTTTTTATGAATTTTTATTGGAAAGTTAGTGTGTGTATTTTTATTAAAATTTTTTATAATATAACTTATAATATTAACATGAAATAGAAAAAAGTTATAGAAAACAGAATATAATAGATTATGCTTAGAAATTTTATTTGTAAAGCGTAAATTATGTTAATGATAAGCTGGTGTTTGGTTTAAAAATCTGTCAAAATATCAATTAGTTGGACATTCAATTTCAAATAAGAATATACTAGAATATTCGAATTATTTTAACCATAAAGGGATGCAAATACACTTAGAACTACTTCATTTCTGGCTTATTTTTGACTTTGTTTAATGATTGATATTTCTAACTTTTCAGCTTTTCCCAAATGGGGCGGTCTTTGCGATAGTGGCAAGAAGCAAAGCCCCATTAATCTGCATGCCAAGGGGTCCCTGAAGGGTGAGTTCGATCCCCTGAAGTTCGAGAACTACGATGAGCACCAGAAAAATCTGCAAATGGTCAACAACGGGCACTCAAGTGAGTTTTCTACATATACAAGAGATCCAACCTAATCCCTAAAATATTTGAATTATTTTTCCTCCCAGTTCAACTGTCTGGCTTCGATCACGAGCTGACCCTGAGTGGCGGCGGCCTGCTCCATGACTACGTGGTGGAGCAGATCCACATGCACTGGTGGTCGGAGCACACCATCAACGACATTCGCTATCCTCTGGAGGTGCACATTGTCCACAGGAACACGATCTACCCGAACATGACGATGGCTGCCAACTTCAAGGATGGCATCGTGGTGATCGGAGTGCTCTACCACGTGTCCAACACAAGGAACGAGGCGATTGGCAGCATCATCAAGAGCCTGGGAGCGGTGAAGGCCTACGACAGCATGAACAAGCCCGCTCTGGTGGCGGACTCCCTGGCGGTGGACGACCTGGTGCCCAGTGTGGAGAGCTACTTCACCTACGCCGGCTCCCTGACCACACCCACCTGCGCCGAGGCCGTCACCTGGATCGTGCTGACGGAGACATTCCCGGTGACCCTGGACCAGGTGAATGAGTTCAAGGAAATCGAGTACGAGGAGGGCAAGCAGCTGCACAACAACTACCGGGAGCTGCAGAGCGAGAACAACCGGGCGGTGGTGCTGGTGGAAATGCCCCAGGACCGATCTGGAGCAGCGGGCCTCACGGCGTCCGTCTCCTTGGTCCTGACGCTCGTCCTGATGGGCGGCCAGAAGTTCCTGCTGTAGATTCAGCTAGGAAGTCAGGGAGAGAGAGAGAGAGAGCAGCCAATGACATACTCGTACCAAAGAATTGTTAAATACAACGAATTTGTTAACAAAACATGATGCAAATCAAAGAGGAGCGTTACAGGAGACAATTTATACTCATTAATTGTAATTCAGGACAGAACAAGAACCCAGCTAGTCAGTTTGTGTGAAGTTCATTAAGTGCAAAGTTCACAGAATAATAAACGAAACATTTTACAAACCGCTCGTATCTGGTAATATGACTCCACGGGGCGTATGCGTAACATGAAAGTGACCGCTTGCCGTTGGTCACCTGAATTCCGTTGAAAGTTCACACTAAGCTAAAGGTAGGTATCGGTATCGAATGCCAAAAATAGCCGGTGAACCATTGTTCCTCTGCATATTTTATCACAAGACCCCAGTAAAGCCGCTTTATGGCCCCTGTTGGTCAGTGTGATTCGTCGAATAAAAGAATTTACGACCGAATAGTATTCTGAAATCACTGATAACTGCCAGCGTCAACTGACCAATTGCGCTGCTGATAGCGCTAATTGATATTGGATGGACCCTAAATAAATCAACCGGACCCTGCAGTTTGATTTCGCTTATGGCCGCTGGACACACTTAATCATCGTTGTTCATTGTGAAATGACAATCAATCCCAACGGCGATTGCAGCGCGTGTCCGCTGGTTTATTGATGGGGCAGCAAAAGAGCTAATTATACATTTAAAGGCTTTAAGAGATATCTTATCTGAAGGAGAGACAAATAGTTGGCAAATAATCGAAGGGCAAGGCCAGGGAAAGCGAGTAAAAAGAAGGGTGTAAGTACACTTTTACTATTTTGTACCTAGAGAGAACAACCCAATGTTGAATGGCCCAAAAGCACTTTGATCATGGTAGTAAGTAAACCATAGCTCTGTTAGAAAGTAAAATAATTGTTTCCTAAAATTAGCTCGCTTCAAAATATTTTAAGTTTAAATTAAACGTTTTTGTAATGTCTAAAAATATTATAAAATATACTTAAAAACATTTCATAAAGCAAGTAAAATCATCAATGAATTCTATAAATTTCACCTGTTATTCCATGAAACAAATTCTTCAAGTAAATTAATACATTTTTTAGCCTACTTTTAAGCATATTAAAATGTTTATCAAATGCTAACAACCTTATTTTAAGTATACTTCTGGGGCAGCTTGCACTTCGTGTACATTTTTATTTTCTTTTTATTTATATTGATAATTGGGGACCTGGATTCGGCTTTATTGCCTTTGTGTTCTGTAAATAGTTGAGGATATATGTACAACATAAAATAAAGATTATTGTTTAAATATATAAATAAGGTTAGTCAACTCGGATACGGCGTTAACACATTAGATACGAAAGGCCAAACGTAATCACTATCAGTTTTATTTTAAAAATCACAAAATAATGATTAAAGATTGATTTGTATTTTTTCAATCATTATGATGATGATAATTATGATAAAAATGATAATTATAATAACTCAAATTGAGTAATATTATATTATTCAGTGATAATTATTACTTTTGATAAAAAATATATAAATCAATACATAATCATTATTTTGTAGCAAAAAAAAAAAAAAAAAATCTTATTATTAATTAAAAAAATTAAAAATAAAGATGATTATTTTTTAGTTATAATTATTAAAAAATTAAAAATTTTGATTATTTTTGAGTTTTATTTTTTACTTAAAATAAAACTTACCTGTTAATTAAAAGGGGTAATGATTTTTTTGCTAATTTTTATTTTTTGCTCTCAAAAATAATCATTATATTTGTATTATTTTTATCATATTATTTATTTTTATTTTTATTTTTAAATAATAATTATGTACTGATTTTATTTTTTTGAATCAAAATTTATTGATATATACAACATTACTAAATGTTAATCATTATTTATGATGAATATTATAAAACTCCTAAATAAAAAAATCGTGCTGAAAATGTATAGATAATCCAACAAGGATTTACAGGATATTCTCCTTTTTGTTTTAAGTGGATCGTAAGTAGTTGATTTTTCATTTGAATATTTTCCCTATAATCATTATCTACGGTTTAAACATAAACTATAAAATATGGAATAAATTAATAAATGATTAAAATAAAATAAAAAAGTTATATAAAAATACATATACAACTAAATCACAATAGCCATGAAATGTATCTCATTTATTAAAGTTCTGCTTAACAAAATTTTTAGGGCCTACAACATTTTTAATTTCATTTGATTTCTATACCAAAATTGTTTGTACAACTTAAAATGCAAAATGCATTTTTTTACCTTCCTACTAATAGGTAGATGTTTATAAATAATATTCCCTGTCCACCTGTGGCTGTGAATTTAATTAACAAAAAAAAACTCGTAGGGCCTTTAGTTGGACTTTTGTATTAATTTGACTTTTAGCCCCCAGATAAGCTTATCCGGTTTCTCGGCTATTAATCACAGTCTCAGACTAAAATAATAAAACAAACTATTCAATATAATATCTAAATATAAAGTATCTTAAATGAAACCACTTTGTCTTTGATTATCTGTAACCATTTTCTTTTCTGTTTTGTAGTCTACTGGCTTGGATCCTTAAGCCGGGCCAGCGGTTGGAGTTATTCGAGTAAGTAGTAAAGATACGATTAATTTGATAAAATTATTAATCAGTCAGAGTTAAAATACATCCGGTCCTGAATATGCAACTCAAACATGAATATTGAATGAATATTTAATAATTTCCCTGACGCTGAACATTTCTCAATATCTGAACTGATTAATATTAAATAGAATTTGATCTATGATCGCCTAGCTTCAGATACAAATTTTGTATTGTTAATTATAATTTAGAAAAAAAATGTTGTAGTAAATTTATTTTACAAATTAAAGAGGCAACTTTTTGTTATAAGGAAAAATTCAATTATTTAGAAATCGAATTGAAATTTATTTAAGTCGAAATTTTTTAATTAAATTATTATTTAAATTTGTACAATTCGCAGGTGCTGAGGATTGGGGTGGCCTTTGCAGTAGTGGCAGGAAGCAGAGCCCCATTGATCTGAATACCCTAGACTCCACGAAGGGTGTCTACCATCGCCTGAAACTTAAGAATTACGCCAGGGTCCAACATAATCTGAAAATGGTCAATAATGGGCACACAGGTGAGTTTCTTAGAGTTTCTAACCTCTAAGCCTAAAATAAATGAATTATTTTCGTGGGCAGTTAAAGTGACTGGCTTCAAACCCAAGCTGACCCTAAGGGGCGGCCCCACGGCGAGCGAGTACGTGCTGGAGGAGTTCCACCTGCACTGGGATTCGGAGCACACCATCGACGGCACTCGCTTCCCGCTGGAATTACACTTCGTTCACCGAAACATCCAGTACCCGGATGTAAAGTCCGCCTTCAACCATGAGGATGGTATTGCAGTGATTGGAGCGCTTTACCACTTGTCCTACTCAGACAATTACGAACTTTGGCGCATCATCGAGGGCCTGGGGGCAGTGAAGGAACACAGCAAAATAAACCAGCCTGTTCGGCTGGCGGGCCCCATAGTTGTGTATAATCTACTACCCAGTATGTCCAAGTACTACGCCTACGCCGGTTCCCTGACCACACCGACCTGCCACGAGGCAGTCACCTGGATTGTGCTGAAGCAGACATTCCCGGTGAGCCAGAGGCAGTTGGAGAGGTTCAAGGAGATCGATAGCTCGGAGGGAACGAAGCTGCGCTCCAACTACCGGGCCTTGCAGGCAAGGGGGAACCGAGAAGTGTACCTGGTCTCAGAGGCACCAGGACAAGCGAGGCTCTCGGTGTCCATCTCCTTGATCCTGGTGTTTGTCTTGGTGGACCAGCTCGTAACGTTTGAAATTCGTAGATTTTTGTATAATATGACTCCACGGGGCGTATACATAACAGGAATGTGATCGCTGACAGAAGTGAATATTTTATAAAAAAGAAATTAAATTTAAAAAATGATACAAGACTTAAAACTCAGTTCCATTTGGCTAGATAGCTACACATCTTTCGAATTTATTTAATAATAAACTTTGATAACTTGGTGCCTACTTTTAAGCTTATTAAGTTCTCCTCTGATGGCCGTCAACCACAAGTTTAGTCTAGTTTTGGGGTATTATATGTTTCAAATCATGTAAATAACATGTATTAAATTGTATTAACGAATTATAAATATAAAACTAAAAAACCAAACTCTGATAACAGTTTGAATGATTTTTTAGATGGTTAACTTCGGACACAGACCAGAAGGGAGTGTCTTTGTTTTTTGCAGCATTTTTGTGTATTTTTGAAATGCATAACAAAGCTTATAAAGAGAGAAAGTCATTTAATTTAATCATAAACAAGTGGTATTTAAAAATTAACTAATTCAAAAAAAGATCCTTCAAGGTTCTTTAAGAATTTAAAATTCTTCATGGCTAAAATACGGGCAAATAGGATCGTATTTCCAATTGTATATTTATATACTATTATTTCGCGCAAAAATAAAACCATTTCGTGTTATTTATATTTTGTTTATATAAATGTGACAATCGTGTATCCGGAAAGTCTTAATAGAAGCACTTAATCCCCTTCCTAAGCTCATGTCTTCTTTTCGGAAGCATTTATCAAATGTTTCGCATGTTGGATCCCCTCGAAGCTTAAAGGCAACCTCTTAACTTGTATGGACTGTCGATCCTCAATCATTTGTCAATATTTGGTGGTGTGACCCGTGTAAAAGCAGTCAGCTTAAGACCCAATTCGATCCACCTGGTTATTAAAACAAACGTGCTCTTCCCGAGGTGTCCCCCAATTAATTTTTGAATCACTTTTAGGCCAGTAATTAAAAAGGCATTTATTATGTTTGAAATACTAGGCAGGTTGCTGGATTGGTAGGCCTCGCAGCGGCGTTTATCGCCCCATCGGCTTGGACACGGATTCGGTTTCGGAGTGAACCCAGATTCAGCTCATAGAAGCAGACAATGGCCCCCAATGGCCAATGTCAAAATCTCTCATGGTGTGAATTAATAAATTATTGAAATACTTTTGTTACGCAAATCATAATTTGTGTCCCGCGTCAACATTCACTTTTATGTTTTGGCTAATCTGTGCAGCGAGTGCTGTGCCTTTTTGCAACTCGATCGATTTGCATAAAATATGCAAAGTGCGGCAACACTTGACGCACATTAATCACCAGGTAGCCCCTTTTCGGCCGGATTCCATTTCCATTTGAATATTATTACTTTCATCCTAATGCATTTTGGGTCTATTAATTAATGACAAAGTAATTTCGGTTTCGCATTTCAAGCGGATATTTATCGTATATTCCTCTGACAGATCTTTGCATCTTTAATGCCCCCACATAAACAAATTATTCAAGCCAAAAACACCAGCCAAGCTTCAGTTTCATTTCACTCAGTGTTTGTTTTTATTTTTTCCTTCTTTCCCGTCACGGCCCACGAAATTGGCGTGAGAAAGTGAGAAACCAGTTTCTTCGTCCGCCGGAGATCCCCCAAAACTTTATGATTTTTGCTGCCAACAGATAACAACGATCCGTTAGAAATGTGGGCTAACTTATCATCTTGGCCTGTGCCCTTGGCTTGTTGGCTTTTTGATTTGTGGACAGAATTCCCCTCCGGTAATGAGATGCAGTCTCTCAAATGCAACGAACTCTTGCAAAATATATATATTTTTGTTGGGGAAATCTTTGATGAGAAGGAAATTAATGAAAACATATAACATATTAATATTGCGATACGATGCGTCAAAACTTTCGGCTAGAGAAAATGTAGAAAAATACAAAATTACCCAAAAAGAAAAAGTTTTTATATTTATATTTTATTTATATCTTATATATTAATAAATCGGTTAGTTGTAAGAAAGTATAGAAAAAGAAAAAACAAAGAGCAGATCTTTTTGTAAGACATAAAAACGGAATAAACAAACCTTGTAACACTTAATAAAAAAAAAACTTAATTAATTTTTTCCATAAATCAAATGATTAAGTATTTCAAATGTTAAAAATTGTTATCTTTCAAATATAACATAGAACTATGGTGTAATTTTCCGGGGAAACGTATATTTATAAACTGTTGCAGTGACAACTTAAAGTTCAAGTTTTAAAATTTACTTTATACCTTTAAAACATTTATGCATTAATTTAACAATATTTTTAAAGACATCATTGTATTATTCTAATTTATATTCATACTAAAAATATGATTTTAAAATTCCATTTTTAATAATAAATAATACAGAACATAGAACATAAAATATGGTTAAAAGGTTTAATAACCAAAAATATCCTATAGAAACACCAGAAATATATTATTTGTAAATTTTATTATGAACATTATGTTGTATATATTGTATTCTTTAAAATAAAATAATAAATTAATTTACATTAAAAAAAAACATAAAATAATAAATTGTTCATTGTCAGCGTGATATTATACTTATATTTATAAAAAAAACTTAGATTTAACATTATTATAAGGTGTTATTATAAGGGTGTATTGTGAGGTTTTAAATGTCTGATCTATTTGAAAATTATTTTTGCTTTCTTGTAACAATGGTTTAACATTAATTGTGCCTAAGGTTATTTTTTTACAGACACATTTCAAAGGCTTCGTAATTGTTTACCAACATATAAAAGCTTTACAGCAGCGAGTGGGTGGCCAACTAAATAAATCAAACTTCCTCAATCCGAAAAGCCTAACAAATTGGAGAGGAAGCCGAGAGCCTTCGTACCACCTTCGTTTTTTGATGTAATCCCGGTCACATTCACTCCGCAATAATAGGGCCCCAATTAGCCATATAAGGCCCTGTCTGATCTCATTTCGAATGCATCCATTTTATGCTCGGTGTTATGACAACTAATTTCCGCTGGAAGCTGAGCATGTCCAATTGCCCAGTGGCCATCCCCATACTTTCGATTTGCAGGTGATTTACCTTCACTTCTCTGACCTGCTCCAAGCCCAGAGCGATTCCAAGTCCAAAATACGAGCATCTCGCACCATTTTGGCACATTTAGAGCTGACAATATATCGCCCAACATATCTACGCCCAATCGAATGGACACAAAGACCTAGACCTTGGGCCAGTGCCCATCCGAGACAGATGCGAAATACTCATGACCAGTCCCCGAATTTACAATTTTCAATTTCCATTTGATAGCTCAGGTTTCGGACAATAAAACAAGCCACAAAGCCAAAGAGACAAAAGTGCATTTGGAGTCGGTCTTGTATTTGTAACCTCGTCGCCTATCTTCGTCATCAATATTTACATATCTCTCTGTTTGTTTGGTGTCATTCATCTCAACTGCAAAAATATCCAAGAAATAAAGGGAAAACTTTTGTATTAATCTAAACGAGTTGTTGATTGTTTTCATGGCAGCCGTGGCAAATCTGTTTCAACAACTTAATTATATCAAAATTAGCAATGCCTGAGAAATGGCATAAAAACTTGATTAATAGTGAAATTTACTCAATACTTTAAACTAGTTTTTTAAATAATAATTTAAGCTTATTAACTAACACTTTATTGAAGTACATTTTCTTTATTTATATATTTTATGATAACTAAAATCGTTTAGGAAAATTAAAACGTTTCAAGAAGGCATACCACGGAGGCATCTCTTCCTTCGTAGAAAATGGTTAATAAAATTAATAAATACAAAAATAGTAACATAATAACAATAAGCAGTTCAAAGAGCATATCACAATTTTTTTTTTTATTTGTTTAATATTTTATCCAGTTTTAACGTTTTAAGAGTATTTATGTTTCTATTTAATGTACATTTTGGGTCATATAAACTCTATTAATAAATAGTAATTATAATTATAATTATTAATAACTTTTGTCAGACGAAAGCCAAAGCAGCTATGTCTGATATTATCCTGTAGCTTAATTTATAATTAAGTATACAGTGTACAAATAAAGAAATAAATGACTTTTGCCTTATGATAATTATTGTAAAAATAAATAACTAAGAGCCTGCCACAAATGTGAAATGTTTAAGTATATTTTAAGTAAGGAAAGAGCGTTGATTTATTTCTTTATAAACAAAAACAGTTCTAATGTTGGAATAGTTTTAAAAAAGAGCAATTAACACCATGTTTACTTAATAATTTACTTTCTGAAAGCTAAACTCTAACTTTTACAGCCTAATTATCTATATATGATAACATTTTTATTGGGCGAATGTTGGAAATAAAACTGCTGTAACCCCGACTAACTTGTTTACAATGATTACAGCCTAACTCCCGAAAGTGTATCAGTGCCCATTGTTGTGACCACCTCTCGCTCGGCTTTTGTGGAGATCCACTTGCCCACTTGCCACCCAACCAGATGTAAATATATGAAGATTTGGATGTGGATGTGACTGTGGATCCGACATCTTCGCCATGCATAACAAATGCTGTTGGTGCTTTATGGCCCACAACTGTTGCAACTTTGTTGGCTGCTGCTTCCGATTATAAACGAGTTTCGGTATAAAAGCAGTGAGCTCTGAAGAAGCCATCATCACAGCTCCAAGACACACGGACCGAGCGGGAGCATCCGGAGCAGACAGCTAACCAGCAGGCAGAGAAACCCACCAAGCGACAGCATGAAGATCTTTGTGGTGCGTTTCCAAAGGATTACCTACTTTATGGACCAATCTCCTAGTCCTGTGCCATAGCATACTTTTAGTCCGCTCTCTCCCGAGAACAGATCCAAAGATCTATGAGGATCATATACATTTCCCTGCATCTACTGAGGATTATAATGCATCCCTTTCCCCTTTCCAGACGGTTCTGATGGCGGCCACGTGCGCCTCTTTCAGCCGGGCGGACATAAGTCTGACCCAGGCGGGCTACAACTACCGCATCCAGCAGCAGCAACTGCAGCAGCAGCCACCTGTGGTGGCTCACCTGCTGAACCAACAGCTCCAGCAGGCTCAGCAGCAGCAGCAGCAGCTGCAATCCTCGCACCCGGTTTTGCCTCCTCTTCCACTGCCCTACCTGCCGCCCAGTGGTCAGTACCAGCAGCCGGCACAGAATGTGGCCCGTCCCACTGCCGGATCCTTCCCCATGCCCACTGGCTTCCCCGTCAACTTCCAGACCGCTCCCATCCAGCAGCAGCGGCGGGCCCGTCCTCGGGTGAGGATTCCCAAGCGCCCGATTGTGACCAAGAACTTCTTCATCCACTCGGCGCCCGAGGAGTCCGAGGATGAGGTCCAGGATGAGCTCAACCAGCTGGCCCAGCAGCCGCGCAACCACTACAATGTGCTGTTCGTGAAGACCCCGGCACAGACCAACCGAGCCGCTGCTCTGAATCTCGCCAAGAGCCTCAAGCAGGAGAAGACCGTGGTCTATGTGCTGGCCAAGAAGACCTCGGCCGCTGATCTGCAGGATGCCATTGCTGAGGCACCACAGCACATCAACAAGCCCGAGGTGTTCTTCATCAAGTACCGCACTCCCGAGGAGGCTCTCAATGCCCAGCGACAGATCCAGTCGCAGTACGACACTTTGGGAGGCAGCTCCACCATCACCGACGAGGGTGTGGCTCCCATTACCTCGGTGGTCGGATCGCTGGACCCTCAGGAGGAGGACGAGGAGGAGCAGACCCAGCAGCAGCAGCAGCCGTCCGAGGGGCAGTTTGGGGAGAACGGTGCCGGTAACGGCAGCGGCGGTCCCATCGGCAATCATTACCTGCCCGCGAACCAGTTCTAAGTATTCTTCATTGCCCGCCACATCCAGGATCTAGTTAGTTAGCTGTCATCGATCCAAGGATACCCATAGCAGAAGTCGCCTAAGTTTTAAGTGTAATTGTTACCGAAGAGCGTATTAAAAAAGAGATGTTTAAAAAAGAACCAAGAGATCTTTTTTAGTTCCTGCATAGGGCTTATATAACAATTAATTTAAACTATAGATTGTGTTAAATTTATTTGAAAAATTTACTGGAATAAGCAGGGGAAAGTTAAAAAGAAAGGAACTTATCAGAAAAGTTCAATAAGTCCTAAGGTAAGTAAGATCAAAGACCTTATAATGATCAAGATGCGTATTGCACAAAGTGCTCTCGCGAGTTAGATTTATATTTTTTGGTTAATGTATTCCTAACGCTACAAGTTTAAAACTTACTACATTTTGAGAGAAATCTTAATCCATTACGAAAAATTCAAATCCACAAAAATTGTATGGTGTTATGCATCTTTAAGTTTATATTGTCTTTGGTAATTTCTATGGATAGTTTTCTGTAGATCAATTTAAGTAAAGTACACTCAACTTATTCCGAAGTATCTTCATCCTTTCCCTTCATATTTTCCTCTAGATTTTCATCAAGACTATCTGTTTTGGATAAACTCAGGTGAGTCCTTATAAAGTCGTGATAATATGCTATGGAGGCATGGGCATCTAAAAGGAAATCATAGAACATAAAAATTATTATTCTTAGAACCTCCCCAGCGAAGTCTCACCTGGATATCCTTTGGCGCAGGGCATGCCCCAGTTGACCAAAGCCACCAGCTTGCCATTGTGCACTAGAGGACCACCGGAATCCCCATGACAAGCTCCACGTCCCTTGTCATTGAAGGTGCACACATGACCGATGTCCACTCGGGAGCTATTGTCGTGGGCAGCGCGGCACTGTTCAAAGGGCACATAGGTGACCTCTAGACTCTGCAGCCGGGATGGAACCTCTCCGCCCAAAGAGAGAGTGCCCCAGCCGGTGAGGAGTAGTCGTGAGCCAGGCACCAGAGCCTCGTGATCCAACTCCACCGGCTGGGTGGCATTGTCGAACACAATCGACTCGTTCAGATGCAGCAGGGCTATGTCGTTGCGATACTTGCGCGGGGCATAGTCCGAATGCTCCACGATCCTGTCCGGATAGTAGTATTTCGAGGAGTTCTGCTGCAGATCCTGAGTGCCCGTTAGGACTCGAAAGGCAGCCGCCTGCTTACCCCGGGTGCAGTGCGCCGCCGTGATGATCCAGCGCTCGTCGATGATCGCTCCGCCGCACGAGTGGAGGCCACTTCCAGCTCCCTGGAGTGATATCTGGTAAGGAGCCACACCCTCGGCGGCATCCTCGCCGCCCACAATTCGGTTGATGGTATACTGCGGCGGATACAGGATCTGACTGGAGGCATAAGAGCTGCACAGGATCAGAGGCAGCAGGATGGACAACATAATGACGGCTATTTACTCAACGAAGTGAGAATTACTTTTCTCTGGAACCACTTCTTATAGGTGGAATTTTCCTCATAATTAGTAATTCCGTCACGTTCTTAGAGCTTTGATTCTATTTTTGGGAACCCAACTGGGCTAATGGAAAACCTTCACCGCTTTGGTAGATAGAAGGCACTTGGTATTGAGAGCACAAGGTTAGGAGCTGATAAGTTCTTTTGTTTACTTAGGAAATAAACCTTTATTTACATAACAGTAACTTTAAATCAATTGATTAAATGGGTTCCTTAATAAGCTAAAGCTTTTGGTAGTAAAGGGTAAATACGCCTCGATGTCTAGACGCTTTTTATTGGTAGTATGACGTTTCAGACTATCAAGAACTTTGAACATTAAAATCGTTAAAGATTGGTAAGTACATATATAAAGTATGAATTAAATATAGAAAGTAATGTAAATTGTTTAAAAATATATATTAAGAGAAAAGTAAAAAAATATATGTTGTCAAAATATCTCTGTTGATATCACACGGGAATTTTAAATATCAAAAATTATCTTATTTAAAGTAAACATATAAATATTATCAAAAAAGCGTTCCCAAGATGGTTTTTGTAATTGATATAACTAATATATAATTATATTAATATATATTGTATATATTTATTTATTGGAAAAAATACATAATTGAAGTATAAGAATGAATATATATATATATTACATTTTACATATCACAACTATAAAATATCGCTTTATATTTACCTCATGCGTCAAATATCGATACAAAATCGACATTATCCCTAGTATAGAGTTTAGTTTAAAAAATATGAATAATATATAAAATAAACAAATTTTCTATATAAGAATGATTAAGCTACTGATGAGGTATAAATATAATTTGTAAGTAAAATGTATTTTAAATGGAAAACGTCTAACTTGCAAGCTGCCAAGACATTATCTTAGTTGGGTATACAATTCTGCTATTGCTTTTACTTTTCAGATGTGTTATTTTTATATATATTTTTTAAAATTTATTATTTATTTATTTAACATAATTAAATCTAGTTTAAAATACTAAACCTAATCTCGAATCTTATGGGTTTTTACTTTGTATGATATGATTACCTTTTCGGACGAATTTGTTAATTCTGAAGATATTCTCAAGAGAGGGATTAGTTAAACAATCTGAGGAATTATGTGTACCAAATAATAGAGATCTTTTTGAGTGTAATTTACTTCAGGCGTCAAGAATGTGGTCATCGATGAGATCGTCCTTGCATAGTTTATAATTTATATTATCATTTATTACTGAGAACCAACTAGAAGTATTATGCATGCCCCTTTGCAGTACCAAATCTACTTTCCCATGTATTAAGTAATTCGATTAGCGCTAACTAATACTTCCTGATATCAGACTTCTTCCGAAATTGTTTGTTTATGGACTACTTCGCACCTGAGTCATTTCTAAGAACTCGATCATGATGGATCGAAACTATGACTGACAGCTGGGAGTTATCAGAAGAGCTTCAAGTGGGGGATTTCTCGCAAAGAGTCTAGAAAAGATTGGAGGCTCTCCCCTAAAATTAGACTCCCTTGCAGGTGTACAAAAAACAAGACATAAAACGGGTTTTATCTTAAACTGAAGCGCTATTGCACCTTTTTATTTGTTTATAAATGCGTGTATACGATATCTGAGTGATAAAATTTACTGGCTAATTTGATCATTTGGCCATAGTCCATAAATATGTGCCATTGTAGTGGCTACTTTTGTTCGCTGTGGCTTTTGCACCCCCTCGGGTGATATTTAGCAGGCAGTTCCCGCCTCCGTCATCATCACCGCGATCCAGTCGGCGTAGTAGGCCACCGATCCGAAGACATCGGGGTAGCCAATGGCACAGGCCTCGCCCCAGTTGACGACACCGACCAGGGTCTGGTTCTCGTCCACCAGCGGGCCACCGGAGTCGCCGTGGCAGGATCCCTGTCCCTCCTGGGTGAAGGTGCACACATGGCCCTCGCTCAGCCAGTTGGCGTTGCGCACGCGGGACTCGCAGTTCGAGTGCTCTATGTACTTCAGATCGATCTTCTGCAGCTGGGTGGCATAGCGACCCCAGGTCTTGGTGCTGCCCCAGCCGGTGAGGGTGAGCGTGTCTCCGGCCTTGGGCAGGCTGCCCTTGGGGGCCAACTTAATGGGCTGGGTCAAGGCGTCGAAGACAATCGGCTTGG
Source organism: Drosophila jambulina (assembly GCA_018152175.1). Lineage (NCBI taxonomy): Eukaryota > Metazoa > Arthropoda > Insecta > Diptera > Drosophilidae > Drosophila > Drosophila jambulina. The sequence continues at coordinate 6,698,005 of JAECXH010000012.1, read as the reverse complement.
CGGTGTGAATCAAAGCAATGTCGTTGTGGTACGCCGGCTTGTCGTGGCCACAATGGACCTTGGCTCCATCCACCAGGTACTCCGCTCCCGGCTTGGTGTAATCCAGGGTTCCAGTGATGATCTTCAGGTACTGTATGGGCCACTCCAGGCAGTGGGCGGCGGTGAGGATGTATTGAGGAGCGATGATACTGCCGCCGCACACATGCTCGCCAAAGGTGCTCATGATGGACACCTGGTAGGGGGCGAAGCCAGTGGTGGCGTTGGTGCCACCAATAACCCGGGTCTCCGGCTTCACATAGCCCAGATGGTGGTTGAGCTGGGGGATGCGTTTCACGGGCAGTCGACGCGCCGAACACTGCGACGACAGGATCACGAGGACACAGGTCAGTAGAAGCCACTTCATTTTGAGTTTGTTTGGAATTTAAAGAATTAATATATGAATTTCTCTCAGTGCTGTGCTGTCTCCAACTTCCGTAAGCGGTTTGTCCACTTCTTGGGTCTGGAATTGCTTTTATAGTCGAGGTACGGGCTCCATGCGAATTTCCCTTATCACGCCGAGAGTTTCGTGTTTCTTTCGAATGCGGTGCTGGCGATAAGCGGGTGAGTTCGAGGGAAGCTACGATAGTGACAATTACCATAGCCACGATGCCTGGCCTGGCTGCTGATAAAGGGGAATTCTACGAGCCGTTTGGACTGTGAATGATGACAGACAACTCGCTACCACACGACTGGCACACATTACTCATACGCAACGTGGGCGGACTTTGCTCACGGCAGGAGATCTTCAGACGTCGCCGCTCGATAGGGCAGCAATCGGAATGGAAGTTTACTTGAAACTCAACTGAATCCGTTGCCAAAGCCCCTAATACTGGGAGATATGGAAGAAGGCATACCCTTGGAGCGTGCTATTTGCGTATTTATTTTTGTGGCAAACCTACGGTAAACAAAATGTTTTTGATAAAAAACAAGGAAGTGTTTGCCGCAAATATTTACATAAATAGAGCGATAAGGCAGTGTCACATTTATAGTGTAGAGCTTCTGCTGCTAAGATATTTGTTAAATGGAAATAAGAGAACTTCTAACCCAGGGTATTATTCTGGAACCCAGCAAAAAAAACCCACATTCACCTGCTTTTTATAATGGCAATTAGTAACAATTTTTGACTTATCACGTATCACTCGCAATTACAACAAAAGCTAGACGTCTGGCCTGGGGATTATCAAGATTTTCAATTAATCAATTCAATTACTTTCCATTTACTGTCTAAAATTTAGACTCTAAATCAAGGCCTTTGGACTTTGACATCATTTTTGAGCAGTGTTGGGAGTATAACTTCTATGGAAGAACTTCCTCTGCAATCCAAAGACTGACAACAAAATTTCACGCGATTTTATTGCTTAGGAAATGGCACAGCCGTTGATCGTGGCCTTAATCCAGCTGTCGTAGAAGCTCAGCCGGGCAAAGACATCGGGGAAGCCATAGCCGCAGGGCACGCCCCAGTTGCCCACACCCACCAGTCGTCCCTTGGCATCCACCAGGGCTCCGCCAGCATCTCCGTGACAGGCTCCGGCTCCCACGCGACCCACAGCGCACAGATGACCCACATCCAGGTCCCCAGTGCCCCCATAGGTGGCATTGCACTTATCCGTCGGCACATAGGTCAAATCCAGTTGACGCAGTTCCCAGGAAAAGTCGGAACCAACCTCGGGGCTGCCCCATCCGTACATGGTTAGGGTTTCGCCCTCAACCAGATCCTCCAGCGGCGTGGTGGTTATGTTCTGGGTCACCTCGTCGTAGTCGAAGAGGGCATGGGTCTTGATCAGGGCAATGTCGTTGTGGTACAGCGGCTTGTCGAAGTTGCAGTGGGGCACCACCTGCTCCACGGAGTACTCCCAGCCGGCGTCACCCCAGTCGTTGTACGTGGTGGTCACCACCATTATGTTGTTCGTCCTCAAACCAGCCACACAGCTGGCGGCGGTGACCACCCACTGATCGGCAATGATGGCTCCACCGCAGACATGGTTACTGGAAAAATAAAAGAGAAGATTTTTGTATAGTACGATTTCCATTGAATTTTTTATATTAAAGTGTCCTTTCCAAAATGTCCTGATCTCAAGGATCTGAGTTCACCTACCCATAGGAATTCTGTAGTGAAATTTGGTAGGGAGCCGCCGACACGTCGGACACTTCTCCTCCGACAATCCGAGAGCTGAACTTAGAGGCAGAACCAGCGGCTTCCCTTACTCCCTTGGGTAAGGCACGACGACGGAAACTGGCCTCCGAAAAGGACACTGCCACCAGGACGAGGGCTAGGACGAGCAGTGAGACCGCTCTGATTCGGCAAGACATGTTGGACGAGCTGTTGAAGTTGGACTAACTGCAGAGGAGTGCAGCTGGAAATCAGCTAACCTCCGATATACGATATTCGGCCTACGATATAAGATAGCTGGCGTGATATTAATGAGCCTGCCATAAAAAAATTGTGTAATCTCAATCATGGTCAGCCAAGGCGAAAAAACCAAGAACTCTCCCCTTGTAAAAATCTTATAACTTTTAATAAATCGTCCATAGAAATCATGATTGATAAGTACACGAAGGAAAATACTTTATTTAATTAACTTTAAGCTCGGATCTGCAGTTTGTTTATCTCAAAAAAAATATAAATCGTTTATATTGGTCTTGAGGAAACTTATGTCTTTAAAAAAATTAATTTTATGAAGTTAATAATATAAATATTTGAAGTTGTAGTTGATAGGTTCGATTTAAAAGCATTAATGAATGTTTTCAAAATATAAATTTTGATTATTCAACATATGTATATATATATTATTAAATACAAATATATATTAATAAATATATAGTTTTGGCTCTGACCATTGGAAATTTCAGATTAAAAGGCAAGGATGGGTTCACACAAGGAACCCATTAGCTTTAGGACATTAAATTGCACTTTAATTCTTTGGAGTTATTTGGCGATATTCACGATGTATATTAAACTCAGTCAATAATCGGATACAGATGACCATTTTAGAAATGCTAGAGACCATTATACCTGTTGCTTGTTTTAAGAAAGATCCTGATTTGTTTACGACATAGGGTTTTGTTTTAATTTATTTGATAAATTTAGATAAAAAGAAGTCTGCCATAAGCTCTCTTTCTACTACTAATTCGCATTTTTAACTTAATTTTAATTTAAGCTTTCATCAGAGGACAATAAAATCCCCACGCTTTAAATCTATTCCCGAGCCCTTTTCTAGGCTGTGTAAATAAGTTAATTAATTTGATTACAATTGTTTCTCCATTCGGTGTGTTATATCTCTATATCTTTTATGAAGTAGATTTACATGTACTCAAAAAAATAGATAATATAAGATACAAAAGACTTAATAAAGGTTAAGGTAAAAACAATTTTATGTCAAAATTTTCATAGCTCAAAACAAGTTTGAAATAAGTCTGAATGATACTGTCTTATATTAAATATCGGACATTATAATTAATAACATTAAGAATCTATTTCAAAACTAAATAATCTCAGAATGATCTTGACCCAATTATTTATGATAGCCCCATAATTAATGCGATGTATTTTTCTGTGATATGCTTGTTGCATACAAAAATAATCTAAAAATAAAGTCTAAAGTCATGTTAACAAACACGTTTAATATTGCTTCAAGTTATACATTTCAAGAAATCAATAAATTTTTCCCTCAGTGCACCGATAAGAGGTGGCCAATGTCTAGGCGATTGTACAGCCGTTCATCGTGGTGCGGATCCAATCGTGGTAGAAGGCGATTCGCGCATACACATCCTAGGGAAATAAATGGTCATAAATGAGATTACGATAGGAAGGGATACATGGATACTACTCACCGGGTGACCACGACCGCAGGGCACGCCCCAATTGCCGAGTCCGACCAGGCGCTGTTCGCTATCGATGAGCGGTCCGCCGGTGTCGCCATGACAGGCTCCCTGGCCCACCTCCATCTGGACACAGACATGGCCCAGGTCCACGTCCTCGGTGTCGTCCAACAGCTTACTGCACTCCTCCACCGGCACGTAGACGCCGGAGGACTGCTTCAGATACCGCTCGTAGGTGCCCATGGCCTCGGGACTGCCCCAGCCGGCGAAGGTCAGCGTCTCGCCCACCTGCAGCTCATCGATGTCCGCCAGGGTGATGTTTTTGGTCTCCTCATTGTACACAATGTCCTCGTCCAAGTGCAGCAGGGCGATGTCGTTGTGGTACAGCGGCTTGTCAAAGTTGCAGTGCACGTGGATCTGGTCCACCAGGTAGTAGCTGGCGCTGAGGCTCCACCAGTCGTTGGTTCCGGTGACCACCACCAGGTTGCGAGCCCTCAAACCCGACACACAGCTGGCGGCGGTGAGCACCCAGCGTTCGTGGATAATGCTGGCGCCGCACAGGTGGTAGCCGTACACGTTCTGGATGGATGCAATCCAGGGCCAGCTGCCCTCGGAGGCTGTGCTGCCGCCAGCAATACGTCCCTGGGGGTGGCTAGTGGCTGCCTCCTGGCTAGAGCGATGCCTGTTGACATTGGTCATGCCCGGCAGAGGCTCTCCCCGCTGCCTCAACGCCTCCGAGGGAGCACATTCTAGGGTCGCCAGAAGAATCAGCAGCAGCAGCTGCCCCGGAAATTTCCACCAAGTTCTCATGGCTGTGGTGTGGAATGGAAACTGAAACCCCTCGGCCGGACCACCTTAAAATTACACCTCCTCATTCATCGGATCTTATCGCGGCCTGGTCAAGCTTTGGATAGCAGACTGTTTATGGGGGTCTGGACGGAGGCGATAAGTGGCATTCATGCCCGGAGTGGGTCTCCGGCATTGTGAGCTGGTGGCTCCGCCGGCTCGGTGCATTTATAGAGCGCCGAGATTTGCCGTGACCAGTCCAGTTTACGGTCTAGCAGCTCCAATTGAATGTTCCGCCGATACCGCTTGGGTTTTATCCTTAAAGCCGTAAAGATACCTGGCCCGGAGGCCATAAAGATTCGGTGGTCAGCAGAAAAACCCGAGTGGGCAAAGCCCCGGAGAGCGATAAATGGGTTTATATGGTGATTCCATATAAAAACGCCCAGTTGGGTCATACAATTTTCCATTGCTGGTCATTAATTCGCGCGGCTCTGTCCCCCGTTGCCGTCTCCGCGTCAAAGTCGAAGTCTCTGTCATGTTGCGTGTCCGTCTCCACAGGCCGCTGTCCCTGTCTCTGGTTTGTGGGCTGCTTCTGCTGGCCACCACCATTGACGTCACGCGGGGCAAGCGATTGGAGCAACAACTGAATCGACGGGATCGTAAAATCCTGAACTATGACAACCGCATTGTGGGTGGCCAGGAGGCAGCTGATGGCGTGGCACCCTATCAGGTGTCCATTCAGACCACCTGGAGAACACACATCTGCAGCGGTGTCATCCTCGACGAACACTGGATACTCACCGCCGGCCACTGTGCCCTGGACTATGGCCTCGCCGATCTCCGGATCATAGTGGGCACCAACGATCGCCTGAATCCCGGCCAGACTCTGTTCCCTGACGAGGCTTTGGTCCACTGCCTGTACGATGTTCCTTACTTGTACAACAACGACATTGGTTTGATCCATGTGAACGAGTCCATTATCCTCAATGATCGAGTGCAGCTCGTGGAGCTGAGTTCGGAGCAGCCGCCGGTGGGTGCTACGGCCACTTTGACGGGCTGGGGTGCTCCGGAGAGCAGCCTGCCCACGGTGCAGTTCCTGCAGACCCTCAACCTGACCATCATCGATAACGAGGAGTGCCGGCAGGCATGGGACTACCACACCGGCATCGACATCGGCCACATCTGCACCTTCACGAAGGCGGGCGAGGGTTCCTGCTCCGGCGACTCCGGGGGACCCCTCATGTGGCAGGGCAAGCTGGTGGGTCTGGTCAACTGGGGACGACCCTGCGGCGTGGGCATGCCGGACATGTAAGTTAATGATTCTAACTGTGAGGGGGATCTAAATAATATATATATTCCTTTCCCTAAGGTTCGCCAACACCGTGTACTACCAGGATTGGATCCGCAGGACTCGCTCGGGCTGCAAGAATCGGGTCACGTAAAGGAGGTCTTGGGAGATCGAGTGTAAAGAATATTGCTGACTCTGTTGGGGCATGAATATGCGAAATATATATTTATTAATGGTTGAAAAGAAAAAAACCAAGTTGATAACATTATCCACAATGGACAAGGCGAAGGCCCAGGCCTGTGGTCATTAGCTGGGCAATCTAGTCGTTTATTGATCTGTTTACTAACGCCTTATGACATCAGGTAATAGTGTGTTATGTTTGCTACGGCCGTTGAAATTTAAAACGGGAAATGCTTCAGACAGGCGTGCATACTCTGGGGAAGAATTTCATTTCATTTATTTGAAGAAACTCTTGTTTTAAGCAAAAAATAAGCTTAACAAAGACTTAAGAGCTTAAAATGCTAAAATATTAAATGCTATATCGGTTTGTTATTTGTGGTATTTATAGTTCGTTTTTAATAAATACTTTAGATTAGCAGATTCTTGATAGTTGCCTTTACTAGAAGAATTTTTATCAATATGACTTTTAGCTAACTACGGTAAGCAATGATCAGTGATGAATATACAGGCAATTTTAATTTTAATAAGCTACAAAATATCTTACTTTTCAATACTATAAAGGAAAAAAATTGTTAATTATATATTAACGAATAAATTGAATAGAAATAAAACATGTTCATATGGTTATTATACCCTTGGTAATAATGAAAGGTAATGGTCAACTTTCAAGGATTTGTTCATTTTATTACGCAATTAGCTTATTAGCTCATTAGCTAAGCTTATTAGCTTGAAATTTATACAAAATAGTTAAAATATCTAGTAATAATAATAGCTAGTTAGACGATAATGTATAAATAAATTATATATTGGTTTTGCATTTATATTTTTAATTTATATAACATTTTATTATAAATATAAAATCAATAAGAGAATACTCCTGGCAAAATGTACAACGATATTAATTAACCTTTATAAATGGTACTCTTCATGTTTATAATATTATAAAATATTATTCTTATTCTAAATAAACCGCTCATAAATATAACAAATTGTGATTTTGTAGTAAATGAATCTCTTAAAATTAAATATGATAATTTTCAAATAATACAAATTTATTGACAAAATCTGTAATGCATTTTTATCAATTTGCTGTGATTCTGCCTTATTATTACAATATTATTGTGTTTATAAAACATGCTAAACACATACATACATATAAGCAGATATTGTTTTTACAATACCAGGAATTCAATTTTTATATTTCTTACTTTATTTGCATATAAAATATAATATGAAAATATACGATTTATGCGACTTACATGGTTTTTAAGCTGTATAAATTTATAGTTGAATCTATTTACGCCTTTAATCATCTTCAAATAATAATTTGTAGAATAAATTAATCTTTTGGTTAATTAAATTACAAACTATTTAATTTTGCGATGTCTTACCTATCTTGTAAATTTGCTAATTGCATCCCATATGATTTTAAGGCTATTATATATATTATATTGAAATAATATATATTATTATATATATTTTATATATATATTATTTTGAAATAATACAAATAATATGATCCAGGTAATCATTGTACCTTAACTTCCCTGATTTTTTTGGAAGAATACCTGGTGTCAATGTCCAGCGAACGATCCCTTGTCGCCCTTTCTCCCCGCTCGGATATCGATTGCCCCCGTCACAAATCAGTCATAATCAGAGTACGTCTATATCATTTTATGGCGGACCCAGACTTTATGGCATAGATACAACTTGAGGGAACATCGAATCCGATTTACGATAAAACTCTACGCCGCTTACGATATTGAAGCGTTTTTTGGCGAGTATAAAAGCAAAATCACGACCCATACGCAGGCTTAATTGGCCTAAAAACGTTCCGACTCAAGCACTTACGACCTACGATGTTGCGCCGCGGTCTGTCTGCGACTGTGGTCCTTGTGATCCTGCTGACCTGGTGCAGCCAATCCAGCAATGCCATTCGTCAGGCCCAGCTCAGCAAGGAGCAGCTGGCGTGGATCGCACAGGAGGGTGGAGTCACCTACCAGAATCGCGTGATCAACGGAGAGGATGCGGCCCTGGGCGAGGCCAAGTACCAGATCTCGCTGCAGGGCATGTACGGCGGCCACATGTGCGGCGGCGCCATCATCAGCGAGCGCTTCGTCCTGACGGCGGCTCACTGCGTCTATGGCTACAATCCCCCCTACCTGCGAGTGGCCACGGGCACGGTACGATGGGCCCAACCGGATGCTCTTTACTTCGTGGAGGAGTACTGGGTCCACTGCAATTACAACAGTCCCGACTACCACAACGACATTGCCCTGCTCAAGCTGAACGACACCATCAAGTTCAACGAGTACACCGAGGCGGTGAAGCTGCCAACGGAGCCGCTGAAAAATGATACGGAACTCCTTCTCACCGGCTGGGGATCCACGGTACTCTGGGGCGACACTCCCGACATCCTGCAGAAGGCCTATCTGACGCACGTCGACTACCCGACGTGCCAGGCGCTCCTAAACAATGATCCCAACAACGGACCCGGCCACGTGTGCACCCTGACGACCGGCGGCAAGGGCGGCTGCCACGGTGACTCCGGCGGTCCGCTGACCCAGAACGGAGTGCTCTACGGCCTGGTCAACTGGGGCTACCCATGCGCCACCGGGGTTCCGGACAGCCAGGCCTCCGTATTTTACTACCTGGACTGGATCAGGCGCGGGATCTCCGAGACCTGCAGCGGCAACTGCGACTGCTATGCCAGCAACTATCCGTGAAGAGTAAGTTGGCAGTAACTTCGGGGTAACTTCGGGTAACCCCACCAGGTTGGGTAACGATATCGTTTTTGATCACTTTCTCAGGACAAAGATAAATATAAACACAAAGATACATGTCACATGTTTAATCTTTTATTAGAAAATAAAGGTTTTGACTGAAAGGCATATTGTATATAATTTTAAAAACTATTTCAGATCTTAGATTCTTTTCTTTTAAATATTTATCATCCTTTTATCCATACTATTTCCACTTTGAAGGTAACATATATACAAAGAAAAGATTAGATTTCTAAAGAACTTTTATTTCTTTGAACACAAAGAATATATTTTCCTATTATCAAGTATAATAAATTGAATACATTACCAAGCTGAACTTAAATTCTGATGAACCTAAGTCCTTCATCAACGCTTTACAAAACAATATTTGAGATTAGTTATTTTTAATTTTAATTTGATGTTTAAACTACATATAGTATATAGTTTTCTCACATATGATAGATAAATTGTATTTTATATCGGGTTTTTAATGCATGCAATGTTCAGCATTGAATATCGTAATTTTAAAATCATAAAACATTGAATATTATTATATTCACTAATATACTAATGATTAAAGTGACAGAAATATTTAGGTATTTAGCATACAAATACTTTGTTAAGCCAGCTCGAGGTCAAGTAGGGGGTTTGGTAGTCACAAAATAAAAGAAATATTTTATTTTGGCTTTCCGATATATGCCAAGAAGCAACCGTCTCCAGTGCAAATTGACACGTCTGCTCTGTCCAACGTAAAGTTTAATACCATTTACCAAAAAATTGGGTATAGTAATATTTCTTTGTAGAAACTACATGCAATTAGGTTTCCTACAAATTATATTTAATTAAGCTACCAAAAGGTTTTAGCAAAAGACTGGGAACAGGCTGGGTCATAAGGACTCTACAAGTTCTTCATTTCCTTCTCATAAATTTGAAAATTAGTAAATAATATTATTTCATAAAAAATCTAATCCATTATTTTAGCCAACTTTTATTATTATTTTTTTTTAAAAGAACATTAATCGATTTAATTTATTAGCAACATTTAAGGATTGAAATTAATGTAATTAACCCATTAACCAACTGCTCTAGTAGTAGCACCTGTCGTTGCCGCTGATCTTGCTGCGAATCCAGTCCAGGTAGTAGTACACATTCGCCTGGACATCGGGAAGGCCCACTCCGCAGGGTCGTCCCCAGTTGACCAGACCCACCAGACGGCCATTGCTGACCAGCGGACCGCCGGAGTCGCCGTGACAGGCGCCCTCGCCCTCCTGCGAAAAGGTGCAGATATGACCCACGCCCATGCTGCTGGTTTGGTTGAAGATATCGTGGCACTCGTCCAGGGGCACGAAGCCCAGGGTCAGCTTCTGCAGGTTCTCCATGGAGCTGCCGTACGGTTCCTGGGAGCCCCAGCCCGTGAGCACGATCTCGTCGCCGGGACGCACGGGTCGGATGGGAAGATCGATGGGCTGCGTCAGCTCGTTGAAGGTGATGTTCTGGGTGAGCTTCACCAGGGCAATGTCGTTGTGCATGTACGGCTGGTCGTACATGCAGTGCATGTGGATCTCGGCGGTGTAGTAGACGGCTCCCGGCTCGGCCCACTTATTGGTGCCGGTGACAACGTTGACCAGGGCGGGAGTGAAGGTCTCCACGCAGTGGCCGGCGGTTATGATCCACTGTTCGTTGATGATGGCCCCGCCACAGTTGTGGGCCCCCACAATGGGCTGCAGGGAGACCTGGTAGGGAGCAAACCCAATCTCGGCATCCTGACCACCCTTGATCCTGCCCGTCAAAGCCGTTGGATGGGGCCCCACCAGGCGCTTGGCCTGGCCGGGATTCGGGGAGTGAAGAAGCAGGAGGAGCAAGACGCTAAGGTGGAACAGCTGCATCTCGAGGGTTTTGGCCACGTACTGAACACCAAAAGCCACTTTCATCGCTATCAAAACTTTATTAATGAGTCCCATTGGGTCTTATCGAGGGCTACAGTTTATCGTGGCCTTATAAACTGGCCAATTTTATGGGCAACGATAGCCGCAACGGAAAACGGAACTCCTAGACCTGGCTGGTGCTGAAGCCTCTGCATTTTGAATTGCCACTCATGATGTTGCGCATCCAATCCAAATAGAACAAGATGCTGGCATGGACGTCCTGTAATTAATAGGAAATTGTAGAAGGTCTCTTTTTTTTGGTTTAGTTTATAAAAATATTTATATAGTAATTATTGGGGTTACTTTTGGATATTATGATATGGTATCGTTGCCATTATCCGTCATATTTTATACGCAATGAGTTGGTTTTTCTACCTTATCAAACCTTGAGTTATAAATGATATCAACCAATAGGTGCTTAATTATATTTTGGAGAAGTTATGTAAATACCAGTCTTAGACTAGGGTTTATTAGGTTAATTGAGGTATGATAATGTTAGTATTTGTTAGACAGATATACTACCAGGTAATTAATTAAATAACAAGAAGATAGCCGTGGACAAGACCTTTTGAGGAGTAACGTAGATATATCACTTAAGGCAGGTTTAACTACCCGCTAACTTTGTCTGACAGTTAAGGAACTAGTATCTAAATTCGAAATAGATTTTTAAAGATTATTTAAAGATAGTTTATAAGAAGATTTTTAAGAAAGACCCGAGTTTTTAAGGAATCCGAATAATCCTTAAGGTAGACTCAACTGGCTGTTAATTTTTGACTGACAGTAAATGAACTAGCACCTTACCTCAAAATAGACAAGTCGAAGGTATTTTAGGCTACAATTTTTGAAAGATTTTTTTAGAAAGAAAAGAGTTTAACTAACACTTAGGGCAGGCTTAACTGGCCGTTAACATTAGCTAACAGCTCAGTAAGTATCACTTAAAAACTAAACAATTTTTTAGATTATTTAACAAGCAAAAAAAGAATAGAAAAGTTGTTGAGGACTGCTAATATCAGGACAATAATAATTTTACGGCAGGCTTAACTGGCTGTTTACCTTAACTGACAGTTAAGTAACTTGCACTTTAACTCGACATTAAGAAACCAAAATCGAAGATTTAAAGGAAGTTCATACTCTTACCCACAAAACCCCTTCCAAGTTCAAGTTAAACCAACTTACCGGCACTCCAGTGGCACAGGGCCAACCCCAGTTGACCAGACCCACGAGGTAGCCATTGCTGACCAGCGGTCCGCCCGAGTCGCCATGGCAGGCGCCCTCGCCCTGCCGCGAGAAGGTGCATATGTGGCCGACGTCGCAGTCGGGGTCGTTGCTCAGCAGCCCCAGGCACTCGCGGTGCGGCACATAGCGGAGGTACACCACCTGCAGATCGATGGGAGCGATGCCCCAGAGTACCGTGGAGCCCCAGCCGGTGAGTATGACCTCGTCGCCCGGCTGCATGGGCACCCTGGCCGTGGGAATGGGCTGCGTGCGCTCGTTCCACACGATCGGCTCCTTGAGGTGCAGCAGGGCGATGTCGTTGTGCATCTCCGGATTGTCGTAGTTGCAGTGGATGTGGATCGCCTGGAGGAAGTACCTGCCGCCGGGCTTATTGTACTGATTGGTGCCAGTGACCACTACCAGGAAGGCAATGTTGGCATTGGCCACGCAATGGGCGGCGGTGAGGACCCACTGTTCGGCGATGATGGCACCACCGCAAGAGTGGGCGCCGGAGATGCCCTGCAGGGAGATCTGATAGGGAGCGAAGCCCTCCGGTGCCGCCTCACCGCCAATAATCCGCTGATCCTTGAAGATCCCCGCTCCAGTGGCATTTCCCTTGACACGAATGGCCCAGACGGAGGAGGATATCCCTCCGAGCGCCAGCAGGAATAGGAGCAAGGCCACTGGCGACATCTTGGTTCTGTGCCCGGGAACCTAATGAATTGCGCGGCCGCTTTCTTGACCATTTATCGGAATCAGATATAAAGTCAGTTTATGGAGCGTGATTCGGGCTAACCTTTGGCCATTCGGGCCATTCGGCTTTACGACGCCAATGAATCAATCGCTCAATCAAAACCGCCGAGGGTGAAACCAGACTAGTTCAGTCAGTGGTTGCTTTTTCGCCATGGCGTTCCATTCGCACTTCCTTCTGCTGTCGGTCACGCTTCTCCTCCTTCTCTGTGGTAGCCTCCTGGCCCAGGAACCCTTCATTGTCGGAGGTCAGAATGCCGCCGAGGGCGATGCCCCGTATCAGGTGTCGCTGCAAACCCTCGTGGGCAGTCACCTGTGTGGTGGAGCCATCATCGCAAATCGCTGGATACTCACCGCCGGTCACTGTGTCCGAGGCTATCCCTCCAGCCGGCTGCAAGTGGCCACTGGAAGTCTCAGGTATACAGAGCCCGGAGCTGTCTACTATCCGGATGCCATCTATCTGCACTGCAATTACGACACTCCCAAGTACCAGAACGACATTGGGTTGCTGCACCTGAACGAGACCATCGTCTTTGATACTCTAACCCAGGCAGTGCGTCTTCCGACATCCCCCTTCCCACAGGGAACCTCGGAACTGGTGTTCACCGGTTGGGGTGCTCAGTCGGCGGCGGGCAGTCTGCCCTCCCAGCTGCAGCGCGTCCAGCAGCAGCATCTTGGCAGCCAGGTGTGCGCCTCCCTACTCACTGCCTACGAGGATCTGGAACTGGCTCCCGGCCACCTTTGCGCCTATCGACAGGCCAACATTGGCGCCTGTCACGGCGACTCCGGCGGTCCACTGGTCCATAATGGCACCCTGGTGGGCATCCTGAACTTCTTTGTGCCGTGTGCCCAGGGCGTGCCGGATCTATTTATGGACGTCATGTACTACCGCGATTGGATGCGACAAACGATGAGTGACAACGGCAAGTGTGGGCAGGTCAATCAGCAGACAATAATTGGCTAAATAAATACTGTTCAAGACACTCTAAAGAAAGTCTTTGCTGTTTAAGGAGGAGGAATAGTATTAAAGTAGCTTTTATTTTACTGCTCAAAAAAAAGCAACTTATTTATTTGTTTATTTACTTAATTACTTATGTTATATACTATATAATATATAATATATAGCAATGTTTTCTTGAGATTTTTAGGATTGAGATGGCTTAACAAAATTTCACATTTTTAAAGATATTTGTATTTTCGTGAATTGTAATGATCGAAATCCAATTCTCTTTTCTCAAAATTTTAATTTTTCAAACCCATTTTGAATCGTAATAACTTGTTAGGAATTAAAACCATTTACTGGTGACTATGTTGCAACATTCAGTAAGCAATTTTATTAGGTCATATAAAAACTTTTTAATGAAAAAAACTGAGAAGAAGAATCCAAGACAAGTTTTCCAAAATAATAAAACTGAACTTGTTTTTTACCAGAAATTGAAGTCGATCAAGTTGAGCATAAGAATTAATGTGCTGAAACTTCAAATTATGAAAGATTCTTCTCTAGATCGGCATCAATTTCAGGTAGGAAATATTGTTTGTTAAATAACAATAATATCTTAAGATGAATTTGACATAATTAAGTCGTCTACATTTTTATAATACCTCAGGAATTTATGATTATTTTACGACTTACCTAATTTCCAATAAAAATCATAAACCATTTGAAAAAGGAAACCTTGGTTTTACCAAAAAAAAAAAACAGAAAATATATTACCAACTGCCCCCTATTTTCCGAGCGATGAAAAGATTCCTGGAGAAATTGAATCTATTGGCTGCGGGCCAGGAGACTGATCACACGGTCAGACGGAATGTCCAAGTGATTCATCCTCCCGCCACTTTCTGATTTATGGGATGAGTCCCCGAGACAGGGAAGTGTCTCCCTGGCCACACGTGTCGCCCTGCTCTAATTAGAATCAGGTAGAGCAGCCCCAGACACCACCAGAGACACTGGGGGCTGCCTTAGTCATGTTTTGAGTGCGCCTTGTCAGAAATCGCTCACGGCGCATGGAAATTCGGAAAATATTTTCTTTTTCGCGCTCGCTATTCAGCTACCAAAAAAAAAAACAAACACCAACAAAATAAAACTGGGAAAAACACTCAGTTGTGGGTTGTGTCTTGGCATTTTCGAAAAGATTTTCAGTTGCTGCATTGACTTGGACGTGTGCGGATCTTGAGTTTTCGTTTGGAATACGCGGCGTATACGCAATTCTGGGTCTACATATATGTGGACGCGTGTGTGTTCTTCATATTTCTATATATACGCGAATATATAGCAAGTGAAATTTCGCAACTTGTGCATAACCGAGGGGGGGAGAATTGTTGAAAAGCCCACTGAAAATGCCAAAGTATGTGAAATAATGTCTCCAATAAAGGAAATTTCGTGTTGAAAAATATATCTGCAAGTGATGAATAATTCGCCGAGAAGTGCTCTGCTACGCGAACAGAAATATATATATCCGTTAAATATATGTGAAATATAGTGGATTTGGAATATTTCATGTCTTGCGGCTGCCAGTGTGAATTTTCGTGTGAAATATTGCGTACGAGAGGCGTTGCCATTTTGTGATACATTTCCCCGATGTGCGCCACAGTGCGTCTTGGCCTCTTGCTGGACCAAAGCGAAGAAGCCATTAATTGTTTTGGCTGTGAGAACGTAAAGTGCATTTGGGTGTTGCGAGGCGCCAGATGCTGCTGCTGCTGGTCTTGGTCTTTATTTAGCACCGATCGCACGCACTGGCGCACCTGAGAAATTTCAGCTATACCTGGGAGGGAATTGAGCAACTCTCCGGGGCCTTAACTTAATTTATTTCCAAGTCATTTATTTGTATTTTAAGGGAATTATTTTAGAAGAAGAAGTACACTTTCTTGGCATCCTGGGGGACTTTGCCACAGAGTCCTGGGAGGCCACAGGGCTGCTGATCGATATTGGGTCGCGACGTGGTCTCTGGCTGGGAAGTGGTGTCCGGATCCCAGTAGTGGGAGTTGGTGGTCTCTGGCTGATATTCAGTGGTGTCCGGTGGTGTATACTGGGACAAAGTACATCCTGCCAGGGCACAAAGCACCACAAAAATAGTTACGAACTTCATCTTTATAAGTTTCAAAGGCAACTGATAAGGCCTTAATGTATTATCCACCTTAATAAGACTATATATAAGCCTTTCTACATATGTTCGGTTTATTTATTCATCCGAAACAGTTGGTCTAAGTTCTTCTTGAGATAATCTATAGTCAAATTAATATCACAAATATTTGAATTGCCTAATTTGTGTGTTCTGCAGCTGTTGTAGTGAATGTATTTACTTGAAAATATTTTCAAAAAGATGGAACCACCTTTGTGTACTCCTGTGCTTTTGTTGTTGCATCCCGCTGAGCCATTGTTAATTATATTCCATTAATTTTCGGCGAAAAATATGTATATACTTAGGGGCAGAATCAAGGAAGGAAAATAAAGCGTTGGCACGTGAAATTACTTGTCGGCAATGGGGCGTATGCGCAACATAAGGCACTAACAGCCGCAGCAGCTGTTGGAGCAATTCAAATGGCATGAATAATGATAACTAATACAAATAGAATTTGTTTAAAACTACACGCGCTGAGCGTCACACTCAAATTGGATAATTGAATGGTATTTCTTTTGGATTTGTGTATATTTGGGATTATTTTGGATATATTTTATTGATGCAAATATTTCTCCTTCAATATTTGTGTAGTTTTTAGATATTTTTATTTAATTAAAAATAGAATTATACATTAGGGGTCTTCAGATAAAAATTAAATGAATATTTTGTACTGATTTCTAACTTAATTTCAATATTTTACCAGGAATTTTTCAATAAAATATTAATCAGAAATAAAACAAAAATCAAATATATGTATACTAAAAAAAATGTTCTCTTTCCAAAGATCAATCTTAAACATTTCCTATAATAAAATATACCTTCTACTAGGAACCTAAATACATTTCAATTTACGCCAATTTTAATTTTATTTCATTGAAAAAAACCAAACATCAAACTTCCTTTAAATTTGACTTCCAGAAAAGTACTCTTTATTTTATGACTTCTTGCAATGGCGATCTTTCAGCTTCGAAATCACGTAATCAAAATAAAATTTACGATATATTTAGCGTGCTCTGGCTGCGTTTTATCTAGGAAAATACATAAACAATGCCAGAGAGAGTCTTTCGACCCAAGCAAAATAAAAACCAAGAATTTATGACAGCTGATTTGGCCGGAGGAGCGTATTAGTCATGTCTCCTAAGGCGATACTAGCCGCCCAGCATATATGCTTTTGATTTCAAACTTTTATACGATTTAGCGTATTTTATTCGCGAATAATGAGTCAACAGGCGGGGGAACACGGAATGCAAAATCCGGATAGTGGAAAGCGGACAGCGAATTGTACTTGAAATAAGTCAAATGAGGCATTCGGAGCCAGCAAATAGAAAATCTTGCAAAAAAAAGACCGCAACCAGTTCTATAAATAGAATAACAACAAAATCAGCTGCGCGTCGAAAATCACAAAATCACATTTGCTATGACTTTAGGGGGCCAAGACTGAGGCAGGACGGGAATTGGCCAAAAACCTGCCAAACAGAGTCAAGAGTGCAGTTGACGTCGCAGTCGGCGTCACATGCAATACCAAAAACACAACACAAAACACGAAGCAAATTAAATATTGAACAAATTATGTATTGAAGATGTGTTCACACCCGAGGTTGGCGATATATAAACGGAGAGTAATGGCTGTAATTAGCTTGAGATTTTGAATTTAGAGTAGATTTTTGGTTATTATAAAAGGTAACAAATTAAAGATAGTAAGGGAAAGACTTAATTTTCGGCTAAGACATGACAACAATAAACAGGAAAATTGTAAACTAATGGTGTACGCTTAAAATAAATATTTAAGAAAATGATCACCTCAACAGAAAGCATATTGGAAGTTCCTTAGATCAATATTTACTTTTGCAACTATTGCTTAAGAAAAATCGATATATAAATTGGTACATTGAAATTAATCAATATTCTGTTTGATACAAAGGATGTATTTCTAGCTATATATCGATACTGTACTGTACTGTACTGTCGCGAGCAATATACAAATTAAAATATTGCGAGATATCAAATTTCTAAAGTTGCGTTCCCTTGTTTGGTTGGCAATTCTTACAAATGTTTGTAAATATTCTTATTTAAAAGTTAAATAAAATTGTGTGATATTTAAAATTTCGATATATAAAATTTAACGAAATTTTTATAGTATGAGATTTTATGTAAGACTGAAATATAAGTATGGTAAATCGGACAAAGTTTTTTCTAGAAACCTCAGTTGCTTGGATTTAGTTGGCAATACTTACAAATGTTCGATAGCATCGATATGTAAACTTTAAATGCGATATACAGATTTCGCTATATCGAATCTTAAGTTGCTTTTTGGATGTTATCGACTACAATCTGTTTTCCGATATAGAATTCAGACTTTTCCCTAGCTTAAACCGAATAACTTATCGAGATTGCCTGTCATAATGTCACTTTCTCATCCACAGTGCATCCCCAGACTGTCATCCTCGGCTGTGTGTTCTTCTGAGCGAATAATAATAAAGAAATTGAAAAAATAAAGCTGCGCGCGGCGTTCTGCTGCATAAAAACTTAGAGCAAGGAGGCGCACACAACTCAGTCGAGTTGAGGAATTGTCGCGGCCAGTACGAGTCGAGTACGAGTGCACACCGAACCGCGCAAGAAACTATACATACATATATGTATTTTCAAATCGAATGTTTTGAGTTTTGTTTACGAAATAGCAGAGAGCCCCACAGTGTGTTTGTTGTGCAGTGTGTTTCCGAAAAACGTGCTCGCCTTTGCCAGCCATTGTGCAATTACTAATTAGCGGGCCAATCAAGTGATCAGTATTAAGCACCCACCGAAGTATTACGACTCGAGATCATTCAACACCCATCGAGATGGCGTCCAGAAGAGTGAGTGTGTGCTAGGTGGTCCCTACATCCCGCACCCACGATTTTCCATAGCTGGTTCTCATATACATACGTATTCCTACAAGCGAATTTGGAGGACATGTGGTTTTCATTACCCTTTCATAAAACCAAAATATTTTTGTCAATTTATTTTTAGGCGACAGCCACAAATTCTGCTCACTTGCGCCTTCGGCGTGTAAATGTTGGGTGTAATTTTAGTTTCAAATAAATTCAAATTAATTAAAATGGAAGTGAAAATTTATTTAGCATTTCATTGGCGCCGAACGACGCTGAATCATGCGCGATGCAAGTGGCGCCTCACGTAGTGGCCGCCGCCGTCGCATTATCGCATTGTCGCCGTTTTTGGCCCGACTCGAGCGGTTTATTTCCATATAGGGGAACCGAACGTTGGACGGACCGAAAGTGCCATAAATGGGCAGCAGTCCAAAGCCGCACTCCCTTGTGGAATGTGGTGAAGGACTTGCTTCCAAAATAAAACAGACACTACATATTGTGTGGCAAAAACAAAGCATCAATAGAGATAGAGTAAAGATTGGGCTTGATTTGATTTTGGATGAGCCTTTTATATTTTTGAAATAAGGTCAAAGCTAGCTTTTGTAATGATAATAGCAAATTGTATCTTATTTTGGTTCATTTAATACAACAGCTGAGATAAATATCATTAAGCTTGCCTAATATCGTATGTTATTTATAGACAAATATACTTCAACATTAAGTTGTTAAAGTTTAACCAATATAAACATACAAACTTATGCCTTTTTATAGGTTCTATAAACTATATATACCTTGTTTCAAAACGGAGTAAACTTTTCTCATTAATGTTTTAGTCGTTAACCAGATATACATATATACAAGATGTAGTTCATACCAGTTGGGAATTATTACGACGAAAAGGGAATAACAATCTTTTTATCTCATCATTCTTATCACAGTTTATAAATAAAGCTCTCTTAGTCTTTTCAAAGATTTGAAGTTTGGTCTTTATATTTTCTCTATCTAAATAATAAAATCATTATTGATCTATATTATTTGTATAACGTGTACCAGTTGGGAATTATAGTCAAAAAATAGGTTCACCAATTATTTAACCGATTGTTACTTTTTGAGTTCATGTATTTTTAATGATAAAAATCATATAAAAACCAAGTTATTTGTTACTCATTTCGCTACAGATTCAACTAATAGAAAAAGTATAGTTTTTGGGCACCGAATTTGCCGCAAGGCCCTTGAACATTTCCTCCGCAAGGTGGTTGAGGAGCTTCGGTTGTTACAGAAGCTTGTGTTGTACTCGAAGGATCGTAATACCAATATTCGGTTGTTGTTGAGTCACCAGACCAGCCAGATCCAGAGGCCAAGGATAGTCCAGTCATGGCACACAGAAGCAGGAGAGTGGCAATGAACTTCATCTTGCCAACTTTCTGCGCAAACTGAAATGAAATTTTTGTGATTTTATACCCAACCAAAGAGCGTGGCATTTGTTGACACATCTGTTTGAATTTTAATTTCGAACCAAATATTGAAACAACGTTTTACATCACAATAATTAGTCAATTATTGGGCATACAAATGGAACGTGTGGAAAGTATTTACCCAGATTTTGTAGATCTTTGTTATGAGGGAACTAAAAGTAGTTTATAGAACAATTTTTTGGGGGTTTTAGTGAATATACATATGTACTGTATTTAAAGTTTTGTAGAATAATATTTAAAGTTTTAAGTTCCGAGTCTAAAAAATTGATTTAATTAAAATAGGGAGTATTTCGGATATTTAAAGAGTTAAGATAAGCGAATACACAACAAAAACTTTTAATAGAAAACACTTTATTAATTAGAAATTTATACATAATCTCTCTGCTAAACAAAATACAAATTAAAACCTTATGTCAACCATTACCTATTTTCGCCTAGATTTCTAGGTATCTATAATTTCAAAGAATTTTTTTATGTATTTAATTTTTCCTTTTGCTTAAACTCAGCAGTTTTGTTTTGAAATCGATCATAATTTTAATAATCATTTTCTTAAGCATTCCTAATAAATTGTATTATTTACACTTGCAATAAGCTTTTTTTTTTTTGTTTTTTTTTTAGTTTAATTTAATTTGCTTTGTATAATCGTTTACTGATGTAACCCTGAAAAGGACTACAATCAGTTGCATTTTTTATATTAAAAGAAATCAACTTTAATAGTTAGATAATTTCAATTTATTTAATTTCCATAAGTGTTTATTTTATTAACCTGCTAGCGTATTAAGACATAATGAAGATACAGTTTGATCAATTTAATATTTCTGGAATGGGGTTATATTTTATATTTATTTACTTATAAAAGAAGTAGAATTTGTTGCCGCCGCAGGGTCCATCGACTAATCCCGCACATGGCGGTGCCTTAGTTGTGGTAGTATCCTCCCAAATTATAGTTGTGCTAGGAGGATTGTAGTAATCATAAAACTCGGTAGTTGAATACGAAGAGGGAGCCACGAATCCAGCCAAGGAGCAAAGTAGCAATAGGACGCTGAGGAACTTCATGTTCTGAGGATTTGGCAGATACTGAGGGCTAATGGACAAACATTATCCATTTTATACCTTCTATTTTAGCGGGCCAGATGTTGAGCTAATTGCATGAAGTATATTTGCTAGATGCAAATAAAAAGTTGAGTAAATATTTGAGGTGCTTGTGTACGTTTCGATATTTCTAAAAAGTGAGAAAACGAAGAAAATATATGTTATACTATTTAACATTTTAAACAAACCCGGAGCCTACTTTTTATAAGCTTAACTTTAGCCTTTAAAACTAGACCAGAATGTTATCGTTTTATATTAATTATTAATACAAATATAAATGAGCGCTTCACTTAACAACATGTTAAACATTTGTACTTGTAACGATACATAAAAATTTACTTATTCATTAATTTTTTTGGCATGTGAATAGGATTCCTGGATTTTATAGTTTTAGCCTTTTAGACCGATATTAGTTTATTTTTAATTTTATTAATTAGAGTTCACAAATTTTTACAGAAGGATTAATATAAATATGTTTTTGCCTAGAAGGTTCAGGGGAAAATCTCTCACGTGGTGATGGTACTGGTAACAAAGTGACAGGTGTGGCCATGGTAATGGGTTCCTTGGTTTGGGAAATACTGTGATCGATAAATACTGATAAAAATGAGAAAATAGAAAACAACATAAATAACATGACTCTGAACTACATGTTTTCCACTTTCTTTTGTGACTAATTATTTTGTGCAAAACCAATGAAACTTTAAATGCTATTCACATAGCCCAATATTTACATAATTGTCCTATATATATTTGCAAAGCAACTCCTATTATTCTACGAATTCTACAAATCTTAGATGTATCTTTTGGAAGAGATACTTCTGTATTTATCCATGTCATTACTTTATAAATAAGTGTTTTTATGGTCGTTACATAGTTTTTTACATGTTTTTATTATTAATCCTGCATCACAAATTGTTTAATTAAAAATGTATACTTTTTGACCGCATCCACCGGCTCCTCCTAGGCACTTAAGCAGGCCACAGGGTCCTTGAGGTCCGCAGGGGGAGGATGGTGAAGCGGCAGGCGCAAGCGTGGTTGCGCTTGAAGCTTCCGTGGTTGAGGCCGATCCGTAATCTATCCAAGTTGTTGAAGATGCAGCAAGAGCAGATCCTACTATGGCACACAGAAGAAACAGAGTGGCAAAGAACTTCATGTTGAAATCTTTCCGAGCAGACTGATAATTTTTTGATAAAAATGACTCGTTTTATACCTTTTATCTTAGTGTCTAACATATTGACACAAATGGGCTTTTGCGAATTAAATCTTAAAAAACAAAACACAGTTGGGCAAATAGTAAATTGTCAAATTCATTTTCCCTTTCGTTGTCGACACAAACTAACACAAGTTGATGATTTTTTTTATATTTAAGAACAAGAAACAAATTTTCTTTATAAACAAATAATGTAAAGAATATGAAACTCATGTAATTGTTAATATAAAATAAACAAAGTCTTGGAAATTAATTAATATTCAAAACGCATGTTCATGTCACATAATGTTGTAAAGAAACGGATAAAACTTATTTTAACATATAAAATACTTACACAATCAAGTTAACTTTGTTTAAACAATAATTAAAATGAATTAATATAAAATGTCAGAGAAAATAAAACCAAACAGACCTGAGATCCAGAAATTTACATAAACCTAGGAACTGAATTTTACTATTACTCTACTTTGAAGAACAATTTTAGATTAGTCAACCATTCTTTGGGAGTGGTGTACACCAGTTTGAAAAATATAATTCCCGATATATTTAAACAATATTTTGTATGATTTTTGTTTCACGTTTATTGTTAAAATAAATATATCAAGCATTTATTTAATTAAAGATTTAAACTCTTTGATCGCATCCTCTAGATCCGCGTCAGGGTTTAAATAGGCCGCAAAGTCCGTTTCCAAAGGGTGCTTTGGTTGTGGTTTTAACAGCTGTACCTGTGGAATACCTATTCCAGTTGCCTGTTTGCTGTCCTGTTCCTGTTCCTGTTCCTGTTCCCGTTTCTGTTCTTATTCCTGTTCCTGAACCTAACCATGGACCGCACTTTGCTGGTAAAGCAGCAATGGTAAATGGTAAAATGCCCCACAAAACGAACAAAATGTCGAATAACTTTTGATATCTTTCGGTTGAGAGTAATAACTTGCAGTTGCAATTGTGCACTTTCATACCTCTCATCTTAGGATCCACAAACAACACAACAGAGCCAATAAGCCAAATAAATATATATTAATTTAATTTTATTTGCGATTAATACATATCAATCTAAGCTTTCCTAGTAGTTGACCAAATATTTGATAAATCCACAAAAATCTTACAACCCAGGGTGGCAATCAATACAATTTATATTAAATTAATTCCTTTTTCCTTTACATTACAACTAATTAAAATTTGTAGATAATAATTTTACAACTTAATCATTTTTTGATTAGGTAAATTTGTATTTTTCATTGATTGAGTTATTTATAAAAGAAGTTCAACTTCTTGCCATTCGATTTATATTATATATATTATATATTAAATATATTATATATATTCTATTTTTCATATATATAATATATATTTTTTGGTTTCTTATTTAGTCACAGAAGGCTGTCATGATTTACTGAGGAAGTATTTTGTGTTCTTAGGTTACAGCACTTCAACACAAAAAATAAATAAATTTGATCTGTTAAAATAATGTATTGATTTATGGTATTTGTTTATTAATAAAAGAAGTACAGTTTTTGGCCGCAGGGTGACTTTCCGCAAAGTGGCCCAGCTACCTTAGGAGGTTCAGTTTCTGTTGTAGTGGCACTGGGTGCCTCCGTAGTTGTTGTCGTTTCATAAGAGACCGAAGACGCAAGAGTACATCCTAGGATGGCAAAGAAAAGGAAAAGAATAGCGGAGAACTTCATCTTGGAAATTTAGAATCTATAGTAAGTAATCTTTGCCACAATTTGTCCATTTTATACTTTACCAATTTTGGCTCACTAAATGTTGACACAAATGCTAGGGTTCTATGAGCGAAGCCGGTTATAAGAAAGAAAACAGTTGGGAAAACACTAAGGGTGCCTGACAATGCCCAAAACCATGGAAAAGTTTTTAGTGTTCTTTTCCATTCTTTTCTAAGATTTTTCTATTTTAAGCTCCACGCGAGTCAGAAATCGTTTACGGAAACCCAGAAGACCTAAACCGAATAACTTTAGGATTGAAACCTATGTTAACATGAGGTTTTTATTTAGTAGTCTATGTTTATTTTTTTACAAAAATAACAAAAAATATACATAGATCTCTAAAGAGATCGTATGTCCAACTCCAAGTCCTTTAAATTTGAATTTATACTTTAGTTGTTGATGCAATCAAGTCTATTCTATGTTGATTTCTTTATAAACATTACATATCTCTATGAAGATCGTATTGAGCCGCATTTCAAGTCCTTTAAGATTAAAACTATACGTTAAATGTTGATGCAATCAAATGAAACCTGTTGAACGACTCGCTGATCGCATCGATCTGATCCGTCATCTATACTTTTTATAATAATTCTATGTTTATTATTATTCTATATTTACTAACTCATAAACATAGCAAACATTTTTCTATTGAGATCATAATGAGAACCATTTTAAATCCTCTTAATAGTTTGTTTCAAGCGAAACCTGACGAAGGACTCGCTGCCAAAAAATGCGGCTCTGTAAAATCCCCAGGCATCGATCTGATCCGCCATCGATCATTCGCGTGTGATGATCATAGCCATATAGCCATAGCTACTCGCTTTGACTTTGACTCATTTGGCTAAAATTAACGAATTCTAACGATTCCTAACCATATCGAGAAGGTCGCTGGTTGTCGGCCCCATTTGCTTGGCTCATTCACTTGTCTGTCTGGCCGTCGCCGTGCATTTGTGTCTGCCTTTCGTTTTTGCATTTGACCAGGTGGAAAGGGGGCGGGGCGGGGACTGGGAATGTGGAATTAAACAGGCATTGCCAAAAGCAATCCGCAAATATGCCAAATATTTACCAGAATTATTTGCTCTTCTTTATGGCTATATGTTTTGGGTATGGGTGTGCGAGAAATGAGTGATTCATTTGATTTTATACTGTGGTGATTTTTTGTTTGGGTTCCCGTTTTGAAAAGGGTCGCCAATTGGAGATTTGAGGGCTTGGTCATTATTTAGAATTCAAAGAATTATTGTTGATAATCTTCAAAATTGATTTTATTTTTTATATTCTTATTATTTATATTTTATCAAGCTATTGCTTATTACCTCATTCGTGATACAATGTAGCGGTTTGAATCAGTAATATATTTTGCTGACAATTAATCATTGCTTTAAATTACCTTATGAGCAATAATTCCCTCTCAAGCGTAAACTGGTTTTATTTTTATTTTTTAGATAAAACTTAATCAACTTTAATGAGCTTGAATTTCGCTTGAGGCAAAGCCTAAGCAGTACTTATTTTTCAAGGGTATATATTTAAATAAATACAATTTAATTATAATTCAAGAATAAGAATAAGAACTACAAATCAAAAGAATTTATTCCTAAATCAAACAAGCAATCCTTGTTACTAGCTTCAACATAAAAAAACCTTCAATAAGGATTACAAATCATATTTTAATATATTTTTTTAACTTTATACCAAGAGTTAAAAATGTGGAAACCTCTTCACCTAATTACGAAGCTGCTATATGGGGCTGCGGGACCCGACATCTTGATGAAGATTCTTTTAAACGACCAGTTGGTATACACTGTGTCATTAAGCTATCCGGGAATAGGAATATTTATGATCAGGACTCTGCTGATCACAGCCTTGGCCATGTCACCCACTGTGGTGAAGCTGCTTAGCCTCTTAACCAGGCGTCTTCGCTTTAATTTTTGGACCCTGGTACCCTGGATACTGATGTGCTGCCTCAAGTTTGTCAACCAAGTGACGCGATACAAGCCCAAGAGCCTCGATTATGGCCCTGGGTCATGTACTATATAATTTTCGGACTGGGCCATTACCTTCGACTACTTCAGGGCCGGTGACTCCCGAGCTATAGGAAAGGTTTGAGCAGCCCTGTATCCTGTGCATAATTCAGAATTAAAAATGTGGGGTCGTTCATCCCTTTTCTAGTTTGGAAAACAACTGACGATTTCTCTGGAATATTTTTAAGGAATGGATTATTTTTACTAGTGGTTTTACTAACAAATTTTTATTTATATAAAAAATATTTATATTTGACTTGACTTTTATTTAATATCGCTGTGACTATAAACACGGTTTAAAAGTAATAGCAACTCTTACAATAGTGTAGTATTCTTTACTTCTATATACATATTATTCTCATTATTTATTTGGTGAGTTACTTAATTATTCACAAAACCAAATAAATGAAATAATAAAGCTTAATATCGTTGACCCTTGTAAAAAGCGTTAACAACTACATATGTATATTGATAAGCACCTCCAGCGGCTTAGGCTGTTGCATACTTTGGGGCCCCGAGCAGAAGCACAGAAAATTACTAAAAATGATTTTAATAATCATAAAAAAATACTGCACTTTACGTTCTCACACTGAACTTGAATTTGTTGACTATTTTCATTTGTTAAACTGGTTTTTCTTCCACGCATGAACTTTTCGCTCAGTGCGCGCGCTGCGTGAGAGAGCCAGATCGAGAGCGAGAGCGGCAAACATTTTTGAAAGAGCGAGAGAGCGGTAAACAAACTTGACAGCTGAAAAGCAAAACGACAACAAGGCGCGAGAGAGGAAGAAAGAGGAAGAGCGAAAAGCTTGCCGATCAGCAGAGCAGCAGAGAGAACAACAACAAACCGGCCGCCAAGATGTACAGCGAGAGGGAGCGAGACAGGGCGATGGAGAATGCCGGTGTGCGACAAACTTTAGCGTCAAAAATTTTATTTAACGGTGGTACGCGCAAGAGTAACGACGCTGACGGTCCCGGATCGACAACAATAACGCACGGCGGCGGCATCGGAATCGGAATCGGTGAATTGGTGCAAAACGCGAATTATACAAACGGTCAGACGACGCAGGCGACCATTTTCCTCCGCAACAACAATAGCAACAACAACGGTAACCACAGTCACGGCAGAAAGAACCCGCCAAATTCGCAACAAAATCAAAGCAACGCGTGTGTTTATTCGGCCAACAGCCACAATAACAACAATAGCAACAATATAGAGCAAAATTTCAGCAACTTAAATTTTTACGCCCAACAGCCAGCCGCACACTACGACGTTTGCTATCAACAGGTGTGTGTGAGTGTGTAATACGTGCACGTGAGGGAGAGAGCCCTTTGTGAGAGTGTGTTGGTTACAGTGGAACGTCCTTAAAAAGCCAAACTTGAACAGGCCATACCGAATGAGTAACGAAGTCATAATTAGGCCCTACAAATTTAACAATTCATCTATTTAACTTCAGCTTAATTTAAAAAAATTGCGGAGTTTCTTGGAAAAAATAGTAGACCCTAGACTTAACGAGAATTGCTGCAAAAGAAAATCAACCACAGCAAGCGAAAAAAAAATTGAAATCCATGTTAATTCAGAAATCTCTAAAAATCGATTTTTATATTACCTAAATTAATGTAATTTTGGTTTGGAATTAAAAGTATTAAAAGCTTTGAATACATTTACATTTACATTCTCATTATTTAATTGAAATCCTGGAAATGTGTCAAATTCTTAAGAATAACTGAACTCAGGGGACCTCGACTTGTAAGAATAAATATAACATAATTTAAAAAAAACATAATAACATAATTTAAAAAAAATATAATAATGATAACAAAAAAAAATTATGATCTTTAACTAGAAGTCATAATAGTTTCCAGTTTTCGACGTACAACTGCAAGACCCTTTTTTTAATTGCTGCAGTTCACATTGCGTTTTGTCGCGGCATTTCGCAATTAATGAAAATGTTAATGAACTTCACACGCTGCGCATTCGAGCAATCCACTCCAATTTCTTTTTCTAGCCATGTTCTCTTGGCCTGGCCCAGACAGGAAAGGGGAAGGGAGGAGGGGTTTCTCTATTTCTGTGGGTTTTTGGGGACGAAGACTACGAGACGACAGCAACAACAACGACGACGTTTGTGTGTGGCACGCGAACCCGGTCTCGCTCTTTTTGCCCGCCCTTGTCCGTCGTCTTCGTCTTTTGCCCTCTCCTTTCCACCTCCGTTTTGTGGTCGCTCTTCGCGGCCTGTATACCCTTTTTTTTAGGGAACTTTTCGGTCAAGTTTGGTAGACAATGGGTTAAGGCGGAGTTACCTGGGAACAAGTTTCGACGGCCACAGATAAGAGCAACTCCCAAGCTAAAAGTATCAGTTAGGAAAAACGCAGAACCACTTCAAGTCGAACCCCTTAAATATAATCTTTTACTATTTCATTTCATTTTTTTAAATAGATTTTAAATTATAATAATTTATTTGTGATTTTAAAAAGAAAATGCAAGACTTTTCGAGCTAGGAAAGTTTATATCAGGGAGATTTAAATTCTAATAATATTTCAAGATTTTTAGGTATTTTAAACCGTGAAATATATAAAAAAAATAAGAGAGTTTACTCAAAAACTTTTTAATTATTCATTTCCTAAAATAAAAATAACTTTTATATTCCTTTAAAGAATTGATAGGGATTTATGATCATGTCTTTAAGATAAAGCTTTGCAATAAACTATTAATAAAATGCTATCTTGTTGACATTCTTGTTAGATATTTGTTGTGTACTTTCAAAGATACAATAGGTAATAAACTAATTTATTAGACTACTAATAAAATTTAAGTAAACTCCTTAAACTAGTTAAACAAATTGCAAAAATATGTCACTTGAAGAATGTAATCCCCTTAACAAGCTTCATAAAGATTGCAAGACCCCCCATAAAAAAGTGTATTCGCGTGTCGTTTGTGCTTGACATTTCTTTGATTCTTGATTGCCACTTGGCTGCGGGACATGTGTGGAAAGTGGACAGTCCACTCCATTCCACTCCGCCGACATTAGAGTTCTGGTGGTGAGCCCAAACGAAACTGGAACAAGACTTGGCCAACACCACACCTTGTGCGATCCGATCCGATCTGATCGGAGTCGACGCCATCCAATTCAATTTGCTTTTGGGCTCCAGGACTGGAGTTGGTAGTTTTTAATGGAGTTCGTTTTCGCATGGCTGCTAAGTGATTTTCGAAGTAGCGACATCCCACACTCACACCGTATTCTGATTTCCCGGCACACCCATATTGTAGACCCGGCTAACCCGCTCTCTGACCAATCGTTAATCCACAGACGAACGACTACTATCAACAGCACCAGGAGGGCCAGCAGGCGGATCAGTACGAGGAGAACTTCGACGAGGACATGGAGGCCGAACGCGATCTCGCCGAGGATGCGCAGTGGAAGAAGATCCAACAGAACACCTTCACCCGGTGGGCCAACGAGCACCTGAAGACGATCGATCGGTCGATCAACAACCTGGAGGCGGATCTGTCCGATGGCCTCCGTCTGATCGCGCTGATCGAGGTGCTGTCCCAGAAGCGGATGCCCAAATACAACAAACGCCCAACATTCCGCAGCCAGAAGCTGGAGAACGTCTCGGTGGCCCTGAAATTCCTCCAGGATGAGGGTATCAAAATCGTTAACATTGGTAAGTATTAGAAGCCCCATGTGAAGTTCCCAGAACTCTCGGATTAGTTTGGGCCGGGCCGTCCCTCGGATATCGTTGGGGGTCTTCGTATCTCTCTCTATCTAATAGTTTGAAACCGCACAATTGTGGTTGTGAATCAGTTATGAATCAATTAGAAGCGCTCGCCTCGTTGGCCATCGAAAATGATTCCATTGAAAATTGCTTAATTTGCTCTTTTCAATGAGAAGATACAAAGCCCAACTAAAAGATGCGCCGCCAACGCCGCAAGAGTCTCCAGTTAACACCAGATCCGCCGCTTCGTCCGCTGCATTCCACACGATCCCATGTGGATCTCTGTGTGTTGTATTATTTATTTGAAATTTCTGCTTTCAACGGCTCGCTAGCTCGCTTCCAGACTAC
Source organism: Drosophila jambulina (assembly GCA_018152175.1). NCBI lineage: Eukaryota > Metazoa > Arthropoda > Insecta > Diptera > Drosophilidae > Drosophila > Drosophila jambulina. Next base: position 6,667,680 of record JAECXH010000012.1, on the reverse strand, counting down.
AAAACAAAATGATGTCATTGCCGCGTTTATTCAAAGCGCCACCAGCTTCAATGCGAGTTTTACTTTCATTTGTATTTACTATATGCATAATTCAAGATTGTATTCAGCAATTTGCAGTACCTGCACAGTACGCGACAAACGGATTTAACAGAGATACTCTTTATAGGGGTATTTGAGGACGTTCATTTCGGTTTATTTTAAAAGATCAGTAAAAAGATTAGGGCTTTCCAAAAAAAAGGGAAGATTTTTTTTATTGCAATTTAAATTCTCGTTTTCTTTAGGCTAGGATGGAGGTTCTAGCTCTTACTCTTAGGTTCGTTTAGGTTAAGATTAATCTTAAGTTACTTAAAGATTCTCGTATTATCCAACAGATAAACGAATATCTCAATGCAACGCACTCTAAGGTTGTTCAAGGTTTACAGATCTAACTAAATGAATTAGTATTTCATAACAGGTTAGGGCACAAGATATAAGGGGAAGAGCAACAGAAAACAATTTTTCATGTGCGTCGCAAAACGCATGTGATTTGTTGTTGCCTGCTCGAGATCGCGGCGTTGAAGCATTTCCGCCGCGAAATTTAAGTATATTTCTATCCTGAAGAAACAAAGATATCAGAACAATTTAGTTTTTTATTTAACATGAAATGATGTGTGTTTTTATTGACTTTACTTCGATTGTTCACACCATTTTATATATTTCACACTTTCGGCTATAAATTCGATATGCCACATGCGATATACTTCTACCAAAGACCATATAACATTAAGATAAGTAACGGCCATACATTCGTTTTGCAATATGAAGCTGCTTTTTCGATGGCAACGACAATCACTCTCTCTCCGCTCTCACAAAGTTGAGAGCGCAAAATTCTAAAAAATAGATTGAGATTGATTGTATAAGTAAACACAAGAACAACCATGAGAATACGTGTACACACAAACAGTCGGCAACTTTCGCTGTATGCGTAAAAGAGAGCGGCTGGCTCTAGAGCCAGCGAGAGAGAGCCTGAAGCCAGGGAGAGCCTGAAGCCAGAGAGAGCCTGGAGCCAGTTCTAAAGCCAGCCCGAAAAAATCGTGTGCAAAAAAATCGTATGGCGTGCGGCCTCTTACTCCTTATACACTCTTTGCTTCTACCTCCAAACAAAAGAGTAGCAGCGAAGCGTGGCCAATTGGGAAGGTTAATTTCATTAGGGCGCTATCGCTTTCAAAGAGCCATCACCACCTCTATGTATACCATTGCCGAATCACGAGCGTAGCAGAACCCAATCTCAACGGCAAACTAACTGCATCTTGCTAATTCACTTAAATCGAGAACTATATGGAAACATGTGATACGAACGGGGGCCTTATGACTCACAAATCGGTGCCTTAGACTAGCTCAAGCTCAACGATCAGTCGGTCATTGAAGCACTCAGCCGACGGATGATTCTCCCGGGTATTACATTTCATTCAAAATGTAATCAGGTTCCTCTTAATGACCCCGTGACGCAATTGATAAGACGTTCTCCGTGTTTGTTTGTTTGTCAGACTCGGAACGCTTGAAGTAACTCAATCAGCGCACGGCGATCATTCAGTAGGGGCTTACTTGGCCATATAAAACAGATAAACAACTTCAGTATCTTGGTGTTCCAGAAAAAAACGCGTTTGTCAATAATTGACAGCTAGGTAAATAATGTTTACAAGCAGCACAAGGGAGCGATTCTAAAAAAAAGTAACCGCTCAAAATGTAGATAAAACAGGAAAATGAAAGTCAAACAAAGGTGCGAGCTGGATGAGAGCTAAGTAAATGCAATTTTCAGACCTTTTTTAAAGCGAATTCTTTCTGACATACTGTTATTGGAAGTAGAATCGCAATTTTGGAGGTATTTCTTGTATATATATAAAGCTATCAACACTTTCGCTTTCGTGCGATAAAAATATCATCCATTCTGGACTTTTGGTTTAGCGATAAGGCGCCTTCGTATCTACGCCCGAAAATGAGCTAGCAACTCGAATTTCGCGATTTAAATTTGGGGTTAGTGAAAAATATTTGCACACAGATGATTCACTCACTTAATAACCTTAGTCATTAGCTTAATTTTTGCTTAAACGGCGGTATCTGCAGGAATGCCAACATGTTTTCCCATTAATTACTCGTTTGTTTTTTCGGCAAACGCTCATCTCCCCAAAAACAGATATCGCATCCAATTTCGGTGATTATCGTTGCACAAATAGCCAAAAATTATAAGCAAACATTGTTAATTAATTTAACGAGCACCGCCGCACCTCTTCCTGTTGTCCAATTTCTGTGGTTTCAATCGATATAAATTGGTACAGTGAAAGCTTCGGGGAGAAATTGTTGGTTCTCAGTGTTTGGAAAGCATTTAGCCTGCACTTTGGGTTCCCACTGTAGTATCTCGACCAGATCATTTCTGCGTTCGGTTATTTCCTCCTTCCTCCAAGTTGTTTTTCTACTCTTTTGTGCTGTCAATTGAATTAGCGCGAAATTTCGTGGAGTTACTATATAGCACACACACATGGCAGCTGCTGGCTCTTGTCCGAGCCGGGCTCCAAGGCGGATTGTAGATTTCCATGGTATCTACAAATGTTTGTGCTAAAAAATCCACACGAAAAACAATAACAAAGCTCTCTCGGGCGGTCGCAATAAAATGCAAAAAGTAAGAAAAATAACCAGAGAAATAAGCAAATAAAAATAACAAAATTAAGAGTACAAAGCAGAGGGAAGAACAAAACCTAATACGTGCCGGGCAAAGTAGAGATAAAGTCGCTCAGTTGACTCTCAATGACATCATCATCGGCATCATCTGGCTTTTGGCTTGTCGGGGTCTTACTTCAATTTTTGCCTGAAGTTTTTTGGAAGAAAACTCCATTGCCTAATGGCTCCTATCAAGTCGGGCTCAATTTGTCACAGGCAATTGATTGTTATTGATGACGCCATCATGATGATGATCATCTGATACATCATTAAATTCATCTATGAATCTATGAAGGGCGACGACGAAAGATTTTTCCAGGCGATGAGTCAAGCAAATATATCACTTAAGAGAAGCCCCTTCTTAATGATCCATTTGACCCAATTTCAGTGCAGTTGTTTGCTTGTTAATAATTTGAATTTATATATTTTTGATTTGAATATTTCCCATCCCATGTCTTGACATTTACAGGGGCTATAAATTAATTGAAATATAATTTTTTACTTTTAATATTTTATTTTGAGAGCATGCAGAATTAAGAGATTTCTTTGTTAGCTTAGCTAACAAACATAATTTTTGAAGATAAAGAATATCATATTAAATAACATAATCTCTTGCGGAAATAAGTATTTTAAATAAATATAATTTCCCCGTAATCAGCTATTCCTCAAACCCTTCCCAAAAAGAACGTATAACATATTTTATATATTAGTCAGCGAGTTGTTCAAGATCGTGTTAACAAGCTTCCGTTGGCGAGTTTAGCATTTTTTGTTGAATATTTGCCTATTTGTTGAAACCCATCTCAACAACTAAAAGGGGTGAATCAGCTGCGAGGGAAAGGAAATAGGCAGAATTTCCAATGAATTTCAGCTGAATAGCTCGAGTGACACGACTCTTGACTTGCATTGATCACCCGGCACGTACTCACCGGTGTTTTTATAAATCATTTGCAATGCCTCAACATGACGCCATCGATCCGGACACGTCACCGTTGAGCTGTGGCTAAACCTCTCAGGGTCTGATCCACAGGCTGGAAATAGAAGTGATGGGTGTGGGAACCGAACCAAACAATTCCTCATCACACTCCAACAGCAGTTGTGATAAGATTAAGTTGTTATGAGAGCTTCATTGGCATTGCAGTGTCAGAGAGATTCGATATTCTCCACTTGGCCGCCTGTCAGTCAATTATTCAAATTAGCAAAAGCTGGCGGCCGTTAGGAGAGATCGTTCGGAGAGGAGACCCGGCTCAATTAACCCCAAACAAGTGAAAAACTACAATGACACCAGCACACATGGAATGTGGGACACGAAAAGACAAAGCCAGCGAACCCACATTGGAAAATATGCCCGAAAATGGGGCTCAGTCTGAGCGGCTTAAGGTATCTGACAGGCCGACAGGCTCCGACTTTCTAAGCCAAGCAGTGTCAACGATTTTTGCAGCTTAGCCCTGCCCGGGCTCTAATTTAATTAGCCACGCAACAGTTAGGCGCTCCTATATGGATGATTGGCCTCAGACCGAGAACGGAAACTGGTTTTTCCGTTCGGAAAATCTTTCCAGACGATGCCACAGCCGCTTTTCCGACTCCAGCTCCAGCTCCAACTCCGGTGCTGTGTGGTATGCGCGTGCCGTCGCTCCAAGAACGTGTCTGGCGACTCTGTGACCCAGACCCAAGCCGGTTACCCGTGACTGCGACTGGGAGCGGATAGCAGCATTAACGTCTGTCTATGTGGCCTCGGTATCGGAGCTGCAGCAGCCTCAGCATTCTTGTTATCTGAATGTTAAATACTTTTCTGCCGTTGCACTTAACATCATAATAACTCTGAAGCCGCTACGAGGCGAGAATCGTTGCACATAAATCATGTCAAGTCATCATTTGGCATGGCCAAACGATCCGAGTGGAGCTTCTGTAGTTGGTCTCAGCCTCTGGTTATTTTTTCTTTTTATTTTTTTTGGTTGGACATATCCGATTGCAGTAGACAATGACAGCGAAATTGTGATAGATTGTTTATCCGAGCGATACTTTCCCAGAGAACTTTCCAATGATTATTTCCGTAATTAACTACTTTTTGTGGCATCTTGTTGGGTAAGGAAATCAAGAACACTTAAAGATAAGAGGCCCCAGAGGTGACTTTATGTTTTCTGGTAAAAGATAAACTTATCTTGGCTAAATTCTGGGGTTATCTTGGATGTATAAAGGCTTGTTAGCGTGTTTTCTGGATGCCAAGGTGGTTTTTTGTTGCTTGGTATTTTGGATGAGATTATTTTTAAATTGTTCGAAATTTGTATTTAAAAATTTAAAGCATTGCAGTTTAATGGTATTTCAGCGGTATTGCTCAACATATGCTTAGCTAAATTTATCTTTATTTGTGTGTTGCCCAAAATGTTCCTAGCCATTGTTAACATTTTCTTCTGCATTCTGATCTGTTTACTTTAGGTTTTTCATAACTATGACCATATTCCCAGTATTGTGCAACATTTCCGAAGACATTTTCAATATTTGTTTGATATAGGTTTTTTATTAATTTGACCAATATTTAACAAAGTTACTTTATCTATTTTCATGATTCTTTTGAATTTACCTTAGCCACAATGTTTGGTATCCGTTATTCTCAAAGCTATCTACATTCTACAGTAAATTAACTATTTGTTTCCTATCAAAGTGATCGGATGTACCCTGGTCATAGGTACTTATTATAGTCAAATATCTGACTTTTACAGCGGGGAATTAGTTGCCTTTCCTGCATTCCAGGAATGCTTGAATTGCGTTGACCCCAATCGCTTTGTGTTTGATCATGCATATGGAAACCAAAGAGTTCTACTTGGATTAGATTTCCCACTTCCGAGAAGCGTCTTTCTTCTCGTTCTCCACGATCTTATGCATATGGATGGAGGTGGAGCTGAAGCTAGGGTTGGAGTTGGGGCCAAAGCTATAGCTTGACTTGGAGTTGGAGAACTTGCCTGCCTCCCTGGTTATTATGCATTACATATTCGTATTATGGCATTCCGTGCTCCGTTCTGCGTTCTCCTCCGGCTTCTTTTCCCTCCAGACATTAGCATATTTCTATATAATTTACAGCAAATTTTCTTGTTCGCGCTGCCGTGCCAAAAACAAACTTTGGCGGGGTTGACAACCAGTTTGCACACCACAAAGACTCGCATCCAGCTGGAATGGAGTTTTGGCCAAGAAGACAGTTGCTGTCGCAGAGGCTCGTGGATTGGCATGCCGACTGCTGCCTAATTAGCCAAATCATTTCTGGCTATTTATTTATTTAGCCATCTTCAATGCCGTTTTAATTGCTGCTTTCTTTCGACGCGCCAATGGAGCTGGCTATGTGTAGCTTTGGCAGCAACTAGTGTTGCCTTTGCAGTAATTTTTCATAAATATGTCAGCGGGCTGGGCTTACAGATTGGCAGCTAATTCATTTGTCAAGGCGTCAGTCGACCGTAAAAGTATTTTAAATGGCCAAAAGAAGAGGATGACCGGCAATTTGATGGCTTTTAGGAGAGGCCAACCCGGCCAGCCGGTTTCCCCATGTCTCCCACCGGTCACCGGCAACTCAAGTAAACAAAGCCATTTGCAAATTTCTGTGCAAAAAAAAAGAAAAAGAAAAATAAAAATAAAAAAGTGGTTATTGCTGTTGCGGGCGTAGTAAGTGGGTAAGAGAGCTGGCTCTATCAGCAATCGTTTAACGGCTCGTTGAACAGGCCAAGAAAACTGAAAAAATTTAAACAGAAACAAAAGAAAAAGCGCAGCTCCTCCAGAAAGAAAGCAAAAACAAAGAGAAATGTAGAACATTTACGAAGTACGTCAGTTCGAGGGACTGTCGTCACTTGGCATATTCAGTTACAATCGCTGGACAAGATCCACACGGAGCACAATTTTGTATTTTTTTTTTTAGAAATCTAAAAGCTACAAATAATGAATTTTTCTATAAGATTATAGATTTGACTTTATAATGGGTTGTAGTTATAAAAGTTAAATTAATTAATTACACAACAATTAAAGAGATATCTTGTATGATTGGGCACTTCGTTTGTGTAGGAAATAGTGACTAGATATCCGAGAATAAATTCTTTACCTTATTTTTAATATTGCATAAAAAATATCTATGACCAGAAAAGTGAATATTTAACTATACAAAAATGTTCAATTTTTGTCGGAAAATTATAATTTGATTGCATTTTGATTACGTTTTTGAAAATGAGTTCTTAATATTATTCTTAAAGGAAAACCCCACTTATTTTAAAGTTTGTAATCAAATTAAGAACTTTAATAGTAAAATTCCTAGAAGCTTTTCACCACAGAAATCTCTTAAAGTCTCATATAGTATAATTAAGGTTGCTATTTCTTTTTCACTTATGACTTATAAAACTATACAAATAAACTTAATCCCAGTGGGATTGGGAACTGGGTCAATTGCTTTTGCCATGTATTTCTCCCTGTGGCAACTTTCCCGCTTGGCGGAGGCGGAATTCCAATCGCGTCATGGTTCAGCCAGTGCTGCGTGCCAAATGCATTTGCCGAGGGTTTCCAGGTGTCGACTAATCGACGATAGGCAATCAGTAGAACCAACGTCCACGCCTTTCACCTTGCGGTGTTACGCTATTAATGATTGGTCTGGGGGGTTCAATAAACCCCAGACGGGGAACGGCGGCACTTTAGCATGACAAAAGATGCTCGAAGCGCAGGCTTTTGTGGCCAAGTTTAAGGTCGTGCGTCGAGCTGGAAACCGGCAAGACAAGTTGATTGCGAGCATTATCTTAGCCCCAGCCTCAGCGTCAGCCCTGAACTTGACCAGCAGGCAAAGTGGCTGTAACAGTTAGCGGACATCTCCGACCATAATTGGCAGCTTGTTGAATGGCAACAGGTTCGCAGCAGCAGCAGCAGCAGCAGCTTCGGAGTGTGGCCAGTGACAGTTGCAATTGCAGCCACTGTAGTAGTTGTCAGGGCAATTAATAGCTACATTAAGTATACGAACCGGTAACGGTCCACGTTCTGGTTTTGTCCACTGTGCAACAAAGTAATCCTAAACCGATCGTCCATCTCCTTTCTCCGCAGACTCCTCGGACATTGTGGACTGCAAGCTGAAACTGATACTGGGCCTCATATGGACACTGATTCTCCACTACTCGATATCCATGCCCATGTGGGATGGCGACGATGAGAAGCAGCTCAACGGCTCCGGCCACACGCCCAAGCAGCGGTAAGAAGAACTGCCTGACCAAAAGTTACTCCGTGTGTTACCCAATGCTTAAATATAAATCACTCTCCTCCGTGGCAGCCTGCTGAACTGGATCCACGCCAAGATACCCGATTTGCCCATCAACAATTTCACCAATGACTGGACCACGGGCAAGGCGGTGGGCGCCCTGGTCGATGCCTGTGCCCCCGGTCTCTGTCCCGACTGGGAGATGTGGGATCCCAAGGATGCCGTCCAGAATGCCTCCGAGGCCATGGGCCTGGCCGATGACTGGCTCAATGTGCGCCAGTTGATCAAGCCCGAGGAGCTGGTCAATCCCAATGTGGATGAGCAGTCCATGATGACCTATCTGTCGCAGTATCCCAACTCCAAGCTCAAGACCGGTGCTCCCTTGAGGCCCAAGACGAATCCCAACAGGTGAGTGATGTAGTGAATCTTAAGACGAACTTCTTTAAGCTGCAACTGAAAAAGTATAGAGAAAATGAAATCTAGAATCATTCACTTAACTAATTGATTTTTTAATTGGTTATTTGGAAGCAAAATAAATCTTGTTGTTTCGAAAACCAATGAAAGAAATTCTATAATATACTCTTAGCCATTGTTGTATTTCTAAGCCTTTCTACTGATTTGTATAGAAATATCTTAGAGCTTTATGATAAGCCATAAACTCCTCGATTTCTGGGAATTCTTTGGCAAGACTTTGAAAGTTGTTCTGTGACTAGAAGTGAGGCTAGAATATGTAATCAGGTTTCGGTTCGAGCTAAAGAAGTTCGTCTGCATTATCCCCATGTATAGCCAGCGTTGTACTTTCTTTTCGAGTATATTTCAAATTGAAATCTTTAGTCCTTCGTCTGTCCTGCACTTTTAATGGTTCTAATCCAGACTCTATATCTCTTTCTTCTCTCTCCCTTTCTTTCTTTCTCTATATATCTCTCAATATTTTATTTCCTCCTACGTTGTTAATGTATTTTGGATATTGTTCTTGTTTCCCTATCCGCTCCGTGTATACATAAACCCAATATATATATATATATATATAATTATTAAACGCCTCAAAAAAATGCAAAACTCAGCATTCCTCCGCCGCGGTAAGTTTCGGCATGCCTCCTCTTTTCCGTTCTGTTTCTGTTTCTGTTCTGGCCTTTCTTGAGGGCCACTTTTTCTCCGTTTTGGCCTACGTTTTTGGCCGCTTGTTTCTCGGCTTTTTAATTTATCGACTCCGACTGTGTTGTGTTTTTTCGGCTACTTTATGTTATGGTATTGGATGATTTAAATGTTCCACCAGAGTTTCGGTTACTGTTGCCGGCTAGCCCCAGAGCGATCCGTATCTAATGGATACTTCAACGCCGCCTGACAGGCTGTCCGCTGTTTGCCGCTTTCCTGTTTGTATTGCTCTGCTGCCCTGCTCGCTAGCGGCTTTTATTGCTGGCTACAATTAGCGCTCACTAAACGCATTCATCTTGGCCGACGCCGTATTTAATTTGCCGCTTTGCTTGGCCAGCAGCGCTCCCCGAGAGCTGGGATCACATGCTTCTCTACGGACAGCATCCGTAAACCCGAGATTTATCGTTCTTTGATCGCCTCCTTAGTTTGAAAACCAACTTTACGGTTTGAGATTTAATTTTGAAATTTAACTGACCGTAAGAGGTGATCTATGGCAATAATTGGTCTTAAAAATAAGCCCATTAAAGCCAGGCTTAACATCAAAAGATTTCTTGTTGTCAGTCAAACATTGTAATTAATTCATTAATTTACAAGCTTTTATTTATTTTTGATTCTTTGGTGTTATATATTTAAAATGTTTTATTAACAAATTTATAGTTTTACTTTATTGCTTTATGAAAATGATTCGTAAACAAAATATATAGATTAAAGAATAAATTTTAATGTTAAAATAAATCAATTTCGGTTTATTTTATATAAATTCAATAAATAATTATCAACTATGACTTTTTTATATAATATAATAAAATTTCATAGATGTAAAGTTCTAGGTTTTATTGTAAAATCCTGGTCAATCCCATTTCAATTATTTCTTTAAATACCTAATAAAGTTTTAAAATACGTAAAGTATCAGTAATTATATATTAATCTATAATTAAACATTAAAATAATTATATATTAATCTATGTTTTAATATTAAAAATATTTAAAAAGATCGATCTTTCTCTGGCAAACAAAAAATTCTGTTCCTTTACTTATCTTGTTCGTTTATTTATGTACCATTCATTTATTTAGTTTGAGAATCATAAATAGTTTTTCTAAGCTCTTAAATTCCTTTTTTTTAAGGCAACCAATTCAAGAAAAATCTATTTTTGACTCCCTTATTTAACTTATACAAAAAACCGAGGAAATCAACTGATGATAAAAATCAAAAGCCGCCAAAAAGTATGCTGCAAAAAATAACTTTTATTTGTAATTTCACAAGTTGCCGCTTGGCGCCAGTGAATTTTTTAAGAATTTAATCATTTGCCTATCGGTTTTTAATTCTAAAAAGCATTAATATATTGTAGATACCTACAAAGCATCCTTACATGCTTTAATAACTTGTAAATATTGAATACTTTCTCTGCCAAGCATTTGAAAGCTAAAATAAAACCGCTGCTGGGCTGCTGTCTGAGTAATTTTGAATGTCGTTCTTTTGTACAAAAATATTGGCTTAGTAGAGCTTTCATCTTTAACCTTTGAATATATTTTCTAACTTATAACCTTCCTATTCCCTCCACAGAGTGCGTGCCTATGGTCCTGGCATTGAACCCATTGGTCCTGTGGTCGGAGCCCCGGCCAACTTCACCGTTGAAACCTTCTCCGCCGGCAAGGGTGAGCATTTACATACACATATCCCTTTCAAACAGATATGTAATATAAACCTATTCTAATCTCCAGGTGAAGTGGATGTGGACATTCAGGGACCCACTGGGGAGATCGAGAAGGCCGATGTGCGCTTCAACAATGACAAGAACTTGACCTACACTGTCTCCTACATACCCAAGGCTGAGGGTCCGCACAAGGTGGCCGTGAAGTTCTCCGGTCGCGACATCCCCAAGTCCCCGTTCCCCGTGAAGGTCGAAGGACATGCTGGAGATGCCTCGAAGGTAAAGGTGACGGGTCCCGGCATCCAGCCCAACGGCGTGACCATCAAGAAGCCAACCTTCTTCGACATTCTCACCAAGGATGCTGGTCGCGGCGTGCCCGAGGTGATCATTATCGATCCCGCTAACCACAAGACCTCGGTGGCTGCCAAGGTGCGTCAGCTGGAGGAGGATACCTGGCGCTGCGAGTACGTGACGGCCCTGCAGGGCCTGCATTCGGTGAATGTCTTCTACGCTGGCACACCCATTCCCAACAGTCCGTTCCCGGTGAAGGTGGCCCCGCTGTCGGATGCGCGTAAGGTGCGTGCCTCCGGCCGCGGTCTCCAGGCCACGGGTGTGCGCGTCGGCGACGATGCCGACTTCAAGATCCACACCGAGGGAGCCGGCGAGGGTGTGCCCGAGGTGCGCGTCATTGGTCCGGGCGGCATGAACCAGAACGTTATGCAGTCGAAGGTGGATGGGAACACGTACGAGTGCCACTACTATCCCACCAAGGAGGGTCGCTACGTGATCATGGTGACCTTCGCCGGCCAGGAGGTGCCCAAGTCGCCGTTCGAGGTGAAGGTGGGCCCCAAGAAGGAGTCCTCGATTGTGGCCTATGGACCTGGACTGAGCAGCGGCGTCATTGGCTACCCGGCTGCCTTTGTGGTGGAGACCAATGGCGAGACGGGCGCCCTCGGGTTCACCGTGGCCGGTCCCTCGCAGGCCGAGATCGAGTGCCATGACAACGGCGATGGCTCCGCCCTGGTCAAGTATCACCCAACTGCCGTCGGCGAGTATGCTGTGCACATTCTGTGCGACAACGAGGACATCCCCAAGTCTCCCTTCATTGCCCAGATACTGCCGCGTACCGACTTCCATCCGGAGCTGGTCAAGGCCACTGGCCCGGGACTGGAGAAGAATGGCGTGACCATCAATCAGCCGACCAGCTTCAGCGTGGACACTAGCAAGGCGGGAAATGCCCCGCTGGACGTGGTCGTTCAGGATGTCTACGGCACCAAGCTGCCCGTGGAACTGAAAAACAATCCCGATGGTACCAAGAAGGTCACCTATACGCCCACTTCGGGCGTTCCACACACCGTTGAAGGTGGGTCTTGATCCCTAAATATAAAAAAGAAACCTTATGACTAATTTCCAACCTTTTGTGCTTATCCTTCAGTAAACTATGGCGGAGTTTCCACACCCAACTCGCCGCATCGCGTTTATGTCGGCGTTCCCGTGGATGCCGCCAAGGTACAGGCCTTTGGACCCTGGCTGCAGCCCGGCGTGCGTCCCAACGTGCCCACTCACTTCAATGTGGACGCCCGGGATGCTGGCGATGCGGAGCTAAAGGTAAAGGTCATCCACGAGGAGTCCAAGATCGAGGTGCCGTGCCGGATCATCGACAACGAGGACAACACCTACTCGGTGGAGGTGATTCCCCCCAGCAAGGGTGCCTACACCACCACGATGACGTACGGCGGCCAGAGGGTTCCACTGGGACAGAAGGTCGTTGTGGAGCAGACGGTCGACGTGTCCAAGATCAAGGTGGACGGGCTGGAGCCAAGTAAGTATTCGTAGTTTAGGCAACGTGATTTAGCTGATAAATATATATAGAAGAGCCCATCTTGAGTGCGTCATGGTCTAAGTCCAAGTCACCATCATTTCGTTCACCCAAAACACCAAAGCCGCGCCCCTGAACAGTTTACAGCAATTCCGGATCATCACCCACGGCCTGCCCAAGGCGGACCTGGCGGTGACCATCACCAGTCCGTCGGGCAATCGCGTTAAGGCACACATCATACCCACGGCGGAGGGATTCCTAGTTAACTTTACGCCCACCCAGCTGGGGGAGTACCTGCTGAGCATCTGCTTTGGCGGCACCCCGATCACGCCGCGTCCCTTCCGGCTGCAGTGCCTCACGGGCAGTGATTCGAACAAGGTTCAGGCCTTTGGTCCTGGTCTGGAACGCGGCATAGTTGGCCAGCCGGCGGAGTTTATGATCGATACCCGTGGCGCCGGACAGGGTGGCCTGGGAGTGACGGTGGAGGGACCCTGTGAGGCGGCCATTAACTGCCGGGACAATGGAGACGGCACCTGCAATGTGGCCTATCTGCCCACCGAGGCGGGCGATTATAGCGTCAACATAACGTTCAACGAGCGCCACATCAACGGTTCGCCCTTCCAGCCGCTGATCGTTCCCGTACCGAATCTGAAGAATACCCGCGTCAGTGGCATCGGCATCCAGCCGCATGGTAGGCTATTAGGAGTTCCAGTGGCCAATTGCCGTGTTCCGAGTGTTGCCGCTGCCGCCCAGCTCTAATCCAATCCTCTTCTGCGCTCTACTCACCACCTCTGACCAAGGTTGCTTGCAGCAATCGCAGCCTCGCCATGCCCGCCCATTGTTTCTTGTGTTGCTGTTGTCTTCTCCCCCTTGTGTTTGATATGAACTAATCCAAGAATAACTAATTGCAAGAGAAGTTAGGTATTAACTTTTCGGAAGATTTACTTCTGGATTTAACATATATTGTTATTGTAAAGCTTATAGACAGTATAGGAAAGACAGGAAAGACAGTAAATATCGACACTGTTTTGATGGTAACCAAAAGTCGATGTATAAGTATAAATCGATATTTTAACAGTGCGACAAATCGATAATCTGTTTTGATATGTTGAACTTTTGCCAAAAATAGCGTCAATCTAGACAAAACTACCTATGTAAGATATGACTATAAAGAGATTATTATTATCATATATATTTAAAATATCTTCGTTATACAATTTTGTCTATATATTATAATGAAACTTTTCGTCTTGCAAAAGTCGATATATATTCTAAAGCGATATTTTAACTGTGCGATAAATTGACTTCTTTGTTTCTTTACATAAAACTTTGTCCAAACATAGCGTCCATCTAGCAGAACTACCATTGTTGATATGAGTATAAAGAAATTATATAGGATATATTTAAAACATCCGATAAAGTAAAAAATTTACAATATATTTTGTCGATATATAATATGAAACATTTCGTCTTGACATACACCCCTGCTCAACATTTTATATATAACTTTATATTATTAATATCAGGAAGAAAACTATGATATCTTTAGAATTTATAAGAATAATATCTCCTGAAAGAAATCTTAGATCTACCATGATATGCCGTATCTTTACCATTTATTTCTAATTGCATTTTAATATTGTTTAATGTTGTGTCTTGACGTTTATTTTGCCCATATCTTGTGATGACTCTTACTAACTCTAAAAATCCTCTCCAGGTGTGATCATGAATGCCGCTACGGACTTCATGGTGGACATGAGCAAGGTGGGCAGCAACATTGACTCTGGCAAGTTGTCCTGCGCCATCTTTGATCCCATGGGCCACGTCCTGCCCAGCAAGATTGTGCAGGGACCCACGGATGACATTTTCCGCATCATGTACACACCCTTCGAGGCTGGCCGCCACACCATCGAACTGATGTACGACAACATCCCGGTGCCGGGCTCTCCGTTCGTGGTGAACGTGAAGAGCGGTTGCGATCCGGCACGCTGCAAGGCCTACGGTCCGGGCCTGGAGAAGGGTCTGACCAATCAGAAGAACAAGTTCACCGTGGAGACCAAGGGAGCGGGCAACGGCGGCCTGTCGCTAGCCATCGAGGGACCCTCGGAGGCCAAGATGACCTGCACGGACAATCGCGACGGCAGCTGTGACGTGGACTACTTGGCCACCGATCCGGGAGAGTATGACATTACCATTCGGTTTGCCGACAAGCACATACCCGGCTCTCCGTTCCGCGTGCTCGTCGAGGAGACGGTGGACCCCAGCAAGGTGAAGGTCTACGGACCGGGCATTGAGCACGGCCAGGTGCGCGAGAGCGTGCCGACCTATTTCAACGTGGATGTGGGCGAGGCTGGTCCTGGCCGCATCGCCGTCAAGCTGACCAACTCCGAGGGCATACCCGTGGACAATCTGCGCGTGGAGGACAAGGGCAACAGCATTTACGCGGTGCACTATGTGCCGCCCAAGGCGGGCTCCGTGCTCACCTGCCAGGTGAAGTTCTCCGAGGTGGAGGTGCCCTGCAGGTGAGTGAAATTCCACATTTAGCTCGAGTTATATCGGCGAATATTGGCTAAATTGAAAACCAATAATAATGCTCTGCTTTTTCGATAAGTTTTATTGAACCGTCATCCAATTTTTCAAATTCTATTTATAAAACACTTTTTTGGAACGATCCCAAGGTTAAAGAATTTTTGTTCACTTCATTAAATATTTATAGATTTGAAAACAAATATTTTTAGAGATTAATCTTTTGTTGGCCATAAAAATCTACTCTTTTGTGCTTGTATTTTTATGCTAATGACATCAAAAACTACAATTTCAATATCAAAAACGCTTTAATTTGGTTTGAATTAGAATTATTTGTAGACTTTAAATATATTCTTGACAAATGTAATATACATTTGGTCAAAAATTCACTTTATAAACTATGGAAACCCATCCCTATAATTATAATAATCCCCCTTTTCAGTCCATTTGTGATGACCGTTTTCCCCAAGTCCGAGCCCACCAAGGTCAAGGTAAAGGGTGTCAATGAGAAGAAGAAAACACCTGCCTCTCTGCCCGCCGAATTCGAGATTGATACGAAGCAAGCCGGCCAGGCGGACATCAATGTGGCCATCAAGAATCCCAAGGGCAAGCCGATGCAGCCGCGCTTGGAGGAAGTGGCCACGGGCACGTATGTGGTGTCCTTTGTGCCGGACGAGTGCGGAACGTACCAGTGCAGCATCAAGTACGGCGACAAGGAGATCGAGGGCTCACCCTTCAAACTCGAAGCATTCCCCACCGGCGAGGCCAAGAAGTGCAAGCTGGTGGAGCAGGCGCCCAAGATCCAGTCGTCGGGCAGTCAGTCGCACCTGAAGGTGGATGCCCGCGAGGCAGGCGATGGAGCTGTTACCTGCAAGATCACCAACAAGGAGGGCAGGTAAGGCTAACACAGTTGATAACAGATTCCAAACGACAGAGAATATTGAATGCGAAACGCGATTATAAATCGATATTTTAATCGACATTGTATTTGAGATTGAATTATTTCCGATAATATTAATATTTTAACGCTATCGATATTTGAAGCGTAAGTCGAATATAAGTAAATATTTTTAAGTTATTTTATGTGCGTTTAGTCCTTTTTCTTTTCGGCATACTGTAATAAATCTAAATATTTCTTCAGCATTTTGGACCAATATTTTCCCACAATATCCATTTTATAACGTATATTTATTTGTTTGACTCCACAGCGAGATCGTGGACATTGATGTGATCGAGAAGGATGGCTTCTTTGACATCCTGTACGCGCTGAATGATCCCGGAGACTACGACATCAACGTGAAGTTCGGCGGCAAGGACATACCCAACGGCAGCTTCTCCATCAAGGTAGCCTGAACTGCACACTTTTTCTTTCGAAATCCTCAGTCCTCGAACAAAACCAAAGAAAAGAAAAACAGACACAGCCAGAATCTAGTCTAGAAACAATTGTTGGAAATTAGCAATTATTTTTAATGTTTATCTATATATACATACATACATACGTTAAACGTTTTTCTAGTCATTTAAGAGCGGGTGAAGCCATGTTGAGAGCTCAGCCACATCTACCATTATATATCCTCTAGTCAAGTCCATTGTCATTGTTATATGTTTGTGTTTTGTCCCCTCCTTGAGTCGTTTATAAGTTCATGTGTAAATTTTTAATTGGAAAAACACGCAAACAATTTTCACAACATGGACTAAGAGTGCTCAGCAAGAAGGAAGCAACAAAAAGAATACGATTTAAGTGCAAACATTGTAAAACATGACAAAAACAAAAGTAATAAAAAAACATAAGAAAAACAAACCAGAGAAATCTCAAACAAAAGAGAATTAAAGACCAGAAATGTTCAAATTTTAATTGCATGCAAATTGTTTCGTTCTCAAAAATTATTTCTGCTATGCCACATTGCAAATTGCGCTTTGTTTTACATTATGCATTTAATGAACAAATTATTCTTAATGCTTCTTTCATTTGTTGTAAGCTCTTAGCCCAATGTCTGTGTAAGTTGTTCGTGTGCGTGTTTCTGTATTTTAATTGTAATTTGAAGACTGATATTCGAGCGCACTTAACACCTTCGAGACATGAGGGAAAACAATTGATTAATCACCGAATAATTGCTAATTTAACAACAATTTGTTCCTAACCCCACGTAGAAGAGCCTTTACTTTGCACTTGCCCTAAAAAGTATCTCTTTCAGCCGTGGTTCGCCCTGTAAGTAGAGTGACGCAACCGTGTTCATGTTGACAGCCCAGAGTAATGAAGGGTCATAAATAGTGGGCCGGAATCAGGGAACTCACCAACAATGCCCGCCTCACTGGCATCTCAAGCGAGAGTCCGCGGCATCGGGCATAGTGCCCAAAAATATTGAAACAGATATTTTCTTCTCTTGCAGCTGCGGGCCTGAGTGCTCGCCCAAGATTCGTCGTGAACCCAAAGATTAATTGAGTTGTCTGTTGTTTTCGCACGAAATTTATGTTTAACAGATTTGCACAATTAGCCGGCTGAAAAATGAATTTCTATCCGCATTTTTCAATTTTCGAAAAAAGGGAAGAGGAAACTTTGTATGTCATATTTCCGGGCACGAGCAACTTCATTATTATGGGACCTGTCCACAGCCGTCTTTGTGACATGTTGCACCCACACGCACACTGAGAATGAGATATTTTTTATCCATTTTCTATTTCAGTGTGCTTGTGGTTTTAACTTTACTGAATAATAATAATTTAATGTTAGGCAAATAATATGTTTAGACAGATTCACACGTTTGTGGTTGACATTTCGGAAGAATTAAAACATTGCTACAGATTTTTATTATTAAACCTAAAGAATGTGATACGGACACAGAAATATAAATGGAAGGCAGCAGGAAGTAGTATTCGCTGCAAGAAAGGGTTCAGTTCTTTGGTTACTAATTGTGTTATATTTTGTATTTCTAAATTTAAAAGGTTCTTCAGTAAGGATAAGCTCAGTTTTTGAGGAATATTTTACAACAATATATTACAAAGAGTAAGAATATACATTTATGCCGTTAGTAAACCTTTATTATTCAATCTTTATTATTCAATATTTTCAAAATAACCTAAATCTTGTGATTCATCCAGATCATACTTAAATTTTTAAATCGTCCCACTCAGGTAGTTAGAATATTCTTGATCCTGGCAGTACCTTTTTTTCAGTGTAGTACCTCGGTACTCTGTACTTTACTCAATTTAAAAAAAATTTAGAAAATAGTTGATACTATACTTAATAATTCAAATTGCTAAGTCTTATGCGGTCTTCGGAAACATTAAAAAAAAAAACGTTCAAAAACAGCCGTCACTTGGGTCAACCCCCTTTAACTCAAAGAGAAGAGGTAAAAAGGTTCAACGCGGATCTGTCTTAAAGATCAAAAACAAAGTCCTAGGAAAACGCGATGTATATAAAGATCATTTTGTCGCACATTCTGTCTGTATCTTTCTTATATAACTAATATTATCTCTTATGGCAAATACTAGTTGGTCTAAAGTACACAAGAAACCTGTGCAGTATTGTCCCAGAATTCCCAACTTAAACTTAAGGTATTCGAATTGTTAAAGTTGTTTAGAGTATTTTATAATGATCAAAATAGTTCGCTGTCGTTTAAAAATCTTTAAAATAAGTCTGAATTTAAAGCTCTTACAAGACTTCTATCTATCACAAAATGCTGACTTAGTTTTCTTTACTTTTCTCCTGTAAATCAAGAACTATTACTGAATGCTTCCACATATTTAGTCTCAGACTTTGTAGGGGGGCAAAAGCACCCGATCGTCTACGCCACTGTACTTTGTAGAGCATCATCTAAATGATCTCTAGTAGGAGAAGGAGAAGCAGGAGGCGGGTCGCCGATGACAACCCACGCTGATTCAGCATGTTCTACCCGCTGTTTTTGTTATAGTTGCTGCCTTTCCTCTGCTGCGGCTGCTGCTGATGCTGCTGATGCTTTCGGCAGGTTGCAACAAAATCAAATATACGCTGCATATGAAAATGAATTTCGGCTAGAGCCATCGCACGAAAATTCGCAAGTAATTAAAATAGGAAAAGCGAAATTACGAATGTGTACCAATGAAAATATGGCGCAAAGTGTGGTGTGCTGATTTCAGCTGCCAACGCCGCCAGCGCCATAGTGGAAGAAGGAAGCCCATAAAGAGAGACGGAGACGGAGACGGAGGCATCCAACGACGACGACCACGACAACGACACTAGTTATAGTGGCAGTCTCTAGCCGGATCCGAGCTAGTCGCACACTAACCGCCGCCTCTTAGTCATAGTTGGTCCTGACGTGAGTTCTCGTGCCTGGAAGTGGAAGAGTTCAAGTGCCAGTGCCAGTGCCAGTGAAGGAGTGCATGAGGTTCCCAAACATTTGACGAATCTCCCCTATCACATGGGGATCTGAGTTGTCGCTTTGCTGGCAATTTTCAATTTTCCTTGCTGGTCCATTGATTGGCCGGCCGCACTTTCTTATTAATAGCCCAAATATTTTATGGCGATTTGTATCTTTGACTTTTTCGATTTGGCCACGGATACGGCGAGTGTATGGCACGAAATGATTTCGATATTTCTTCGATATGTGCAGACATACATTGTACATATACATATGTATACATATATATAATCATTTGATTTTCGCCTTCATTATGTAACAGCTGCAATTGTGGAAATTCTTTTGCCCCATCGTGTGTCCGCGCGTCAATCAATTCCACTTCCTCTGTTAGATTTCTTCGCTGGTTTCACACTTTTCCAGTTCACAGTTCCCCCCACATATCACTCGGTGCCTTGGGATTTAATAATAAGCAGATCTCCTCCTCAAATATAGATGGTAGTTCCTCACAACTCACTTGGCAAGTGCAAAGTAAATGAGTTTCTTCGGCCATTGTTCCCATTCTCCAGAGTGCCACTTAATGATCTATTTCATTATTTTTTTTTTGGCTCAAGTGTGTGTGTTTTGGGTTCTATTTGTTTCGAACTTACAACCGAAATAAGTTTCGGCATTATTAATTTTGAATTTCCACTCATTGGCTTACCCTCTCCCAGGCTGTCGAAAGCATCGAACAATACTCGCACAGTGAATACATCGAGGAGCACACGACCAAGGTGGTGCAGCAGACAACGCAGGTGAGTAGGTCCTTGGAGTCGGATTTAGTCCTAGGTTAGGGAGTGTATTTAATTAAAAACTTGCAACAAGACAGTTTATTTAATCAAAAAGAAAGGGTTAAACCCTAGATAAAAGCGAATAAAAGTCTCAAAAAATAGATTTTTAAAAGTTTGTAGAGAATCAAATTGTGATGCAAAAGTTCAATAGTACATTTTTTAAACTATTTTAACAGTTTGAATATTAGCCATAAAACTTTGTCATTTTTAAACACTATATTTAATTATATTTGTTGGATTTAGTCCTAGACTAGAAAGTGCATTTAATTAAAAACTAGCAACAAGACAGTGTATTTAGTCAAAAGAAAGGGTTAAACCCTAGGAAAGGGCGAATAAAAATCTCAAAAAAAAGTTTTTTAAAAGTTTGTAGAGAAACAAAATATGTTGTAAAAATTCTTTACAATACTGAATTTTTTTAACTAGTTCAAAAGTATGAGTATTCATGAATATAAACATGAAAATGTATGAATATGAGCCATAAAACTGTGTCATTTTTATGCAATATTTTTAATTCTATTTGTTTTAAGTTAAAAAAATCTAAGAGATGGTTTCTCTTAGGGAAACATTATATATTTTTAAAATTCTATAAAACGGTGCATTTTGAAAACGTCTGTTAAAGTAACAAATGTGTTTAATTGAGCCAATAAACCTGTTATTTTTTATATAATATTTTTAATACAATTTCGAAGACAATATTCCTTAGTTAAATAAAATCAACAAGTATTTATTACCAGTTTTTAAATTAAAACGATATAAATTCTATAATAAAAGAAACAAAAGTAAATAAATTACTTTTTTAAACTCTATTAATTTAAGGTGCAAGAACAGGATTATTTTTGTAATATTTTATATAAATATTTCACATAAATATCAAACTATTTTTATATATCCCTTAAAATTGAAAATAAATTTAAAATTCATGCGCTCTAGATAAAGCTAAATATTAGCATTATTCTACAATTCATTCACTCTTTATTTAAGCTTAATATAAAAAGAAATAGAATACAACTAACTGTGGTGCGCTTTTTGTATTAAATACCTTTTGAATATTATCCATAAGTATTATAAAAACTGAATCCTTTTCAGAGCGAACTTGTCAACGGAAAGTCGGAGACCACGTATCGGAGTGTAGCATTTGAGAAACTACCATTACCCACCACAGGCGGCAACGTTACAGGTACGTTCTGTGTAAAATACGAATAGGAAAATATGAATAATAATCGAAAATATTGCACTTATAATAACACCGTCGTCGCCATGTCTCGGAACGAAAGTTAATCACTTGCGAACGAGAGACACCTAGCCGTGCATGCCTTTTAATTAAACCGAAATGCAGAGTGGTTTATTTAATCTAGAAAGTATTTATGCGCCATTTAAGCTGGGGCAGCATCTAGCGAAGAATCTTCTAGTGCAGAGCAGACACATCGCATCGCATCGGATCTCTGGGGGAATGTATAAATAAAGGTGGGCTATTGTCAGGCGAAAATATTATTCGTGTGTCGTAAATCTGTGAAATGTATACAGAATGTATAAATACATCCCAACTATATGTGTTTATATGCTGCCTTGCAGTGCGGCGCATTTGGGTGAGACGACGACGACACCCATGGACAAGTGGGCAACGCACCCGAGACCTCCTCCTCCTGCTCCTCATCTCCTGATCTTCTGAGAAGGATGAGCTGAAGGAGGAGACAGCCCCGTGACGGCTTATCAGGCTAAACGCTGACAGGCGACAACTTAATTAGACTGCCTTTCGTTCTGGGAGGTCTCTAGTATTGTTCTGCGCCTCTGCAGTTCATCGCCCACAAATATTTTTCATCTCACTTCTGCCGTCGTGGGAATATTTTTCTTTTGTTTTCCATTCCGACACGTTCATTGACTGGGCCACTTGTGGCCACTCGTGGCAAGTAATTTGGGTATTAAATTATTGTTGCCTGCCTGGGGTAATTACCTAAATTTATTTCGCCTGTTTTTTGGGCTGCTGATCGATTTACGAGTTTGCAAATAGCTACATAGATTGCACCGCAATTTAATGAACATTTTCGGCATGATTAATGAGGTTTCCACTCTCAATGAACGGCACTTGCACTCTACACACACTCTCTCCGTGTTGTGCAAATATTTTTCTTCGATTTTTCACGCTTCCATGCAATTTTCAAACATTTTCGCGCGCTTGACCGCTAGACCGGCGGAGGGAGACGGCGGAAGCCGGGCAAGAGTCATCATTAAGATCACAAGCCGCGCCACGTTTCATTTGGTGGTTTTTCTCAATCGATTTTCGGGGATTCGGTCTCGAAGACCACGCCCCCGTTGTGGGAGGATTGGTTCTATTCGGTTTTGGTTTTGGGTTTTCTTTGTCGCGCTCCATTTGCTTTGAAGATGGTTTATTGTAAATGATTCGTTTTGGCCAAATGACATAGATTGGTAGCGCATTTGTTGCATTGATTATTCATTGCCCGTCAAATGAAAGGGGCAAAAGTGTTTATAATTAGCTAACTAACGATATTTATTGACTGGAAAAAGCCATGTTTGTGTATCTTTGGGTAAATTATCCTTGGGAAGAACGGAAATTGTGGGTTCTAACTAGAAAGAGGTCTCTTTGCAAGTTTGGACTATAACTTGGGAGCGGAAACTATTTTGAATCTTACAAGGGGTCATTGTAACATTCGCTCTTTTATAGCTTGTGTTGTTTCTAAATTCCCAAAGGGTTCTAACTTCAAATTAGTTATAGTATTCCTGAATCAGTTAATGTTGAAGTTGATAAACATAGAATACTGATGAAAAAGGGGTGACACCCTTCAGAAGCTGTTTTTACTTCAAATATGAAATTGGAAATTGAAAGGAATAAATTACAAAGAAGCTACTGCAGCCTTAAAGGAGCTCTAGGGGTACATTGATGATATTTTCTTTTAATGGAAAAGTTGGTAAACAACGGATACTAATTGGACAGTTTAAGAAACAGATTTTAGTTTAAAGATTCGGATTTCATTGCTTAAAAAATCCCCAAAATAATATAGATGCACATTCGTGATATTTTACTGATTGGTATTAATTTTTAGCAATAAAAAAAGATTCCAAAAAAAGTGGTTTTTATCTTAACAAAGACTAAAGCACACAAGGGGCACTACAGGAGGACTGACTAGGTAGGATGAAGGACTATATATCAGAATCTCGAAGACACTCTTGACTTTAAAATTCAACGTACTTTATGCTTGTTAAGTGCTTTAGAAATCCCAATTTGTTAATATTTTCCCTTAACAAATTAATAAGCAAGTTAGTTGGTTAGCAAAAAATACAGATAAAACTTACCGAAATCTTTAAGGATTTGGATTACGAAATAAACAGAGTAAAAATCGCACTATTGTTCCTATTCTTTAATGGTTTTCGAATTTCCAAAATGCTGACATTTTCCCAGAAAGAATGAATGTTTTACTTGTTTACAATAAATACTGATGAATTAGAGGTGTCTATCTTTCAAATCATCTCTTTACGATTTGATAAGCATTTTAATTCATTATTTATAATTCTTAATATATATAATTTATTTACTAAAGACCTCTGTACATTATTATTCAAAAACAAAAATACATTTAAATTTCACATAAATATGTAAATTTTGATTAGTCAATAATCGCTGCCAAATAGACGCATCTGAAAGATCAACAAAATATTTTTGATTGATTTTCGCCAATTGCTTGACAGTAGTGTCCCTGCCCATCTGCATGGCCTGGCCATTTTCTATTTTCCTTTTTCGATGCAACAAAAATTGCAACTAAATTGATTTTGCATTGCCAAAAAAAAAAAAACTGAAAAAGAAAAGATACAGAAATGAGGGAAAATCCATTACATAAGTATTGGATAAAGGCGTGCGCAGGAATGTTTTCCACTTTAACGACTCTTCGATTAATACGACATTATACACGGATATAGAAATGAAATGATTAACACATTTTCGGCATACCAACAAGACTATATTTGTATTCTATGGGTTTTATAGCCGCCAAATCGCTGCGTTCTTCACGCCAATAAAATAAAAAATATATAGAATTATAGGAATTGTCTATATGTTTGGCCAATTTTTATTTTTAAACGCTTCCCCGCCGATCTTAATGGTAAAATATTAATAAATTCTGTGTCGTCTGAGCTGCAATAAGTAATAAATTTCATTTCCCTGACGATCGTCTATATACTTTTGACCCGAAGTCCTCCCACCTCCCCGGTCGTGGATTTGCACCTTTCGAGTTTCGAATATTCAGATTTTCGATTCTATGATTTTTTCGAAATGGCAACTGTTAAAGAACCAACACAGCCGAAATTTATGTTAAGACGAGTCTATATAAAATATGTACATAGAGACGCACACATCAAAATTCAAAGATTCGACGGCAGAAGAGCAATATTTCCAATTTTCTATCTTTTTATCTTTTATATGTCGTTCATTGGTCCATTCGTTCTGGCCTTTATAGCAGCAGGTCGGCCATATTTTCGAAAATCCCAACAAACTCTGTTGGTGTGTGTGTGCTGCTGCTGCTGCTGCTGCTGCTGCGCTGCTTTTGGGCCACGGCAGCAGACGCATCTTGGTGGTAGGAACCGATGTGCTTTCATATTTTGGCCTTAATTTCGATTTGGAACTGTCGATGTTCACTTGAAATCGGGACGTGGAGACGCGTGGACCTACAAGAACGTCGCTGGCAATAAAATAAAATAATAAAAAATAGAGAAAACAATAAAACCGTCGCACGACACACACTTTAATTGAGCTCCAAAATAATAATAATACCCCAGTGCAAGTTGCAATCGATCGAAAGGACTCTCTCTGGCAGGACACTCTCTTTGTAACACAGTCTAGCGCCCGATTATATAACGATTCTTAGTCGATTGCCCAAGTGTGAGTGGTCCACAAACCAATAATAATTTTCCGATTTCGAATTCGATTTCGATTCCGTTACCGATTCGAATATCTCTCTCAGTCTTTTTGGCTTGAAGCACTCTTCGGCAAGGATATGACGTCTTAAATCTGGCCCAAATCGATCTAAACTCTGGACGCGTATCCTTGCTGCCTGCCCAAGCCAAGAAGCGAACATAGAAGTTTTTGTTTCGTTGTTTTGTAATTAAATTGTTATAAATTTTAAGTGTCTTTATTTCACAAAACCAAAAACCTCGCGCTCGCCTCAAACCTATACATTTTCGCCACCGAACTTTGAAACCGAATCGCAACGCGGAAAAATGCACTTCAGTTGGTTGACGGAAAAGCCGCCCGCACCGCTAGCCACCTGGGCCGATCACTCGTACTTCTTCCGGCCGCAATACTATAAGGTGACCGTGTCGGAGCGCGATCACGTGGAACGGACTAGCGTGTACTTCAATGAGACGATCATACCGGAGAATCAGGGACTAAATGGTTCAGATTTTATGCCATTGAATTTCAAATCATCGTTTGCCATAGTAACACATCAAGGTAAATTCTGGAAGACGACTCACCATCGCCACCCTCGTCACCATCATCATCATCAGACCCTATTGATACTTGACAGCTTGCCAAAACGAGCTGACGTCCATCCGCGAATTGTCCTCCTGACTAGAGCCCCAAGAATGTGTGTTGCATTTGTGCTAATGACAAAACTGACACCAAAGTCATATATATTGTCGGAGATTCAGAGATTCGCATTGAAATGGTGTAGCGCCAGGCACGCCTGACCGGGCCACACACAGGCACACATAAAGCGCCCGCGGAATGGTTCAGAATTTTGAATTATTACCCAAAAGTCCCCAGAAATGGGGAGCCTCGGGCGCAGCCATTTGTCTGCAAATTATATTCTATGATTTATTATCACAAAGTGCAACAAAGCGTAAAATTCGTTTGGCTTATTCTGCTTGCGATTTCTCAATGGCTGCGTGTGCTATGCCAGCTATGCACCCTGATGATAGTTTACACTGATCAACAGGGGCTAAAGTCTTAGCTAGACACCTCTACAAGATGGGATATTAGCTGAAAATGTTATTTATTAAAATTCAAAAATATATGTGTAAATAATACAAAAAGATTTGACACAAACTTGGGAAAGCTAAATTAGTTAATTATTAATATTTCTCCAGGTTGTTCTTCTATTTTGCAGATATAAAAGAAAATATAAATTCTCAAAATACATTTGTTATAAAAGTTTATGGAAAGTAATGCGTTTTTTCACAATTAAAAATAATTAGAACCGTTCGAGCTTAAGTATTTTCCATTGGAAAATGGTCTTAAATTGTGAATGATTTTAGTTGATTCGTAATAAAATAAATACTTCATTTGAGAATAAATTATGGAATTTATTAAAGCAAATTATTATTTCACAAAATATAAGTTTAAATCAATTTTAGCATTGTTTTAGGATTTTACTTTTGCACAATTTGTAGTACATGAACCTTTTAATTTAAGGGGGAACGTAATTTTCCTAAAACAATATATTTATATCTGTATTAAAAGTGAAGCAAGAATATTAGTACGCCTAAAAAATTGCCAAATATTGTGATTTTTAGCGATATTACTCAAACTAAAATATCTTTCAAATCTCAGATCTAAAATCTATTTACCTAAAAAATTATAAGTCTGTGTATGGTTTTTTTTAATTAAGCTTTAAACTGCATTGAGTTAGTTATTATTCTTACATTATTTTAGAAAGCTGAATTAGAGGTTAAAGCTCTTTAAAGAAATTTCAAAATGAACAAATATTTCATGTTTCCCTCTTTTTATTTGTCAAACAAGATTGGGCTATATGAATTTCTTAAACTGACTCTTATTGATTGATTTAATAGAGTGTAAACTATACAGGGGGTAGACCCTAACGGCAAGGTTATTATAATTCTCACCTATGAATTCAGCTAATAAACTAATGACAGCCGTTTGGTCAGTAAATGTGGTTCTGGGCAGAGACACTTTTATGCTTCTGAATGTTTCTGCATTATACCTCTTTGTTCTTTTATAAAAAACGTGTTTAGAATCTGTGCTAAAAACTCTCATCAGATAAAATTTTCTTGTTAGGTATCAGACTTTGGGATTTTCTTAAGAGTTCGGGCAACTATATAACTATAATTGTTTAATTTAACTTTGCCTTCTTTCTGGTTCACCTGTATTTGGATTAATTGTTTATTATTTATTTATTCGTTTTACTTTCCCTGCTGACCTTTGTAGAAATTGTATTCGCTACGCGCAAATGGCAAAAACTTTCGCTGATATATCGAAGGCATACTACTTCTATCCGTTGGCGCGGCCTGAGAGTCATTAAATCTTTCATTTGTATTGCCAGCGTCCATTAGATGCCAAAGATGCCTCCGTCGTCGTCCCCATGCCCATGCCCACTCCCATACCCATACCCATACCCAGTCCCATTCCCATTCCCATTCCCATCTTGATCCCCATCCCCATCTGCTGCCTCTGCCGCTGTCGTATCTCATGCTTCAATGGGCGGCGCTGGCAGGTGATCGAGAGCAGAGGGGGTCGTCGGGCGGGCCGAGGGGGACGGACATCGACGGACAGCAGCAAATGTTCAAACATAAATAATCATATTTTTCGAAGGGGACGACACTGGGATAGATATTCACGCTTAGTGGGATATAGTTGTCTCTTGGCAGCCACTTTTTAATGCGTTCAATTTCTTGGGCATTTTTTACGTTTCCATCAAATGCCCGTGCACTCGACACAATATTTGATCGTTAATTTGCCAGAGAAAATTCCATTTGAACGCGTTTTTCGAGTTGCTCTTTGAATTTTAGCCATTTTACATGTCATTTAATTCGGGAAAGCGAACAGCTGAAGGCGACTTGTGCTGCTCTCAGATGGAAATGTATCTATAGAATCGTTTGAAAATTGCGTGTTTTGATTACAAACTCCATTTCTCGGTGTCCCCGTTTTTCCTCCATTAATTAATTGTCCTGCATTCTGCACGGATTCCTCTCGGTCGTCCCCGCCCATAAGTTGGCTATAAATTCAGCAAATTCTCCACTTGGCAGCCTCTTCAAAGACACGTCCGTGGGCATTGTCTTTCCCGACATGTCTCGTTGGTGTGTTTAGTTTACCCTGTATCTGTGTATATAGTGCCTTGGTCTAAACATCAGTCGGGGCACGCGACACGCTCCCCTGATTTATCTGTGTTTACCGGGTTTGTTTTTGTTTAGTCAAGGAGGCATCATCTGTGTCGCCGGAAAATGCCCATTAAATAACTCAACCGATGGATCAAAAAGCTAAGCGGAATATTATTTCGATGGGG
The DNA here is from genome assembly GCA_018152175.1 of Drosophila jambulina. NCBI lineage: Eukaryota > Metazoa > Arthropoda > Insecta > Diptera > Drosophilidae > Drosophila > Drosophila jambulina. Next base: position 6,639,212 of record JAECXH010000012.1, on the reverse strand, counting down.
GGCTAAGCGATGGAAAGCTTAGCGGTTGCTTTGAACACTCGTATTTATGATGGGAATATTTTTAGGGAAATTAAATGATTCTTCAATAAAATCGAAATTTACGACGAGTGTCAGCGTATGACTCTTGTCCGTCTATAATTAACTGCGAATATACAAGCGCCATAAATAACTAAACGATGATGCAGTAATAAATTTCGATTATGAACCCTATAACTATAATGTGATTCACTAGTGTCTATATTATCCACCGATCCACCGAGCAGCATTCTAATTAATTTCGCCCGTCTTCTTCCAAATAAATTAGCAGAGTTTCTTGCTGTTTTTAACTAATGATCCCCCGATCGGTATATGTGCCGCGATGTTTTGACAGCAAAAAAGTCATTGGAATGTACTGTGTATATCCGAATATTTCCTGCAGTATATAAAGAGATTCTTCCCGAATATAAAAATATATCGAGATTTAAATATAAATTCAGACACGTGCAGTTATAGAGCGATCGCTCCAGCATATCGCCACACAGATATTAATTTATAAATAGATTTTTATGCATTTGTCATATACTTTTAGTGGGTTTTGTATTTTGTTTTTTGTTTTTGGGAGGGAGATGTGTGCCTATGTGATTATGATGCTCTATGTATAGGAAATACATAGGGGAGGAACATAAAAGCATGTCCTATATTTGACCTCAGCCAGATTCAGGAACGAGATGCTCTTGTTTTCATCTCTCTGTCGCGCTTGATGGCGTGGGAAAAATGTATAAAAGCAATTGTAGGCGTTGGTGGAAATTTCTTTGGAAAGCCCCAAGATTACTGGCCACTCAGTCGATGCACAGCATCCGTACAGTAGAGAAGTGATTTTCAAAACCGGCTCCCAGGTGTAGCCAAGGATCTTCATCAAAACCCAAGGATATTCTAGCCCCTCTTATATACATACATATTTGTGGGTGTGTCTCCATAGCAGAGGAAAAGTATGTGGAAATAGTGTGAAAATATTGTGAAATATTCGCTGGAAAATATTTATTCCGAAATGAATTCATCGGTTTATTGGCAGTGACAGTGTGCGCCATAGTTATACGATATCCTGCTCAAGTCTTTGGAATTCTTTCGTTCGTGGCAAATAACATTTGGTCCAATTAATTTACTTTTTGTTGCTGCTGGTTGTTTCTTCGATCTTTCAGATCTCTGTGCAGAGGCAACACAGAAATAGACTGTGGTGGTGGAATATTCATAAAAAATGGCACGCAAATTCGAACATAAAAATGAAATTATGATTTTTTCAAAACTTCTGGGCGATCCGGATCGCCCACGCAAATGATTTGAAAAATGCTTTTTTCGTGACATAATTCCGACGTATACAAAACACATCCATTAAAAATGGTCTCCAAAATAGAGTTTTTCTGCGATGGATTCGGTCCATATCTATATTCCTATACGGGATACATAGGGTGATATTTGGGAATTATAGCTTATTGCTAACTACAAATCTGTTAGATACAATAGTTCTGAGAGACTATAAGCGCTAAAACAACCACATTTGGTATCAATAGTCGTTTAAGTTTGTTTTTTAACACAGAAATGATCAACAACATTTTCTTAAGCTGTCGGTGGGAATTTCTATAGAAAGATAAATATATAATTAAAATAAATAAATAATAATAAAAAACATAAAAATAACGTTTATAAAACTTAAGTTTAATTGAAAGATAAACTTGGGAATTATAAGCAAAACAAGCTCCTTTTAACACTCGAAGTTGCTGCAATAAAGTTGCAATCCATTCTGTGACATGCTCAACATGTTTCTACCAACATGGATCTAGCCTCATTTTCTCTATAAATTCTACGCCATTTTAAATTAAAGTTTCTCAGCAAAATGTCCCATAAGTAAGACTATAGTTGGAAAAGAAAAATGATTTATCCATGCCTTAGGTACGGGGAATTTAATGGTGTATTAAACTCCATTGTAGCTATTTTTTTAGGGGTACTGTACGTTTGGTACCCACAAAAACATCATAATTAGAATCTATTTTCTTAAACTAGTCTTTAATTCAATTGAAAACACATAGGAATAATATCATTTTACTTGCATTTTAAATACAAATCCTGTATCAATATAAATTCTAACCAAACCCATTTCTAACCTTACAGCTGAAGTCAAAATGCCGAGCGGTAAAGTAGACAAACCCGTGATTCAGGACAACCGTGATGGTACTGTCTCCGTGAAGTACGATCCCCGCGAGGAGGGATCCCATGAGTTGGTGGTCAAATACAATGGAGAGCCTGTGCAAGGTAAGCAGAAGTCAAGGCATCAACTTTCCCTGTAGGTTCGCTAATTTGCTGGACTTCGCAGGATCTCCCTTCAAATTCCACGTGGATTCGATCACCTCGGGCTTCGTGACTGCCTACGGACCCGGCCTCACCCACGGCGTTACCGGTGAGCCCGCCAACTTCACCATCTCCACCAAGGGAGCCAGCGCCGGTGGCCTGACCATGGCCGTCGAGGGACCCAGCAAGGCGACCATCAACTACCATGACAACAAAGACGGCACCGTCTCCGTGCAATACCTTCCCACAGCCCCTGGAGAGTACCAGGTGTCGGTCCGCTTCGGCGACAGGCACATCAAGGGATCGCCGTACTTTGCCAAGATCACCGGCGAGGGTCGCAAGCGTAACCAGATCTCTGTGGGCTCCTGCTCCGAGGTCACCATGCCCGGCGACATCACCGACGACGATCTGCGCGCCTTGAACGCGTCCATCCAGGCGCCCAGCGGCCTGGAGGAACCTTGCTTTCTCAAGCGCATGCCCACCGGCAACATTGGCATCTCGTTCACGCCCCGCGAGACCGGCGAGCACCTGGTGTCGGTGAAGCGTCTGGGCAAGCACATCAACAACTCCCCCTTCAAGGTGACCGTGTGCGAGCGCGAGGTGGGTGACGCCAAGAAGGTTAAGGTCAGCGGAGCCGGCCTCAAGGAGGGCCAAACGCACGCCGACAACATCTTCTCCGTGGACACGCGCAACGCTGGCTTCGGCGGCCTCTCGGTCTCCATCGAGGGTCCCAGCAAGGCGGAGATTCAGTGCACAGACAAGGACGACGGCACCCTGAACATCTCGTACAAGCCCACGGAGCCGGGCTACTACATTGTGAACCTGAAGTTCGCCGATCACCACGTGGAGGGATCACCCTTCACCGTCAAGGTGGCCGGCGAGGGCAGCAACCGCAAGCGCGAGAAAATCCAGCGGGAGCGCGACGCTGTTCCGATCACGGAGATCGGCAGCCAGTGCAAGCTGACTTTCAAGATGCCCGGCATCACCTCGTTCGACCTGGCCGCCTGTGTCACCTCGCCCAGCAATGTCACCGAGGATGCAGAGATCCAGGAGGTGGAGGATGGCCTCTACTCGGTGCACTTTGTGCCCAAAGAGCTGGGCGTGCACACAGTGTCCGTCCGCTACTCCGAGATGCACATACCCGGCTCGCCCTTCCAGTTTACCGTGGGACCTCTGCGCGACTCCGGCAGCCATCTGGTCAAGGCCGGAGGCTCGGGCCTGGAGCGCGGCGTCGTCGGTGAGGCGGCCGAGTTCAATGTGTGGACCCGCGAGGCGGGCGGCGGTTCCCTGGCCATTTCCGTGGAGGGTCCCAGCAAGGCGGACATTGAGTTCAAGGACCGCAAGGACGGCAGCTGCGATGTGTCCTACAAGGTCACCGAGCCCGGAGAGTATCGCGTCGGTCTCAAGTTCAACGATCGCCACATACCCGACTCGCCATTCAAGGTCTACATCTCACCGGACGCCGGCGATGCCCACAAGCTGGAGGTGCAGCAGTTCCCGCAGGGCAACATCCTGCCGGACGCCCCCTACCAGTTCATGGTGCGCAAGAACGGCGCCAAGGGCGAGCTGGACGCAAAGATCGTGGCTCCGTCCGGCACGGACGACGATTGCTTCATCCAGGCGATCGACAGCGAGATGGTTTCGGTGCGCTTCTATCCGCGCGAGAACGGTATCCATGCCATCCACGTCAAGTTCAACGGCGTCCACATACCCGACTCTCCGTTCAGAATCAAGGTCGGCAAGGATGTGGCCGATCCGGCCGCCGTCCATGCCAGCGGCAACGGCTTGGACGAGGTGAAGACTGGCCACAAGGCCGACTTCATCATTAACACCTGCAATGCGGGCGTTGGCACTCTGGCCGTCTCCATTGACGGTCCCTCCAAGGTGGCCATGGACTGCACGGAGGTGGAGGAGGGCTACAAGGTGCGCTACACTCCTCTCCTGCCCGGCGAGCACTACATCACGGTCAAGTACAACAACATGCACATCGTGGGCTCGCCCTTCAAGATCAACGCCATTGGCGATAAGCTGGCCGATGAGGGCGCCCAGGAGACGTCGACGGTGACTGTCGAGACGGTCCACAAGGTGGCCAAGGGCGGCCAGAAGACGGGCGTCCATCTGCCCACGTTCAAGTCGGATGCCAACAAAGTGGAGTCCAAGGGCATGGGCCTGAAGAAGGCCTACATTGGCAAGCAGAACCAGTTCACCATCTGTGCCACCGATGCGGGTGAGTTGTGGGAGCCAGTCTAGGCCTGACTAGGAACACTGATGGAATATAATCTCTTTTCAGGCAATAACATCCTGTACGTTGGCATGTACGGACCGAAGGGACCGTGCGAGGAGCTCCACGTCAAGCACGCTGGCCACAACAACTACAATGTGCACTACGTGGTGCGCGATCGCGGCCAGTATGTGCTGTTAATCAAGTGGGGCGAGGAGCACGTGCCCGGCTCCCCATTCCAGATCGATGTGTAGGGAGGGAGGCGAGCGCTATATGTATATGAAGCTAGGCCGGCCAGGCATATGTGTACGTGTAGATATATTCTTCGCATGTGTATGTGTTCCAGGGCGCGCGCATGTTCCAGGGGTGAAAGATCCGTCAGTCAGTCGTGTGTTTCTTCTTGTTTTCATCATCGCATATTAACGCCCCTCTTTGTTTAATTTTAATTATTCTCGATTGATACATAATATCACCATATTTAGGTAAGCCTTTTTGTTATTTGTACATACATACCTACATGGAAGGACGAAGCTTCTGGGTTTTCTCGACGCGCCATTTTCTTTAATTCTTGATCTTATGTTTTATTTGTTTTTCTTGTGAATACATACATAAACTTAACAATAATAGCCGATACATACATATATATTTTTGGATAAACCTAATGGAAACGAACTTAAAAAGAAAACACCTCTTCTTGGGCACACAAATATTACTATTGCAATGCGAATAAATCTCTTAAACAATTATTTAATACTTAAGCGAACATTAATGATGATTATGACATATTATGTTTTCTATTATCACTATCGACATGTAATTTACGTGAAATAAAAATCAAAACTCAAAGAAATACAATTTCAACCAAAAGAGAGCCTTTGCAAGGATATATGTCTAAGATCGAATTGGAAGCCTGCAATCGATACTGGAAGGTTGCTTGAACTACAACCTAGTTCCGCGTCCCTAGTCACTATGCTTAACGCCGTTCTCGGCCACACTGTACACGTCTCCGTACTTCTGAATCTGATCGAACACATCGTCATCGCTGGATCCAGAAGTGGATAAATCAGCAAGAAGCTGTGCATCCATCGATGCCGCCCGCAGGGCTTTGGCCAACTTGGGAGTGGGTCGGTAGTAAACCGAATGGCTGCTGTCGAAGGTGCGACTGCCCACGTGGTACTTAAGATATTTGCGGGCGAAGCGCTCGCCAATCACCTCGCCGAGATTCTGTTCGGTCAGTGTAAAGTTAGCGCCTCCTCCAGCCGACGACGAGTTGTGCAGCAGGATGCCGCGCTTGCCGATCTTGAGGGGCGTTGGCTTTCGAGCGGCAACAGCAGGGGGCGCTTCACAGATCGTGGTCGATGTCACAACGGCGCAGTCGACATCGCCACCTGCGACGTAGCCCTTATCCACCGCACAGTCACCCGACAAATTCAAGTTAATGATCTCCGTGCTGCTTACAGCTTGTGCCCTTTTAGAGCCAGGCTTCTTTGGGGGAAGCACTCGTGTGCTGGCCGTGTCATTGGCCAAAGCTGTCGAATTGCAGGCCACGCTGTTATTGTTGAACATAAGCTGAGATTGCGACTGCGACTGAGGCTCATTTTCCGGTATCGTGGCTGGATCTTGGACCCGTTTCATTTGCTCAACCTTGTAAGTTTCTGTGGACAAGGCCAAGGCCCGCTGGAAGTCGGAGTCGTCCGAGTCGGTTGTGTTATCTAGACTATTAGAGGCGCTTGATTTAACTTTTTTTGACTTTAGATTTGGAATTGTAACTTTTGGAGCCTTGACCTTTTTGGCTTTGGTTTTCTGGGAATTAGGTGATTGAATCGCAACCGTTTCTTTTGCCATAGCGCTTGAGCTGGTTTTCTTCATTCTCAGTTTTTTCTTTGTCGGAGCAGCTGAAGATTTTTTTGGTCTTAATTGATCCTTTTTGGAAGTCCCAGCATTCTTAACGGGAGAAAAGTCGACGGCGACTTTGACGGTCCTTGGTTCTTTCTTTTGACATTTTGCCACAGAAAAACTCACCAATCGGCTCCTTCCCTTAACTTCGTCTTCGCTTTCGTCTGACGATTCGACAATAACTGTGTTAACCGAACAAATTTTAGGTTCAATAGGTCCTTCATTCAGAGTATCCATTTTTTTTTTAGGTCTTCCTGGACGACGCCTGGAAGTCCCAGCTTCATTAAAATCGGAAGACTCGACGGCGACTTGGCCCGGTATTTTTGAATTCTTATTAGTCTTTTCCTCGGCCAGGATCTGCTTGGAGTTAATTTCTAATGCTTTAGAGGAAGTCTTCTCTGCCCTCTCTCTCTCTGAGCAGGTATCATCCTCCTTACAGATTTGAGTAGAAGAAGCTTGGTTTTGATTCTCTGCATTCTTGGGCCTCGTCACCTCTTCTGGGATTTTGGATAATCGTTTGGTGTTCCGGAAATTAGGTTTGTTTGAGGAGGGCGTCTTCTTTGGAATGGAAACTACTGGTTCAGATTCTTTCTTTAAATTTTTGGCCACCAAGCGGACGCTTTCCACATCTTCGTCTTCGCTTTCGTCGGAAGATTGGTTCCTTTTAGGTGGGAGCTGCTTTTGCCTAATAGCTAAGGGAGCAGCTTTGAGAATCTTCCTTGCAGTAGAAGGAACTAAAGCTACTGGCATTATCTTGCGCTTCATCGGAGATCCCTCATCTTCATCATCGGATGTGTCTCCAAGCAGACTAACCTGTGCCTTGAGCAAATTGGTGGCGGCGGCAGAATTCACAATTTTCGGTAGTCGCTGCTTGTGACACTTGGACAGAGTCGATTTCGAGTTGCTTTTTTTAACGGCCACCAAATGATGCTTCTGCTGTGGCTGCCGCCGGAACTGTTTTGGTGTCTCCACAACCAATGGACTGCAGTTCTCCACAACCCACTCCTCAGTGGAGCTGTTTGCAATGTGCACCACATTAGAGCAGAGCCGGTCACTGGTGCAGCAGTTGCACTCGTTCTCCCGCATCCGCGGCCTCAAGTCCAAGCCGATGTCGTAACTGTGCTGGCGACGCAGGTGATGCATAGTCCGCGAAGCCATCGAGCGGTGGTGGTGATGGCAATCGCGTGCTCCCCTATACGAGCAGCACTGGTAGGAGGCGCTTCTGGACATCGAGTGATGTGCCAGGCAGGAGCGGCAGGTGCACCGGCCGTAGGATCGATCATCCTCATCGCTGGACGAGAAGTCAAAGATTGGAGAGCTGGCGTGTCGCTTGCGCCGATGCTTGCGTCGCGGATGATGGCCGCTCGAGAGAATGCAGTGCTGGGGTGACGCGCTCACGTAGGCCACCTGTCGCTCCTTCTCCCGCCGCCGGTGCAGCAGGGTCTGCATGTGGTGGCTATGCTCCTGCTCATCGTCGTACGCGTACTTGGCCCGCAGCTCGTCCCGCCTGTGCGAGTGCGTGCGGTACATTTTAATAGTGGCCGTGTTGGAGATCTTGTTGGGAAGGCGCCGCCGGCTCTGCCGGATGTAGCGGGCCGTGTCGATGGAGTGCAGAGACTCGTTGTCGCTGAGCTCCGAAATAGAGCCATGGTCGAGCACATACAAGCACTTGGCAGGAGGGGCCTCCTCCAAAAAGGCGCTGTTGTTGCGGCGCATCCACTGCCCCACATGCTTCTCGATCTGCTTCTCGTCGAAGGTGTCCAGGATGCGGTCCAGCCCAGCCTCTTTCCACTTTCGCTTGTGTTCCTGGACAACGGGCATTGTCTGGTTGAGGATCTCCTGCATCTCGGCCTTGGTCTCGTTGTCTTCGCCTGCGCACAGGATCAGCGTCAGTTCCGCCACGCCCATGCTGGCACTAATGTTGCCTATGTCCACTTTCGTATCCGGGACGGGATCCTCAATGGCCTCCTCGTCCTCCTCCACCCCGTCCATTTCGGGATCCTCATGCTCGTCCTTGAATATCTCTTCCAGGTCAGAAACACACAGCTCCTGGCCCTCGTCTCCATCCGCCCAATTCTGCAAAGCAAAGCACACAGACTGCTGAGCAAACGACGCCAACATAGAAATCTCCGGAATTTCTTACCTTCATCAAACTGGACCACTGCTTGGAGCGGTGGTAGACCAGAGTCTCCAGTCTTTCCTCGTTCACTATAGGCTCCCGCGACATGTCCTGAGGATTATCCGTTTCCCCCGGGTGTATTGTATTATCCTGCCAAACGCGTTGGGGGCCGAAAAAAAGACACAGAAGTGAATTAAAATGCAAAATGGTTGATCGTTCAATGTGACCGTCTACAGAGCGCCAAAAAATATCAAAAAATGTCCAGGAAAAAAATTTAACATTAAAGAACTGAACGGAGAGTGACGATCAGCGTTTTATAGCAGTGAGAGAGAGCGGGAGGCCAATGTTCTGGGCGACTGTTTGCGAGCGCTGATTGAAAGGGTCGTACAAAGAAGAGAGAAGAAAATACCAGAAAGTTGAATAGCGTTGCCAGATGGCGGGTGGGCGCACTTTTAGTATTTTCGGGGGGTGCTAAAAAGTAAAATAAACATACTCGGGATTCCCTATACTAATAATAATCAAGAATAAATATGATTCATATGGTCTTACATGACTCCATTACTGCGTTGCTAACTGCTTAAAAATTTTATTACCCTGAAAATAAATTTAAATACACACATTGGTTTTAATATGACTTATCTAAAAATTTAAAAATGTTGGTCACCAAAAAACGAAGATTTTAAGAATCATCTGTGTTGACCTCCACTGGATGCAAAAGTTAGGAGGAAATGTACTTAAACAACCTTGCCAGATCGAATCGCCAAGTAGCTCAGGAGAGCGCGCCAATTTCAAATGAATTATTTTCGTGGGTTTTTTATTCTGAAGTCATATATGTTTTACATTAGATTAATATTGCAGATAAACAAACGAATACATATTGTATGCTTAAATAACTGTTCAATTGAAAATACATGTACATCTCGCTCCCGGTACCGCTCCTCCGTTGGCCACTAAATGTCGGAATATGTTTTTTCGGTTTCTCCTGCTCTCATGCTCCTGCCAGTTTTAATTGTAGTTTTAAGTTCTCAGTTTGCTCTCGTCTCGGTCTCGTTAATAACGGTGTGTTTATATCGTATATAGTAGGTTGTTGCTTGGAATCGGAATAGAGGCTACTTCTGGTCTGCGGCGGATGCCACCTACTACTTGCGATTGCGTATGGCGCGGTCCATAATTGTGTTGATACGCGTCTCCGAGTATCCCGGCACCAGCATGTGGATCAGCTCCTTCATGAACAGGTCGCTCACACCGGGACTGGAGCGCTCGGCCAGCTCAAACACAGACTTCAGGTCGCCGATGTCGCTGCCAACGCCTAGGTTGCGTCCGGGTCCACCGGCTCCGCCGCCACCGCTGCCGCCAGAATACTTTCGCTGAATGTCGGTCAGCACGGGGAATAGGAAGTTGTTCAAACAGGCACTGTTCGTCTGCATGAGGCGTTGTCCCGCAGACGCCTGCTTGGCATGGTTCGCATGGTTGCTGACCACAAGCTCCTCGTGGCTGTGGCTGTTACTGTTGTGGCTGTGGTTCTCCCGGTCCCTTTCCCTGTGACTCTCCCTGTGGCCACCACTGCTGCCGGCTGCGGCCACGGCGGCGTTTGTCGAATGGAATGATTCACGTTGGCTGCTGCGGCGCTGCTGCTGCTCGGCCTGCGACTGGATCGAAGCCGATGACTGCAGGGGCAGGCCCAGGGAGGCGCGACGATCCTCCACCTGATCCAGCGGTCCGGCTGAGCGGGACTGTCGCAGCTCCGGCTTGGAACTGGAGCGCTTCTGCTGCAGCTCGCTGGCAGACGAGGAGCTGGTCACGGCACTCGGCAAAGGAGCTGCGTTCAGCATGGTGGTGGTGGCGTGCTTGTTGCTCATGTTGCTGTTGTGGCTATTGTTATTATTATTGTTGTTATTGTTGCTGCTGCTGCTGTTGATGTTGTTGTGGTTGTGGCTAGCTTGGGGGGGCAGGGCGGACGAAGATGCGGATGCCACAACCTCGCTAGCTGTGATCACGGAGACGGAGGATGCGGATGCCGCTATGGCAGACACAGAGGCGGAAGGGGAAGCGGCTACGGAGGTGGCAGCGGAGGCGGAGGCCGGACCACCGCCTGCGGGCGAATGTGTGGTCTGCATCAGTTTCTGCATGGTCAGCTCGTGCTCCTGCTGGTGGAAGCTATTGACGCCCGCCCGCGGAGCGCTATTAATATGCAGTCCCTTGACCGTCATAATCCAGGGCTCGTCCTGGCTGCTGCCGCCCTGCTTGGCATCGGAGTCAGAGTCGGAGTTCTCCGACTCCGTCTCGCTCTCATCGCCCTTGGACACCTTCCACTTCTTGAAGCGGTCGATCAGGTCGATAAGGTAGGCGTTCTTCTTGGCCTTCTTGATGAACGGGTACTTGAGCAGCTCCTTGGCCGTGGGCCTGTTCTCCGGGTCCTTGTTCAGGCAGGCCTCCACAAAGTCCTTGAACGACTTGGTGTAGTTGCCAGTCAGCTGGGGCGGATTGTTCTTCGGGATAAGGAAGAGGACACGCATCGGATGCAGCTCCGAATTGGGGGGCTCGCCCTTGGCCAGCTCAATGGCCGTGATGCCCAGGGACCAGATGTCCGCCTTGGCGTCGTACTGCGACTGCTTAATCACCTCAGGCGCCATCCAGAAGGGCGTGCCCACAAATGTGTTCCGCTTGGAGGTGGTGTTAGTCAGCTGGCCGGCGACTCCAAAGTCCGCCAGTTTGACGTCGCCCTGCTCACTGAGCAGCACGTTGGCCGCCTTGATGTCGCGATGCAGCTTGCGCTCCGAGTGCAGGTAGTCCAGACCCTTGAGCACCTCGCGCAGAATAATGCCGATGTGCATCTCCTCGAAGCTGCCAGCCTTCATCAGATCCAACGCGGAACCGCCGCCCAGGTACTCCATGATGATCCAGAGCTTGGTGCCCTTGAGGAAGCTGCCATAGTACTTGGTGACATATGGCGAGTCGCACTGCGACAGCACCATGATCTCCTGCTGGATATCATCTATCTCATCCTCGGCCTCCTCCAAATCAATGATCTTGATGGCCACCACCTGCTGGGTGCGGTTGTCGATGCCCTTGAACACCTCGCCAAAGGAGCCCTTGCCGATGCGCTCCTGCTTGGTGAAGATCAGCTCCGGGTCCACTTTCTCCGTCCAGGACATGCTGGCGCTGCTTCTTCACACTTCGCTGTTCGCTCTTTTCGCTCTGCCCTCCTCTTCGGTCGTGGCTCTTGGGCTCTGCTGTCAGAGGAGGAGGAGGAGTTCGTCTCTACTCGCTGCTGGACTGGGGCTGGATCGGACTGGTCCGGAATGGAGTGGAGTGGCCTGGCGTGGAGCGGTCTCGGAGTGGCGTTGCTTCTCGGGGCACTTGACTAATAATTTTTTCGTTGGTATCTCATCTAATCCGAGAAATCTCTCTTTTTTTTGCTGCGAACAACTTGGCTGGTGTGACCGCACGCTTGGAAAACGCGACAATCGGAATATACTATAAAAATACTGCAGGCCTTATAACATTTTCGAGCACTATTGGAATGCAAAATTCACATTTTTTTGTTTTTATTTGTATTTAAATTTATCAAACGCGCCTAGACCTAGATTTTAATGATATATAACTGTAAATAATTTGAATTTCAGTTTTTTAAAGTCAAAGGCAACTTAAAAGGTTCCCCCCTTTAGTTAAGTGGCATTTATTTTTCAGTTTATCTATTCGACAATCAAACATGTCTTAACAGTGCCTAATATGTAGCTATCTGACCGAAAAAAAGCACCTGTAAGTTATCGTTTTCAGAAATCTTAACGCTTAATTAAATGTTTCTAAATATAGCTTCAACCAAATTGATGAAAACAGGTAGACATTTTAGCTTAACGCAAGCCTCTGAAGCAATAACATTTACCAATAAAATATATTTCTTTTAAAAATGCACTTTATTTATAAAATACACGTTACATTTTTATAAATCAAAAATAGCCTACTGCATATGTATCTTTTATAACTTATATGTATATCCTGTCGAAAAGATGATACTTTCATAGAAATATGTTATGGTAAATAAAACATTTTACTTCTTACACAGATTACGGCTATATAAAGGTGTTTTTTTTTACTTATTTTTGGTACCCAATTTGTCTGGGTACTTGCTGGCCTGCAGAGCTCTCAATTCGTCGGTGGATGGCAGCGCAGAAGTGGACTCCCCGAAAAGGCAGCCATCCAGCGAGGAATGCCGGCCCTGAAAACGTGAACCACAAACCTGGTTAAGATTTCTCTTAAAAGAAAATATGATCTTGCCAGGCCTGTCTATAAAAATGATTCGCCGCAGCACAACTCTCTTAACATGTAATTTTACGCCTGAACACAAATTACAAAAAAAAGACAGCGCACGGATACGTAAAGAAGACATGGGCTTATCAACTATAGGGGAAGGGGTCCTGTTTATCATATTTGTTTGCTTTACATTATTGAGCAGCGGGATCGGGCCTCGACTTCGGCCACCGCCTCCTGCGGTGGGATATTCTCGCCATCTGCGGACTGCTCAGCGATATCGGTGCCCTCGGCGACATCCTTCTCTGCGGGAATTTCTTTGACGGGTGAGGCGCCCTTCTTCGGCGTCTCTAGACCAGCCTCCTGGCCAACGGTCAAGTCCTTGTTGGCCTGCTCCGCGTCCTGGGCCTCTGGCACGCTAACTGACGATGAGTTGAGCTGATTGTCCTCCTCAACCACGATGTGGGATACGTTCTGCACCTCTCCGTCATCATCGCCGGGCGGAGTCTGCTCCAAACGGAGGCGTGTCGGAGTAGCGATTGTCGCCTTAGAGAACTTCGAGCTCAGCAGGCTGAAGGGCGAGGCCAGGTTCCGAAGGCTGAACATCTCGAAGCGGGCCCGTTTAGGCGGCGACATTTCCACATCCTGAGCCAAATCATTGGTCGACTGAGATCCCGAAACTGCCGGGGGAGTGCGTTCGCGCTTGCGCCCGCGTCCAAAGAACGAGAACGAAAACGATGAGCTGTTGGGTATCTCCGAACCAACGGTGGCATTCATGCTGGCGTTCGTGCAGCTCGATGTGTCCAGGTCGTTGGTGGTGCATCTGTAGCTGCCGACTTTAGAGGGGGTCAGCGTGTTGATGGGTCGTATGCTGCGCCTACCGCTAATTTGGGCAAAAGTGCGGGCCGGAGTCCCGGCCGGCGAGCTGGAGGTCTGGGTGGCCAGTTCCACCTCGGTGCTCTGCTTGCTGCTGCTGCGGAAACCGAAGAGGCTACGACCCGGCGTGGAGGTGGCCGCCGGCAGGGCATTCAGATTACCACTGGCACTGCGTATGGGTGAAGCATCTACAGTCAGTGGCTCCATCTCCACATCCTCCTGTGGTGCCGGTGGCGCAGCTTCCTTAACCTCAGCTTGCTTCTTTTGTGCCGGCGACGATGAGGGGGTCGCTTTGCTCACCGGCGACGATGAGGGGTTCACATTGCTAACCGGCGACTTCTGTTGGCTGGCCGCTTTTCGTGTGGACTTCCGATCTTTTGAGGGAGTGCTGGGCTCTGGATTGACGCCACCATCATCCAGGACAATAACGTCCGGAACTGGTTGAGCAGTGGCTGTGACAGTTTCGGCAGTAGCTTCCTTCTTCGATTCCGATTGACTTTCCTTCTGTTCAGCGACTTCTTTATCCTTATTTCCGGCCAGCACCTCCTGCTGCTTCTCAGCTACCACAGTCTCCTGTTCCTTCTTCTCGGGAACCTTGTCCTTTGACTTTTGTTCCTTCTGATCTTTGTTGGCGGCTGAGCTGCCATTCTGTGGCGGTTTCTCCTTGCCATTAGGTTTTGTGGCACCATTCTGGCTCTTCTTGTCTTCTTCTTTGGCGCTGGCCGAAGAGGAGGAGCTGGTGGAGGAGTTGCGCGGTTGTGTTGTCTTCTTCAATGGAATAAAAGATTCTGTTATCTTCTTGTTATTGCCATTCTGGGGACTGTTTGAACGACCGTTGCTGCCAGTTGACGATTGCTGCAGGCGGGACACCTGGCTGCCACCGCTCAGTGAGAGGGGAAGGCGACGGCCTGAGCCCGAACCGGCTCCAGATCCACCTCCAACATTGTTTTGTTGAGCCATTTTGCTTAACATTTGTGATACGGTTATCCTGGGCCGTAAATCAAGATCTCTGCAAGGGACACAAACAAAGGGAAAACTGTATTAGTCGAGATCAAGTTCTGCTTGCACAGAAAACGAAAATTAATGTAAACACGGCATGCGAGCGAGAACATTGCGGTTTGTTTACACCAGGAATGCGGTCGAGACCGGCTCTAAAGTGAAACCTCAACCCCAAACACAAACCCACCTATCACAGTTGCACTGCTTAATATGAGTTTTTTAATCACAGTAGGTCTCTGGGTTTCTTCACTACGTTGAGAGTGTTGCTAATCTGGGAGAGACGCTTGGCGTTTTATCACGTCTTGACGGTTTCACAGCTGAGGCTTAACTTGACAGGATTTTCAGTGTGCGCTGTTCTTAAGTACTTTGCCGAAAGATCAGGATCAGCGCAGGTACTCGCGCAGCAGTAATCAGCGAAGGGAATATGAATATCTACCTGCCGAGGCAGCTGCCATTTATGGCGGACATATGTGCGCAGATTAAGATGCGTTAATTACCTGGAATGACCAATCACCCGGCGACATATGCTAATTTATTTTAAAAAATGTCTAAATTTGGGCGTACCCTACTGTGTTCTTTATTTTTAGGGTGGTATTTTCCGTTTTTCCCCTCCTAAATTATTTTGTTTCTGCCTGACTGACTCCTCTCCCCTACCAATATTTTTTTAACTGGCTTCCGTTCTATTAAATGCATTCAAAACAAAGTGAAACACAGCAAACTTAGCAAACACAAGCCAACACGCAAGCAAAAAGCTACAGAATAGCAATGTTTTTACTTGTTTGATTGCAAGTGAAATAACTCACAAGCAACGACAGAAGCGAGCGAAAAGGTGCTACTAAAACGAAGCTAAGGAAAATGCAAGAAATCATGAAGAAATTTCTTGCCATAGGCCGACCTACAACAAGACAGACGGCTCGATGCCAGATAAATGCGAAAACAAAAAAGGAGGAACAACGAGGCATTAAATACCCTCATTCTTGCTAAATATATCGTGATATTAAGGTTTTCTATATATTTCCTAAATCGAGGAGTTACTGCAAATGGCTAAAAATACAAAGCAATAATTGTCAATTGTTAAAGTTTACGCATTTATGAACTTATCTTTTTAAGAACCGGTTTTTACAACTGGACATAAAATGAGATTTTCTTGGGCGACAGGCTACTTTTTGATAAAGGGGAGGGTGAGAAAAGGACCCTGCCCTGTTTTCCTGCACTGATAGTGATTTAAAAAAGTGTAATTTTTAAAATGGCTGCAAGACTATAGCCATTTCATTAAAATTCAAGATTTAAGTCACTTTAAATCCTTTTAAATGTTGATGTTAAATTAAAAACATTTATTATTAACAATAATTTGTAGTCAGAAACGTGTTTTTGAATTTTTAAACATATTTTTTTTACAATTTTTCTAATATTCTTATACTAGTTGATTTTTTAAGTCACAATTAAGGATATACCCCACAGAAAGGGTATCAAAACTAGTTGCACCCAGGTGCATTTATTTACGTAGGGGATGTGAGGGAGCGAAAGGGAAGGGGCGCTGTTTAGAAAGAAATTGCCACAAGCAGCGCCTACCGAGGTCTTGAGTTTTCTTTTTAGAAAGTGGAAATGCGAATGCGAAAAATCGCGGACAACGAACGATGCTGCAAAACCGACAGCAAAAGCAAAAACAAAATTTAAAACAAAAATAATAAAAGCAATTGCACGAATACACACGACAGCGACAGATATGTGCATGTATTTATAGGCAGTAAAACGCAGTTATGCGGCAAGCCCTCTTTGGTGTAATTCTCTTTTTTCGCTGTTTGTTTTGACATTCTTCGCTTTCCGGAGTTGATTAAACCCCGAGCATAAATGCCCGTTTATATGCTCGAGTGCTTAATGGCGAGGCTCAGTTTGCCCCAACTCTAGTTAATCAATTTCAACGAGTCGCGATCGCATCAGCAGAAAAAAAAAACATAACATAAACATAAGACAGCGGCCCTTCCTTTTTCGAAAATAAAAAAAGAAGAAAACTCAACTCACACATGTGCACAAACCCCGTCTGGCTGCATGTGCGAGTGTGGGTATGAAAAGGCGGCTTACAGTCCGCGCCAAAACATTGCACACGGCACAATCACAGCCAAGCCAGATAACATATAAATGTATATTTCACAAAATAATAAGCTTGGTTTGATTCTGTTTTAAAAGGGAAAACCTTTCCGTTAGATTAGAAACTTGCATTCTCTGCTTTCGCCAGTTTAGTTGCCGACCCTGACCTTTATGCTTTGCCACCACTGTACCAGGCAATTGTCGGAGGCTCAGATACCGCGTTCGTTTTTTAAAATGGCGGCACGGCTGCTGCAGTCGCAGCAATTAGCGATAATGCAGTTGGAGAAAACAATAAAACTCGTAGAACTTGGGGGAGCTGCAGAAGCCCTGCAAGGGGGCACCCAGCAGCTACTTTTAGCTAGTTTGAGACTGCACACTTTTCGCTATTTCAAAGGCGCCCGGTTTTCGTGTCGTACGCGCAAAAAAATTATCTACACCAGCGTCCACATCCTACCGCAACAAAGGACCCTTGCGCATCCTAGCAGGTCCACAAAACTGTTTGTTTTCGCAATGTTGTAATTATGAAGGGAATAACACCAACCTTTTAATTTGTTCTATAAAGACGACAGCAATTGACAATTGTTCCACAAACACACGACAATTAATTGTAGAAAATTCGAACCGACGCCGATACAAACAACCAAAAGCCCTAGAGATGAAACAATCGATGCCACTATCGATAGTATCGATATTTTGAAATGAGCGAAACATCGTCGTAGCTCTATTCTATCTCTAGACAATCGATAACCTTCATATATTTCACATCCCCAGCAGGCAACCCTACGTATAAATAAACTTAAAATCAGTAAAATCAATGAAATAAGAAAAACACAAACGTGAGTACCCTTCAAATAATCGATTTATGACCGTTTGGACCAATACGCGCCCGAAACTCGTGGTTCCAACTCTTACTTAACTGAATTTTCCCCAAAACATGACGCATCTGCGGCGGCTCGGCTCCATGGCTACGCCTTTCTATTTATGCCGGAACCCACATACACATGCACCTTGGCTCCAACACACTGTCGGTACCACACGCAGAGAAGAGTGCGAACGGACGAGCGACGGAAAACCAGAGTAAAGAAAACAAGCGAGGAGCAGTGCAGCAGCAGCAGCAGCAGAGAAGAGCTTAGCAGAGGCAAGTGGACAACTCGGACATGGCGAACCTTTTGGAGAACCAACTGTTCACTGCGGCCAAGACCATTGAGCAGCAGCTGGACCAGCAGTTGGACCGATTAGACAACCTCGACTCCGACGACCTGAAGGCCTTGAGAGAGCAGCGGCTACGCGAGATGAAGGAGCTCAACAACAAGAAGCAAGAGTGGCTGAGAAACGTAGGTGGTCAAATGCCAATAAGTGATATTATCAGCAAGATAACTATCCAGAACTTATATGCTAAATCTTTTCCTTAGGGCCATGGCATCTACTCTGAACTTGCCGACGAAAAGGAGTTCTTCGAGATGTCGAAAAAATCACCCAACATTGTGTGTCACTTCTATCGCGATAGCACCGAACGCTGCAAGATCGTGGACATGCACCTGAAGATCCTCGCCGCCAAGCACGTGGAGGCCAAATTCTGTAAGGTGAATGCGGAGAAGACACCATTCCTTACGCAGAGGCTGCGCATCAAGGTGATACCCACCATTGCCCTGGTGAAGGATAGCAAGACCAAGGACTTCATCGTCGGCTTCACCGACCTCGGGAACTGCGATGACTTTGCCACAGAGATGCTGGAGTGGCGCATCGCCCACTCGGGGGCTATTGAATACAAGGGGGATCTGATGCAGCCGCCAGATGTGAAGCGAAAGCCGTTCATGAACCGCCCACAGAAGACAATACGCGGCGGCTACGACTCGGATGACTCCGATATCGATCTGGATGACTAACTACGGGCACACATTTTCGTCGATTCCCCCCAGCTCCCCACACTCCTCCCACACAAAGAAACACTCAAAAGCGATGAGGAAAACAAAACAGATACAACAAACACACAAATCAAAACCTAGCACATGGATCTAAACCAATTAGGCGTACTTTAGCGTTATTTATTTAATTATACGATTCTGATCGGTATGCTACGGCGGTTCCCGCATCCCCACATCCCCACATAGAATAAGTGGCTTATTCGGTTGCCTTCCCTCCCCCCGATTATGTGCTTTAATATCTGTCTATCAGTTCAATCAGCTGCCTCGACGGCTGAGCCACCCTAGCGAGCTTAAGCTAAAATTACTCAAAACTCGATCTTTATGGTATTCTGCAATTCCAAATCATTGTGCACCTCTAAAATATACATGTTTAGTTGATGGCTTCACTATGTTAAAGCCGAAACAAGAGGAAAGGAGCAAACTAACACAGCATAAAAGACAAAAGCATCTGGCATATATATTTTTAACAGTAAACCAAGGGTGTACTGCATTTTCCTACTGTAGAGAGAGATAACTAACACGCATATGTACAAGTTTTTTATATTTATTTTTGTAATTCTACAAAAGCATCAAAAATGAAATCAACTATTAAATTGCATGTTTAAAACAAGGCAACTTGGTCTTAATTACCATTGACTTTGAATTTAGTTTCCCGCAGGATTCTTTATATCTTTAGATCGCAGTTCTTGGTTGGGCTTTTGATCTGTACATCAAAACTTGCACAGCATTTTTAGTAATTTAATTGGAAACGAAATTCGATAAGCCTTAGAAAAAAAATATAACTTGTGGCGTTATTTTTTTTTTTTTTTAACCAGCAACTGTTCGTTAAATTTATTTAGTGCTGCTGCTTTAAGACAAATATTTTTAGAAAATTATTTTACTTGATTTAGATATAGAAAAATTAAAATTTAATTTACTATCCGAATTTTTTTTATCTTTGTTTAAAATTGATCTTTCAAAAAGAATAATGTTTTTCTAAGGTATTAAGATAAAAGTAGAAAATAATATTGAACTTTATATATTTCGAGAAAAAATACATTTTTTTTTCTTATATATATATATATATATGTTTTTGAGGCGATTGGTCCAAAAATGCTTTTAAATTAAGGAAATTAATAATAATGCATTATAGAATTTCATCCTAAATTCTCTTGGAGATTTGCGATCAGGAAACTTTTTTGTTAATTAATTTAAGGGTTAATCTGATGGCATTCACTGCCAGATCTTCACTGCAGGATCTTCGCGACTTGAAAATTCCGCCCTTAACCCAGCTGGTTTTCTAGGGGTTGGCAACCCTAGCGACTGCGAATAACAGAGGGGACGGGGACGGGGACGCAACAGAAAGGGACGAAGCGATATTTACCTGACGCCGTAATCCCGGGTAATTCAGTTGCAGCTTGCTCGCCATAAAATCCAGGCAAACGACGCCAAAATCGGGACCGAAACTTTACCCTACCCTACCTGACAGGCACACACACATACTTGTGTATATAAACCCTCTTTCGGATTGCCAAAGCCAGCATTTGCTTTGTGACATTCAAGCTGTGAAAATGGTCCTAGCTGCCGAGGTGCGTACTCTTGTGAAGGCTCTGAAGAACTCCAATAGCTGCCAGGAGATTGCCCAGATCCTGGAGTGCGATGTGGAGAGCGTGGTCAGCTGCATCCGGGAGTGTGAGCTCCTGGAGGGCAAAACAGCTACGCTGAGGCTGCCCCAAAAACCAAAGACGCCGCAGCCTCCTCCGGAGGAGGAGAAGAAACGTGAGGTGGGCAGACCCAAGATCCTGGAGAACAGGCAGCTTGTGGAAAAGATGCTCATCGATCATCCCAACTACACCTCCATCGATGTCCAGCGGGAACTAATGGCTCGCCATGGCATCGAGGTGAGCCGCCGCACACTGCAACGCCGGATCAGCGAGATTCGCAGCAAGCAGTTCCAGGAGAGTCGCTTACCCGCCAAGGATCAAGAATCAGCTCCTAGCCTAAGCGTGGAAACAAGAAGAAAAAGGGTAGCATGGGCAATCGCCCATCAGGATTGGACAGTGCGCGATTGGCGCAACATCTTCAACATGGACGACCTGAAGTTCGCGGAAGGATCACCGCCGAAGGAGATCTTTCTGGACACATTGGTGGGACCCGGAGGCACCGATAGCAGCGACCTCAATCTCCTGGAGCAGCTCATGGCCATCATCCAGCCGAGGATCCAGAATCAGGCCCCCAAGAACGTCCAGGAGTTCCACGCCGTACTGTACGACGTGTGGCACAGCGATCAGGAAATGGTGGACAAGATCGAGGTGCTCTACGAGTCGATGACATGGCGTGTGACAGCGGTCATCCACAGCGGCGGGGATCTAACGGAGATCTAATAGATATGAGGTGTCTGCCGAGACTGTTTTCTTCAAAATGTTTAGATTTAATCCATCATTTTCTATGGTTCTTGCAGATAAATTGTTTATTGTGCATAACATTAATTATGTTGCTTTCAACTTTCCTAAAAATTTTAAATTCTTCGGTTACAAACCTTTTGTCTTCAGTCAACTTTAGCAAATATATAATAAAGCTTAAAAAAACACCAATAGTTGTCAACTGTACTTTATACACTTCCAAGGGTCAAAATAACATAAAATTATATTGTTATTTTGGAAAACCTAGGTCTACAGGGGTCACTGTAATGTTAATTTTCTTTAAACATGGCAGTTAACAGTTTCTATTACTTTGCGCAACCCTAGCCCTAAGCTGGCTTGCCGCCCTGGCAAACCGGAGACCAGGGCTGGAAAGCACATATGGGACAGCTGACGCGGCGCTTGTAATCCTCCCCAAAAACAACTAAACAAAAAAAACATGAAAAGCTTGTTTCGCTTTTACACTTCCAGCGTCTTGTCCGCGTCATGAAAATAATACCCGCCGCCTGGTCGTCGGGTCGATGGGTGGTGTGGGGGGCGGTGCTTGCGGTTGTGGGGGTTCGCAGTGGTGGTGGATGAGCTCATACGAAAGCGAAAAGAAACAAGTTTAGCTTTTTGGAAAACGGACGACGACTGCAGCTTCAGTTGGACGCGAAGCGCCAACGACGCCGGACCGAGAAAGCGAGCAAAAGTGGGAGAGGGAGAGCAGTAGCCGAAACCCGCGACCAAAAGCGAAAAACGAAAAAGTGTGTGACAAAACGTGCGCTAGTGTACGTGTGTGTGTGAGAGAATCGTACTAGTGCTAGAAGCAGCACTTTTCTTTAGCGCTGCCACTAATTGGTATCAAAAAACATAAAGAATAAAAAGGGGAATAAACGGTGTTACGTGGCCGCCGTTCGTTTCGATACATGTTTTATGCTGACCAGCTGAGCCGAAGAAAACGCTTCTAATCACACACACTCACACACACGCGTTCCCAAGGCTTCGATTTAATTCCTATTTTTCCTATTTTTTTCTCTTACGGCAATTATACGAAAAGTCAGACACGAGATAAAGAACACAAACCTGCAGTGCAAAACAAAAAATTAAAGGCAAAGGACGGAAAAACTCTTGAGCGGGTAAAACAAAATCAATAATTGGCCTGCGTCCGGCCGCGTGTGTGTGAGTGTGTGGGGAGTGTGAATGTAAGTGAATTTGTGTGAACGACAACTGGAGCAATGTATCATTGATAGAAAGAGCAAAAAGGAAGGCGAATAAGGGGAAGCATCAGGAGCAACACTGAAGCAGTAAAAAGACCAAATTTTGTGCAATAAACAAGTGACTTTCCAGCCATGCAATCGACAATGTCCAGTACGCCCGTTAACAGTATCCCGGCAACGGTTAATCTACCTGCTAACCCCGCTAATGCCTCGCCAGTGGCGGGGACCACCAGCACCCCCATTCGGATAAACAGTGCCAAGCAGCAGCAGGCGGCCGGTGGTGACTCACTGGCCCCCAGTAGCTCCACCTCTGCCACGCATTCGCACTCGCATTCAATGCCTGGGACGCCCCAACAACAGCAACAATCGAGCAGCGTTCCCACGGGCAGTCACCTTCAGCTGCAGGCGCCCAATCCCACAGCGGGCGGTGGCGGAGCTGTGACCCCCTCTGCCGTGTCCATGGGCGCATCGAATCAATCGCTGGGCGTCAGTGTTGGCGCCGCCAGCAGTGTCAGCGGGATCAGCATTACGCCGCCCAACAGCGCCGGACTGCGTCAGTCGACAGGTGAGTCGTCCGTCCATTCAGCCTCAAAACCGCCAATTTTACCCCGCCCCTTCTGTTTCGATGTCGTTTGCGTTCCATTTCGTGTTCTCCCCTCTCTTTCAGCCAATGTCACTCACTCACACACATTTAATCACTCTGCCCCGCTCCCCCCTCACTGTTGTTGATTCGATCACTCGCACTCGAATCTAATGCAAACGATTATCACAAGCACACAAAGTTGCGAACACAATAGCGGCCAAGATGATAGCACACTGACCAGCTAACAGCTGTCAAAAAATACATTTTTAGCCAAGATAGTTTCAAATTTTGTTGAAAATTCATTTTTGAGTCTAGTTTTTTTCCCCTTATGGAAAAATTGAATTTAAACTGCTTTCTTAGTTTGTTTATATTTTTAAATTATTAACCAAAAAATTTCCAAACAAACAATCAATACAACTAATATTTTTATTAAAGTTTTTTAGCTTAAAACTATTAATTTGATAAAAGAAGAATAAGGTATAATCAACTTAATTTCCTATTAAAGCCAACTCTTGCTATAAATCTGGATCTGGCCGAGTTTACTAGTTAATTAATATCCTAGTTTCCTTGAAATTACTTCTGAAATCTGGATAATTCCCGGAACTCTTGTTTTGACCGCCTTTGTACATTCTGATTTGCTTACGTACAGTTATCAGTTTTGATTTTCATTTCCGTATAGTGCTCCGGGGTTTGTGTGTTTTGATTGAGCGGTAGCGGTGGCTCTGCCGCTCACATTTCAAAATTCCAGCTCACTCATCTGCCGCTCGCCGGCTAGTTCCGCCCCGCCCCACCTCTCGGCCCTCTAATCCACTCCGCCCCGCCCAGCTCCCTTCCCGGGGGCCACGTTATCGCTTAACACTCGGCTTTTGTTCGGCATTTAGCGCGCTTCCGCTCTGCGGGCTCATTCATCCATGCGAGATGTGTTGGTGTTAATTGATTTACATACATACCAGTCAGTCGTCGTCTGTGTCAGTCTGTCTGTCTGTCTGGCTGTCGGACTGGTCCGGTTGCTAGGCTACCAGCTATAGTCGTCAAATTTTTGGGGGTTTCGTGGGGTGAACTGGCGCTTGCCATTTGCACCTGTGCGTATATAGACAGGGGTTTGCCTTTGTTTACAGCTGGTTCCTAGGCAACCGATTCCCACAGGCAGGCTTTCGGGCCCATTCTCATCTGCCGGTCCGTATCGTTTAACGGAGTAATTAAGTTATTTATGCAGATTATTTCAGTAATTGAGTTAACCCGCATTCGTTTGCATTCATATGGTAATCCAACAAGTACAGGCCTACAGGGAAAACAGTTTATTTTATTTGCTTTCTGGTTTTATTTATCAAGTGCTCGAAATGAACTTATTTATCTAGTATTTGTATTATCTAATCCTTCTAGAGAGATGAAAACAAATATTTCTTGGCCTATATTTATCTGAAATTTCAGCGTCAATCAAAACATTTTTTTAGACGTTCCATTTTGAATTTTGTATACATAATACACTGTATACTATACAGCATAATAAATCAGGAGAATGCCATATGCGCCGTTCGTCGGTCGTCTATATAAAGGCTTTTCATACTCATTTTAATTGAATTAACTTACATCAGAGATGAGATCATATTTCAACTGCTATTGACGGCAGTTCTATATTACATAATTGGCTTTGTATTTTGATTCTCTTTTATATTTTTGTTTAAATTATTATTTTTCCAATAGATTTCTCTAAATGTAGCCAAGTTTTACCTACAAAACAAACACTTTGAGCCGATTTTGCATCATTTATAGTTGTCGAGATAAAATTTGTATTACAATCAGATAAATTTTGCCATTTAGCTGTCAGATAAGATTCAACTTCAATTACTATATTCATTTTATGGATTTGCATATGGGAAAATGACATTTACAGACGAGTGATTTCCCTGGCGATTAAACCAGCCTGAATATAAGTGAAAATCCATTGAACTGTCTTTAAAAATGAACAGCAATTAGACAGTTAACATCCATTTTGTTGTCTTGTTTTCCATATTCTCCATATTTTATGCGCTTTATCGATTTGCAGATGACTTTTGCCTTTTGTTGACCTGGGAATATGCATAGAGGTGGGGTGGATGGGTTGGCGGTGTGCGGTGGAGGGCTGTTTCCAGGTGGTTTCCTGGGTACTCCATGGTGGGTTTGCGGGATTTTGCACACGCACCATTTGTTTCGATGTCATTCGTGGTTTTGTAGCCGTTCTTTATTGTTTGCTTTATGGCGTGCAACTGTCATTAAATTTATACTCGCATGCTGTATTACTTTATGGCTCAGATATATATATCCATAACGGCTGGCATAAACCCTATCTACATATGAAGGTGTAAATTGGGGTGAACCTCTAATGGGGCTGTAATCATGGCAACCTTTAAAATATCTTTATGATTTCTTATCAGGAAGAGAAAGTACTATGCGCTAGGTTTATTTTAAAGATATATTATTGATAATTGACACATGAGTTTGCAATATTTAATCTTTGATATCATGTGGTAGGGACTTAATTCTATTTTAGTTTTTTTTTTTTTTATTTATCTAACAAATTATACACGTTTCCTTATATGAGAGCCATCCTACCGGCACCTATGTCTTATATATACGCAATTAGCTGCACAAGCACTCACACTCGTCCTCTTTTTCCGACCGTATGCGACTTTATAATTGCCATTGTAGCCCCTATGACTGTTGCTGTTTATTTTTACGGCCCCGGGGTGGGTGGCACAGTGGGTGCGAACAAATAGCACCCGCATGGAGAACTGTGTGGAAAACTGCATGGCATAAATATTCGAAAATGGTGCACCTGCAACCCATACAAAGTGGTAAACATACACACACACACCCACCAATTGGCGGTTTTCCATCGCCTCTCTGCGGTGTATGTAGGTGAAAGGGAAACTGCGTATAAAATAAATACGGCAAAAATCGATGCTTGACTGCATTTTGTGTGATGCCTCCATTTCTGGGCTAACCCAGGCTTTAACTAAACGATTTCTAAGGAGGATATAGAACAAGGTTTCAATAGAAATAGTATGGTTTTGGTTTCAATTTAGATAGTTGTGTTTAGGAACATCGAGACAATCTTTAAGGGTTAAGGGTAATGTATGCTGTAAAAATGCTGTTGTATTTTATTAACAAGACACAAATTCAGGAATTCCTATTTATTCCTTGTAATAATTTTTTAAATAAAAAATTCGATAGTTTAATGATACAACAGATATTGAAGTTTAGGCAGGTAAAAAATAAAGAAGTGAATTATTGCTTTCAGCAATCCCTGCACTGCACTTTCATTTATTTCGCAGCACGTCAGCCCTTAAGTGAGCCCTCATGAAAGAGGTGAAGGCAACTGGCTGGGAAGGGGGTCAGTTGGCGGACCCATTCTTTGTTTCCAACCTCCCGGCAAGCTGAATTCTATTTTTGTTTTCGCTGAAAATTCCTTCCCTCTCCAAAAAGGTCAAAAGTGAGATGGAGAGTGGAAAAGAGAAGTGCAGTGAGCTTTTTTGGTGGTCTTGTTGCACAGCTCAAAAAGAGGTGGCGACTCAGGCCCGCCGGCATACATAAGTTCGATAATTTTTAAGCGTTATAATTTCGCAAGATTATGCCACTTTTGACCGCCAGAAAAATACGTGATTTTATTTTATTTAAAATCTTTATAAAGTCGCTAAAAAGTGACAAATTCTCGATTTATTTTTTACTGTCCGAGTTTATCTTGGCGGACTTGTGTCGCAATGCAGCTAATAATTAGAAAGGACTAAAATGGAGTGTATATTTGCCAGCAGCTTCCTATTTCCCTAGTAGAATATTATTTTTTTGTTAGATGTATATTAAAAGATATGGCTTTATAAGCTTTATAGAGCGGAAAGCATATTTTTTTTAGCTTTAGAAAATATTTTAACAATCAGTTATATATTTAACAAAGGTCATAGTTGTAACTTACATATTGTTTCATATTATTAATTTTCAGTATAGACTTCGAATACTCTTACTTTTCTCTCCGTGTAAAGAAGAGAATCAGCCGGCTAATGCGATTTACATCTGCATTTGCATACTGAACGAATCTCATGATTGTGTGTGCTCTCGTTCCCCCCTGCAGGTGTGTGTGTGTGTGTGATTCGATGAATATTTTATAGCATGCTTTTGGGCAAATTACCGACCGATAAATAAAACATTAGGAAAAAGGGGTTAAACTAGCTAGTAATAAAAGGGGTGGAAGTTGAGTGGCATTTTGTGTAACTGGTATTGATATCTCGCCCACCTATTGAGTCAAGTTGAGTGAAGTCTCTAGTTGAAGTCGTTATGTGGGGTCCATAAAATATAGTGACCGACAGGCCAACCGTCGACACCATAAGGTCACTCTTCAAAGACCCACACATACACACACACTGCGAGCCAACTAAGTTGTAATTGTAATTGGATTACGTAAAAAAGAAGCAACGAAATATAGTTTTTAAGGCGGGGTCATATGTGGTTTGTGGCGGGGGTCAGTTACAGCGGCGCCATGTCAGCGACCCAATTGTGACGTCAGTCTTGGCCAAGCCCAGCGGCAGGCAACTCAAATTGCACTTGCGCTGCGCTGTGTTGCAATGTCTTGCATCAGCTGGCATCCTTTGGCCGCGAATTTACTGAACTGCCACACGCAAAGGGTAGTCCTCGAGCTCTCCTTTGCTGGAGCCTGGCCACTATTTGCGCTGGAATGCCAGGGCACTGAGAGAAGAATAGACAGCACTTTAAATATGTTAAGAACAATTTTAATTTTTAAATTTTATAGAAAGAAAGTTTATGGCCAGTCCGTTTTAATTAACAAGTTAAATGTAAAACCTTTTATGCAACTAAGGGTTAGTTTCTAGCCTTATAAATTTAAATTTCACGGTCAGATAAGAAAATTTGGCTGGCTGCTGTGAAATTTAACACTGACAAGAACCCCACACTATTGTAAACGTTTCTTTAAACAGTAACAAAATAAAATATCACAGAATATAATATAACAGACACAATATTAAACAAGATTTTAAAAATCTGACAGGAACCCCGGCTGCCTGTCAAATTGTGTTTCGACTCGGCAAGAGCAGAGCTGACAAAGTATAGAAAATATTTCGCCTTCTGATATATTTCAAGGAGGATAGGGAATTGAATTTCTTTACAAAAAACTTTATCTGGTGATTTTATTTTTTGGGTCAGCTGACTAAGGGTATAAGCCGGCCATAAGGCAATAAAATTAAATTATAAACTTTAGCTATTTCTGGGATTATTTTAAGTGGTAACATAAACAAGATTAATGTGAAATTATATCAAATTTGCAAACTATTAATTATGTCTACAATGATTAGATATCAAGCATACCTCATCTTTCAAGGCTCTTCTGCTCAACATTTCCAATAAGTCCGACATTATTTCTCGCCCTGCATGGCAAATGTTGTGGGCAGCGGAAATTGGAGCTGAACTTTGAACTATCCGAACAACGGAGGCGTGCTCTAATTGCGTAAATTGATTGCCTGCTAGGCGCTAGCGCTTTATTTAAAATCAATCAGGGCAATCCGGGCATCCTATCGCCATCGGCATCTGCATCGCCATCGCCATCGCCATCGGGCATCGCAATCTTAATTACCGCCAGCCGGGCAGGCGCCTCCATGGCGCTCCTCAACGCTCCTTGGCACAGCCGAGCTGCGTGCTGAGCTCCCATGTCCGATAGCAGACAATTGATGAGCGGCCATAATTAAGGCCGTAATGGTAATGGATGTGCGCCCGTCGAAGGCGTTGTCTCGAGCCTTCCTCACGCCCACGATTGGATCAAGTGTATTAGGGCTTAGTCTTGTCAAGGATTTACCCAGTGTAAACTGTGATAGGTTAAAACTTGGAAGGGTAAATTGGAGCATTTTTGAGATATTTTTAATCGAAAAATTGAAATTGGGAAAGAAAATTTGATTACCTTTTTAAAATTTGAAGTAAAGGTTATACTTAACTGGAGGTGAAGTTATTAGGCATAATTTTGTCTGTAAAATTATTTATTTATTTATTATATTTTAGGATCTTGATTTTTGTTTGCTGAACTCGAAATTATTTTTTAATTGTATTAACACATTTAAAGACTGGTATTATTAGATATTGAAGCCATTTGTGTTGGTGTGGCCTTATTATTTAATTTGAAACCTTTGTTGCTCTTCCTTTTAAAAATGTTACTTTTTTGTGTCAATTTTCCCTGTATATATACTAGATTTCCCCAGTGTATATAAATGTCTCTGACTTAGTAGTATACATATATAAGTATGTTTGTGCGTGTGACTATCCTTAAGATTCCGTGTCTTTGGTTTCTGTCTCGGTAAGAACCTTATTTGTACAATTTGTCAGTGTCTAAGTGTCGTGTGCGTAATGTTCGTAAAGCTGTCTGTACCAGTGACCTAAGATCTATAAGCCTATAATCCTATATATAATATATATATATCTATATACATATTGCTCGCTTTCTCTTTCTCCCCCCGTATATATGTGTGTGCTGCTAACTGCTCCTCAGTATTCGATTTCAAATTCAAACGGCGACCTTCGCTAAAAGTTCTCATGACCAAACTTCCGTCCACGGACAGTTTGAGCAACAGTCCAGCGCCATCATCGCCAGGTGAAGTTCCAACCAAGCAAATAAATTAAAATCAAAATCAAATGAAAATTCTAGCACAGTTAGAACAAGTGTAGATCATCGCATTCGATCACTTTATCATTTTAGTGAATTATTCATGATCATCCAATGATAATAAGCGGCTTTATTTAAATATTTTTTCATCATTGAAGAGGGATCTACGAATATCTAAAACCATTTTAAGTATAGATCATTGCTTTTATTTACTGATCATAGATCATAAATCATAGATCTTTCTGTTTTGTTGTTAGCTTTGATATTTTTCCTGATCATCTGCTTAGAATAATTTAATCTTCCATAGGTACACCCCATCAGAAGCATGCTTATTATGCATTATTTCATCGCCTTAGAGAATAATATATACCCACATCCGATCAATTATCGGTTATACAACATCCGTGGCACTTCTCCATCCATCTTCTCATACAAAGCACATTATTTGGACTTGAGCGATCGGCACGATCCTAAAAATAATCATCATTTACCGATCATAAGGTTAGAATATTTTTTTTTTTTGCTCTCATTGACATGATCAGCACGTTCGTAATGTTCATGATTAGCACCTGATCCGCACGCCAAAAAATATAACGTGGCTGAAACGGCGCTCTTTGTATGCATTTCCCATAGAAGCACCCGCTCCTCCCCAGATTCAGCCCAGACCAGCCATGCGTTCAAATTTCGGCGTGACGCATTTGGCCTTTTATTGTTTTTGTTTAGAGAGCTTTTGTTGCTGCGCTTTTTTGTGGGCGCGCTGCTATTGTTTTTGGCGCATTATTATCAAAACGATTTTTGCGATTGTTCGGTGCGAGAGTATTATTAATAATACTCAAAGTGCCTGCCACTCAACTTGTGCCCGAGGACCCTGGATAAATGCCTGCCATGCTAATCATATCTTATCAGCGGCTAGTTATGACATTCATTAGAGTTTTACAGCCAGAAAGTTTTGCACCTCGATAAGAGCTAATTTGGCCACACATTATAATCGGTTCGTTGATAATATAAGCGAGTCAAGGATTTCCCAAGAGGGTCTATTGAGCAGCCCACGATTGACTCATTCAGGTTGTGTTGGATTTATGGAAGTCATGTTTGCCATTAAAGTGACAAATCAGCCGGCAAAACATTTTCTTTTATCTGCTGATAGCGCTCGTTCTGATTTTACCGATGAGTAATGCTCAAAATCTAGATACCAACTCTGCTGCACACCTGTTAGTTTCTGTTGGATCCTCTTCTTTTCATGGCCTAGTTAACATCAACAGGTGTGCGAGACATTTTATCTATCTATGGAAGTTGCTAGGGGGACTTACTGGAGTGACACAGTTGTGATATCTCTTGTGACATAACTATTAATGAATAGACCTACAACATTTACTACATTCTATACTTAAATATAGTAATAAACTCTTCTACTCTGACAGACTTATATTCTATTTGCATAATTCCCATCTTGGGATAGGTTAAGATGATCTTATCGTGTGAGGAAACAATTTTAAGCTTTTTTCTGCCAAACATTAGGGGGATGAGGTCATATATCAGTGGGACTTGCTAATAACCCCATGTATATATCGTTGCGAGAGGTTCTCTCTTGGTTTGGTGTGTGTTGGAGAGCACTGATATCATTATCTTGGCGGAAAAAAGTACACAAAGTGTCCATGTATACACAAACTAGTACTGTGGGCAATCGATAAAGTGAATACATAAAAAGCACTGGCTAAATTAAATGAAAAGCGTTTTTTTTAATGACCTGTTTATGGTAGGAAGAGACTTCAGAAATGGGGAAAAGGTGGTTCATTAGGTTCGGACCGCGCCATAAAATGTTTTTAAATCAGAAAAAAGACAATTCTTAAGTTTCAGCTGAATTTAACTGAGATAAAAATTATGTAGCGCTAACGAATGTTTTTGAAATATCACTTATTCATTCAGTAAATACTTTAGCAACAGTGTATTATAGATTTAAAACCATGCATTCATAGGGAAATAGAAAAACAAGAACAAGGAAGAAGAAAAGCAAAAAAACAAGCTTATTTAAATATAATATTGATGGGGTTTATTTATTCCTACAGTCCGTTGTTAGATTTGAAACTTTGCTTACAAAGGGAGAGTATATAAGTTCATAAAATATAGTTTTAAATCCCATGAAGGCCTTTTTCAATTTTTAAGTTTTGCCCTTCTAAATATTTATTTAATAATAAGTTTAATAAGTTTCCTAGTGAATGTTGAACTAAAATCTCTAAAAAATTAAAAGTAGTCATACTGTAGTGTTTATAGGTAATTCTTAGGTGCTTTTACTGTACTTTAGTACACGCTGCCAACGCAGGGAGCGACTGAGACAGCGACTGCTGCCGAGATGATCCTCTCATTTAAAATATTTTGGCCTGGCAAGTGTTTTCTATGTTTTTCTTTCAAAAATATATGACGAGAGCCAGAGATAATTGCCGCTAGAGTATTCCTAAGCTACTGCGCTGCGACTGCGCTGCCGCAGCGCTGCGGCGCCGCTGCTCTGGTGCTTTTGTCATTTGCCGCGGCTGCTTGCTGCTTTTTGTTGTGTTTTTGCGCTTCGTGTGCGCGTTTCAGGCAGACTCAATAATATATCTCAATCAGTCGGCGAGCGGCCAGCGGACGAGCGGCAGGCAGAGAATAAAAAGGAAAAGAAAATTTGGAAAAGAAAAGGAAACTGAAAAATTAAATGAACCTACGTAGAATGTCGGCTTCGTCTCGGAATCGGTTCCCGCATTACGCATACGCCATGTAGTGTCGGCCTGCAAAATAAAAAAAAGCAAAAGCGTGAATGAGCCAAACACAACAAAATATGCAAAAATAAATAATAAATAATACTTCGGAGAGGCGCAGTTTGGAGCGGTTTGGCGGTCATGAATCTCCTACAAAGCAAGTGACAATCATTAAGCCATTGTATCCCAAGGGAATTAATTAATTAATTCCCCACATCTTGTGCTGTGTCGTGTGTTTCTGGGCTTCGCATATTCAAATATTGCTGCTGGCCGTTTTTGGGCGGCCTTTATTTTTAGCCGAGCAATAAAAAATAATTAATAAGAATGTGAAAAGACACGAGGGCAGCGGCCGCCCAACTGGCGATGCTTAAAGTGCAAGTGCGAGGCACTTGACAATGCGAGAGAAGTCGAGATCTTGGGACCCCCAAAGGCCCAGCGAATCTCTCGCACTCTCTGTGTATCGTTGTGAAATAAAATAAAACATATTCGTAAAATAAATAAATCGCCGCCACCTCGGCCGCCCCTGTGCCTCCCTCAAGAGTAACATCGCACCTTGAGACATTGTTGGCGTGTGCTTTTATTTTATTTATCTCTTGTTTTTAGTCTTCTCTATGTATTTTGGATTTTGCGCGCTTTTCCCGCAATGCCCTGTTGTTGTTTGGTCTCGTTTCTGGATCGTAAAACGTCTAGAGATCGATTAGATGCTACTTCTCGGAATTAAACCATCGTGTCTACTACATACAAACACAACATCATCCCATCACACACTCGATACACCCTGATACACCGTACATAAACTATGATTTTCCATATTGCAGGAATCGCCAATTGGGCCTCGGACAGTCGGGATGGCAATCTGGCAGATAAGGCAAGTGAAAATAATACCCCCTTGCTCAAAATTTGAGGAAATAAACTCTGGTTGTGCGATAAAATGGAGCCCCGGACCGTTGTCTAATTTAGTTATAATCGATGTGCCGACTGGGTGGGTGGGTTTGTCTGATAAATAATAGTTAATATATGGGTCTCGGTGTCCGCCACACATGCCACGTGCAGTGATACGATGATATTCCGGGCATAGAAGTGACGAATGTTTCACTTTTATGCCAGGCAGCTAAGCAAATTATAAATGCTAATTAGATTAACAATGCGTTTCGGATTTCGCCTTAAAAGCTTACTCCAAAAGGCACAATTGTCGCGGAACATTTGACGCAAGCGTTTGACCAAAAACGAGGAATTAGAACTTATTACGAAATACTTACGGCAAATGTATTTCAAGTACATTAACATTTTCCAATGCTGCAAGGGGAAAAAGGTCTAGTTTAATAGAGATACTTTAAGCTCAAATTAACTTAATTTTAACTGTTTTTTTATATCTAAACAGTCGGCTTCTGATGCCGCCAAGCTTAATAGAAAGGAGTCGTACAAGGCCCAGAGGAAGAACTACAGGCGGGAGAAGAAGCGAGTGGCCAGTGAGCTAATGAATTCCCTACAGGATCCAGCGGTCATAGTCCTGGCCGATTGGCTAAAGGTAAGCAGGAAGTTCTTGATTTTTCTGTATATATTTTATTTCATTCATTGAATTCTTAACTAGGTTCGGGGAACCCTCAAGTCCTGGACAAAACTCTGGTGTGTGCTGAAGCCTGGCCTGCTGCTCATTTACAAAAGCCAAAAGACGAAGAGCAACCACTGGGTTGGCACGGTGATGCTCACCTCCTGTCAGGTGATCGAGCGTCCTAGCAAAAAGGATGGCTTCTGCTTCAAGCTTTTCCATCCCCTGGAGCAATCGATTTGGGCGCCACGAGGCCCCGATAAAGAAACCATCGGTAAGTGAAGCTTACCAAAAATATTCAACTAAATAAATAAAAATTTTTTACATTCCAAGGTGCCGTTGTACAGCCTTTGCCAACCGCTTACCTGATCTTCCGGGCTCCCAGTCAGGCAGCTGGAAAATGCTGGATGGATGCCCTGGAGCTGTCCCTGAGATGTTCGGCCCTTCTGCTGCGCTCCAACAGCAGCACGGGAACCGCACCTTCGGCCAGCTATGTGGGCGAACCGTTGCCGGTGTCGCATGAGACGCAATGGTCGGAGGCGGACTACGAGAAGCACTTCAACGATCAGGGTAAGTGGGCACAGTTCCTGACCCTGCCGTCAGCCGATGCGGAGCTCTCGCGCTCCGACACCTGTCTGTCCACCGGCCAGCGGGCACCAACTCCCCTGCTGCAGCAGCTATACAGCAGCGCCGTTAGCAACTGGGAGCGGACCAAGCGACTACCGCGTTTCGGGCAGCTAACCCAGCAGCGAAAGACCTCGTACAGCGATGCCTCCAGTGCGGAGCAGGGCCTGGTGGCGCGTCAGCGAAAGCGTCACCATTTGAGTCCAATGAGCAAGTCCATCTCCTTGGGAGCCGCACTGTTCCACAGCAGCTCCAGTGAGGAAGATGACGACGACGACGACCGCGACTACGGTCATAGCCAGAGGAGTTTGCGGCCCGTTAGTGCTCCGCCTGATTGTCTGGTGATGCCGCGCTTTCGTCTGAATGTCAAGGGTGAAAAAGCTGCCCCTCCCTATTTTGTCGTGGTTTTAGTTTGTCGTTCCGATCATTATTAATGGGAAAACCACATGGGATAGCAGTAAAATGTTTATATTTTTGTTAATTTTCAGTGTGGTTTTCCCGCTTTTAAGTTGAAGCTAGATATTATCATACATACATCTTCATCAGACATCTCAGTAGCTTTGGAACTTGTTGTTTAAAATTCAAGCTATAACACTATTTTGGCATAAGGGAGCTCCCTAAGCTTCTCGTCCACAATTCGCTCCCCACGTATGGTTGATCTTTGTGCCGTAGGATTGAGATCCCCTGCTGGCCTAGTCATGCTGCTAGAATAACCTCCGTGGTCTGCTCACAATGCCGATTTGGACTGGCTTATTTCATCG
The DNA here is from genome assembly GCA_018152175.1 of Drosophila jambulina. Lineage (NCBI taxonomy): Eukaryota > Metazoa > Arthropoda > Insecta > Diptera > Drosophilidae > Drosophila > Drosophila jambulina. The sequence continues at coordinate 6,604,034 of JAECXH010000012.1, read as the reverse complement.
ATGTGTTTCCCTTTACAGATCTGGACGCTGATAGCCAGAATGAGGCACCCAATGCGGTTTTGTCTGGCTTGGAGTCAGAATCTGAATCAGATCCGGCAGAGCCGGTGCAGGAGGACAACATGGAACAGGAATGTGATGAGACAACCTATGTGCCCTTCACCGAAGAGGAATTTGGCGAGGTACTTACATACATCCCTAACATAAGCTCCATAAGCTCCATCTTTAACCTTCTTCAATTCTTCTGTATTTCCAGCAAGGGGAGCAGGTAGAGGAGTTGGCAGAGGAGAACAAGAGCCTAATTTGGTGCATTGTCAAGCAGGTGCGTCCGGGAATGGATCTGAGTAAGGTGGTGCTGCCCACTTTTATCCTGGAGCCGCGCTCGTTTCTGGACAAGCTATCAGATTCGTATTATCACGCGGACTTGCTCTCCAAGTGGGTTTTCCTTTTCTACACATTTTCCTTAGAATTTGTATGTAATCCCTGTCTCGTATCGATCGCAGGGCCGTGCAGGAGGACGATGCGTTCACACGCATGAAGCTAGTCGTGCAATGGTACCTGTCCAGCTTCTACAAGAAGCCCAAGGGCTTGAAGAAGCCCTATAATCCGATTTTGGGCGAGCGATTCCGATGCTTCTGGCAGCATCCCAGCGGCAGCCGGACGTTCTACATTGCGGAACAGGTCTCCCACCATCCGCCCGTGTCCGCTTTCTATGTGACGAACCGGGAGGACGGCTTCAGCATCACCTGCTCCATCCTGGCGAAATCGAAGTTCTACGGCAACAGCACCTCGGCGGTGCTTGAGGGCGCTGCCACGATGACGTTGCTGCCGCGCGGTGAGTGCTATACGGCGACCACGCCCTATGCTCACTGCAAGGGCATCTTGATGGGCACGCTCTCTATGGAGCTGGGCGGCAAGATAAACATCGAGTGCGAGAACACCGGTTACAGGACGGAGCTGGAGTTCAAGCTGAAGCCGTTCCTTGGCGGTTCCGATGCCACCAACGTTGTTGTGGGTAAGATAAAGCTGGGCAAAGAAACCCTGGCTACCATCAATGGTCACTGGGACAAGGAGTGTCGGATAAAGGACTCCAAGACGGGAGAGGAATCGTTGCTGTTCAGGGCGGATGCCGAGATGCGTTCCAAGCGCTTAATACGCCACTTGGTGCCGATGGAGACACAGGAGCCCTTCGAGTCACAGCTTCTATGGCAGCACGTCTCCGATGCGATTGCGCGCGAGGATCAGGTGGCCGCCACCGAGGAGAAGACCAAACTGGAGGAGCGCCAGCGAAACGAGGCCAAAGAGCGGGCCAGTACCGAGTCCACCCATAGGCCCGAACTTTTTGAGTTGGACAGCTACGGCCAGTGGATGTACAAGTACGCCGATCTGCGACCCTGGGACTCGCGCAACGATGTGCGACAGTATGAGTGCAACTTTAAAGTGCTCACCCAGACGCGGCACAAATCGGTGCCCATTGTCCATGGTACCGATGGTGTCCATCCCCCGCGTGGCTCCCATGAAAAGCTATCGCGAAACCAAAGACCATCGGTAAATATACAGGCTGGTACCTCCATAGCTTCCAAGGCTAAGAACAAGAGTCTGGTGCTGGGACCTCGCGACACCAATTCGGACTCAAGTCAATCGCCTCACGGAGTAGTTAAGCGCAGCTCGTCCAGTGCCATCAAACAGTGAGTACAAGTTTGTTCACAATAGAGATATTAGAAAAAATCGATTTGTTGGTACTGTATCGATTTTAAGAACGCAAGCTCTAATGTTGCGATATAAGTGAACGATAAGTCGATATTCTGTTTAATATTTCGGACCAATATTCTTAAAAAAAAAAAAAACTTTTGGAAATATTTTTAGCTGACATCTATATTCTAAATTTAAATGCGTTCTTTTTCGATATTTTATTCGATAAAAATTTTAAAATAATAACATTAATGTTTTTTGATATATTTTTTCAATATTATCGATATAATAACGATAACTTAAAAATTTCGATATATACAGTTATAGGATATTTATATTATATATTAGCGCCTTTTTTTCCTCCCTTGTTCACAATATGATATGTGGAAAATCCATTAATATACTCTTGTGTCTACCTTTCAGACTTACATTGGCTGTGGACCAGGTGAACCGAGTTCTGGAGGTGCATACGCGCCAATTGAATGAGATTAGTCAGCGTCTGGAACGAATGCAGTTTGCGCCGCCGCATAGTCACCCAAATTTTCATTCGCATAACATTCTCGGCGGCGGTGTCTCGCAGTCGACGGTGGTGAAGTCGTTGGTTTACGCCTTTATGGGGCTGCTCGTTAGCCTGATCCTGCGCTGGCTGTTCAAATAGAGCTGTGTGGAGTCAGTGGGTATTATGTTTAAGCAAAACTTTTGGTCAACCTATAGAAGACATATATATACACCCTAGAGTACAGAGAATGTTTTTCTTTTTACTGTATTGTACATGTTCTGCCACATAGAGAGAAAGAGCGAGATCTTGATCTTGAACTAGGAGCGAGGCCAGAAGATCCATCTAAAAAATCACGAACTCCATGTACATAGGAATATAAGTGTTTCTCTTGTGTAAGTCCCGAACAATCCAAGTCTCTCCCAGGAAGACAACGTCCAAGTGCAAGTATCTTTTCCATGAATCCTTCTCACCCTGGGTAGGTTAGGATATTGAGCGGATAAATATATAAATATACATACACACACACGTTCGCCTAGACGCAGCACCAGATTTCGTAAAAAATTCCAATTTAACCGATGCTACGACTATTTTAGCTAGTTCGCCTTTCCGTTTCCTTCTTTAGGCATGTAACTACCATTAACTGACACGATTTATAGTTAATAAATAAATGAACAATGCTCGAGAGGCTCTCTGCCAACCCAAAAACAAAAAATAAACACGCAGTGCAACATACTCTAGAGATTAAATGCAATAAAGTGCTTATAGTAACTTACGTTTAGTATCTCTTATACACACAATCCCCTTTTTATCCTTTTCCCCTTCAAAACGTGCAATCTTTATAAACAAAGTTGTCCTTAAAAAAATCTTTTAATAAATTCCCCCTTTTCAAATCAAATTCAAGTGCGTTTTCTTTGATAGGCTGAGGATTCTTTATAAAATAAGATAAAAAAGAAAAACGATTCAATGAGAACATTACGTGAATAAATACGAATTATTTAAATACTATAAAAATAAACAAAAAAATAATCACATATTTATAGTGCAGATCAGATTTCATTCTCAATTGCCTTGAGAGAACAGCAAAGACCTTACTTTTAAACTGATTAGGTTGTCAGCAATTAATTGTAGTTATTACATTAAGTCTTAGGAAAATTATATGTCTATTTCTATTTAAAAAAATATTTATTTCCGAAATTTGCCTAGAGGTTTTCATCTTCTTTAGTCTACATTCGCTCAGAAACGTTATAATGTTAAGATTCTTTGATGGATAAGCTTCCGACGGGCTCAAACCGATTATTAATAATAATCTTGTCCAAGGGCTAGCAGTAGGCTCTCCACCGGGATTTAAACTACGGATGGCTGACAAGGTTAATATATCAATACTGATCGATAAGACCGATATATAAAACTATTATTTAAAAGCTGCGATATATATGTGTGCGGTAAATCGATAATGTTTGGTAAATATTTCCTTCTTAAAAACTTATACGTTAAATAACCATAAATTCGAAATTTTTACGGTATCTGTGTCAATAGTTTTGATATGATATTGAACGTGATATTTTTGTCAATATATTATATAGAACCGGAGATCTTTAATACGAAGATCCTGACTTGTTCCTCTCCTCGAAGAAGTGTTTTGATTTTGACTTATAATTTCATTGGGAAGGTTTCCAGTGGGTGGGTTAAACAAACACTTACTAGCATATCTGACAAAAAAATATAAAATGGAAGCATTACAAAAAGTCTAGTCGATAGAGGCAATAGGGGTTCTATACATGTAAAATAACATTTTTAAAATAGATCTAAATTCTTAGATAATGTTATGTTTTTACCTGGGAATTAATTAGAATAAACTCATATATTCAAGAAAACGAAAATCTTTGACAATTTTGACTTAATAAAATTGGGTTTCAACATAATTTAAACAAATTTTTAATTAAACCCCCTCCATTTTTAAAACAATATTATTTTTATTTAATTGTTTTGTTTTCGCATGTTTTATTGTTGTTTTAGCTCTTCGCTTCGCTTACATTTACAAGTAGTTTATATATATATTTTTTATATATACTATATATTCTCTACAACATTTACGATCTCGATCTCGGTCAATTCAATTATAGTAGCTGGTTTTACTCGTTTTCTTCTCTCCTCCTTGATCATCGCCTCACTTAATATAGGGACTGCCTCTTGTCTCTCCGTTTTCTAAGTATTATTTTTTGTTCTATAAGCAACCCGGTTCTTTCGTTCTTTAAATGTATTATTGATTATTATTTATGTGCGATCGCGCCTTTGCTCCGCTTGTAGTCATGTGAGTAGAAGATGCTGCTAAATATGCGCTAAGAGTACACTTATATAAATAGTTGTTTGTTTTTCGATTTCCTTCGTAAGTTTAGAGCGGGGGCGGGGCGGGGATTACACACAGTTGTTGTTGTAGTATAGCAATAACTAGTTTTACTTTTTAATTCATTTACTTTACTTTGCTGGCGGGCTTAACATTTAACACGACGAGAAAAGCTGGAGAGAAGCCGATACTCTGAACTAATAGGCTGGGACTGTGGTTTTCGGGGGTGACAACAGTGGCAGAAGGGGGATATAGCTTTGGGGATCGGATCGAAATCGATCGAAGGCGGAAGGTAATCTTTAGCAATTCCAAACCATTTCGTTTTTAGAAGTTTTAACCATCAACAATAATATGATAATAACGAGTGCTGTTTTTTGTAAAGAACAAATATCAAAGTCTTTCAGAATGGTTTCCTGATGAGCTTGGGACACATATTCCATGGTAGGACACAGTGCATATATTTATAAAGGTAATATACAAAGGAAATTGTAGAGGTTTCTGTTGCCAGCTCTGATATAACCGAAAAGTAAAGTAAAAAATAAAATATATTAATAATAATAATTAAAAAATATTGCTATAAAGAAGAGTAAACTCTTTTAAGGTGGCCTAAGTCATGTTTAAAGTGTATACGATTTTTATTTATCAGAGCTAGAGAATAATAACCTACAAAACTTGTATAATTTACAAGGATAATGTATAATTTGTTATCGAGTTTCATCAGAAATAAAAGCTGATGCTGATCTGAACTTTATGCTTAGACTTAAATGGCTTAGAGTGGTCTAAAGATTACGCTCCTCGAGCATCGATCCTGCACTAGGATAGCAGTAGAGTTTAGGCTTAAACACACACACCCTGTATCATCATCTTCATCATATTCATTCGTGGCTTATGCGAATATGGTTTTAGCCTTAATTTACAATTGGACACGCATGTGGATCGGCTCTCTACGCGATATATAGTTACATACAATTGCGCTCTGCACAGCAGGTAAATAACACTTTCGAGTATATATATTTAAATATAGTATTCATGTAATCATCGTATTCGTATGCCGTATATGCGATCTATAACTGTGCTATGTGGCATGCATATTGCACTATTCCTCCTCAATGGCTGCTTGACTGGCTGGCTAGCTGGCTGCCTGGCAATCTGGAGTCTGGGCCTAGCAGGTGTGCACCCTGAGGTGGTTCTGCAGCGTACTCTTCTGCCGGAACTGCTTGGGGCAGTAGGAACAGTTGTAGGGCTTTTCCCCGGTGTGGATCTTCATGTGGTTGTTTAGCGTGGCCACCTGCCGGAAGTTCACCTCACAGATCTTGCACTTGTACGGCTTTTCGCCCGTGTGCGTCTTGATGTGATTAACCAGGGTGCTCTGCTGCGAGAAGAATCGCTGGCAAACGCTGCAGCCGAACGGCCTATCCGGATTATCGCCCTTCAGCATATTGATGTTGCCCACAATGGTCATGCGGCCCGGCGGTGATCCTCCTCCTCCTCCTCCGCTTCCGCCCGGCTGGAAGTGCTCAACCTTTGTGACGGCCGCTGCCGTTGCCACCACCGAACTGACCGTGGTGCTGCCATCGAGGAAATGCAGTAGCGGATGATGGTCCAGCTGAATGATGTTCGGCGTGTTGCCGTGCAGGTTGTTCGGCAACAGTCCAGTCGTCAACTGCTGCGTCCCGGGCGCCAGAGTGGGGGGCATTGAGTGATCCACTGCAGGTTGTTGATCGGTTGGTTGGTGTTGGATAGGATGATTTGACGGGATTAGCATGCGTACACAAGATTTAAATAAAAGCTTCGTTAGGGAAGAGCGTTATTAATCAATGCACACAGTGATAACAGAAAGCGGCTCATTGGTAGGGCGAACACACAAGCGGCTCACCTGTGGCTGTTACGGCGCCTCCGCCGCCGCCTCCTGCTGATCCTCCGGGTCCTCCTGCTCCTGCTCCACCGCCACCGCCGGCTATCTGGTGCGTATGCGTCTTGAGGTGGTTGGTGAGGGTGCTCTGCTGGCGGAACTGCATGTGGCAGTAGGAACACGTGTACGGCTTGTCGCCCGTGTGGATCTTCTTATGGTTGGCCAGTGTCGCCAGCTGGCTGAAGGACTTGTCGCACGTCTCGCACTTGTAGGGCTTGGGATCGATGTGGGTCCGCTCATGGTTGTGCAGCGTGGTCAGCTGCGGAAAGCGGCGCTTGCAGACGCTGCACTGATACGGCTTCACCAGCTCCTCGGCCGCCGGAGAGCTATAGCTGCCGGAGTACAGGGTCTTTGAGATTTGGACGCGCTGATGCTGCTGCTGGTAGACCTGCATCTGCGACTTTCGATGCTTGCCGCTGCCCGGCTGCGGTTGATAATTCAGCAAGGACGTTGGCGTACTGGACTCCGCCGCTGCTCAAGAAAATAAGGAGGCAAGGAGTTAAGTTTGAAGTCACAATTTCAGCTGGACGCTGCACACTTACCTTTGTGCGTCTTGATGTGGTTAATCAGCGTACTCTGCTGGCGAAAGTCCTTGGCGCAAATGTTGCAGGTGAACGGCTTCTCGCCCGTGTGGATCTTCACGTGGTTGGTCAGCGTCGAGATCTGGCGGAAGGCCTTGTCGCAGTGCTTGCACTTGTAGGGCCGCTCGTCCGTGTGGATCTTCATGTGGTTGCGTAACGTGGTCAGCTGCCGGAACTTGTTCTTGCACACGTGGCACTGCTTCTTCTTCCGCGGATCGTCCACCACCACCTCCTCTTCGCTGATCACGCTCTGCACTTCCTGTTTCATGGGCGAAATGGGCGTATGGTTGCCCGCACCCCCGTTGCCGCCGCCGCCACTATTCGCCGTGGTCGTGGAAATGTCCAGCAGATGGACTAGCGGGTGCTGTGGATGGAGCATTGCCTGGTGGGTGGGATGTTGAATGGCCTGCACCGCGGTCAGTTGATGCAGGGCGAACGGGCCCTGCTGTAGGCTGGCCAGCGTCGTGGGCTGTTGCAGGCCAGCACCACCACCTCCACCACCACCACCGCCGCCGCCCCCTCCTCCGCTACCGCCACCTCCTGCGCCGCCGCCACCACCATGGGAGGCTGGCAGCTGGTAGTGCTGGTAGTTGGCCATGGCTGCTGTGGCGGCAGTCGCATGGTTCAGATGCATGGTGCTGCGAGGTATTCGAGATTAAGTCTTAGCGCGGCACTATTGTCTGCCCATCAGCGTTATACAATGGCAGCCACGGCAGGCCCACAGCCATTCCCCGCCACTCCACTCCGCTCCGCACCACTCTCCACTCTCTCCGCGGGCTCTTCCCTGGTTTGTTATTTTAGCTGTCTGCGCCGTGCTTCGCCTTCTTCTTCTGTGTACCACTGCTGCTGCCTCCGCCTCTTCCTCTTCTTCTGCGCCTCTGCTCCGCCACCACACGCTGCTTCCACGTATGTAGCCTCGGGAAAGCTCGAACGCGCGCCCACTTTGTCGCGCACGGTCCACCGCACTGTTTGCACCGATTTCTCTGTAGACTGCAGTGCTTTCTCGGCTGTTTCTGCACTTTTTCCAGGCCACGCTCTTTTTGTATCCGTATCCTTATCAAAACAAAAATGACTGGCGTGGTTTTCCAGGGCTGGGCGAAGGAGGGCAGAGCTGCAAGACACCGCACATCGAGTTATCGGACAAGAGTCGTAGGCCAGGGATGTCTTTTAAAATGCATATCGGTGGGTGCGCCGATAACAGCTATAGAATAATCGTTGCACTCAGTGGTGGGCAACTAGCTGTATTGGCCGAATCTAGTTGCATGTGCAATTGCGTATTCTATTAAGTTAATAAAACTAGATTACAGTAACAGTTAGTTTATAAAATTAATATTATTATGCGATAAAAAATATATTGGTTATTTTTTTTGGCAATAAATAGAAGGTTTATTGTTCAACAAATTCAATTACAGTCAAAGATGGAAAACCAGCTATTTTTTAGCTACAAAACAATTTGTTGTTATCGATAGATATTCCACGCCGTGATTTCCCTATTTGTGTGCAACGAAAAACGAAAACAAATAACCAAAACAACGGGGGGAGCTACTAAAATAATACGCAGCTTCAGATATCTTTATTATCCGAGGTGTAGGGCTATTCCAACCATGAGCGAGAGTGCAAATAAGAAGGAGGAGAAGAAGCCGGTGGCGGCGACAGTCTCGTCCAGTGATGAAGAAGAGGGCGGCGAAGGTTCGTAGCATACCCTAAAAACATCAACAACGGCGTTTGCTGTCACTTACTAACATTTACTTCACTTCATTTCGCCTCGATTTCCAGACAGTGCCACAATGGATATGATACGACGCTTTTTTTCCCACACCTTAAGTCTTGGAGGCTCCACTACAGACACAAAGGAAGATCCCAAACTGGAGAAGGTGAGAGGTTCACCTTAGTTAATATAAGTGGATTTAAAATCTCTGATGGTTTCTAGGTAATACCTGACCTGTCGTTCGAGGGCTTTGCCAGCCATTGGCGGGACCAGGGCTTTCGGAAGATCGTAACTATGGTGGGAGCAGGCATTTCCACCTGTGGGTTTGTTTGAAAATCTGCCTTTATCCTAGAATGACACTTCTTTCTCCTCAGCCGCTGGCATTCCGGACTTTCGGTCGCCGGGCTCTGGGCTATACAGCAACCTGAAGAAGTACAAGTTGCCACATCCCACGGCCATCTTCGATATGGATTACTTTGAGGAGAACCCCGCTCCGTTTTTCGCCCTGGCCAAGGAGCTGTACCCTGGCTCGTTTATCCCCTCGCCGGCTCACTACTTTGTCCGTTTGCTGCACGACAAGGGCCTGTTGAAACGTCACTATACCCAGAACATAGACACTTTGGACAGGCTGACGGGTCTGCCCGACGAGAAAATCATAGAGGCGCACGGCAGCTTCCACACAAACCATTGTCTGAAGTGCCGGAAGGAGTATGACATGGCCTGGATGAAGGCTGAGATCTTTGCTGATCGCTTGCCCACCTGTAAGCAAAAGAATTGCAAGGGTGTGGTCAAGCCGGACATTGTCTTTTTTGGCGAGAATTTGCCGTCAAAGTTTTACACTTGTCCGGATGAGGATTTCAAAGATTGTGATCTTCTGATTATCATGGGCACTTCGCTGGAGGTACAACCTTTTGCGTCGCTTGTCCAGCGACCTGGACCACGATGCGTGCGGCTTCTGATCAATCGCGATGCAGTGGGTCGGTCCAGTTTTGTGCCCTGGATGGATCCGCATGAGCAATCGCTGCTTTACAACAAGCCCAACAACACGAGGGATGTGGCTTTTCTGGGAGACTGCGATGCTGGGGTCCTGGCTCTGGCCAAAGTTCTAGGCTGGGAGGATGAACTGCAGGAGCTAATTACGAATGAAAAGAAAAAACTTAACTCGAAGCAGCAGCCGCAGGACAAAAAGGAACCGCATTCCGACCCAGATCATGCGGCTTCCGGCAGTAAGGGATCCAAGAAGAATGACCCGCGGTAGACATCCCCTCCTGGGGCTAGTTAGTACAATTCGTAGTTAATTTGTAGTTGAAGAGTGCAATTTGTGTACATGGCTATTACGTGTATAAAAAACCTGACAATGGACTGGACAATGACATGTGCCGGCAGTCCTGGCTAAATCCGTTCGCTTCATTTCGCCTCCGTTTTTGCTCTGCTCCGTTTCCGGCTTTCAATTATTCAAGTGCCATTTGTGAGCCATTAGCGTGTCCTCTTTGGCCGGGGCCACCAACCACCGTAAACCGCAAAAACTGATTGAGTTGCTCTGCCGTTTCCGGCGCACAAAAAGCAGAAACCGCCAACAAAGGTTAACTCTCTCGACATGTTTCTGTTTCCAGTTCGGTTTCTGCTCGCTCTGATCCGGGCTCTGGTGATTCTGGGTGATGATACCGGCTCTCGGATTCCGATTCTGTTACAGTTGAACCCGAGCCCCCTCCAGGAAATCATCAACCGCCGTTGTGGGCGTGGCATGTGGCAATCCTAACTGCCTGTTTGTGTGGCTTCCACAGACGCTGCTGTTGTTGCTGCTGCTGTTGCTGCTGCTGCATCAACTTAATGACTCAATCTGTCCGGCACACAAACACACGGACAAAGCGACTGATACACACACGGCACCGTCGGTAATGAAGCTTCTGCGGTGAATTGGCCAATAGAAAATACGTTCGGGGCTGCACTAATTAAAACCAAGCCCCGAACCAGGCCAGCAGCGACCATTGCGACCTACTGTCGGAGCGGAGAAGCGGATATTGTTAATCGTTGACAAGGATGATGTTGGTGTTGGGTGGCGGATGAAGGCCGCCTCCCGCCTGTCAACTTGACTCCAGCCTTCGGTGCGGAGGCAATAGGAAATCAAATGCAGCCACGGAAATATTGATAGCCACGCTATTTGTTGCAGTTGCAGTTGCAATTTCACTGGCTGTTGCACCAGAACTTTGGCAATTAAACCTAATGGCCTAAGATCTTGTCTATTTGCAATTTTCCCCGGGTGTTGCCATCTCAGCGAGGAGGTTTCCTGCACTGTTAAAAAATGTACTCCTGGCGAGTGTGATAAGTTTTTATTATTTCCCTAGCAAAGCTAAATAAATGTTTTGTTATACAACGAGTTAAAGTTTACAAGGGCCAATTTTAAATTTTAATTCAAATAAACATTATACTAGATTTAAAACTTGTATGTATAAAGTTATAACTTTGTATATACATATAAGTACACTGTATTGTTTTTTTTATTTTCGATTGTTTTAAGACTAATCCTGAATTATAAAAATATATCAATGCAATATAAAATATAAAAACGTAAAGAGAAAATATTGAAACAAGAAAATGGCTATAGGCTTACAAGCATAAATTAATAATACATAGTACCATCAAAGGTTTGACAGCTCGAAAAAATTATAAAAAAAGGATGCTTGTTTTGTGATAAATCTGCAATGGATCAAATGCGTTTTTTGGATGATGGGTTTTGGGTATTCGAGATGATTTAATCTCATCTTATTATAAAATAGCAACAAAGTTGGAATAAGAATTTTGCCCCGAATAAGGTAATCTATTTATTCATTATCTCTACTTTGTTTCAGTGTCTTTGGGCGCCACTCACTCAAAATTGACTCAAGTTGGCTCAATATTAACTTGACTTTCGCATCCCTCGTCCGACCCTCCTCCGACCGATATGGAACGCCATTAAGTGCACTCCATACACACGCCATTGAGGAAGCTGTGGCAACCGACGGCTCGGGGTTCCGAGGGGCAGGTCGTCATATTTGTGTGAACATGTTTCATATTTGTAATCAAAATGCGATGCTTTCCCTCCACCAACTCACGCCTCCCACCGCCAACCGCCGAGCACTCTAAGCCTGTTCATCAATGGCATTGAAAGAAAGGCCATGGAGGATGAGGCGAGTGAGGGGCACTGATGAAATCGTGGACATTCCCCCGATGTCATCAGCGACAGCTGCTCTCGCGCTTTGATATTGAATTCTTGACATGATTGTGTGGCGCACAGCTTGTCCTGGAATTGATTGAGCCCCCGAAACCACACAGTTTTAAGGCAAGTATTAGTCCCCACCGCAAATAACTCAGGCGGGGCTAATAAAGCAGGGATCCCTTCGACACCATCCACTTATCCATCGATTGCGTAGGCGCCAGCCACAAACCTATTTAATGGTCGTTTATTCTAAAATATATTCGTTGTTATCGCAGCATAAACTGAATCTTTATGAATATTTTATTATTGCCTTAATAAAAAGGGAAGCAGAGGAAGCCCCCGGAACAACGGCTGCCAAATGCCGTCCTCAAAACGCAATTTGTGTCAATAAATGTGGGAACTGTGTGAGCGTATGGAGTGCGGGGATTACATACAGCTAAGGTCGGAATAATAATACATCCAATGGGGAAAATGAAATAAGTGAATATATACCTTTATATAAATAAATAGAAACTCAGATCTATATTGATATAATAATTATTAACTGCAATAACTAATAATATTAACTTTAATTAGGTTAACAGTTGGTCTGTCCCTAACATTATATATAAAGCTTAGATCAACAAAATCTAATTTTGCTTGCTATAAAATAAGTCTCAACACTTTTGTGTGTAACAAATAATATTCATAACTTATATTGATAACATACAACTAATAAAAAGTCTATTCAATTAAATTTAATGAATAAGATGGTCCTTAAAAGTTAGGAAAAGAAAAGAAAATATCATTTATTAATTATACATTTTAATGTTAAATACATACAACATTTATAAGTACATATAAATGTTTATTTAATATTACTATAATTAATTAAAAATGATTATATAAAGAAATTAACGAACTATTATACTGTAAAAATATTTATTTATAATTAGTTTCTCAAATTTTGTCAAATAATGATGAAAAACACAAAACCTAAAAACCTAAACATGACTAAATATTATTTAATCTTCTTAAGCAACCTTAAATAATGTTAAGAGCAAATAATTAACTGCAAAAATTCTCAAGAACTTTAAGTAATTAAAACTTACTTCTTTTAAATTTGGAAAATATTTTTGTAGAAATCAGTTATTGAAAATACAATTCCGAAATTAATTAATATTTTAAGTGGTCATAAAAATAAATTTAAAAAAATTTAAGTATTGATTTAAAAATACGATTCTTAAAGTGCAAAGATTAGTTAATATGATTTGACATAATTAGTTACCTCAAATGTATTATTCAAATTGTTGTTCCTATAATTTAACAATTCTTATAATTTTTTAGATGAGTTAGTATTATTGTATCTTATTAAGAATACTTAAAATTATAATCTTATATACATTACAAAGTATTTGTTTACTAAAATTCACATTTTATGTAACAATGATAAGTAATAAGAATCCCAAAAAATTAAAGCTAGTGTTCTAGCAAACCCCTATAGAAAATAGAAAATTCAACAAATAAAGCTGGTTAAAATATTGTCGAAAACTGTAAGCTAATATTGTACAACATGCCCGGAGCTGTAAGTGATGGCTGCTCATGTTTCTGCTTCCATATAGCATCCTAGCAGCCCAGCATCCCAGCAGCTCCAGTTCTTGAGCTCGCAGCATAATCGTCATAATCATTTTATGTGCATGTCGTATAGCATACTTCTGTGCGCATAAATTTTTATTCACGTCTTTGTCAACACACAATGCTCCGAAAACGATTGAGTGGGACTTGCCACGCCCCCGCCGCATTTACGCCCTGCCACACATACACTCCACATGCAAAATTAAAGTGCGATTTGAAATGCTGCTTGCCGCACGGAGCCAAATTGGCGGTTTTCGTGGCACCAAATGAGCTGCGGTGCTGCTCGCCTGTATGTTATAAAATAAATTTCCGCTGCGGTCTCCGGCATGGCCGGGATTGATGTCGATATGATGAACAATAAACGGCAGACCGCGAGAGCGGGCGGTTGCCAAAATAGAATTATTCCATTTTCGAAAGTCTTACCGAGGGGCGAAAAACAAAACGAGTTTAGGGATTGTCATTAACGAAGTGTAACGAATTGGAAAACCAAATAATTCGCATTGATTTCGCTGGTTTTCGGGGACCGCACGTTGCATTGATTTGTCCCTGGCCAGAAAAACCTCACCAAATGCACCGGGCACCTCCATGGCCAATTGATTGGCCAAAGCCAATCTTCAATGAATAAATGAACGGCTGTGGACGAGGTCGGTCAGGTGCATTGTCGAATGCATTTAATTGTGGCCCAGCGCAGGGTACGCATCGCTACGACAAAAGGATTTTCCTAGGGATGGAAACGCAAGCCCCGGGTAGCCGGAAAAACTTCTCAAAGAGAGTGGGAAACCGAGACAGAGACAGAGAGAGGGGGGAAAATGATTTAGCAAAAATGGTTGGCAGTTTTTGTGCCAGCGCCTCCTCTTTTTCCATTTTTGCGTCTCGTTGTGCTCTCCTCGGCCAGTTTCGATTTGGTTTTGGCTATCGGTTTTTGTGGTTAATTGAAATTTTTCATTTGTCCCGTTTTTGGCGCGCCGCCTCGACGGCTTTAAATGCATTTTGAATTGTTAGTTCTAAGCCCCCGGGCAATTCCCGGGCGAGTTCACAGCCTGCGCCAAACAAAAATGCAATAAATTTCAAAAAAACAACGGCGAGCGGCAACAAAACTCTTTTCTGTCACTGGATTATGTAATTGCCATATATGTATATATACTCTCGCATATATTTAAATTCATACAGATAACACTGGGCGCGGGCAGCTGGCAGCGGAATCGATTTGGAAAAACAATTATCAATATTTAATTCGTTGGCGGTTTTTGTGGTCGCCAAATGCTAATGAAATATGGAAATCTGTTTAGGCTTAAAGTAAATAAAGCCACTCCCTTCCTCTGTGCCAAGTCAAGGCATTGGGGATGCAGCTCTGGCTGCCAAATTAAATTCGTTTAATTAAAGTTATAATTTTCACACAACAAAGTGGGCAAAAATAAACACAAAAGAGGAAACCCATTTAGAACGTGAAAGAAACTTGCACTTCCTCAGCCTGTTTCTGTTTCCTTCGTTTCACCTTGCCTCACCTGGCAGGATGTGCCTCCTGGCCACCTTAGCCTTATCGCCCTAGCCCCCGGCTCCTCCGACATTGGTAATTTAGAGAAAATTCTGGGTGCCAAGAATGGGAGGGACAGAGGTACAAGTATTTTGTACTCGTTACTTGTATTGCCTTTTCGATTTGCACTTTACACGCTTTCATTACACTTCGTTTCCGTTGCCGGAAAAACGGAGGAGGGGGTGGAAAACATAGAGGACGGGAAGGAAAAATGGAAATACTTGACCCGAAACCGTTGCATTGTTAGCATTTAAACTGTTTCTTTGCCGTTGCGCTTCACTTGAACTGCACACTCGAGAGATGCGGATACAGCGGAGCTTCCTTCAGATGCATTATCTGTAACTAAAAAAGTTAGTTGCAGTTTCTTGAGATGTCTGAAAAATTTGCATATTTATATATAGTAAGAGGAAAGCAAGCAAAACATGTAATGCCATTGATTTTAAATGAGTTGTATTATTATTTTAAGTATCTTATATTTTATTGTGTAATAAAAGAGTTAATTTTGTAATAATTATTATTTCAAATAAAATTAAGAGCAATGTTGATGGTTTACACTAATCAATAATTTATAAATTAATACTTATTTATATTTTATTTGTATGCATTTTTAAATTACTTAACGAGAGTGTTGATATTAATTCCAACTATTTTTCGTCTGTTTTTGTATAATTATAACCAGCTTTTGTTGTTAAAAGGTTTATAAATGAATCAATAAAAATAATGCGGATTAAAAACATCTTAACAGTCATATTTTTCGTAGAGTTATTTATGCTTAACTAGGGATACATATGTATTAATATATAATTTAATTGTCTTTTTACCGATTCTATTTACGTTTTTGATACCCGCTTTATAGTTATTTCCAAAATTCATAGTTTAAACTATATTTTGGCTCTCATTTGGCAAAATTAGATATTTAAAAGATCTTTTATCGTTTTTTCCCGTGTATATCGGAACGTTAAAACAACGATATTGATGTATATTACCCTTCACATAAACATTTGATAGAATATCAACATATTGATGTTTTCTTTACCCCTATATAAGCACCACATCAAATGCTAAATACTTAAGTACATGAATAATAATTTATGTAACAGATAAAACAATGTAAGCAATACATAACTATTAAGACTAAGAATTGTAAGGCAAAACCATTCACCATTTATATTTCTTCTGGGGTTACTTAGGGTCTCAGTCATAGAAGTTCCACTGCAGTTGCCATTGGGAAGTGGCAAGTGGATGGGCGGTATTATCTAAATACCCAAGAGCTACATTCTGCAGCTGCAGCCTCATAATCATCGACAGCCGAATCATCGCAACGAGCACTCATCTTAACGTCAGCGGAAATGATTGCTACCCCAGGAAATGCCACCATGCCGCCCTCCATTCCTGCAGCACCGCGCTGCAGCTTTTCTGGCAGCAAACCGACATGCTGCCTTGACACTTTAAGCTGCAATTTCGTTAAAATATTTCCAATCGATTTCGTTGGTTTATCGCCAAGTTTATTTCCACTTGCTTGTTGTTTGCCAGTCGCTGTGCCCTCCCAGAGTCCTGCTTCCTGCTCTCCTTTCGAGCAGTTTCCTCTTCCACTCTGCCAGATCTTACGGAAATGAAATGTGTTTCTATTTTAGTTTCTCAAACTTGGTTTTTTTCGTGTGTGTTTATGTGTGTGTGTGCATTTACACGCTCTAGTGTTTGCCTGGAAACTCCAAGGAATAGTACACGTAAGTACAGGAAGAGAAAACCATGAAAGAAATCACGGGGCAGCCAGGCAGCCTCTTCAGTTTATTTACAAATCATGGAAAAATTGCAATTTTCAATGCCCCCCGAAAATGGGCAAACACAAATATGAGGGAAGCCAGCAAACAAGCATAACGGGTGGAAAGTAAGGGGCGGGGCATGGCCTCGTCGACCAAATGGCAAATATTTGCACAAACTTTCGAGAGTCCTCGCCACTCGACTCGTCGTCGCATTTCTGCAGTGGCAATCTGCATAATTGTGCGAGGCAACCAAATGCTGTTTCCACCTACGCCCTGTGCCCACGCGCCGCGCAGTCTGGGCCCTCAAATGAGCAGGATTTCAAGGACAACGACTAATACAGTTGTTGTTGGGGCTGTCCCTGCTAATTACCATGCAAATATTTACACATTTCCATGCATTGACAGAGGAATCTTGCTGGGCTTGTCGGATGCTTGTCAGATACCGTCAGATGTCACAGAGTGTTATCAAGCATACGCAATGTGTGCCGGGCAGTTGATGAGCTGTGCATAATTGTTTCTGACTCTTCCATTGACAAACAATCCTACTCCTCCTTCTCCTCCTCGGCAGGTGACAGATTGTGATTGTGAATGTATTATTTTCCAAGGGAATAATTCGGAATTAATCAAAGCTGGCAAGGAATCTTATTAAATAAATTTACTCGTTACATTTAATATGCAAGTGTTTCTTGATAGTGTTTGTTACATTCCGAGCACATAATTAATAATTTAAATTGAATTGAACATGTTGCTTTTTGTGTGCATCATTATAATTTTAAGGTAAAATTTAGTTTATTTTATCATTTTATATAAGGAATTTCTTCATAGAACTTTATATACACAAACTAATAATGTTTTTATTGGAATATGGTTTATTTTTATGACAAATAAATACAACATTTTTTATCAGTTAAGTAAATTAGCTTTAATTTTCTTTCTCTTGAAAATGTATCAATCAATATTAAGTATACGCAATGTTGGCTTAAAACTGAATAAAAAGTAGGAAAATGATATACATAAATGGCTAAATCTTTTTAGTTTTTATTTGAATGCGATTTATTTTTAAGACAAACACAAGAAAAAAACTAAATTCTCAGTGAGTAAAGTAAATTTACTTAAATTTCCTGTAATCGGTTGAGTATTTAATAGTTAATATTAAGAATAAATTAAATGCAAAGTTAGAAAATTATGCGTATAAATGGCTATTTTTTCTACAAATATTAAGTATACGCAATGTTGCCTTAAAATTAAATGAGAACAAAGACTATAAGTATGTATATATGTAGATGGCTAAATCTTTAATCTAATTTTGTTTTTAAATTATTGTCTGTTAATCTGTAGACAACAATAAGCTTCAGCTTTATTGTAGCTTATTAAATTTCTCTTGACTTGCTTCTGGTTCAGCCGCGAATATTGATCACGACCATAACAGCAATAGGGGCCATAGCCATCGCATTGTTAGGCATTTCTCGCAGAAAATGAAACAAGTGAAAGTCGTGAAAAGGGAAAACTCATTTGCATGGCTTATTCCCTTCGCCCTTCGCTGCTGGCGTCCTCAGCTGCCATCAGCCATAATGAAGTGGCACGATTTACGCCGAAGCCTTCATGTTGCCATTGTTTAGTTGGCTGCCAAGGACTTCAAGGACATTGCCTCATATTGCGGGCACAGCGAGAAACAAAGTATTTCATTTTAGAGATGGACAAATACTGATTTGAATCGATTTAAAATCTGTTTTTCATGCAAAAAGTATTGAAAACTTATAAAATTTTAAAACTAGTTTTAATTTATGAATTTTTAAGCTTTCGATAAATATATCATCATAAAAAATTAAATAAGTAAAAAAATATAATATAAATAAATACAAATTTGTTTTTTAAATTTACAAATTGCTTTTTTTATCGATTTATTCCTTACTGTGAACAATGATTATTTTCAATTTTATATTTATCTTTTTATTTGTGTATTTTCTTGAGAAATTCAAACACAAGATAACTAACTAAAGGTATAATAATAATTTATATTTACATTTTTTTATTTATATATATTTTCATAAGAAAATTAAATACAAAATTAATAAACAAAAAATAATATTTATACATGTATGTACATATTTGTTTAACTAAAAAAACGAATTATAGTCGTATTAAGAGCATTGAAAACATTGCAAATTTTTTATAAAATTTTTACTTACATTTTTGATGTGCTAATTTCTTGAAAAAATCAAAGAAAATGCAAAAAAATGTATATTATTTGAAGTGAATTTTTTTTACCAATGTTTTTTTTTTAGTGTTTTTTTTTTTGTTTTTCATTAATGCAGCTCCCAGCCTTGATTGCCGCGCCCCACTCCCGCTGTTGTTATTATTATTATTTATATGTAAATGGATAGTCAAATATGTTTGTGTGTGGGCTGCACAGACATATAATTTGGCTTTAACTTTGGAGGCAATTTAAAGTTCTGGCGGAGTCTGAGGGGCGGGCGGGAAAACACTTTTCATTAGCATGCAAGTGCAATTCGGTCTAGGCAAATTGCCCGCCAGCAGGCACCAGATGAAAGCA
Source organism: Drosophila jambulina (assembly GCA_018152175.1). Lineage (NCBI taxonomy): Eukaryota > Metazoa > Arthropoda > Insecta > Diptera > Drosophilidae > Drosophila > Drosophila jambulina. The sequence continues at coordinate 6,584,640 of JAECXH010000012.1, read as the reverse complement.
TAACACAAAACTCTAAGCCGCAGCCGGCAAAAAGAAAAAGAATTCAACATTAAAAAAAAGAAAAAAAAAAAACGTTGGCTTAAAGTGCGCCACGCACTCACTCTCACTCACTCGGACTCGCATACGCCCGTAAAGCTTCTCAGTTTTTGGCCATATGTTGCCACTGCCGCTTGTGCTGCTTGTGGGCCACATTGCGGTCGGTTTGCCGGTCAGTTTGCCTGCGGTTCTTGGCCCCTCCTCCTGCTGCTGTCCCCCCCTTACACGGGTGTGTATGTGCGTGGTGCGGCGTGGCGTGTGTGAGGTGTGTAAATTCCATTTCTGTGGACAGACACGCACGCAGACAAACACGTAATCGCACAAATCTGCATCAGGGTCCCCGATTAGTGTTGCATACTTCAAGGCGCTGCGAGCTTAAAAATTCCATTTGCATTCGCACATTTTTTAGAGTTTTCACTTACTGCCGAATTCTTAATTAGATTTAAACGATTTAAGTGTATTCCTAGTATATTATAGCTTGGCAGAAATTATAGAAGAACTATTGATAACTTTGTTCATTTTTACACCCTTGCAAGGTATTATAATTTTAGTCAGAAGTTTGCAACACAGGTGAAGCAGACATTTCCGACCCAATAAGGTAAATATATTCTTGATCAGCATCAATAGCCAAGTCAATTTAGACATTTCCGTCTGTCCGTCTGTTTGATTACACGCAAACTAGTCCCTCAGTTTTGAAGCTATCTGAATGAATACTATATAAGTCGGAACGGGCTAGATCGGACGACTACACTAGTCGGCACAATTATTTTGACGAAACTCTTTTGGACTATTGAACTTAGCTTTGCTTTAAAATTGTCAAATAACGGTGCGAAAATGAAGCGCAAAACAAAGAATCTATTTTTAGCTATGTGCATGCCAAATTTTATCTCGGTTACCTTTTGCATTCTCTTTCTGCTGATAAGAATGCATGCAGACAACGGCTTTTTGCGTGGCACAAGTATTTTGACGGCATCTTTATGGAAATATTTTCACACTTTTAAGCACGCGAGAATTAAAGGACTTCTGTGTTTAACTTTGAGCAATATTAAACGTTATTAAAATAGAAAGTTATTAAAAATTATTAAATAACATGGGTAAAACTTCTGAGCTAAGTTTGGTTACCAGATCCTCAATGGTAGCAAAGTTTAACGCTGGAATAGCAGTCAAAGACATTGCTAATGAGTTTAAAGTGTCGCGCCAAACTGTGCACTACCAAATTAAAAAGTTTAAAAAGCATAATGACATGCGTAATTTAAGAAGATCAGGTGCTAAGCGCAAAACAGATCTCAGTGAAGACCGAGTCCTTGTACGGGAATTAAAAAAAAATGTTTTTCTAAAGCCCCAATCCGCAGCAGATCAATTTAATTTGACAGCTAAAACACCAATTAGTGAGCGCACAGTCCGTCGACGATTAAAAGAATGTGATTTCAAGACTTATAAAGTTAAGGAAGTACCATACATAACAAAAGCAAACAAGCTCAAAAGACTGCCTTTTGCAAAGGAGTATGTCCATAAGCCAAAGGAGTTCTGGAGGAGCGTTCTATGGACAGATGAAAGCTCCTTTGAGTATAATTCATCAAAAAATAAATTTTTTGTAAGATTACCAATTGAACAAAGGCAGAAATGGCGTCCCGTTTTCCAAAAAGTAAGCCATGGTGGAGGCTGTGTGATGTTCTGGGGATGTGTAGCGTATAATGGACTGGGTGACTTCGTTCCTGTCACTGGCTCGATGAACCAAGGCCAATATTTACAAATTCTAAATGATAATGCATTTACTTCTGGAGACAGGCTTATTGGTCAATCCTTCATTCTGCAACAGGATAACGCCCCATGCCACAAAGCCAAGATGATTACAACATTTTTGAAGGATGTTGGTGTTACCACTTTGGACTGGCCACCTCAAAGTCCAGATTTAAATATTATTGAAAACGTCTGGTCTCTTATAAAACGTAAAAGAACAGTATCGTTAAATAAAACCAGAGAGGAGACAATTTCTGAGGTCAGTTCCCTCTGGGAAAAGATATCTCCAGAGATCATCCAAAATTTAATCGATTCAGTACCGGGACGCCTGGAAAAAGTTATTAAAACTAAAGGAAATTATATATTTTACTAAATTCCTTTTTTTGCCTTTAGTATTTTTGAGTTTAAACTTTGTTAATCACATTAAAAGGTACTTGTCAAAATACTTATGCCACGACATAAAAATTACTTTAACTTATATTTTTTCATGTTCAAATGACAAAATGTTGAATTCATTATTTTTAAGTTTGTATTAGCACTAAGTAATACAGAAAAAAAAAATCATTGAGTTATATTAAACCATTGCAAAGTTACATAAAAACTTGAACGATTTGTTTTTCGTCAAAATAATTATGCCGACTAGTGTACGTCATATTCATAAGGTAGCTATATGATATAGTAGTCCGATTTTGAAGAATTTAAAACCGAAATTCTAAAATAATACAGATTGGCCATATCTCAAATTATATGTTGAAAACTAAGTTATATATTTTTTTGTAATTTTCCGATCGTTCCTATGGCATCTATATGATATACACTAGTCGGCATAATTATTTTGACGAAAAACAAATCGTTCAAGTTTTTATGTAACTTTGCAATGGTTTAATATAACTCAATGATTTTTTTTTCTGTATTACTTAGTGCTAATACAAACTTAAAAATAATGAATTCAACATTTTGTCATTTGAACATGAAAAAATATAAGTTAAAGTAATTTTTATGTCGTGGCATAAGTATTTTGACAAGTACCTTTTAATGTGATTAACAAAGTTTAAACTCAAAAATACTAAAGGCAAAAAAAGGAATTTAGTAAAATATATAATTTCCTTTAGTTTTAATAACTTTTTCCAGGCGTCCCGGTACTGAATCGATTAAATTTTGGATGATCTCTGGAGATATCTTTTCCCAGAGGGAACTGACCTCAGAAATTGTCTCCTCTCTGGTTTTATTTAACGATACTGTTCTTTTACGTTTTATAAGAGACCAGACGTTTTCAATAATATTTAAATCTGGACTTTGAGGTGGCCAGTCCAAAGTGGTAACACCAACATCCTTCAAAAATGTTGTAATCATCTTGGCTTTGTGGCATGGGGCGTTATCCTGTTGCAGAATGAAGGATTGACCAATAAGCCTGTCTCCAGAAGTAAATGCATTATCATTTAGAATTTGTAAATATTGGCCTTGGTTCATCGAGCCAGTGACAGGAACGAAGTCACCCAGTCCATTATACGCTACACATCCCCAGAACATCACACAGCCTCCACCATGGCTTACTTTTTGGAAAACGGGACGCCATTTCTGCCTTTGTTCAATTGGTAATCTTACAAAAATTTATTTTTTGATGAATTATACTCAAAGGAGCTTTCATCTGTCCATAGAACGCTCCTCCAGAACTCCTTTGGCTTATGGACATACTCCTTTGCAAAAGGCAGTCTTTTGAGCTTGTTTGCTTTTGTTATGTATGGTACTTCCTTAACTTTATAAGTCTTGAAATCACATTCTTTAATCGTCGACGGACTGTGCGCTCACTAATTGGTGTTTTAGCTGTCAAATTAAATTGATCTGCTGCGGATTGGGGCTTTAGAAAAACATTTTTTTAATTCCCGTACAAGGACTCGGTCTTCACTGAGATCTGTTTTGCGCTTAGCACCTGATCTTCTTAAATTACGCATGTCATTATGCTTTTTAAACTTTTTAATTTGGTAGTGCACAGTTTGGCGCGACACTTTAAACTCATTAGCAATGTCTTTGACTGCTATTCCAGCGTTAAACTTTGCTACCATTGAGGATCTGGTAACCAAACTTAGCTCAGAAGTTTTACCCATGTTATTTAATAATTTTTAATAACTTTCTATTTTAATAACGTTTAATATTGCTCAAAGTTAAACACAGAAGTCCTTTAATTCTCGCGTGCTTAAAAGTGTGAAAATATTTCCATAAAGATGCCGTCAAAATACTTGTGCCACGCAAAAAGCCGTTGTCTGCATGCATTCTTATCAGCAGAAAGAGAATGCAAAAGGTAACCGAGATAAAATTTGGCATGCACATAGCTAAAAATAGATTCTTTGTTTTGCGCTTCATTTTCGCACCGTTATTTGACAATTTTAAAGCAAAGCTAAGTTCAATAGTCCAAAAGAGTTTCGTCAAAATAATTGTGCCGACTAGTGTATACGTAAATGTTAAAATCGAATTTTTATATGTATAAATGATTTATATAAATTCTGTTAGTTTTACTTTTCGTTTGATAAAATTGTATTAATTTGTTATGATCAGATTGTAAGCTACAAGGGTATACAAACTATGGTTTACCGAAGTAAGCTTTTTTGTTTGTTTAATTTCTAAGACTTTTGGGAAAGAAACAATGGGTGCCGATCGAACAGGTTGCACCTGCAGCACCTGTGGAACGTTTACTACTATAGCACCGGCAGTGCCGACAGTTCCGATATAAGTCACGAATAATGAACCACCAAAAAATCCAAATAATCAAATCAATAAATCAATTATTGACTAACCTCTGACTCGAAAATATCAAATATTATTACTTTTTCAAGTATCCTATCTCCGTTTATATAAATTCATCCTTTAAATATATCTCACGAATTCAGGAATTAATGTTTTCCATAACATATATACACCGTTTAACAGCGAAATCTCAACAAAATCAGATTCTAATTCCATAACGTGACTTCGCTGCAATACACCCAGTTAAACTTTAATCACTCTGTCGAAACGATATGGCCTCGTTCAGTTTATGGCCAACCCGCAAAAGCATTTGAGAAGATAAATATCGTTTCATGGATTTTTAATGCCATTGACTTTCGAGTAACTCCGACAGGGGGAACCAACACCGCTTGAGTGTTTAATTGCCCCTCAGTGCCGTGCCGGAGTTTCCATGTGTGCGGTCTTTTTTTGTCTCCCCCTTTTTGGGGGAGTTCCCAGCAGGTTGTCAGGGCAATAAAATCGCCGCCTGCTGTGCACTGAAATGACCAGGACCCAGGACCGAGGACCCAGGACCAAGCTCCCACAGCCTCCACGTCCTTCATCTGGTTTCGCTTTGGCTCGCCAGGAGCAAATCCTTTAATCTGTCTTTCAATTTCAAATAACCCAATGGTTAAGCACTTGCAACACTCACACATTCACCGGCTGACTGTCTCGCCTGTCCGCTTGTGTTCTCACATCGCAGCGACGTCCAGAGTCCTGCGTCCTTGGTCCTTAACCCCACTCACAGCCGCCGGAATCTGCTGGCAGACCAATTGAATTGTTTCAATTGACACTTGGCCCGGTCCCTGACTCCGTCTCTGTCGACTATCTCTGGACCTTTAGCCCCTCTTTTTGGGGGCTTTGTTCGCATTCATAATGAAAGTCAGTCTTTTGGCGGCATTGCCATTGTTGCCGCTAATTTGTGGTAAAACTAATTGGCCCAGAGCCAGCGGTACGGCCAGATCACTGTGGAAAAAGCGGAGTCTTGAGAACAAATTCCTTGAATCTGGAGTAGTTCTTAAGAAATAATTCAGAAAATAAAGAGGAAGCTTTCATTGAAAGAAGAATAAAGTCATACATACCTTGAGTTGCTTCACAAAATAAATTAAAAACACAAAAATATCAAATATATTTCTTAATTATTTACCTACGAAAGGGGTTTAATTGGAAAATCATGTTGTCTTGATGTTAGACTCCCTGATCCTGCCACTTTCTTCTCCGTTTTCAGGGACTACCCTGAGATGCCCTAAGAGACTTTCCCTCTATGACTGATTCCCAACAACTCTGCGTCAGAGGCTTTCCACTTGGCTTGACTTAACTTGGCCGTGGAAGCCTTTGTTACCGTCTTGTTTGTTTACCGAATTATGCAAATATCGTAATGGGCTGTGTGCGTTTCATTAGGCTAATGTCTCTGGGCAAACAATGCGCATTTCCCAGTTCGAACGGACGGAGGTTTTCAATTACAGTTCGAGTTAAAATCAATTTGCGGGCCAATCGAAGCACAGTCATTAAATGTCTGTCCAATAAAAGCTGTGCAATCCATGGCAAATAAAGTCAAAAAGGACATTGAGATGTTGCTGCAAACACTGGTGATGCCCCTAAGCCAATTGTTACGGCTTATAGGTAAGGAAAATAGGCCTTAAACTTCTCAGTCAATAGAAAACACTATTTCCCTTAGTCGGTCAATACTTTGCTGCATTTTCAACCATACTGATTGTGTACAATAATTCTGGGACTACAAGTTCGCTACAACTGGATTATTTGAGGGCTTTGGAACTAGCTCTTTGGGATTTGCCCCAGCCTGTGGGCCTGCAATGGATTAATGTGGCTAAATTGAATGGTCTGGCGGAGCTGGAGGGGCAAGTTATGGCTGCCGTTAATAGTAGTGTTACAGAGGTGAGTGCAGGGGATTTTTAGAAACTTAAAAATAACAATACACTCTAAACTAACCAGTGATTTAATAATCGGTTATTAATTATAGGGGTTCATCACCATCTTATCGGAAACGAATCAGTTTTTGCATGCTCGCTATTACGCCACTCGCAATGCCAATGTTCGGCTCAAGGATAAGCTGTATTTGTTCCTCTGCGAGGACGAAAGTCCTGCCGAATTGCTGGGCATGGATATACTGCAGTGTGAGTAGCAGGGTATGGGGAGATGCCTAATGAAGACATTACTGATGGCCCATTTCAATTGAGTGTTATATCCTGTCTAGTTCTATTGAGCTTCAACCGCCCCATCGGCATCAATTTATTAGCTTAAGCGGTGACTTCTCGCCACTTCCCCGGGGTATAAGTGTTTGTGTGTGTGGCAAAAACAAGACAAACTGGAAAAGTTCGGCACACGAGTGGCGACTCACGCGTAAACATGGCAAGCCGGGAAAGCCGGGAAACCGCCGCAGGACATTCGTGGCCAGTTGATCAAACTTTAGCACTTGCCAATAATTTCAACGCTCGACAGCGTCTTGTTCAATTGTAAACTTTGGCTTTTTTCTGGCCTCGGCTTTATCCTGCCTCTGTCTTTTGTTTTCCCTTGTATTTTCCTTTTTTTTTGGGGTTTTTGTTTGAAACTTGCTTTTGTTTTGGGAGTTGAGCCTGGATACCCTGGACTTATTGGGGAGTGAGTGTCACAGAACTGACTTTGAACTTTGAAATCCTTTTTAAAGAAAAGTGTGAGATCTTATTTTAATTAATTTATTTTTAATATTTTGGTACTCACAAGCTTATATATTGATTTTATTTACTTGTTTGTGTATTCAATTTTATGTTTTAAACAAACAATAAAATATTGTCTGCTATTGGTCACTTTATCATTTGATTTAATAACTTTCGAGAAAACCATTAGCATAATGCAACTCTTACGTTGTACCCTTGTTTTTATTAACTCCGATCTACCTTCAAATTGGGTATTTTTGTAGCCTATATCTCCTCACTCTTAAGGCCCAACTTCCTGCTTTGTTTTTTTCCTTATGTCCGCTTGTTGTTACCGCTTGTCCAACATCGGGAAATCGCCGTAATGCGCTTTAGTCTATCCCCACCATCTGATGGTGCGACCTGGAACGGAGACAGAAGCCGAAACGGGAGCAGAACCAAAAACAGGACCCTCGCCACACCCCAGGCGCAAGGGAGGCGCATCGGTAAACACGAGAAACAAGGACCATGAGGGACTAGAACTGGGTCTGGGCACCGGGGGAGCCGGGACTTCGTCCCGCCGCGACATCAATTTCGAGCTGTGGACACAAAAGTTTGTCGGTGCCTTTGGTAATTTGGATGCCGTGCGCCTGGACGCAGTCTTGCCGAACGAAACTTTTGGCCAGCAGCAGCGGGTCGAACTTTATCCCAACAAGCTGCTCAATCTGGAGAGCCGCAGCCTGCTCGTTGGCTCCATTACTTATGTCCCATATACGATTACTAATTATGTGGTAAGTAATTGCCGGTTAAGTTTATATTTATCGTTTGTTGTTGTTGGCACACTGAGGGAAAACAGGACCTCCTCCTTATGGGTTCTTTTGTTGACTAGCAAACACAGGAATTTATTTTATACATTATTATTAAATATTGTTATTTCAAGAACTTAAAAGAAAATGTTTAAGGGGGAAGTAATTGTAGAGGGTATTGTACTGATTTTAAGTGAAACTTTAATATAAAAATTATTAAATAAAAAAATATTTTTAGGTTGCTCCAAAAAAATTGTCTTAAAGTATGCGTTACAATTTTTTAAGTACCATTTTCCGTGTAAATATTTTTACAATATAATGTTTCATGTTTTTGTTTTTAACACCAGTAATTTCTGTAACACCCCAAATTAGAAAGTATTTATTACAGGTGCATGGGTTTTTTTACAGAGTTTTCATTTTAAATTCTAGGAAAATATCTACGAAAAATGAAATTTCCTGGGTACTCCAAATAATAATTTGAAACTAAAAGTTAAAAGTTACCAGAAAGTAATGAATTTTTCCCAGTGATTGCCTTACTGGCCAGCCAGCTTTACCCCAAATGCCAGAGATTTGCACGCCAACATTAAGCAAAGCCAATTGGTCGTCCTTGTCCCCGCCTTCCTTTCTCCCCCTCGAATTGCCGAGGACTCCTCATCTTCATCAGGCTCATTCACATCGTTGTCTTTGCATTAGTCGGGCTCAGTGTGCGAACTCATCATGAATAAATGTCCAGTGGTTGCTTCTTTGTGTGGTGTGGTGTTGGTTGTGTATTGTTTGGGCTTATTGTGTGTGTGTGCGAGTGTGCTGGTGTGGTTTGGCTGTGTGTGGGTGCTTAGTTATTTGGCTTTGTTGTCGTTGTGGGCAACGATTTTGGCAACTTAAATGTAAGCACATGTTGTGCCAGTCCAGGATTTTTTTGGGACTTGCCTGGGGAGGGAAGGCAGTAACTGTCTGAATGATTTGTCTAAAATGCAGAGAGGGTACCATGGTTAGTTTACAATTTTCAAATTATTTTAAGTATTTTGGGGAATATTTTAATAATTTGTTCCCTCTTTTTTAAGTTTTGATAGTATTAGTAAATATAAAATATACATTTTTAATCAAATACCTGCATAATTAAGTGGTTACAAATATAACAAGGTTTTTAAAATCTCTGAAAAATTTTTTTTAAGTGTGTAATACTATTTTTATAAGGGCTCTTTTTTTAAGTTTTTATTAATTGTTAAATTTGGCAAATTAATTAATCTTATCTGTGTATACATTTTTTAATTTACAATGGGGCATAAATGTGGTGGTTTTTTATTTTTTAGGTACAAAATTCAGGAAACATTTTTTCATTTCTTAATTGAAAATGTTTGCCTACTTTCAAAAGTTTAAAAAAAAATTTAATTTAATTTATTTATTGATAAAATTCTAGTGCGACCTTAGTCAAAATTGATATAAAAAGATTATTGATCTATTAATTTGTAATCAAATTACCTAAATATAATTCAGTTGTTTTATAATTTATATAATTATATAATAATACAATTTTATAATTACTTTACTATTTTAATTTTTCGTATTCCAAATATTGTTATAATTTAAAAAATCTTTATAAATACATATTTAAAATTATCTACCTTGTTTTGTATGCATTAACTTTAGTAGTAATGACATAAAATGATGAATTAGGAAGTGTAATTATATAATTTTTAATATAATAATTTGTAAGAGTATTGGAAGTAGTGAAGCCCTTAAAATGGTGTCCAAAATGATGTTAGGAAATTTTGCATCTTAAAAATACCCCCCCCGTGATTTTGAGACACCGTATAATATTATTTTTTGTTTAAGATAATCTGTAAAGTATTAATATATTTAAGTATGTTAATAATCTTTCTATAATGTTTAAATTGGTAATTTCTTGATGCATAAATCCATATAAATAAATAAAAACGTTCTAGGTAATTTTTTTGCTTTCTCGTTTAAGAAAGAGGAATATTAGGAGATTCTTTATTAACTCGAAAAAAGTATTTTACTTTTGTATATATACATTTTTTAAGTTTTATTAAGAATTCTTTTTGGCTTTAGATCTTTTAGCAAACCCGGATATATTTTTCACACACTCCACAATCCGCGGATCCCATTGTACCTCCTCTCTCCCCACCAGGAAGGGACGCAAAAAAAGCGCCTTTGTTGTCATTTGGCAAAACTTTTGTTCGCACTCAATTGTTTGCCTTAAGGACATTTGCACATTTGTAAACACACGCACACACCCAGCCACTCTGCTACCAACACCGCATGGCCGGGCTTACACAGATAGGCAAACAGCCACAAGCATGTGCGTGTGGTTTTGTTTGGGGCTTGGCTTTGGCTCCAACACACAACCAGCACACACGCACACACATCCAGCAGGGCACCAACATTGATTTAAATTACGTGTTTCCATTTAATTGCCGCCCAACGAGCCAAGTGTCGATGTCCATTTGAATGTTACTTTGTGCCGGAGAGTGTGTGCCTGGTGTTGGGGCGTGTGGGGGGCGTGGTTACAACTGAGTCATTAACGAAATTAGACCAGACACTTGATTGGCCAAACCCGGGCTTAGTTAGCCATTAACATTAACCATCTTTGTAGCCTGCCGGCGAGGGCGATGTGGATCCCATTCACCCGCAAAAGGCCGACCGCTCGATCACCTTCGATGGTGCCGAGGCGAATGTGATGAAGACCTTCTGCCAGGTCCACAATTGCCATCTCAGAGTGCAGGCCTGTGAGTAAGCCGTAGCTCAATTATAATTAAATAAATATATGTAAAAAATACTTGTAGATGGTGCGGACAATTGGGGTGGCATCTACGAGAACGAGACCAGCGACGGAATGCTGGGCGATATCTACGAGCAGCGTGTGGAGTTGGCCATTGGTTGCATCTACAATTGGTACGATGGCATCACGGAGACCTCGGTAACCATAGCCCGTTCCTCGGTGACCATTTTGGGACCAGCACCAGCGTAAGTTTAAAATTATACCCTTGATAATTACTCTCCTTATAATTATTATTTGAACTTGTATTTATACAGACCCTTACCCAGCTGGCGCACTAATATCTTGCCTCTGAATGACCAAACTTGGCTGATGTTGATCTGTACCATGACACTTTGTGGCACATTCCTGTACCTGATGCAGTTCTTCAGCTATCGTCTGGGTCTGTGCAGTAAGTCAGGTGTATTTAATCATACCAAGAAGCTGGAGAAGTCTATGCTGGATATATTTGCTCTTTTTATACAGCAGCCATCGGCTTCCTTGGGGTAATATTATAAGAAAAATATTATTAAAGATTATTAATTAATTCTTAAACTTACAGTTTTGATCGCTTTGCTCCCCGTTTCTTTCTGGCTACTCTGCTATGTGCCACGATCACCCTGGAGAATATATACAGTGGCCAATTAAAGTCCCTGCTGACCATACCCTTTTACAGTGCTCCGGTGGACACCATTGAGAAATGGGCTGCGGCACAGTGGAAGTGGGCAGCTCCCTCCATCATTTGGGTGCACACCGTGCAGAGCTCAGACCTGCTCACAGAGCAGATTCTGGCCCAGAATTTTGAGGTCCATGACTACAGCTATTTGTCCAATGCCAGCTTCATGCCCAACTATGGACTTGGCATTGAGCGGCTGTCCTCGGGGTCACTTTCCGTTGGCGACTATGTATCCACCGAGGCTCTGGAAAATCGAATTGTATGGGTTTTTTTGTAGATAGATTTGAATTTTCGATAGAATTATATATAAACTTTATTTGCAGGTTCTTCATGATGATTTGTACTTTGATTATACAAGAGCAGTATCCATAAGGGGTTGGCCCTTGATGAGGGAGTTGAACAAGCATATTCGAACCTGCCAGGAAACGGGTCTCTATGTCCACTGGGAGCTGCAGGTAAATCAACTTTATTTATTATAATAATAATAATAATAGCTATTAATTTCCCAGTTCATTGTCAAATATATGGACAAGAAGAAACAGGAAGTTTTAATGGACCTGGCCAATGGACACAAGGTCAAGGGAGCTCCCCAGGTTCTCGATGTGCACAACATAGCCGGTGCTCTGTTCGTACTGGCCTTTGGCTTCACATTTGCTGGCTTGGCTCTCCTGATGGAGTTGCTGATCCATAGTGTGGAAATAGGCAAATAATTTGGCCATTAAAATGATGCCCGTTTCATGCACACAGGGCACAGAGTGACACTCGCAGGAGTGACCCACTTCATCCTTGGCGACCATGTGCACGTGTCGCAGCAAACATCAAAATCGCATGCTGCACGACACACGCAAAAGCCACAAAAACGCCGCCTGACAGGGGGTCTAGGGTAAGGGATGCACTGAGGGAAAATTTAAATAAATATTAAATAAAAATATTCATAAACTATTTAATACTTTGAATTAACAAGTTATTCAAAATAAAGTTAAATGCTACAACTTCACAGGTCTTTTACTAACCCTAAAAACTGTCATTTAACCAAGTTTTCTTCTCGTGTGGTTGGATGTTACCCATGGCAGAAATATGACGGCAGTTTGCCAGCCTGAAATCGACCGCTGGCATTGTTGGCCTCTGGTTTTGGGACGGATGAGCGACATGGCCGAGTGGCCAACTGAAGCGTGCCGAGAGGGAGACAGAGTGGACCCCGGAGGGGATCAACCCACCCATCTTCTCGCTCTGCGGCACTATCTCCTGCTGCTGCACTTGCCACGGAAATGCGGGAGGGGCTTTTGAGGGAAGGATTGTGGATATGCAAGCGGAAAATGACTTCTGCCCTGTGTGCTGTGCGGTAATTGGAAAAGCGTTTAGTGCTAGACGAACGCAATTTCGTCGTAGTCGTCCTCGTCCTCCTAGTCGTTGTCGGCAAACGTTTTTAATGACGCCCTTAATTATCGCTGTGGGAAATTATTCATTATCACTAATTTGCCGTAGCTTACATGAGACGTTGCCTGCCCACTCGAAGTTGCCTGCCCACTCGAAGTTGCCGGCGGAGAGTCTCTCTAAACGGTTTCTCGCGGTCTTCTCATACCTCATCCACTTTGCCTTACCCCATATCTCACCTGCATCTGCAAATACAGCTTGTTCTGCTCGTTAACAGCTCGTTTCAAAACGACAAACAAACAAGCCAACCAAGAAACCAACAGTAACAACAGCCACTGCGATTGCACAGTCGGACAGACAGTGGTGGTAACAACAAGTTGGCCAACATGGCGGCTGTGTCATTTCCGTTGTCGTTACCCTTGTTCCTCTGTTTTGCACTACCCTTTCGAAGGGCTACTTTTCTAGTTTTCTAACTAAAGTGGTCTGAATTGAGTTTGCTTAAAAAGGATTTCAAAATATTTGTTTAATGCGGATATTATATTTTTAATTTTAGCAAACTTTACCTGGTCCATTTGGCGTATGAGTGATTTTTGGGAAATATGAGGAATCATTTAATAAAACAAAATAATAATTTATTAACTATTTTTTTTTGTAATATTTAATTAAAACCGATGGAATGCGAATGTAAAAATTGCATAGTATACACTTATCCTCTAATTTATTGAATAAAACTTAATAAAGAAAAATATATGTAAAAGAATGAATGAATGTAGATGATTCACTGCTTATATTAAAATACTTTTCTTTTAATTTAATGACTGAAAAGTGGTCATCATGGCGAATGAGTGATTATTAGGAAACAAGAAACAAACAAACAAAATTTACTAATATTTTAAAAAGCATTTATTAATCTTTTACCAAAATCATAATAATGTAAAAATTATACAGTATATTCTTTCTCCCTTAAGTTTAGGACTTTATGGAAACATTATGTAGCATAATAATAAAAACTATTTTTTAATATTATATTTTCATGTTCTATTAATACCTTAAAAGTAAGAATATAAGTATGGTAAATGGTTTAGATTAAATTAATTTTCGTTTAAATTAAGTACTTATGAGTGGCCCATGTGGCGTATGAATGGTTTTACAAGCTATAAGGGAATACTTACAAAAAATATAATAGTACAGTACGTTTTTTTGTAATTAAAATAAGAATTTGTTTCTTAAAATAACTAAGTTAATATTATTTCTACTTAAAGTAAATGCATACAATTAAACAGAAGACATTTTATTTCCTGGCCTGCTTTTGGCAAGAGGAGAGTGCTTAGCGCTTCGGACACTTCACGTAGTGTTTGGAACCCCTGCTTTTTGTTGTTTATTCGTAGTCCAAGCTTTTGCATATTTCCGCTTTTGTGTTTGGAATTTTTAAGTGAGTGCGCTCAACTTTGTTTGCTGATGTTGCCGTAGCCGTTGCTGTGATTGCTGCTGATTTGTGGCTGCTAATGCAGCTGTTTGTTTCCGTTTGTTAGCACTCACTCACAAGTTTTCCGGCATACATATAGCAGTGTGTCAGCCATACGACAATTTCGTGCTCCAAAAAAGTTTTTTGGGATCGAAAAATTTCGTCTCAAAGGGTTCAATTTGCGGAATTGGATAGATAACCAAGTTTCCATCCGCCAGTTCATAACTTTTGCATTTGCACTTAATTAAAAGAGCCGCGGAAAAGGGGAATATTTTTCACATGCAATCAGTGCAGGCTGCACCTGCAGCCGCTGCGCGTCTCGTCTCAGATTTTAAGTTAATTTATGGCCAGCAGCCAACAGGCGATAATTGAAATTATATGAAGGGAAAGCCAGCCGGCAAACTCCTTTGGCCGCGGCTCTGTAAATAAAATAAATCTGTGCGAGGCGATGTCGCCGTATACCGTGTTGAAATTTACGCGCTCCGATAAAAGTGCTATCCGGGCGGATAGGATTGGGGAATGGGGTTGGATGGGGGCGCCAAGGAGTCCCGGGACTCGGCAACCCCGGAGTAGATTGGCACGTGCAACTGCAGCCAGACGACAGCACCGATAAAATATGAGCTCGGTCCGGAGGCCAGAGGTTGGGCCGAGGACGAGGCCTTTAAATTGAATTAGCCAAGGCGCAAAGCGAGATTCTTATGAATTTTTAATGGCCCGCCATTTGAATCGATCCAATTAGAAATTCCGAATATTTTTTATTTTTGTTTTTGGCCCTGCATAATTGCTTGTGTTTTCCGCCACTCCTCGGCGTTTCGAAGACGTTGCCTTGACAACGGCCCCCTATCTCAACACGGTTCATTATCAACGCAGACGGTATCCCACCATCTCAGAGATGCTTCAAATAAATAGCTATAAGTTATAATAATGCTTCTAAGCATTGAAATTCTCTTAGTTAAGGCCATTAACGAAATTGTAAACAAGTTAAGTTAGGTTCGAGGGCTGGGGTATATTTAAGCTTATTTTATTAAAGAGAAAATTTAACACAAATGTCGTTTTAAGTTGTGGTTACCTTTTAATATCTTTTTAGGATGACAATAAATTTTATTTTATTTCTGCAGTCATATGTATGTGGGTTAAACTATCTCTAAAGCTCTTATTTCAAATTAATTACAAAATGGCCGGATAATTTAGCATTTAAAAGGCCATAAAGACACCACTGCACTTCATCTCACCATTTTAGCGACAATTTTTCCAAGACGCCGGCAAATTTATCGCTCATAATTATTTCATTTTACAGTCTGCTGAAGTTCCCAGGCAAACGACCTCCTCGCCTCTTTGAGTCTTTGACGTGCTTTTAAATTCTGCGAGCCGCTTGTTTGTTTTCCATCCTCGCCGGCGTCCTTTTAATATTTTACGAGGTGTTTGCTATTGGCTTCCCATCAAACTTTTGGCTTAGTCTAAACCTGCTTAGAAGGCATTACACAAATGCACTCGCTCGCTGGCACAGTTTCCAGTTGCTGTGAGCCGCCATTGTTCTCCCTGTAACCCACAGTGGCCCTCATCCTAAGCCGGCAAGGAGTGTGTATTGTGTGTGTGTGCTAGGGGACGTGTGTGGGAGTGTGTTTGCCGCCAATCAACACACACGAGTACGCGGCAGGTGGCTGGGAGTTACCTCAGTGCCGGCTGCATTAGCATAATAAAACAACTGGGGGGAAAGTTGATGCCAAATCTCAAGTCTTTAGTTGCAACTGGAGATCACTCTTTAAAAATATATTGCATATAGAAAATTGTACTTCATAGTTCTTAAAATTTAAATTCCTTAGTTCTCTAAAATGTAATATATACTCTACATTTTACTATATATTATTTTAGTTTTTGAGTGTTTAAAAGCTAAAACACATAATTACAACGATTTCGTTTATGAAATTTAGCCATATATCAGCTTTTAAAAATATTTGTGATAATTTTATTAAGTTGTTTTGGTAAAACTTTTAAAACATAGGCGATAAAGTTTAAAAGTCACAGGAGGAAGGTCTGGAAAATTTCCAAAATAAATATAGCAGTTCCTATTGCTATTTATATAATAAAATAATATAATATAAAGATCTTAAAAAACGAGCTGTAAGAACTACTAAGATTAAAAATTCTAAATTTAAACAGCAGTTAGGTGTTATCCCCCATGTTTCCCGGCACACCCTATACGAATTACAGGGTATTACAAGCAGAAAATGCCAGATCCCGCAAAAGTGCAGAGCTGCTTTGGCAGGCCTTTCAAGCGATGCAACAACAAGCATAATAGTTGCAACAAAAAAAGCGGCAACAACAACAAAAGAGCGGCGAAATAGTCGGGGGAACAATTATGCAAACATGTACATATGTATGTGTATATTTGTGCACATTCTGCTGGGGTGAGTGCGTGAGTGTACGTTTGTTTGTAGGTGCGTTTGCATGTTGTGGTAATTTAGGTAAATTGTTTTGCACTTAGCTAAAAAGTTGGCGTGCCAAATAAATACAGGGCACGAAATCGGCTTAAGCTGTTATCTCCCGTGCTGTTTCACTTAGCTGCGTTTTTGGTACGGATCCTGGGCTGCGGCTCGGGATCGAGAGCCATTAATCACGAGCGGAGGCTTACAGGAGCAGGCGGAGATGGGAACATAGAGAAAATGCAGTGGCGGTAGCACAGGGGGCATTTTAGGATCAATAGTGATTGAGACCCCCTGTGAGATATCTTCAGGCTGCGCCTCTGCACTAGTATAATTGAGGAATTACAATTTGATTGGCAGGTTCTCTCACTTCCAGCTTATAACGGTATCTGCTCTCTCTACTCTCTTGTTCTTCCTTCCAGTTGAAATGACGAGTGACAACAGCAAAGTCAAAGCCGGCAAGGCACCAGCAACAACAATGAGGCTGGAATAACAGAAATGTAAGTGGGCTCAAATCCATTGAGTATCCTATCGGAATCTGGCTGAAACAAGACAAATTGCACTCCAGCCGGGATCTATGGCTACCAAATGAAACAGAGTCACCTCACAAAGTCTGGACCGTTTTTTATGCCGTTCCTTTTCCGTAAAGAGTTTGCAATAGAAGAAAAGGAAGAAAGGAGAGATAGAGTCAAAGAGAGAGAAAGAGCGGTTCCAGAGCTAGGGGCATAAAGGCAAGCCGTGTCGAAATGCTGCTGACGTTTCACATTCAAATGCTGCAGAAAAAAAAATCTGGAGAATAATAACACCGAATATAGGTTGCTCTAAGAACTTTGAAAGTATTCCCATCGTATCGGTATTACAGTAATCTCTCAATTGCTTGCAGTCCATTTCTAATTGCAAAGTAAAAAGTACGGGTGAGTTTTGCGTGTTTTAATTAAATTGAACTAAATATTAATTAAAAGCGATTGTGTTGTATTTTTTAATGTGTATTGATTGCCTAGTGCTTAATGTGTTTGTTAGTGTTTTACAGGGACTTTCAGCTCACGACATATTTGGGTAAGTTCGTAATTTCCTGGAATTAACTTAACAAATACGCATACCCCTTGGGAGAGGAGGCACTTCAACTGAATACGGATTGTAAGGACAAGCCCGGGATTGCGGAGTAGCTAGACACACTGGGATGGCATATAAATTTTGCGGTCGGCGGCAATAAATCAGCGTTTGGCTGTCACCCATTTTGCCATTTTGCCAGTGTAAATCGCAGGCTTTTGCTTTACCTCCTCCCTATCCCCCCTTCGTTCTCTTCAGCTCTTTGGCCCCGTCTTCGGGTGCTCCGAAGGCTGCTCTCTTTAACTGGTCATTAATTACAAATTATATGCCACTCCTGGCGGCAGGAGCAAAATCCTTCTGGGCTGTCAGCTGTCTTGCGAGTGTCGCCCGGCACACAAATTAATGTTGACAGCGTCGCAGGACCTGCACACTGGCAGAAAAAGAAATCATGAAAATGATCTATCAATTTAAGACAATCAAAATTAGGGGATTACCAATAAGATATAAGGAATATATATTTTTTTTATTTATCTGAAATGAAAATATTTTTGAAATTAGCAGGGCATACAAAAGTGTTTAAAAAAAAATTCCTTTTAAAAATCCTAATTTTGTAGTTACTTAGCTTAGACTTTATTCCCTGTGCAGGTCTTCAGATTCCGGAGCTGAGTGGCGGCTTCGTTAGCGATGATGAAGCCGCCGCTGCACTTCAAAGACGCATTAATAATTAATAAGATTGTAGCTGGGGCAAGAAAAAAACTGCCGGCCCGGCGAATTACTTGGCTCAGGTTGCTACTTGGCCACTTGGCCACTTGGCAGCTGCTAAAGGTCCTCTCTTAAACTGCCGTAGCTCCGCTCCAAGTGTTTGCGTATGCAAATATTTGGCCCCAACTCCTACTAGGTCCCCGCCCACCGCCGCAACGCACTTACAAATTCCGTTTCAAATTCAGAAAAGTCATTAAATAATTTTCCACACTTGCACTTAACGCCTGCCTAGGCGGGCGGAAAAACGGTGGCAGGGCGAGAGCAAGCAACGTCGGCGGTGAAGGAGATACTTGTCCTGGTCTCATGCATGTGGATAATGACTGCCAAGGCAATTTGATGTATAAACAAAACTCTGCCGGTCTTTCCTGCATTTCACCCTGCATTGCTCTGAATCCAGGGTTTCGTACGCCGCAGACGGCAACTGAAATATGAAATGTGTCTGTCTGAATGCATGAATTTATTTGTAGTGCAATCCACTCAGCCGGCTAAGTGGACCAAAAAGTGTTGCCCCCGAACGCCTTTTTGGGTATTTACATGGAGAAAATTAAATTAGTGACATATTTTTTGGTGAATTAAAGCGGAGGATATTTAAGAAATTAGCCTGATTTTGACATAAAACTGTATAAATAATTCTAAAATTTTTCAAATTTTAAGTGACTATAAATTTATAGATCTATAGTCTATAAAACCTGTATCAAAATATGTACAATTAAAAAAATCACCAAACATAAAGCTCATGTTTTGCATATGTTTTTCAAGTATTTATTTTGTTATAGCCAATGTATTCATAAAATCATTTCCACTGCATACCCTTTCGTCGAAATCTACAGGAAAGGCGAAATTTCTTACACTATAAAGTACATATACTTTTGATTTTCAAAATCGCATTACTATAACAGCTAAACGATGGGTCTATTTATTTGATATTCTGGAAAACTTGTTTGTATATATATATATATTTTTTTTTAATTATATTTGTTTTTTTTTTTTATAGGGGTGCTTTAGAAATGTTTTAAAAACCTAGAAAAGTGTCTGAAAGTATTTAATAATATTTTAAGGCACCAAGTTTTATACGATATAAAATGTTGTAGGACTCTGTAAACCCTTTTTAGTTCTTCAAATTTCCTAGTGATATCTGCACAAGCCCCAATTATAATATATTTTATTATAGTTGATAACTATAAAAACAATTCTAAGAGTATTTAAAATTCATTTTCTGTAAGGTAACTTCCTCTCTGTTTTTTTTTTAGACTCCTGGTTTGACGGAGTTTTTTCAAGAAGGATTAACAATCGAAAAAATGTGAACATGACAGAAGACTTACTTACTTTTGCATATTGTTAACCCGTTTTAATCTACTTATTTAAAAGATTTAAATGTTTATTTTCGCGTGTAATGGCTTGTATAGTTGCTTTCATCATTTTAAGGTCATTTTAATTGAATGTGAAGTGATGTATTTGCTATTTGGTAATTTTCTGTCAATAAAACCATAGCTATTTCGATGCCAAAGCCACTTGAACAAAAGGGCGTGAATAAGCTCTGAATGAAGGTAATGTAAAGTCGCACAACAGCCAAACAAGAAGTGGCAGGATCGATGGAAGAGACGGCTAGGGAGGAAGGACACGCAGGGCACAAGAACACGTCCTGCCGTCAAGGACTCAACTCAACATTTCCGGCTCGATTGCGGCTTATTTGATTTTCATTAGGCATAACTCAATTTGAAGCAAATAAAATGCGCTCAGCCGCAGATGAGCTGCTTATACAATAACAGCCGCAGCCGGATCCGGATCCGGAGACTGGGAGATGGACTCCCCGGACAAACCGGGAGAATAAAGCGAACGGAAACGGAGATGAGAGATGAGAGATGGCAGCCGGCAGACGGCAGACAAGTGGGCCCAGAGGGAAGAATCGGCCGGCTGAAGTCCCAGCCCGAAGTCCAAGTCAAAATCGGAGGCTGGCTAAGCAACTTCCCGACCACAGCCAAGTGGAGATGATGATAAAGTTAAACTACAAGCCCCACGAACAATGGGGTTCGAGCTGCCACTGAATTGAGAAAATCAACTAAGAGCCAACCTTTTGATTTAACTTCCTGTTAATACTGTCCGGGGGAAAAAGAAGTGATGTCTGAAAGTGTTTAGGTAACCTGACTGGGTATATATTTATTTAATTATGTATTATTATTATTTTTTGAGAATTAAATTCAGATCCAACCTAGAACATTTGCTATTTAAAAAATCGTTAAAGCGCTGTAAGTATGTTGTTTTCACCCTATTGTTTAAGTTATAATATATAACCAGTTGACCCTGTACCTAGCTCACCTTCCAACCTTTGAGGAGTACCTTTCCCAGCACTGCTTGGGAGTGGCCTTTGGGATCTCGGAGTGGGAAAAGCCGGAGCACAATCCACAGGCATAAGTAACTTTGGCAGCCGATTAAGGTGAGATGCCGAGCAATGCAGGTTGAATCTCAATTCAGGACCTAATCAGCTCTGTCTGCCCGTGTGTATGGAGAGTGTGCATGTGTGTTTGTGTGTGTGCGGGGCTTGACACCCTGGGGAGATCATTATATCGTCGGTTTGGCCCTAGTGCAAAGTTTTCTTACCTTTCGACTTCTTAGTCCGGGGCGGCTGATAAAGTATTTATGAGCCGTGCACATGTTGGCGGTGAAGTTCCACCAAGTTACAGGCGGCCGAAATGAACTAATTTGGATTCTTAAATTCAGAAACTAAAGCTAGAACCAGAAACTACTTAAGAATAAGATACTCTTGTCTAAAAATGTATTGAAAAGCGGCTTTACACTGAAAATTCGTAAGAAACTTTTTATAGAATTTAATAAAGAAGTCCTTGAATAAATTAAAAAAACATGCAACCTCTTAGTATGTAAATAATTATTTGTTTTAATAATAATTATTTGTTTTAAATATTTGTTTTTAGAAGGCCATTTTGGCTGCCTGTTCGGCAGCAAATACTTTTCAAGCAGCTTTCATAGAATAAACTACGCACATCCCCATTCGTTTTAGTTATGCTGAAAAGTGCTTATAAAGTCTGCACTCTAGTCTCTTCAAATCCTTTGATTTTCCCCAGCTATTTTCATGGCACGCAACTTTCCCCGCCTTCCCCAGAGAGGACGACCAATCCCAGGTTCAGACCACTTGGCCCCGACTTTTATTTGAGTTCTCCCTGTACCTTTGCGAATTTCACGTTTTGGCGTAAGCTCAGTTTTCAATTTCATTATTTCTGCGCTCATGCTGGTTCCGATTGTTCATATTGTTTTTGGCTCGGCTTCCCCTTTGTTTGCGGTAAACATTTATGTATTATTTTGTGATATCATCAGTAAATATTTTCTCATTTTATTAAGCTCAAGAGGTGGCAGGGGGAGCAAGTCAAATGCCAAAAGTGGTTGGCAAAGTTTTGGCCGACTTTTGTTGGTGAAAGTAATAGAGTTTTGCATAAGCTTTAACTTGTTTGCCCCAGCTTTGTTCTGCTCTGTTTTGTTCGGTTCTGTCGGCGTGTGTTGTGCACTAATTAAATATGGAAAAAGAGAGCAAAGGCATCTCGAAGATAAATCTGTTAAGTGGTGGCAATTAAATCAAAACTAAATGCTGCCTTTCAGCATGCCAAAGCCATTTATAAAAACGAGCAGACAAAGGAGACCGAACCGAGCCACCCAACCCACCCACGCAGTTGGGAAACCGCGGAAGAGCTCACTCCGCACCACTTGCACCCACAAAACCATAAAACAAAAGCCCGAACAAAAGCTAATTAAGTTTATGTCACCGGAAATTTGTTTCACCTCAAAAACCTCGAATTGTGTGGAGGAGGACGAGCAGCAGCGGCAGATAAAATGTACGTGGCCCCGTTTTAGGTTGTCACACGGAGCGCAACGGCGACGCAATGGAGCACAGAGCACGGCGGAACGGGGTCCGGAACGGGGTCCGGAAGCAGGCTGGGGAGAGTTCTGAAAAACTTTCATCTCGAACTTGTACACACTCATTGGCAATTAATCTGCTCGCCAGCTAAGACAAATGTAATGTGGAGTGAACATTTGTTCCCCCAAAAAGTGTCTGCCAAGGGGAATTGCACCTCGTGCACTTGGAGCTGGATTTTAGTTGGCTCTGGCAAGGCGGGTAACTCTGTGGTTAGCAAAATAACACTTGGAGAAAATAACCCATTTGGTCGGAAAAGTACTGGGTATTTTTATATATAAATATATATATATATATTTTTTACATATTAATTGTTACTTTAAAATAAGATCTTTTTTTAAGGTCAGCATTAGGGTTCGGTATGCAGCTGCTTCTGATATTTGCAGAGTGTATTCAGTAACTTTAATGCTGACCGACACGAACACTTTGTAATTTATGACATACACATAAGCAAAAAATTTTTATTTTTTTAATATTAGTAAGAAGGATATACGATATATCGTATAGTATCAGTCTATATCGATACATAAACAAACACTATCGGTATGAGCAGAGGCTGGAACATAAATAGATATATCGATATATCAATACCATGAATGTCCCGAAAGCGTTATCGATATTTAAACAATACCGCATAGTATCGATACATAAGCATCCATAAAGCAGAAATATAGTATATACATATATGGGACCAATATAAAATTTATATTATAAATGGAGTCAATATTTTATATAAATTTTTCGAATGTTCTTTGATTATAATATAGATATTTCAATGTTAATATATTTCGATATTTGAAAGCTGATAATGCTTTTAAGATGATATTGAGTCCAATATTTTCGATACTTCAAACGGGGAATTTCTTCAGCATTTGCAGAATGAATGCAGAATAAGCTGAACAGCCAAGGTTCAAATGTATTTAACTGAAGCAGTGATTGTAGAAAGACATGCTAAAATTAATTTGAGAACTGTTTTTTTATTTTGTTTTGTATAATATTGATTTGGTTAATATTATCTATGTAAATCACGCCGAGGCGATTAGGTTCTCTCAGTGCAGTGGCCTGCCGGACTGGTCACGCTAATGAATTGATTATCTTAATCCTTATAGCGGCGGAGGTGATGGCGGCACGCCCAGCAGTCATTGTGCATAACTGGGAGATGTTGTTGGGTGTCAACAAGAATTATTAGGTTGTCCGGACTGTCGGCCCCGCGGCGTGTTAAGTTGATTTACGAGTCGTTTGTGGCCACCGAGCTTGAAGCCCGGCGACGCTCGAAGCCTGACGCTTTATGGTCGATTTTTATGGCCTTTGCAACTTTGCAAGTGCAGCGCGTTTGAAACTTATGCGCCATATAACCGAAAAACGAACGATTGCACTTTGAACTTTGCTCTGTTCTGGCTTTCTACATTCCACTGCTCTCGTAGTTTCCGCATTTTTCCGGGCTTCCTTAGGTGGCAACTTCTTGCACCTTGTGCACATTGTCATTTGGCCAATTACATGGCGGATTCTCGTTTTCTGCACGAAGAGAAAAATCTAGTGTGAATTGGTGATTTCATATTTCAGGAAAAATGTACTTGGTCAACATGATATTAGTATTGCATAATAGGGTTCAGGGAATACCGATGGTGGCAACCCTAATCGGTATACAACTCTGAGTGGAAAACTGTCATAGCATAGCCTGCCTCGCGTTAACTGTCAGACTGGATTGGTAGGATTTAGTATAAATAGCAGCTCCCTTGCCTTGGATAGGTCATTCCTTTCTTTGCTGTTGAGTTCTTCACATCGTTTAATTTAAAAATTTATTTTGTTTTAATCAAAGATTTTATTTGTTTATTAATTCTTTTATTTAAAATATCTTGATTACATGTCAGTTCAGTCCCCAGAACTATCAGAATCTCTTTTAGATACTTCTGGATCATTTTCTTATTTTGTTATATATCTTTTCAAAGAAAACAAAAACAAGCTACCGAATGTTGATTTATTCATTATTTTGCAAATTATTTTATTTTAAATATCTTAATTACATGTCAGTTCAGTCCCCCGAGCTTTCAGAATCGTTTTTAGATACTATTAGAACATTTTGATATTTTGTTATATATCTTTTCAAAGAAAACAAAAACAAGCTACCGAATGTTAATTTATTCATTATTTTGCAAATTATTTTATTTTAAATATCTTAATTACCTGTCAGTTCAGTCCCCCGAGCTTTCAGAATCGTTTTTAGATACTCTTGGAACATTTTGATATTTTGTTATATATCTTTTCAAAGAAAAAAACAAGCTACGGAATGTTAATTTATTTATTATTTTGCAAATTATTTTATTTTAAATATCTTAATTACATGTCAGTTCAGTCCCCCGAGCTTTCAGAATCGTTTTTAGGTACTATTAG
This sequence comes from Drosophila jambulina, assembly GCA_018152175.1. NCBI lineage: Eukaryota > Metazoa > Arthropoda > Insecta > Diptera > Drosophilidae > Drosophila > Drosophila jambulina. The sequence continues at coordinate 6,559,829 of JAECXH010000012.1, read as the reverse complement.
AACATTTTGATATTTTGTTATATATCTTTTCAAAGAAAACAAAAACAAGCTACCGAATGTTAATTTATTTATTATTTTGCAAATTATTTTATTTTAAATATCTTAATTACATGTCAGTTCAGTCCCCCGAGCTTTCAGAATCGTTTTTAGATACTCTTGGAACATTTTGTTATTTATATATCTTTTCAAAGAAAACAAAAACAAGCTACCGAATGTTAATTTATTCATTATTTTGCAAATTATTTTATTTTAAATATCTTAATTACATGTCAGTTCAGTCCCCCGAGCTTTCAGAGTCATTTTTAGATACTCTTGGAGCATTTTGTTATTTATATATTTTGTCAAATAAAATAAAACAAGCTACTGAATGTTAATTTATTCATTATGTTGCAAATTATTTTATTTAATTTATCTTAATTACATGTCAGTTCAGTCCCCCGAGCTTTCAGAATCGTTTTTAGATACTCTTGGAACATTTTGTAATTTATATATTTGTCAAATAAAAAAAAACAAGCTACCGAATGTTAATTTATTCATAATTTTGCAAATTATTTTATTTTAAATATCTTAATTACATGTCAGTTCAGTCCCCCGAGCTTTCAGAATCGTTTTTAGATACTATTAGAACATTTTGATATTTTGTTATATATCTTTTCAAAGAAAACAAAAACAAGCTACCGAATGTTAATTTATTTATTATTTTGCAAATTATTTTATTTTAAATATCTTGATTACATGTCAGTTCAGTTCCCCGAGCTTTCAGAATCGTTTTTAGATACTATTAGAACATTTTGATATTTTGTTATATATATTTTCAAAGAAAACAAAAACAAGCTACCGAATGTTAATTTATTTATTATTTTGCAAATTATTTTATTTTAAATATCTTAATTACATGTCAGTTCAGTCCCCCGAGCTTTCAGAATCGTTTTTAGGTACTATTAGAACATTTTGATATTTTGTTATATATCTTTTCAAAGAAAACAAAAACAAGCTACCGAATGTTAATTTATTTATTATTTTGCAAATTATTTTATTTTAAATATCTTAATTACATGTCAGTTCAGTCCCCCGAGCTTTCAGAATCGTTTTTAGATACTCTTGGAACATTTTGTTATTTATATATCTTTTCAAAGAAAACAAAAACAAGCTACGGAATGTTAATTTATTCATTATTTTGCAAATTATTTTATTTTAAATATCTTAATTACATGTCAGTTCAGTCCCCCGAGCTTACAGAGTCATTTTTAGATACTCTTGGAACATTTTGTAATTTATATATTTTGTCAAATAAAAAAAAACAAGCTACCGAATGTTAATTTATTCATAATTTTGCAAATTATTTTATTTTAAATATCTTAATTACATGTCAGTTCAGTCCCCCGAGCTTTCAGAATCGTTTTTAGATACTATTAGAACATTTTGATATTTTGTTATATATCTTTTCAAAGAAAACAAAAACAAGCTACCGAATGTTAATTTATTTATTATTTTGCAAATTATTTTATTTTAAATATCTTAATTACATGTCAGTTCAGTCCCCCGAGCTTTCAGAATCGTTTTTAGATACTATTAGAACATTTTGATATTTTGTTATATATCTTTTCAAAGAAAACAAAAACAAGCTACCGAATGTTAATTTATTTATTATTTTGCAAATTATTTTATTTTAAATATCTTGATTACATGTCAGTTCAGTTCCCCGAGCTTTCAGAATCGTTTTTAGATACTATTAGAACATTTTGATATTTTGTTATATATATTTTCAAAGAAAACAAAAACAAGCTACCGAATGTTAATTTATTTATTATTTTGCAAATTATTTTATTTTAAATATCTTAATTACATGTCAGTTCAGTCCCCCGAGCTTTCAGAATCGTTTTTAGATACTCTTGGAACATTTTGTTATTTATATATCTTTTCAAAGAAAACAAAAACAAGCTACCGAATGTTAATTTATTCCTTTTTTTTCAAATTATTTTATTTTAAATATCTTAATTACCTGTCAGTTCAGTCCCCCGAGCTTTCAGAATCGTTTTTAGATACTATTAGAACATTTTGATATTTTGTTATATATCTTTTCAAAGAAAACAAAAACAAGCTACCGAATGTTAATTTATTTATTATTTTGCAAATTATTTTATTTTAAATATCTTAATTACATGTCAGTTCAGTCCCCCGAGCTTTCAGAATCGTTTTTAGATACTCTTGGAACATTTTGTTATTTATATATCTTTTCAAAGAAAACAAAAACAAGCTACCGAATGTTAATTTATTTATTATTTTGCAAATTATTTTATTTTAAATATCTTAATTACATGTCAGTTCAGTCCCCCGAGCTTTCAGAATCGTTTTTAGATACTCTTGGAACATTTTGTTATTTATATATCTTTTCAAAGAAAACAAAAACAAGCTACCGAATGTTAATTTATTTATTATTTTGCAAATTATTTTATTTTAAATATCTTAATTACATGTCAGTTCAGTCCCCCGAGCTTTCAGAATCGTTTTTAGATACTCTTGGAACATTTTGTTATTTATATATCTTTTCAAAGAAAACAAAAACAAGCTACCGAATGTTAATTTATTCATTATTTTGCAAATTATTTTATTTTAAATATCTTAATTACATGTCAGTTCAGTCCCCCGAGCTTTCAGAGTCATTTTTAGATACTCTTGGAACATTTTGTTATTTATATATCTTTTCAAAGAAAACAAAAACAAGCTACCGAATGTTAATTTATTTATTATTTTGCAAATTATTTTATTTTAAATATCTTAATTACATGTCAGTTCAGTCCCCCGAGCTTTCAGAATCGTTTTTAGATACTCTTGGAACATTTTGTTATTTATATATTTTGTCAAATAAAAAAAAAACAAGCTACTGAATGTTAATTTATTCATTATGTTGCAAATTATTTTATTTAATTTATCTTAATTACATGTCAGTTCAGTCCCCCGAGCTTTCAGAGTCATGTTTAGATACTCTTGGAACATTTTGTAATTTATATATTTTGTCAAATAAAAAAAAACAAGCTACCGAATGTTAATTTATTCATAATTTTGCAAATTATTTTATTTTAAATATCTTAATTACATGTCAGTTCAGTCCCCCGAGCTTTCAGAATCGTTTTTAGATACTCTTGGAACATTTTGTTATTTATATATCTTTTCAAAGAAAACAAAAACAAGCTACCGAATGTTAATTTATTTATTATTTTGCAAATTATTTTATTTTAAATATCTTAATTACATGTCAGTTCAGTCCCCCGAGCTTTCAGAGTCGTTTTTAGATACTATTAGAACATTTTGATATTTTGTTATATATCTTTTCAAAGAAAAAAAAAACTAGCTACCGAATGTTAATTTATTCATTATTTTGCAAATTATTTTATTTTATATCTTAATTACATGTCAGTTCAGTCCCCCGAGCTTTCAGAATCGTTTTTAGATACTCTTGGAACATTTTGTTATTTATATATCTTTTCAAAGAAAACAAAAACAAGCTACCGAATGTTAATTTATTCATAATTTTGCAAATTATTTTATTTTAAATATCTTAATTACATGTCAGTTCAGTCCCCCGAGCTTTCAGAGTCATTTTTAGATACTCTTGGAACATTTTGTTATTTATATATCTTTTCAAAGAAAACAAAAACAAGCTTCCGAATGTTAATTTATTTATTATTTTGCAAATTATTTTATTTTAAATATCTTAATTACATGTCAGTTCAGTCCCCCGAGCTTTCAGAATCGTTTTTAGATACTCTTGGAACATTTTGTTATTTATATATTTTGTCAAATAAAAAAAAAACAAGCTACTGAATGTTAATTTATTCATTATGTTGCAAATTATTTTATTTAATTTATCTTAATTACATGTCAGTTCAGTCCCCCGAGCTTTCAGAGTCATGTTTAGATACTCTTGGAACATTTTGTAATTTATATATTTTGTCAAATAAAAAAAAACAAGCTACCGAATGTTAATTTATTTATTATTTTGCAAATTATTTTATTTTAAATATCTTAGAATCGTTTTTAGATACTATTAGAACATTTTGATATTTTGTTATATATATTTTCAAAGAAAACAAAAACAAGCTACCGAATGTTAATTTATTTATTATTTTGCAAATTATTTTATTTTAAATATCTTAGAATCGTTTTTAGATACTATTAGAACATTTTGATATTTTGTTATATATATTTTCAAAGAAAACAAAAACAAGCTACCGAATGTTAATTTATTTATTATTTTGCAAATTATTTTATTTTAAATATCTTAATTACATGTCAGTTCAGTCCCCCGAGCTTTCAGAGTCGTTTTTAGATACTATTAGAACATTTTGATATTTATATATCTTTTCAAAGAAAACAAAAACAAGCTACCGAATGTTAATTTATTTATTATTTTGCAAATTATTTTATTTTAAATATCTTAGAATCGTTTTTAGATACTATTAGAACATTTTGATATTTTGTTATATATATTTTCAAAGAAAAAAAAAACTAGCTACCGAATGTTAATTTATTCATTATTTTGCAAATTATTTTATTTTATATCTTAATTACATGTCAGTTCAGTCCCCCGAGCTTTCAGAATCGTTTTTAGATACTCTTGGAACATTTTGTTATTTATATATCTTTTCAAAGAAAACAAAAACAAGCTACCGAATGTTAATTTATTTATTATTTTGCAAATTATTTTATTTTAAATATCTTAATTACATGTCAGTTCAGTCCCCCGAGCTTTCAGAGTCGTTTTTAGATACTATTAGAACATTTTGATATTTATATATCTTTTCAAAGAAAACAAAAACAAGCTACCGAATGTTAATTTATTTATTATTTTGCAAATTATTTTATTTTAAATATCTTAGAATCGTTTTTAGATACTATTAGAACATTTTGATATTTTGTTATATATATTTTCAAAGAAAAAAAAAACTAGCTACCGAATGTTAATTTATTCATTATTTTGCAAATTATTTTATTTTATATCTTAATTACATGTCAGTTCAGTCCCCCGAGCTTTCAGAATCGTTTTTAGATACTCTTGGAACATTTTGTTATTTATATATCTTTTCAAAGAAAACAAAAACAAGCTACCGAATGTTAATTTATTCATAATTTTGCAAATTATTTTATTTTAAATATCTTAATTACATGTCAGTTCAGTCCCCCGAGCTTTCAGAGTCATTTTTAGATACTCTTGGAGCATTTTGTTATTTATATATTTTGTCAAATAAAAAAAAAAACAAGCTACTGAATGTTAATTTATTCATTATGTTGCAAATTATTTTATTTAATTTATCTTAATTACATGTCAGTTCAGTCCCCCGAGCTTTCAGAGTCATGTTTAGATACTCTTGGAACATTTTGTAATTTATATATTTTGTCAAATAAAAAAAAACAAGCTACCGAATGTTAATTTATTCATAATTTTGCAAATTATTTTATTTTAAATATCTTAATTACATGTCAGTTCAGTCCCCCGAGCTTTCAGAGTCGTTTTTAGATACTCTTGGAACATTTTGTTATTTATATATCTTTTCAAAGAAAACAAAAACAAGCTACGGAATGATAATTTATTCATTATTTTGCAAATTATTTTATTTGAAATATCTTGATTACATGTCAGTTCAGTCCCCCGAGCTTTCAGAATCGTTTTTAGATACTCTTGGAACATTTTGATATTTTGTTATATATCTTTTCAAAGAAAACAAAAACAAGCTACGTAATGTTAATTTATTTATTATTCTGCAAATTATTTTATTTTAAATATCTTAATTACATATCAGTTCAGTCCCCCGAGCTTTCAGAATCGTTTTTAGATACTATTAGAACATTTTGATATTTTGTTATATATCTTTTCAAAGAAAAAAACAAGCTACGGAATGTTAATTTATTTATTATTTTGCAAATTATTTTATTTTAAATATCTTAATTACATGTCAGTTCAGTCCCCCGAGCTTTCAGAATCATTTTTAGATACTCTTGGAACATTTTGTAATTTATATATTTTGTCAAATAAAAAAAAACAAGCTACTGAATGTTAATTTATTCATTATGTTGCAAATTATTTTATTTAATTTATCTTAATTACATGTCAGTTCAGTCCCCCGAGCTTTCAGAATCGTTTTTAGATACTCTTGGAACATTTTGTTATTTATATATCTTTTCAAAGAAAACAAAAACAAGCTACCGAATGTTAATTTATTCATTATTTTGCAAATTATTTTATTTTAAATATCTTAATTACATGTCAGTTCAGTCCCCCGAGCTTTCAGAGTCATTTTTAGATACTCTTGGAACATTTTGTAATTTATATATTTTGTCAAATAAAAAAAAACAAGCTACCGAATGTTAATTTATTCATAATTTTGCAAATTATTTTATTTTAAATATCTTAATTACATGTCAGTTCAGTCCCCCGAGCTTTCAGAATCGTTTTTAGGTACTATTAGAACATTTTGATATTTTGTTATATATCTTTTCAAAGAAAACAAAAACAAGCTACCGAATGTTAATTTATTTATTATTTTGCAAATTATTTTATTTTAAATATCTTAATTACATGTCAGTTCAGTCCCCCGAGCTTTCAGAATCGTTTTTAGATACTCTTGGAACATTTTGTTATTTATATATCTTTTCAAAGAAAACAAAAACAAGCTACCGAATGTTAATTTATTTATTATTTTGCAAATTATTTTATTTTAAATATCTTAATTACATGTCAGTTCAGTCCCCCGAGCTTTCAGAATCGTTTTTAGATACTATTAGAACATTTTGATATTTTGTTATATATCTTTTCAAAGAAAACAAAAACAAGCTACCGAATGTTAATTTATTTATTATTTTGCAAATTATTTTATTTTAAATATCTTGATTACATGTCAGTTCAGTCCCCCGAGCTTTCAGAATCGTTTTTAGATACTATTAGAACATTTTGATATTTTGTTATATATATTTTCAAAGAAAACAAAAACAAGCTACCGAATGTTAATTTATTTATTATTTTGCAAATTATTTTATTTTAAATATCTTAATTACATGTCAGTTCAGTCCCCCGAGCTTTCAGAATCGTTTTTAGATACTATTAGAACATTTTGATATTTTGTTATATATCTTTTCAAAGAAAAAAAAAACTAGCTACCGAATGTTAATTTATTCATTATTTTGCAAATTATTTTATTTTAAATATCTTAATTACATGTCAGTTCAGTCCCCCGAGCTTTCAGAGTCATTTTTAGATACTCTTGGAGCATTTTGTTATTTATATATTTTGTCAAATAAAATAAAACAAGCTACTGAATGTTAATTTATTCATTATGTTGCAAATTATTTTATTTAATTTATCTTAATTACATGTCAGTTCAGTCCCCCGAGCTTTCAGAATCGTTTTTAGATACTCTTGGAACATTTTGTTATTTATATATCTTTTCAAAGAAAACAAAAACAAGCTACCGAATGTTAATTTATTCATTATTTTGCAAATTATTTTATTTTAAATATCTTAATTACCTGTCAGTTCAGTCCCCCGAGCTTTCAGAGTCGTTTTTAGATACTCTTGGAACATTTTGATATTTTGTTATATATCTTTTCAAAGAAAAAAACAAGCTACCGAATGTTAATTTATTCATTATTTTGCAAATTATTTTATTTTAAATATCTTAATTACCTGTCAGTTCAGTCCCCCGAGCTTTCAGAATCGTTTTTAGATACTATTAGAACATTTTGATATTTTGTTATATATCTTTTCAAAGAAAAAACAAGCTACCGAATGTTAATTTATTCATTATTTTGCAAATTATTTTATTTTAAATATCTTAATTACCTGTCAGTTTAGTCCCCCGAGCTTTCAGAATCGTTTTTAGATACAATTAGAACATTTTGATATTTTGTTATATATCTTTTCAAAGAAAAAAACAAGCTACCGAATGTTAATTTATTTATTATTTTGCAAATTATTTTATTTTAAATATCTTAATTACATGTCAGTTCAGTCCCCCGAGCTTTCAGAGTCGTTTTTAGATACTGTTAGAACATTTTGATATTTTGTTATATATCTTTTCAAAGAAAAAAAAAACTAGCTACCGAATGTTAATTTATTCATTATTTTGCAAATTATTTTATTTTAAATATCTTAATTACATGTCAGTTCAGTCCCCCGAGCTTTCAGAGTCATTTTTAGATACTCTTGGAGCATTTTGTTATTTATATATTTTGTCAAATAAAATAAAACAAGCTACTGAATGTTAATTTATTCATTATGTTGCAAATTATTTTATTTAATTTATCTTAATTACATGTCAGTTCAGTCCCCCGAGCTTTCAGAATCGTTTTTAGATACTCTTGGAACATTTTGTTATTTATATATCTTTTCAAAGAAAACAAAAACAAGCTACCGAATGTTAATTTATTCATTATTTTGCAAATTATTTTATTTTAAATATCTTAATTACATGTCAGTTCAGTCCCCCGAGCTTTCAGAGTCATGTTTAGATACTCTTGGAACATTTTGTAATTTATATATTTTGTCAAATAAAAAAAAACAAGCTACCGAATGTTAATTTATTCATAATTTTGCAAATTATTTTATTTTAAATATCTTAATTACATGTCAGTTCAGTCCCCCGAGCTTTCAGAATCGTTTTTAGATACTATTAGAACATTTTGATATTTTGTTATATATCTTTTCAAAGAAAACAAAAACAAGCTACGGAATGATAATTTATTCATTATTTTGCAAATTATTTTATTTCAAATATCTTAATTACATGTCAGTTCAGTCCCCCGAGCTTTCAGAGTCGTTTTTAGATACTCTTGGAACATTTTGTTATTTATATATCTTTTCAAAGAAAACAAAAACAAGCTACCGAATGTTAATTTATTTATTATTTTGCAAATTATTTTATTTTAAATATCTTAATTACATGTCAGTTCAGTCCCCCGAGCTTTCAGAATCGTTTTTAGATACTATTAGAACATTTTGATGTTTTGTTATATATCTTTTCAAAGAAAACAAAAACAAACTACCGAATGTTAATTTATTTATTATTTTGCAAATTATTTTATTTTAAATATCTTAATTACATGTCAGTTCAGTCCCCCGAGCTTTCAGAATCGTTTTTAGATACTATTAGAACATTTTGTTATGTATATATCTTTTCAAAGAAAACAAAAACAAGCTACGGAATGATAATTTATTCATTATTTTGCAAATTATTTTATTTTAAATATCTTAATTACATGTCAGTTCAGTCCCCCGAGCTTTCAGAATCGTTTTTAGATACTATTAGAACATTTTGATGTTTTGTTATATATCTTTTCAAAGAAAACAAAAACAAACTACCGAATGTTAATTTATTTATTATTTTGCAAATTATTTTATTTTAAATATCTTAATTACATGTCAGTTCAGTCCCCCGAGCTTTCAGAGTCGTTTTTAGATACTCTTGGAACATTTTGTTATTTTGTTATATATCTTTTCAAAGAAAAAAAACAAGCTACCGAATGTTAATTTATTTATTATTTTGCAAACTATTTTATTTAAAATATCTTAATTACATGTCAGTTACAGTCCCCGGAACTATCAGAGTCCCGTTAACTTAGATTTGGAAAATGTTGTAATTCCCCACAAAGATCATTCCTTTTTATTTCCAAAGAAAGTACAAGAAATGTACATTTTGTTTTATGTTTTTCGTAGTTTTTATGTAGAATACGTAATTATTTTATATTCAGAAAATTATATATTCAGAAAGTCGCATTAAAATAGAATCTAAAGATCCTGAAGACGGGAAAGAACTCTCAAATCTTGATTGTTGATAAATTTTCATGTTTTAAGATCGGTTTGTCCCAAATATGTCAAAATCTTTTCTTAAATTATAGACATTTTTTTTGAGCCATTAGATCGTAAAAATGCGGCAAATTTTAAATAAATTTAAGGACATTTTTTGCGAAGATGTGTAGTTTGGGTAAGAACGTTTTTCTTTTATAATTTGACATTTAAAATTTTATTCGCGTTGATCAACCAACTAAATGTCTATAAAACGCTGGTTACGATGAGGAACAAGTGACATGGATTACCCAACAGGAAATTAAATAAAATAACAATAGTTATGACATGTGAACAACATTAAGAGCAAGGGGGTTTGAACCACAAACACTTTCTTAATTCTTGAAACATTTTCTTAGTTTTAGGGAGTTTCTTTTTAGGGCAATTTTTCTCAAATTTAGATTTATATTTTAATGATTGAAATTTATTATATTTAATTAATGTTGAAGTTAATTCTAATTCTTGCTCTCCAAGTTCATAGGTGACATTGAAGCAGTAAAATCCTTTATACTGGAAATCAATTCAAAGATTCTTTAAAAAAACTGGTACACTGAAGCATCCTTCATTGTTTAATGATTATCATGTTCTTTATGATCATCTCAAAAGATTTTTTCGCATCAAATTTGTAATTTCTCTTTCAAATAAAATTAAGACCGTAAAAATTTATTGGCAAATTTTTCTGAATAGATTGGATAAATTTCTTCGAGTGCTTTGTTGGCCTCCCTTCGGTGGCAGAGCTTTAAATGGGCGTGGACAAGCGCACACTTGACGCTCTATTGACGATGTAGCCTAGCTCCCCCTCAAGTGTGTACTTATGACGCCTCCCCACCGCCTTCGTCACGCCCCAAATTCGTTTTTTATTCGAGTTTCTCTTTTTTTTTTAGGAATTTTCAGTTTGCGTTACTTTGGAAAGTTTTCTGGTGTCGCTTTTTGCACCTCGATGACTGTTGGCGGCTGTCGATGCCGTTGTCGTCGTCGTCGTTGTTGGCTGTCAACAACTCAAAATGCTTCCGTGCAATCGCTTTTTACAGCTTCCGAACAATTTGATTTGATTCCATTAAAAAAGTTTCTCTAGTGATTTCCGTCGTGTTCTCACCTCTCATCGCGGGGCATGTGAAGTTTGCAGTAGTTGCAACGGATACGAGGACATCACTTACAAAAAAGTGAAGTTACTTACATTTTTTGGGACGAAATCACAGCTACATTGGTTTAGAAGTTAGTTAAATATGTTTTTTGAGGAATGCAAATAAATTAAATTAAATAAAATGTTTTTTAACTCACAATATTTAAATAATTTGCCATATTTTAGGGGAACTGGTCATAGGCAATACGAAATCAGAAAGAACAATGAATATTACATCTATATATTTCGGTGGAAATTTGTAATTTATATTTGTATTTCAAATTAAATTAATCAATTTGAAATGATTGATAACAAATTAAAATGAATTTATTATTATAATTAAATATTTATACTTGTAGTTTTTTGTATTTTTATGTGTTCTTAAAGATTTTCTGAGACGTATTTATTTCGAGTGCAATATCCACCCTCTCCCTTTCCCTAGAGTTACCCATCGAAAAGTGTTTCATAAGCCGTGCCATAAGGCTTAGGGCGGGTGAGGGGGTTTGTCTAAATAATTGTGACATTGGCACGTCAGCATCGTCAGTGCGCGTCAAGTGTTGCATACTTTTAAGCACCCCTCAGCAGGCACCCCGAAAACACCTCGCACCCCCGCAGCGCATACCAGCAGTTCGGCTCCTTCAAGGACTCGTCGCCGGCGTCGATGCATGTCATTTGCTGGCAGATTGACAAACTTTGGTGCGTGCATCGGGGAGTGTGTGTGTGTGTGTGCTGTGTGTGATGAATATGGGGAGCGGCAGGCAGGGTGTAATGTCAACTTGCAACTTGCACTGATGCCAAGCAATTTCAATTGACGACACGAACGACGGCAATTGCCGGCTTTAAAGGGATAAGGCGACATAATGATGGCACATAAGGGCAGCGGGAGCGGTCATAAAAACGCTTTACCATCGCGTCAGTCGTAAAACCCTAACCCCCAGCGTAGATAGTTATAATTGCAGACTGAGAGTTGTTAAACTTGGGAGTCGATAAAAAATGATAGACCACAAAAAACTGACAAAAAAGAAATAAGAAAGCAAAAGGCAGCCAGGGCTGGCAAAGCAGATTTTTAAAATCGGAGGAAAAGAAACCAAGGTAATCTATATTTATAATTTGTCATATTTATATTCAGTAAAAAGATTAATTGATGAAATAAATAGTTTTATAATGAGTACAAATATGTACATCCTGATGAACATACAAAAATTATTTAATAATCATCAAGTACTGAAGTAAGTTTTGTAAAGTTGTAGATATTTATTAATTGACAATAACGTGAGCATTTCTACATCTTAAGCTTGAATTATACAAAAAAGACTGAAAGAAATACATATAAGTAGAGTTTAGACTTATTCCTCATAAAAAAAAAATAGAGTGACCTGTAAAAGATACCTAAACTTGTCATCACTCCTTAAAAGATTTCATTAAATAAAATCTTAAAATAACAATAAAACATATGTGATGCTCAAGTATTAAAGTTTCTCTTCAATGCTCATTATCTCTTAATAATTTTAAAGATTAAATTTAGGACATGCTTATTTCCCATCTTATTTTTTTCTTTAAATAAGATCAAAAAGTGACATCACAGATTAGAAAGCTCTGTTAATTAATTTCAAAATAATAATAAGACTTATCTGATGCTCAAGTATTTAAGACTATCTTCAAGGCTCATTATTTCCAAAAAAATATAGAGATTAAACCCAAAGATATATAGGATAAACTTACATATTTCTCAATATATTTCTGATCTGTAAAAAAGTATTAAAAAGTGGCAACACAGTTAAGAATGCTTCTTAAGTATAATTTAAAAATAATAATAAGACTTATTTGATGATCAAGTATTACGATTCTCTTCGGCGCTCATTAACTCATAATAGTTACAGAGATTGAGCCCATAGAAACTTAGGAAAGACTTATTTCTTCTAGAAAAATAACATTTATTGACCCATAAAATAGACCAAAACTCGACATCACTGCTTTGATGGGTCCTTCAACCTCCAACTGACATTTATGCAAATCGAAATTCGGTTTAACAAGGCCAACAGCCAAGGGGTTGGTGTGTAATGTTAAATACAAAATTGACTATGCCAGCTGCTGCCGATTGTCCTCGTCAGTCGGTCGTTTATGGAATTTAAACTCTGCAAATATGCATTTAACACACTTCGGCGTGTCGAGATGTTGCAACAGTCTGTCCGTTCCGGCGTCCGGCGTAAATGTATATGTGTACGTATGTATAAATAAAAATCGCCAGCAGCTGTTGGTAGGTTGGATCTGGACGGAATGGGTGCGATGGATGGCTGCTCGGGACATGGAGAGTGGGATGTGGGACGTGGGATGCGGGCAGTGCGGCATTTTGAAGAGCATATGAAAAGTTTGGCTCCCATGTTGTCGCATGGAATTTATGATGAATTTTCCAACTCGACGCATATTGCAGAACATTTTTGGGTCCGCTCGGCCTAGGCCTGATTCCATCCTTTCCACCATGAAGTGCAACCACAGCAGGAGCCGCAACGCAGGCAGATCCAGAACCATAACCAGAACCAGAGCCGGGGCAGCATTTGGTCCATGGCTTGTTCCTGGTTTTCCGTTTTTTTTTCACCCTCTCCCTGCCTCTTTCTTTTTCCAGTCCAATCCCAGTCCGAATCCCACTCGGTTAGCAGCTTTTCATGTTGCCCCGTCGCTCGGTTGTTCGGCCACATGACGTAGTCGCTGGTGTGGCAGAGTCCCGTCCTGGAGCTGCCCCAGGGTGCTGCGTACTCCGAAATTGTTTTAGTGCTGTTGGAAATTTTCAAAATGCGATTTGACATGTATAAGGCACACGGAGTGCGGAAAAGGGCCAAGGGCGTGACTGGCGCTAACAAATTCTGATGGAATCAAATCGAGAAGCCACTGCGCTCTGAAAATATATAATTGTCTAAGTTTGTTCAGTGAAATCTGCCAACAAGATGTCTGTAATGTAAAATATATGCTATTAATTAATTGCTATATTCATTTGGTTGCTTGAAACTCTGGACAAGTTTGACTTGACTTATATTTGCTTCTGGGCATTACTATTTATGTAAATAATAATAGATTTTGTTCACTAGCTGGAAGCTCTGTATATAGAATGCGTATTCTTGCTTTTAATACTCCCTCCCCTCTTCTACCTCTATTTATTCCACTCCCTTAAAACTCCCCTTTTCCTCTAATCCAGGCCTTGTTGGCTACTTCCTTCATTTATCCCTCGTTCAGGATTTCGAGTAGAGCCCAACATGTTTTTGATCTCCTCCCTTTTTTGTGGGGATTATGCTAATTGGGATCCTTTGACTGGCTGAGCATTTTCAGAGAGAGAACAGGCTTTGGACCACTTGGATTGACTTTAACCAGAGCTAAGAACTATGCAAAAAAAGGTAGAAATTGTTGAAGAGAAATTCCTAGTGATGGTCGATGTATTTCCCATTTGGCAGGCCTGAAATAGTTCAGACAAGAAAAAGAAACATGCATTGAATGTTTTGTATATATTTTTCAAATAAGAAACCCAAGAACTACTTCTAACAATTGCTCTATACAAATTCTTTTATTTTTGCCAACTTAATCCCTTTATTATCCCTATTTTCATCATATTGCTGGCATAATCTGGCTGATTATTCCGCCGGCCCATATTATTATGCCATTGAACAGGCCATAATCATAATCATAGCATTTATCTAATATGCGAGCGAAAATATTTGCTCATTTAATAATAAGGGCACCGAGCGCGCTTTGCCTGTGGCTGGGGTCCTCATCCATACCCACACCCTCACCCTCACCCACACCCACACGCTCTCCTACTTCCACTCCCACACCCTCACCCAAAACCCGGAATCCAGAGCCAGAGTCTGGCCAAAAATGAAGCGGTGAAATGCGAACGATGATGCTGGGCGCAAACAAGTCGCAAATTGAATTGATTGGCTGGTAAACAAGCGCCGACCCGGATGCCACGCCCCACCGAAAGGGCGGATAAACAGATCCACAAGCTCTGGCCATAACCAGAATCTCTGACCAGAATCGAGGCAGCAGCAGCAGCAGCAGCCACAGGCCCTAATTGAGCGTGAACATAGTGAGCATAATGCGCGGCCGGAAAAAGCGGACTTCAATTTTGATAAGAAGGCTCCAAGCAGGGAAGCTGGCAAATTTGCAATTAGCCCCCGAAATAAAATGGCCAAGCGAAAATTGTCAAAGAGCCGGTGAAATTGTTTACAAACCAATTACAAAACTACCAAAGCCGGGCCAGAGACAATGGCAACTGATTTCGTTCAGCTTGCTGACCTTTGAACCCCAAACTCGCCTTCAGGCGCAGCTGCTCGAAAGTAAAATCCAACGGAGCGCCAAAAATTGCGTTATCTTAATGAGTTTAAACGTTAATCAGGCAAGGCAAAGTCACCGAAAAAGGCGCCGCGCAGGATGCGGAAATGGTGGCCATTTTGCTGGCCAACCACAACAGTCGGCCAGTGGGCCAAACAAACGAGAAGTTTCTGACTGTGGCAAACGGAAGTCGAAGAGTCGAGGAGGCCAAGTCCAGAGAGTCCAAGCGAGCACGGATGCATATTAAATTAATAATTTGACCTCATCCTGTGACTGCTGCTGCCGCTGCTCGGAGCTGGAGAGTGGTCTAATTTCTGCATCCGCCCGCCGCCGAGATTTTTGCTGGCTGATTGCGACAA
This sequence comes from Drosophila jambulina, assembly GCA_018152175.1. NCBI lineage: Eukaryota > Metazoa > Arthropoda > Insecta > Diptera > Drosophilidae > Drosophila > Drosophila jambulina. The sequence continues at coordinate 6,544,189 of JAECXH010000012.1, read as the reverse complement.
GGACAACATCGGTGCGGCGGGGGCCATGTGGCGCTAATGTTTCACCCGAGACCCGAGACCCGGGACCAGGGAACCCAGGACTCAGGCGCAGACCGAGACCAAGAGATAAACAATTAAAAACTTTTGCAATTTGCGGTAATTCCACTTTTAACCCCTTGGACGACGCCAAGTGCGCATAACAAGTAGCTAGTAACGTTAGTATTTTTTTTTGCAACTCTTGACTTAACGCTTAAGTACGATTGGGATTAGAGCACGGGAAATAATTGGGATGACAGTCAAAATTAGCCAAATTGTTAGATTATTTGAGTTTAGTGTGATTAAGCTTTAGGAGACTTTTATGTTTTTTATAGATATTATTTCCTCAAATGCAGGACGTTTTCCTGATTTTTTCTCTTTTAATTTGAGGGCGAATTGTTTTTTTTTATTGTCTATTTTTGTGAAACCATGGTGATTTGCTCTAAAATTTGTATCGACAAATTTCCTACGTGTGCGCGTATAATTCCCATCTGGTTCTAGCATCCCTGGCATGAAGTGACGTTGCCGGCTAAATCTGGGACATGGGTGTGCTATTGCGAAAGTACTACTATTTGTAGTTACTAACTTTAAAGGTAACTAAATTATTTCCTAATTTACGGTAAATTATTCTAAATTTTTGAAAAAGGTTTTATTTTTTTTAGATAGATTTTGTTCAGCGACTGGGGTTTTTTTTTTTTAAGAATTACTAAATCAACGGGCTAAAGTTTCTTTCTGAGGGCGACTTTCGATAAAAATTTTTTATGACAGCCGTCACTTCATTCCAGGAATGTTAGAACCAGTTGGGAATTATATGGGCACACGAAAGGGCGATTTTATGTAAAAATTTTTTGGGGTGTAATAATAATTGGTTCGTTAAATCTAGTAATTTTTAGAGTTAAAATGCTGTATTTTTAGACTTTAGACTTAGACTTAGATTTTATGCCGTATTATAAATAGTTACACCTTTTTTTTAAATAATTTTTAACCTCTTTAATCAGTTCTTTATGCACTTAAATAAATTATTATTTAAATGCAAACATATGTCCAGAATGTTAGTATCATTCATTTTGTATTTTTAGGAGCTTAAATACCTTTCATTAATGCAATAAATAATTTTCAATGAATAATAACATATCATTTAGGTAGAAAAGCAAAAAAACTTCCTATATTTTTATTTAAAATCTTCATGTTTACAATATTTTCTGTTTAAAAATACGTTATAACTTAAAAAAAATATATGTTTTGCCTTCATTTTCAGATATGATATATTTCAATATGTTATAAATTAAACAAATTACATTATCTTTTTTAAATTGAACCAAATTGGTTTAGCAGTGTACCTGATTGTAAGCCTTACTGAGTTGTCTTATCAATATTTCTTAGATTGCCCCACTGACTGATAAATATAAAGGCAGGTCTTAACTCGTTTTGTGTTGGGTGCAATCATGTAATTTGTGTTGATTTTGCGCACGTTTTTTGTTATCAATCAGAACTGAGTGCAAAAAGGTTTCACTGCCCTGGTGGTCTAAACCTATAAATACCCAAGAAGCAAAGACCACTGACCATTAACACATTACAAAGTATTCAGAGTCAGAGTTGTTATTTAAAAAAATACAATAAAATAAGACCTAAAAATGGTTTGCAAAGGATGCGGAGCTAGTAAGTTGACAAGAATATAATTTAGAAAATATTATAGACCAATGATCAGCTTATCTGTGTCATTAAATAATTTAGTATTTTAATACAAGTTGAGTTGTTAAATTGATTTTCTAGACTGCAAGTGCACGGACACCAAGTGCGGCGACAACTGTGCCTGCAGTCAGGACTGCAAGTGCGTCTGCAAAAATGGACCCAAGGATCAGTGCTGCAAGACCAAGTAGACATAGGTTCGCCCATCAACTGAAACCAAATAAATAAAACCGAATGGCCAAACCTCAAGTCAAACCCACAAATTTCCCTAGAAACGTCTGTCAGAAATGATATTTCGCTTAATTACAATTTTCGCGGGCGACACTCCGCTAAAAATGCATAAACACACATGTCGAGGACAAATGTATTTACCCTGATGGCGGCGTGGTGTGTGTTTTTGTTTTGTTGTTTGTGTCAGTGGCCCAGAGGCTAAGTCCTCTTCTGGCCAAGTGTCACACACGCACATTTTTGGCCAGGGTCGTCGTCGTGGCATTGCAAAACGCGCAATTATTGCATTTGTGGCGCGTGGCAGGATGTGGCATCCGTATGGCAGGATGTGGCAGGATGGCTGCAAAATTTATGCGGTCTCATTTGGAGGACACAACTCGAAATTATGACACTTGTAAGTGAGCGTGAAATAATTTCGCGCATTAAGTATACGCAACAATTAGGAGTGCAATTGTTTAAGCAATTAATTAGCACAGTTACGCGACGATGAAGTGCCGAACAGAAATGCCCAGAAACAAAAAATATGAAGCTGAAGCGACGGCGGCCACTTAAGGACTTCTCCTTCGCCCCAGTGCAACCTCCACTCGGATTGCCTTCATAATAACCTCGCCAGAGTGGGAGGGAGGGTGTGGAAAACTCGTGTTTCACTCCAACAATGAACTTGGTGCGCGGCGGGGGGCGTGCCAAATGGGGGCGGGGTGTGGGCCTGGGGAAAAATTCTAACCGCAAATTGCGGAAATGCCTGTCTGGGCCGTCTGCTCGTCTGCCTTTCTGCTCTAATTGTCTGTACATAATTTAGGCAAACATTTTTAATTAAGTGCAATGCCCGGCTCACACACAAGTACATGGCTTGGTTTTTAATTCCGTCATTAATCTTGCAGGGCCGTTGCGAGGTGTACTCGAGCAGTTGATCGCAGCAATTAGTGCAGAGTTTTAGACTTTGGTGTTTGTTTATTTGTTTGTTTGCTGTTTGCCTTCGCCTTGAATACAATAACCAGGAAACAGTTGCCAGGACAAGTCCCAACACTTTGTTAGCTGCTACTTTATTTACTCTACTGTCTGGCTTTGCCCTTTTTTTAATGGTTATATTAGCTAGGTCGTGAAAGTTGATAAGGTAAAACTATAGCTTAAACAATTAACAGATTCCTAAAAATTAAACATCAAATATTTACAGGCAAAGCTATAATTAGGAGCAGCCTTTCTTTTTATATATTTTTCAAGTTAAACCGCATAACTTAATCTTAAGAAAAACTCATAGACAAAGTGGGTTAATTATAAAATTACCCATATCTAAAAATAAAACTTGTTGAGTTACTTTTGCCAAGAGAAAACTGAAAACTTGTACACTTTGTCGACCATCCTGGCTTTCTTATCGCCACGTTTTTGGTGTTTTTCTTGTCTGTGGCACTCGTAACTTTGCCGCAAAATTGCTTGTTTCCGCCCCTTAACCCTCAACAGCCCTCGGCCGTCGCCCACTGATAGATGCCATTATGACCTACACTTGGCCATAAGTTTTCCCTCTGGGCCGACAACCACGACGACGAAGACGACGACGACGTTGTTGAGGCTGAAGCTGCTGGCAGCAATTAAAGCCAATTATTCTGAAATAATTGTTTTAAGCAGATTTCTTGGGCCGGGCCTCCTTGTCGAGTTTATTTTGGTGCCATTGTTATTTTATATATCTTGCTGTTGGTTTTTTTGTCGCTGCTTTGTGGTGTTTTTTATTAGGGATTGTGACCCATGATGTGGTGTTTTAAGCGCTTGTGGGCTTTCCGCGGCTTTGGGCTGACATTACGCTTTTTGTGCGTGTCTTTAAAGCGATTCTCATTTTCAATTTGCAATGCGAAAAGCTCGTTAAAATAATTTGTCACAGTATTCTGTTTAATTAAAAAGTTTCAAATGAATGTGCGATGCCATTAAATGATTCTTTCCAGCCTCTCTCTCTCTCTCGAACTCCTTTCTGTGTGTTTCGGGATTCCTAAAAAACAATTAACCCAACTGCAATGCAATGCAATGCATTGCCTGTGTGCATGTGGCTGAATTTGTATAGGCAGCTCGAGTTTTCCATAGTGGGAAAAACTTGGCAAAAAGTGGTACATTTCGAGGAAAAAATAATGAAATGTATTTAATATATCACATACTCAGATAAGCCTATTAGCCGCGAAATTAAAGGTATTTAAGATATTTGCACGCTCAATTTGGCTTAATTTGTTTACATATTAAAATCATTAAAAAGCATTAATTATCCTTGAAATGCGCAGGTCACTTTTTTCTATTGGCTTGAATTGGGAATAAATATTTTACTGATTTTGCTGCACAGATTTTAATTTTAATGTTTTAATGATATATGCATTGTACACTATCTGATGTTTAAGCTCATTAACACTGAATTAAAAGGTATCGAAATCGTTTAATTTGTTTGAATTAATGATCATATTTTATTCATTAGTAAGTGCTTACTAATATACTACATATAAATTCAGATGAATAGTTTTTTTAAATCATTATTTTAGACACATGTGACATTAAGTTCAGTCTTTTGAGCAAAGTGTGCCCGTTTCTATCTGTTATCGATATAACTGTTTTTAATGTTAGTGTGACCAATCGTAAAATATTTTAACCATATATTCTTCATTAGTGAGTGGCTACAGTTCTAAAGGTACATAACTGACAATAAGTTGTATTGATAGTTTGAATATTGCAAGTTTTAATTACTTATTTTAAATTTAAGTGTCATATCCCTTTAGCCTTTGGGCATAGTGTGTCCGTTTCTATATCTCTTCAGAATTGCCTAAAGTCTTTTATCGTAGTGTGACCACATAATCACATTTTCTATAATTTTAAAGCCCGCAATAAATTTTATTTTGAAAACTGTTAGATATTTATTTCAGTGATCCCAAAAAGTCTAAACCCTCTCGTTTTATTTACCTTAATCAACAGTTACATAATACAGTGTTCTTTCGTCCCTGGACTGGTTACGAATAACGATTCAATGTACATATATCCTAATGTTTTCGAGTGCTTTTTTGCATGTGCATTTCTCTACAATTTCATTTGCTGGAAAACAGAAAAAAAAAAAACTGGAACACAAAATATTCTATACAAAATTCGCAGCGGAAATGAATGTTGAATGTCTCTATGTATGTGTGTGTGCGGGGGTAACGCGCACAATAAAATTTATTGTTGTAGTAACAATTGTTGTAAGCCCTTGCTTCTGTGTGCGTTTGTCACCCACAATGTCCGTCAGGGGCTTCATTGTTTCGCCACATAATTAATTGTCGTAGTTTTCGGGTGTTAAATAATTAGAAAACAAGTTTTTCAGCTATTAATCAACGTGTGAGTGAGCAGGAGGACAGCGGGCTTTCTGGGTTGGAGCCTGCGAATGTGGTTCGATTTAATGGCCGCAAAGTCCTTACACCCCACATAATGCCTCGAATTAACCTCAACACCTTATCAATGCATAAGGGGAATTGCCTCTAATGTGCTCCTTAAGCCCCAATCGTAACCCATTCTAAATCACAACATAATCCTATAATTTACATAAAGTGGAGCCAAATCGCTGGGACACGAATACAAAGGAGGTTGTGACCCACAAATACAGCACCCACGAGCCAAAAAAAAAAAAAAAGAAATAGGGAAAAAAAGCCAAGAAAAAAGCACCCTTAGATTCCCCCAAACACACAAACATTGGGCTAACGCAATTTGCCCCACTCAAATATCATTATGTCATAAATTGATGTTGAATCCTTGTTCATTTATGAAATTTTCCCATTCCCTTCTGTGTGTGCGCTTATAAAGTTCACAAGTTCGATTTGCCCCCAAGCAAGGACCCGAGTGTGTGGGTGTGTGCCACGAATTTAAGTTTTTACGAGTGCCATCAGCATCACCGGCATCATTGCCATCATCATCTTTGTTCGATTGACCTTTCTAATTGCCAAGGTATCTAGTTTAAAGTGCGTTCGATGAGGGCGTCAGAGCTGGAAATTTGCATGTCCCTTGAGCGGGCCAAGAGAGATGATGGTAATGAAACGTCAATTATGTGCGACCGTTTACAAGGACTCTTGGCAGAATAAAATACTTAAGAACCGGTCCCTAACAGACTATTAAATACCTGGTGTTTCGAGGGGTATGAGGGAATGCTATTAGAATAGGAAAAGTGAGTTTGATTCTACATTATTAAAGGTCTCTAAACTAAGAAAAGGTCTCTGAAATAATTATGATAAATTAAGGAAAATGAATTCGATAGCACCTCGATGCCATTTATTATTTCATTACTCTGGAATACCCGTGCTTTCGTTGAACAAATGTTCATATCTTTTTAATAATTTGTTCAGGTTTAAAAATTTTAATTTTATATATATTATTTACACTCTCTATTCGCTATAAATGGTGTAAATAAAATAGTATTATTTAACCAAAACTAATTGTTAATTGACCAAAGCATTGACATCGAAAGCCCTAATATGGTAATATGTATATTTGCTGATTTCCTTTGTATAAAATGGGTAATGATTTCAATTTTATTACTAAATTCCAGCTTAAAGTTAATTTACATTTTAAACTTAAGATTTCAATAGCAAATTATTTTTATTTACAATTAAAAAACACTCTTCTCAAGATTTATAAACCCATTTACTAAATTTTTCACATACGGTAATATTTGAGTATCCCCGAATGCAATATACCTTTTTCCGCTCCAAATACCGTGTATAAAAATGAGCACGTGACCAACTTTGTCAACGCCTGTGGCATATCCAATTTAACCCTCAAATGGCTGCCATTATGACAGCATCATGGAGCATCAGGAGCAGCGGAGGAGCAACATCAGTGGACCCGCTGAGTTATTAGCGAATCGTGATTGGCATAAATCAATGCAACGACTCGTCGCTGGCTGCAGAAGGTGGGATGCACCTGCCGTAGACACACTCTTACTTGGCCAACTAACTACTGCTGGCCAGGCCAGGACTCTTTGGCCCTAATGGGCTGCCCGGGCCATTGAGGAATTTATGACTGCCATCCGTCTGGCACTCAAAAGGGACATCCTTGACGATGACATTGTCCCCGCCGCGCGCTGGGCTCAGCCGTAATCCACTTACATCAAGATGGATGCCGTCGCTGATGCGCCATTTATGCTGAAACCGAAATCGAAAGCATATCGATCACATTAACGTGGCATAAAGACTAAAGCGGATTCGTGGCGCATTGCAGATTTGATTTGCATTGAGTGCGGCATTGTTGAGAAAGGCAAATGCAAATGCCGGAGCACGGAATAACTCTGCTAAATAGTTGCCCCAGCGATCTGTTTATGCACTCGGCATCCGCGTCCGCTTCCGCACTCGGACTCCCTTTCCTCCTTTGTATGACAAAATGCTGGACAAAGGATTTAATTAGTTTTTCTTTCATTTGCGATGCTAGCTGGTAGCTGGTGTAATTGCTTTCGAACAGATATCACGACACGCGAGAACATTTCGCGCACGAAACTCGGGCAAAAGCCAAATTGAAAATTAGAGGAAACGCTGCTGTGGAGAGCTCTCGGGAGCAGGACGAGAGCAGGGTGACGGAATCGCGGGAGATGGCACCGGACTGCAGGACCATCAGGATGCCGTTTCTCTAATGAAATACTTGTGTCGTGCGCCTGTCGACATTATTAACAGCTTCCGAACTTTTGAATTTACGAAGCGCCGGGCCAAAAAAAGGGAGCGAAAATGGATTAAAAACTGCAATCGCCAGAGCGCCAGACACTCAAAGGGAAAATGTGAAAAGTGTGCTAATTTCCATTGAGAGCTGCACTGGAGCAGCACCAGCAACAGTACCAGGAATAGCAGCAGCAGCATCACAAAGGCAGCGCACATGAAAAGTGTTTAATTCAAATGGTACACAGCAAAAAACAGGGTTTTACATGGGATCTTTTATGTACTTATTTATGAAATTATTAGGGGAATTATAACAGGAAGTATCTATAAATTCCATCAGCAAGTAACAATTTAATTGGCATTTATCTGTATTTATTGGTATTTGCATTTGCGTAATTTTATGAATTCTACAATGTAGTGTTATAATACCATTGAGTAATATGGTACTATTGTTTTGATTTCATTCATTGAAGACTTTTAATTTTTTGTATTAATGAAGGCAAGGTCACTCTTGCTTTTAGTATAAGTTAAGAGTCAAGTTATTTTTTAAATTATAACGTTGATATATGATTTAAATAATAATAATATCAACTATGTAGTATCATAATTACAGTTTATTTTAACACTGTATTATTGATTTAACTTATTGAAGGTTTACTTACTTGTCTAATTGTATTTTATTATTTTGTATTATAAGTTTGTCTATAGTTGGAATTCTTAGTTTTAAAAGATTTTTTAAATTCTACAAGTTCTTACATAGATATATGGACTAATTTTGGAAAAATATTATGACATGAATTCTTGGTAAATTTATTTTCTCTGAAATTTAAAATTTAATTTATTAACCACTTTAAAGTGAATATTGTTTTATTATTGCTCTTTAAAAGTGTTTTTCTCACACTTAAGTGAGATAAATTACTTCAATTAATGAGTTAAAATTATAGTGTCATATCACCATAAAAAGACAAATGAGACTTATTTATATTTTGATACAAATTTCTACTTAAATATATTGTCCTTTTTTTTCAAAGTGCTCTTTATTTTGACCAGGGCCGGAAAAGTAGCTGCTGTTTGGCTGCTTCCCGTTTGGCTGAGTCAAGTGCAGCAGCCGAGGCAATCGCAGTCCGGACAGAGGGGCTTATTTATTCCCGCAGCCAGTGGGTTTCCGCATCTCTGGGTTGGCGGTGCCTGATACGGGGAGATGGGATCTAGATCGGGATCGGGACTCCGGTACTCCGGTAGTACTCCCAGCGAATAAGTCGCTGCAGCTGCCTTGACGACAGAAAGCCAATTTATGTGCTTTGTGTGTGCATTTTTGTTTCAGTTTGCTATATTTTTTATTGGCAGCACAATTTATTCACAAATATGGCTGCTGCTGCGCCACTCCAAACCTTTTGCGGAGCGAGTGTAGGTGAGGTTTATTATATAAAGGATATATGGCAGTGCAAGAGCCACAAAGGAGAATATTTTTTTTATATATTTACCCTCCGCTAGTTTGTTTTTTTGAGATTTGATAAATGCCCGGCTTTATTTGATTTTGTTCAATATGGAAAGCAAATTTGAAATATCAAATACATAGATAGACCTTTATGGAATTGAGAGTAAGAAAATAAATTTAAATTTGGTTTAAATAAGAACTTTACTTAACTTTTACTTTATTACTTGAAATGTTTTAGTTTAATTTACACACTAACTTTAGTTGACACTGCTTCCTGTGATTCCTGTCAGTTTATGTACTTCATAAATCCTGCTGATGTCTCAAAGGATGTCTTTGGCCTGCACATTGCACATTTTTCCTTTGCCTATTTGGCTTATTTTCACTCTGCGTATGAGCAATTTCCGATTGAGCGACAAAAGGCCGTGAAGCAGCCGCATAAATCCACCATATCGTATTAAAGGGACTACCAATGCGCTCGCCGTGCTGACATTCCGATGCCATGGAGGAGTACCTTTGGCATTTTCCGAAGTCAACATACAATATTTGTCGTTGCTCCTGGTCCTTTTGCCATTGTTGTGTGCTGTGGTGCTTTTAAAAGTTAATAAATCCTTTTAACTTATTCCATATTTCAATACGGCTGGTGCCGCTGCCGGTGTTGTTCTTTTTTCGCTTTTTCCGTCGGTATGTGGCATTCGTTTAAATCGAGAAAAATGCCAGAGCCAGAGCCAGGCCAGAGCAAACAATGTGAGTTTTCTTGGTGGTATGATGATGAAATCAATGGGGAGGCCAATGCTGAATGAAGGCAATTCTGTTTATTGAACAACATTATTCAAATGGAGAGGAGTCAGGATTATGAAGCCGCATTTGTTCAACTCAACATCATTCATATCGGTTTATTTGCACTGACACAGAGGCCTTGTTACTAAACTTTCTATCTGTTTCAATTTCTATTTCTGTTCCCACTTTCATTTCGATTTCAATCTGCCGAGGCCTACAGGGGCTCTGGGGATGGGGCACAGAGAGTGGCTCATCATATATCATGGGCATTGTCAAGCATTGTCTGCCATTTCCGACTTACATTTCTTGAATATTGCGTTATTTTTCCGTTTCTGGCCCTACGGTATTCTTCGTTTTTTTCTTTTGATTTGTTGTGGCAACGAACATTTATATTCCTTTTCGGCCTTTTAACGATTCATTTTTTACAAGAGAGAGCGCGCGCGCTGCGACTTACAGTAAGCTCGGATTCCTTTCAGGACTCTCCGTGGCATCCGCCTCCGCCCCGTTGCGGCCTCCTCCAGCGCCATGTATTTTTATTATTTATTATCCGTTTTAAATCCCGGCTAAAGATCATTATACACATCAGTGCGTCCGATTGTGAGAATCGCAGCTACTTCTGATTTTCTGATTTCTTGTTTTCGACGTTTTGCCAGCCTCCTTAGCTGGATTTAATGCCCACTTTTCCTCCTTTCTCGCCCCTCCTCCACCGCCCACGCAGTTCGCAAGTTTTCACCAGGATATTCGGTGGGCCGAAAAAGGGGAAGAAGGACGCACAAGCGCAGAGGCAAGGCTGGCAAGGAAAACGATTTAACTGAAAATTGAGGTTGAACTTAATCATAAATCAATGCTAATGATGCCAAAATGCTAGAAAATTTCCTACCCAGCCGAGAACGCCATTTGGAGTGGATATCACTGTTCGTTGCAGGACGGCGGACAGGGATTTGCAGAGCTGGCATTTGCCAGGACACGACCCACCGACCCCTCCTCTGGCCACTTGGCAGATGTCTGACTGTCATTTATTACAATTGCTTTGACTTTTGTTAGTTTGTTGTCGTTGGCAGTTTTTATTATGCATCTCATTGCCGGATATCCAGTATCTCTGGGGTGTGGCTGCCTCGGAAAGTGGGCCCTGTGGGATCTGTAATCAGTTTTGCGATACCATAGCCCCATTTATTCTCAAATAGGCAATATTAATAGGACGATCCCATGCACAAACGAATTGAAGGAACTGAAAATGAAAGCCATCAAGAGGGACATTGATCAGGATCTGTGTCAGGGACAGTTGCTGCAGAATGCGGGCCTTCTGAGATTGTAAGGATCCATGGACAAAGGTGTTTATTCCAGCAAGGAGAGCGTAGATTTCAGGCTTTATACTTTAAGGCAAGAGTCAAGATTTTTTTTAAATAGTTTCTATTTATAATAATCATTGTTTATAAAGCATAACATCTGAAAATCTTGAACTCTAGGATCCTTAAACAAAAATATGTGCTTGATAAAATAATACAGTTTTCAAGATTACAAAATGAACTTATAAAGTCTTGGGTAATATCTGAGAGTTACTTGTTTGTTTGCTGTATTTGTTGCTAAGTAAGATTGCTTTTTGCATAAAGAACTGAAAACTTTAATGTAGAGTTGTTCACCTTTTAAGTCTTTCCTCAACCACTTGGGCATACCTTTCTGCCTTCCAAAAGTCTAGCCAATATCCGTCGGCCAATACCCATATCCTTTTTAATACACCTCTGGCCAAACAAAGCTCGGGACTGATAGCTCGTTAAAGTGACGCCATAAAAGCAGCGCGTAATGTGACGCCCGAGAATTGCAAAATTCATGAAGGCAATGCGAAGAAAATTCAGTTTGAGAAATGGTTCAACTTACAGCCACGAATTATAGTTACCCTATAATTTTTAACTTTTCTATTAACAATTAAATTTACATTTTTAAAACCAGTTTAAAGTTAATTTAATGAATTAAAGTAGTTGTGTCAGACTTGTTTCTTTTTTAAACTCCACCTACAATCTTAACTTAGCTAATACATATGCCCCTGAGAAGGGCATACATGCATGCTTATATATTCAAAGCACTTTAAGTCATTTATATTTCGATAAAAGTGTTTATGCAAATCTTGTAAAACGTAATCGTAAAGCGGACGCAGAACCGCCAACGATACCAAAGCCAATGTCGATGCCTTAAAGCGCATTACGAGCGCCGATGGCAGGGAAAGCTGGGAAAGCGGGGAAAGCGGGCCGGAAAAGGCGTGGGAGAAGGAGTGGAGGGCGAGAGGAATGGCATCCGAGTTGTAAAAATTGAAATAAATGTATGCTGGGACCCACACCGACATATTGTATGCAAAACGCGCCCGTGTGCGTGTGTATCTGCGGCATAAGTTATGCCTCGCTGGTGGCCAAATGGACAGGGCTCGGCACCTGGCTGCCTCCGCCTTTCCCTTTCCCCACCTAACGCCCAACGCCCAACGCCCACAGCCACCCTCTTCTGACCTCAGGCCCAACCACAATGGAACCAGAAATTTTTGCAAATAGAAAATTGAGTTAGCGGCTCTCGCCCTCCCCAGAAACAAATAATAACAAACCAAAAAAAAAAAAAAAAAAAAAAAAATGCGTAAGGTGGCAGAGGTGCGTTGAATTTGTGGAAATTGCCTTTTTACGAGCATATTAGCATGCGTATGTGAGTCGCAGTTACACTGAAAGAATTGTTCTTAAAATTGAGTTACATCTTAATTTTTGTGTTTTGAGGGTTTTATTAAATAATATTTAAAATTTGTCTTGTCTAGGTTGCTGATTTAATTCACATAAATGATGATGCGACATTCAGGCCTAAATAAAAATTCTCTTAAAAATGTATTAACAAAAAATTTTTCAACAAAGCCCCGTCTGTTTCTAAAAAAACTATTGACAAAAAAATATTCCACAAAGTAGCGGCTTTGAAGTAAACATATCTTTTAGTTTCCAGCCAAGAGAAGTGCTTATTTTCACAGTATTTTCAAATTTCAACAGTTTGCATGTCGCTGAATTCGTACTTGGGAATTTTAGTTGCAGTGCTTGCAAAAACTTGCAGATTCTTGCCAAAGAAAATTAATCGAAATGTGATTTTAGATCAAAGGCCAAAAAACTTGTTTTAATTATGAAAATATATAATTATTACTGAATTAGTTCTTGGGAATTTTAGTTGCTAAGTACTTTAAAACTAACAAATTAATGAGAAAAAAGCATCATTAGATTACTTTAGTCCAAAAGCAAAATATATTATTTTTGATATTCAAAAATCCAAAGGTAATTAATTAAAATTTTTAAATAAATTTAATTTGTTTCAAGTAACTTATGCTTATCCCATTTTTCTTGCCGTGTAGCTATTTGCATTCCTGTGTGAGAGTGTGAGACTCGCGGCTAATGTGTCCCCAGTGAATGAAGGTGGACCCTTCAGGGCACTGGCCTCCCTCTACTCCTCTTCCCTTCACTTCCCCCCGCAGGAAGACTCCTTTCGCCGCAGATAAATCAATTAACTCTCATTTTATTTGTGTGCATAAATTTTGGCTGAAACCAGGAAATTTAGAATGATTTTATAAATCTTCGCCTTTGGCCCTCATTTTTTTGCAGCTTCTGTCCAATTCCATTTGAATTGAAATTGTAAAATTAAAGCAGGAAAAGCCTCAAGCAAATACTTCACAATCCCTCTGTATATATTTGTAGATAATTATTCAATTGGTGTTTGGGGGCACACTCACTCGTTCGATTTAATTTCGCCAATTGGGCAACGTTTTTGTGCTCACCTGGCGCGCTCTCCTTTTTTTCGTGTGAGTGTGCGAGTGTTGATGGAAAAGCTAACAAAACATTTTCCAATTCATTGAGTTTTACAGTTGCCATCCATTGGCGTCATCAGTGATTTAGAATTGCTGTAGCCCCTTCTGCCAGTTTGCGAGATATCAATGGGGAAACAGGATTGTGCTCTTTGTCACGTTCCCATTTGGTGCTCCCTCCTACGTGGGTGTGTGTTTGAGAGATGTCAACAAATGTCAACATGCGATTTGTCAAATTGTTGAGAAATCTATATGTTAGTATATATATATATATAGGGAAAGTGCGAGGCAGCAGCGGCTTTCTGCAGATCTGGTCGAGCGTAAAAATGAAATTAGATTGACATTTGATACATTTGCTTTTTTCTGCGATTTCTTCTGCTTTTTGGGTAATGGAATGCCTAGCTGGAGAGATTTGCCTGCAGCCCCAGCCCAGCCCAGGCCAGGCCAGCCCAGATCACTGTCACTTTAAATCCCCGGCAGTCTGTCAGCGCGAGAGCCACCTGGGGGAATATACATACATCCTTGTACCCGCGCCGACACACATGCCTCAATATACGGCAAGTGCTTGACATGTTTTCGATTTCTCCGGATAAACAAAGAGCACAACAAATCACTAAAGTGAAAAGTGTTCAACGAAAAAAGCAACAAAAAATAAAACGATAACATGGAAAACAATTTACAATTGACATGTAAATAAGCGTCGGCCGTTGGGTGGGGGTCTTGAAGGAATTTGGGGACCTTAGGAGACGGTTACCCGGCAACGCATCTCAGCGTAGTTCCTTGGGTTCCTTTTTTTTACATCTTTCAACCAACAAATTGGACGTTCAGAAGTTTCTTCAAGTGTAGCTTATCTAAATCAGCATTTGAAGTAAGACAAACAATATAATTGTTGCTTGTAAGATACTTTTATTCGTCTTTAAAATGCAGAAAAGTATATTCAATTTGCTTAAGAAATGTATACTGTAGTTTAGTCTTTTTAAAATATGGAGTAAACATATGTAAATTGATAAAGATAAAGTGAAATGAAAACAATTAATCTTTATTTGCGACATACAAAAGTGCGAGAAAACAATGAAAAACCAGCAAGTTACAAACATTTATTTAGGGTTTTTAGTCTAAAAGTTGAGGTGGTCACAATATGCAAAACCATTTGAACAATAAATGATAAATTTGTGACAGACTGTATTGGATTTATATTTTATTGTTGCAATAATATTTATGTACTCATATTCTAGGGGTTATTATTTTAAAGCTGTACAAACAATAGAGATTATCTGAAGCTCTTGTCACTTGACACTCTATGTACTTGATAGAATCTCGGCTTCTGCAGTTTTCTGGCTAATGAGACCCTCTGGGAGACCGCAACACGTCTTGGCACTCAAATATTTATGCGCATCTTTGGAGACATAAAATATTTAAACACATCATCACCATGCACTCTGTGTCAACACTTTCGCCGCGCATAAATTTTGACCTTTGCTCGCTTTTGGTTTTTGGCCTCGACTTTTCCTTTGGCGGCGTCAATCGGGGAGCTGTGGCAAAGAGGCAAATCCATCAGCAAAGTGCACACAGCCACCACTCAGGCTCCTCCTTAGCCGCATCATCCACTGGATATCCTGCTGGCAGTTTGACAGTTTCTTGCCTAAAACCTGCTGCAACACGGCGAGCTTCATTTTTCTTCATTTAGTGCTAGTGGCTGGCACAACAGCTTGAGTGCAGGCGCCTCTGATTTATCTGCCAGTCAGCTTATAAATATTTCAAGTGCTTGCATTTTAGTGCACGTGTGCCGCATTATCATCATTGCCTCCCAAAGACTTGGCCAAAAGGCTCTGGCCGAGCGGCAGCGGCGTCGAGCATGCTTTTAATATGCAACGCAATTTCACAGAGCCCGGCGGAGGCGGAGGAGAGCTGGTCTCAGATTTTTCGCCCTCTAAGACACATGCCAGCCATTAAAGAATGCCGGCGGGGGAGGAGTGGTTAAGAGCTGCATTTTATACAGTTTTCAGCTGGAATGCACCGACAGAAACTTGGAGTTTATTGAAGTTTTTAAATGATGTTAATATGTAGAAATGTTGGTTGAAATTATTTTCAAAATTCTTCACTTACTTGATTTTATTTTACATAGTAGAAGTAGTAGTAGAAGTTGGTTATAAAATGTATCATTACTTTAAATACACATAAACATATGCTTTTGAACATTTCTGACTATAAAATAGATTTAAAGACTTGCATTATATTTTTCTACTTAAGAATTTATTTTAAATCTTCCATAGAACCATTTCATTTCAACTCATTTTCCTCTGTGCATATGAAGTTCATGACTCTATTTTTGACTTTCACCTGAATCCTATCCCAACTTTGATTGTTTTGTGATTGCTTCATTATTTGCAGCTATCTCGGTGCGTGTCCTTATTGCCATTGCCGAGGTGATTTAAACTAATTAAAATATGCTACAAAGGCAGCATCATCTTTAAAATGCCATCAACAACATATTGCCCTGTGTTTGTGCTGCTGCTCGGAGCAAGTTTACTTTATGGTTGAGGTAATTTAAAGGCCCACAGACACAGGCACACGCGTAACGTACAACTTGGCCAATATTAACTAACGCACACACGTGCGGACTAAATGAAATTCATGGCATATGTGCGTGCGTTCCGTGCGAGTGTGTGGAGTATCTGTGTGCTGGTGTGCTGGTGTGAAGCGACATGCATGGCATGGTGATAGTATCTCTGGCCAGCTTCCTCTTCTAACAGCCAACAGCTACTTTTGCCCGGCAGTAACCAAGTCAGCGTGCCAGAAAGTGGCCTCCCCCTGTCTCCTCCTCGTTTTAGTTGAGCATTTTTTAGGAATTCCTCTGCCGCTGCGGGCCAAATGAGATTTAAAGATGGGATAGGAGAGGGGCACGCACACACACAGTTATGGCACTTTCTGCAGTAAGTTGCGGCCACACACACTTGGCCCGGTTTTTGGGTTTTTTCTACGCTTTTTTTCCTACTAGTCCGACTCTTTAGCATATTTCCCTTAGCATATTTTTATTTGTAGCATTTATAAGTGAATAAATGCGCGCATTTAAATGCCACTTCCCCTGGTCTGGCCCAGTCCAGCCTCTGGCCCTGGGTCTCGCCTGAGCCTGGGCCTGGGAATCATCGTATCCGCTCGGAGGCTCATTACGTATGCAGTGGAAATGCTTTTTTCCAGCTCCTCCCGTTGCTGCTCAGCATTTTATGCACGTCTTGCCAATTTATAAATCATTTTTGTTTGTCTGTTTGCATTTAGCCTGTTTGCTGCCGTCTGTAGAGCTCGCCTGGACGTGGCCGGCTACGTGGCGTATACGTAATGCCGGCACTTGCATATGTTCGTTTAGTTTTATGCCCGGCCTCTTTACGCCTCCCTAGCAGGCATTTCGGCCTATACATTATGATTTATTTTAATCGTGATGCTAAATGATTTTTTTTCGAGGCTCATCTCTCATTTTTATGACCTCTAACAAAATTATTTCTGTGTATATTCCCAGGTTTTGGGTAATATCAATAAAACTCACGCACTAATAAATCAAATGTGGAGCCACTCATTACCATGGCAAACTTTTGGGGGAAACAAAGCAAAGGTGAATCTTGCAGATACTCACTCAAACTCACAGATACAACACGAATTGCGGAGGTACGTACTTAGCGGAAGGAGGAGGACCACTGAACGTTACCCGGTTTGTATTTTGACGAATTTTTGTCCAGACTAAAAGCATTTCCGTGTCTCAGTATTAGATTTTCGTGTTATTTTATTGAATTGTTTCGTTTCTTTTGAACACAACGACAGGACGGAGGAGCGCAGAGCGAAAAACATCCTTCAAATATGATTCTGCTTCATCTTGGTTCATTCGCCCGGCAAATGACCCGCATATGTCTCACCGGAGTCCGCAGCGGACTGGACTTTTGGGATAACGTCCGTCCTGAAGGACATCGCATAACACGCAACACTTGAGCGGACACATCCGACTGGATTTCCATCTTCTTGTGGAGAGTCTCGAACAGCTGTCGGGGAGGGTCAGGCAAATGGAGTTGGTGGCGGGTCAGTGGTGATGGTGTTTCAATGGTGTTCCAGCGGTGGTGCCACAAGTGCGCTTGTTGTCCGCTTGTTGCGCACTGAATTATTTATTAGGCATGTGTTCTCCTGTTTTTGCACTAAGTGTCATTTTGTTGGCCGACAAAATTTGCCTTGTTCCGTTCGGGTCTTGTGTTGTGTGTCCTGCCTGCTCTCCGGCAGACAAAGTGTGTCAAAGTGTTTGAATATTTTATAAGGCGCAAATAAAATAAGGAAAGCACAGAGCAGCCCAGTCTAAGAACCAAAAAAATTGATTTAAAGTTGAGCTCTGCTCTGTGCTGTCCGTAATTAAACTCGAGATTTGCATAATTTGATTGGCGCTGAAGCAGCATATCGAGCATATTCTGTAAGGAATGTAATACTACTGCATGCACTGGCCTAGGCATTTGACTTTTGTTTTGCCAATTCTGTTTCTCCTTCGATTTATTTTTGCGAGCCAAGAATACATTCCCACAGTTGCCCGAAAAAATGTGCGAAATTTGCACTCCTCCAAAGATTTCATATTCGAGCTCGAACCCGAGCCCAACTGGAGCGCAGGCACAGGAATGCAATCAATTTGCAAATTTTCGCTACTTTGCCGCGTTTGCAAATGTTCGAGTATTTGGCTCCTTAGCAGTTTTTCCAACGTATACGTTCTTGGTAAGGAGAATGCATACATATTCTCCCTTTTTTTGTTCCCATTCCGCTCCTATTATTTTCCCCATCGCATCGCCATCTATTTTGTGTTATTTCTGCACTTGGCTGCTTGTCTGGCGCGCATCGAACGCTGAGCCTCAGCCTGTCTATCTGTCTTTGATAATGCACTGGGAAAAATTACTTAAAGGAATGGTATTTTATGGAAAAGCCTAAGCAATAAAAAAAGGTTTTTGTTAAGATCGTCTTTGGTCCTTCGAGCCGGATGGTCTGGTTAAAGAACCCTACCTCTTCGAAGTCAATTCTATACTTGCCGTTGAATATATTACAAATTTATTGATACATTTTACACTTATTAATGTTATTATTCATTTAAAAATACACATTTTCTTGCAGTGCACCAGCTTCCCCCATTTCAGCAGCCCTGCTTTCGTTCCTTGGGGAAGCGAGTTATGCAAATGCAGCTCCTCGGAGTCCTGGCCATGTTTTGTTGCTTTCGCTGTGGCCAAAGGTGCTGGTTCTCCGGCTTTTTGGCAAATGGCGCAAAAATAGTTTGCAGTCCGCCGGAGCAATCGGAGCCATCAAAAAGGGCTCACTGATCATTGGCCGGGCCCGGGTCGAGGGAGTGGGCGAAAATGCACTAATGAAAACTAGAACTGGGATTTCGCACTTCCCTCGAATACCTCAATATATGCATGGCTTTCTTTCGTCTCCTCCCTTTTTATCCAGCAGGTCGTGCATTTTCCCTTACATTTGCCATGTGCCATGTGTAAAATCGACAAATAATGGATGCCTCTCTGTGTGAGAGCGCCGGGAAAGCGCATTTGAATATCAATTCAATTGAATTCTTTGTGGTGTGGCTTCTGCTGATTCTGAAGTTGAGGCGCAGCGGCGGCGTCTCCGGCTGCGGTGCATATCTCCTTGTAGCCGTGGCTTCTTCCTTCGGCATCCTGGCAATATACATTCCCCACAGCGTTATGCAAAGGAATTCGCAATGTGTAAATGGCAGGCAGTGTGTGATGGTGTGAGTGGGTGTTCGCCACCTTATGCGCAATAAATTGCAGCGGAAAATGTTGCATACTTTCAGGCCACACCGGGAGGAATTTCTTCCCGACTTTAAGTAGGTTTTTTTTTGTGTCGTCCTTGGCCATCATTGTCGGGCAATTAATGAAATTTTTCTTGATTTCAATTAAAGCTCACTTCAAGAAAAAATTGTTAAATGGACTGCTTTATTTATTTATTTACAGCGTTGCTCACATTCCCCGTTTGAATATATATTTTCTGTGCCACGATAATCTTTTACGCTGAGAGGAAAAGCTGGTAAATGGATTTACATACTAAAGCCCATTCAGAAAATTGTCATTAATTAGCGCCGTTTCAAATGAACCAACACCGTGCACTTACTATTAGCCTTCATATTAGCCTGGCTTTCCATATGCCTTCCATATGTGCGTACATATATTCGAAATAAATTATTCTGCTCACTCATCAGCATTTTGCGCTGTTATAAACACGTTTTTAATTAAAATTGCAAAAACAGGCGAAACATAGATGCGGCAATAAAAGCAAACCCGAGCCGACATGTGTGGGTGTGTGTGAGAGACTGGGGTGAGTACAAAAAAAAATATATATGATGGCAGCAACTTCAATTAGCACAAAATAAAAGGCAATTCCAAGTAGAACAAAGCCAGCAGCGGCAACAAAGTCACAAACAGACAGAGACCCACTTACCCCAGCGGAAGGGGAGTGGGATATCAGGGGGAGACAGGGGACGGGGCGGAGGAGGACTGACTACTGGAGCAGACAAAGAGGCGCAACAGTTTTAGCAATAAAATGGCAAACACGTAATCATTGCCGCCTGATAAATGTGCGTGCAACAACGGCCAGGCCCAGTTCTGTACAGAGGGAAAAATCTACGGTAGGTGAGTTGACATTTTCTACATAGAAAGGTAAGGGAAAACATTGCTTCCATTTTTAATATGTGTTCAGAAATGAATATAATTAAATATCCGAATTTCTATAGTTCATTCGGATCTGTGCTAAAATGTTCTGTTTAAAATTATTTATATATATAAAAAAGGATCAAAGTCTTAGATCTATAACAGATTAATATATTTAAAGCTAAGATATTAAAATAAATAAATTCGGGTTCGTTAAAATAACTCATTCAATGAAGGCGTCTTTTTATATAGATCTTTCTTTTATTTTGGTTCTTCGAGCCGGATAGACAATTAGTATTAATTGTGTTTTAGAATATATTTCAAAATAAAATAAGATTCTTACGAAAACTTATTTAATGAAGGCGTCTTGTAATTAGAGCGTCCCTTTTGTTTGGTCCTTCGTGCCAGATAGACATTTAATAAATTTTTTTAATATCAAAGAATTTCAATATAAAATGAGTTTTCTTAACAAAACTAAACTAAAAGACTTATTTTTAATTAGAACATTATTTCATTTTGGTCCTTCGAGCCGGATCTACAATGAGGATTAATGTCTTGCAATATCTGTCGCTTTCACTGAGTCAATTTTTATCCTTTCCCTTGTGAGCACTATCACGGTCGCCAGCATGTATTTGTATTTGTAATAAGTATATAATATTTTTGATAGCATATTTTTCTTTCTGTACCTAGATGTGTACACAGTATAGAGCACATGCCTCATATCATCGACCTTCAGCTTATTTGCACCATATTAATGAACTGGCAAAGCCCGCATCGCGTATCCGCCCCGTTTGCCCCCGCATTCATTACGATTCACTCTCGGTTTTGCTATTCAGGCATCGTTTCTCCCCTGAATGCGATATAAAATGCGAAATAAATACACATGCCCTGCACAAGCGTCTCGTATGAAAGCATTGCCACTTAGCGGCAGCAGGTTATACAAATTGAATCAAAAAGAAATTGTTTACAATTTATGCCTGCTTTCAAATCACGGGCAGCACGGAGAGAATGAAATACAAATTCTATTCAAATGGATGTCATGTGTGTGTGCCCCAGTGTGTGATTGTGTGGAAATTCGCAACATTTTAACCCCTCACGTGCCAGGAATGAATTCACACACAGAGTGTGTGCTCGTGTGTGTGCGGCCAAGGCATCGGAATTGTCCTCACGTCTAGACATAATTTCTTCAATCATTTATTACCTAATTAAGTGGAAGTATAAATGCCGAACTCAGCATGCCACTGGGCGTGGCAGGTCAAAGGGGAGGCAGGGGAGCGGTGGAGGCAAAAGCAGAGCGGAGCTCGTGTTATTTTCATTCTCTTCTGGGCCACCGCCTTTTGTATGCGAATTAACTGGCAAAATTCCAATGATTGACCTTAGTCTTTGTTGTTCGAGCCGGGGTGTGTTTCTGCTGGCGGTGGGTGGGTCTGAGGGTGTGTGGGTGTGTGGCTGTGTGGAGTGCATTCGAGTGGTTCCCTGGGAACTTGAGTTTAAGCCATGAAACGGCGTTGCCTTGAGCAAGTGTCTTTGTCTTCGGCTCATCTTTTGTTCCATGCCCCCCTCAGCCACATACAAAGGCATTGTGTGGTTGGCTTTTCTTTTCAGCCAGTTCATTTTGCTTTTCTGCTGCCGCCTTTTTGCCCTTGTTTGTTGTTTTCCTTTTCCACCGAGTGTGTGTGTGTGTGGTTGTGTTTGTTTGCTTGCCGCTCAAGAAGGACTTCTCCTTATGGCACTGTCTTTGTAGTTAGCGCCCCTATATCTTCCAGGGCACTCCCTGGCATTGTGTTGTATTGTATCCGCGGCTTTGTTCCCTTCGATAGTGTCACATACTTAGTTGCCGATCGCTCGAAGGCGTTTTGGGGGTCAATAATGAAGTGCGCATCGCGAGTCATGTGACCCAAAAAGATTCGAACCGAGCAGTCGGAAAAAATATGAGGGAAATAAAAGGATATTAAACAATTAAGTGAGCAAAATGTCTAAGGGTTTAAAATCACCTAAAAAATGTGTTAATCGAACAGTCGAAGAAAAATAAGAATTAAAAGGATATTAAGCAATTAAGTGACCAAAAAACTCTTGCGGTTTGAAATCCGCTATGAAAGGTGTCTGAAAGTATGTAATATAATTCTAAAGGTATAATGGCTGATAATTTCATTACAGAGTTTTAATTCTAAGCATAGATCCCACTAAAAATTGTGTCCAAAAGTAAGCCAAACCATATCAAAGGTACTAAAGCTAATTGTTTTATTACTTATACCTTTAAAACTATAGCTTATAAATAAATTGATGTTAAATCAAATGATAAGTAGAAAATTATTCTCCAACGTTTTGAAACCTGTTTGGAAGGCGTCTCCATGTATGCAAGAGAAATGTATAGGTACAGAAGCTGAAGTTTTTTGTACAATATAGCACTTTCATTAGTAATATCTTTATGCATTTTTATGCTATATTAAAATGCATTTAAGTTAATTTAAAAGGTTATAAACAATGAAGTAACCGAAACAACTAGCGATTTCCAATCACTTTAAAAGGTGTCTAGGAATATGAAATACAATTTTATAGGTACAGAAGATGGTGATATTTTCGAAGTATTCTAGGTATCTAGATATGTAGATATCTAGATATCTAGGAAAAGTTATCTACATCGAACCATTAAGCAACAAAAATCCCTTGCGATTTAAAGTCTCCTAAAATGTGCATAAAAGTATGCAATACAATTATAGGTACAACTGATTAATCCTCAGCATAAGCAGAGATCTTAAGCTATTAGATTTATTTATTTCACGTTTTTACTTACCCATTAACATCTGCCCAAAATAAAGAGTCACGATCTTTACTGTCTATACTTTTGTTATTTTTGTTTATTTTCTGCTGTTGTTCTTCTCGTTCGTTTCACTTACATTGTTCTTGTTCTTCGTGTTTATTACAAATATGCCATTCGCTTTGCTTTATTCCATAGTGTTTTATATTTAATTTTAACGTTATCCATGTACCTCAATTCGGTTGTTTTGTATACGCTAACATAAAGCCCACATACTTACTTACACACCCTCGTATGCACCCTAACATATCGTATATTTATTTAATTATTTGTATATATTTATCGTTTACTGCTTAGGTTCCAACTTACAGCTTTAATGTTGAAGTGCGCCGCCTTTCGCTTGAATTCCCCATGCATAATTTTCAATGGTTTTCCCTCCGCCTTACGTTTATTTGCTATTTATGCCTTTGTGATTTTGCTATCCTGGAATTTATACGTATCCTTGCTACAGATTGCTATTTGAGTATGCTAGTTTCCTTTTGCTCTCTGCCTGCTTTTTACATTAATGCGACGACTATTTTGTAATTTTCTTCATTTCCCCTTAGTTTTTCATCATTCTTTAACGGTACTTTACATTGTAGCTACGCTTTGTCCGCACCCAGTGAGTGCGAGTGATGGATGGAGGGGGCTGTGGGTGGGACAAGGGTGAGGGTGTTGAGGGGCGGGATGAAACAATACACTCGACCTGTCCGTCACTGATATGGTCCGAAACTATATAACGACTTAGTTGCTGCTTCAGTTGGCCATAAACCGATGCGGATTGGATAGCAAATGAACTGAGTTTCCATAGCCCGGACAATTTCCACTAATTTCCTAAGGACACACGAGCTGCTCGATAGGTTAGTTTTGCCTTAAATTCGTCTAATATTTAGCTAGATGATTTCCCAAGCAGGTTTCCCAATAGAAATAGACTTTACACACGTTCTGCTGCCGCTGTTTGGGTTTAGGTTAAAGCGTTGCTTTCTCTAGACACTATTAAAGTAGTTTCAATGCTCTCTAACGTTTATAACTTTACGCATACGTATATTCAATAATTAATATTTAATATTTATTGGGGTATATTTTGACTTAGATATGCTGCGGTTAGTTCTTAATTCGTGTCAACAGTGTTATAATTTGCAAGGATATTCGATATTCGATAGAGTGATATTGTTAAGCCCTTGGTGTGTATATTACATTATCTTTTGTCTAACTGAAGCGCAGGCTTGGGGTCTTGCCAGATACGGTATAGGTATAGTTATAGGTATATATATATTTTCTTGTTTTTTCTACGTGTATAAACATAATACATATCGCCGAGTATATGCATTAAGGAAGACATTTTTTCATGATTGTGACCATTCTCAATACGTGCACATTTTACACTGCTACAAACTTCCCTCTTCCTCTCCGTCCAAAATGGTCAAGCTTAGGCTTAAAGTGTGTGTGAGTGTGTGTTGTGTGTATGCGTCAAACACTCCATCAATATTCATAGGTTTTCCATTCATTCAGGTGTTGCTTTCCTGCCCTACTATTTACAATAGTTTCTAGTTTACACATTTTCTTAAGGCTCAACTGAAGTCTCGTTCCATGTACAACAAACTTAGCTGCTTTTTCTAACTTTAATTGAGATCTCATACCATATGCCACAGGGTGGTTGCTGTAGGCTCGTATTTACTTGTTGTATATCGTTGTAAATATTATGTATAGTTTTTACTATTGGTATAAAGAGCTATGTACAAAAGACTCGAGAAGAAATTTCGTGTAAAACTCGTTTAGGTGTTCATATTGATATGTTCTGTTAGTATTTAATTACGTCAATTGAGGGGTCCAGAGTGGTAGGTAGGAAGGAGTATGTACAGCGAACCGAACAGGGGACACATAGTATATCGCAATGAAACCTATTGAAACGAGGCGAGGTTGAGGTCGTCCGTGGCTGCCCGGCGAACAATCGAAATGCAGAACGCATAATTGATAATGAAACCGTAATTGCTTTCGCGCCTCCGAACGAAACGGAAAACTATGAAATAAATTAACAATACCGATTTGCATAAGAGCGTTAAGCGAGTGAGTTCTCGCGCTCGCCTGCCCGACTCTTGTTTGTTTGTCCCAACAGAAGGCCAGGCCGCATTAAAATGTAATTAAAAATCAAGAGGAAAGCCGGCGTATCCGAGGGATGCCTGGACTCGCGTCAGCGTTGTTAAGGCGGTTAATATTTTCCCTTGTTAATTGGGGCAGCCAAGAACTTGATAGAGCTTAAACAATGAGTGGGCCTTAATTGTTGTGTGCAATGTGTGTGTTGTGTGTTGCGTGTGTGTGGCAGAAATGCGTATTGTTTACCGTATAAAACACTAGCTACGGATAGTACTTAATGCCGATGCTCCTATGTACACTCTCACTTCACATCCAACTATCGAGTTTCCCTCCGCTATTTGCTAACAGTATTATTATGTAGACAGCAGTTTCCGTTTTCACATTAAATGATAGATTAATCTAGTTGAGTTCTATGTATGTCCTATATAAGATCCCGTGCATCCCGTAGTCCACACATACACACGTATCGTATTCGTATCAAAAGGGACAGCAACATCGTCAAGGGTCAACAACAAAGCTTCACAGTAATCGCAGCTAAAACACAGAACTAGCCCCTAAATGTATACAACACAGTATTACGATTATGCTATGCCATGGGAGGCGCCTAAGAGTGCGCGCCACATCATTATAGTTTATAGTTATAGCTATCCTCCTCCGCTTCCCCCTCGCGGGTCTCTACGTACAGTTATGCAATTGTCCTTGCCTCAATCCTCCAGCTATGCGGCTGTCATGTCCCAGCCACATCGCCCACACACAGCGCTGTCCAGCTGGAGAAGTAGGCGGCCACCGCCAGCATCGTCACATAGAGCAGCCGGTGGCAGCCACCGCCGCTGGCGAACTGGCAGACGGAGCCGTGTCCACTCCGGGCCGCCGCACTCGTGCTCTCCGGCCAGATGACCTCGACTTCGGACATTTTGAAAATGCTCAGCAGTCGGTGGGATTGGAGCTCGCTGTGCTCGCTATTGATTTGATGACTGATGGTCTTCAGTATCGCGGTGCACTCGTCCTGCAGGCAGACAGATAAGCAGCCATAATCGTCGATTGGATTATTTGGGGAAATTGATTTTAGTAAATTTGGGGTGAGCACAGAGAGAAAATGTACCTATTAATCTTTTAGATTAAATTCTGTTCAGTTTAGAAAGAAACTTTAAATAGGTTTAAGTATTCATGAACTATCTTTATAAAAAATATAGTTCAAAGTCGCTTATTATTAGTCATAAATTGTATAGCGATTTAGCTTTTAATTTATTCGTAAAATATTTCATTCTTTGTACTGTAATTTCTCTCTGTGCATGTGCATGAAGTGCCTGCGGCATCTCAACGAACCTTCTCCTTGCGCAGCAGCTCAATATCCTTCAGTTTGCCATCGTGCGGCAGACGCGCAGCAATGATTATGTTCTCCTCGGTCATGTTGAACAGCGTGAGGGTGCACTGCGTCTGGACGGAGAGGTGATGGAATGCAATTAATATATATGGCCCGGACATACTTTACTATGCGTTCGCTGGACCGTGGCGAGCCGGCGGCGGGGCGGCTTACCTGATTATCGATGTATGTGGTTACGTACTGCTGCAGGGCACGCACGGCATCCTGCACCCCGAGGTTCGTGTGAGGACGCAGCAGCGCCTCGTCGGCGGCACTGTAGCCCAGAAGCAGGAACACACCACCTGTAAAGGGAGAGAGAGGACGAAAAATGTAGCGAATGCCACATCAATTGCAGCAAACGTAATTTACTGCGGAATCCGCGCACAAAAACGCACGCAAGTGCCAGTGCCATGTGGCAAGTGGCAAGTGGACAAGAGCCATGCAACCTTGCCGCTGCCACAATGGTTCCTTTTTCTGTGTCAAATACGCTCTCTCAAGTGGCTCCTCACCGCCCGAGGAGGTGTCCTGACAAAAGGCCTTAAAGCAAAGCCACAAGGATGTTCTTCCGAAGCAATCCTCTCCTTTAAATTTGTACAGTTTCAGGGGATTTTAAGGAGGAACTAGTCTACAAATTTGGAACCCAGAAATCTCTTGGGGTTTGAAACACCTTTAAAATGTGTCTTAAAGGGTGAAATGGAATTTCAAAAGTATGAAATGGATTTTCCTGATAAAAGGCCTTAAAGCAATGCCACGATTTAAATTAATTTTTACATAGTGAGTGGAAGAGTTAAAGAAAGAACTAGTCTACAAAATCATCAGGGATTTTAAGCCACTTATAAATTTGTCTAGGAAAATGGTAGATGAATGTTAAATTTTGTAGGATACTCTATGACACCTTGCTTAGCGCCTTAATAAGTCTTGAAATTTTTGAAAATAAGTATAAATTAAAAAGACACTTTGCTTACATCTCACATAATATTTTCTCATCCTATAAACTTAGTTTAAATTCTTCAAGTGAGGACTCCCGGCGGGCTTCCTTTACTTGCGGCACACACAAAAATGCAGCTGCATTCCACCTGACAGCCCCGCCTCGTCATTGCCTGTCGCCGGCGATAATCGCTAAGTGCTTAACGCACAGCGAACTCGACACGCCACCGTAATACCGCAGGAGGGCAGGAAGAGAGGCAGGGGAGCAGAGGGACAGCAGGACGGATGGACAGCCTGGATGGCAGGGATATGTAGCCAACTCACCTGGCAGAATGTACTCCCCAAGCGGCGGCTTCATGCAGATGAAGCGGCCCGAGTAGCAGAGGCAGCGACCGCGGAACGCCTGGTAGGCGGGCGAGGCGTGGCTGTAGAAGGCGAGGGCGGTGCGGCAGGGGGCGAAGGGCACGCAGAGGGCGTGGCAGGTGAGGGTGAGGGAGTCGCCGCAGCTGCACAGCTCGCTGCACTCCACGTCGTCCAAGGAGTAGATCTGTAAAGGCAGAGAACAAAATAAGGAATTGCCCGCAAGGAGATGGCGTTGAATAGGGAAAGCATTAAATTGCATTGTGCGGCTACATTACGTATACGCCCGGTGTGGCGATAATTAAATGATGGAACAAACAAAAACCTTTAACTCTTGCGTATGTATGAGTGTTTTATGATTTCCCT
Organism: Drosophila jambulina; assembly: GCA_018152175.1. Classification (NCBI taxonomy): domain Eukaryota; kingdom Metazoa; phylum Arthropoda; class Insecta; order Diptera; family Drosophilidae; genus Drosophila; species Drosophila jambulina. The sequence continues at coordinate 6,516,020 of JAECXH010000012.1, read as the reverse complement.
TTTTTCCCCAGCACGTGCCAACACGTGCAGTTTTTCGTACGTATTCTCGCATTTTCTACTTTTAGCCATTTTTCTCCGGCTTAACTTTTAGTTATGTAAATGCGGTGGGAGGCACTTTTCGGACAAATCCCGGCCGAATTATGAATGAAATAATAATTTGCACTTAAATTTGGCTTTCATTTAAAAATGGCTGATAAATAAAAGCCATTTTCGGCAGCTTATATTCAAATTATCGCACTTATGGCCAATAATTTACTTACCCGCTTGCTGCTGCCCTCTCGAATTAGTTGATCCGATTGGCGAGGTCGTTGCACCACACAGTTTCCTGCAAATAAAATCGTTTTCAATTTCCAGAGCCACTACATAATTGATGGAATAATTCATTAAACCAATTTGCCGACACTGAAAGCTCTGCCGTAAACCAGTTTAACACCTTTGATTAAACTTAATTTTCACTCTACGGATAATGTTGACTATTCCACTCATGTTTTTGTGGCTTCAAGTGTTGCCGCCTTTGTGGAGAATGGTCTTGACACAACACACAAAAACCCTCTCATCGACCCTGCCACTCGTGCCCCAAAATAACGGATGTCCGCCGCTCATGTGGAGCATTCATCATGTCATCAACGCCATTACGACTTTTTCCTGGGCCCCCGAAAAGTTTCTCCGCGTGTGTGGGTGTGTTTATGTAGCACAAATTTGCACACCCGAGACCGAGACCTGACTTTCGCACTTAATTACCACCGATGGGCACTTTAAACAGCCAAGATGCGACTTAACTAGCACCTGGGGCCTGGCCCCTAATCAAAATCCCTATTTTAGCGGAAACTTTACCAACAAAGCCGCTATAAAATGCACATAAATAATTGAAGCCTGCACACGGCAGTCGGTAGCTTACAATAGTTAAATGTAGTTTTAAAATATCCAGCTCCCGGCAGGAGCAAAATCAATTATAGATGAGACACAAACAGGTTCAGCTGCGGGCCAGCAACATTTCATGCAAAATTCAAAGCCAAATGTCCCAAGTGTCTAAATAATTACACCGGACGAGCTGACCACACGGGATGGCAGCCTGACTGGCTGCCTGACTGACTGCCTGCCTGGCTGCCTGGCAAACTGACAAACTGACGGACTGGACAAACGAACAAACTCATTTACATTTTTAATGATGTTTGCAAACACACGCTCCGTGCCCCGGAGCCCCTGTGATAAATAAATGGACAATAAACGATGTCCTCGGCAGGAGCTTTTAAACAACGGAAGTATTATCGCAGTGCAGTCGAGTGATATGTTATGTGTGCGCTTGGCATTCAAAGCATAATCGGATTTGCCATGTCCTAGGATCCCAAGACTCTGCGGCATTTCGGCGGACTTTACATGGGGCATCATTTCCCCGAATAATTGCCACATCAGCCGAAAACAAACTCATTTCCGGTTGTGCCCCAGAGTGTGTGTGTGTGTGTGCGCGTGGGATGACCAATGCGGATACTGAATTTTAAATGATTTGCGCACAAAATATTAAAATAATAATCACGGTCGGCGCTGAGTTATGCTTTCAATTAGCCAAACAACCGCAGTCACCGCATCAATTATGTTGAAAACTTCAAAACGGAAACGATGCCCAAATGTATCAAAATGTGGAGAGTGATGTACGTGGGGTGCACGGAAAAAATTTTGAATTTGTAATGAACAAATTCTGATGATTTCTGGCTTTACATAAGGGATTTATAAAGGTATTTTTTACTAAATTAAAATGTGATACTTTTACTAAGTGTTACTTTTATACTCTTTACATTAAATAATCAATGATGCAGTTATGATACTGATTCATTAAGAAGTCTATAAGGCAGTCCCAATAAAAATGTTAATGATTTAATAGAATTAAAATCGATATATATAAAAAAATATCAGACCAAAATAATTATAATAAAAAAACATTTCCAAAGCAATAAATTATATCTAGCAATGCTATTAAAATCTTAATTTCTTATTAAAGACCGAGATGCCAATATACTTTTTTTTTCTTTTTGCTGTTGTCCGGCAATAATTAGCTTAAAAAATAATAAACTGAGAAAAAGTTGATTAATCAACAATATAATTCACTTATTTATTTATCTATTTACTTTTTTGGCAAATGGAAAGTCTGACATCTTTAATAAAACATTTATTTTATGGACTAGTATCATAACCTCATAATTAATTCATCTTTGGATGCTAATGATGCCGGACCTTAGAAATATTGTTAAAAATAAAAAATAACTTGATGTTTAGAAAGTATTTATAGTAGTATATATAGTATCACAATAATAACAACAAAAGGTCCTAAAATTATAAGCTCAGTATATAATATTATTTTTCGTTATTATTGTGATACTAACTAAAGATACTGCTATAAATACTTTTTTCAAGGTTCTAATGAATTCTTAAAATATTGAACCAGGGATGATACGTGGAAATATTGTTAAGAGCAAAAAATAATTTTATTAATAAAATCTTACGAAAGAACTGTTTGTGAAACTGAATGACTTTGTATACTTTCTTTTTTTACTCTTACTTTAAAATATTTAAATTTCTCATCACGAATATTACGATTCCTATGCTTAATGCCTGAAAGCTAGATTGCCAGTTTGGGAAGGTATAGTAAGCAATGTTACTTTCTCAGCTTTCCCTTACTTGATTTTGTCCAGTGTAAGTACATGCTAATTGTTATTAATCGGAAGTCAACTTTAGATGACACACCTGAGACCCTGCACCACATGAGCTCTCATAATCAAAAGAGTCAGCCGAATGTATGGCACAATTTTCGGGCAGATCCAACCGCAATTGGACGCCCAGCGATTCCAACTCAGTGGACGGACCAATTTGTTACCCACTTGCATTTACTTACTCGGCGGCTGTGTTGTTGTCGTGGTGGCCATTGTTGTGGTTGTTGTGGTTACCGGCTCCGTGATGCTGATGCCCACAAATTCCGTTGTTTCCCTTGGGTCGACGAAAATTACTGGATCATCGAAATCTATACTACTGCCGCCGCCGCGTCCCTTGCCGTTATTTTTACGTCTGCCGCCGCTGCCGTTGCCGTTACCGTTGCCATTTCCATTTCCGTGTCCGTTGCCGTTGTTGCCGCTGTGATAATCGTCATTTCCGCCATTTCCGCCGCTCTCGACATTTACGCTGGGCAGCGGGATTGAATCGGGCAGATCGAGATAATTGTGTTCCACCGATGCTGGCTCTGATTTCTCTTTTGGCTGTCGTTTTGCCCAACATTTTCCCATGCCATGGGTTTTTTTACGGTTTGGTTTTGCGTTTCGTGGTTTTTCAATTTTGTTGCAGGGTTTTGTATTTTTATTTTTTTGTTTCATATTTGTTTTTCCACATTTTTATTTATTTATTTGCATTTTTTGTGGTTTTTGCGGTTCATTGTTGCAATTGTTCGTCGTTATTATTGTTGTTGTTCGTTGTCGGAGGGAGAGAAAAGGATGTTAAAGAGTTTGAAAACGAATACGGATATATGTATATTTTTTTAAGGGGGGAGTGGGGACTTAATCTTTTTGCTGCCGCCGCTGCAAAGGCAACAGCAGCAGCAGCAGTAGCAGTAGCTGCTGCAGGTCACAGAAATTGATTGCTTTGTCGGTTTGCCCAACCCGAGTAACTGGGCCACAAGCAGAAACAGAAACAGAAGTTTACCAGGATACGGACCCTGATCCACACTCGAAAAAGGATATTGAATAGCCTATACATTAAGTATATTTAATAAACTAAAGTATTCCTAGCTTAAAAATGATTTCATCAGCTGAGCAGCTACTTATTACTTATTAATTATTATTTTCTTAAATGTGTACTTTGTCAATAAAATTTATGTTTTTGTCAGGCATTTAAGAGATAAATATTACTTATTATAATATCTATATGATTTTTTGTACTGTCTATTCATTCAATATTGAAAAATATTTCGATTTCTAACTCTCTCTTTATCAACTATTTCTTTTAATAATAAAGAATGAACTGTAACGTTTTTATATTGCCAAAATTGCAGTTAATTGTCTTTAATAAATAAAACTTCGAAATTGGACTTCACTATATTTCCAAAATGTGTAAATATTTATTTACGTATAATTTAACCTGCTCGAGTAATACAGTTGATATATTTTATTTATCCATTTCATGAGCATTCAATTATTATACATAAATCTATTTGTTAAAGGACTAAAGCATTTTTAGTTTCATTATTTTGTTGGGAATATATTTTTTTATTTCTTCTAAAATCTTTCCTCTTTTAAATGCTTAACCAAATAATAAAAAATACACAGCTGAAATAAACGTAGAATTTTTTCGAGTGTCCGATCCGGTGACCAGCACCAGAACAGAATCCGGGATGTGGACTTTGGTTTGACCTGGCATGTTGTGTGGCATATTGTCCGCTTTGCCGTTCTCAGCCCAGAACAGCCACGCCCCCTCGCCGCCCCCTTTTTGAGCCACTGATTGAGTGCTGATTGGGAAACACAGAAAGCGAACCGACGGACTGACGGACTGAGCAACCGAGGATTAATAAAGGGAACGATGCGTTGGGAGAATTTCCCACAGGTAACTGTTGTTGATGCTTGTTAAAGGTGGACACAACGCCAAATGGTAAGGATCGGATCAAATCGGCCACTAGTTGACCGCATTGGGCAATTAGGACTCGAATGGGGAGTAGCCTAAGATGCCTAAGTAGGCGTACTCACCGCATACACGTCCTTGAAGATGTGCGTTGCCGGCTTCCTTGGCGTGTGCTTCGGCTGCAGGCTGGTCGTCGTCGTCGGCGTTGTGGTGGGCGGCGGTGGCGGTGGAGGCGGTGGCGCCCGTGTCGTCGTCGTCGTTGTGGTGGTCGTCGTGGTGGTCGTTGTCGTCGTTGTGGTGGTAAGGAAACCGAGCTCAGCCAATCGCTTCATATGGAAATCCTTCTGAGCCTCAACTAGTGGGGTAATAGTAAAGATACCAGAGTTAAATAGCGAAACATGACAATTTAATCAAATTTCTTCTTATTTATATTTATCTATACTTTTTTTGAGAGCATCTCTTTGTGTAGTGATGGCCTGAGACTTACCCACACAAGGATTCATCCACAGCAGGCGTCGCCATCCCACGCACTGGTACAAGTGCTGGGGATCTGTTCCCTGGCAGGCACAGGTCGTCCTCAGCATGGTGCCCAGTATGCCAATCATGGCCGTTCGGCAGCCGCTGGGTCTGCCGGCACACTTTTTGGTCACGCTGTCCACCGCACAGGCCTGCTCGTAATACTCCAACTTGAGCCTAGAACGAGATAGAGAAAGTAGATACGGTTTCCAGTTGAATTACACTTTAAAAATAAAGAGCTTAACACTAAAACGTATTATTTAAGGTAAGGATTTTATTGAGAAAGGAAAGTTGATCCTAAGCTTTTTTCTACAACTCTCACATAACATTATATTTGGGGATATCCAGCTTCTCTACGTTCATTAAAAAGTGTTTTCAATGCTCTTGTAAATCCATTTCCTGGTAAACCTATATGTAATTTTTACAGTGTACTGATAAGAAGACTCGTAAAACCCAAGTAAGCTTCTCTGAGAAGCTGCCATCTCGAAAACCCATTTCCATTTCGACGACACTGGCTGAAGTCTTCGTGTCCGTCATGCGCCAGTTAGCTGCAGAGGCAGATGCAGATGCAGCTCCTCCGGTCCTCCAGGTCCTCCGGTGATGGTGATAAGTGTCCCGTTGCCGGCACTGCACTGCAGCTTCTCCCTCACCTGAGATTGATGTCGGCCAATTTGTGCTGGCATTACTCTACTCTCTCTCTGTTGGCATTCTACTGCATTTCATCGTCTTGGGGCGGCGGGGAATGTGGGTTTTGCTGTCGCATCATCAGAGCAGCTAAAATTTATGAGGCCCAGGATTCGAGTGGGGATTTTTGGTCAAAAGCCATGCGACGTATGCGTAATATTTCAATTGCTGATTATCGTCACAAGGCGATGACTTTGGAATCTGAATGGGGCATGGGATGCTTCCTAATTGTGGCTACAGGTCAGGTGCAAGGAGCTTAGTATGCATCTCTCACTAAATGGTAATTTCTGAATGATTTCGGTGGGATTTGGCATGCTTGAGTTAACATATTCTTAGGAAAATGTTTTAAAATAGTCGAGACATTTTTCCAGTAATCCTTGTTTTTCTATGCATTTTTTCTTGCCTTCCGCTGCCCTTGAGAGTTGCACAAGTCATCTCAGTCGACGATTGACGTAATCCTTGAGATTTACTTGCCCCTTATGGGTTGCATAATGCCTGCAAATGTTTGCTGCAACTGAAAATTGACGCACGCGGCCAACAAAGTGCAGTTTAAGACGTCAGAGTGCTGCAACTTCGATGGCAGCCAAACAAATGAGCATTCGCTGCAGCCACCCCTTACAGGCTCAGGCTCAGGCACAGGCTCAGGCACAGGCACAGGCACAGGCACGTGTTGGTGCACAACGCGTCGTATACGTAATAAGTCAACATAAGCACTCCACACGTTGCCCTGACTTTGCACCCTCCTCGCAGAGAGCAGGCAGCAGGCAGCTGCTGCAGCATACAAAATGAGCGTCATTAGTCCAATTTAGTTGTTTACCAAAGCAAGTGCGATTCACTTAAAAGGCAATTAATTTCCACAGCCACAGCAACGACCACGTACTTTGCGGTCGTTCAGCCGTAACATGACAACAAACAAACAAACACGCCGAAACAAGCCCACCCAAACTCCCTCACCTCAGCCCGGTCTAAGCATGTGCATCCGAGATGGCAGCTCGAGGGTGTGGGTGCTGCTGCATCGTATTTATAACTTAACTTTGTGTTTGACACATTCACGCGGTCTGGCCTGCAAGTTTTAGCTGCTGCTGCTGTCTGGGTTAATGAAGAGCTCTGGCTCCGGCTCTGGCTTTGGCCTCAGCTTCGGCTCTGGCTCCTGCTCCGGCTCTTCCGAGTTGTGGAGATTGAGAGGATATGGGGAAATGGAGATGCCTTTGGCAAAGTGGTAATTTTATGCCCCGCTTGCTGGCAACTACAAAATTCCGGAGCACCCGGCTCGTGTCAATTTAACGAGTTCGGCTGAGTGCCATCAAAGTTGCGGCTTTCGCAGACTTTGCCGTGGCTAAACGCCTCTAATTCAATATCAACGCGAGCGTGAGTCTAAGTCTGGGAAATCCAATTTCGCTTAATTGAATTGGTGGCAAGTTGAAAAATAATACGGCAGTACGAGTATGTGGCAATTACGGTGATTGGGAACAGTTTTAAAAAAGGTAAAGAGAAGTAAAAATAAAAATATAAAAAATAAATTGTGTTTAAAGTTTTTTTGAAAGTTTACAATTATTAAAAATCAAGAATTTAGGGTACTTCAATACTAAAGGATTAAAATATCCTTAAAACTATATATAAACCTATGTAGAGCCATTTTTAAGTACCAAAGGCATTGTATAATATTGTAGGATAAATATTAAAGCTTTTTTAAGGGTTTTTAGAACTCTAGTTATTTGACATCAGGCATTTTTTCAATGGGTTTATTGCTCTTTCGAAAGAAATATTCAATTGACTTTAACAGGAAAACTTAAGTAATTATTTTAACAGGTAAAGGCTACCTACATTCCATTAAATTATTTTGCATGATTTGTGGTCCCTACAAATTATCCTTTAAGACAAATGCAAAATAAAACTTACAACACGCTGGCTTAACAATATTCAAATTTCCAGCACTTATAAGAATATTACATTTATTAAATAAGGATACCGTAAGCTACCATTTTTAAAAGAAAAAATTTACTTTTATAAGATGCTAATTTTTAATATAACAGTATTTTCTTTTAAATAAATATATTTTCTTAATTTCCAGAATTTATCCCTGAAGTTAAATACAATAAACCATAATAATTAGGAACATCAATTTTACACCTTTTACCAGAAATTTAAATTCATTAAATAAGGAAAACATTGGCTTCCTTTTTTAATGGAAAAAACTTCACTTTTATAAGACAAATTTTATTATTAAAATATTTTCTTTAAAATATATAATTTTTAAAATTCCATAAGTCCAATACAGAGTACTCATTCAATGTTATTTTGTACTCAGTCAATGTAATTTTAGCATACAAATTCTACAGTTTCCATATAAGCGCCCGTTCACGGCCGGAAAGTATACATTGCATTGCGTACATTTCCGGTTCCGCTGAACGCGGAACGCTGAACACTGAACACTGAACGCTTTACGCTCAATTTTTGAATTATGACCCACCTGCACTCGCGATCCTCCTTGCAGCTGTCGGCGACCACGTGACAGGCGGGCGGCGGATGGTAGTAAATGCCATTGGAGCTGGCCGGATTACTGTTATCGGGCGGCCGCTGTGCGCACACTGGATGCAGTTTTTCCTGTGCAATCATGCACATGTCGTGCCGATTGGCGTTCTGCTGGCTGCTGCCTGTTTTCCTGCGGCGGAACAATGGGGGTTTGGTTCGGTTCTGGGTTGGCTTGGTTTGGTTTGTTTGCTGCTGGCCGGTGGCCAGTGGCCAGCCACTTACTTGCATAGACAAAAGGCAATGTCCAGATTGAGGTCCTCGTGGGGACCCTTGTAGAAGGCCTGCAGCGAGGACATGCACGCATTGCGATTGCACCGGTGCATTTCGCAGTGCATCAGCATCGGTTGCAGGGACGAGGAGCAGGACGGATCCTCCCGGCAAGTGTCCAATGCCGTGTGACAGGTACTCTAAGGGGGATAAGAGCAGAGAGAGAAAAGAACGGTAGGATTATTCATGAAAAAATAATAAAAAAAATATAATAAAGACAGCTAGTGATTTCTGTAAATTATTAGTATAATGTTATCTTAGAAGATATAAGATCATTTTTGATTGGATTTTATAAGATTAAATTGTTCTAAATTTTTCCCAGTGCCCTAATAAACGCTGCAAATTGTGTGAGTTGCTTTTTGCATTGTCCTTGCCTCGTTTCGGGGACTTTTCTTGCACTCACCTGAAAGTGTTGCTTGATTATTTCCGTTGAGAGGTCAACTTCGACATCCTGACCACCTGCAGCCGGCCAAAAACGTGCCCAAGTGTGTCAGTCGCATTTGCATTTGCATTTTGCATCGGCCAAATGTTGCCCGGGGGAGTTGGTTGATTGGGGATTTATCGTTGGCAGATGGGTAAACGGTGACCGCAGCGGAGGTGCGTAGAGAAAATGTTTGAAATAGTTCATTAGTTTTCAATTTGCGCAGCCCTTTCCCTATGCTATAGCATATTCGATTCGCAATCGGCACTCGCACACAAAAAAAATACAATATATATACTATATATAACGACAGTGTCGCCTGTCCCCAACCTTACTGGCGGATTGCATTAGCTGTTTTAACCCAATTCGGTTTGGTTAGAGCTCTCAATCACCCAGAATCGCAATCGTCGAAATGAGTTGTAAAATCGCTGATTACACCTATCGAGAGTGGATTGCATTTAGGACTAATTAAAATGTTAAATTTATGGACGGCCTTTGTTTGTCCAGTGGATGGTCTTAATTAATTTCATTTATTTATACGCGTTTTTAGTCGCTTATTCACTCTCAATTGGCTTGTTTATTTACGACGGGGATTCACAGGTAAAATATATTCGCCGAGCTGTGTTTAACGTTTAACTGAAGGCCTAATCACAACTCAACTACTTTGAATACCCGCCTATGGAGGGGGCACATGAGTATCATTCTGAATATCAATCACTGCCGCCGGTTGGTTCGGGTGACAGCCGCTATCGATTGCATTTTAATTAACCAACTTTCAGTTCGCTCTTCAGTTTCAATTGGTAATCAGAAAGCGTTGCTCCAAAAATCCCAACACACCCGCAGACATTCCCTCCTCGTAACGGCACAAAAAACGATTGAAATTATTAAATCAAAATAACAAAAATGCACATAAATAACGTAAATTAAATGCAAATATTCCACAAATTTGTTTATTGCCTATTACTGGAATCCGGGTAGAGAGGCGCAAAGATAGAGATTCGAGAGTGAGAGTCAATTATGGGAATTGGGGGCATTACTTTCAACGTTTTCGGGGCGTGGTCACGGGGCGCAGGGCTGGCAAAACCCAACTAAGTTCTATATATAAATATATGTATATGAGAGGAATAGATTTATTTGTTATTTATTTATTGGTTTCGACTTTAAAACTACCAAACCTACTGATAAAAATATATATTCTGTTTTTGGGGGGATCGGCAACGATACTCTAGCTCCTGTGTGGCTGTGTGTATTTATAAGTGAGTTCGGATGTATCTTTCGGGTTTTCTGAGGGCCCAAAATGGGGGATTCATGACTCGTGATATAGTTTAGCCGATGCTCTCTGACGACTGTGTGAGAATGTGTGTTTCTTTGGCATACTTTACTGGGGTCTCTGTACTATGCTGTGTGTGTTTCTGTGGTCTTTGGGGGAATTTAAACTGAATTTATGCTTCAAACAAGGCAAGGTAACGCAAATAAGTCGATTTTCAAACGGAACACGGAAAAGCCAAACAGAAAAGTCGGGCAGCGAAAGAAAAGCCTTAACAAAATCAATTTGTATGTTTTCTCTTTGAGGGGAGTTTTTCTTGGCTGCTGTTTTTTGGCGAGACCTCGCCTTTAAGCTATTTGTTATATATTCAATAGAAAGTCCAGCTTCAGCACGCCGTCTCTCACGGAAGAAGTTTTTGGTGTTTTTCGGTGGCTTTGTTGTATGAAACAATGAACTCGATGGCCGGTGAACTTGAGAATGCGGGTTTGAATGTATAATTTGTATGACACAAATGTTGTTTGCACTTGAAGGGGGAATGACTTGGAGGATCTCAAAAAACTTTATCGAAAACGCCTTGACGTTGGGTTAGTTGTTTTGTTTTTGGTTGTTTGGATTCAAAAAACTGGGTGCGTTGGAAAAAATTTGAAAAAGTGTGCTTGAATTGAATGTAACAAAATTTGATTGGGTTTTTTGTTGGTTTAACTTTAGGTATATATTTTAGGAAAGAAATTAAATGAATTTTGTTTAGTTTTTGGTTTTGTTTAGGGTTTTCATTTTGCTCACATAACGTAGGAAAAAGTTAGTATCGAAAATATTCACAACTTGTACACAATTCTATATTCTTTTGGTATTCTCTAGAGTTTTCTGTTAGATAAACAAAATGTCAAACAAAATTCATAGTAAGGAATTAATTGTTTTAAACGCATTGGAAGCAAATTGTTTTTTTTTTTTGTTTTTCTTGGTTTTTCGTAAGAAAATTTCAAAAAACTCTCAAAACAAATGGCAAGCTACGTAAAAGGAATTGAATGGAAACACAAAAGCAGTTAAAATAGTTCGAGATATATGTAAATATTTATATATGTATAGAAATTGTAATGTATAAATTGTTTGTAGTTGTAACTATACTTAGATTTCGTTTGATTTTCGTTTTTATATAAAGGTTGAAAGAGCGATTGCCAAAAATTATGCACAAAGCCAAGTGGCGTACGGATCGCGCCAAGTTGTTTGTATTTATATATATATGTATATATTTACCTTCAACACAAAAGCAAAAATTTGAATGAACTTGATTTATTTCGTATTTCGAAAAAAATGTACCTGCAACACGGGTGTTTTTTCGGTTACAGGGGGACGACACAAAACGGAAATCATAAATAAATCCACAAAATCTATCTAAACGGTGAGCGAACGAACGAAATGAACAAACGAACTTTTTTGCCTGTTAATTAGTTCTAGGAGTTTGAACACACACAAATCGGGATTTGCTTTTTCTGCATGTAATTGCTGCATTTCAAAATTGATTTATTTTTTAATTTCTGTTCATATATATTTTTTGCTTGGTTGGTTGGACCCGTGGACTTGTTTTATTTATGGATTACGTTCATGCTAATACGTGTACACATACTTTGGTAGTAAACACCGGTATTTCCGTTTCCGCCATAGCCGAAGCCCGTATCAATGATATCGAACGGTTCATTATCGGCAGCCGCCGCTGCCATGTGCCGCTGATGGAAGCCGCTTATATTGAACGGATAGCTGGGCACGCCGTGCATCGAGCCCGGATAGTTAAAGCTGCCGGATAAGCCCAGGCCGGATCCGGAGCCGGAGCCGGAAGTGGTGACCGTGCCGGAACCAGAGCCGGTGCCCATGGCTATCAGGGGCGTATCAATTAGGGCCAAATTATCATTGAAGATTCTCTGATGCAGTTTCTCGTCCATGCCCAATATTCTTACTGCAATTTGAGGTTAGCAAGAAGAGAGAGGGGTAGAGTATGGTTGTAGTTGTAGGTTCTTGTTGTTGGTTGTTGTGATTGGTTGTTGTAGTTGTTAATTGTTGTAGTTCTTGTTCAGTGCCATCTATATAGTTGTTGTTACTGGGTTGTTATTAGACTGTAGTTGTTAATTGTGACTGTTGCAGCTACGCAGCACTTGAGTTATCCAATCAGATTCGCATAAATTTCAGTATATATCTGGTTGTAGCATTTGGCTTTCTTACAATCAATTTCATAGCTATTAATATACTTTTACATTAGGTATGTTAAAAAAGGAAAAACATAAAAAATGATATACTTAGACTGGTCAAGTGCCGAAGAGTGGCTTGGCACAAACCAAAACAACGGAATTCCTTTCCCTTCGGAAGGAACAAACGAATACAGATAGTGTCAACGAAAGGAGAGGAAAAATCGAACAAACATACAGGGGGAATGTGAAAGAGGAAGGCGGTGCCAGCAATTATCGTTCAAAATTAGTGCAGTTCTAGGGAAGGGAGTAAAACGCTTTGCATTGAAACAGAAACGGAATCGATTTTGTTTTCCCTTCACAGTTTTTGTGTTTTGCGATTTTCCCAGGAACTCCTGGTTCCCGCCACGCTTCGAATCCCATTTGCTATCAATGGCAAAGCATAAACAGAGGGCAAACAGAGGCGTCTGTCCGACACTCGGTCGTCGTCGACGGTGCGTCTGTCAAATGTCATGCGCTGGTGGAGCGGGCAACTGGCAATCGCCGAGGTCTCAAAACGCTTTGGAACCGCAGCAGCATCAATATCAGCAATGGCACACAGAGAAAAATATATAGTTCATATTTGTGATGGAAACTTAGTAGTTTTTGAGGAGAATTGTTCTTAAAAATATTCAAAAAATCAAAGTCATATTCAGGAATTAAACTAAATTATGTTATATTTATACAATTTTGACAATATTTTATATTGAAAACCTAAAGGAAAAATGTTTGAAAAACACCTTGTTACATATTGTACAGTTTTATTTGGATTTTAATTGTTATTACTTGAATTTGGGGTTAAGAATGTATAAAAAATTAAAACTCTACTTATTTAATTAGGCTATAGACTTATTTAATAATCCATTTTAGACAACTTTAGTATTAAAAATTTAAGGGAAATAATTTAGGAGACTTGTCTTATTCATTACTTTACAGCTTCAAATGGAATTTCTTTGTCTTTATCTTGTAGAATTTGTGGTGGAAAAGTATCAAAAATGTAATTCGTATTGATTTAGTTTAACTTATAGTTTTAGGCTTCTTTTAATTTGAATTAAGTCCTAGGGAGTCTTGTCTTGTGAGTTTATTAACACTACATTTAAGATGGTATTTAATTGTTTAGGTTTTGACATTATCGTCAAAATATATTTGAAATCGAAGTCTCTCTTTTTTGAATTCGGCTGAATTATTTAAAAATTATGTTATATATTTGATGTTAAAATCCTAAAAGGAAAACGATCCTAGAAACTTTATTACAAATTGTAAAGTTTAATCTGAAATTCAATTGTTTTTGGCTTGAATTGGTTTTAAAAATATATCCCCAATTTTGGTTACACCTATTACATGAAGCGAAGTTACTATTAAACTCCCTTAAAATGTGGTAAAAAGTCTGTTCTGTAAAAAGTCACGTCGTAAAGACTTGCCTTAATAGTAATTTGACAAACAAAAAGCTGTAAGTATATTTCAAAATCTGTAAGGATTTTTGTTAACATAAAATATTAAGCAGTAACATTTTCCAATTTTTTTTTCTATTTTTTCTCTGTGTGCCAATTGCTTATATCGGCAAAAGCACGCCGAAGTGCGCTTCATTTGCGGCGTCTGGCAAAGCTCAAAAGGATGCCAATCCCAGTGCCATTTCCCCCGCTATATAAGGATTCGCAGGAGACTGCCGGATGGTGGAGGGTCAACTGCTGGCGCTAAATGGCCAAGGATTTGCCAGGAGACGTGCGACGTATTTATGTTTGTCGCTCGCATTGCCGTCGCAAATATTTGCGCAACAAACAGACGCGACGCGGCACGGCGCGATGCTAACTGTCCTCGTGTCGGGGTGTCCTGAAGTCCCGTAGTCCCGTATTCGCGTGGTCTCGTAGTCTTGGGTGTCTTGGGACGGTGGCTTGAATGGGATTAGCTCCGTTTGTTAACTGTTATCGCGCTTGTAAGCTCCTGTCGTTGAGTGGATCTGTGTCATCTAATTGTTGCGTATACGCCGCGTTGTCGCCGCGGTATCCGCTAGATTGCTTCAATACAAAACGTTTTCAGCTGCACTCGGGTCATTGCATGCCATTTAACATTTAACATTTAACCAAAAGCGAAGGGCTCATATGGGGTTGAAAGTGCGGTGGGAGGGAGGCGCACTCACACATAAACACGAGTGTAAACATGGCGATATGCGGCTGCAGATACGGTGCGCGAAATTTAAACAAACTCATAAACAACGGAAATAAATTCTGAGAATGTGCAATAATTTCAAAATTACATTCTGGCCAGTGCGTGTGATGCCAGCGAGTGGGTAAAGTGTGTGTGTGTGTCGGGTGTTTTGCGTTGTGCGGGGGGCTGCCGTATCAAATATAGCCGAAACAGGGCCCATCCGTGGTTTTCATGCCCTAATTGGGAGCCTGGCTGTGAGCAGCTGCATCGCCCAGATACACACACTCACGCTGCAGGCGACGGCCCTCACGGATACACAGATGCAGATACATAGATACACAGAGGTGTTTGGCGGTGCTCGGGTGTGGCGACGGGGTTGTGGTATCAACATATCGCCCTCTGCTACTTCTAAGTGGATTGTGCGATATTATGAAAATATTTATTACACGCAAACATCGTGCGGATGTATCCTTTATATACACTATATATATCCCCAGCTGTACACGTATCTATGTGGCAGTGCTGGGTGCTTAGGAGTTGTGTGGGTTTGGGTTTAAGGGTGCTGGGGGTGCTGTTCTTCCCGGCAAGCGTGCTTTGCTTCGTTTTGTTGCCGGCGCAATGCTGACAAATCGCTTTATTTGCTTTTTAGTTGTGCTTAATTAAATTTTCAATTTGAACGCTCAGCTTAATTTTTATACACGAGATACCCATTAGTTTAGAGAGAATGTGTGGTATGTTCAGCTACTGCATTTGACTTTTAAGGGTTAATTGTGCTTATAAATGTGTTTAAAGTTAAGACTAGAATATGCATTCTATGTTAGTAACCTTCTAGCTTCTAGTTCAAGCTTAACTTAAATAAATAAAATTAATTTAAAATAAAGACTTATCAAATGAAGACGTCTTTTAATAGGATAGTTCAGTTTATTTTTGGTCCTTCGTGCCGGACTTGAACCGTTCTTTAGGTATATTCCTACATTAGTATAGTTATAAAATTGTTTAAATTAAATAAAAATAATCCTTTAATTAGTCTCAATAAATGTCTGTCCCAATTTGTTAAACTAATTAACTGATTGATTGATTTTTTCCTCATATATTACGTAAAGTCAACGACGACTCTCGTAATCAGAAATGACAACTAACAATGTTTATTTGTTTTTATCGGCTATTGTTGCTTTGAATAGTGATATTGTTGATGGCCTGGCTGGAAAATTCGAAGCCCTTAGGGCCATTGGAAATGTTTGTGCTTTGCATTCGAGAATCCAATCAGCAACAATAACAATTCAATTTAAATTTCCCTGCTAAAACATAAAGCAAAAAACAAGTGGCTTCTGCTTGCAAATTTATGCGCATCACTCGCCTGAAATGTGCCCTCGAAAATCAGATAACCCTCCGATATCGGGGGTTATTGTTGTGGCTGCTGCTTGTGTTGTTAATTTACTGGTCGTCATAAACGTAAATAAGGCGACTGTCGGTGAAAATCGGGAAAGTCCCGTGTGCGAGTGTGTGCATGTGCGCTTGACGGGCATAAATAGTTTGCTAATATTTACAGCAATCCCATAGCTCGGCAGCTGCAACAATAGACAAAGCTGTGTGCAGAAATGCATAATGCACAATGCACAATGCAGGCTGGGAATTTATAACTTTGTCGAGCAGATTGCCGAGTGCAGCAGCGGGGAACAGGAGCCAGAACAAAACGCCAGCCGTCGATGATGGACGGCCGGCATCAAATGGCAAGTGAAATTCGTGGCCATAAATAAAAAAAGAGGGACAGCCAAAGGACCAGAGGAGCTAGGGAGAGAGGATGCATTGATTAGGGCGTTAACCATTGTCGTTTGTTGTGTTGCCAGAAATTACAGAGGCTGTAAATAAGCAGCAATTCATAAGCGGAAAACATAACAAAAAAACGTATTGCTGCTATTCACTATTAAACAAAATTCGTCTTAGTTTGTGATTGTTTTATTCTTGGCATAAATCTCAAGGAAAAATTAAAAAAATAACAATTCATATATATTTATATATATTTTAAGTGTTTTTGGTACTACAAAAATAATTTGTTACATTTTTCATGAAACAAAACATTCTTCCAAAGAGTTTTAGTTTAAGAAGTTGATAGAATTTGTTTAGAACAAATCCCTCAATTAGCTTAAAATGAAAAACTTAATTTTAAGGGAATTTCTTTATTTTTAAACTTAAAAATATTTTTTGAATTATTTATTAGAAAATATTATAGAAATGATTGAATTGCTTATGGAAACTTGCTTGTTTTTACCAGTAGCTTTGCCTTCTTAGAGTTTCGTTAAAACTTCAATAAATAAATTATTGTGCTAGAATATTTTTAAAGTAAATAGTTCTATAAAAATGTGTTTATTTAAAATAGTTAATAAAAAAAACACTAACCATAAAGTTTATATAAAAATATTTACAATTCAAACTTCTTATAAAATGAATGGAACTTTAACCCTTCTTAAAGGCAAATGGAAATATACTGATTTTATAAACGTATTATATATTTGACTATAGTTTGTTTTATATTCGAATATAGTTTGCATAAAATGAAACAAAGCATTCTTCAGCATTCTTTTCTCAGTGTATAGTGCATATTAATTAGAATTGTGCACCAATAAACCAAAAGCCATAGTGGAGTGCCGGGTTGCAGTTCTTGGTCTTTGCTTTTTGATGACGCGTTAAGGGTTCGCAATCCTTATTTATGACACCAGTGTGCATTGCATCAGGATATACATATATGCTGATATATACCCTGCAGTACCTGTCATCAGTAATTCATCAACGCAAATGTCGGTGTTGTTGATGAAAAGTTGATGACAGCCCATACAAACTACTGATGAATTTAACATGGGCATGTCCTAGGCTGTCATCAACACAAATTCATCAACTTTTAATCACTTTTTCATCAACACTTTTGACCAAAAATTCATCAACACTTATACCAAAAATTGTTGATGAATTGTTGATGAATTCATCAACACTTTGTTGATGAATTGTTGATGAATTCATCAACACTTTGTTGATGAATTGTTGATTAATTCATCAACAATTAATCAACAAATTCATCAACAAAGTGTTTGTACTTTTTAATTTTAAGTTTTGGGTTTTCTTCGCATTAAACAATTAATTTCACAGCTTTCTATTTAATACCCAATTTTTTTATATAATTTCACTGTTATAAAAATATGGTGTACTGCTGTAGAAATAACCCTCTTGCGATAATGGGAACTTGTTAAAACATTTTAATTTCTTTCACTTTTGTCGACCACAAAGTATTGCTCCTCACTCCTTCAAAAGATACAACGCAAATAAAAAACGCTCACCCCGCTCATATTTTTGAGAGAGGGAGAGTTCAAGAGAGCAAGAGCCAACATGCCGTTTTTGTTGATGAATTACTGATTAATTTAGACCATTTTGTCATCATCTTTTCATCAACAACTTTTAATCATTCTGTCATCAACCTTTTTTGCGAAGAGAGAGAAATGAGAGCGCGAGAGAGTCTGGTTTGACACGATGGTCGAATGAGAGCGTCGGCTCGGTAGAAATCGACGTCGGCTGTTGATGAATCGTTGATTACAGAGGCCTATTGATGACAAGTGGTACTGCAGGGTATATACATATATATATGAATCTGTGTGTGCTGCATTCATGTAACTGCAAGTGATTGCCCCTGCAGATAGCTAATGCCCATGGAGCCAGCGGCAAACAATAAAGGACCTAGCATAGTTGGCGTAGCCTGGTCACCTTTGTTTGTTCTAATAAGCATTTACTAGGAGTCTACAAGTGAGTGAGAGAGAGACGGGGAAGTGGTGCAAGAGAGAGCGAGATACGGTCAAAGAGGAGTGCTTCTTGGTGCGCTTGGAACCATGTGGCTCCTGGGGAATACTTACTCACACGCCAATTGTCTAATTTACGGCCTGACTGACCCTCGCTTCATTTCCCATTCGAAGTGCATAAATATTTAATTCAAATTAAATACCACCCAATGAGAGAAGTCATCCGAACTTTGTGGTAAGTCCAAACAATAATTAACTTTTTGCCCCATGCGTGCGGTTATGATTACTAGCCAAAATATGAAAAACAAAGAAAGCTTTTAAGGGAAATAAATAATTCAAAGGGAAACAATGAGAAATAATATTCTAAAGAAGAACCCCACGTACAGATAGCCTTTTAATTGGCTTAATTAAAAAATAAACTACCTTAACCTTAAGAATATTTTATGATGGAAATGGGAGGTATTATAAATATGTTTTAAAGAAATATTTAAATTCAGGTACTGAAGAGCATTTCAAAGGTAAGCGAAACCTGTTCTAAAAAGCAGTTGCCTTTTGAAAATAATCATCTGATCAAGTCTTGATTAATGTGACTTAAATCAGGCCTAAAAACTAAGTGCTTTAACATTTTTTTAAATATTTTAAAATTATCTGAAGATAAAGATTTCTGTGCTGGATAAATCGTTATAAACAAAATTATTTGAAAAAATATTAAATCCGTTTCATGGGATAAGATTTATCTATTGAATATGTTTAATTATCAATTATATAATTTAAATAAATTTGATCAACATTTATTGATTTTTATAGAGGGATTATTCCCCTGAAAAATGTATAATAATACGATTTTAAAATGCACTTAAACTTAAATTCAAACCTCTCTCAGTTGTAACCCACTTAATATAAGAGCCCCCAAACCATAAATGAGCCTGGAATCGTTCCTAGATTTATTCGATGTGAAAATAGACAACTGCGGTGCCCGGGGGTGGCGAGCAGATAAAGGTACAGTGCAGCCAGGCTAAGTGCAATTAGGGGACTCAGACTCACCTCGTTCATCCATCGTGGGGCCGGTGTAGGTGCGGTGGGTTATATCGCTGCCGGCAACTAAATCGCCGAGTGGTGGTGCTGTTTTGTGCATTTTGGTGCCGGTGCTGAATAAATTGCAGAGTTGTACAGATAATTAAGTGCAAATTACAAAACGGAGTGCGGGAGGGATTGTGTGCAAGTAGCAAGTATGGCAAATATAAGCAGACAAACAGAGTGGCGGTGCGTAAGTGGATTTGGCAAATTACATAAATCTCGTTGGTTTGGGAAAGAAAATGTCTTGAGCCTGGACATTAATCGGCTTTGGGCATTACGGCTACAGCTGGCCAATTAAATCATCATCATCTTCGCCCCGAAGGCTGCGGCCTTTATCCGATGAAGCGGCGAAAGTCCGGTCTGGAACTACGAGTCGTGTCTCCTGCTCAGAGTGCACCACTCATTTGAATATTTATTACAATGAAATGCATTAAAATCAGATTACAAAATGCTGGACAAGTGCCCGGGGAGCCGAGATCAAGGATTGCCCGGCTGCCGCCAGCCGGACTTATTCATTAGTTGGCTTTTTAACCGGAAATTGTGGCATACCCAAGTGAGTCAATTATTTTAAAAGCTTTTGCATAAAGTTTGCAGCTCCTCGGTGGCTTAGAGACGAGAGTTAATGAAAGGCCATTCAGGGGGCCGGACTCCGAGGCAATCACATGTGTGTGTTTGGCTCCAAACTTTGTGGAAAGTTGCAGCTGCCGCCGCCGTTAGCCGAAGATGCCAAACCAAGTGGGGGTGAGTGGGGGAAACCAAGGAGCTCGCCGCGTACTTAGGTGGGCTGGGTATCGTGGGCGACGGCTGTCCTGGCAGTCCGGATCCCGTGGTCGAGCTCTGATCGCCGTGCGTGTAGTACGTGTGCGAGTGCGGATGGGCATGGGTGTGGGGGCCGGGACCCGCATCCACCACCACCACCACGTCGTGCTCCAGGGCAACGGCAGCATTGTTGTGTTGCTGCTGCACCGTCGTCGGTGGCGCCGGCGGTTTCTTGTGGGCCACCACCTCCACCACCACGTCGTCGTCGTCGTCCAAAGTGTGGGGACTGTGCGAGGCCAGGACCAGGGGATTGTTAATGCCCCACGACGGCGGATGGAGGTAGTGCGGGTAATTGGAATAAATCTCGGCTCGTATGCGGTCATCATAATCATCGTCCTCCTCCTCCTCCTCGTCGTCAGCGTTCCCGTTGCCCTCCGGATCCTCCTCCTCCTCCTCCTCCCCTATGGTCGGATCATTCAAGCCATTGGGCTCGTCGTGGTACTCGATATTGTTGGACATGAGCTCGGTGCCGTTGAGGCCGTGCGGCCTCTGCTTCACCCTGGGCTTGGGCCCGGCCTTCTGCTTCGGCCTGGTCTTGGTCTTGGGCCGCGGCTGCTTCAATTTGGGCAGGCCGTTGGGGAAGAATATTAGTCTATCTGGAAGGTGGAGCAGGTGCATATCGGGTGCCATGCGTGCGGAAAAAAGAGAAAATCATTTAGTGCCGAGGAGGTGCAAAGTGTGTATGTGCGGTATTTAATTAGTGCAATTTGTGTGTGCTGTGTGTGCTACATATAACAACCTTCAGCAGGAGGGATCACTCTGCTCTGGGGTGCTGTTAATCCATTAGTGCAGGTGGCTGGCATGTGGCATGTGGCATGTGGCAGGTGGAGGGTGGAGGGTGGAAGGGTGAGCGAAGTGGAAAATGAAATTATGCTTTAAAGAGTTTTCGTGGTCTCTGGCGTGGGGAAAATCAAATCAAAGCTTTCCACGGACTGAGAGAAATCTGGCCCTACACCGAAAATGATACAGAAGGAAAACCATAAAGCACAGAGACAGTGTTGGTGTTTTCTTTCAGTGTTAGTATGGTCTAGAGTTGGTCTTACATATCTACGGTTAGCGAGTTAGTTCTAGAAGTTGGTGCAATCAATCTAAAGCACAGACTCAGTTCGCTGGGTGGCAGGTAACTTTAGCAAGTGACTGTATGTAATTATGGGCTGATAGCTATAGCTTATTGCTACGACAAACTTTTGATAGTGACAGATAGAGAGAGAGAGAGAGCGGTACAGAGAGAGAGAGGTATAGATAGAGAGAGATAGCACGGCAGCTTTGGTTTACATTGATATACATTCGTATACGTGATATTACGATTACTGGGCATAGCTAATATTCGATATAGTATGATATATATAGGCATAGTTGGTTACTGATCGCAGAACATGGGTTTCATTTGGGGTTTCTCTAGTTGGTTTTGGTTGTTTTTACTTTTGTTGTTGATGCAGAAGCGTGCGGTAGTTTAGTTTCTGGTTTGTTTAGGTTACTTAAATGGTTAGGCTAGTTTCGGTTTTTGAGCGTTTCACACAAGATTACGGTAACCAAAGGATAAGGAAATCGATAACAGAAGTCACAAATCAAAAGGAAGACCAACGGAAGAGTCAGTTACGAACGAATCAATTTCTGGGCAGGTAATCCACCGTTCACCGCTCTTAAGAAGGAACACAAGAACTTGCGATGCCAGAGGTTGACAGAGAAAGAGAGGCACTTAATAACAGGAACAGAGGAAAACGAAAACAAAACTATACATATATTGGTTTTCCAACAATTTTTCATCGAGAAGCCGTCGCCTTCGCGGCTCTTTCTCTTTCAGCTGTTTGTGTTGTTTGTTGCTTGTTGCTTGATGTTGTGGTTCTGATATTATTTAGTTGTTGGTACAGTTGGTATAGGCTGTTACTGCAGTTACTGTGGTCACGGTTAGCAGCCCAGCATCGCCAGACGAAACTTACCCACACACGGATTGTGATTAACAATATTAAAGATACGATCACAGCGCTTTTTCATGTGGTTGTTCGGGCAGATGCATCCGAACATCGGCGACAGGCGAAGATTGGTCCACGAGTCGTGGCAGGCGTCCCTGCAAAGAGCGAGCAGAGCGATGATGGCCGGTTAAGAACACGGTTAAATCCGAGACGGCTGGGACCCCTCCCATCCAGAAGGCAGTGCCCCAGCTAATTGAATACATTTCGAGTCCCTAGCCGCCGCAACCGAAGCCGCATTGCCAGCGACTTCCGTTCTGGGGCCATGCAAAGTTTAAAATTGCCAATTACATCAAAAATGAATGTGCACTGGGACTAATATGGGTAACCTGCACATATAATATTATGTTATACGTTCAAAGATTTCTTATGGAATTTTAGATAATTTTATGCAGTCTAATTGTTTAATTTGATATGAAATTCGAGGTAAAGCAAGGGAACTTTAAGATAATTTTTGGTAAAGTTACTTAACCGCACGGAATGTCGCAGCCTGATACAACAACCGGAAAAATCTACAAAGCCTCTTTTGTAGAAATCTCTCTGGGTATGCAAGCTAAACTAAATTCAGTTTGACAATATCAACCTTCATACTAAATTTCTCTGAGTGCACCCATACGGCGTTGCAATTAATATTTTATCGCATAGGTGGATCTCAGCCAGAACCGAAACCCGCAGCCCGAATGCCTGGCATGCGTGCGGAAAGTTTTAGGCCGGGCCGAAGGAGGGAGGAGTGCCGGGTAGTGGTGGCTGTGGATATGGAGAACTTTAAGCCCAAGTTTCAAACTCCGAAGTCAACTCCACCAGCTCCCTCCAGACCCTCCTCGGCCGCTGCCGCCGCAAAAAGTCATTTCGAGTTATTAAAACATTCAGAACGTTTGTATTCAAGTGTATCGAGGCAACGAGCCAGTGGAAGCCATCGGGCCAATGAGCCAGACGGCAGGTCCTGGCAGGCGGTAGGAAATCGCGTTAGTAAGGATGTGTGATGGCTAAAGGAAGCGGCAAGAAGCGGCAAGAAGCAGCAAGATGCCGGCAAGCAGGAAGTTTCATTTCGCCTTCTGTTCGCTCAACTTGACTCCTGTTTACGCTGCTGTCTGCTGCTTCGAGTGTGGTGTACGTTGGGTGTGTTTTTTGCCAATAAAATCGAATATCGAAATTGAATGTGGCAAGCGTCTCTCTTTTTCAAGCTCCGGCCAGGAGCACGGTGGGTTTCAGGTGGCTCTGACGGCCTTTTGCCGACTGCCAATGCAATTTGCATTTGCCGTTAACCATTAAGTGGCTTGCCTGCGCTGCGGCAAGGGGCAAATCAATTTTCTTATTAAGGCAAACACGCATTAATTTAATTTTCATTATCGGAATTGGCTCTTGGTAGCGGACTTCGCTTGTCCATTTTTCGTAATTTACTTGACACTTTAATTGAGCTTCCGTTCTCATCATGGGTACTGATACTGCCTATTGGAATAATGACAGGTATTTTGCAAAGGCTTCGAGAGTTTTGTTTTTTTTTTCGGGACTTGAAAATAACCTCGCCCTTTGGATTGCCAATTAAAACCTGCCTTTGAGGGATTGCAATATCTGTAGAACCGTAGCCCATAAGCTACCCCAATTATATTTCAAACGAACACAGTTCATGTATCGTAAAAAATAATGCTATATGGCTGGAGTCGCAATAAAAAATGTATATTCTGATTTAAAGCACAGAAAGCACTTATTTTAAAAATATTTTTTTGTTGGTGGTTACTGATACTATCGGAGTAATTATTATGCATATGTATTTTAATTAAAATACAATGGCAATCGGAACAGGCTCACGAATGTGTTTTTTATTTTCTTGTTTGGTATCTAATGGTCTATGAGTTCACTATTCAGCAACAAAAATCTTAAAATAACCTTTGGAAAATGTGAGAAATTAGAATATATGAATTCTTAACAATTAAGCTTTAAGTCCTTGTAGAAGTAAGAATGAAACACAAGTCTAATAAGTCCGATAGTGATCCCCATTAACTTATAGCCTCCCTGCCTTACCTGTTATCCATTTTGCACTTGTTGTCGCGCACCTTGCAATGCGTTTTAAAGTCCTCGAAGAGCTTCAGGCATTTGCGTTCCTGCTGGCAGACGGACAGAGCGTGGTTGCACGTGGGCAGTGCATCAATGGGATAGGGATCCTTTTCGGCTGTGGAAACATGAAGTAGAAGAGTGAGCAAATATATCTAGGGTCCACCATGACGACACTCACCTTTCTTCAGAACAAATCCGCAAGGATGATCGAAGAGAAAGTCCCGAAAGTGGTTGCAGTCGGGATCCATGCCGGGCTCCTTGCACAGGCAGGTTGGCCGAAAGAACTGAAAGGCCTGCAGGGTACGCAGGGCGGCCTGGCACTTGGTCACCGTCACCGTGCTGCAGGACACTGCAAGGGAGAAGAAGAGGGGGATGAGGCGCTGTACAACATGTTGTGGCAAGTGAGTGACAGTTGGATCCATTTGGGGGATTGGAGCGGTTATGCTTAATGATCTTTAAATGGCAGCAGTGCTTAAACTTTGACACATAACGTCGTGCTGGTTCATTTTGGTAACTGCACATCGATTACCAACTATACGAGTGAGTGCACTGAGGGAAAAGGTGGTTACTTGAGCCTCAGAAAAATAAATTAAGCCGTTGAAATTCAGATACTTGCACGTGGAGGAATTCTTTAAGCAGGCAAAACATGTAACTTTAACTTTCTCCTCTTTGTTTCTGCCCATGACATTTCTCTCAGTGCTTCTGTGGGCCATGACAGTTGTTATAAATGGCAGCCAGACACAGAGACACACAGACAGACAACTACAAACCAGACACATGTCATAATAAGGACCCAGCGAGCGAGAGCGAGGGAAGCTACAACAAATGCAATATGAATAATTGAGTCTCCAAACAAAACGGTCGATTTAAGCGGCCAATGAAGCGATGCGTAGGGACAAACGTGGTCCGGATAATATTTTATAACATAATAAATTACGTTACACACATGCACACACCACTGCTACCGTACATTGGGTGTGTGACAGCTTATTCGAGCATATGACAACTAGCACGGCCAACAAAAGGCACACATCTGTCGGCCATCTATTGTCCTTTTGGCCATAAAACATAAGCCCTACTAATAAACCCGGCTACGCCAACACTTCACAAGCACGGCCAGGAGGAGGGCACACATTGGGGAACTGGAACTGGAACTGGGACTGGGACTGCCACTGGGACTCCGACTCGTTTGGCTCGTCATAAGCCGTAAAATCGCCAAAAAGCAAAACAAGCAAACTGCCGGACAATGGGAGCCGGGCAGCATAATAGGAGGCGAGCGGTGGTGGCCAGTGGCCAGTGGCCCTTACCACGCCATGTGGTTCACGTCACTCAACTGACCCGAGCCCCCAGCTCGCAGCTGCCTTTCGGTAACCCCCATGCTTGCCCCTCGACCTCTCCAATAACGCCCTTGTCCATTGCAGACCGGACATGATTATTTGCTAGTTGAACATAAAGTTGCTTCCGCCAGGATTGGGTTTGGTTGGAGGAGGGAGCACACACATCGGCTACGCAACAAGTGACATTTTTCACAGGCATCCATCATTTTTATGCGCCCCGCTGGGTGGCAGCCTTTTTTCTCAGATTCCCCCCTTAGCCACCTCTTTTTTTTCTCCACTTTTTGTTTTCAATGTAAGCTGGTTATGTGAATTCGGATTTTTGGATTTCAGGATTTTTTCGGGGCTCCTTGGGGTTGTCAATTAAAGCACGTTGGCTGCGGCTTAACAGCGAAACGCAGGGTGCTTATGTTAGGCCTTTGTCGGTTGTTAATATGCAAAAAGTCTTGAACAAAAAATCTTAAACAAATAAATTTTTAACTAAAAAGGTTTTAGAATAAGTTAAGTGATATGCAATCTTTAGTATAAGATAGATTATATATTTTTGAAATGGTAGAAAAGTCGTTTATGGAATAATGCTAAATTTTTTTAAATTGTACCAAGGTTCGTCTTTAGAATATTATGGAAATAAAATACTCTAGCTATATAATATAAGTTTGCCATGTCCTTTAAATATTTCAATATATTATATTATTGAGTTAAGAAAAATCAAAGACTGTAACATCTTTCCTCCTAATAACTAGAAGAAGTTATTTTCTTCCCTTTCCTTTCACTAACAATATATTTTCCATTTTTTGCTATCTTCTACAAAGGTTGTGGTATAAGTTAAATGATATTCAATCTTTAGTACAAGAAAGATTATATATATTATTAAAATGGAAGAAAGGTCGTTTATGGAATAATAGTATATTTTTTTAATTTTACAAGGTTCGTCTTTAGAATAATACTCTAGCTATATAATATTAGTTTGACATGTCCTTTGAATATTTCAATATATTTTATTATTGAGTTAAGAGAAATCAAAGACTGTAACATCTTTGCTCCTAATAACTACAACATTTCCTTGACTTATTATTCTTTTCTTTCCTTTCACTAACAATATATTTTCCATTTTGTAGTATCTGCTACAAAGTCTATGTTTATTATTATTTGTAGTTCTGATTTCCTGGATTTCCTGCAAGTTATAGCAAACTTAAGCCTCCTTTCTCTCTCTGTGCTGAGTGCATTTGATGGCTGGCTGGCTAACTAGGTACTGGGTCGTGGGGCTCCTGGCTCCTGGCTGGCAAATCCTGTGGGCCAGGGGCACCTGGCTCTGGTTTCGTCATTGCATGCTGGGCAGTCATAAAAAATAAAGCCAAGGCGAGTGGTTTTTATGCTTCGTCGCCATCAACTGACGCCATTTGCTCTGTTTGTGTGTGTGTGCTGGTTTTTTTTTTTCACTGCCGTTGACGTCGCCATTGCCCTTGCCTTTTACTGTTATTGTTAAGTCCTCAATTCGTTTTTATTCGAAATGCGTTTCCGGTTGTTGAGTTGGTCGCTGAATTGGTTCAATGATTTCTTTGTTTGTTTGCTGTGTGTGTTCGAGTTGAGTTGTTGTGTTTTTTTCTTTGGTTTCCCTGCTTTATTTGATTTTAGTTTGATATTTGTTTTCCTTTGGCGGGTCATTGTTTTTATTTATTTTTTTCTTTTGGCTTTTTATAGCCGTCTGTTGGTGAAATTTATGAGTCATTTATTAAGTTTGGCCATTCAGGGGCACATAAATTATTATCGAGGATAT
Organism: Drosophila jambulina; assembly: GCA_018152175.1. Lineage (NCBI taxonomy): Eukaryota > Metazoa > Arthropoda > Insecta > Diptera > Drosophilidae > Drosophila > Drosophila jambulina. The sequence continues at coordinate 6,488,562 of JAECXH010000012.1, read as the reverse complement.
TAATTACAAGTTGATTATGGTTTAGTAAGGGAAACTGTTTTCCTTTCCAAGCTAATTACAGTTAAAATACTTTAATTAAGGGTTTAACTCTATTTCAGGCTCCTTGAGCAAATGATATTTGATTTTTCACATACTTTCCACCCGCTTCCGGTGCAGTGTCAGTGCTCCTTCCTGTCCTTTGTGTCATGACCATATTAAACCACCGTAGTGTGTGTGTGTGTGTGTGCCTGTTGATTTTATTGAACCATAGACAAGTGCCCCGGTGGCTCAAAGTGAGTGCAGCGTTTTAAAACGGAAGTGGAATGCCGAAAAGTATGCCATGCAAAGGCACGACTGCTGCTGCTGCTGCTCTGCAACTTCCGGCAAAGGAAAAGCGAACAAAAATATGTTTATCGCCCAGCTGGGGCATCATCGAAGCTGCTTTTAAAGGCTTTCGCCGGTCGTGCCGTCGCATATGAGAGAGAGACAGCTGGGTGAAATACGGGGGGAGGAAAAGCTGGGCGAAAAACCTGCATGAAATGCAATTATCATAAATATTCAGACACTGCCTCGCCTCGTCCCCACCCCACCGCAGTGCCTCTTTAAGGCACATCCATATTTGGAGGACATTTAAAGGACGACAGCGAGACACCGCGACAGCCATTAACCTGCACGGCTAACAAAAAGTAATTTCACTTTTAAATGAAAAAGTTCAAAGTGCGTTTGTTTATCCCGCACAGAAAAAAGCAGACACACACATGAGAGGCTGGCCATAAAAACAAATGCCAAATGATTTTTTGTACGCGTATATATGCGGCCCCGCAGCATCCCTCCTCCCTTCCATGACAAAAATTAGACGCTGGCCAGCAATTGTAATCGTAACTTTTTATTATGATGCGTTGGCATTTGCAATCGAAATTGAATTGGAGAAGGGCGAAGGACTCAGTGCCCGGGCGGGGAGCAATCAGGAATCAAGATGAAAGGGATGAGTTTTTCCCTTAAAGGTGTTTGTTGGCTCTACTCTATTCGATTATTCCCAACACACGAGCCTTGCTGAGGAAGTCCGTGCGCTGCACATAGGAGCCGGACATGGTGCGACTTCCGGTGTAAGCCTGACGCCCATGGAGCACCCGCCAGTTGTCGAAGAGCACAATGTTTCCCGGAGTTAGCTTTAGATTCCACTGCACTTGATCGTCCCTTACGAGTTGCAAGAGCTGCCGGAGACTCTGGTAGAATCGAGGCATCTCCGACTGGGGCAGGGTATCGAACACGGCACGATCGTAGACATTGAGCCTGAGCTGTACGAACTCCTGGGTCAGGGGATCCAACTGGATAATGGGCGCAGTATGCCGATGATGCTCGCCCTTCTCTATGTACTCCCCGGGAACCTGAACCCTAGACAGCGTCTCATAGGCATCGGGAAAATGCTTTCTCAGTTCGTTGACCACATACAACCCATCCACGAAGAAGTTTTCGCCCCCAGAGCCCGAGTGTTCGATGCAGTGCAGAGCCTGCAGTCCGGCAGCATCGCAGAAGTAGGTATTATCGGTGTGAGAGCCTAGATACAGCTTGGTGTAGGCGGTGTCGGCGTGATCGGGCTTATCGCTGAACGTCCACATCTCACCGAAGAAGGTCTTCATCAGGGGGAAGACGCGACGCAGAGCCAACTCTGTCATGGTGGCCGTGGGCGGCACATCGTCGATGAAGATAATGCCGTAGCGTACGAGGGATTCTACTAGAGACTTGACCACCTCATCGCTGGACACCAGTTGGGGCAGCGAGAAGCGCAAGTGCCGCTCGTTGTGGGCGATAATGCTGCGGTTCCAGGCCGTAAGAGAAGTGTACTTTGATCGCCGGCTTATCAACTGATCCAGCTGAGAATCAAAGATAAAGTCCAGGTCGTAGCTGGACCCATGGCCATCGCTCCCTGAGAGTAAATCAGATTAAATACTTTGAACTAATATATTCAGCTGCCAGCGACTTACACTGAACTAGTAATGTATTCCCCTCAAACTTAACACTCAGAGATGTGACATCTTCTGGCAGATCCAAGAGATCGTAGCGCCGCTGATTTGTTTCCAAATTCAAGCACTCTCCACATCGGCAGTGATCACGCAGCCAAAACTCATTGATTTGCAGACTCTTGCCGGTCTTGGGATGGGTTAAATTCAACATTTTCAAACAGAGAAAACAACCGACTCATTGAACAAGTGAAAGCGAACTGAATAATCTAAATGCTGATTAGCTGAAACCTTTGTTTTGGTTCTGTAAAAATCTTATCAGTGAGAGAGGAATCTTCTGTAGCTCTCAGTTTGAGAGGAGATAAGAAATCATTCACTGTTCAAAACAAAATAAATGAAAACTAATAAATATAACTTTTTCTGATTACTACTACATTTTTCTATTTTTCCTGGCATTTAATGGCAGAAATATGATATCTTTTATGAAAATAAATAAATAAATAAGTTATATAAATAGTGATTTCTAAAAATTACCCCATCGCAGTAGGACTCTTTTTAAAATTCCAATATCTTTAAAGTAGTCTCTAGAGCTTTTCCATTCATTTAGGAGCTGGTCAACCCTTTAAAAAAATCTAGATAAAATGAAAGCCTTTAAGACATCCTGGGCCGACGAGGTCGAGGCAGACTATGTGGACGGACTGCCGCCCTCCAGCGAGTACATCGAGGGCGACTACAAGTACGTGACCGAGTACAAGTTTAATGATGACGGCAAGAAGGTCAAGGTGGTGCGCACCTTCAAGATCGAGAAGCAGGTGGTGCCCAAGGCGGTGGCCCGTCGTCGCAACTGGGTGAAGTTCGGGGACTCGCGCCTGGACAAGCCCGGGCCCAACTCGCAGACGACCATGGCCTCCGAGGAGATCTTCATGCTATTCACGGGCTCCAAGGAGTTCGAGCAGACGCACGAGACCCAGATCGAGGCTGGCAAGAACATAGCCAAGTGCCGCATTTGCAATGGCGAGCACTGGAGCGTCAACTGCCCTTACAAGGGCACGGCCATGGACCGGAAGACCCAGATGGAGAACAAGGCCAATGCCGCGGCCGCTGCTGCCGTGAGTGATCCCAACAAGTCCGGCAAGTATGTGCCGCCCTTCATGAAGGAGGGCGGCGGTGGCGGCATCGGAGCCAAGTCCTGGGCCCGCGAACGCGACGAGTCCTCGGCCGTGCGCATCTCCAATCTGTCCGAGTCCATGACCGAGGCCGATCTCGAGGAGCTGGTGAAGAAAATCGGGCCGCACACCAAGATGTATCTGGCCCGGGAGAAGAACTCGGGCCTGTGCAAGGGCTTCGCCTACGTGCACTTCAAGTTCCGCCAGGATGCGGCCGCAGCCATTGAAATCCTTAACGGCCATGGCTACGACCACTTGATCCTCTGCGTGGAGTGGTCCAAGCCACAGACATCATAAAGGGTTTTTCCCCTTAAACCCTTAAATTCAAGAACGGAAATGGGCTGAGGTCGCAAAAGAAATCGAAATAAAATACAAACACAGTACGAAAAAATAGAGTAATGATGTCTCTTAAAATAATGTTTGAATCGTTTTAAAATAAAAACTATTTATATCGATTAGATATCTCTCAATAGCAGAGACTTCTTATGCCACCAAGATGCGATTTAAGTTTCCAATGCGAGGTGAACCTTCATTTTTCTCCCTGTGCCGAAACGAAGGAGAAAGCTCGCCTCAGGCAAACTAAAGCCGATAATGCCTCGTTTTAAATGCGATTTTTTTCGCCGTGTTCCTTCACAACCGCACAAAGGTGAAAGCCACTTAAATGGAAGCCAACGCTGTGCCGGATGACGATGACGGGCATCGGGTAGGCAGCTCAGCAAAAAGCTGAGAAATGCCACAAGACGCTGGCTGGACTGAATGAACATTAATAATTAAATATAAGAGCGGACTTATGCGCACGATACAGGACACAAACTACGAGACCATGACCAAGCCACCGGAGTGAGTGAGTGAGTGGAGCGGCTAGAATAGTGTTCGCGGAATAGAGCCCACTCCCGGAGTCCCGGCTCAGGTACACACACATTTTGAATGAGGGGCGGATCAAAGCCGAGGCACAAAAGAAATTTATTCCCATTGTTGTTGCCGTCGCGGTGGGCGGTGGGCGGAGGAGCAGCGGAGCACCCGGCACCGGCTAAAGCCGAGTCTAAAACAAATTACTGAATAATTTATAAATTAAGTTTTTCTGCGGGCCGCTCTTTGTTTGGGCGGCGGAATGAATTGGTGGGTGTATCAAGTGGGTGGCCTTGGCCAGGTAGAGACTCACCGACCCGCCTGGATTCCCGTCAGGACAAGGAGGACGCCGCCAGGCACGCGTTTCTTTTTCATTTTGCACCTTCGGGTCATGTGCTTTCCCACCACACACACACACACAGCCCCTGAGAGAAACAAACAGGAAAGTTCAAGTCGAACGTTGGGAATACAGATTACCTGCGATTCTTAGTCACCTCTTAGCCTAGTTTTTAGCGAAAACTTTGAGTTATTTTCAATTTCTGATATGGTCTCCACATGCTCATAAACAAAAACTTGAGAGTGGCGGAGAAATACAGTAAAAACAAACAATAAACTAGATCAATGGAAGACTTGAGAAATTGTACGTATTCATATTGAAATAAGTCAACTACTTTGACACATTTAATACTGCTTTAATGCGGGGGGTCGAATTTATAAATTCAATACAAGAACTTTGTGCCTATCAAACTAATTGCAGTTTAATATTTAGACACATTAAGCAAATTGCCAGGCGCAAAGGGAGTCAAAATATTTCGAGTCTTTATAATTTATTTGTTTTCTAGCAAGCAGCTGACTTCCCTATTTTTGCGGGTATGATATCACACTGAATATGATTGCACCATATTTCGGGTTAACTATTTTGATATCACATATTCCAGAATTCAAGCATTTCATGGCTTAAATAAATAAATGAATTATATTTTTTGTTATACGTTGAATTGTCCTTAGATGTCAATACACAATTTATATTGAGACACCTATCCTGGCCTCTGCCCACTGGGTGTGAGTTAGAGCATATCATTAAAAATACTCCTTATCCGGTCAGTAGTAAGAATATGGCTTACAAAGGCAGAAATTTCCTATTTTTTTAATTGAAAAATACAAAAATTATTATATAGTTTCAACACCAACTTAACCCTGTTTAAATTATGTCAAAACTCTGAGGAATAATGTCAAACAATGAGGAAATTGCATCAATATCAATAAAATAAAATTAAAAAAGACGTGGATTTAAAGATATCAAATAGGACAGAGGCCGGTCCAGATGATGTCCAGATAATAGAGAACAAAAATAAGCTAATTTTGTTAATTTTTGTTTTTGTATTCTATTAAACAATTTTTTTTTCTTTTTCTGTTTTTTTTTTTGTAGGAATTGCTTTATAATTGTTTCCTGTGACTTTACAATAGCAACATGTACAATAATGTTGAAACAAGTCTGGTATATTTATATAATAAACATAAAATATGATTTTGCGTATTCAGGAATGCATGTATTCTATCTTATAAACATAGAATAGAGTTAATACAAAAATATCACTCATACGCACAGTATGCCGGAATGGAGCATATCCCCGTTACTTTCTGTTCCCTTACAGGGTATTGCAAAAACAGGCCATCGACTCGCCTGCTCTCTGGGGCATTTGAATATTTAAATGCCTTTTGCCTGCGATCCCGCCCCCTGGCCGCCTTGCCGCCTTGCCTCCTCGCCTCCTCGCCCTCTGTTGCGCTTTAAGTGTACACTGTTATTTACCGTTTTATTGCACGCGCACCCGCTCATGGAGCACACACAAAAATCGTTGAAATAATTACACAGTTGTCGAAGCAACACACACAGACAGGGTCCCAGGGCACATAAGGGCCAAGGAAAGGAATAAAAACAGCGGAAATTAATTCTCAAATGACCAAAACTTGCGCATAATCAGCGCCGAGCGCCGCAAGTGCTCGAGAGCTCTGCAAACACTTGACACAAAAACCATAGATATTGTGTAAACACACCATCAGAGCAGGGAAAAAGTATTGATTTGATTTGAATGGTGTTCTTTTTGTTTATATACTTATTATTTATTTGCTTACCTGGTATGGGCCCGCAGACCCGCGGTATAATTTCCAATATGGCCGAACATGACGGATCCTCGAAGCAGAGCTGTCGTGCCAGAATGCAATTCAATATGGCCACGACGCCCTTAATGGTGGAACCTTAAACGAAAATAAATTTAAGGAAATTAAATCCAGTTAAATATCGACTTTGAATTGAAACCCTAAAAATTACGAATCCCCCACATCAGAGAAATATTTAAAGGCGAAACTGTCATATAGAAATACGTTTACATTTTTCCATGTCACATACTTACACTTACTTTTGTAAGAACATTACAAGAAAAAGGTTACAGTTGATTTTAGCAGAATCAGATACCTTTCTTTTTTATATTCTTTAAACAATGGACTTTGATAAGGATGAGAGAGTGACGGCAATCGATGCGGAAGCTCCGCTCAAGCCGGTTCATCCCTCTTATGAGCTGATTCCTAAATTCTTCGATCCATCATCCCAATCGAAGGATAGGATGCAGCAGCTTCGGCGAGGGGAGGCCCGGGGGATTGAGCTTCAGGCCAAGGCCAAGAAGCTGCTTGACTTTGACGAACTGGATGAGCTGTGGAGGACTCTTCAGAAGCATGTGACCGAAACGACACGAAATAATCAAATGCTGATCGATCTCAGAAGCTACTTGGACGTGGTTAACGGACTCGGCGTCAAGTTCCGGGAAATCGTCAATGACCGACTCTTCTTCAATCTGATGGATGAATTCGAGTTCGAGAAAAGGGTGGATATTATCTACATCTATAGACATGCGATCCGCGAGAGCAGGCTGGCCTGGGCACGCATCTGTCTGTCCTATTACGATCAAGTCGGGCTAGGATATCTAAGGGAATCCGAACTAGAGAGCTATATTGCGGATATAAAACCGTCGAACATTTTCTCCGTATGCACCGTGGTGAAGACAGTGCTTTTCTTCCTGGACACGCTGCACACCGGTCGCGTTCGAATAAGCGACATTGAATCGTCTGGAATGCTTTCGAAAATTATGGAAATGGATGATGAGTTCGGGAAGAAGAACTGCTTTTCCAAGGCAGGCATCATGAGAGTGTACAAAATGTTTTTTAGGTTGGACAAGGACAAGAATGGACTGCTGAGCAAGACGGAGATGTCTGCCTACGGTTCTGGCCTCCTGACAACCTTCTTCCTAGATCGAGCCTTCGAGCTGTGTCACTCTTTTGGCGGAGAAATCAATTACAAAACATTCCTGGAGTTCTTCCTGGCTCTGGAAAATAGAAATGTGAGCAAACCAGTTGGGTTATATATATAATATAAATTCTTGTAATCATTTCCGCAGACTCCCGCAGGCCTGCGTTATATTTTTCGAATTCTCGACATATATCAGCAAGGATATTTAACTGCCGAAACGTTGTTCTATTTCTTCACTGAAGCCCAACGTGGCTATAAGTCCCAATACAAGTTTCCGTCCCTCAAGAATAAGATTTTCGACATGGCCAGGCCCAGGGATCCTCTGAAAATAACCCTTAGGGATCTGATTAACTGGTAAGCAGACGCTGCCCTTGGGCAAGGTAATCCTAAGCTCATTGTATCTCTTTTTGCCTTAGTGGACAAGGCGGCGCTGTGGTGTCCTTAATAGTTGAATTTAAAAAATTCGAGAACAAAAAGGACCCTGAGATGGCGGCGTTTTTTAAATGTGTAAAGAAGAGCCACAGTCAGAAACCATTGCGGCGACAACATGAGTCCAAATTTAGGTAAATCCCTGGTCCTGGCTCCTTTCGAACTGTATTTTTGAATGTCAGCCGGCAAATTCAATGTGTAAAGTCGGTTAAATATTTCGGATAATTTGTATTTGTCCTTGTATGTTCGTAATTGCAAATTGCTCATAAATATTAATGGCGGTGTTTTAATTATGTTAATTCATGGCAAAGCATTTACAATCATCATTTGTATCGGAAATCCAACACGAGGTGCAAGTGAAAAAAGAACACGTTTGTGCTGCAATTATGTTTATATGTAGCTGTTAGTTTTTATCATAATTTTATGTTCTACAAGGGGCCGCAGGACGAGGCAGAGCTGCTGGTTTATAAAACATTCATTTCAATTTCATTTCATTACGTAAAATAAACCAAGTCATCCGGGCTGCTGTCTATCTAAGCTGCTGGCCACTGGTCGTGGTCCTCCTGCTGCTCCTCCTGCTCCTCCGCGAACCCTCTTCATCCGCCGGATGCCCTGTAAAAGTTGTAGTTCCCCGCCGCCGTTCCCGGTCCCCCAGCCACCTTCCTCCCGTGCTCATTAACGAAATGACCGTCTGCATATTGCAAGTGGGGGAGGCCAGTGGGGGATGGGTGGGGATTCCGGAGCCGGAATAACAAAAGAAGTGCCTTCAAAAATTCACGAATTGCATGCGGACGCAGCTGAACTTACTCCAGGAAGTGGCCTACTGCCGGGACTGCCGGCAGGACGAAGAGTCAGCGGAGGGCGGCGGCAACAATTGCATGGCCCGGCCAAAGTTTCGTGGCTCCGCCGGTCGAATTGCTTGCGGAAATACAAATAAACAAAAGTCAGGCGGACTGGCGGCCCTCGCAGACTGGACCTTAAAGTGTTTTATGGTTATTGGGTGCTTAGAATTGCATTGAGATATGCGGCGCGCGTCTGGCCCCGATGACAGCCAAGAAATTATCAGCGACTGGGAATGGATTCGGGAGTGGGAATGGGAGTGGGAGTAGCCGCAAATTGCCAACGACGACGACGAGGCCCCCCGCGACCCATTTGGAATCACTTAAAACACACAAATCAAGCAAAAGTTGAAAACACAATAACAATTGTTTTGGGACACACCATAAATTTGCATGCCAAGAAGAGTAATGCTCCCGGCCACATAGAAAAAAAGGAGCGAAATAGGCACATAAATATGCGACCGACCGGCGACCGGCGGCCCTGTTAGTCCGCCTCCGCCAAGTCCTCGTCCTCGTCCTCGTCCTCGTCCGAGTGCGAATCCTCCGAAAACTCCACTCCGACGACAACCAGAACAATTCGTTTGTGTCACAATCAGATTCGGCACAGGCACAAAAATGTTCGCTTTTCGCGTTTCGCGCTCGCCATGTTTCATGAATTATTTCCCCCGAAACCCCCAAAAAGTTTTCGACCAAAAACTTTGACTGCAGAAAGGAGGCCAGAAAAAAGAGGCAAGACATTGACTGGGGAACTGGTAACTGGGAACTGGCCAGTGTTGCAGGCCAACTCCCACCGCTGCTCAGCGATGCACTACGCAAAAGTAGCACTAGAATGCAGTTTGAGATACCTGTAAATATATATTTTTTAGTCTCTATAAAATTGATCTATGTATTTGTAAAATTTATATACACAGATTTAGGTCAGATTAAGTATTTGTTACAGATATCAATATCAAAAAAGGGACCTAAGTCTTTAGGCCTAAAGGATTAATATTCAAACACAGTTTATTTACATTGTTAAGAATTAATACTTATTGGAAAGCTAAATAACCCTGTGATTTTTTATTATTTTCCAAGTAGTATAATTAGCTAAAAACCAAGATGAATCATTATCTTGGCCATTCAAAACTCAAATTATTGTATTTTTCTTTGTGTGCCTTGTTTGCGTTGATTCGTGCGGCGAACATTTCGATTACCATTTTCCCTGGTGGCATTGCAGGGGGATGGGGGCTCGAGCTGGTGGTGGATGAGGTGCAGGGGATTCCTTCAGTGTTTCGCATTTTCTGCAACTTCGTTGGAGCGCCTGCCCTTTGCTCTCCTGCACCAGCTACTGCTACTGCCTCCGCTCCTGCCCCAGCTCCAGCTCCAGCTCCTCCACCTTCTCCTGGGCCTGCCCCTGCTGCTGCTTAAATTTCAATTGTGTGCCTGGGGCGCTGGCCCGACGCTGGAGCACTCTGGTGCAGGCTTTAATAAATTATGGCCCACGTTGGGGGTGGTGCTCGAGGAGAGTTGTTGTTGCTGCTGCCTGGCTGGCTGGCTGGCTGGGCCCTGCATGCCACTTGGAAAAAGTTAATACAACAAATGCGCTACAGCCAACAGTAGCAGTGGCAGCAACAACAATTGCAATAACAATGACCGCATTACGAGGCCGCGAATCGTTGCCTGAAACGCCAAGTCGGTGGCAGTGGCAACATCAACAACATGGCCGAGAAATGGCAGCTTTACAACTTCCGGCAAGCAAGGACTACCGACCACGGTCCCTCGTCCTTCCCAGCCGCATTTTTATTTTCGCGTTTTTACTCTGCATTTTTCGCAGCCCCACTGTTGCTCCGTCGGCCATCCTTATGTCATTCGGGATTATTTTGTGGGTTAAAAACTAATTTTCGGTCATGAAGTGGATTTCGCAGTGTGCGCATGTTGCCGACACTCGGCGGCCCATAAATATGCAGCAGTGGCAACGGGCAACGGCAGCTACAATTTGCATGGGAAAGCGTGTAAAACATTGATTTCCCAACTCCAACTGGATCAGCGTGAGCGGCTCAAAGCCGGCCAGGGATTATCCGGAATAACGCGCTTCCAGGGCGGAGCTGTTGAGGCAAATGTCAACGGTCGAAAGTGCGTGACCAAATTATTTCATTTCATTTTATTTAATTTATGGTCCTGCCCCGAGTGGAGTCCCTGTCGCCTCGCCTCTCCTCGCCTGGCCCTCTGGCATTTAAATTTAACTACAGTCCAGACAATGCCAGCAGAGCTCCGCAACAGTAGCGGCAACATCACCAACATCACCAGCAGCAGCAGCAACATAAAATGTCGCCTGCGGCCATTTTCATGGGCAACCAACCGAATTGGGTGTTGAAGCTGGTGTTGGCCTTAACCAAAACAACGAAAGCAACAGCCCAAAAAGAAAACAAGCAGGACTCCATTGTGTGGGGACTCGACTAGGTGATACCCGGCATTCGCTAGCTCGAAATATGATGCAAAGTTCAAGGCCCATTGAGAGAAAGGAGATACTAGTTGGAGTTGTATTTCATATAATCAGAAATTAGTTATTGAAGATTAATGAAATAAACAAAAGTAAAATGGAACTATATGCCAGAAATCTATCAGAAACGATCTTATGTATAAGCTGGCAGGAAGTAAAGCTGTTTGATGTAGGTAGTATCCGGTGCAGGACTATGTCTAAATTCAGACCCTGTTGGGAATTCTAGATAAACATTAGCAAGCTTTCCGGATGCTGTATATGTCCTTTGTGTGCTTTGGAAGTTGTTCTTTCAATATAGATATTTCTTAAAAAAAATATATCAAAGAGAATACTTCCTGAAACTGTAATTTAAACTCAAAGATGATCTCTTAAACGATTAATCTTGCATCCTAAATGTAATACCGATAATCCCTTAGACCAACGTCCTCTACAGGGTGCAAAAAATCTGTCGTTAGGAGGGAGCGAGGCAGAGTAACGACTGTGCTGCTGGGGATTATGGTCAATTATGTGTAAATACAATTATTGTTATTGTTGTCACCGTTTCACGGCGGTATTGGCGCCGTAGTTGTTATTGCCATTGTCAATGATGTTTTCCATTTTTTCGCCTCATAATTGTAGTTACCGCTGTGCGAGGCATAAAATTTGTTATTTTCACAGCATGTACGCTACTGATCGATTCATTAAAATGGCCCCAGTTTAAAGCAGCAGCTAGTGGGTGAGGTTGCCTCCCCCAAGGACACCTCTTAACTGTCGCTTCTTCTGTGCCAGACGTTGTTTAGTTGCTCTGCACGTTTCCCGTGATTTAAGTACATTTCCAGCGAGAGGAAAGAGAAATCAGGAAACAATAAAGGAAGTGTAAGCACAAGTAAAGCAGCATTTGCAGAGACGCTGCAGTAAATGCCGTGATATCCCTTGGTGGTCCTTTCAATTCTGGCTTAGTCACGTCACCAGCGGAGCACTTACCCAGGGTTAGGGGACCTAAAGGGGTTACAGAGCCTTCAAGCTTTCATTTCTTATTTATTTATAAAATAAGCAAGAAGCTAAGAGAGGTGACTTAGAAGCGGCGGGGAATATACTACTTAATTAAGACAATGTCTTTGGATAGCACTTTAGGTTGGTTAAACTTTAGTACAGTGTTTAATTAACAGATGCTTTTAATCAAGCCTGAAAGTCAGCCCTTAACAAGATCTAATATTTACCCAAGACATTTCCTTACAGCAACTGAATTATGCACAACCCCTCGATAAAATACAATACCGACAAAAGCTATTAGTAAACATCATAAGCTTGTTAAATTCCGAGCTCAAGGAGCTCCGCTCTCCCAATTTATTCCACTCGCTAAATGTTATTCAGCTGCCTCTGCTGGCGGCATTATCAGGAAAAGCCAAAACAAAATAAACACATCAATAAACAGAGTTGACAAAGATTTGATTGCATTATTATAAAACAATTTGCATTCGATAAAAGTCAAAAGCAGCAGGCGGCCAAAGTCATAAAAGTCGCGCAATGAAAATTGAAGCACAGCCGCCCCCTCTCGGAAAATGGGCGAGTGGGGAAAAGCTGCTGATTCAGTGGCAGAGCCAAAGTCACTTTTGTTGCTTTTGAAATGAGGAGGAAAAGAAATATGCAAAATGCGCATAAATCTAAAGGCTCGACACGGGACGGAAATCACTGCGGAGTCAGGCTCCGGATGAGTTCCCATCTGCCGGGAACTTGTACTGAAAGAAAAGAAAGTCAAATTAAATAAAAATAAAAATACAAAACTTATTAAAGAAAATCATTGCAGAAACTCACTTGAAGCATAATGTTGAATGCTTATTTTATAATTGGGTTGAAGGAGTCACATTTTGATGTGATCTTTAAAATTTTCTTCAATGATTTATTTTTTAATAGCTTTGATTAGTAATTTCTAACAATCTCACTTCTTCTTTTCTTCTATAATTGTTAGCAACAATGTATTGTCATAATGCCATTACTGCATATTCTCCAGAATCATCGGAAGCACTTTGTTGAGAATCTTTTTTATTAATGGTCTGAATATTTCACTTATGACCATTAAAACGTTCTTAAACGATAATTAATTTTCAATGAGCCACAATGGAGCAAAGCAAAGGAGCAAGGGAGACCGTTCTCTGTCTTACTTAAAGGAAACTTTAATAAACTTCTTTAGAAGTTCTCTACTTTTGTGCCTTAGTGATTACAACCAATCATAATTTGTCATAATACCTTTCCACACATTTCTAGGTACATATATAATAATATTGCTTCTTCAAGTGCACTCCCCCTCTCTATGTGGGAAATCGAATCCTGGCCCGGCAGCCGGTCCACGTTCGCGCATGCAGAATAAATGATTTTCTATTTGTTAAGTCAAAGTGAAATTGTCTAAGGGCGGGCGTCTGTGCGTGAGCCCTGTGTGTGTTGACATTTCTTTGAGCCGCCATCACTCACTGGCTTAGAGGAACGGCAAGCGGAGGGCTCATACAGGGCAGAGACAACATTTTCAGCATTTACATTTCATTTTTTGTCGTTCGTCAAATGCTTTTGGCCGCCTTCTCATTTACAAGGCATTCCGGGGCACCGTTCGGGGAAAGAGGTCAAAGGGCGGCACACATATGTCAAGTGTTGCGCTCGGGTCGAGGGTGGGCGGGCTGCTCTCTGCGGGTGTGCGGGTCCTTCGGCCATGTTAAAAAACAGGAGAAGAGAGAAAAAAATATATAAATTTTTATTCTTATCTTCCTGTTCTTTTCCACCGCTTTTTTCCTTTCGCTCTTCCGCTCTCACTTTTGTCCCGTTTGTGTGCTTTTCCGAGCTCGCCTGCCGCTGCTGCTACGGCTGCTGCTGCTGCATTATCCTTTTCCCTTTTTACGTGTGTTCCATTGTTTTAAATTATTTATGCCTGCGTAAAATATTCAAAGCTCTGCCAAATGCAGAAGGACCCCGGGCAGGAGCGGGCCCGGGCGACGGGTGACGTGAAATTCGAACGCACAATAACAAAAAGGGGGTCGTTCGGGGCGCGTTGGTCGGTAGTCAGTCAGGCCGGGCCAAGTTATTATTCATAACACAGCAGCATCAAAGTGTAAAGGAGTCTGCGACAATTCCCACTGCCATTTTCCGCCGGCCACCCGCCGCCCACCGCCTACCGCCCCCTGCTGCTGCTGCAAACCTTCAAGTTTACATAAATTATTTACGACCTTCAGCAGGCGGACGAAAAAATCAGCAAAGCAAAGGCAGAGGAAAATGTTATTTTGACAATAATACCGGGGAACCGTCTAATTTCGTGCTTTGTTTGCCATTTCGATTTCACTTTCCCAGCCAACAACAGCAAAAAAGTACAACAAAAAGTCAAAAAAGGAAGCAAGGATTCTTTGAGGCGGTGATTTCACTGTGTTTACTTTCGTCCAAGTTTCGAAATGATATTTTAATTAATTTAAGTGCTTCGCTTGGTTTATTTTCGCCGGGCAATTAGGAATTACGTCAGCGAATTTATTGAATTCGCGCTCTGCCCTTATCGGGCTGTCAGAGTCCCACTTGACCTTGTCGTGGCCTTAAAGTGATCAAAAGTCTTAAACAAGTTGGGGCCCAGCAGGAGCTGTTCTAAGGCCACTTAATGTAAGTTTGCTAACTGGTGGGTCGGTGGGTCATTAGAGCACAAAAAAAGAAAAACCAGAAACTGTAAATTGAAAAATCCAACACCAGAGGAAAGCGAGCCGAGTTCAAGAGTTTAAAAGTCGGAGGTAGCTGTATTAACTTAACAGTTTGACATCTAACACCTTGCAACTGTTGCAGCCAGCAAAGAGTTCAAGTGTGCATGCACAGAGAGAAAAGGTTCAAGGAGCTGAATTAATGTGATATTAGGCAGACGTCGAGATGATAATTACTATTAATTACTAATGATTAAGGTAGCAGTTTCCTTTCAACTTTAACTTGGGGAAGATTTGATTGAAATATTCCTTTTCCCTTTTAATCTGTCTAGTCCTTAAAGCATGAAAATGAAATATTTAAATTACCTTATTAATCACTACGATTCTATATCATTCACATTAAGTACTCTTATTCTCTCTGTGTGCCCAGCCCTGTGCCTTTTGGTCTTAAGTGGCACTCGGTTTTGGGTTATCAACCCAGGCGAAGCCGCCAAAGGCAACTGGAAAATGGCAAGTGTGGCTCCTGGCATTTCTGGTTTTTGGTTGCAGCCGTTAAGGGGAAGGGGTAAGCCGCCACCCCCTCCGAGGTGAAGGTGTGCACAGGCAACTTTAAGCAAAGATTTCCCACACAGATGAAAAATATTGTCGCGCATTTGTTCGCAGCTTACGAAAACATTTTTCTTAACACGCTCAGCAATTTTTTGCACGCTCCTCTGGCAACTTTTGTTTCGCTCCTGCCCTGTTTTGCCCAGCTCTGCCCAGCTCTGCTCGCGGCCTCACTTTTTCCTTGCTCAACTTCAATTTGGAGCTGGCGGAGTGCACAATTTAAAGCATTTACGAGCGCAATTTGTCTGCCGCCTGCTCAGACCGCAGTCAACTCCACTTTCAGTTGGATTCCAAACTTTGCTTCTTTTTTCCTATATATTTTTTTTGTTGAGGAAAACTTAAAACTGGCTGAAAGTGTGGGTGCCATGCAGGTCGGCTGCCCGCAGCTGCCGGTCTGACATTTTTCTTGGCGTAAATCTGGCAGCAGCAGCGACTTTAGCTGCTTTTTGCAGCTCATTGAATTTCGTACGCTTTTGTCTGGCCGTAAAAACGAATGCACTTTCCCTCCTCGGACTGCACATGAAAATATTGTACTTGTTGAATTTTAAAACAGATTTTATAAGGCGAGATTATGTTGAAATGTCCACGAGACATTTGATTAAATTACAAATTATGTAGAAAATTATGTTGGTAGCAAATGAGGATTTAAGAGAAAATCTAGTACTACTTCTTTTCAAAGACTTTAAAATATTATTCAATTATCTTTTCACACTTTCCTATGCTTATTGACTTAATTTTCGTCATGTGTGCTGGCTCTGGACAACTTGGCAACAAACTATAAACCTTTTTGAAAGCGTTAACGCGGCCTGCGGGTCTTATCTTCGCCAATATACAGAGTGAGGCTGTATGTGAATAAGCACTTACATCTTCACTTATGCCTTGCCTTGCAGAGTTTTCCATATTGGAAAGTCTTCTGTCGGCGTTTATTGTCAATACGAAAGTTTTATGCATTTGCGAAAAGTTTATTCTTATTTTTTCCCCCTTCGAACTTGAGCGTGAAATTGTGTGAACGGATTTTTACAACAGATCCTTGGGGCTAAGGATGCGGGATCGCTGGGAGAATGGAGATTTCTTGGCTGGGACTTTTCCAAACACACGACCGACACTTGTGAACAAGTTAACAAAACGTTTTCGCTGTTGGAAAACTTTTATTGTGTGAGCAGCGGGCAGACACACAGTCTGCCACGCCCACAATGGGCACACACATGTTTTATTCATGAGGCGGCACACACACGCAATAAGCCCCCCTTTGTCCCGCCGCTTGAGTTTCTGTTTCCGTTTCCGCTGCAGCGATAATCGCAGGTCAATTTCATAAACAAATAAGTCGGCATTATCTGGATGCCATCGCGAGTGCGATTCAGCCCATTCGGAGTGGCCATAATGAAGCCATTTCATGCAGACAGGCAAGCCGTGTACATGGAACATGGTGTACTGGAGTTATCTTAATTATAGATCGATTCACTATACACAGATATGTTGGTGAGTGAATCGGAAACTTCTTTGAATTTAAGATTATGTTTCACATTTCATTGAAGGTTTCTACTATTCATATAACATTGTTAAGTATTTAGTTTTATTAACCCAGCTCTATAATTTCGACCACAACTGTGTATGTGTGGGCGGCACTGGGCCTTTGTGTGCGTGTCGAGACTAATTCAGGCCTCAGTTGACACCATAATTTATAACGATTTGCTCGCCTGTCCAGGCCAGTCACTTCTGCTAAGTAAGAGCTGCATGGATGGCACTTCTGGCACCTGCGAAAGGAGTGAAAAATACCAGGACTATTAATTGTAATGTTCATTGAGGATTCCGGACCCTGTTAATTGGCGCAAACACGCCGCAGGACCAAGTGGCGTGTAAGTGAATGGCAAATTAAATTTCTGCCAACGACATCCGGACCTCGGACTGAGACTTCGCTTGTGACTGGGTCTGGGACTGCATTCATCCATTTTATTGACGCTCTAATTAAAGTGTTGGGTTCATCAATATGCCCAAGGTGAAGCTGCCATGGCATCCACGTTCTGTGGTCCTTCTGCTGGCTTGCAAGGACTACGGTGTCGGCTGGGGCTTTGGCAGCAGTTTTGTAGCCAAGTTTGCTGTTATGGCAAGCGGAGACAGACAACACACACGACACCGATACAAGGTGGGGTCACGGGATAAGCTGCAAAGGAACACGGAACCGTAGGACACTGGGAAAAAGGAGTCCCCTTCAAAGGAAATTTAGTAAGAAAAAGGAGAAGACTCTGTGAGAGATTATCAAGGAAAAATTACTGAAATATTTATTTAGAGAAAATACTGCATAGGGAAGCTATAAACTAAATTATTCTAGGATGATTCCAAGTTTGTAAGCCTAGTGAAATATTCCCTGTATATTAGAACCACAAGTTTCAACTTTTGTTATTGTATTCTTCGCCTCATGGCTTAATCCAACCTATTTGAGTGGTTATAATACCAATTTTCCGCTCAGTGGAGAAACAGCAAGAGCCCAAAGGCGGTAACGACATCAGTAGTTTGTGGCAGTAGCTCTACGAGGAGTAGTAACAGTTTTATCGCCAGCGACAACGCAACGGCAACGGCAGAGTCGCAATAACAACGGCCAGAGTAAGTGACTGAAATTGCCTAGAAACAAAGAATGCTTTAGCAACTGCCCCTGCCCCTCTCCTATTTTTCCCCGAGGCTCTTGTTGCCAACCGCAGCAACAATGCGGTGCAACGCAAAAGGACAAAAGAGCAGGCCAGAATATGGTAGCAGCAAACAGAAAAAAAGTGCCAAGAGCCAGGGAAAGGGAATGTAAAACTCGCACAATGGAGCCAACAAAGTTGACGACATGTCGTGACGAGCGCGTTACTCATACGCAGCGTGGGCCCCGATGAGTTTCCAGCCAGGTAAGTCCACTTGACATATTCCCAATGAGCTACTCTCACCGAAGGCTTATCCTCCTTTTTTTTGAGTTTGCTGTTCTCTTTGTGATCACGAGCGGAGGACTGACAAATCAATATGAGCAATTTTTGTTTTTGAAACTGGTTACACCTCCCCTGCAGGATATTCGTAATGAGCTGTGGATACTTTTTTGAATTTGAGACTCTAATATTTCGTTTGTATGAAAGAAATTAAAGATAATGAAATGTTGTATGTTTTTTCTTTCGCAAGACTTAAAATTTAATTTTTATAAATACTTTAAACAAAAGAAGAGAAGTTTAAGTAATTTAAAATGACGAGTAAAGACGACTAGGTTGTCAGCATAGCGACGATTTAAAACAATGTCGTTATAGGAAAACGACGAGTTAACACAACAAGTTTGACATGAACATAAGGGTTGACTCTGAAAAGTAATCTTTGAAACCAGCGAGCATGACAAAATTCCGAGTAAAGACTACTACTTGGGAGTGCAGAACGATGAGCTAGCTTAAAAGAAGAACGGCGAATTATGACGACGAGTTTGACAATAAAAAGACTAATTAGCTTACAAAGAATACTCAAAGCAATAAGTTTCAAGGACAGCGAGCATTGCAAAATGACGAGTTGAGAACACGAGTTGTAGGGAAAAGTTCGACGAGTTCGAGGAGCAGTTAAATTGACGAGAAAAGTACGATCCAGAAATGAGTATCAGAACCAACTGCAATGGACGAACTATAATGGATATTATTTTCATAAATTGATTACACATTTTTACTAAATAACTACACAGTTAATCATTCAATTAATTAGGTGACTCCTCATAAATAGACTTTCAAGTCCGCTAATAAGGACGAAAAAAGGAAAAATTTCCCTACAGGCATAAGGCATAACATAATTATCAATATTCGGATTTTCCCCTCAAATGGCCTTCGGAATATCATAATTCCCTAATAGCCGAGTCGAAATGTGATATCTGGCATTCAATCACCGCACTGCCGCAAAAGGTCAATTGCCGCAAAGTAAACAATTAAACGGGAGGGCGGCTGTCGGCGTTGAGGGTGGGTTGGGCCTCAACCGCAGGCTAGTCAATGTCGGACCGAGTGCCTTCGACAATCCTCCAATGAGGCTGTTTGCTCGCTGGCACGCGCCCTTGGGCCTAGGCGATGAATTTTTGTCGTACTCAATAAAGGAAGCCAGCGGGAGGGCGGCCAAAATGGCAATAAAAACGGCAATTGATAAGCGAACCAGCAGCAGTCCCGCCAAATAGGCAAACAAACAGACGAGCACACACCAAGCTGGCAAAATGAAGGGCGAGGCAGACAAACAATCAAACGATAAACGGATGCCAAAAAAGGAAAGAGCACTGGGCGAAAATATGGCGGATTTCTGCTACCTTTTGTCAATGTTTTATTACATGGGTTAATATAGGTTAAAGTAAGTAAATGAAATAACTAAATATAAGATAAAACAAGTGTCTAGAAAAATGTGTTATAAAATGATGTAATAATAAATTATATTCAACATAAAATTCACAGAATTTAGGTAGCTAATAAGTCGACTTTAGCTCTATTAATAAGTGTATAATTTACACAACCTTAGTTGATTTG
The DNA here is from genome assembly GCA_018152175.1 of Drosophila jambulina. Taxonomy (NCBI): domain Eukaryota; kingdom Metazoa; phylum Arthropoda; class Insecta; order Diptera; family Drosophilidae; genus Drosophila; species Drosophila jambulina. The sequence goes on along the minus strand of JAECXH010000012.1, from coordinate 6,468,807 downwards.
TCACTATCCTTCTCCACATGGTCTCTAGATTTCTTCGATCATTTCCCAAATCGTATCCCATTTTTCTCCGTGTTCCTGGCGGAAAACCAAGCCATGGTATTTCAACCTCAATTTGGCAAATTCTATTACGATAATAAGAGTGCGGCGAGGGGCCGCAACCAGCAGCTCGGCAGGGCTTGGGGGTTGGGGAAATAGCCGGAAAATGCTTGATGTGCCAGCAGAGCCAACAAAACACCAGCGGCGGGCGGGCGGAGGCAGTTAAAAGCAAAACAAAGCCAAAACTGAGCGAGGAGGCTGTGGCAAGTGTATCGACAATGAGCGAGATCCAATTTCACTTCGATTCTTATCCAATTTCTGGGCAAATAAGTGAAAATGTTTTCATTTTCATGCCTTTGAGCAATGGATTTCCCCCGCTCTGCGTCTGCCCGTCTGTGTGCTTTGAGCGTGTCAATAATTTGTCTGGAGCTCTTTGGCTCGACTGAAGTGTGAATAAGAGCCAAGAGGAAATGGAATTAGAAATGAGCAAATAAGTGAAGGATTTCCTTCCGGAAAAGGGTTCAGCACTTAAGGAGCTTTTCAGCCAGACCGCAAAGTTTTCCCATGTCACTGCTGCGATTGATGTGACAAAAAGTTTTCTTTTAAAATATTTGATTTCTTTTTGCTTCGCTCCTTGCTTACATCCTTGATTTTAAGCCCGATTAGAAGCATTAAAGCCGAGCTTATCCAAGCATGAGGCAATGCTTTGGGGGGTAGGGAAGGCGAAAGCATAAAATGCAAATCTCAGATTTGGTTTGTTAAACATTTGCTTAACCACGAAAACGAAAGAGAAAGCCCTAAGTGTCGCCTGATTTTCCCCTGCTCTGAAAATGTTCTTTGACACAGAGAAAAGAAACCAAATCCAAAATACTTTCTTCTGTATAGAAAATGTTTGCAATTTGTAGTACAATATTATTAAGGAACCTATTTTTCTAATATCAACGAAGACTTTATAGTATTTAAAAAGAAAATCCTCCTGCTTATAATAAGCAAGTCTTTAAAATGCAACTATTAAGTGTATATAATTATTTTTCACCATGTATTTAGCCCCAAAAAAACCCTCACTAAACCAAGAATTTTTCCTTGGATGCTTGTTTTCCCAGTGAGGAAAATGACGAGCAGGAAAAAGGAAAGCCAGAGCGGAAGGAAGGACTCAAAATGAAGACAACAGCACATGGCACGAGACTCAATCGTGGCTGTCGAGCTGCCAAATATGCCACATTATGAGGCAAGGGCAACATATGCTCGACAACAATCCGGAAAATCTGCGTGGGGAAATGAGCTAGCCAACTGAGCAGGGCAGACGCGGCAAATAAGGGAAAATTACGTTAAATAGAAAAGAAAACAAAGAAGCAAAACTTTTCCACTTTTTAACTTTGCCGCTGTCGGTCGGCGGTTGTTGAACATTTTACAAACAATTTAAGAGCCGCATTAAATTATTGTTACGCTCGCAGCTTAAACTTTAAGACAGCCGCCAGTCCAACTGCTGTGCCGCTTTTGGCCTTATTTTTATGGCCACCTTCGTTCTCGAGGGGCGATAAGAGTGAAAAATGGTAAATTAAGCAAAGCAAGAGCCAAGGCGGCTTGTTATTATTGTTGTTCCTGCCGCTGTTGTTGTTGTTTTGCCAACGCGCGTCAGACTAAATTAGAGCAAAAAACTTAATTTGCCTTTTCTGGGGATTTTATTTTGGTTTTTTTTTTGTTGTCTTTTTTTTTGGGTTGAGCCAAAAAGTCGGCACGCGGCAACTGGCAACTGGCAGAAAAGGAAAATCAAAAGAGGAAAAGGCACAAAATAACAATTATGTTTTAAGGCAATTGTTTTGGTTTTCCTTTTCGGTTTCGTTTGGAATTTTCTTGTTGTTCCGCTTGTTACAATTAGTGTTGTTTTTCCGTCTTCTGCTGTTTGTTCTTGCCGCTTATAATTGAGAATGAAATAAGGTTAATTAGAGTAATGGCCACTTTGCCGCCTTGGCTCAGACTCTGGTTCTAGAGGCCGCAGAAAAAAAGATGTTTCCATTTTGGTCAAGGCTGATTGACATGACTTGGTCGAAGAACGCATTAAACTTGACCCAAGGCACTGAGAAAAATGTAGGGAAAACAAGTGTGTTCACATCCATTTTTAGTTAAATTTCTAGGCTCTTTTTACAGTAACTACTACATGATTTATTCATTCTGATTCTTTCTCTCTGAATAATTTTAATTCATATTTTCCTGTTGTTGTTGTTGTTTCCTGGCTCTGCTCAAGCGCAATTACCCCGCACCGCAAGCAAATTTAAGTAGTTAATTTATTTATGACCACCAGACCACGCCTGACCAAAAACCGGGAAAGGGCAAAGTTTTCTGTGCCCAACTGTGATAGTAAACTTGTCGACAACTAAACCGACACGTGCTCCGGCTCCGGCTCTGGCCATTACCAATAGCATTTCGCACCACCCGTGGACCCACTCCTGCAGCATCTCGCACCACATCACACCACGTAGTTTGGCGAAAACACTTTTGAAATATTAAACACTTGAACCCATTTACTTTGTATGACCAGAAGCTGTCAGAGGCAGTCTAAGACCGCTGTCCGTTATCGGCCCCCGCCCACAATTTAGCTGCATACGATGGTGGGCAAGTAAATAGAGCAGAGACTCTTTATGTATCAGTTATCTATGGGATAAGGGGGATTATGGCTTAGTTTATCATTAACTAAGCAACTTTGAACACTTAAAATAAATATATACTCGATCAACTTTACTAGTCACGTCAATTTAGTCAAAGACAATAAAATAATAAGATGAGTTACGCCATATGGGGGGCTTGCTCTCGTTTAGAAATCTTGAGGCTCTCTGGTAAATTTTTCCAAAAGTAAGAGCGGAGTGTCTGATTTTCTAGCGCATGAAAATTTATATGTATAATCGCTACGCACCTTGCTACTAAATAGTCTTTGGTTTACGCAATATGCCTTTGCTTATGTGCACATTTCCCTAGTACAATAAGATGTTTTTGATTTATTTTGTAACGTATTAAATGTTCTACATTTACATTTTTAGATCAGTTATTAAATGTACATAAAATTACAATTAATTTAATTAACTATATTTAATAAATTATCTAAAAATGTACATTCTATTAAGAACTTAAACTCTTTCAGTCCTATTGTTTCGTCCCCCGCTGTAGAGAAGTGTGCCCGATGCGAGGGTAGATGTTAAATGACTTTTAATTGGTGTTAGTCCACGTTGTCTTCTACCCCGTCGGGTTGTTGTTGCTTCTGTCATGCGATATTCCTTTACAGGGCATATGAAAATTGTACCAAAACTTTGTGCACATAAGTTTTACCTCGTTTCTTGTCTCTTTTTGTTGTTGGGGTTTTACATATGTAACTACAGCGGACTAGAACTAGACAGACTTTTCGACCGGGCCGCAAAAGTTTCCATACAATAATAATCACTTTGTAAAAGTTGTGCCTTGGCCAAAAACCATTGCAGTTAACGAATTTGCTGTGACGCCACTAACTGAAAGTCGCACAAACGTTCAAATCTGGGTAAAAGCCAAACTGCGGGCCAGAAAAACTTCTTCCATATTCGGCGGCGGTTATCTCGTTCGGGCCAAGCAAATTTCCTGGTACAGCCACTGGGCTTAGTGGGTGCAAATGGCAAGGGCCAGAGCCTGGGCCAATTAATATGTCGCTGGGATTTTCGCATACGCAAAAGAAATGGCTGTCAAATGATGACGTTTATTATGTCATAGGGCGAGCGATATCCCGGCATCTCATGGCGCGCACATAAATGGCCATATGAATGATTAAATCGCGCACTTTTTTCGCCTACTTCTTAATAAATTAAATTTTTTACTGCGCCACACGTTCTACCCACACAGACCTCCCGCTCGCCGTCGCTTTAACACGAATTTATGTACGAATTTGATGTGCAAATTCAAATTAAATTTTTCGCTGGTGCTGTTGCGTGCGCAAAAAACAACGCACACACAAGTGTATACATGTGTAATTTTTACTGCATGACTTTGCGACACACAAGCACAAAGGGAGGCGCCTCGTGTATTTCATGCCAGACGGAAATTCAAAAAGCGAGCAACAAAAAGCGACTCCGAAAGGGTTGCCAGCAGGAACCACCACACGTTGATGATGATGTGTAGGCCTATACAGGGAAAAGTATAGCGAAACGAAATGAAATAAGGAGTAAAAACATACACGCAATTTTGTTGTTGTTCCTGACGTTTCATTTTGAACATTCTGCGTTTTTTGACCCTTTTTTTGCTGCCGTGCTGGGTGTGTGAGTGTGTGTGCGAGCGGGCTCATTACCCACACACAGTCACTAACCCCCGAAAGCGCACTCAATCATAAATGAATGCACGCACACACATGTGCAGGCACCGTGTGAGTGGCATGTGACCGAACGGGTTAACATTCGTACAAAAGGAAGTTGTTACTCTGGCTTCCGGTTTAGCCAAATCGTTATTATTTATAAGCCCTCGGGTGCACAGCAAGAAGAGAGTAGTTACTTGGGGGAAATTCAGGCTAACGAAGCTTGAAACCTTAATATTTATTTATTATTGCTGTTTTTGTATAATTTCCGACCATATAAATCACAGATCCCGATATTAAGTGCCGAGTCAATCTAGTGATGTCGTTTCTTGTTAAACTAACCCAGAAAAGCTTGCAGATGTAAAATATATGGTTTTTTGGCTTACGATCCAATAATTTAATTTAAAATTGCAAGGGTTTACAAACTTTGGCTAAGTTAGCCTTGTTACAATTTCAGTTGTTTAGTCTAATTAAATTTGAACGCAGTGATTAAATTCATTTACTTTTATAAAAGAAATATTTGTGAATCTTACTATTTAATTTATAAAGTAGATTTTAATAGTAGATGTAATATTTCAAAAACAAATTGAGATTACTAAATTCATTTTTCAAATTATTTATCTACAATAAAATAAGCTCAAGAAAATTTCAACAAATTTCGGTCTCTACTAAACCAATATTTTCCTCTGTGCAACTGTCAGCCAATGGAACATTGAATTTCCATCAGAATCGTTGCCGCACCCCGTCAGCCCCCACCATCCGCCGTTGCCCTTTCGAGTTTTGGCTCTAACTCGGCTCTCGGGTCAGCGGATTAAAGGTCAGCAGTGGGTTCGGGCAAATCGCTGACTCATCTCGAGGGGCGATCGGTGGGGGATCATTAATCAATTAGGCCAACTCCACTGAGCCGCAAGTAATCTGCGGTCCTGCCTGCTCCTCGTGTGTGTGAGTGTGTGCCTTAGCAGCTCTCTCCAACTTTGCAACAACTTGATCTGGCCAAAAAGCCGGCAAACAGACCACTCTGGGCGTCCTTTGGCCGGCTGCCCAAAATGCAATTGGCTTCATGCAAAATGCAGGAGCTTAATTTGTTTGTCCTTGCCGGCCATTTGTTGGCTTTGCATTTCGGGCATCGCCGGAGTTCGGGTTTCCAGTTGCGAGTTGTGAGTTTCAGTTAGCAGTTAGCAGTTTCGGTCTGCAGTTTGCCGTTTTGGCCGTTTGCAGTTTGCTGCTGACATTTATTATCTTGTAAACATAATGCGGAAGCTTTTATGGAGCTTACCGAAAGATTTGCCAGACTTTGCAGTCGCATAATTGTCGCAACGGCAACTGCCTCAATTATTTATATATATTTATATTTCAATTTGGCCAATTGACAGCGCGATGGACAGTTTTAATGCTTAAATTGTTTAACTTGTGCCTAGCAGTGCCATTAATTTATGCATATTTATAATGTGGCCGCTTTTGATTTGCCTGTGCGGAGCCCTCTGTCTGTTTGCCTTTTTTATGGCGTTTTAATTAAATCATATAAATGTCAATAAATTCAGTCGGCCCGCGAAAGTATGCTTCAATTAACAGCGCGCATGAAAGTGACCGCAGAAATTATAAATTATGCATATTATATCCGCAATTGTTGTTACACATCGTTATGCCATTTGGTCGCTGTTTTTGTGCCACTCGTATGGCTATTGTTATGGCCGCCTCTAATTGGGTGTGCCCACACACGCGCCCCGGGGCTAAGGTGAGGGTGCAAGCCACGCCACGGATGAGTGTGTGCGAATGCACAAACGTACAATTACGAATTAGCATATGTCAGTCGAACAGGAGCCCAAACAATTGGCTGAGGCGATAAACGAGGCAGTTTCGGCACACTGAACCTGGTCAATGGGTAAAGCCTTAATTATCCTTTGAAGTGGGAATCGATATCGTATATCATACAGACTGCTCAGTCTGCCTTGAAGACCTTAAAGACTTGCAGGTATTCTTAGGCGCTAAAAAGATATATATTTCATTTATTTAAGACTTGATTAATTTCTGTGAGCTACTTATATACCCGACAAGTAAACCCCCAAAATCACATAAATATTTGCTGGAAACCTATTTTAAACTAGCTCAATCAAAAAATACACAACCCTACCGAAGTTAGGGCTCCAACCGTCACGTAGTCAAGCCATTTGAATGCCGCCGTGAATAGAGATCCTGCATGGAATAGAATTAAATGCACGGGAGCCACCTAGATTATTTTCGGCCTGTCAACAAAATACATGCAAAATGTGAAAATGCCAAGAGAATAACAGGAAAAACTACAAAAGCGGCAGCAGCAGCAACAGCGGACAACAAAAAATCACGGAAAAATGTTTTTCAATCTGCAAAGACACGCGACAGTCGCCCAGGTCGCCCATGGGACCGGGGAGGGAAAAAAGCCAAAGGAAAAGGAAGGAAAACCCATTGGAAAATGCAAAGCAGCTGCGGTGATTGTGCAGCGCTTACGAGCGACAACAAATGCGGCAAGTACAACAAACACGGCCAGCTAAGCCAAACGGAAGCGGCGAACAAGATGTCGACTGGAATCATCGACTGCCAGTGCCACGGAAATGGAGCTAGAAACGAGGCAAAATGAGAAGCAATCGCCGAGTGCACGAAGAACGGGAGCAGCTAAGAAGTACAGAGCTACAAAAACTTGGACTTTTGAAAAGTGAGTAAGAATATTTTGTGGAGTGTTTCAGTCATGACTTAATCAATGCGGAAAGAGCTGTATTCACTGAAATCTTTATAGAATTGAAGGGCTATGCATGTAATTTCTATGAGCTGTCCACAATTTAAATGTTTTTTGCAAAGAATACTTTTTTCGAAGAGTATTTTTACCCCCAATCATTATCTAAAATATAACTGTGAAATACACAAGCGTGAAACTTGCTCAACAACTCAAAAAGTGATTATTTTTTAGCTTAAATAACTTTAACTGCCTAATATATTCCCATTTAAATACTGTTTTCTCTCTCTGTTATGGAGTCTGAGGCAAATCACAGCGTGTGATTCCCGATTACCCCAAGCTGGATAACTGAAAACCAACAGCAGTAGCTGCAGCACAGCAGCAGCAGCTCCTCCGGCTGCCAGTGAAAGTGTTTTCCCAGCCGCGAGGAGGGAAAGGCGTGAACTCCCATTCTGTCGTCGGTTCGTTAGTGTCTCGGGTGAGCAGCGGCAACAATACGCAACAGTGGCAGCAGAGGGAACACCTCTAGAAACAACACGGCGAACAACAACGGTCGCTCCTGTAAGTGCTGGCTGTTTAAGCGCATTGTGCGGGGCTGCTTTTATCATTTGCCTCCACAAACACACAGAAAGACCCGTATAAGCAGCTGCAGCAGCACACACAGACAGATCACACACACTTGGCACACACCTGCTCACGGCACACACACATGCTACAACGTATCGCCATCGCTTATATAAACTTGGCGCGCACGAAACACTTCCGCAGGCGAAAAGCTTTCCGCTTCCGGTTCGCTGTTGGGGCTGCTGCTGCTGCTAATGCACTTGAAATTTAGAAACAGTCTGATTTTTAGATTTATTTTAAACGAAATCTATGAGAATGTTATTTCATTTCTTAGCTTGAACAAATAATTTTGTCTAGTATTTGCTATATTTTTCATTCGCTTCCCTTTTGCCTTGCTTGCTTCTTGTAATTCTATATTTTCCAGTTTGCTTAGATTTTCTCCCAGTGCTGCCGCCTTGCCGTTGCAACTTTAAATATTAACAGTTAAGTAGCGTGTGTCGCGGGCATGTGAGCGCGGGCTGCCTCGATTTTTCTTCCCCTTATCGCCATCGCTGCCATCGACTGCGTGCAACTGAAACTGAACTCCGGGTAACCGAGCAGGTAACCGGGCGGCAGGCAACCTGGCCGGGCACCGCGCCCCGAACCGAACTCCGTGCCAGGTCCGTGCTCCTGTCAAAGTGTCATTTAGATCGTAATGCTTTGATATGGGCCCGCGCTCGAACACATTACCAGCTGCCGCCGGGATTGGGGGCTGGGGGCTTTGGAGAGCGTTCCCACATCGATATTCCGGCTGAGCCGAAGCCGAAGCCGGGCGCCTAAGCGTAAGCCACTTACGGACCTGATTGCCCGCCATTTGTTGGTTGGCTTGTTTCGTTCGACGCTTTTCCAATTCATTTATGAGCCGTTTTCCTAAATGCCAGCGCCACCCGAAGCCCCTTGGCAATTAATTGAAATCAATAACTTCGAGTTCTGGCATATTACGTATACGACGCGTGCCACACACTGAGTCAGCAGGTTTTGTTAAGGGAAATAGTGGAGAGTTTTGCTTTTCCTTAAACTAATCTGATGAAAAATAATACATTAATGTGTGGTGTTTTGGTTAACAAAATAAAATTAAAATATTAAAATGTTCCTGCCTTAAAAATGTAACAAATAAAATTTTATTTATGATTTTCAAAAATAAGTTGATTTTATAAACCTGATCCCTTCACTTTTCCCAAGCCCCCAGTAATAGGAAACTTCCTGTGCATTAATTAGGATCAATAAAATCAAGTTACACCATATTACGTATACGTCGTGTGGCCCCTAATGATCAGCAATTATTGGGGGGAAAACATACCTGAAAGTAATAAGAAATGAGGAAATAATTAGTCCAATTGCAGTGCTTGAGGAGGTAATTGGGTTATGATTAGGCATTTCTGTATTAGCATTCATAAGATTCACACGAAAAGAAATCGCATTTTGGTCGGTTTTAATTTTATGCTCAACGACTTTCGACCTGTGGGAGCGGTGAAACGGCGTCTAAAGTGACTTTCTAATTAGTTTGGCTTGTCAAGCGAGGTGGGATGTGCTCCCCAGACCCCTTCTCCTCTTCTCCTCCACATTTTTCCCCATTTTCCCATCGAGGAAGACGACGCACTTGACTCAATTTGTGTGTGTTTTCTGTTTCTTTTTTTTTTTGTGGAGGTGGCATACCAAAAGGGAAGTCAGAGTGGGGAACAGGGGAGGCTGCAACCACTTCGACGGTATCAAAACTCATATCTGCTTTTGGAATTCCGAGAATGTGGCGGAGAGGGCCGGGGAAAGAAAGCCAGCTGAAGAAACCGACACGAGACTGTATGAAAGCTTAAAAATGTGAGGCCATAAAAATATGTTACAATGCTTGGTTGCGTTATGAAAGAAATTATAAAGGCAACGCTTTCTCAAGAATCTTCGTGTGCGGTATCTGTGCACGGGAGGGTGTGTGTGTATGGGGTGTGTGTGTGTGCAAGGTGTGTGTGCGAGGCAGGGCGAAGCCACAATTTCCGCAATTAAATAAAAACGCAAACTTAAGCCGCGGGCTGCGGCGGCGACGGGGTCGGAACGAATGTTGAGTGTCGCTTTGGTTTGCCTGAAATATTTGCATATGCCGTTGGTCCTGCCGCGGTGATGAAGTGGCTCACCCACTCGTCCTGCCCCACACACCCACAAGCCCATACACCCTGCACAAGCACACACACTCTCACCGAGCTGCAGACACGCAACGCGTTAATGTTTTTTGATTTCAGGCCCGAAAGCACCAAACATTAGGTTTGCCTTCGCCTTTTTCATGCACTGCTATGATTCGGGGTTTATTATATAATTAAAAGCATTTAATAATCATCTTAATTGGTTAATTTCTATATTTTAGAATTGATAATACACATAAGGAAGAGTTGGAAACCTTTAAAATAAATCGTTATTGATTTGTTTTCAAGTTTCCTTGGCCTTGTAACAAACATAATGGTAATCAAAATATTTACTAAGCTCTATTAAATTCATAGTTGGGAAATAAATATGCAAATGAATTCTTTAAATAAATCTATTATTACCAAAATATTAAAGGCTAGTTTTCACATTATTTTCCCTTCTGACTTTTCATGATTAATTGATTTCCGAAACCTTACGATTTTTCTCATTTTCCCCCAGTGAACTCAGCCTGTGAGTTCATTTTTAATTTCACAGACATGCGAGTGGCAAACAGACACGCGTGTTAATATTTCCACCATTTGCTCTGCAAATTTGTATGACTTTTCCTTGTTTTCTCTCATTTGAACTTAACTTTCCCGTTTGTTTTTGGGCCAAAAAAGATTCCCAAACAGCGGCAAAGGCAAACAGCCGCATTTTTTGTATATTCGTTTTGGGTCTCTCGTGCAAATCAAATAAAAGTGAAACTTTGCTCATTTGTAGGCCGATGATTTTCTCGGGGCGTATGCGTTTCCGTATCCGTAGCCGTATTTCGCTCTCGCGCTCTGTTTATCTGTGTATCTTTGAAGTTTTCGAGTTGAGCAAGAGTTACAAATTACGAGTATTTGCCATAAAAATATCAACACACCGAGCGTCGGGTGACGAGTGACGAGTGTGTGTGTGTGTGTGGCGAGCGCCTAAAAATATGCTTTTAATTTTATATGCATAACAAATTTATGCAAAGTGCGCGGTCGCGTCGCCAGGTGTCCTCCGCATATCTATGTGTGGGTGTGCGTGTACCTTGTGCCTTGTGCCCGGTGCCTGGTGCCGGAGCCCCGTGACGATGACAGCCTCATGAAATTGTATAAAGATGCTTACTAGGTCGTTGATATGCCTTCAACTCGACTCGTCTTCGCTTCGGCCCGCCATTATATTAAAATTGCGACTACGTGCGGGTTAAATGTGTGCCATCCAGTCAGCCAAACGGACCGACATTCAGACAGACACTCAGACAGTGGGACAGAGTACACTGCCATACCTATAGGGCTCCCAGTGAAAAGTGAATTTTGATAGATGAGGGCAGGCGGCGCGGGAGGGCGTGTGCCATGATATATGCGAGTGAGCCGAGGTTCTATTTCAGAATGTTGCTGCTGCTGCTGCTGCGAATGGGGGGAAAAAAGTGATTTATTTTTCCAGCTGTGTCAGTTGATTTTGTAGCACATTAAAGTGTCATTAACGAAATGCCACACGCGAGATGAATACAGGCCCGGCCGCCGCATCCTAATTAGATGGGTTCCAGTTTAATAATGAGAAAATCCGCCAGATCCTTCGCGGCAGCACTGCAACAATATAAGTTCCCTTCGCTGGGTTGTGTCCCTTAACCACACACTAGCACACACACTTTCGCACAAAGAGTAAGCCCTCAAAAATTGATGTTAAGCTCTGCAGCTTAAAACATGATCCTGCCGGCACACACACACGCACACACAGAAAAAGAGAGACTCTTAATAGCTGCGCCGCAGCACAGTCGGCATCATCGGGATAAATCCCAGCTTTGGCCCGAGCTGTAACTGTGGCGAAGCTCCTTATACATATGTATTTAACCTCAAAAAAGCACTTAATTAGCAGCCTTGACTTTCAGCAGAGTCAAACGAGCCAGAGGCGGCGGCCGGATTTATTCGGGGGTACAAAAAGGTCGCGTAAAAGGGGAAACCTTATATATTTGTAGTGCTAATTAATTTAATAAATGGTAAGCCTTGTAATTTTAATGAAGGATTGAAACGTGGCTATATCTCTTGCAAATGAAATAATTAGTTAAACTGGGTCTCTATCTATTTCTTCAAATTTTTAGGGGTGTAATTATTTAGTGTCCCACTTTAATACCCTTTTGAACCCACCACTGGTACACCTCTCTCACACACCTATAGCTGGCTTTAAAGGACTGCCGCCAAGTCAGCATATTTGGCTCTTTGCTTTGCCGGAATTTTGTACAAATAAACAGACAATTTTAATTTACCTTTTTTCTGTGTGCTGTGTGCTTTGCCTTTCGCTGCTTTCGCCCTTGGAGTCCTCCGACTGTGGACTGCAAATTTTTTTCCATTTCAAGTGAAATCGAGACAGGTCGAGACCGACCGGCAGCCGCGAACAACCTTTGCCATCGCACTGAGGTCGTCGTCGCCGCCCTCAGTCTTCTGCTGAATTTTTAATTTGGCTGGCAAACAGCAGAAGCAGAGCAGAAGCAGAAGCAGCGCGCTGCTTTTCCAAGAGCGGAACGCAAAGGCAGCTACCTTTCGTTGATTTGATGAAGGTCGCACTCAGGGCAGCGGGATGCCATCACCATCGCCAACTCAAGTCGGTCTGCTTCGAGCAGAAGGTTAAGTGCCGAGGGCTTGTTCCTCTAGGGTTCTGTTCTGTGTTTTTTTTGGTCGAGTGTCCTACAAATTGAAATGTATGTTCACTGCTGCTGCTGCTGCTGCTGAGGCTTCTGCTGCAGTTGTTTCCTCTCCTCGTGTTGCATTTTATTGTGGCACGCCGGCTGTGACACGCATACATAATTTGCATTACACATGTGCGGGCGTTGAATTTAATTACAATTTTAACTGCTGTAAATGCACAATGGTGCACAGCACTGAGAGAATGCAAGGTCTTGGACATTGATCGTTTGTATTGGAATTTATAATAGACAGGTCCACCAAAATGTATCAAAGCAAATATGGAAATGTAACTATTTTCCTGGTTGGATTATAATCTAAAAGAAAGTTCTGTCAGAACTTTTACATATGTGTTCAAATGCAATGCTTTACATATTGCTCTCAGATTTATCCGATGCTAGTGATATCCTGACAATCTAATTTATCTTAAAATATTACTCAAGGCGTTGTACTCCACCCTTGATTTCTATATTCCCTCTATAGGATGTCATAAAGATTATTTTGATTTGTGTGCAGCTCAAATTTATATGCAAAACTCAAGGAAACCGCAGAGCGGAGCATAGATATTGTTATGCCTTTTTCCCTGTGCACACAGGACTATTGATAATGCCGGCCAACGGCACGTATACGCAATAACATTAAATTGGCATTGGCGGAGCTCTAAAAATATGGCCACACTCGACTCCAGCTCAAGCTCGAACTCGAACTGGAACCGAATCTGAAAATGAAACTGGAGGCGGAGGCGGAGGCGGAATCGCATTGCTGGCCGTTGCAGCGGGAAAGAAGGACTGCCGCTGACCCACTTTGACTTTGGCTTCATAACTAATTCACGCACATACGCGAGCGGGGAAAGACACACTCGCACACACACGGCCAGTACATAAAACATTGTGTTACATGGACCTTCGGGCACCTGGCCACCTGCGATGTGTGCCTCGAATTGGGTCGGAATGGGTCGAGCATCGCGCCGGGCGAGTTCGGTTCGGAGGGGGCGATGGGCAGCAGTGTTGCCAATTTGTCCTTTTTTAGGATAGATCTGTCCTTTTTGAAACAGCTTTGTCCGCAAAAATTTTGAAACATCCTCTATCCGAAGAAACAGCCTTTTATTGGCTTGTTGTCCTTTTTTTCATCCTTTTTCCAAAATTTTTTTATTTCTTAAATGGTCATGAAATATGTATAATTTTCAATTTATTTAAAACTGTGTGGCATCGCTTTCATATCGAATTTCTGCAATCGATAAGCATTTTTGAAAGTAGTGCAGCAGTGTTTTGTGTTTTTGTGTAATCGACATCAAACGTATTTAGTATCGGTTAAATGTGCCTAAAAGTTTCAACATGCCAAAGGAACAATACAAACAAAAATTTCGTGCATCATGGTTGCAAGAACCGGCGGAGATGAATTGGTTGTGCCGAGATGCCACAGATTCTAACAAGGCATACTGCAAATACTGCAAGTGTACATTAAATCCAAAAATTGACATGGTGCGTGCACATGGAAAAACAAAAAAACATATACAAAGTGCATTGCCGTTCGCGCGTCGAAGCGGTGCATGTTGCCATGATTATAAGAAACCTGATAGTTGCCTTAAGCTTATCGGGTCGAATGCACCATATGCACGACAGGAAGGCGAAATTGAAATTAACGAAGAAATCGACGAAATTTTACTTGAAACAAATGAAAAATAAGAAAACTATGTTTGTCATTTTTTTGTCCTTAAAAAAAATGTCTGTCCTTTTCTTTGTCATTTTTTTTTTTATCATCTGTCTTTTTTTGGTGCTGAGGCGCTGGCAACACTGATGGGCAGGGGCTCCGAGTCGGGGTGTTGCAATATAATTAAGGTGGAATAACTTACGAGTGTTTGTGCCCGGGCATGGGTGTGTGTCGGTGTCGGTGTCCGGGTCGGTGTGCGAAGTGAAGTGTCTGTTGCGTTTAAAATTGATGCGATTTAAGGGTAAGCGTGTTAGCGAGGAAGAGCGGTTGCAACAATATTTAAGGCAACACAATGCTTCAGGACTTTAGGGTCTTAGACAGCTTTAAACAGACTTAAAGTGACCTTAAATACTGAACTATTTTGAAATATTTACTACTGATATACCATCTTTACAGGTTTACTAACAGAAACATTCCTTTGAGGTAATTGCAACTAAGTAAACTCTTTGAATAAGCCTTCTCTCGTCCACTTTAACTACTAGAAAATGTCCCAATTCCAATGAAAATAAACCAACTTTTACCTAAATGGGAAAAATCGAATGCAAATAGGCTAAGGCCAAAGCGAATGTTAAATATGAAATTACATTTTCCATTGACCAACTCTCGTTCTCTCCGATCAAAGGAGGAAAGGCAATCGAAGGAATAACGAAAATTTTATGCTGATTAAAATCTTATGTCATGGCTGAGCCCAGCGACAGGCAGGCAGGCAGACAGACAGGCAGACAGATGGACACTCAGCCGCCCAGACGGAGATCCACAACTCAAGCAGGCACATCCGTCCTCGTGTTGGCCACCAAAAGAAATTCCCCATTCAAATGCGAATTCGAACAACTTGTGTACATTCGTGCAAACTCAATCTAAAGGCTATATACATAAACTGCAAGATGTTCTCGACGTTCCACACGCTTCACCTACAGATCCACACAGCCAACCCCTTCGAACGTCCATGTGTCCAAGGAACATTGTTAGGAGCTGTGCAAGGAAAAAAAGGCAAGCAGCTTACATAGAACGGAAATTTTTATGTCCCTCAACGTCAAACCCATTGCAGTAAGGACTATGTCCTTTTCTGTAATTTTCTTCGTCTTTCGCCCTTTGAAATGCACAGGAAGAAGTTGCTTTAAAGGAAATTCTGGAGTTGAATAGATCATTTTGGTTTTCTTATGTAAGACTGAATGGCTAATCAAGTGATGAACTTGGATAGATAGATTCTTCTAAACCTAAAATCTATTAAATACTATTCTTCAATATAAATTCTTAGAAATCACCAATAATACCCAATTTTGTTGTGTGTTCCCAGGGCTTTCTTCCTGGGCTGCGTTTCAGTCAATGCGTCTGGCATATTGAGAGCATATCCTTTAATGACTAATTTGTCCTGCCAACCTGTGCACGTGTGTGTGTCTCTCTCTGTCTGACAGTCCGTCAGTTCGTCAGTCAATCAAGTTTGTTGCATAATCAACTTTTTTAGCTTTCTGCATTTGTGCCGGGCAATTGGCCCTGTTCATACACAACTGCCGCAACCCTTTGAAGTGGCGAGCCAAGTCGTTTGAATTGGAGCCAATCGATATTTGTGATTATTTAATAAACTCAATTACGGGGACAGGAGCTGCCACTAAGTGCGTGTATTGAACCCGACTCAGTCCACAGCCCTGCAGTCGTGGGGCTAATGCACTCTATGGCCAGTTCCCCGAACCAGTCGAGTGGCCCCCTCAGAGTTGGAGAGAGGCGGAGAAGTTTCTGTGAAGTGGGGCCTTCAACTTTTCCAACTGACATTTTTAATTTGTGCCTAATTTGACATTTAAAGATGCAAACACACTGGAGAAGCCTTGTATTTATTGGCCCGCAAAAAAGTTGCCTGCATGCACTCGGGCCGGAAAAAACTTGTTCTGTTCAGTTCTGTTCAGGAAGTACCGAAAAAATAGAAATTTAATGGCTGGTAAACATTTGCCCAGAGCCAGTGATATTATTTAATCAATTTCGTGTTTTTGTCGGTATTTTAATTTGGCTTTGACAATTTTGCATGTAACATAAAAGCCAGAAACTGTTGCCAGCAGGCAAAAACCCTGCAGTTGCAGATGCATTTGCCGATGCAGCTCACAGCCCGAGAAATATTGTATAAGTTGTGCTGGGGAATCGAGTGCTATATTCACTTAGTATGCCGGGGAGCCAATTGTTGTTGCCCCTGTTTACGGCACGTAGCGATGCTCGGCAAACATTTAATACGAGTCAAGTTTCGCAGCAAGAAACCGAGACACCAGCACACATACCATACTTTATCCCCGCTGTCTGTCTGTCTGCCTGACTGTCTGTCTGGCCGCACAATAAAATGCGAAACAAAACCTCAATTCAAAGTGAATATAAATTGTTTTACAGCTGACGTTTGCTTTGAATTTCAAATGGGCCCCACTCCCCCGCACCAGGACAACTGGCAAATAGTTAACCCCATCGTGGCGCCCCCGGGGAGCTGCATCGATGGCTGGCGAAAGGTCATCGTGTTAATTGGAGCGGAAGTGATGATGATGTCGTCCTCCACTATCCGGCCAGCCCTCGGGTGGCGTCCTGCTGCTCATTGAGCCATTAAATATCGCTTGGCAATTAGACATGGCCATTTTTAGTGGCACTATGAATAGGCAATCGGCCACTAACCACACTGACCCGTGTCCACTACACGGGCAAAAACCGAGGCTATGCTTTTACCTAACAAAATATATCTGAGCAATAAATATAATATTTCAAATTTGGAACATCTCTTGTAGTTTGTAAAACAATTTTACAGAACAGATTAATCTCTTATTCCTTTAAATCTTTTTCATGATTTGGGTCGGTGTCTAATTCCTTGGGCTATATTTACCAACTGATCCCTTCACTTGACAAATAAGATCATCTTAATTCGGAATTAAGTTCATCTTAATTCTTAGAACTACACATATAAAAGTTTCTTAGTTATTTATTGTATTTTTCTTGCAATTCTCTATTTTCCATTGGAATGGTTCGTTGATCAAAAGTCTTAATCGCTCTCTTCAGTGTCGTAGTTTTCCTCGCTGGATGTATCCTCATCATGGATCACAGCTTCGCCTCCGTCCTCCAGGCTAAGGCTTTCGCGAAGCTGTGCAACGTTGGCCAAGATCTCATTAAAAACGTTCTGAATGTTTTCATAGTCGCACTCCATCATTAACTTCCGTCTTTTCGCCGAGTTGTCATTATTACTCATTCTAGTAAGAAGTAAAAATTAGCTTCAGGGCGTAAAACTATTTGTTCACTCGGTATGAAGTCGCCCCTATAAAAGGATTTGCTTAAAATTCCGAAGACTGCTTGTCTGAAAAGTATAAATTCTTCACAATGATATCTATCGCCTAACTGAACTTTAAAAACAAATTTTAATCGATACGCTAACAAATGCATTTAGTTAATTGCATTTCAAACTATTTACATCATATAAATATCTGACAAAATTCGTTTTCTTCATTACTAACAAACATCGTTAGCATCTTCATCAATCTTCGTCTACAATTGCCTGATTGATTTTTATTCAAGTTAAATCTATTCTTCTAATCCTGGACACCAAATGAATCTTCCACCCATTCGGGCAGAAAGTAACTTAATATAAAAAGCACACCCCCCTCGAGATAACTTACCCGATCGTCCTATGGCCAGATCCGTCTCCAAGGCCGTGGTGGCCGAGGAGAGCGACTTGTCGGTGGGCAGCGCGGCGGGCGGCATGGGCAGCGGGCCCACCGTGGAGGTGGTGGTCAGGTCGCAGCACTCGCGCTCGGGGAACTCGCTGCCCTGGGCCAGGTGCAGGGCTCCGCCGAAGAGCGCCACCCAGAGGCTGAGGCAGCAGGAGAGGATTTTCAGGTTTTTTATGCGAAAGCGGGTCATGTCGGGGCCGTATCCTCGCCGGGCGCCACTTCAAACGTTGCTTAATGTCGATTTGCACTGTTTACTGTCGCTTAATTTACGCGTTGAGCACTCGGTTGCATTACTTTGTTTCCCTGTTCCGCAGTTCACACTTTCTTTGAGCTGAGTGCATTACCATATTTTATTGTTCGCTCTATGCTTTATTCCCTTTGGTTTGCCTTGAAATGAATTCAGGAATTTAAGCCATACACTCCGCCCAGCGCCATAATATTGACTTTAAAATAAGTCCTTGGGAAAGCTGGGCAATGGAAAACTCTCGAATTGAGTGCCACGGGGGGGAGTGGGACAGCACGTCGACAGTCAAACTATGAACAGCATTTACAATTACTTTCGACAGAAATGTATATAGACAACAATAGACATAATGCAGCAATAACGACGCCGCCAACAACAACATCAACAGCGGGGACAGAGACAGCTGACGAGGGGAGGGCAGCGAGGGCGGGGCTAGACAGTGGTTCCGCCCACTGAAAACACTGAATAACATAAAAACTTTTTCATTTACAATTTGCTCAGTGGGTCTATGGCCATGTAGCAAAGCGAAGAGGGAACAAGAAAATGCTGAAAAGTTTTTTGGTAAATGCGAAAAGTTGTTGCTACCGCCGTTCTTGACTTGTTGTTGTTTCTTTTCCTCTGCGGCTCCTGTGCGCCACCGCTATCTAAATCCAGCATGTCGGTGGCGTATGCGCAATATGCAGTATGCACAGGCAAAGGCAAAGTCCCAAGCGGGAAAATTAATTCACTTTGCCACTCTCGCAGCGCCTTTATCGCGCAAATCTCGCTCAAATGTTTGCCGAATCAATAAAAATATAATTTGCTGCGATTTGGCTCAAAGGAAATGCAAACACTCGAGTGCTAATGCACCAAGGATGGCGCTGGCAATGTGGAAAATTCAAACACACAGGCACCGGCACGGGCACGGGCGCAGGCACAGGAAGAGTGCGCAATCATGTAAACAAATCCCGGCGACAGAGGACACACTGCAAGCTTCAAAAAAAAAGAAAATGCAGCACGCATTTCTTAGCGCTGGAAAAGCGACTCGAAAAAAATATTACCAGAGGTAACAACTCAGGGGAAAGCTTGATGGTTTTAAAACCTGAGAATACAAAAATGTAATTATATTTCTTACGTACTGAAAAACTCACACAATTGAAAAGAATTCTAAATTAATATTGAAGGAATCTCAAGAAAATAAATTATAAAGGGATATCTTCCCTCTTCAAATCAATGCATGACTTCCTTTTACTGAAATCAGAGTGCAAACACTCTATAGCAAGTAGGGTTCACATGCATTTTAAGGTGTATTCTGGATCAAGAATATGAATCAGTGGCTTAGATCATATTTTGTCCCCTCTAAAAGAGACACGTCGCACTGCAGTCAATCATGTGGGAGGAGGAGGCTTGGGGACAGGTCGAAGGCGCCTGAAGGACCAAGGACGAGGCGACGAAAGTTGCCAGTCAACGAAGCGAATGCAGCAAACACAGACGACAAACGGCGAGGAAAGGCTAAGGGAAGGGGAAATGGGTAGGGCGCGAAGCCGTTTTCCGCATTTCCTTTGTTGTTTCTGCTTGAAATGATTTTTTGCAGCCAGCCATCGAGGCAGCCCGCAGGAGGAGATGCTTCTTCGCCCTTTTTGCCTGTGCAAACGCGGCCGCCGCGCCGTTTGAGTTTGAGATGTGTTCGCCATCGTCAGGCGTTTGCTTTTGAGCCAAAGTGTTGCCATAACGAGCGTAAAATGGCGGCAAAAGGACGACGACGACTGCGACGACGGCGGCAAAGATAACATGCAACGCGCTGCAGCAATCTAAAAACAAACAGCCGCCCTTTGTGTGTGTGCGCAAAAATAACGAAGCGAAAATTGAAACTAAAATAAAGCCATGTTTACCTAGCAAATTGTTACGTGTGTGCCGGGCCAGCCTCCGCCTCAAAGTTTATTTATTTAAAGTTTCCAACTTTTTGCATAAGATATCGTTTCGGGGCCAAGACCTGGCCAGGCCAGCTGTGCCCAGCAATTGGGCTTGTAATGTGTAATAAATACAGGAAAGCACACACTGGGAAATAAGGATCTAGAAAGTTAATGCCTGCACTTGTCTGTTCAAAGGTGTGTGGGTATTAAACTTCTCTACAACTTCAAATCCCGAATTTCCTCTCTGTGCAGAGATACGACCGCAGGAGTTGGATCCAGAGGCGGAACCAAAAGTCCGGTCTCAGCTCACCAGCTGTGCAAATATCTGTCTCAATGGCCCCGACTTTGAGCGAGCTTAACATTTAAATATCTCTTGCCCTTCGGCCTCCCCGCACTTCTGTGGACTGGGCTGACCAAACAAGCCAATAAATGTACCACAAATTTGTATGTCAAGCTCTGTGAGTCACTGCATTGACACACTTGGCCAGGCTTTGGCCCGGAAAATAGAGAGAATGCCACATGCCCTTCACATGCCAAGCCGAAAATTCGATTTAAATTGGAATTCTTCAGCTCTCTCGGCACGCAACAGAGAGTCGGGCAAAGAATGCCAAGAATGCAGGGCCACGACAAGTGCATTAAATAGGACGATGGAATATCTAATTAGCCGCCTGTCGGTGTCAGCATCTCATAAAAGTTGCTCCACCGCCTCCTTAGACCGACTGACTGGCAGTCAACGAAACTGCCGGGAAACTTTCGCGGCTCTGATATAATTATGTGCAACATAACAACTTGATACTCCCAGATCCTTTGAGAGCCTGTCCTTATGCGGCTGCACCTTGCCACCCAGGCTGCACTCTGCAGTGTCGAGTGACAGTTGTTGTCTTCGGGGGTGTTTTCTGTGCATGACAAATGCAATTGGAGCAGGCAAAGTTAATTGTGATGCAGCTTCCCCAAGAATGAAGTTGAAGAGCTGCCACAGGTTTTGGTTTATAACAAATAGGAACTCCTTCGCAAAGTCAACTAAGCAGGTCTTGTGTTAAGTGTCATTTTGAGCTTGCCTACCGCCCGGTTACATCGCCTTAAAATCATTCGAGTTTCCCATTGTTATCAATAATACGTTGGCTAATTATAACGAAATGGACGAGGAAACGTACAGACTTATGATGGTGGCCTCACTCAAGGAAAACGTTCAAAACACTGTGCGTGAGTACTATGAAGCTGAACGGCGGTACGTGGAGATTCTGAGGGCGAATACCCCGGCCCCTGACGCCGTCGACGACATCCTCGATGTGAACAAAATTCCGGAGTACCAGCTGGCAATCCGCCAGGTAAGGGAGACTGTGGCGGAAACCGACGCATTCCTCGACCACAGCCATAGGCTCATGTTACGCATTCGCAGGAGCGCAAACAGTTTGGCACGCCTTGGCCTGTCCAATAGTTCCTGAACTATTGAAGAAGATGCAGCTTAAAAAACAGAATCGCAATCCAATATTGTTTCTTCATATGCAAATGTATACATATTTCTCAGCAATCTGTAAGCCCGGCCATAAATGAAAAATTTTATAAATCTATTTTGGTCAACTGAATGCCTAACTCGAACTCTATTCATAACTACAGGCTACAGCGGAACTGTAATGAAATTTTAATGGGACGAAAGTTGGGGCAGTCGTTGGTAAACAATCAGATCCGTAATGAGTCCGCAAATGTTTGCCGCTTCAAATGCAAAACTTCATTCCCCTTTCGGTGCTCCACTCGGAAATCAGCCACAAGTCCCGCCAACTTATTTCGCCTGTCTGTCTGACTGACTGTCTGTCTTTCACGGGGTCGTAACACGACCTCATGTATTATGCAGGGCGATTTTTATTGTTTGTGAAAGTTTAAATGGGCTTGGAGGTCGCGTCTACTGCGGATGCTGTCAAGTGCCCTGCCATCGCAGGCCTGTCCGACCTGTCCCGCTCCTGATTTCCCGAACTGCCGACCCCGTTGAGCTCGCACACACGCTAATTACAGGACAGACGTTGAACTCGATTCTCATTTGATCTAGAAGCTGCTGGCCAGCGCCTGATTACCTGCTGGGGCTTTAAACTTTGTCCTTTCCGGCCATATCCTTTTTCAAAGTTCAGCCGTAAAATGCCAGCCAGGCGGTAATCGATTGATTTTACCTGGCAGCCTGACGGCGGCACTTGAAAATTCGTGTCTGGCTTCTATTTATATTTACTCAATGTTGCCATTTTATGACTTTAATTTATGAGTATTGATTTCAGGACCTCCTGTGTGTAGTCTGTCTGAGAATCGCAGCAGATGTCGCCGCGGGTACACGAATATTTCTGGGCTAGAAAATTGAATCAAACATTCAAATTACACGTCGTGAATGGGGGATCCACTCCAGTGACGCACAAGGGGAGCTGAAGGGTCCTCTGCCCTTTTCGACTTTACAGTTTTTTCACTATCGATTGCTGCTGGTCTCCCCTTCCTCCTCGACCGGGCCAATTAAAACGATTGCGGCCAGCGATTACCCAAATCGTTTGGCCCCGGAAGTGGGCCAAAATAAAATACCAGGCCGCATCATTAATAAATGTCGCTGCGAAGGCCACTAAAAGTCGAGCAGTGTACGCAGAGTAAAGGCGTAATCCAATCGACCAGTGCCACATACACATGGTCAGGCGACTCGGGGGACCTGGGCTAGGACCTGGCATTAGGATAATGGATGATTACGGGGAAACGTGTAGCAAGGGTCTCCTCTGGCGTGGCCTGGGCTTGGGTTTTGGGTTGGGATTGCGATTGGCGTGCGGCGTGCGGCATGATGCCATTTACATGCAGCTGCAACGTTACTCAAAGTCATGTCTCGCACAACGGTTTCACAGGACGCACATACTGGCCAGCTTGCACCTTTGCTTTTCTAAGGTGAACCTCTGGAAGGTACAATTTTATCATGTTTTGGGTGGAAGGAAGGTTGTTATTAAGAGCTGCCTTCAAAAGCTGTTCATTTGTTCTTTGAAACTATAATTATGGCACTTGTATAACTTATAATTTTTCACTTAATTAGGCATATTTAATCATGGAATCATAGGAAACACAATAAAAACTTCCGAGGGAACTTTCAATTATTTTCCCAAGAACTTAAACCAATATTTGCCGTACATTTTAATGGTAATTGATTCAAGGTGTCCTTCGGAATTTCACACAAAAGAATGGCCCACCCTTATGTACACACGCACACACATACGGGCCCCTGCATAAAGTCAATTTCGTGTACAATTTTATTTGCATACAAGAAGCAACGGAGTAGGAGACCCGGAGACCAGGAGGGCAGCCAGACAAGCCAGAGACACACACTTAGACACACATTCGGCCCGTCCTCGTCTTATTGCATGTCTTGCAATTTATTTGTCTGCCCTTCCAGGACCTGCCACGCCCCCGTACCCCAGCAGGGTATAAAAAATAGCTGCAAAAGTCATTGAATGAATTTTATGCATTGACATTCGTCCCCATTCCGAGCGCCGCTCCACATGCTTTTGCCAAATAATATTGCGGAAAGGAGCGGAAAAGAGAGGGCCAAGGGGGGAAAAGGAGATGGCCAAGAGGGCGAACGACAGAGAAAGGGAGACCGGGCGAGAAAGAGAGAGAGAAAGGCTCCTGCCGTCAGGGCTTGCTGCGACAACGACATGTCAAACTGACCCAGTTATGCATTGTTTCCATAGTTTGCTCTTGTGCTGCTTTTTGCGGTATGTTTGCCCGAAAATTTTGTCAATAATTTTAAACTCGCCGCCAAGGGTGTGTGGCACCCACCCACAAAACACCACCTGCCGTGCCCCGTCACATCACTCATATTTGCCGCTGCCATTGTTGTTTGTCATTGTCGTGTTGTTTGCACTTGCACTGATTTCCACGTATTCATTTGTGCATTCACCAGGGTTTGTGTTTAAATTTATTCAGCGGTGGCAAGCGGAATAAAAAATGCGCGAAAATCACTCACAGCTGCGGTCATTATAATAGAATTAGCTGCCCCCATTAAAGACGCGGTAATATGCTTAATTAACTTTTAGAAAGCCAAACAAGACCAATTAATATTTATCTAACGTGCACAGCGTTCGTATGTCATTTGACAAAAGCGAAAGCTAAACACAATTATTTACAGTAGTGAGGGTCCACACAATAAATATTAAATATTGAATAATTAAAAATTTAGTTAGTTTGAGTGTAGTTAAGATTTCAACTGCTAGCTGTGAAAATAATATATTTTTTGATCTCTCCAGCGGATATATTTTTCAATAAAAGCGACCCTGCCGTGTTGCCATATTTTTCGCCATCGAAGTGGATGGCTTTGTACCCCGTTTCAAATATTGGCAAATATAGAGCGATTTAAATTAATTTGCATAGCTTATGAATTCAAATTTAATTATCAGCGAGTTAGGAGCTCAAAGCACTCAGCCAGGACATGTAGCGCAGGGCTTATGGAGCCGTAAAGCACACGTCATTTTGGCACAATCACGCCTCTGGTGGGAAATGAACAATGCAAACTGTGCATAGATATGGCCTGGTGGCCTGTCTTGGCCCGGGCGCTTAACCTTTGACAGTTAATTGGGTCAACAAACTGCAGCAGTTTACGTCCAAATCGCTCGAGTCGACAGTCTATAATTTAAACATGAGTCCGGCCCACACACGCAGTCTCGCACACGGAGGAGAGGCCCGGAACGGCAGGCAATTAGTGCTGGCAGGCACTTGAGCTGACGCTCACAGACAGGGCTCTTAAAAATATTAAAAACCAAAATACCAACAAGCCACCGAGCAAGTCTGCTCCGGCCAAAGTGACCGCATCAAAGCGTACCATGGTGCGTATGAGCGATATGGCGCTGGAGCAGTGCGCGCAGCACTTCACCAAATGCGAAATATAGTTCCTTTTTTGTTTCTCCCAGAGTGTTTTCCTTGCTGCCGCCAGTCGCTTGCTTGTTAGTTTTTTGGTTTGGTTTCAAGGCTCCAGAAACCAGGATCCCGGATCCAGGATGTGCTGCATACGGCAGCAGCAGACACGTATGGAGCGGCCTGCATACATACATACGTCTGCCATAAAGTAATTCAGTGTTGTTCCAATAAAGTGCTTCATAAATATTTATTGGATTATCGAACGAATCGGACACACACACACAGCCATATGTTGAGCTCTTGTCTGGAGAACCGAACGCACATTGCTCCATTGCCATAATGAATATGAAGCCATGAACATTGCAATAAGCGCACGTATGAATAAATGAGAGCACAGCGGAGCAGAGCAGGAAAGGAATGGAAAAAGCAGGAAGCACACGGACACGGAGAAGGACCACGAGGACGCAGAAGTTTCCCCATCTGAATGGGGCTGAATGAATGCTTACGGCAAATAAACTAATAGTTCAAGTGCTTTCCAATTGCGGGCTCCGGAATTTAATATACCGATCCCTCAAACTCGATAATTGTAGTCGGAACCCATTAATGGATATAAAAATACCATAAATATATTCATCGACGTTTAATTAACTAACACGACCGGCCCGCTAATTGCATAATCAATTAACACATTTGATACTTTAATTATAATCGACCGACCCACGCCGCATCGGCGCAGCAGAGGCAGTAACTTTGTCTGTAATTAAAAGGGGATTAAGTCCATAATCTCTGATATTAAAGCCTCGTTAAAGTCAGACAAGAGCGACGGAGGGTCGTTATGGAATTTAAGGTGGCTCCGCCTGAAATCGGTATTTATTATTTATTCTGACATTTACATCAACAATCCGGAATCAGGCGAGCAAACACACACGGCGCCAAGTCGAAGGAAAAACTGAATGAGAAACCACCTCGGGCCCTGCAGGTATTTAGGGTGCTTGCATATTTTATGGCCTGTCATTGTTTATATTGTTCAAATCTCTCTCTTTTTCGCCCTCGCATGCTCACAAACGCACACACATGTGTGTGCCAGCCTGGGAATTTCTTATTGCGACTTCATTTGCACATTTTACAGAAACATCGAGGCGTGTAATACAAGGGGTGGCTGCCACCGCTGCACCCAGAGTCAACCGAAAGCCGTTGAAAGTGGCTGGGATCGGACGGGCAGCCTTCAACTTGGAGTATCGTAATGTATTCATAGGAAATGACAACTGACAAGAGAGCCAGACAAATGGAAAATCCGACTTGCCGTATTTTCAGCTCCTCGGCTGGCAAACTGACACACTCAGCCGAAGGACGACGGGACGGCCAGCACTAATCACACATAAATCAAAAAATGACATAAAGTGTACCAAACAGCAGCTGGCTGGTGATCCTGCCTGTCAGGCATCTGGCATATGGCAAACTGCCGACACATAACACGGCATCGAATCGAACAGAAAGTCAAACTGAAAACCATGCTGAAAATCAGGCTGAGAGTAGTGGGGCGGACGCAGGAAAGTAGGCAACGATTGGCAGTCGAGGATTGCATGTGGACGCAGAGCCGGTTGCAATGGCGGCATATGGCAAAATCTCAGGGCGGACTTGGAGGCGGCACTCTGCAGCTCATGTTATATTAATTACAAATTACAGGCAAAGTACATTAAACATGCATTGTCAACTCCCCCGGGCAAACACGACCCCTCGATTGTGTATTCCCAGCTCCATTGTATGCGATGCAGGGAGCGATAAAAACGGGGCACAAAATGCGGCCTGCCAGCATATCGAGGGCCTAACACAATGCCATTGTAATATCGATTACAAAGCCCTCGAAAGCACCGCCCAAACTACATATTAGCCCGCCCGGCAACGCTGCGTATACGTATTAATAAGTCGCACGTGTGTGCGGGCCCGACCTCGCATAATTGCTGTCATGAAACTCGTTATAATACACCTCGTGCGAGGCAACGGCATGGGATGGCTGGCATTTTGTCGGCTTATGAATTCACTTCATTCCCCTTCATTTCACCCGATTTTTGACTCTTTCCGCCCGCACAAAAACCCATTGATTGATTCCCTTTGGCTGGCCGGTGAGTAATTGTTGTTGATTTAATAATTTATTGAGGTGGCAATTATTTAAACTGGCCATCGACGACGACTACGACAGTCGTGCCTCAGTCCGCCTCAAATAGAAACCGTAAACATTTCGATCGGGGACGAGCGGACCACAGCCAATGCTAAATCCCTTTCCTGTCACCGACACATTTGCATAAGCAAATCTGATGCTACACATGCGAGGGAGGAAAAGCGGGCGGAAAAGTCAAATACAAAATAGAAAGAAGCGAGTTGAAAGTAGAAAGTAGAAACCGGAATTGTGGAGGGCAGAGACCAACCAGCAGCGCCGTGTGTGTCAAAGCGAATGAGTTGAAAAGCTGCATTAAACAACACTTAGATGTGGCCGAAAGTCAGGAAGGTGCCGGTGGGTGCAGCGCTGGAAATGATTCATGATTCGGGTGTGGACAGCGAGGGAGCACTCAAAGTGAAAGGAGCCGGCGACGAACAAAGGCGGCGGCGGATCGCACCGCTGCGCCGCTGCGAAGGTGGTGGAGTGTTGCAGCAAAACAAATATTGTTAAAGTTGTTGCACAAGCAGCTGCTGCTTGGCAGCAGTACACACAGAAAACATTAACCAGGAGTCCTTAAAAAAATCCTCTTACTTGGGTCCCAGGTATACCTAACATTTTCACATAGAATACTCTAAGCTGGAACAAATATTTCATTGGAAGCAAAACGCTCTCAAATGATATGCTCAATATAAAAATACAAACAAAAGGAAAACCAAAGGATTCGATTCCCTTTGCACATAATTGTATTAGACTAAAATAACATTATTCTTTCTCTCCGTGTAGCTTAAAAAAATTGCGCACAGGTTACAAGCAAAACAAAGCACACAAAAGGCAGCAGGAAAAAACTCATATAACACCGGGAAAACTGCATAAAATGTCAAGGTAAGACTAACAAACTGGTTTAGGAGCGATTTAACGGAAACGGAAATGCCAGCGAACGTTTAAAGAAACGCCGCGAACTTCGGACAGCTGCATTTAAAAGCCAAAGGGAACTTTTGTGTCTCCTTCTTGTCTTGGCCCGATAAGCAATGCGAAAGAAAGCGGGCTAAACAAAAAATAAATAGAGAGAAGAAACAAAACAGGGCCGTGAATGGGCCGCGTAATTAGAGTGTAAACGGGCGACAGGCGCAAAGTTCAAATCGCTGCTCAAAAGTAATTAAAAAGTTGCAAATAAAACGCAAAGAATACGGCCAAATTACGCGATTGCAGGGATCCTTCGGACCGTCTCGTCAGTGGCCTCAGCTCTTTAAAGGCCCGTTGAATTCGGATCCTGGAAATGCGAACGACGGGGGCGGGTGGCCACGAACAATTGCAGCAATTTGAACTCCAACTCATTGAACAGCACTTGGAAACTACGCCAACAATTTTACGCTTGGGCCTAACCAGAAATTCCTCACCAGGACTAACTGCCACACACTTCCCTTCAGTTGAATGCATTGCAACTATTTTAGGGCACTCATTTTTCAGTTGAGCGCTCGAGTTGCCCAGGGGAGGGAGTCTCCCACTTGGCTGTTACGTATTTAGCTGTAGTTTATGCCCCAAGTTCTGGCTACACGGTGGGATAGGATAGGCCTGGATGGGCAGGCGACAAGGACGACATCGAGGCAGGTGCAAGGATCGCAACATTTTCGGGGCCTAGGCCTGTCTCCCTTCCTGTGTGCCAGGTAATCACGTCATTATCACGTGAAATTTCGGCATTAACGTGAATTTACGATTTGCACATGAGCACGAGCCAAGAAAGGCAAAAAATAACTACCGAGTATGGAGGCACCGCACCGAGCCGAGCAGCGACGCACATAAACTCACATTAAATGCGATTGCCAATTTATTTACTAAGTGAACGTCGCAGGTTGGAACCAGCAAGCAGCCAGCAGCAACCAGCCACCAGGAGCCAGGACTAAAACTCGGCGAAGGCGCAGCTGGCAGCCCGGCAAGTTGGCTCAAATTTTAGAGCGGAAATAGTGCGGCAGGCGATGGGGCATGGGGTTGTAATTGAACCAGCCACCCGAAAGTTGTTGTAGCGAATAAAGCTGAGCCAAAAACTTCACTCACACAGCACACACACACTACACACACAGTGCACACTCTGTACACTCCGGCTACCCGGCTACCCGTCTCCCCGGCTCAGTTGGCAACTTTTTTGCATACAATTAACGAAAGTGGCGCACCTAGGTAAATAACATGAAATATTTGCTTATTCGGGGGTTAAGGGGGTTAAGGATCGTGGACTGAGGCCGGGGCTGGGGCTGAGGCGGTGGCATGCGAGTGCTCAACCGCATTAACCCATTACCAGCATAAGCAGCAAGCAGTAAGCCGTGAGGCAGTGGCAGCTGCCGCTCCGACTCGGAGTTTTCCATTTTCCATTTGCTTTCCCTTTTCGCCGAGCCATACAATTTTCCAACACATTTGCCAAATTAAATTATATACCATGCCCCATATATACAGAGTAGTGTATGCAGTGGCACAAATCTCGGACGAAGAAAGCACACTCGACTGGTTTTCTGTTGGATTGCTGACACTTTATGATTTACAGCCTGCTTGCCTCGGGGCTTCACTAAGTCGCGTTTCTTCGAATGGCGATTTCCCAGCTAAGACGATCCTCGCGGCACGCACATTGGCCTCTTCGTCGGCACTCGTATTTTCCTCCGCTCGAATCGCATCGAACTGGAGCCCCCAAAAGCGGTCCGATTGAATCGCTGGCTTGAGAGTCGCGTTGCCCGCTTGCCATTGGCCGCGCGTCCGTTCGTCACGAGTCTCAGTCGCAAACTGTTTGGCCCGCTGAAGTCCCCAGTCCTCGGGTCCGTTCAGGCCACGAAGCTGGCCCAAAGGACTCGGCTACGAGCGGCCTTCGTTCAGTCATCGGCTTGCCCCGTTCGTAGGCCGAAAGCATAGAGAGCGAGAGCGAGCATCGACGTGTTAGTGGAGAATTATTTGGCGCCAATTTTGGCATCCTTGTAGAGTGTGACTCTCAAACTGTAAAGGATGAGGAGTCGCGTGGAATTTTGCAGAGATTCACTTGCAATGCTTATTGCTAGCTAGCTTTATTTTTTAATTATAAATTAACTATTGTTTTCCCATTTATTAAGTGCTTTGAAACAGAAAAAAAAAACTGGTTAAGGATTTAATAATGTATGTTTAACGATACAGAAGATTTGCTTGGGAGTTAATATTTTATATTTTCTCAAGGTTATTGAAGTTTTTTATCTTTTGATTCTTAACTAATGAATAAAGTACCAATGCAATTAATCATAAGAACTCATTAGCTTAAGTATCACTTGAAAAATAGAATTTTAAGCTAACGAAAGTCGAATCACGTCCCACAACCCATATAAACTATAAGCTACAGCTAATGAATTAATTAAATATGTTAATTCTTAATGACTAAATCAATTACAGGTCGCATTCGTGTAAGAGCGAGGAGTAGCAATAATTGCAGCATCCATGGCGGCTCACATGCACACACACCGCCAAAGGAACACACACAGGTGGCCAAGTGGAGAGATTTCAGGACTGTGTCAGCTGAGAGAGAGAGAGAGTAGGTGGAGTAGAGAGATAGTTGGAGTTTCAGGTGGCCGTGCAATTATCGGTTTTTGTTTTGGTAACACTTTCGCCGAGCAAAGCTCTCCGTGTTGGCCTAGGACCCTGCCAGCGGCCCAAAAGCGGAAGGCGGAAGGCGGAAAGCTTACGACTTGACACACAAACGGATGGCAGAAGGCAGAGGGATACGACGGCGCCGAGGACGACGACAGGCGATGGCCGATGGACGACGACGCGTGGAGGTGTCCAATAAAAATTACGTATACGCAGCGAGTGCCCGAGGCAAGCGGCTCTGGGCCACAAAGCGTGCGGTAATTGGCAAAAACAAGAACACAGGAAAAAATATGCAGAACCCTCCGACACCTCACACATGGCATGGCGGGCACAGAAAGAAAATTTGTTGTAGTTTAAAAAATAAAAGCATTTAAAAACGTTTACAATAAAATTATTTACAACCTCAAATACTAGACAATAAAGAAATACTATTATAAATGGTGACTCTCACTTTAACTAGAAAACTAGGTAAGCTTTATCCTCAAATTCAAGAGATTGCCTTACTTTAGTTGAGTAATTGCTGAAAATGAAAATAGTTTGGAGCTTGATAATATGTCTTGGCTTTGTGTAAATACCAGCTAGCCACGAAACAATGGGCCGAAATTGCCAATTGGCTGCGCCTCAAGAAATTTGCCACGACATCGGCCCTGGCGGGATGTCAACATGTCGCCGGGGCCATAAATCTATAAAGGCACTCGCCGGCAAACGCCCAGGAACGCTCTACTGGATTGGGCTGAGGCCTCGGCATAGCTGCACGAACCGAAACGGCAGCTCTGGATTTCTTTGGAGAGCGGCACATTGTAATTATCGCGCGAAATCAAAGCGATGCCCGACCCAATGTCTTGCCAAAACAATGAGTCCTGGCCGGTGGCATGGCAACGAGGCATGGCTCCTCGGCTCCTTGGCTTGTGGCTCCTCGATTGCGGGGCTCCTTTCTTTTGTGCGGTCGGACTTTCACGGACTTTTATGTTTGCCCGCCGTCGAGCTAAGCTGATTATTTCATTTCCATTGTGCTCGCCCCCCGGCATAACTTAATTTTTATGGCACTTATGATATTTTAATCTAATGAAAATATAATTACATTGCCATTGCTAATTTATACTTACTGCGGACCGAGAGGGGAAAATGCTTGAGGGCGGACGTTAAGGTGGGGGTGTAGGAGCTTACCTGCAAAGTAAATAAAGCGAAAAGGAAATGTTATTCATGCGGCGAGCGAGGCAAAAACTGCTGCTGGCGGGAACAGGTCCTGCTGTTCCCCGTCCCCCGAACATCAAAGCCACAGAAATAACTAAACCTGAATCGATTGCCAGCAGAAATAAAGCAAATTTACTTCCTCGAAATACGAAGTAAAAATCCGCACAGCTCAGAGACAATCGGCGGTGAAGGTGGCGGGCTTCCGAGGTGGGACACACACGCTCCCCCGCTTACAGTTGCAAATTGACTTGCTTTTGAAGTACAAAGCATTTGGCGTTGCCACCTGCAGCCCGTTGGCTAAACAACAACCACAGCAGCAGCAGCAGAAGCAACAACACACAGGTTGGAATTGAATTCGCAGCGGAGAATACACCACAGGCCAGCGGCTGCGAGGGTCCTGGTGCTTCGCCCGCGTCGCGAACGAGGCAGAAGGACAGAGACGTGAGAATTGCTTATTTTGTGAAAATTAGAAAATATCACAAAACGCACAAAAACACTCGCCGTACATCTCGTGCAGACACGCGGAGAAAAGTAGGGCTGGATTTGAATTGGTAAATAAATTAATCTGATCTGTGAAGAGATTGAGTTATCTTGGAATGGAGGATCACCCAAAAAGAATGCAATGTTTCGGCAACAGATACACCATTAAATGGACAGATAATTGTTGTTGTTGTAGGCAAAAGCAAGACCTTAATTTTTAAATTTTCAGTTCAAATTCATAAATTTCTGGATTTCAAACACCAGGCGCACAGAAGGCAGCTGCAAATAAGTGTGACCATATTAAATACTTTTAACGCTGTGATCGTATTTGAAAGCTGTCTTTGTTTCACGAATATTACTATTTTAGATTATCTACTTGCTGCTGCCTTCTGTGCGCCAGATGAATGAAATTCAGAAATTTACGAATTTGTACTGAAAATATCGAGATGTAAACCGCGTTTTTGCCTGCAGCAACAACGACAACAACTCCTTTACAGCAACAACAAGTTATACAACAAAATTTTATTTAACCTCCAAATTTGAATTTAAAAAGACGGTAAGTTACCGCCATATAAGTTAGCCGATAAATTGGAATTTAATTGTAAAAAGACGTTAAAACGATACTACCAGTGATGCACTTTTATCAGTGATGCCCTCTAGCTATATTGCATTCTTGGGACAAAAAGGCATCTCACTTGCCACCAGAGATGCTTTTCCAGCTATATCGCGATCTTGGGACAAAATGGCCCCCTCCACAATTGACCTTTTGGCAATTTTAATGATTTATGTTTTTAAAAATGTTGATAAAAACATTTTGCCTGATATATTTAGATCGACTCAGCTATTAGTGCTGGTCAAGAATATCTTTTATAGGGTTTGAAATGGCTCCCTTGTGCGTTGTAAGCTTTTGACTTAATATATATATAGTATAATATGAGGTCAGGAAAAATTAAAGAGTCTAGTATATAAAATATTTTTAGTTTTATGTGACTTAAGAATTTTCTTTTTATTAAATGAAAGTCTTTATTTTTTCCAAACGATTTGTTTCTGAGTGCAAGAAAACACATGGCGTCACGCAGCTGTGTCTTGGAGGACGAGCACAAATCTCCACTCGCCGTGTGACAGTTGCGAGCTACTTCAGTGGCTCCTTGGCTGCATCTCCATCTCCATCTCTAGATGCAGATCCAGTTCGGGCTGTGTGTCAACATCAGCGTGGTTTGTTGCCCTGCAGTCCATGCATAATTAGTAGCCAAGCCGGCAGTGCTCCTGCTGCTGCTGCCACTGTTATTGCTCCTGCTCCTCCTGTAGCTAGTCAGGCACTTGAAACCGCAACACGGAAGCAGCGACGACGACAGGACTCTCATTCACATCCATGTCGGCCAGGACAATTGCCGCTGTCACTCAGCCAGTTGATTGGAGTGAAAGTTAAAGTTGAGCTCCGCAAAGTAATTGTCGCCTTGTTCGGGTTGTTTTTTTTTTACATGAGAATCTCTGGCTCAACCCTTTTGCCATTGAGAAATTGTTAATGTTTTCAGGACGAGCTCCGTGAAACGGATATACAAAGCAAATTGTGTGCATTAGCCAGGGCGAGAAAGCGGAATGGGGAAAATGTCCTTCCGAATTGAACGATTTTCAATAAAGGCCAGCACAAGGCAGGCAGCCAGCCAGGCCGAAAGGTAACATTGGGCCATTCAGCTTGGCAAAAACCGTATACACACTCCCAAATGTGTGTGCCTTGGTTACGGTCAAAGGACACGTATAATAGATTGCCAGTTAGTTGCCCCAAAAAGGGTCACACACAAACAGGGGGCGTCAAATAAGCCGGTAAGTTATCAACCCGTGGACACCAAAGGTATTTCCAGCCTGCGAGCCACCCAGGAATCCAGAGGAAAATTTAAATGGCCCATTGAAAATGAACTAGTAGTAGATATACCGACACCTGACTCTATTCGAGTGTTAACACGCGTTTTCAATTAGCCAAAATTGCCGCTGCCTGAGCTTCACATTGGCGTAAAGGACCCACTATTACCTGCTCAATGGGAGTAGCTTTTAAAGTTTGTCCTTTCACACAGAAGCACCTTTTCAACAGCTATGGAAAAATGTTTACCTAACTGGACTCCAGTTACGCAAAAGCTGTCAGGATTAAAAACTATAGAAACCAATATCAAAAATGCTGTTACATTTGATTTTATAAATATATTGAATGCACTAAACACGAATGTAAGCCTAGTTTTAAGTCGGTTGAATTTTATTTTAATCCCGAGATAAAAAATAGAGCCGTGTCTATATTTTCCCTGAATTGAAATGTTCTGATAGCCCAAGTTAATGCTAATTTTAGGTTTTCTCCCCTGAACGCAAAGTATTCTTTTTGCAACTCCTCTGCCAGGGTGCCTTTGGGTTCCCAGCGTCTGTCTGTCTGGCTGTCTGGCTGTCTAGTCCCATTGTCTTGGCAAGTGTGACGAAGTGCTGTCTGTGTTGTCTGTGTGTGTGCGTGCAGCAGGGAGGGTGTGTTTCAGTGTCCCGACTTCCGCTCATAACTCGACTCGACTTTTAGCCACCTCAAGAGCTGACTTGACGGACGTGGCTTATTGTTTCATTTTGCTGCCGCGTTGGCTTATGACTGAAACAGCATACAAAAGCAATTTATCAAGCCCTAATTGTGTGTGTGTGTACGGGTGTACTTGTCATTGGTGTGTCAGGAGAACTTAGCTTTAGTTGGTTGTACTTTCAAGTTGTCCTCCCCCACGTGGAGCCAGAACTCCAGCGGTGTTTCCCCCTTTTTTTTCTGCTTCATTCTGAATCCTATTTACTTGCGGCTGACAATTGATGAACTTGAAAGTGGAGCAGTGCGAGGAAAGCGAGGAAAAACCCACGGTGGCCTCAACCAGCCGCAACCACAAAAATATAACAAAAAAAAATATAAAATCCGGGGATTGACACTTTCCATATTCCGAAGTGAACTCTGCTCTGTTTTATTCCACATTTCGGGGCATATTTCATGCACGAGAATAAAAAGCTATTAGGGCTAGGCGTGGAGCTGGAGGAGCTGTGGGAAAAACGAGAAAAGACAGCCGGCCAAACGACAGCTGTCTTCAACTGCAGCCCGAGTGCATAAATCTTGCGCTGAAATGTCAGCGCAGGACGAACGACAAAAACGCGCCCAGCACTGTGATAAAATGGTACGGCGTGCAGCTTTTATATGACACTGCTACTCCTACACTGAGAGAAACCAAAGGGAAAATCATCTGCGAACTTTCGGCTTGAAAATCATGGTTTACAAACGTACCGAGATAGTTTGGGTTCTGTGAAGAGAATCGGTTTAAGAGTTAGGAATTTCTTTTGCAGAAAGTATTTTGAGTTTTTCTTTAAAACTTAAATATTATTTAAAAAATAAATTATATTTTAGCTTTAAAAGTATATATTTATAAGCAATTTTCTAATTTCTCGCACCAGTGCAGTCCTAGTGTTACTGTTACACCAAGAGACTCTCCATTCACTCGTTACAGTCTGGGGTTTCTTAAGCTCGCAGATTAACTCGAGCCAGCGGGGCCGGGTGGCTTTGAGGGTGGAGGTCCTGGCTGTCGACAGGCGGCTGGATCGCGCGGTTTTTGGCCTCCTTCTTCCTTTCAGCGGCAGAGCCAAGTCAAATTGCAAATTGCATATTCAAATGCGGCGGCTTTTTCCAGTCTGCGGCTGTCGCTTGTACAAATACTAAAGATTTGCTCATGCAGCGCAAAAATAACTGGCTGACTACGGAGTATATATAGTGTGTATAGGATAGGGTCCTTCGCATTTGACTGGCAGGCGCAAATGTTGTGGCCCCAAATTGAAAATTAAACTCGGCGCCGTCACCGAAAAAGAGTTGCACAATCGTCGTCGTCGTGCACATGCCTCATATCTGACCCGCCCGACCACCTGACCTGGAACAAAATGGAACTGTCTTGTGAGAGGTCTTGGCCCAAAGAAATGTCCCCAAAAAGATGCTGCCCCGGGAGCAGACAAGAGACATCAGACACTAATGCTGATATGGCTTCATCCTCTCAAAAGCCAAAGTGCATCCAGCGGCGGCGAATGCCGCGGGGTTCCCGGCAACGTCAGCGATTGCGCAATATGTGGGATGTGGCAGGGGGAAGCCGGGAGATAAAGATGCTTCTCCGCCTCCCACATACAGCAGAGATCAAAATAATAGCATTTTAATAGAGAAAAATATTTGAATACTAACTAAAATTAAGTATAAAATGGTTTAAAATTGTGCTTGGATTAGAAATTGTTTCAGAAAACAAAGTAATTCTCTTTGGAGTGTTTCCAGGACTTCAACTCTAAACAGTAGACAATACCATTTGCGAACTGAGGACCGGATATAGTATGCTCGTTCCCTTTAATACAAATTAAAAAAATATTATTAATAATACTTAGTAATCTAATGGGTTTAACTATTATTTTGGTTTGCAGTTTTCCGACTACCTCTAAGTTCTCCAGAATTATTTTTAATTGGTGACCCTTACTAAAATTCTGTACACAGTTGCATTCGACTCCAACGACTCTGTTTGTGTGGGTTGTGTACGCTAATGATTCAACTCATTTTGTTGGTCTTACTCAATTTGATATTCCTGCCATGCCGGCAGCGCCAGCCAGCAACTACAACCACTGCACACACCGTTGTTCCCAACAATGGGAAGAAATGCGATTGGGATTCGGGGAGGCAGGGGAGCGGCAGATGGGGCAGAAGGCCGCGACGGCGACAGGATAAGATGCCACCAAGTCGGAGCTCAGTGCTGAAGGCAGTAGTCAGCCTGCCAAGATAGTTGGCCCAATCGCTGTCCCCGGCGACTAGACTCGCCCTGCATTTTAGCCAGCCGAGCGCCCGGCATCCAGGCAGCCAGTCAGCCACTGATGACAACTTAAGAATGTCATTAAATTCTCATACAGCGCACAAAAGCTGCATGTGCTCCATGGCGAAAGAATTGCCACGAGGATTTTAGGGACGATTTAAGTAGCACGGATTTAGTGAGCGGAGCAGCAGGAGATGCCAGCAGCTGGCTGCTGTCTGCTGGCTGCTGGTCCTGCTGACAACATGGGGAAACATGAAGACGGGCCCACAAACATGGCAACAACAAGGGGAACTACAACAATTATTAAGGCAACAACAACTGCAACTGAGGAACAGTGAAACGAGTTTTTATAATTACTAGAACTCGTATTAAATATACGTAAGCTTGATCAGTTCTTGAATGTTAAGCACACTTGTACCTATAAATAAAGTAGGGAAATTGGTAAATGATTTCGATACCATAACTTGGGCCAATTATAATATAATAATTTACTAGTATTTCCTTTTAAAAATATGCAACAATTTACTTGAATCAATAAATAGTAATGAAGTTAAGTAAAACTCAATTAAACCCTGCACAAAACTACACTAAAAGCTTCTAGGTTTTTATTAAAACAGTCTAACAATATTTCTATTACAAACTACTAACTATTTTAAGCTTTAATTCTAGTAAATCAAACCACTGTTCTCGAACTACATTCGGAATAGAAAGCAAGTTGTTGTCCTTCCTTGTACCTACAAGAACAATACAAAAAAAAAGCAGGAAAAACTTACTTGCAAAGTAAAAGAAAAGCAGCGAAGAAGGAGCCCTCCGTATTGCTGCGGGATTTCGTCGTCTTTCTTCTCTCACTTTCCTTTCCTACTTGTACATATATATTTTTTTAGCCACGTTTTTCCAGCTTTTTTCTAAGCGCATTCCGTCTGACATGTGCAACGCATTCGCATTCAAAAAGTCTATTTCCCGTGCAATTGCAACAATGCGTGTGTTTGTGTGCGAGTGTGGTCTGTGTAATTGCAGGAGCATGTGGGGGTGGTGGTGTGTGTGTTTGTGGTGCGACTGTGCGGTGTGTTTTTGTGGGTGGGCTCTTCTTCTAGGTTCGCCTTTGGGCGCAAGGAAAACAAATGAGTAGCGGCTGACGACTGCAAATGTAAAATGCATGAGGCCCGTGGACGGGAGGGGAGTGCGGGGTGCTGCGGGGAAAAGTGAGCGGGTGGAAAATTCGGAAAACTAAAGGGGTGTGTGGTTGGAAGTGCTGGAGCGGAGATGCGGATAGAGAGATAGTGGCAGCCAGCGGCTTATTTAGTATGCAAGTTTGTTGGCGACATCAACTAACCAAAATTGCACACACATGCACACTCATCAGGCGGCGGCACACACAAAAAATGTAAATGTTCTTCGGCCTTTAAAAATTTAAGATCCCCAGATATTAGCCAGGACAGCTCCCAGGACAGGTCCCAGGGTTTTTGCAGCAGCCCCGCTTCCGCTGTCAATTTAAATGTTTTGCTGCTGCAGCTTACAGAATAA
Organism: Drosophila jambulina; assembly: GCA_018152175.1. Lineage (NCBI taxonomy): Eukaryota > Metazoa > Arthropoda > Insecta > Diptera > Drosophilidae > Drosophila > Drosophila jambulina. Next base: position 6,430,164 of record JAECXH010000012.1, on the reverse strand, counting down.
ACATCGAAATGATGGGATTTGGTCAAGTCAGATGACTGCAATATCTATTTGCTTATGCGTCAGGCATCCCCAGGAAGATGAGCCCGATGCACTCAGGAAAAGCGAGTTTTCTTAGAGGTGAAAGGATAGCACAGGGCTTAGTCTACGTTGAAAACGTTTAACTGTAGCGATGTTTAATGTTTTACAGATTAATAACGTTGTTGAACCTTTACATGAATGTATACAAAATTAATCTTTTTTAGATAAAATTCATATAATAGAGCACTTCCTCATAGCTTAGAGTTCAACTCCCTTTCCTTTTCTCGCCGTGCAGCAAAGCACTTCCTTCTCTTTGGCTTTCAAAAGCTCCTTAGCCAGGAGCAGACGCAGCCAATACATGACAGCGGGCATTTATATTAAACATTAACATAACACACGGGAAATGCGAAATGCGAAGACAACGCACTTGGCATGCTCAACATGTTTGCTGTGGCTGATGGCCCTGCTCCTGGGCCGGCCCTTTGGTCCTCGGTCCTCGGTGCTCGGTCTCCGTCTGCTGTCATTGTTGATTGCTTATAAAAATATTTATAAAATGCAGATTGCATAAATACAATATGCAGCTCAGCCCCATCTCCATCTCCATCTGTCTCTATCTGTATCTGGATCTGAGTCCGTCTCCGACTCCAGCTACGTTTCTGTTTGCGAACGGATCTAATGCGGTAATCTTTGATGGAACCCTGATGAGACCGATGACAATCTATTTGTGCATTTCCGTTTGTAAGCGTTTATTTATTTACATTGATTCGCTTTTCTTTTGCCACCACCCCACCAGCCCCGATGGGTGTAACCACAACAATTGCCATTGTAATTGAAAACACACACGTATAAAGACAAATGCCTGAAGGCCATTGGGACCCGGCGAGTTGATGGTGTTTTGCCAGTGTTTTTCCTGCTCGCAGCACCGCGATTTTCATTTTATTTCGCACATTTTTTCCCATTTCACACATGATTTCTGATTGCCAAGCCTAATGCGCTCGAAAATGTTGAGGAAACCCAGATAAACGAAAGTGAAGACGGCGCAAAAAATTGCATGTAATGAATAAATTTCGTGGCACGAATGAGGAGCAGGAGTGGGTGTAGGTTGTTGGGTGTTGCGGAGGTGGTGAGAGGTAAAGGCCAAGCCGAAACTCGGTGAAAATGAGCCTCGCAAACGTAATGGAATTGCTGTTGCGTTAAATTTTTCAATTTCATTCAATTTACACGAGGCCCACCGCAGACGCACGCAGGAAATTTTTGAAAGTACTCCACCAGCGGATAGCTGGAGCGGAATGGGCGGCTGGGTGAGTGGTGGGGCGGAAGGTCGAGTTCGAGGTTGAGGTTGAGAGTCCCGGGTAACGCGCCTTGAAGTTCGGCGGAAATGTAGCAATTTGTATGCTGCGCCTAAACGAATTTTAACGATATGTGAAATGATATTCGAGGCTGATCAAAAATGCCAGGCCATGCCACGCCCCCTCTTCAGTATGTGTGTGTGTCGGTGTTCTGGCTCACCTTTCGGCAAATTGCCGTGTTCATTAAAAAGTCAACGCCAGCATCGTAAAGTTGTATATGACCGGGAAATAGGAGAATAGAGCAGGGCAGGGGCATTCGCAATATGCATATTACACTTGGAAAATGAATAGCATCTCGAAAGTGAATAAAAATCTAAAGAATTATGGAAAAATTTATTCGAAAAATGCTACAAACACAGGCTAACCATAAATTTTAATACAATTTTAAAGATTATGCTTCCTTTCAGTAATTCTAAATTCTAATTCTAAATTCACTAAATCTGTAAGAAGCATTGCATATTTTCTGTCCCCCAAAAATTTGCTGCTAGAGAATATCATTGAGAGAAAGTAAGAACTGTTTTGTGAACTCTATACTGTTCACATATCTCTGCAATTTTAACTCAAGGTAAGGATAAGAAGCTCCACTTTAATATTTCCCTTTTTGGGATCCCCCTGGGATACTCTTTCCAGTCTGGCAACGCTGCGGCATTGAGTGGCGGCCGAGCTGGCAGCCTTCCATGGGGAGCGGGACGAGTGCTGCGGCGGCATTTTGGCCATGGTCACAGCCAACCTAGCCAACTTTGGCTCTCGCTTTGAGCCGGTGTGAGCTGAGCGGCGTTGAGTTGTTGCCGCAAACTGCAAAAGTGTCAACAACTTGTAATCACCAAGGCAGCCCGGTGGGTGGTGGGCGGTGGGCGGTGCACGAGGGGAGTAGGCGTGCCAAAAGCCAGCCAGCACTTGGTCACATTTTAACACCTGCTCGTTATCAACTTTTGCAGGCAAGAACAACAACAGCAGCCACTGCAGGGGAAATGGGAAATGGGAAAAGGGAAAAGAAAAGAAAAGAAGAATTGCAGCGACACCCGCAAACTTTCATATTTTTCGGCCAGCCTGGCAGCCCTGCCCTGAATTATGTCAAAGTTGCGGGCGGCCAAAACAAAACCGAAACTAAAAAAGAGAGGTGATGCCAAGGGAAGGAAAGGTGGAAACTGCATAGAACAAATGCCATAAAGTTGCTTGCCGGATTCAGGGGGCGTGGGTCAGGGGGCAGCGGCAAAGGGCAGGCGTGAGGCGTGGCAAGTGCGCCCATCGCTCGTTCATTAGTGTTGTCAGCTTTGGTGTCACAGCCGGAGGCAGGGCCCGCCGCTTGTTGTTGACACTTTTTCATGCAAAACAAGTTGGCCAAAACACTCGGCGCACTCGCTGCCGCCGCTGCTGCTGCTACTGCTGCTGCTGCTGTCCTTAAATTTATGGCAAACCAAAGAAACACGAGCCCAAACAATTGTAAATTCAAGCGTGAAACAATTACGGGGCCCGGAATGCGGGCCAATAAATTTAAAATCCCCGAAAAATGGAATGGAATCCGAATTCCATCTGCTTAACATATATTCGGGCAAGGACAAGGACCCTCGCATAAAGCAATTTAGATCGAATAAAGCGGCACATATCCCTTCCGAAAACAATAAATGTGTAAATTTCCCGGCAGCACGACTGGAGAAATAAATTCGGTTTCTGTGTGGCCTTTGACCTTAATTTGAATTCAAATTAAGCGGCACTCTCTCTCTCCCTTTCCTGCTTTCAAATCAAAAGCCAACGCCACATTTGCCTCAAAAACTTTCGCCTTATGCCACTAATTACTTGGCAAACAGGGGGAAACTATAACAGAAATAAACAAAAAGTTGCCATCGACACGAAATGTCTTCATAATAATAGAAAATGCAAACGAACGTTCCCGGAGCGGAACACGCCCATCTTTGGAGCAGAAAGAGGCCGCATCTCTTGTCCGACTTGATTAATGGACGCCCCACTGGAGGTCCCGGGGTCCAAGGTCCAAGGTCCTAGAGTTAATCCCCGCCTCGGCCCCACATCGAAAGTGTCGAAAAGTGAGCAATCACTGCAAAATGCGACGAGCACGGGGAGCAATCACGCAATCTACTTATTACCCATTAAGGACTCTTCTCTCGAATCGGAGTCCTGGCCGTAATGGTAATCGATCACGAGGTGGGTCAAACCGCAAAAGCCACGGAAGCCGGAACGCGCCGAAAGTGGAGTCCACTCCACGCCGCCGGCAGACACTCATCTGTCAGGCGCTCGGTCGGGTTTCCCCGCCAGGAGCTGTCTGTTGGCCGTGTCCGTGTTGTGCGAGGTGACAAATCATATTGCTGACAATAAAGTCAACATTGCGGGCCCAAGGACACGCCGATGGCGCTGAGATCCGGCGACGCCTACACATGTCACTTGTCACCCAGTGGTGACGCCGGTGATGCGCCTCCGCTAATATCCTTTTAAATGGCTTTAAAGTCGCTGCCGATGCCCAAGGATTTTCTATGGCCAGCAATTGGTCATGCGCACGCGAATATAATTAGGCACGCACGAAAAATGAAAACTCAACACGCCAACCGGCTTTCCCTCTCCATTTTCCGCGACAAGGACTTCCGGCCGCAGCGACGACAACTGGGAAAATGGCCACGACAGTTCTAAACGGAGCAAAGGTACATTCTAGGGGGAAAGAATTGTGGATTTAATAAAGTGTAGTCCTTGAAGGGGCATAGTTAAGTGTGCTGACTTAACATAAAGCAGGGTTTCAATTATAAATTTAATATTTACATATGTATTGGAAATATTTAAATTGAACAACTATTATCCTTAGAGAAAGCTTTCAAGGTCCAGCTGGCTTGATTTAAATAATTAAATACAAAATAAAATGATAATCAAACAATGATCTAGCTTAAGGCCAGCAGGCCACGTAGGCCAAAGTTCAGTGCAAGGTCCTTTGAGTGATCTTGTAAACGCTTTAATGAAACGATTTCCAAGTTAGTTTTTAACATTATTTTTCCTGTGTGTAGCCTCTTTGATGTGGGTGCCCCAGTAAGTTTTCTTGTTGGCGGCTTAAGTGCCTTTTGAAATATTTTACTATTGCCAATCGAGGCCCAAGTCCTTGCCAAGCCGCAACGCGTTGCGTGTTGACTGTGCGACTGCCATCTAGGCTCAATTAAAAATTTTGTACAGCCCCACAGCGGTGAAATCATGTTATAAATCCAAGTTGTTCAGCCATCCAACCCCCTTTTGCTAATGTCCAGGCAAGGCGACACTGAGCACACATGGCGGAGAAAGCGGAAGGCGCTAAGGAAATACAGCGAGTGCATTGAACTTTGCTCAGCTCGAGGTGACAGGAGTTGGGAATTAGCCGAGCTTATATTTTATGCTCCGCCCGGAAATGTTGCTTTTCATTATATTTTATGAACGCGACCGACACGCCAAGTGTGGCGAATGTGAAGCGAAAGCCAGACCGACGAATGATGCCGCTCTTTTTTATTTTTCTTTCAGTTAACCCCCAAATCATGGCGGGCTTTAAGATACCCGCTGCCAAAAAAAACGGCCGCAAAATTCCCATAGAATCGAGAAGCATCCGCCATCGCAGAGCTCACGAGTTTAAGCAAATTGCCATAATGAACCCTTTTTTTCGGGGCCGCCGCCGCTGCCGCCTTCTTGCTTTCCTGCCCATTTTGACGCCTTGCCAATTTTATGTAGTCTCGGGCCTGCCAAGCCAAGGAGAAGGGAGCCAGGAGGGCGGGGCGTGGCAGGAGCGGGGGCAAGGACTTGGAACGGCATCGGTTAAGTTTCCATGCGTTTGCCTTTTTCGGTGTTAAAATGAAATCTATAAAAATAAGTGTGGCATGTTCTGTGCCACTCTGGGTTTTTTCCCTGCCAGCCCGGGCTGTTGTCTGTGTGCCACACATATACATATATCCTTTTTTGTGGGGGTGTACGAGTGCTTTGGCCCAAAAGGAACCCCATCACATCGCTCGGCATTTAACCAGCTCACTTTTGGGTTATTAAATGATGAAGCAGTTTGCCGTTAATGACTGCCAAAATGGCGACGCTTGCTGGCATGGCAATCGGGGGGTCTATGGGCGAGGGTGAGGGTGAGGGTAAGGGTGAGGGTGAGTTTTGGTTTGGTGAGGGGTGGGGACGGGCGGAAGGACGACGTCGCCTCGGCCAGCCCTTTGAGTTTATTGAGCTCTCTAAACCGTTAGCAGGCATCGTCCTGTGCGGCGCCACCAATCTGGTCCTCGTCCTCGTCCTGGGCCTGGCATGTCAGCTTGTTTAATGAGGGTAAAATTAGCGCTGTCTCAAGCTTATTAGCCCCACTTGGGAGTTTGGTTAATGCCAGTCACTTTATGGACCCCAAGCTGGAGTCGTCCCTGCCCCAGTCCCGGGCCCAGCCCCAGTCGAAGCCCACTCGAGTCAATTTAAAGCGACTTAATTATTTTGATTTATCGCCAGGCGGAGGCACTTGAACTATCGATGAGCGGCATTAAAGGGGGAAATTGATATTATGCCCGAATGATGCGGCCTAAGCACTTGACTCGCAGTGAGAAATTCGCCGGCTTACGAACGAGAGTTAAGCCAAGCGAGAAGGAGGGCTGTATGAGTTCAAAAGTCGCCACAAATCAAGGTAATGACGTGCAGTTTTATACTTTTTTTGCGTGTGTCGCCCCGGACTCGAAGCATTTTCTCAGCATTGCGCATACGCCGCGTGGCCCCGAAACAGCTCGGAGGCACGCAAATGAAAATGACCAATGTGCTTAATTTCTTAGCACACTTTTCGGCGCTGCAAGGCGCTAGGAAACCCTAGAACATCGTCGCAGTCCCGGCCATTGTTGTGGCTCCATTAGGAACGCGTACCCCCTCCGAGTGGCCACACGTTTTATATGCAAATAAATGGGAGCTGGGAAGGAGAACTCCATGCGAAGGTGGACAAAAGGCGCCACTCGGTAGTGACCACTTGGTGGCTCCACATGGCCACTCTCTGGCTTTCTTTTGTGTCTCTAGGGCCCACCCGGACCGTGATTGCTCACGCGACTCGTGGGGAGTGAGTGGATCCCTGGTCACCTGCATGTAATAATAATTCCTTGGGGCTTTGGCCCCGCCGTCGCCACCGCCCATAAACATGGTAAATTGTTGCTGACTTTGTGACTTTGTTGCCGGTTAATAAGAAACTTACGTCACGCAATATAATTAAGATAAACATAATTATAGTTTGCCGTTATGTGTTGGTTTTTACCGCTGCCTTTGCGGCCTTCTAAATGCGATTGAAGCGCGATTAAAGTTATGCTATGAAGTGATTTAATTGATAACTATTCCGGACACTCAAAGATTCTTTAAGTTCCTTAAATGAGCAAAGGCAGAAAAATTTTATACTTTTAGGAGATTTTTTGACATATAAAACATATTATTTTACATATTGGTTGAAGTCTTAATAGGGGAATATTTTTGCACTACAATTTTTTTGTGCAGAAGGTAAAAACTAATACCCGGAAAAGCCTAAGAAAATAGAATTTCCCTCTTATAAATGCTCTCAAGCTTTTTTATAGCAATTAATTAGAGAGCTTGAACAAGTTTTCAGAGATTGATTTACTCAACAGCTTAAAGCCAAGGACCCCGAGCTTTATTCCTTTAGCTTTTCAAAAGTAGGATTTTAAAGCTTTCAAAGGATATTTATAAAACTTAAGCTGAGGCTTAGAGCTTTTAAAGGATATTTTTTATCTATACCATAGGTATAAAGCTTTCAATATATAAACCTAACCATTGGTTTAATTTTCCAGAAAGGTTTGAGAAGCACTCCATCCAAAAGCTCTTAAAACAAAGTATCCTAGACACCCATCGTCCTGCCACAGTTTGAAAAGAACTCATAGCAGCAGCACATAGTATCAGTAATCCCCAAACTGTAGGTCTGTTCGTGGGTCTAAAATGAAATTTCCGTAAGTGCTTAAATGGCAACTGAATAAATAATACTATTTCGTGAGTTTCAAAAAATTAAATTCCATCAGGAATGCATTCGGCATCGAATCAAACCGAATCGAATCGACTTAATGAGCAAAAACATTACGAATACAAATCGTTTACCGGGCAAATGTGATTAATTAGCGCTCGCCGGCTCGCATATTTCGCATGTCGAGATTCAATTTAACGAGTGCAATTAATAAAACACGCGGCGGCCGTCCGGCAGAGATAGGATATAAAGGATATTCCCGGCACTCACCTAAATAAAAAATTCCAATAATCACGGCCAGCAGTTTCAGCATGTTGTCATTGGGTTGGTTGTTGCACAAATGGAATCCAGATACCAGTGGAGGACGTTGTCGCCTGTCGTTCGTCCGCTCGCTTTTCGCTTTTCACTTTTCGCTCAGCTGCAATCGGGAGAGAGAAGGAAAATTTGTTCAATTAATTATTGAAATTGAAGCGAGCTGCTGCTGCTGAATAATTGCCAAAGGAAAATAAGTGGGCTCGGACAGGGGACACGGGAAAACATTTACAATTTGACTTTTCGCCGAGCAGGATAATGAAATGGGGCCGAATCAAATAATAAATACGAAATGTAAGCCGGACAATTATTAACCGGTTATCTGGCAGTGTCCAGGCGGATAAGTGGTCATCTACCATCTTTACAAATGTAAATGCGAATTGCAATTCGTAGATCCGCAAATTATGCGCATTTTGATTGAACGAAAGGAGGCAGGAAGTGCCTTAAATGCATTTGTCAATCCACTCTAGCGTAAATAAAATTATGGTTTCGCTTATGAATGGTTATGCTGGGTGATAGTTGTATACTCTTGCGATAAATGCATATTTAAACCGGTTACAGTAATTCCCTGAACAAAATCTCTGCCTGTAATGCAGGTGTTCATTGCCATGATTATCCCATGCTTAAACTAATGGCATTGGCTTTTTTGGCATTAACACTAACCCCTGGCTAATGCCGATGTTAATGCGCAGGAAGATACCCCCTCCGGAGGCGCATGCAATTATAATATTTCCATAATGGAGGACGGGTCATTTCGAATGCCATTTCGGGTCCCCACACATTAATTATTCGCAGATTTGTACATGGCCCCCGGGATTTATTAGTGTCGCGTGATTGCATTGTTGCTGTAATAATTAATGTGGCACTTTATTGATTTTACAACTTAAATTTCTATTATCCATGCGAATGCTAATGAGCCAAGTGCCGGTGGCAATTGTTCGATAAAAATGTGAAAATTAATGCACGTGCAAAGGTGAAAAAGAACAGCATAAATTATAATGGTGATTAATGGATCCGCGGAATTAGCATGCCATACATAATTAATATTCATTTGTAACGCCGCGGAGTCCGCGGAAGCCGAGGTGGGTTTAATTGGGGGCCTCTCGTCATCTTTTTCTCCTCTTTTTGGCTTGTTTTCCTGCATCTTAAAGATGGCTCTTATTTCGGGACTCTTGGCCCAGTTAGGGGCACCCACCCCCATCTTAGTGCATAGCAAATGAAGTTGGCAATAATAACCGGCAATTCATCTTGCTTTTTAGCACATTTACAACTTCCTCAAGGCCCTGGCCCTCTGAGCCCTCTCGCTTTTAATTCTGTTTAGTTTCGGGCCCGGCCTGTCAGGCTGTCCCGGTTCCAGCCGGGCATTAAGAGGCTATTTAATTTTATGGGCGGCCAGCAGCTCCGAGTGATTAAAGTGGCCAAGCCAGCTGGCCCAATATGCGGAGCCCCGGGAAACCACTAAGTCGGCAATCGACAAAGAACAGCAAGGACTCAAGTCGGGGCTTGAGACAACAATAAATACGTTTTGCATAAATCTCGTTGTCGGGACAACGCAAAGCACGGTCAATCCCTTCACTGTACACAACAAGAAATGACAAAGGGAAATGAAAATATGAAGTCTCAAGGTACAAAGAAAATCGTTAACTAAATTGAAATTATAAATATTCTTTGTCTAGAGAAGAACCTAAGAACCATTTCTTTCCTTATTTTCTTGATTTGTCACTTCAATATGCTTTATTTATACTTTTTCTCCCAGTGTATGGCAACCGCCACAGTCGCATGCTACAAGTAAAAAGCAAAGCGAAAGCCAAGTAGCAAGGACGAAAACAAAGCTGCCACAGGACGACAATTGCTGCGGCTCTTTGTGCGTTTGTGTGCGTCTGTGTGCAGCCAGGCGGCTGAATTGAAGCCGCGCCAGGTGAGTTAAGTGCGGCAGGTGCGACAGGTGAGGCAAACTAGCCACAGCCGCAGCCGCAAGCCGCAGCATCCACAGTCGCTGAGTCAGCTGGGTGGCACGAGGGGGACACAAGCGCTGTGCCGGCAACCGAGCATGTGAACGGGGAGCACTTCCGCCTAATGGGACGCGTTCGACCCCGCTGAATCAACACGCTCCGCTGGCGCTTTTCCGCCATTTAGTTTCCGCCCAAAATCAAATGCGAGTGAATATGCCACCAATTCAGTGCAGTCATTCGCTCGATTTGCAACAAATGGAAGTCGAATCTAATTAGTTGCCTGGTTAAAACGCCACGCAGGTGCTTTTTTGGTAAATTGAATGTCTAAAATTAATGTTGCTTCTAATAAAATTACTTAGCTATTTAAAGAACTCAAGTAGTAAACTTTGGAGCTCTTTAGTATCCACAGCACACGCATTGATTTCAGTGAACTCACTCGCTCGATTTGCATTGAAAGAGGAGCGGGGAAATCTAATTAGTTGCCTGCCAAATGCATTGAATATGTTTTTCGGCAACAAGCGAGTCGTGAATCAAAGCGATGAGCAGGCAATTCTGTTACTGGGACCTCGAAAAGGTCTCTGGTTGCAAATTGCAGGCGGGCAGGCCAGTGGGCCGCTTCCGTTTCCGCTCTCACCAGCCGGCTGGTTCAATTTGCGGTTCCATTACTAACAGCACATTGGCACATGCTCAGCCGAGTCCTTCGCATCCTCCTCGCACACACCTCGCCCCCGTCCCGGGCCTGTCAGAGTGAGGGACGTTTGCCACCACCTACATTGGCCATCTCGTGATCCCCGAGCTCTGGGTAGCTCCGCTTTGGTCGCAGGCCAGCCATCAGACGGCCACGCTCGTTCAAATCCGGCTCCTGGCTCACGTCCCGTCAGCGCAGGTCTTTTCGCCCCTATCTGACTGCTCCTTTCGGGTCCTCCGCCTGCCCAGCCCTGCCAGTATGGCAATTTCGGGGCCCAAGCGATAAACTCGAACATGACGCATTACGTATCCCTCTATTCCGCACACACGCGTACACTGAGCAAATAAATCGAAGTAGTTAAGTATTAATAATTAATTACATCGTTGACTTTAAAGTCCTCTTCTTTTAGCATCAATTTTAATTTTTAAACATATTTTTTAAACATCAAAAGATAGCCTCAATTCTCTGTGATTTTCGTTAATCTTACAGATTAGAAGTATCAAAGTATATCCTTTACTTGCCCAAGAGTTTTCTGTCAGTGCACGACCTGAGTGAGAGGCTGTCTACGTGCCGAGTAGAGCACTGAGTCTGTGAGCTGCCACGCCCCTTGCACCGCCCACACACACATGAGCTGTTAGGAAAAACTATCTACGTCGCTGGAAAAAGTTTCCTTTTGCCACCACGTTCCCTGGAGTAACTTCTACACGTTGCGTCTGTGGCTGCGGCTGCAAGCTGTAATGTGAATCGCTGGCTCCAACTCCCCCGATCACCGGCACTCCACCCTCATATATCCTTCAGCCCCTCAATGGGCCAATCGAGCCGGGATGAGCCCCCGCTGCCAGTCAGTCGTTCAGTCAGTCGGTGTTTGCCAAATCGTCTCAAGCATTTAAATTCGACATTAATTGGATTAAGTCTGTAGTTTGTTTACTCGAGCGCGGCGCCACTCATCGCACTCATGTGCAATAATGGGTATAACTTGGAGTTGCCTCCTCCTCTTCTGCCGATTTCTAATTTATTTATTTTGCATAATTGCAGACATACTTATTAAATTACAAATTAAACTCCCGGTTCACTCAATCAGACACAGATGCCACTCCAGCACGATGTTTATCATTTTTACATTTGCCTTGCCGCTCTGTCTCTCTGACTGTCCTCTGTGGTAGACAGCAGAAATAATTGAAATGCCGTCCGACCGGGTTCAATGAATTCACAATTAAATGGATTTTCAGGTCGACAAATTAGATTAATTGTCGGCTATATAAGACATTGTGGGTTTCATTATCCAAAAATGACACAGATGATGACATTTGCCATTTAAGCAAAGTTTCTCATTTCATTGTTTGAAACTTTTGGCAAAAGTAATATGAAAAGGCCTTTAAAAATGTGGAATCAAAATTGTGGATGCTTTAATTTATACAGTGTAAAGAAATCTACATAAGATCAATAAGCCTTTTTAATTTAGGTAACTAAAAACCTCAATAAATGCAGTTTATTTTCATAGTATTTTTTTTTAAGGATTCACCCTCTTGTTAGGCTAAAATACCTGATATTCTGGTTCGTTAAGTTTTGTTTTGTTTTGAAAGTAACCTTATTTAATAAAAATGTTTAAAATAGTTTTGTTTTCCTTACGCTTTATACTTCTTAAGCCAGACTCCACACCAAAGCAATCGTAGTAAATATAGAGAGAAAATCAAATCATAGCTCCTGCCTCTTATTTTCCTTTTCAGTTTTGATGAGAATCCCAGGACGAGCCGAAAATCATTTCGTTCTCCAACGATGCTGTTCAAATAGGCAGACTCAAATAGGAAACAAGCAAACAACTGGTATATTGTTGCGTAAATTAGCTCGCCAGATAGAAATAGAGGAGCAGCAGCCCCATGAGCAAAAGCCTTCCTCTCCTCCCAAAAAAAAAAAAAACCGCAGGAGCTGGAACAGGAACATGAACTCTCAATCCAACTGCCAACAAGTTTATAACTTTTTTTTTTGGGCACGCTCGGCTGCCGGATTGATTCGATTAAAACGTCAACAGTGGCAGGCAGCTGAAGCCAAGGAAAAACAATTCGCCAACTCCCCCACACGCACACGTGTCTGTGTGGGCCAACTCCATACATTCCCGGCAAGTGTGTGCCCGTGTGTGTTGGCCCTGTCATATCCATCTCGATTCCCGTTGCCTGCCGAAAAGTTGTCACACCAAATTCGGCTTTACTTTTATTTTGTCATCTTTCGGCTCGTGTCTGTTGTTTCAGCCTTGATGTCGCACATTGGGGGACTCATCCTCGGCCTCATCCTTTGACATTTCGCCTCCGGGGGTCCGGGGGTTGGGTGCCAGGGCTTCCAGAGGTCAGAAGGGAGCCGAACCGAGGACAGAGGCCTTAGCCTGTCATGTCGTTTGATCTTTTATTGTGTTTGTTTTACGAGGCGCAGTAAATCCCTTTTAAATTGCAAATTCTTTATGTTCACTTTTTCGGCACACGCATAAACACCCCCCGAGGAGGCCTAACTTCCGCCCATATGCGGCCGGCGAGCCGGGTTTGATTTGTATTTCGCATTCGCATTTATTTGTGAACTTCATCCGCCATTTTATGATTATTATTTTCTCGCCTCCTTGAGCCCCTTTTTGGCGCCCACCCTCCCCCGCTCGCTGTTATTGAAAGCGAATGTGTGCTGTCGCCGGCGGCGTTGTCACTCGGATGTTTTCACCTACCACGCCCAGGCCCACGCCGTGGCTGGCCATCCGCCAGCTGCCCCGGTGGGTGATAAAAATTTATTGGATCGAAAACAATAAATATTTGATTTGATTCATTTCAACGGACCAGCGTTCGCAGCTCATCATGACGCGCTTGCGATTGATTTCGTGTCCGTCCATTCGGTTAATTGAAATACAAAACTGTTTATGTGCTCTAAACTCCTCGGACCTTCCGGCGGAACCGGAACCGAAACGGATCATAACCCGCGAGTAACAGAAACTTAAGTAACGAAAAAATAACAGCGGCAGCAACAAAGAAAGGTTGCGTGCCGGCCCGGCCGAAAGTGTAATTAACTTTGGCGCTCGCCCTCATTTGCAGCCCATCAAGGAGATGAAGGAGCGAATTAGAGAGCCATGGCATAGGGAATCCCACACAGACGATGGGAAGAAAGCAGCGAAAGCGAAACAAAGACACTGCGGCTCTGAAAAGGGCCGAAAATCCCCGGCATTTCAACGCCTATTACAACTGCAAATGAACCCATAAACCCATTTAAGTAATGCCCGGAACACGGAAACTTTTCCACGACGACGCACCGACAGAGGGCATTTCCCCGGCCAAAGGAGCTGGGCGTAGGTTCCGTCCAGCCTTTCTGATTATTGCTCAACACTTGAAAAGTTTTTCGGGCGGCGGCTTGCTGTCCGCCAGCAGTTTACTTACACCCAACAGCAAGGCCAGCACTTTGAATAAGAGATAAAACTGTTACGTGCCCGTGTCTGCCTGAATGGAGGAATATTTCTGTTATCGCACTGAAAAGATGTTTCGTGCTCTTTGTGTTTACCTTGGTCATTGCCTGTCCTCCCCCCTTCTCTTCTATTGCTCGTTTTTTCCTAGGACATGGTTTTTTTTTAAGAGGAGAATGGAAGCTTTTCTTACTTCAAAAGGAAAGCTTTATTTACATTCAGTGATATTATTAAAACGAAATATCTGATTAAATTTAAAAATATGTGTTTACTAAGTAAAGTATTATTATTATTTTATAGATATTAGATTAGGATGGCAACTTGGTAAATCGTCAGATATTTTATTATCAAGAATAAAAGTTATTAATTTTATTTCGTCCCCATATCTATTCAAGTTCGAAGTCAAAATGATCTTCGTACAATATTTAGCACTTCAGTTTATATTTTAGCTATTCTTATTGTTAAACTCTTGCAGGATATTTGAATTTTAATTTGAAGTTTGAGACTCAGTGAAGGAATCCTTTCCCACCTTATTAATATTTAATAATTTAGTCATCTCCGATAAAAAAATTACACTATTTTAATATTTTACAGGGGAGCATCATTAAAAATTTTTTAATTCTAATAGAGATTAATTTATTGTTGCCTTAGCTAAGATAAATATTCAATTCCCAGATCGAAGTACAAAATGCAAGAGTATAAAAACATTATTCTTGTTATATTTTGATGAAGCAGGAATAAACCCCAAATGGTTCTTTGATCATAAATCTTGTCTTTACTGGGTAATTTCAGTTCCTTACCATTTCTTAAATATTTCTCCCTTTTCTTCTTTTTCCTTCACAAACAGCAAAGAAAGTCATGGACAAACCTTATCCCTATTGCCTAGATTCTACCTTTAGAGGAGACCAAGGGCCCAAAAGCCGGGTCAGGGAAATTCCCTTTGTGCGTTAAGCATATGCAAGTGAAATGCCGGAGCTGGAAAATGGAAAAATGAGCCGGGATAGACACGAACACGATAGACGAGAACGGAGTTGCGGTGGCCAGCAGCGTCACTCAAGTTACGACAAAGGATTCTGGGACGAACTTTCGGCCGATTTCCATTCGCTGGCATACCTTGGGCCCAGCTAGTGGCCCCCTCTTTGTGCCACATCATCAACAAATCGTCAATAACACTTGACACTCGTTGCGGATTCTCGACCCTTTCGGCCCCGGCCGTTGTGAACTTTTTTAAGAAATTACTTTTTTCGGCCACGGCGATAAACAGTGAAGAACCCGGGCCGGGAACAAGACGCGCCCGGGATCTCCCTCTAACCCCAATCTGCCATCGCGTCATTGGAGCCGTTGTCAAAGGCAGTCAGGCGAGGCAGACAAGCCACAACACCAAGAAACAAAAAAGGAAAGAAAATAAAAGGAAAAGTTCCGGAACCTGACCTAACCACCGAATCCATGAATCCATGGCGATGGGACACACAGCACGAGCAAAAGGCGAAAGATGGAAAATGGAGGGACGAAGCCATCAACGTTTTGACCTTGATGAATTCTTCCTGGCCTGACTGATAAGAGGTCCTGACCCAGCCACCAAATCAACGTGAAATGAATAAGAACACAGCTCAAATATTGAATTTGGCCTAACGAATGTTAAATACTCTGAGGTCTGTTATTTCGTAAGGATTTTATGGGAATAAGACAAGGCTTTACAACTTTACGGTGAATTATTTAGTTATTTAAATCTTCCTGACTGTGTGAGGAATGTTATTTTAAGGAATATCAGATATTCATTAGCATTATCACATATTTTTAAATGTATTAAATAAACTTCACTGACTTAATTGTGTGTCACCAAATTCGTTGAATATTTTTAAGCAATATTTAATCAGTGCCTAAAAATCAAGAAATTTAAAATATCCCTTTAGTTAGTTATGGTGATTATTGTAATCATTTCATATATCAAAACATTGACTTTGAAATTTAAGAAATTTTTAAGAACAAGACATCGCTTGAAAAAGTCAAAACTTATCCTGAATACAATTCCCTCCAATCGCCTTTACCAAGCAAAGTTAAAATAAAAACGTACCTTTGGCCAGGACACATTTAAAAGATGAATAAAAAATAAGCAAACTGATGAAGGAAACTTTTCACTTTAATTATTTGTCTCCTTTTGTTGTGCTTGAATTTTTTGTTGATTTTCTCCGGTTGGCTTCTGGCCCTGTCCCTTCCCTCCCACGGTGTTTGTCTTGCTGATTCCGCTGAATGTTTAGCTTCCTGCTCCTGTCGCTGCTGTCGCTGTCACTGCCAGCATTTCCATTTCTTCTCAAACACTCCGCGTTTAGTTTCGTCTGATTGCGAGCTGCCGGAGATGCAACATGTTTGAAATTCCGAGAGCGTTGCTCACGTCCTTTTTCACTTTTATTAGTGTATATCTGCCGGTGTCCTTGTTTTGGCAATACGAGTGTATGTGCTTGTGTCTGGCAGCTAAATTGAATGACTTGCTTGCCTGGGCCGGGCCTGTATCGGGGTTATCCTCCCACACATAACATACCATAGCATATAGCCCCGTGCCTTCGCAATGGTTCTATTTCAGCCAGCCGGCATGTTAATGTCCCTGCCCCTCGTCTCGATAGTGACACTCGTATCCGTGAAATGCAAATGTATGCGTGCCTCCTGAACATTATGAATAATTCCGGTTAAGATTCCTTCTCTGCCATTTGCCATTTTTTCTTTTGAATCCACATCCACTTCCACACCCTCACCCGCATTGTGCTCTTCGTGGAGGAGAGCCCCTCCCGACCAGAGGCACCTGAGCATAAGTAGTTGCTGCTGCTTGTTAAGCGACTTGTTTTGCTCAGTCTCGTTCTTGGTCTCATTGCCATTGTAGTTCACTCCGCCTCCATTCCCGCTCCTTGTCGTGAGCTGTGACATTTATTATGCAAAACGGAAAGCAAAGCGGCAGACAAGCAGCTCGGGCAATCGGTAATTACACTCGTCAAAAAGGAACATCGGTTAACTTACTGATAATTTTACTATATACTGAAAGTCCACTTTTAAGATTCTGTTTAATATAAAAGAAACCAAAATATTTCTTAAGTAACTCAGTACCCATAGCAACAAGAAAATAATTCAACCCAAAGGTTCACGGTCCCCATGTTACAATTAATAAAATCTATTAATTACCCTTTTCCACTTACAAAATTCATGTAAAGAATAAATCAAAGCATCAGTGTTCTTATTTTTATATTAATATACTATTTTTAAGAACTCTCTTATAGTAAATAAAATCTAATGTAACATAAGCCCAAATAATAATTCTTAAGAACCCTTATTCAAATGCCTAAAATCATTTGATGAATCTTTTCATAGAAAATGATAAATACTTAAAACCAAAGCTTCACGGTCGCTAAAAATTAAATTAAAAATATATTCTAGACAAAAATACAATAAAATGAAACCAAAACACCACAGTTGCCATATGATATTTAAATTGAAATCATATTTTTATTACTCTTTTCACAGTTACTTAAATCATTTCCTAATTCTTTTCTTAGATAAATAAATGATCTTAAGACTCACTTAAAGCTTCTCGGTCGCCATATTTCAATTTAAAATATAAGTATATTTCTTTAATTAACCAAATCATCACCATATGACTTTGATATAACAAATTTATTAATTCGAATTTTTCAAATATTACTTTCCAATTAAATACAATAACTATTATATTACGCATGATTCCCGCTGTTTCTCCCTGTGCACACAGGCTGGCAAAGGAATATCTGACTCCGACTCGGAGAAACATTGCGGTTTGACACCAGGCCGGGGGCGATGATTAAGCCAACTACCCAAACCCGGCCCGGCTCGGCTCGGCTCCGATAAACGAGGCGAGGCGGCGGGCCGCAATGGAATGGAAATGGAATGGATCCAATCCGATCCGATCCGGGCACCCTGAGCGTTTCTCATTACTTCCGCTACATTTGCCGGGTTTTGAATTTTGATTAACGCCAGGTGATAAAAAGGTCTTTGAAGCTCCAATTTAATTTGGGTAAATGCCACTTTCTCCGCCGCCTGGCACGTTTTCAATTCGAAGGGAAGATGCGGCACGTCATGATTGTTGACTCTTCCCTGGGCCCAGTCTCCCTCTGTCTCTGGGCCTGCTTTTGGCCCAGTTCGAAGGCGTCAAATTGATGGCCTGCCATTAAATCACACACACCCAGCCGGGCACACACGACTGTCAGCTGGGAAAACCACAGACTTGTCACCTCAATGCGGTTTGCGCTTGGGTCAGGGTCAAATTATGCTGCTGCTGGAAAACTATGAGTCGGCATTTGCTTTCGTGATTAATCGATCAACATCAGCACGAACATCAGAAATAATTTACTTAGTCCATTGTGAGCCAGCGGATTGTGAATTATTTCCCATCAAATGCCGCTCAATTATACTAAGTGACACCAGAGGGTCGCCGGCTCAGCTCCTGCTATTAATAATAATAGACTACGCCCATCCAGCCCCACGGCCCCACCCAATTAGCTGGATTCCAAGGGGTCGAGCGAGTGTCCGGGTCTGCGGGTGTGTGTGTGCGGCAAATGTCACTGGGATAATTGAAAATTAATTATGTTGACATATTTGGAAAGTGATTGTTGAGATGGCGACTCGTTGATGATGCCCGCGCCATATAATTTCCAACTCCAGCCCAAACTCCGACTCCAACTCCGCCCACATTTCGGACAGTTGCAGACAGCGGCTACTGGATGGCCACGGCTCTGTGGCAAATTAGCCAGGCCCAGTCCTCCTGCTCCCTCCCTGCTAACCTCACCTCGGGTCACCTGGCTTAATAGATGCCTGTCAGGTGGCCATTCATTTGATGACGGCGCGCCAAGCTTTTGTCCCTGAATCCCAGTGCCACGTTTTTTGCCCTTTATTTCCCCGGCGCACGGCACAAAGTATTTGGCTTTAATTGATGGCACCGGGCCAGAACTTAAAGCCTGCTGTTTGCAATTTCAGCTTATAAAGACTTAACCCGTTGCTGGCCACCTTTGACTTTGATAAAATATTTCCATTTGAAGCTTAAGTTTAAGCTAAGGAAGAAACTAAGCGACTTGGAACAAATTCTTTAATTATAATTCACAAAATAAATACATATTATACATATTTCTGATAATTAAATATTTATTTTGGTGTGACTAAATGAGGATATAGGAAATAAGTTAACATAAGCTACACTCAATCCAACCCCAAAATCATAACTCAGTTCCGGCTCGAAGGACCAAAATAAGGAAAACTAAAGCAAACTTAAAATCTGGTACTCTAATCTCATAATTAACTAATTTAAATGTATTATTATTATTAGCCTTAATACTATTATTGAGCAATTAAGAACCTTGCCCGGGGTTAAAGCCATTCCAGACACAAGCTGCAGCATGCAACACGAGTTAAATCACAGCACACAAGACGGAAGGAAGCGTACCAAATGCTCCGGCCGCTCATTATGCGTCTCCACTTCCGTGTGGTCGGTCTGTGTGTGTGTGTGTGTGTCTGGGGATGGCTGTGTGTGCGAGCGGGCGAGCAAACATAAAGACGGAAATGCAAACCAACTGGCAACAGCAAGAGAAACAACGAATAAACAAAAAAGCAGAGGAGCGGGGAGGCGAATGTGAAGGGAGCGAAATAATAATTTCTAAAGAGCAGAAGTTAGGTTTGCATAAATAACGACAGTTTTGTGCCCATTTTGTTTGCATACTAAATGCATTTTCTGCTTTCAAAGCACTCGCACACCCAGACACACACACCCGCCTCTCCCGCACACACATTAAATACGACTCCAGTTCCTTCGGGAGCTCGAGATTAAAGTGTTGCCTGCTTTTCAGCGCCGCAGCGGTCAGCAGTTGTGCGAAAAAAGAAAAAACAGCCAAAGTACCATTCAAAAATTAAACAAAGTTATTTAAATTATACAAATTGGCATGCAAAGTTGGCCCGCTATTAATAGCCAGTCTCTCATAAAGGCCACATAGCGTGTCCCACAGACAAACAAGTAATAAAGCCTTGCGAAAAACAGTGAGGAATGCCGAAAGCGGTCTCAATGTGCCATTTCCCCACTGTCCCAGCGCCATCAAAACAAACGCATTTCGCCGCTAACGCCCGAATGTCACGCAAACGTGGCTCTATTCCAGTGCAGCGAGCTCTCCTGGCCTGTCCTGTCCTGGAATGCGAGGTCCTAGCTCCCGGCATCTCCCATGCCAAAGCAACAAAGTCACCCACACCGACGCCCACTCGATGCGGATACGGATACGGAGCCGGAACCATGACGCTATCAAGCGGAAGTGGCACATGCAGCCGACCGCGCATTGCTTACTCACTCAATCGCGAATGCGAAATACCAAATACTCGTGAAAATTCCAACAAAAAGCAGGAAAAAGAAAATGAAATAAAGAGGAACCAAAAGGAATTCAGAGCCATCGATGCGTGCCTCGACAATTAAGGGGCGTAACGGTCTTTACATTGGGGGAAAGCCGGAGCAATTAGTAGGCCCCGATTATAAGACACCCCTGTGCAAATACTCATATTTAACAATCGCCGCCGCCTGCAGCCCAAACAGCCGCTGCAATTATCGACTCCAACTTTTCGCATTCGGCCGTGGCAACCTTTCACTACAGTAATTATTATGTGGGTTAAAAGCCCCCTCCCGGGCCAGAGGCGTGATGTGTGCGCTTCGAGACTCAGCCAGACACGAACACGTCCACGAACACTGACACCGACGCCAACACCCTCCGGGCACTTGACGAAAAAATTTGGAACAAGGTTTGTAAATCTATGAGAAGGTCTTATCAGGAAATGAGAAGTATTATTTCATGAGTTGTAATATGACGCTAATACGAATCTCATATTGTCTGCTCCATGTTATAATTTAGAATATTCAATATACTTAATTAACCGAGAGCAATACTTTATTTATGGATACAAATTACACAACAAGAAATTATAAAATGAAGTGGGAACTAAAGGTAACTCTGCTACTATAACTCAGCCTCACGGAATACTACACATTCTCGCTCATACATTATTTTTAACTTTATTTAAGGATCTAAACAAATTCTAAATAGAAGCAGGAACTCCGGATACCATCCTCACGAAATGCTGCACCCAGATACATGACCCAACAGGACTCTGGTCTCGCACAGTGCAATCACGCTTCGACTTTGTGTCAGTGCCTGGTTTTTAAAGTGTTTTTCCTGTACAGAAGAGGGGGCCGCCACTTGGGAGGCGCTGAACCAAGCTGTTGCCCGTGCTGTCATGAAAGTCAGCCCGTCGCCAGTTTTGTCAGTTAGTCAGTGTGTCAGTCAGTCAGTCTGTTTGTGTGCCAGTCCATCAGTCAGTCACTATCTGACGTCATCGGCAGATTGCGTGGCCGATTCAATAAAAGGGTTAAGTGCCTTTTGCTTTTTATGTTCACTTTTCATTAGTGAATAAAAATCAATATATATGTGTTGGCCGGAGTAGCTTTGTCTTAATTGAACCGAGCTAAGGCCGAGAGCTGCCGTCAAGTCCTTTGCCCCTGGTGGCTCACTCGCCGGGATGCCGCCACTCATCTTTCATCTCTCTGCCGAAAGGACTCGGGACTTAGGACTCAGGAGGCGCACACGCAACGCAAAAGTGTTTACATTGTTGCCTGGTGCCTGGGCTGGCTGGCAAATCATTTTACAGAGCCCCGGGCAAATAAACTTGACAAACATTTCAATCAAAAGTGAAAAGCCCCAATCCCTGGCTAAAATGTCGCCGACAGACGTGGATTTAAGGCAACATTAATATTTACCTTGCCGCAAACGTCAGCAGCAGCAGCAGCAGCAGCAGGTGCACAATTATAATACATTTTCACGCACAAAAACATTAATTAGTTACGTTTTTTATAAATATTTTTTTTAGGAGCGCAAAAGCTGGGAAAAACAAACGGAAAACCGCAAAGCAAACACTCGGCAGCTCGGAGTTTATCAGAGGCGGTGGGAAAATGCAACCAAATAGCCATGTCCAACCGCAGACACGCCCCCAAAAAGGGGCAGCGAGAAGGAGAAAGGAGCGACGGGGCGGGGCAAACATTTGCGCATTTCTTTCGCGGCTGCGTTTTCCCTTTTCCTTTCGGGAATGAAAGGGACTTGAGGGAATTTCAGCGCGCATAATGTGCCGCATTGCGGTTTTTCCTTCAACGCTGGCAAGAGTTGCTTGCCGAACGCCGCAGGACACACACCGATACAAAGACAGAGAAGGACTGGCAAGAGCAGCTCCTTCACAGAGTAAAAAAAGATCCGATATAAATATATTTTAAATAATATTTAACAAGCTCAAATATGACAAATTTAGGTAGCACAATATGTAAACAGTTGAATGTTTTAGTCTTTCATAATTAAATTCTGTGAATCTTATTTCAATTACTTAAATTAAAAAAGAAATATTGTCCATTTAAATAAACTTGTTTACATTTTTTCATGGGTCTGCTTAATCAAAATTTTAGAATATTATTTTATATATTTCATAACACATTTTGTTTCTCTCACTGTAACCCTTTGTGCGTGTGTGTGTGAACAGACAAAGTCGCGCATGTTGAGCTGAATTTTGAGCATAAACGGCATAAAATATGTGAGCAATAAAACAGGCGATTGAAATGCTCAAGTCAAAAACTTTTGCCAGAATGCCTTTAAGCGCCATCGGCTGCAGCATTGGTGGGTGGTTGGCCAAGAAAGCCAAGAAGCCGCCGCCCTGCCTGATTTATGCCCCCGCCCCCGCTGCCCCCTCTTCTTCCAGAATGTGTGTGTGTGTGCCAGCCCACATATGTATGCCACACTTTCACCACTCTCCAAGAGTGTGTGTGTGTGTGTGTACGTCTAAGCCGATGAATGAGCGCCATTGAATCCAAGCTGGCAGCCGGGCTGCCTGTGAATTGCCTGTTTTAGGCCGGGCTTCCCACTACTGGCTCTCCATTTCCAAATGCAGAGGAAAAAAATATAACTAGGAGATCAAGGGCCTAGGAAGTAGTAATCAGGGTTTTGATAAATGATTTTGATCCTTTAAAACTAGACCAAGAGATTTCTTAAAGTGAATTAAACAGTGAAAGAGCTATAAATAAAATCATTCCTATTATAAATGCTGGGAAAATCTATATTTGACAGAAGGAACTGACTACACAGCTTAGAATATTAAGTATACGACTAGTTGGCCGAACGACTCTCAAAATTACGTATACGCCATGTTGACTGTTTTGTAAACTGCACTGTTTTAAGTTTCAAATATTTAAAAGATAAGCATTCTTTTAAGGTTTCGTATTCTGAGTTTTCTCAGTGCAGCCATCACTCGGCACGGCTTTCGCATTCAGTTTACCCACTTTTCAATGGTTGCCAACAAACAAGCTTCGATGCTGGCACGCGCTAGGATGTGTGTGTGGGAGTGCGGCTTAGGTAAAAGTGTTTGAATTGAGAGAATTAGATGACTTTCTGAAGCCGAATCGCCTTGCGCCTGGGCAGGATTTTGCTTTCAAGTTATGCCTGTATTTGTTTGGCCGTCCAATTTTTGGCAAACAAAATGCCAGGTCCACTCACCGCACTGAGATTCTATGAAAGCACAGACCTTGAGGCCTGCTCTCGCTCCTTGTTTCACCGCCCCAGCCCCATTGCATGAGCCAGAAATTACTCGTATTTTCGATGCTGTATTTTTAGCACAACCAGACGATGGGCTAACAATAATAGCAGCCATCCCATCCAAAGAGCATCCCCACTGCCCGCTATCTCTTCGCTTTGTAAATTCGCTCGCATTTTTGATGAGCGGCGAAGAGTATGCTCCCGTTTTGGCCGTTACCCACAGGCAAATGTCTGTAATCTAATTTTAAAACGAAATTACATATATATATATATTTAAGTATATATAAAGGGAGGAATATTTTCCAGAAAATTGTTTGATTGCTGGTTGCAAGAGCATAAAGGATAAGAATACATTATGGTCTCGACGTGGCTGCAAGCCCAACAAAAACGAAAATGTTATGCATGAGGAATTTTTAAGCGGCATAAAAACATTTTTATAAATAATTAAAGCATACAATTTTATGGCAAAACAAATAGGGAAAGGAACAACCTGTTATAGTAAAATATTATTGATATTTTAAAGATTAAAATTGAGTGAATATTTATATCTGTTTAAAGCATTAAATGTTCGTTTCGCCCTTTAATTAGCTGAAAAGCTAAATCTTTTATTTACATGCCTAAAACAGGGGACTATCAAGTTTCCTGATAATTAAAAAGGGAAATCACACAGTGTTACAACCATTTTTAACCCCAATCAAAGCCTTAAATTGGGTCAGATTTTACGAAGAACCATTTGCCGTGATTCCTGGCAACTCCTCCCCTGCGAACCTCTTGATTTAAAACTGCGATGATTACAAGAAAT
Organism: Drosophila jambulina; assembly: GCA_018152175.1. Taxonomy (NCBI): domain Eukaryota; kingdom Metazoa; phylum Arthropoda; class Insecta; order Diptera; family Drosophilidae; genus Drosophila; species Drosophila jambulina. Next base: position 6,406,067 of record JAECXH010000012.1, on the reverse strand, counting down.
TAACGCGTTCGCCGGCGGATCTCGTAAAGTGCCGGGAGTGCCGGACTCGTAAAAGAGGGCGTTAAGGCGAAAGCTCATCAACTTACTTGGAATTAATCTGCGACAGTGGACGCAGCGGCAGCGCAGCTGAATGCATTTTTCATGGGTTCGCTTGGGCTCGTAAAGGACTCTATCTCTAGTCCGCGGCGCTGTGACGCTATCTGGATCGTGGGGGTCCTGGACCTGCGTGGCTCCTTTGAGAGCGGGCACATCGTTAACGGCTTAATTGCTCGCCCATTTACACACTGTTGACGTCATGGAGGGGGCGCCACCAGAGATCCCAGCTTCCTGCTGGGCCTCGGTTTCTTTTCCCAGGCTTCCGCTTGCTGGCTGCCCCTGCTGTGTTTTCCACGCTATTTTGCGCCTTTGTGTTTGCGCTTTTATGTTGCAGCTAATCCGGCGTACGGTAGAATTCTAGGCCCCTTCAACTTGGCTTACGGCTGGAGCATGCGTGCTCTCATTTATGCATATAAATCCGGAGCGAAATGGAATGGCAGCTGCTTTTTTGCTTATCGCCTAAGCACTTGATCCGCTGAGAGGCATAAAGACATTACATGACAAAGCGATTTTCCGCGACGCCGCTCTGTGCGCGTGTGTGTGCTTTTCCCAGGAAAACTGCTCGCGTGATTCCTTATTTCGTTATTTCCATTCAATTGCAATGCTGTCGCACTCACAGTCAATTTAATTAAAGATTTATTTTTCAAGCGGCCTTGGGCTTCACTGGATTTTGTTTCTGGGAACTTTAAGTGGATTTAATTGCTCTAGGAGGTGCTTAAGACTGGCGTTGTTTTCTTTCAATCAACTTTAGCACTTTAGATATTTCGATATGAATATTGATATTTGTTTGCTAAATATATATAGATTTTTAGGGTCTAGTAGTTGAGAAAAATCAGACTAACATTGATATGTATCGTTAAAGTAATAATTTTAATTAAATTTTCTTATTCCATTAAGCGGCTTGGAGTTGCCTCTATTTATTTGTTATTCACGAGGCTTTGAGTTCTGGATTGTTTGTTCACCTGCAACGGTAGAGAAAAAACGGAAAACCAATTATTGAATATGTAGTTTTTTAATAAACACAATCATTTGCGGTTAACTATGTTAATTCCCCACAACTGACAGCCCAATTAGGCACATGCAAGGCCACTCGACCCCACCTGAAGGACACTCAATTGGGCCGCCCTTATCTGGATGAGGGCCCCACTGGGCGGGGGGCCACTGGAAAAATATAAAAAAAATCCCGGATTAAAGCCTCGGTCGGGCGGAGGAAGCAACACTCAAGCTTTTTACACGTCGGGTTGTAATTACATCGCAGCACAGATTTTTCTTTGCGCCACAGGCAGGCGCCGCACACACACATGTGGCATATAATTAGAGCATAATTACAGCCCGGCTAATACTCGAGTATCAGGCAAAAAGCAGGAGAAAAGAAAAATTAGCAGCCAGCAGGGGGAGGGAGCTCCAGTCGGTCATCTATTAAGTATAATCAACGCCACGGCAAGCGGAAATAGACAGATTTCCGGCTATTAAACGCCCAACAGAGCGGCAAAGACTCTCACGGTCGGCTTTCAGCCTGTCAGCACTGCCAGAAAATCCCTTAATCCTTTTCATCAGGATTTTTAATTAAATTTCTTTGAGCGAAAAACACACAGAAATCTGAAAGTTACTCACAACGAACACTTCTAGGAAGGCTATTATTCTCTTTTGATAAAAGCTTATTGTTTTTGCAAGTACAAAAATCAAATTTCTCAACTCTTGAAATTGGATACACTTGGGGAAATTAAAATAGAAATAATAAAATATTTAAATCATCATTTTATATCAGAGTTTCAAATACTAAATAATTCACATTAAATCCACAACCCAGAAAAAGTATTAATAAAGTTTTAATCTAACTAATAATGTAAATGTATTTTTTTCTAGGAGTTCTAGCAATTCCTTTTTCATACATCTTTCACCTTTTCTTTAGTGTATTCCCTTAGAGAATCCTGGCAAAATATCTGTGGCACAAATTGAAAAAAAAAGAAATGTTAATTAGCTGTAATTTGCCTGCAACTGGAGGGATTCTTCTCTCCGCTGGAACGGGGGTCTCCTCCACTGGACTCCGCTGCGTGGGCGCCTCTTGACATTGACACACACTCTGCACTCACACACAGACTCACAAGTACACCGACCGCACACACAGCAGGTGTTGCTTTAATGATGTAATACCCCCCTTCGGGGTGGCATAAACCGGTGAGCTCATTTATTAACATAAACAGTTCATTTGTATTAAACTGACAGTCGCAACATGAGAACATGGCTGCCAGTTAGAGGATAGTTGGCCCGAAAGGGGGGCTGCCAGTCGATGGGGATTGGTAACATGAATGTAAAACATAAACTTCGATTAGCGGCAGCAAATAGCTAATGGCGACCATCAAAGGCGAAAGGCCCGTGCCACTCGCAGGCGAAAGTACTCTATTGTTTGGGGTCTCGCTATCAGGTTCCTTGTTGGCCAAACAGTTCACACACTTCCCATGGCCCCAACGAGGATCCATTGTGGAAGCAGTCGCAGTCGCAATTTCGGTTTCGTTTTCGTTTTCCCTAACATTCATTTGCTAAATATTTCTCCTTTTGTATTTCTGTATTCATTCGCGGCCGAGCACGCGATATGGCAATTGATAAAACACCGGGTATTCGATATTTCCCGTCACCCGGGCGGGAGGCAGCTGGCAGCCAGTCATCGTTAAGGACATTCCCTATAAACTGGAATCGAAATTTGCCTTGTTTCATATTTTATTGTTATTATGTGCATGTCGCTGTGCGCTCTGCCGCCTCTCTCTTGTTTGAACAAAATCATTAATATTGTCATGTTATTTGCATTTCGCTAATTTTGAGCAGGCAGAACTTGATTTATTGCGGGTTCGCTGAAGGTAATACCAAAGGTAATGACCTACATTAAGCTGGAGCAGAGTAGTCTCAAGTTATTCCTGGCAACCAAGGGAAGTCTACCTAAAATTAATTATAAACATTATTGTTTTCTACTCATGCCCAGGCGAACTTATATCCGTTTTCAGTAATAATTGAAATTTAAGTCCCAGAACTTCGTTCTTCCGATTTGCCCATGCAAGGTAATTACATTTTCATAGCCCGATAGCTCGTTGCTGCAATCTAAAATCTTTGTTTATATCTCCGCCCTGATTACTTGCCCCCGAGCCAACTCCCGGTCGAAAAGATCAATAACATTGTCTACATAGGAGCGCATACATATGCCTGGTGTGTTTAGGAATATGATGCATGACCCTTGTATAAATCATGCGGCTGGCGCTGCGTCCTAATGGAGTTTGGCCTTTAGTTTTTGCGATATTTTTTGACCCACAAAAAAGTGGTGTATCAGGAGGAGCATCGCCAAATGGCCCGCGGCTCGATTTCGACATGGTTCCATTGTTATTGAACACAGGACGAGGACGTGGACGCGGGCCTGCACGAGGACATGGCTTGCCTGGTAAAGGATAAAGGATAAAGGAGAAGACCGATGGCTGATGCTACTGCTACGCTGCAAGTGTGTCGTAAATTTTGATAAAATTCACAGAAATTTAATTACGACTGGGCCTATCCAGGGGCTAGGCCAGGCAACGGCCGCCTGCAACTGCATTTCGATTCCGAAACATGACAGTTGCCAGGTAATTTATTGTGGTAGTACGTCAGCGTGCTGAGCTGACTTTCTGTGGCAACTAAAAACCCAAATAGCCTGGTCCACGGATATCACTTACATGGCCAGCGGCTGCACGTTCCCGGGTATATGGCATACATAGGATGCAATCTGCAAGCCGAGAGCCGAGATACTAGCACCGGGCTGCGTCCCTCTGTGTGTGCTGGTGTGCATATAGATAATGGCGCCACTAAACCGACATTTTTGGCTGCCAGCTCAACGAACCGCGACGCGAACGCGGAATACGGATACGGAAAACACGGTAGCGGGTTACGGGTAGCGGGTTACGGGTTACGGGTTACAGGCAGCGGGTTACAGGCAACGGGTTACTGGTATGCGGACACGGCCCGGACGAGATGGATGCCACAGCACAGAGGAGAGGTGTCAGTGTTTTGCTGGTGGCACGTTGTGAATTTGCAACTAACCGTTGGATTTGCGGCTTTCGCACAAAACTCAACACGCGTCGGGGTCAAGAGAGGCGGTGGTCCGCCGGAAGTTAGCGGTTGCACTAGTGCCCTCGGTCATAATGCCACTCTCTCGCACATAAACACACGGCACCACTATCTTCTCACTAACACTTTTTGAGGGGTTTTCCCTTTTTCGCAAAGCTGCAAATGGATTTCGTGATTGGCCTGTGGCGATATTTTTTGTGATGAACCTCGAAGGATCGCACAATGTATTGTTATCCTGGCTGAGTTATCCTCGCGGTTGGGTGGTAGTAAGCGCGCGTTGCGTGTTCAGTGCTCGACTGCGGCAAACTGACAGTCGAGGAAAGCGCGCCGCTTTTCCATTTTCCGTTCGCCTAGGTCGTGTCCGTGAGCCGAAGCCCCAAAGAGCCGAACTCTGCTCCGGATAAGCTTGGAGCCCCAAAGAGCGAGGCGAATTAAGAGAGAGGGAAACGGAGCTCTCTTTGCTTTTGGCCAAAAAACTTAAAGTCAATGTTGGCTCGGCGATTATGGCCTTTGGGAATGGCCCTATTCCGGCTTGGGTGTGCGCTTCAAATTCAATTTGGACACACACTCTCACGAAGGCTGCTGCAATTTCGGGCAAAAAATACCCGAAAAAATACCCCAAAAACCCCCCGAACACCTATTGCTGAAAAGTTTCGCCCACACAAACACCTCAGCAGGGCTCCGGCACATGCAAACTACGGACAAACAATTGGGTCAATTGGTCATGGCTGTCAAGGTCTTAAACTTTCGTATTTATGGCATGCCATGCATTGTAATTTTTACTTTAATTTGTTAACTCGAAAAAAACTGTGGCGAGTGGCAGCGAATGGAGAGCGCTCCCTCCCCCCGGCATCCAATCCACTGCCCGGCCTGCACTTGATGGCATCTCGATGCCCCCGGGGGAGGGGGCTACCAAGTGGCTGGCTGCGTGCGTTGCATGTGCAGCAATTTCCGCCGTAGTCGCGTGCTTCCGTTCCAGCCAGCTCGGCCGGACAGTGCCGGAATGCGGTGCATGGGCTGCCGGCGGGGAAATGGGACGGGAATGGGAATGGCGTCCGGACGGCACTTAAGTATCTGTTGCCGACAAAGTGACACCCTCCAGATAATATCCGCAACTTGCGGTCGCCATTTGTGGCACACGCAGACATGCACGCGCCACCCCTGAATAATGGTATTGATAATAACCACTTGCAGGACGAATAGCTTAGGGGATAGCTGAGGTCCTTGAGTACTTTTTTAGAATTTACATTGACATATTTTGTATGTGAAAGGGTTAATTTATGTATTTTACTTGCGGGTCATGAGGAAGTTTTCAAATCCTTGAATCCTTTACGAATTGGACAAAGACAAAATGATGGCCAAGAAAATATAAAAACCACAAGTAAAGATATTACAAAAGTTTAAGATATATACTTCTTCTTTAAAGTGTTGAATATATACAACATTTTCAATGTATAAGGGCAAGTTAAGCGCTTAAAGATATATACAATGTAGTTTTCGTATGATTATTAATTGTTAAATATATTTCTAGGTATTATAAACCCAAACACGGCTCCCAAAAAAGGTTTCCCTGCTTTAGTCTTATCCTACAAGCCCCTCTGCATATTTTGTATATTGTCTTTTTGGCTTTCCCGAATCACAATCCCCTGACATATATCAAAGTGAATCATAAATTCTGCTTACATCTATCCCTGCCTGTCGAATCAATAATTATGTGGGATGTGTCTCTCGCATTTAGGTCGTGTTTTTATGGCCAACTCCTGGGTGCTAAATGTTATTTATTAGTAAACTTTTGCGGCTTGTGCAACTTTTCGTTGGCTACAAATTTCTGTCTGTCAATAAAGCGGCTAACAACGCGCTGGATTCTTCATCTTTACGTTGTTGATGTGGATGTTGGTGTTGATGTTGTTGTTGATGGGGATGCGGGTTGCGGGATGTGGACGTGTGGCTGGTGTTGTTGCTCCTTCATTGGCTGCCGGTGAGCATAAATGGCCGACAGTAAATTAATTTACGTACATCACAAGTGCGCTTAATGGTGTGTATGGGGCGTGGTCGACGGTTCTTTTTTCCCGGTGATCCCATTCCCCCTGGCTCTCCTTTTTTCGCGTAGTCCCGTATATCCATTGGGAGTCCAGAGTGTCCAGTCTTTTTGGCATGGCAAATGCGTGTTTGGCCAGAGACTCCCGCGGGTCGGAGGCGGCACTCGGACTCGGTCTCCACTCTGCCCTCGCATGTTAGCCAGCCATTTTTCCCGCCCGCGGGCAGACCGGTTTCTGCATCGCTGACATTTTAATTGCATTCGGACAAGGCAGCCCGTGCAGCTGCAACTCTGACTGCCACTGGGAGCAGGGATGACGGGTTTGGAGCTGACACAGGGAAGCGTTCCAGAACCAGGAATTGGATCAAAGCACTCAAAAAAATTGTCACTCTTATTCAGGAGTTCGATCAACATTTAAGTAAAATATTCAAAGAACACAGTGGGACTTACATTTCAGTTAGTAAACGGTTTTAAACTATACGTTTTCTGCTGATGTTAATATGTAGAAAATTAACCTTCCCCAGCACCTAATAGAGACTTATAATCCTTGTTTCTTAATCATATTCCTTAATAGATCATAAGATTCTTTTGCTGTGTAAAAAAACAGACACAGTTGTCGATATCTGTGTATCCAAGTGATGCTGGGGCACTGACTTTTTGATTTGCTTAATCCCAGATCGTTCTACGAGGGGCAACTGATGCTGCTGCTGGGCGAAGGTGAGGTCCGAGAGCGGCAGCTGCTGAACAGAAAAAGAAATCCTTTTAAATATTTCAATAGACAGAAGGAAAGGCGCCCAATGGCAGCTCCATTTGGCCCGGCAATGACCATTAGGCGTACAATTTCCCTTTTGACGTTGCGCTTTTGCCTCATATCTTTTGTCTGCAGCTAGCCTAAGCAGCCTGCCCGAGTCCCCGCCCTCGGTTCCATCTCCCAGATACGCCAGACAATGTAGCTAAATGTTTAATGAGCGCAAGTGCAGCGAGCCGGAGGAGGAATATAGATATATATATGTATATATTCCGGAAGGGGGAGATAGAAAGGGGAAGGAAGCGGCTGCCGGCTAGGAAATGAGAGCAGCCGAATCGAAAGACAACATTTGGCCATATAAATAAATAAAATCCGGCTAAGACTACGAGAGCGAATTGAAAAAGAACGGGGCCAAGTGTCTGCCCCATCCAGCCGGCAAGACAACTATGTATGTATGTATGTGCCAGCCAAGTTCCCGTGTTCCTATGCATTTATGGTTCACTGAACTCCTTTGCCAGAGGCTTCTCGCATAAAACAAAACAACAAATTTAACACGAGCCCAAGGTGTGTTCTGGGTAAGAAGTTCATTGGGGAAATATTGAACTTAAATAACCAATGACTAACAGTTGGGGAATTGGTTAAAGTGTGCAGTTTATCTTAAATCTTAAGGTGCAAGGTCTTAAAGCTTACTTAAAATGTTGTAATAATTCATAAGAATTTAAAGCCTTATATATAGTAGTTATTATATTTCAACCTATCCAAGAGCGATATTTGAATTTAGTTAGTTAATCCAATCTCAGTTTTGTATATATATACCTTATACTGAAAAGTATAAAATTTGTGCCTAACTCTACATGAATCCCGAATTGCGATGCTTGCATTAGAAGCCAGCTCCCAGCTTTAGCTCTTAAAAGTTCATTGAACTCGGCCGGAGAAGTCCAGGGATTATATGGTACACGGGACACACCCCAGAAGTTGTAGCTCGACGGTTCTTCTTGTTGTTTCTCTCATATGGAATTGTGTCACGTATTTTATTTCGTCAGATGTGTGGGGATCGGTGGCCAGTTGGTGGACACCCCACGACCAAGTATCCGGGGGGAAAACTGTCCGTCTAACTTGCGGAGCTGTGACGCTGCCGCCGAAACTTTGCGGAGCGCAGTGCACAGTCAAAGTTTCTAATTTAATTGTAAACTCAAAATGTGCAAGGCAGAAAATAAATCCCACGTATATGTAATGTGATTTCCCACCTGCGCCAGAGCTTGACCTATGACAAGTTGAACCCTTCGCATTTCGGTGAGCCAGCCAGGCGGCGCCTTCGGGGTATTTTTAGGACGTTAGCGTTAACGATTTTAAATGAAATTAAGCTGAGCCAGTGAACCACGAAAACGGGATACGACTGGACTGGCTCGTTTGGCACATTAGTTACTATTTTTACCGTGTGAGCGGCGTTGCACTCAAAAGCGGAATTTAATTATGTCCCAAACCAAGGGCATGGCATGGCATGGCATGGCACGACACGGATTTGGCCCTTCAGCGTGCGGCTTAATACCCCATACTTGGCCCCATTTCAAGTCACCTTGCACACACGGGAGAGCCTTGTGCACTTCCGCCTGATCCCATTGTTTAGTCCTGCCAAAAGCGAAAGTTTGTAAGGGACTCATCTCGCCTTGGCTGGGCTGGGGCCCGGCGAATGCAACTTTGATTCCGACCGCTCCGAAATTAGTTGACAATGCAGGGCCTGCTGTTGGCAGCTAAAACAGAGGCTCAAACAAACCGTCCCGGTCCCCAAAGCAAGCCAAATGAAATTGGAATGTTTGCCTTTGGCCTGCGTTTGCCGTTGCTCCGACTCCTGGTCCTGTGAATGTTGCTCCTCCTGCTCTCCGTCTCTTCCCAGACCCAATTCCTGGATACGGACAAGGACCACCGACCTAGCTCTACCGTTTGCAATATCAGTTGTCAACGCCCCACAGTGGGGCCAGCTGTCGGGAGTTGGGCGGAAAAAGTGGAAAATGTTATCGCTGAGCTGCAAAATTGCGCTCCAAGGCTAGGAAAGACACAAACAAACATGGCTAGATAATAACAAATAATACCACTTTGGGGATAAGTCTCTAAAGACTGAAAATTTTCTACTAGATAAAAGGATAACACTATCAAACGTTGCAATTAACAACTAGAGGAATCACTAGAGGCTTATTATATATTACAAAATGATGTATTAAAAAAAAGTTAAACAAATTAACATAACCGACAACATATTTTATAATGGTTTTGAGGTATTTCAAAACCCTAGTGATCTCTGGGACAGACTCTTATATATATTTGTCAATATTAGCCTTAACCAGCTACCCTATTTTCCCAAGAAACATATCAGCACTAAAGTAAATATATTAAAATCAAGTATTTTCTTTGACCCACTGTAAAACCTGTTGTCTCCCGCGACTCTCCCTGCACTCCGCCCCTGCTTAGCCATGGTCCTTTGGCGTTTCAATTGACATTTTAATTGCTACTCGCCGGAGTTGCGTTGCGTGGCCGTCGTCGGCGCCCGGCCACGGCGCTCCTTGCTGACACACTCCAGGCCCCGGAACGGTTCCGGCTCCGGCTCCTACTCCGGCTCGGCCTCCGTCAGCTGCAGAGGCACTTCAATTTCCGGGGCCAAAGGGAGCCCTCAGTGCATAATTTAATGTGGCTTAATGCTGGTTTATCTGCGCCAATTATTTGCCATCAACAGCCAGCCGTTGATGGTGGCGTGGGGTCATTGACTGGTCTAATTGGAAACGACAAAAGGGTAATTGCCGCCGTGGACCCGACACTGGGGACACTGTGGTTGCACCATGGACCCCTCTACTAGTGACAAGTTCAAGTCGGCCACCAAAGACAATGCCAGATCGTTGCGTTGCATAATTGCCTCGATTATGCACGACAATGGCCAGGAAATTGGATAAACTCGAGTCGAGGGAGTCGAGGCGAGTCGTTTGCCCTCCATCAACTTGCGAAGCTTTAAAAGTCGCCCGAGTGTCGCCCGGCGAAGCCCCAGCTGTGCTCTTAGCCATCTTATCCTCCTGGCTTATTCGCGTCTTAGGCGTGCTAGGCATTCCACGCGGCGTATGCGCAATGTCAGCAGAACCCATCAATAACGAATTAAACACCTGCCTGTTAGAGCCCCGTTTAATCAATTGCCAGTTTAAACTTTAAGATAAAAGCGAAACGAGCTGCTGCCACGACAGCTGCTGGAATTGGCTTCCCGCTGCGTTGAAGCCGGTGGGTAACCTGATCTTCTCAGGGGGCGGGGCACTTTGCCGGAACCGAAATTGGGAAATCAGTGCTCTCAATACTTACACTCGAAGCGTTTCCATTTCCGTTGAACTTTGGTTTGATTGATTTTTCAACTTCTTACCAGTTTTTGTGGAAAGTTTCAGAGTGCAAATATAAAATATAAATGAAAAAATGAACAGACTTCCTTACAAAGAAATCATCCTACATAGCAATCTATTTAAGCATAACAATCTAAAGCAGAGTATACATTTTCAATTCCACACATTTTTCCGAGTGCATTTTGAGAGGGAGAGAGCTGTCCTGATTTTATGCTTTTGCTATTTAAATAGTCCTCTCGCTGTGCTCTTCCGTCCCTTTTTGACTTGAGGGGAATGCCTGGAATGCAGGAATCCGGGAACCCGGGAATCCAGGTTGCCCGGACTCTAACAGAATATGAAATTTGCCAGTTTGGTTGCCAGCCAGGGTTTCCTGTTTGTGGCACTGCCGTAGCTGCGATTTCGAGTAAGTGAAATGCGCGTAAAAACTTTAATTAAAATGGAAACCTTACAATTGCATTGTGGCCGTAGGGACAGCAAGACAGAGAGTCGTCGTCTGCCGACAGTCGTAGTCGCCAGCCGCCAGTCGCCAGTCGCCAGTCGACATTTTAATTAAATTAAAAAATTCCCAGTTCCCAGTTTCCAGCTCCCAGCCGGTGTCGGCGGTCTCAAGATCCGCAGACGGCTAATGGCCAGGTTAAAGCCTGTCGAACATTTCAACTGAGGCGACGGCGACGGCGATGGCAGACTTAATTAAATCAGAGCCAGTGATTTCAAAAGAAAATCAAATACACACACCGCAAGGCTGAAACAGTCGCCGCAATCGAAGACGGGCAAGACAGTAATGAAAATCAATAATTCAGGCTAACAATGGGCCATAGTGGGAGCGGGCTTTAAAAGCCACAATAAGCAAGCCGGACCAGGCCATAAATAAAGCAAAGTATGAGGCAATAAGGCAATGGAGAGGGCCACCCTATGTTACTTAAGCCGTGCAGCTGTCGGCCTTTCTTCTTTGTTGTTTGTGCTGCTGCTGCTGTTGCTGCTGTTGCTGTTGCTGTTGCTGTTGCTGTTGCTGTTGCTGTTGCTGTTGCTGTTGCTGTTGCTGTTGCTGTTGCTGTTGCTGCTGCTGCTGTTGTTCTTCTGGTCACTGTTTCTTTGTGGCTGCCGCTGATACACTTAACACAAAATTGGAAAACGAACTTGGGTTTTAATATTTTAAACTTTATTTAATCCTTACACAGATTCAAAAAAATCCTTGGCATAATTAGGAATAGATTCCTTTATATTACAGTTCGCAAATGATTTTTTGAGGGTAGATGTAAGGATTTTAAAACATATTCATACACAGTATATGAGTTACATACTTATTTTTTTTGTACTGTATAAGAAAGACTTTATATTTGTTTAATAGCATTCAGAGGGTATTATTTTAAACTTAAAAAATTCACAAATATATTTTTTAAAGATTAACATAATGTTAATTTCCAAATTTAAAAAGAAAATTAAAAATGTATTCAGGGAAAACCTCTTCTCAAGACCTTCTCTTGTAATATTATAACCAGTTATTTACAATTCTCTTTGTGCACGCTGGCCATAAGAGTGAAATGGGCCAGAAAGTTGGCCCGGCCAGAAGCGGGCTGCAATCGATGGCGTGTCTATGACAGACAAGGAGCGGTTCAAAGGCGCTACGTAGCCGGCATTATAATTGGTACCCCCGCAGTAAGCCGAGAGCCACGTGGAGGCAACGCTCCACTCGCAACGCTCCGCATTAAAGCCATTCAAGTACAAACAATTTAACTTTGTTTCCCTCGAATAAACAAGAACAGATAAAGTTGAGACCCGTTCTCGGGGCCTGCAAGTGAGGCTGTTGTTGTTCGTCTGGTGTATTAAATAATTGAGCATATGAAAATGTAGCTGAGTGAAATCCTTGGTGCATTGGCTCGTCACACACACACACAGTCAGGAACACTATGTAGTGTAGTGCTGGAAGCCGGCACTTTCTGCGAGAACTTTTCAGCAGGTTGTAAAGCACATTACATCTTGGGATAAGCAAAACAAATCTGCCCCCAAAAGCGAAGCCCGACATGAGCAGTGCATTAAAATTGCTCAGAACCCGAAAATAGCAGCAGCAGTAGCAGCAGAAGCCGTGTTCCTGCTCCGAGTCCTGAGAGTGCAAATAATTTTCTCCTCTACCACAGTTTTCCCCCGGACAGACTGACACATTGTTTCACACCTTGTGGCCCCCACAGAGAGGGAAAAAATGCCCAAAAAAGAGGACGGCAGCGATGAAATGAAGTGCGGCTCGAATGACATGCAAACTTTTAACCCCTCCCCCCGCCGCAGGACATGCACACAGCCCTTTTGTTCCCTTCTGCATTTGTCGAGTTACCAATAAAGTGTCTTTGAATGGAGTAAATTGACTCTGGCATGACAAACAGTTCCGAGTTCCGAGAATACCGGCCGCCGAGCCGCCATGCCGCCGCGGTTTTGTTCAGCCATGAAATCGTTTGGCCGCTCCATGACTTGTACTATACACATGTATTGCTTCGAACAATAAAGAAAATAATGCCAGTTGTTTGGGCCCGTGCGCTCCTGTGGGCCTTTCTTCGAGTCAGTTACTTTTAGGGCCAATTTATGAGCTCACATTAAGTCGAGTCCGTGTGAAGGAAAACAGAAGGTAGTTTGTTATATCATTTGCGCTATAAGTCGACAAAAATAGAGCATTAATTTTAGTTGGAACACTAGGCAGAAGTTAATTGTTTAAGTTGGGAAACTCAATGGCTTTTTATGGGACAAGACTTGAGTGACTTCTGATTTTTACATTGTTAGGTTTTTATTACTATATTGAATCCATTTATACATCATATTTATCAGTGAATCACATGTATTTTAAGAATTTCTACATTTTTGTAATATATTTTTATCAGATTTTACATGTTTCCCTTAAGATTACTAAAGATTTCTTAAATTAAAGGCATTTATGGTTAATTTTTAAATAATATTTTCGTTATTTAAAGTTTTTACACTTTTTAGAAAATATAGAAAACAAAATTCTCTGTGGATTACATTTAAAGCAGCTTAATTAATACAGAAATTATTATTATTATTATTAATTATTATAAATTATTAATAAATAAATTATTAATTTTTCCAGCATTAAACCCTTCCAAATTATAAAAAGCCTAAAAAATTCTACCGACTCTCTAAGCCCATAAATGTTGCTTTTTTAATTTTTCCAGACTATGCCTGAAAGAGCTGCTTAAGGCACATATATTGGAATAAAGAAATATATTTATTAACCATCGCTAAGCTAATGAATTTCCAGACTTTCCAGCCAGACTCACTTATGGATTTATGGACAACAAATTGGTAAGTGATCTGATATCAGCCACTCAAAGGGCCCACCTTCACCCTGATTAAACAGCCCGAAGCCGGAGCAAATATTATTGTGTGTAACTATAATTGTTTACATGGAGTACAACCAATAAAGTACGCCGCACTCGAAGCCGCCCATCGGCAATCGGCCTGGCCTATACATATACTGCATATATGCTCGGTCTCCCCTCGCCTCACCTCGACGCGATGTTTGCCTTCGTTGGTGGTCCGCCAGGAGGCAGCCGGAGTTGTATCTGTGATTAATGGTTGGCCATATTTTTACACTGCCAGCAATTAGTGCAAACGAAATCAAATTTGAGCAGCGGTAATAAAAGCAAACTGGCCAGCAACGAGCCTTACATATATTTGGCTAATAATGGTGCTTAAGTGGATGTCAGGAGGGTACGGGGGAAAGTGGAGAAGCCGGCACTGCCGCCACATAGTTGCCATTTTATTTATGACACTCGCTGGCAACGCCTACCAGCAGCGGGAGATAATAACACGGCAAACATTATTCTTGGCCAACTGGTCTCCAGGGCACAACTTGCCAACAGCAGTCGAGGAGCGTAAAGCGTCGGCAGTGAAGGCGAAAGTGGAAACGGAATTGGATCTGGGCAGTGGTAGTGGCAGTGGCAGTGGCAGTGGAAGTGGAAATGGAATTGGCAGCGAAGCCGGCGGAAAGTGGCCAAATAATTATCTCAGTGCACAATCTTGGTGCTCAGCCAGGCCAAGATCTCTGCCTTGTCTGGCCCTCGGCCATGGAATCACAGCCACGGCTTGCTGACTTTCGGCTGTTGTTCTGTATTTACATGAGAATTATGCTGATTATGAGATTGCCCGTTCGGGACGCAGAAAGAAGGTGTGACTCCCGTGCAGGGATACGCCCCGACATGTCGCAGCTTTAGGGCTCCCCGAAGATCGATTCGAGTCCCAGTGCTAAACGTGCGAAGGCCTCACCTCGCGTCGAGTTCCATTAGCCGTGGTAATTTTCCTAATTAGCTGATGAACCAACTAGCTACTAGACTGCTCTGCCTAGTAGCTAGTAGCACCCTCTAAGAGTTAAGCAGCTGCACTCGAGTGGAGCGCCACTTCGGACCCCTGAATTGGCACACGCATTAAATGCTACTCGAGCACATTGCTCATACGCCGTGTGGACCGAAATGGCTTTAAGCACGTCGCTCATACGCCGCGTGTGAAGCGTAAAGCGCTTAAAGACCCATCCATATCCATTTCCAGCTACTGAGATAAATGATACACAACAGCCGAATGGTAGACGGCAATAAATCCAAAACGTAAACTACATAAATTAGAAATTTTCGTATTTATGCGACCGCTTTCCAGCCCATTGCCGATGGGAGTCACGTAGGCGACTTTACAACCGCAACTAGGCGAAACCTTTTGCTGATTACGACGTGACCAGCCAGGAGATGTTAGTCTATCACACGGTATGTGTGTCTGTATGTGCGGCACATAAAATTATTTTAAATTATTTTTGATAATTGAATGAAACACAGGAAAACGTACAATGATTTAATGCCATGTCTCAGGCCGCTTGCCAGTCGGAAGTCTTGCGCTCTTACAGAATTATCCGCGCATGCTCCCAGCCAAGGAGAGCATCCGGCCAGGACGAGGGACGAGGACCAGCAGCACGTGCACTTTGTTTACACAAAGTAATGAAATTTCAACAAACAAGCAGCTGGGAAATTGCCACGTCGTCTACGATGCGTGTGCGAAGGGATACGAAGTGATGGGTGATGGGGAGATGGGCGGAGGGGGCCAAAGCCAACCGAAATTGCGCATAAATGCGGCTAATTGCATTAGGCAACAATGTTGCCAATAATCATTTGACAGACATCAAAGGAGCCGACAAGTTTTCCCACTCAAATGCGAATTCAATGCATATTGATGAGCTCCGCTCGAAGCGGGATAAGCGATAAGTGAGCTAATCCTCAACTGTAAAGGATAAATGCTGCACTGGGAGAAGGGATTTATGCTAGGAAAGTTGACTCTGAGAATTAGTTCAGAAACAAATTATTATTGCCTAATAAAAGTAGCAACCTATTTTTTGGCTAAGCTAGAAAATATAATAGAAGATTTGTTACTTAAAACTATTGGCAAATTTGTATTATCTAAAAATATATACTATTCTCATATAGAATTTGTTTACTTATTGTTAAGTAAAGTAGTAAAATAGGAAAGCTTAATCACTATAAAAAAAGTATAACCAATTATCATCTACTATCCCGATATTCGAATTTTGTTCTCTGTGTGCCTTGGCCCTCTGAATTCGGCGACTTTTAATGGCCATCCCGCTGAAAATGAAGCGGAGTGCCTGGCAGAAATAACCTCGGATGCCATCAGCGGGATCTTTATGCATTCCATTTATCTAAACCCCGGCAACCTTGGCCGTTCAACTCAACTTACCTCGACATTTTATGAGCTGGAAGTTGGTTTCGCTTCGTGGCAGCATAAATTATACCGCATGCATTTGTTTGGCGAGGGTTTTTTCGGTGGCCTTGAGTGCGGGAAATGCAAACTAGCATGTCGAAACAAAGAGCAGCTGCAGTTCAGCCAGCGGGAAAATCGAAAGAGCGGGAAAGCTCAAAGATGCAGCAAAGCTGCGGAGCCAGCAGCAGCTGCAATTGCGGCCAAAAACCAACAAGGTCAGTGGTAACCAGAAGCGCAGAAAACCGAAAAGCTTTAAGGAACTTCAAGCAGAAAACTTCAAGTAATCGAAACTCACGGCTTTAATTCTAATTAAATTTCAATTTCGGGCATTGCCCAAAGTTATCTCAGACGAGGAAACTTTCCAGAACGTGGCCCCCGACGAAATACGTACAAAATACTTGTAATCCCAATTTGCATAAATATTTATGCTGATGGCCCTTAAATTGCTAGCCCTCACACCATTTGTGTTAATGCGTCTTAATCTTTAATGAGCCAAGTTTCGCGATTCGCGGTTCGGTTCCTGGGTTTCCCCGTTGGATTTCGGGTCTGGCTTCACAGGCTTCGGGAGTACGTGGGGCCAGCCAGCATGACCTCCGTGGAAGGCCAAATGGCGGTGGAAGTGGTTTTTGCCATTGTGCACTACTTTGGCCAGATAGCAACGAGATGAGATCTAATTATAAAGATAAACTGTTATGCTTCCTGCCAACGCCCAGCCACCACGCCCGTGTATGTGGCGAGCATTCAAATGGGCCAACAAATCACCGTTCCGGCAGATGCCAAGATGCTGGCCAAATAAATTCCAATGTGTTTGGAATCTCTAATCGGAAAGAATTGTGTTTATTTTGTATTTTCTAAACTGGCATATCAGTTCTCTTCCTCTCCGTGCCTGCCTCATGCCAAGCCCAATTTACAGAATTGTTTTAGGGGAAAGCTGTCAATCAATGAATTTCATATGCAGTCTTTAGACCATATACATAGGCCGACTCGTTTTACAAACTGGCAGGACTTGACTCCCTTCGTAAATGCATAAATTCGACATTGGAATTTTCCGTGCAATGCAAAATAAGGAATTTATGACGGGCTTTGAAATGCAAACTGGAGGATTTCGGAACACGAAGCTGGGTTTTAACGTTTGACCATAAATAAATAAAGTTTACAAATATTTTCAGACTTTTAGGGATTGTAAATTAAATAAGAGTTTTTACTTGAAAGTCTGTGACCTATTAGGTTCATTTGTATTTCCCTTTTCACTAATGAACTCTCTCAAAATGCAATTAGCATTCCTTACTTGGATTTTTTATATTCAAAATCAACCTGCTAGTTCCCTGAAGCACTTTTGAGCTGAATCGTTTCCCTGAAATTAAATTAAAGTATAATGAAATGGTCCAGAATGTCCTGTTTAATCCCCACGGACCGACTGCCCCTCCGGTATCCACAGTTCCACTGCTGACAGCGAAATCCACACGAAAGATAACAAAGCAACTCCAGCTGGAGCCCGAACGAAAGTCCAACTCCCTCTACTCACTCCGTGGGCTGCTCGCTACTTATTTTAATTGCTCAACATTTTTCAACAACTTTTTTTGTGAGCTCCGGGAGTGGCACGCACACTCGGGTGAGTGTGGGAATAATATCGAATGCTTTTAGGGGCATTTGCAGCTCGCCGCTTAATCGACTGATTTAGAAGTTTATTGCATTCCGGCATCTTGCGCGGAGCAAATGGAGCCGGCCACGAAGGTATTTAAGCGCACTGCGTGCTCCGTGATGGGAACTCCTCCACCCCTCCGTTGGCCTCTCGTCCGGAGTCTCCAGTCGCCGGTCGCCGGCAATATAAATGGACTTCCGTGCATAAACCGGATAATGCCGGGACGAACGCCAGACAAAGCGGCACTTCAAATTGTGCTTGAATTTATTGGCCTGCATTTAAATGGCCGGCAATTGCGAACGCCTTGCTGCGACTCAATTCAGACATAAATGCACTCGGCAAAAGTGTGACGGTTTTTTGAAATACAAGAAATGGGCGTGTCCATTCCAATTATTGTTTCTAATTGAAATGTATGTAGTTAAGAGGCACGCCAATGGATGCAATATTCTAATTGAAAGCCTTTTCAACAAAATGCATATTACTGTTAGACACGAATCCTGGATAGAAATTAGTCCAATTACCAGAATATAATTCTTAATTATGAATTAAGCAAAGGAAAAAAGTGATTAAGCTGCTAACAAATTGGAATTCTGCATTACTAAATATAACATATATTAATATAAATAATTCGCATATATTATTCGTCTTTTAAAGGGTTTTAAAACAATTTTATAATGGCTTTTTGATACTACATTTTTTTATTCTTTAATTAAAGTTCTATCTCATAAGAACAAGCTATTGAAATTATAATAAATGAAAAAATCTATTGATTTCCAATGAAATGAATTCAAAACTTCCCAGTAGAAATTTAAAATAAATTAATAGTCTTTAGAGAAGAAATATTAATAATAAAATAATACTAATTAAAGAGTAACGTAACTTACTACCATACTTTAAAGAGCAATCTAATTATAATGGAGCTATGAAACTACACTACTACTATAAGGCCCAACAATTAAAATTAAAATGAATGAAAACCTACTAAAATTCATTTTAGCTGCCTTAATTGTATAAAATGGAATAATGTGACACTTCTCAAACAGCATATCTCTTTCGGCGCTTCATTGAATGAAAGAGTGTGATAAGAGTTAATTATAACTTTTTAATTCAAACATAATCAAAAATATTACTTTGTATTAGTTTAGGTAATTATGTTAATTTCTTCCAGTGCATCGAAGTAATCTCCACGCAAACTGCTACGCAAAACGCTCGCCACAAATGTGCGGCAACTGGTAGCTGACGGTGGCGAGGCTGCTGTTGAATGCTGTTGTCCTTGACCATCGCATGAATAATTGCGCAGGAGCCGGGGATTGGCCGTTGTCCTTGCGACAATGCGTATAATTAAGCAAAACCGCAAAAATCGCACAATTTATGCAGCAGGCGCAGCATATTAATGGCTGCTTATTGAGACGACAACATGGAATGTAACGAAATTTGCATTAAAACTGATTTATGCATTTGTCGCTGCGGTCGTTATTGCCGCTGTTCTGTTATGTTCAGTTGTGTTCTGTCCTGTTCGTTTCCGTCCTGACTGTGCCTTCGTCCTGCTGGCTGATGCTGCGACACAGCACATGAGATATTTGCATAAATTTTCCGCAGCCAAATGGCACTTTTATGATGTACTTCGTTCGGTGGGGCAACAAAGTGGCGTCGTAAAGCTTGAAGGGAGCTGTGTTTGCCCAGAAAACGGTTGATTTTAACAACACAGCTGTTTTAAAACATAATTTGATCATCTTGGCAAGTAATTACTCAGGGAAGAACTCCAATTAACGTTTTTGATTAACCTTTAAAAGTGGGAAAAGACAAGGGGTCTTAAAGAAAGACAACTTCATAAATATTTATATTGAATTCTTAAAGTAGTTTTTTTATATGTATAAGAGAAAAATTGATTAGATTAAAAAAAACTTTAAACTATAAAATATCGTTTTTATAATCATAAAGTAAAAAACATATGTAGAGTACTTTTAAACTATTCCACAGTAATTTTTCAATGAAGAAAAACCCAAACATATACATTGAATGTTTGTATATATTATCATAAATAAAAGCGAAAGAGGTTAAATAAATAAAAATTTCTTAGCTTTATATTATTGTTCTAAGATTCTAAGATTAACAATTCAATAAGGACTTAACATTTTAGATAAATTTTTAAAGGAAGATCTAATTCTAACTGCTTTAAAACCCGAAACCAGGGACATTGAGTTTCGATCTTTAGAATCTCTCTTTAAATAATAATTTTGAAAGCAAATTTTAATGAATTTAATCAATTAAAATCATTTCTAATTAAGAATAATAAAATGAGTCAATTACCTAAATGAAAAGATGACAAACTATTTCCATTTTTTCCTTTAAAAATAATCATAAATTTTCATTTATTTTTTATTTATCTTTGTTGATGACAGGAGACTTGAATAATAATTGTAATTTATGTCCAAACAATTAATTCACCGCTGACGCCATTTCATTGCCATCTGACCCACACACCTGGGCCGAGCTATTTAGCCACAATTATTTCCACAAAGGTAAGGACACCGCAATCGTTATGCAACCCAAGAGCTCGCCATTAAATTCAATTTCCGCGTGAGCATTCAACTTTAATGTGAGCTCTCATGCACATTAACGGCTGTATTGAATGCTTATCGGGCGGTGAAATTAAATTCTTTTTCATAATTATTATTTATTATAACATTCGCAGCCACTCCACTCACGTGAGCCAAAGCATGCTGATGCCATGTAGAAGCTGCGGGACTTATTCAATTTTTAATGTTTCCGAAATGTAATTAACTCCGGAGCTGAACAGCAGCTGCCCCCGAGCAGATTGCTGGAAAAGAGCTGCCAAGTTAGCTTAAACAGTGTTTAGGAGGACATTGAAAGCTCGTTGACTGGCATCAATATTGCATGGACAGTGGCATTGATGGGGGCACCGATGGCACTGTAACCTTGGGTCTTGACCGGAGGAGCACACGGGGCGTATGATTGTTTTTCCGTGTCAACAAAACGTGTCTCTACACTAGCTTTCCTTTCGCCCTCACGTCAATTCCCTTTCGCTTTTCCTGCTCCACCTATTTCCCCCTATTCCCTCTATTGCTCTCGTGTAACCTGTTAATGGCTTTAATGCGCTTACACGACATCAGCCCTGTTGTGCGCTCGCATTATGAGTCTTTGCGGAAATGCCAGTTCTCGCAGCGCCAGGAGCACGGCAGCTTCATTAGCTTTAAGGCCCATTAAAGCATTCATCTGGGTAATGGAGTACCTTCAGCTCATAAAGCATTCATTGGCCAAACAAAAACGGGTCCAAAAAAGAAGTGGAACGTGAAAACGCGAAAACGTGTAGCGAAAGCGAAGAAAAACTTCTAAGGGGCTCAAAGAAAAAACAGATGCAAATCGCAAATTCGAAATTTAATTTCGTTTGCAAACAAAGAAACCCATTGTATTTGCAGTAAACATGAAATCGAGGGAGAGTCCCAGCATTGCATAAGCTGATTAGTTTCCCAGAAATATGTATAGAAACCCAGAAAATAAAGCTACTTTCAGAAATGTATATATAAACCCAGAGAATAAATCTATTTTATTCAACGGACTTGACATGTACACTTAATCACTTGAGATTTCCAACATTACAAACGTGGATGATCAGTCATCATCAGTATCATCTTGGTAGCGATAGTAGGGACCCGTCTTCTTGGGCTCCGGCAGATAGCCAAAGTGAGTCCGCAGGAACTCCAGGCTCAAGAACAGAAGGACCGTGTGCGGCAGGAGTCGGGCAAAGGATGGAACGACGCCTTTGTAGAAGGCCAGCGGTCCCTCCTTTAAGGTCTGGTAGAACACATCTGCCAATCCGGAGTATTGACCAGGCCTGGCGTTCATGCGTCGAGTCTTTACCACATCCAGAGGCTGTGTCAAGCCCGTGGCCGCCGTGGCCGATATTATCGAGGCGGTGATGTAAGTGCCCATATTCGGCGGCATGCCCAGCCCCACCAGGACGTCCTTGCTCTGCTCGTAGAAGGCGATCTGGCCCACGGTCATGAACATGCCGCGCAAGGCAGTCATCGAGGAGCCGTTGTAGAGGGACCGCCAGCCCTCCTCGCGAGTGATGCGGATCAATCCGTCGATGGCGTGCTTGTAACTGTCATAAAGAACATATTTACTTATTAATATCCTAGTAGAAGCCTAAATTGATAAAAATTTACTTGCGTCTCTGATCTGGGGGCAACTTCACGTCGTTCTGCAGGCGGACATTGACCAGATCCGCTGGTGCACCCACATAACCACCGAGTCCACCGGCCACCGCCGCCAGAGCGGTCTTCCGCTGCATGGTGCTGGTGTCAAACATATCGGAGCCCACCTGGTAGATTCCAAACCGGGACAGCGTGTAGGTGTACTGTCGCAACATGGAGGCCGAGATGCCATTGTACATGGCCAGGACGCCCTGCTCATTGATGATCTTGCGCGCGGTGGCAAACATTGACAACTTCTCCGCCTGAGTCTGGATGAGCACCTTCATCAGGTCCAGTGGATGGGTGACCATGGCGGCCATCGAGCTGGCCACGCCGCCGAAGTACCAACGGGCAACGCGGCGCTGATTGTAGGACATAAAAACTGGTCTCCTGAGTGACATTTTTACAGACTTTAAAAAAAAACGTTTTCACGCTAAAATTTTGGTTAAAAAATAAAATTGTTAAGTGATGAAATAAGTGAATGCTAAGCTAGTGTTGATGCTCGAAATGAATGATTAAACATTTCATAAAACAGTCTTGAAACTATTAGCATAGATAGTGCGATCAATTTGGAATTTTGAAACTTTAAGGCTCAATTCTTGGTCATATGTAGTAGAAGTTTGTCCTGCCCTCGGATATGTCCTGCAAAGGAAAATTCTTTATAAATAGTTAAAGCTTAAAACATGCTAAAAAGGACCTACACCCATTAAGTACAGCAACGGTATGCCAACGAGGGCTCCACCGACAATTAGAAAGTCGAGTACCCTTTTCTTCAATAGCTCATTTTCAGTTCGAAAGTAAAAAAACACCGGAGTGGCGGCCACAATGAGAAATACATTGAACAACAGCACAAGGAATACGGCTCTTGCCGTGAATTTTGTAGATTTATTCTCGTGACATGAGCTCTCATCATCTGCAAAAAAAGACTGCTTTAGGACAATATAGTTCCTCTTCGCATTTTGTGTTCACCTGAGTCAATCTCTATGGTGGTTCCTGGCTGCACCTCTTTGTCTTCATCACCGTCGCCCATCTTTTGAGTCTTCATTACTTCCTGTTGCATTTCTGGAATGTTTTGGGAAACTTCAGGTGCGTTTGACTTGCTTGTGACGTTTAATTTTGTACTGTCATTGATATTTTAATTGTCAACCCTCAAAAACAACTTTAATCGTAAAACAAAAAAAAAATATGTCTTAAAATGGTTATCTCAGTAAAGATGAAAGTTCTATCACTTTTAGGAACGACTTTGAGAAAACTGGCAACCAAAGTTATATAAGTGAAATATAGGAATACGTTTATATGCCTTTTAATTCAGTTTTCTAATTTTTCTCGAATTAATAAAAATCTAAAATTACACAAGGCGGAAGGCAGAAGAAAGTGTTGACAAGTGGGGAAAATGTTGCTGGGAACATATTGCGCAACATCCAAATGCAAGTGTTTAAACATATACAGAAAGTTAATTTTCTAATAACTCCTAAGTTTATTCAACGATTTTGCTATACAATTTTTGACTTAAGACTAGCTCTTATTGTAATTTATTTAAATAGAACTACCCTCTGATTTCCTTGAAAATTATATCTAAAATCAAGATAGATTTCCAACCCCTTCGCCTTAAAATAATTTCAACGAAGCAATGGCTTCTTACAACTGCAAAATAAAGCAGTGACTTCTCGAGAGCGTTTTCTTGTCACATTATTCACACCTGATTAGCCAAAAACTGCCGCTCACTTCCGGCCAAGAGGAAGCCCAGCACAAAGGGAAACAAAACGAGCTTGGCACGCAACAAAGGCCTCAGAGAAACGCCTCAATCACGCACCTTTGATTATGCTAATGGATCCGAAGCTCTGTTGTTTCATAAATATTTTGACAGCTCAGGCACCGGAAACGGGCGCTTGAAATTGTCCACAAGTGCCTGTATTTTAATTGGTCATTTGGTTTTGACAGCTGGCAGCCGGCACTCGACCGACCGCTCTTTAAACCGAATCCAGCAGGGGGCAGGCACCGACTGACTGGCCATTAAATAAATAAACCTGGGAGGGAAAGTTATTATTTGGCTGATACAGAAACACATAAAATCCATTGGTGTGCCATGAAAGTTGAGCTAACGCTGGAGATATTTTTTGCAAAGCCGAGCTCGATGTACAAATTTTTGAGGAATGCAATATTGTGAGTTATTGCTTCAAAATCGAAATACATTTTCTCTAAAAATAAAATGCATTTTGATATCGCTGTCATATTGGCCATATGGGCAAAGCTGCTCTGGAGGGGCTTAAAACGGCTAAATAATTTGGTTTTGGTTCGATGAGCAGGCAAATTGAATGACATTTCGTGCTATTTTCTGTTTATGCGTGCAGTTTAGGCCGGAATTCGGACAAAGTTGCCAACGAAATCACTGATGGATTGGATTTTAATTCCGGCGCAGATGGCAACTACATTTATTTACCGAAATTTCAGCCCAATTGTCGCATTGCGTTGCGTTTGTTTATTTTTCATGTAATTCTATTTTGCGGTTTGCTTAACGGAAATGCAAGTCCACGTTTATTATTTTACCATAATTGGTTTTAGCTGCCAAATGCCGAAAATAGAATTATCGACTTGCCGGTAATGCCCCTCCCAAGTGAAAGTTAGTTAGGACAGAACTTTTAAATGCACGAAATCTTCATAAACTTTATTTTATTGTGGCCAAAACTACTCGAAGGGAGTTCAGCTTAGTTTAGAAGTTGGCTAGTTAGTTGGCCAGTTCATTTGGTGCTGCAGCACTGGTCCTTGGGTCCATTCTTGCAGACGCAGTTGCAGTCCTTGTTGCAGGCACAATTGTCTCCGCACTTCTGGCCCGAGCACTGGCAGTCTGTGAATGGAGAACGCTTGTCAATTACTTGACTTACTGCTGTTTGGTCTCACTTACTAGTTCCACAACCCTTGCAAACCATTTCGCTTGGTATATGTCTCTCTGTGACTTGTGTGTGACTTCGTTAGGACTTGCCAGCTTGTTCAGCTATTCAACTGTTGACCCATCGCAGTGGCTGCCCGCCCCATTTATACCAATTTAGGTGGCCTCGGGCGAGTGCAAAATTGCACAAATCGAAAACAAATTTGTTTGCTTGACCCGACTTATCGCGTCGTGTGCAAGCCTCGAGCGAGTGCTTCGCAATTTATCAGACACCGGGCCTACGATATTTTTTTGCGCACGCAATCTCGCCTTCCCTACTCGCTGCACACGCCGCGTATACGTACTGGCTTTATCAGCTGCGTTGCGTATACCCCGCGTTGGCGTGGCATGACTCACGTGCCAGCCCAGAAGCACACAAAAAAAAGTAATAAAGCAAAGCATGCTTTTCTATTTTATATTTCTTATATCTGAGCATTTATAACGATTTTAACTGGTTTCCAAAAAAAGTTAACCCTGGGAAAGGTCATAAAACAAATCATAAATTTATGTTTAGACCCCTTTCTGGGAAAAAGTCTGCCAAATCAGTTTATGTAAATAACCTGTATTTATATGTAGGCACTTAAAAATTAAGCATTTAATTTTTATTTCTTTTAATTAAAGTAAAACAGAACTGAAACTTCAAACTTCAAACTTGTTAACAGAAACTTCAGAATTTGAAGCGGAGTTTGATTTGAATAGATTTGATAAATTGTAGTTCTTATCCGATATTTTCTCGAAGTATGTATAACAGGACAAAAGACTATCAACAAAGAAGAAAATACATTCTATATAAGAAGTGATTTGTATTATATTAATATGTCAAAATTATTGAAACATTTTCAAGAGATGCGGAGGCATAGACATTACTTTGTATAAATTTACATAATATAGGTTAAAAAATGAATATTTCTTAAAGTTATATTGATTCTCTGGGTTTAGCAGCCAACAACTGAATAAAATGTAAATTCGAACCCAAATGTAAGTTTAATTTACGAGAAGTCGTTGCATATTTTCAGGCCTCACCACAAATCCCTCCGCCCAAAAATGCAATCATATTTTCGTTTACAGATTATGGCATACTTTTCGAATCACATAAAACAAAAATCAAAATAAATACTTGTAATAAAATGCCTTGTTTATTCGCAGACACACTCGCGGCGAGTGTCGAG
The DNA here is from genome assembly GCA_018152175.1 of Drosophila jambulina. Lineage (NCBI taxonomy): Eukaryota > Metazoa > Arthropoda > Insecta > Diptera > Drosophilidae > Drosophila > Drosophila jambulina. The sequence goes on along the minus strand of JAECXH010000012.1, from coordinate 6,380,014 downwards.
AAATACTAATTGGATTAACATACATAAATAAAGACACAATGGTGTGCATATTGCTAGCATCACATAAACGTAACAATGACAAATACTAGGGCACAAAATTCATGATGGTGGTGACGCCAAACTAAAACGCTTCGCTCGGTTGGAGCAATTAGCACCTAACTAGCTAGTTCGTTAGTCCTTAAGCTCGGCGCCGGTATTGACGAACCCGGCCGTCTGTGTCAGCTGCAGCTGGGCCTTCTCCTCGGCCTCCTGGGCCTTCTGCTCGGGCGTCTTGGCCCACTCCTGCAGCTCGCCGGAGCAGTAGAACCAGTAGATGACGCAGCCAACCAGGTAGATGCCCGCCGAAATGAAGAAGATGATGCGCCACTCCTCGCTGGTCTGCTCCTGCACCACGTAGCCGGTGAGCAGCGGACTGACGATGCCCGGAATGGTGGCGAACGTGTTGCCGATGCCCATCAGCACGCTGGCATGCTGCGGCGCGATATCCAGGTGATTGACCCTGCAAGTGGAGCATAAAGAGCCCGAATGAGTGGCACTTCTTGTCGAGATTAACCATCCTCCTCCACACTCACGCAAATCCGGACCAGGCGAAGGCGCCCAAGCCCACGGCAATGGTCAGGCAGACCACGGACCAGGTGGGATCCAGCAGATAGGCGGTCAGCATCATGAACACCGTTTGGGCCAGGAATGCGCCGCAGTTAAAGTTGCGCCGCACCTGAGTGGTCGTCCAGATGCCCTTCACCTGCAGCCAATCGGCCAGATAGCCGGACACGGCCAAGAGGATGCCCATGGCCAGGTAGGGCACGGCCGACAGGATGCCCGTTTTGCCCAGGTCAAAGTTGAGCGTATCTGTAAGGGCAGGGATAAAGCATTTCTTTTCCACGCACAAGCAATCACAGGATATGAACTCACCCTTGAGGAAGCTGGGCAGCTGGGTGAGCAGGGTGTAGAAGCCCCAGTTCTCCGAAAAGTGGGAGGCCATGATGGCATAGAAGGCCATCGACGTAAAGATGGCCTTCCAGGGGTGCTTGATGTGCTTGGTGCCCACATATCCGATGGTCTTCTGTATGTACTCGCACTCCTCCTTCGAGCAGAAGCGGTCCAGCTCGGGTCCGGCCTTCACAAAGATCAGCCAGATGATGTACCAGGCCACGCCGATGGCTCCGAACACATAGAACACGCTCTGCCAGCCGTATTTGGTGGCCAGAAAACCGGAGCACGGCATCGCCACCACCGTTCCTGCATAATTACCGGCGAATGCGATGGAGGCCATGCGGGACCGCTCCAGCGGCGGTGACCAGCGAGCCCACACCGCATGGATGCCCGGGAAGGTGACGCCCTCGAAGAAGCCCTCAATGATGCGGACGGCCAGGAACATCTCCAGACTGTGAGTGGCGGCCAGGGGAGTGAGCAGGGTCAAAATGGCAGTGCTGCCGATGCCAGTGCCGAACACCTAAGAAGATGTTATTAATATTTAATAAATAACTTTAGAGGCAATGTAAAATTAAAGCTTTAAAATTTATTTAATTAAAACTTTGTAGGAATATTTAATTCTGATTGGGTTAATCGATACAAAAATGTATTATCAGACTTTTCTAATTATTCCTTTAATCTATTAATACGTTTTATAAATCTATTAACATTTTATATTTAGTTTTTTTAATGTTTTAAGACCTTCATATAATTTATATTAATAACTAGCCGAAAGAAATCTAGTTGATTATTAGCACCTCGATTAATTACTTCTCTCCTTTGAAAAAGTTTTTTCATTGTAAGTATATTTGAACCATTTAATTAGTTAATAATATACTTAATTTAATAGTTTGATAATTTGTTAGCTTTAAACTAAATCCAAATCGAGTTAAATAGTTCACTCTTCTGATTGCCTACTGTAATTTAAAAGCAATTATTTTTGATAATTACTTCAATTAATAACTCCCCCGACACAATACTCAAACCGGTTTTTGTTATGATTATGCTCATTCATATGTATGTTTTCATTGCAAAATATTTAAGCCCAAATAAATTAGCTTCATTTAGCGATATCATAAAAGTTATTCCTACCTGTATCTACTTTTAATATATTCATTAATTATAATTATATCCACTCACCAGGTTTCCACCGATCCGGGTGCCAATGTAGCCACCGAGGAACTGCGTCAGTATGTAGCCGTAGAAGAAGGAGCTGAGGATCAGGCCCTTCTGCTTGGAGTCCCAGGGGAAGTCCTGTTCGTAGGATATGTTGCCGTCCCCATCCACCACCGTACGGTTCTCGGTCATGGCCACAATGGCCACCGACAGGTTCACCCGGAGAGAGTACACGTTGAAGAAGCCGAAGAAGGCGAGGAGCACCACAATGTAGCGCTGTTTGCGCCAGAAGCGCCAGGTGAGTGGCTCGCTCTCCGTGATTTCATTGCTGTGAAATTTGCAAAAAATTGGTTAGATTCACCGGTGGAGATGGAGAAAGAGGAGGTAGGAGTAGGTAGCCATGCAAATGAGGCGCCCGAGGGGGTTACTTTCCCTTTCGGTTGGACAGCATTTACTGCAGGCAGTCTGGTTGCTCTGTTTCTGTTTCTTTTTCATATTTTTGTTTTTACGTCTAGCCTAGGAACCAGTTTTGGAGCGGTTTCTTATCGACTGGTTTATTCAACCCATTTCGCCCCAGGGCCCGGAGGAGTCTATTCGATTAACCAGACTCTTTTATGCACACTGTGGCTATTGATAAATGTTTATAATTAATAGTTAGACAATTTAAGCAGTGTAATAATTAATTTGAATCTTATGTATTATTCAAAAATCGAATAAAATTTCATGTTATAATTTATCCACTTGTTATTATCTCAAGACACTCCTCAAATCTGTCTTCAAGTCATTCAACAACCACTGTAAATGTCTGTGACTCTTAAGGTATGCGGAACCCATTAGAAATTAAGTTGATTGCAAAGCCTTGCCTTGGACAAAGTACTCACTTGTTGTGGCCCACCTGCTCCAGGTGCTTGCCATTCTTCGGAGACTCCAAGTCAGTCGTCATTGTGCCAGCCAGCCGATCGAAGTGAGCCTGTAAAAGCAATAATTCCACCAATTTGTTTATACAATATACTCGCTATACAACTCATGTGCGTGATGGCGATTCATTAAACTCGCACTTGGGTCTCCCTGATGCTCCCTCATACAAAAGGCGTGTTATAATTTCACCAATTGTTAGATCGCGCCCATACACAGGGACTATATATAGCCCGCGGGATCGGTTGCGTGCTGTGCCGCGTAATTGACATTGACACTGAGCGAAGAGCAAACATTTTGCTAAGCAATTTGTGGGCCACTAATGCGGAAACATAATACGACAGGGGGACAGGCAGAGATTAGAGGCTGGAAGAACGAGACATCTGAGCAGATGAGCATCTTAACACAATTATCCATTTAACTTATTAAGCGAATGGTCCGCCAATTGTGGCACGCGAAATCCGGCTGAGAACCTATATATCGCTCGCACTATGGCTCATGGATATGGATGTCATAATCAAATAATTGTCCAGCCGACTTGATTCGCTTTGATTTGCAAATTGCATGAATATTCGGCACAACACGCGCTGCCTTTGAGTGCCATTAAAAAATTGAAGCAATTGCACAGCCAGCACGCACGTGTGGGAAATCAGTGAAAGTAATAGGTACTCGGTACTCGACACTTGTGGGTACAAATAGATACCAGAATTTGTGCTTATCATTATGGTTTTATGGCCCAACTACCGCTCAATTGATTACATTTGCCTGTCATAAACTAAATAAACCAGAGGAAAGCGCTTCCACGAAAGTTTTCCATGCTATCAAACATTTCCACAATCGGCTATCGTAAAACAATTTACTGCTTCCATTAAAAAAAGGCAAAAACTAATTGCTATTTAATGAGTTTCTCGTTTCTTTATGGCAATCATAAAATGTTATATATATAGCCTGGTCTTATCCTTTTATTGTCCTATGCTTATCTGCAAAAATGTCGTTTTTTTGGCAACGCCAAGAAAAACCTGCGGCTGAGATTCTTATTTTATGAAGTGCCATTTTGGGTATCGTAAATTCCGGCCTCGGGTGATGGGGTTCGCCTGGGGCAAACATCTTCGACAGCTCCACGAAAGTAAAAAGCAACAAAACCTGTTGCCTCTGATAAGTAGCGCGTTGCGACAAAAATATTTACCTTTTTGCTTTAAAATAAGCAAAAACTGAAGGCGGTACCTAACCAGGCATGTAATTAGCCCTGTCTCGGAACAGTTATAGCACGTCTAATAAAATGAGCAAATTATTCAATCGAAAAACAACACTCTAAAGGTGTTCAATCTACGCCAAGATTTGGCACAACAGCTGCATCCCAGCAGCAAGGCGGCAAAATGTCTTTAATTAAGGCTTCATCGAAGGCAGTTGAGCAAACACCTCACCGAGTTCAATAAACACCAGCACATGTGCACGAAAAAACACTTTTCGAACTTTTTGAAATGTATGCAAAATGCGTTAACTTTGGCACAAAACTTTTGAGTGGCAGAAAACCGATCAAATGGAAGTCAAAAAACGCACCGATGAAAGTTGAAAGCGCTTCTGGGAAACTGGAATCCTCCCTCAACTGCTTGGATCGATCCGTTCGACTGCACTGCTTGCCGCTAGGTGTGGGCGTGGGCAGGTGTGAAGTCGCCGGTAGCTGGCAGCGGACTGATCCATCCATCTGCCGGCAGCCAGCAGCTCGGCTCGGCAGCGAGAGCTGGGATTTCCACCCCGCTCATCATCGCTCAGTTAACTTCAATTGAGGCACTGGCTCGGGAGCAATAAAGCCGGCCGGAGCACCAAAAGAGGCAGGAGCGGACCCGACCCAGCATTGGCGTGATTAGGACGCCAGCACTGATAGGGATCGGCATAAAGCTTATCGTTTGATTAGGCGGAATATGTGGCGATTGTAAAGATAAATTCTTCGGCAATTCGGGCGACCATTGCTTGTGCGCACAGCCCAGCATTTGCTGATACTAAATTGAATCTGCGAGATTTGCCACTAATTTCGGTAGCTACTTTTAGCACGAGCGTGGAATGGGAAAAAATGAGCAGGTTCAAGGTTGGGTACTCTTAGGTTAAATTGATTTAAAGAAAGTCTAGTTTTAAGGTTGACATTTGTGAGCTGAAATCAACCATTGCGTTGGTATGGCAGAGAACATCGATGTATCTATATGGCATTGATATTTTAAGTCGATATTTGAGTCTATTAATCGAATTCGATATATGTGCGATAAATCTATATTATTTGTGATATATTAAAACGATATAATCGGAGAATGGGAAAAAAGGAATATTGTTTTCGGATATTTTTTGATCAGTTCGAAGTTTAAATCGGTATTTGTGATATATGCGCGCTAAATCCATATTCTTTAAGATATACCTGACCAATGTAATCGGATAAATATAAAAATAATATTTTTGATTGCTTTCCGATCGATAAATTAAACCGATATTTTCATGTTATACGAATCGCACAAATGAAATATTTAAAATTTAATTTACGATATTTTTAATATGATTTTGTGTGAGACATTTTTATCGATTTAGCGTAAAACACACTATTTTGCAGTAAGACCCGGTTGCGAATTGTAGTCATCGCAGCAGTTAATGCGAGAATGCCGAAGAGGCCCCTTCGTCCTGCTTAGGACCTTGTTCATGAAATTAGTAAGTTATATTTATGTTTTTTAATGAGCAGTTTTAATAAAACAAAATCCTTTTTTCTATTCAGCTAAATATAAAATATATATGCAGATAAACATATTTAAAACCCCTTCTTTGGTCACCCCACTTCTCCTTCCCATGCCCTTTAAACTACATATAACCTTGTTTCTCTTTTAAAATATTCGTTGCCATTACTCACTCATGCCTAAAGCATTGTCTCAAAAACACGCACCTAATTAGATTAGCACAGATAATTGATTTTATTAGCTAGTTGAAGACGCTTGTATTAAATTAGTGAATATAATTGACCATATTAAGGATTTCTAATAAGCAACACATATTTGATCAAAGTAACAATGCATTTAATTAGTTAAAAGTACACACTTAAGGATTATTCTATTGAAATAAAATAAAATTTTATATTTCTATAGTTTCTTCTACTTTTATTTATAAGTAACCGCAAGTAAACAAGTCGGTGCCAAAAAGAAATTAGCGCTGAGAGCGCACCACAGAAATTAACAGTTAGGGATCGGGCACGACAATTTTGCGGCTCTACGCCTTAACTAATGTCATCTATTTTCATTGGCGAGTGCGAATTATTGTGGTAATTGCCTGCAAACAAACAAAAATTGCATAAATATCCAGTTCGCGGTGGTTTCCTATATTATTTTAAGAACGGCGCTTGATATGATTCTCGTGTGGTCACTAATTAGCAGAGCCTTATCGCCGCTACACCTATAGATATTCACACAGGTGACTTTGTGCGTCGCGCTGTTAACCCGCTGTAGCTTAGCAGCGGCAAGCAGTCCGCTTAACAGGGCTCTGCTCTGCTAAGCCTATAAAGCTCACATAGCGCATACGCCTCGTTGGCTCGCAATAATTGCCGTCATTTGTTTGCAATATTTTTGGAAAAAAAACAAGAACTTAAGCGATTGAAAAAATACCATAATTTTTTGTGGCCAAACTGAGGCACTGGAAAAAATTTAAGATTATAAAGTTCGGCTATTTATTTAGATGTAATTTAAAAATAATAAATTTAATCAAGAAATTTAATGAAAACTCCACTTCAATATATTAAATTAAGTCTGTTGGTAGTATTTTTAAAGTCAAGAAGTTTTATTTGATGGATATATTACCTAAAATCAAATTTTTTAGATTTTTTCTGGTAAAAATTAATCAATATTCTGAAGTTTAGCGCCTAAAGAATGTACAGATTTAAGGTTTCGAGATAAATAATTCAATAAAATTTGCTTTTTTTTTACAAGAATATATAAATATATTCAAGCTCACGACATTTTATACAATTAAAATGCTCTGTAAAAAGCCAAATAACTGTCTTTATCAACAGCCAGTAATGGTATTTTTAGTTGAAATCAATCAATTCTTTAATTAAACCCTTAAAACATGTATAGAAAGTTGTGATATATATGTACAGAAAAAATGCGTAATAAAACGTAATTTTTTCACAAAGCTTCACATTATCTTTGCCTGTATCAAGGGGATACCTAAAAAAATATAGTAAATTGCCGTTGTGCCTTCTGTTGTCGTGGTTTTTTCGTGTGTTTTTGACCCCGAACATATCATAAACAATTGGCGCAGTCACACGTGCTACTGAGCAAATAAACAAAAAGTGTGGCAGCTCAATTTACATGCTGCGAGCAGCTGCAGAGCACGTGACAAAAACATTGCAACATCCCGGCAGTCTGAAAATTGGCAAAAGCAAAAGCAAACAGAAATGTGACACAACAGCAACATGTGGGGACACGGAATTAAAAACGGGAAGAAAACAACCAAAATTGATTGCACAACAGAAGGAGACCCCCAAGGTAATGTGTGTGCGCACTGCCATTAATTGATTTTTGGGTCAGCGCCACCGCACTTCTGCGCCTGTGATAGCCCCGGAGCGTTAAATTCACACCTCAATGCGAATCGAACGATAACGTACAAGCTTGTACAAGCCAAGTCGTGTTCTCACGCGTCTCGCATTAAAACGCGAAGAGCAGCGGGATTTGAGCCAAACAACAAACGAATTGGGTCCCCAAATAAGGTCCCCCACTAAATGCAACACTTGTCCGGAGCAGAGCTCATTTTTGCCAGACCAGAAGCCAGTTGCAGGTGTCGAATTTGCACCTGGACGAGGGAGCTTTGCATTCGGCTCTCCGTCGGCTTCATTGTTTGCGCCTTTGTGCGCGCTCGCTGCCAAATTGCATTTTAATTGTGCGCTCAAAGCAAACGCAGCTAAGTGCAAGCAATTTCAGCTGAATGCGCGACAAACAAACCCAGAAAATTGCTCGCAATGCTTTAAGCGGATTCTGCTCGCTCCGCCATCAGCTTTATCCACGTAATTTTCATTCGAATTCCGTGCACCTTCAAGCCGAAAAAATAAAAAAAAATAAGAAATGGAGAATAAGCTGAGAGAATAAACGAAAAGCGTTCCAATGCAAATTTGTCTTTTGACTTTGACTACGTGAGCCTTTAATGGTTTTCTGCTAGTAACTTTAGCACAAAACTCGAAACTTTTCAACTTCCTGTGCCTGTGCCAGCTCCGTCCCCTTTGATTTCGAGTCGACAAAAGTTCCAGCGAGTTGAGCGCATATTACAAAAGCCCCCACCTTGCTCCTTGCCCGGCTCCTTGGACATGCCGCGACGGAGGAGCTACAGCAGCTCACTATTCCCGGAGACTGGATCTGGGGCGTCCTGTGCCATTGCGCTTTTTCCCTACTTGAAATGCAGCAGTAGTGAGCGAAGTAAAAGCACAAGTCCTAAACCTCTTCGATTCCCAGTCGCCCGGCCAGTTGGACATTTCATTTCCATTCCATTTGGACACACGTAATTCCCCGAAGGTTAACGCAATGCCAGCTCTCTGCCGGAGCTCTTTAAATATTTTAGCTGAACTTTGCCTAATTGCCGGCCGCCAGATAGCGCCGGGAAGTAGGCAAGGCCGGAAAGAGGCCACAAGTCACGGCGAATCTCAATCTTCTAGATAGGTTTTTGTATAATTCTATGTTCATTAATTAACATAACTTTAAGGTTTTGGTAAGCTTTAAAAAACTGGCATCTCTTAAAATAGTTTAAGAACATACTGCGGAAAGGGTAACCTATTTCAAGCTAATTAAAATAGGGAATAGTCGTAAATAAGTAATCAAAGATCACTGTTTTAAAAAGCCTAAAAAGGTGTTTTAAATTTTACAATGTAACTAAATATATACTGAATTCGTTACCTAAAAATCCTTAGACATAATTTTATTATCAAGGCTTTATTATTTTACAATCTTACCAGCTTTATATTTAAGTTAAACTTAAACTTCAACCATACTTTCATGAGCCCCAAGAGGAATGTTTAAACTTTAGTAAAGACCAGAGGTCAAGCTCATTTGGAATCACGCATTTGCACACATGTTTTAATGTCATTTGATATGTCCGCGGGCTGAAAGCCTTTTAATGACCATAATTTCGCTACAGCAGCTACTGCTACTGGGAGCCAGGCAGCCTGGGTCAAGGATGCACTGCACACGAGTGGGATATATAGCCGGCGTATATGAAGTCGGGGCAAAGACAGGCTAACCTTGCGCATAATTAAGCCACGTGCACGCAGCAACCGCAGTAGGAATGGCAGCAGCAGCAGCAGAGACATCCGCATGGTTAATCATACGCCACGTTGGCTTTGAAGACTCTGAAAAATTTATTCAGCAGCAGCCGAAAAGCCTTTCAGCACTAACAAGGCAGGCAGGCAGGCAGGCTGGCAGGCAACAACAATGGCAAATATTGTGACAATGGCGAAAACAAAAAGGAGCGGCGGAACGGGTTAAGCTGGAAGCCAAATGGGGGTAGGTTTCACCGGGTTGAATTGGCAGTACAAGAGCTCCCGCTTGTGTAAATATAGAATTTTATAATAACAAAGCACGTCGCAGGTGCAATTAGTGTGCAAATAAGCGTTTATTTGCCTTGCCAGACAGACAGACAGGCAGGACGACAGTCGGGGACTGGAAGCCACAGGGAAGGCAGAGCGGAGCGGCGGAGAACGGGAAGCCAGATAACTGACCTCGTTTGCACCCCTGGCGAAATTAGAATTCAATTCAGTTCAAGCAGCCCCGCCGCTGGGGAGTCATATTCAAGAAAATTGGCCAAGATTATGTCAAGAGAAATTGTGCTGGCCCATAAATCAAGCAAGCAACGCTTACACCCCGGCCACAAGCATTCAGCATCCATTGCATGTTGCAGTTGCATCTCAGCTCGGTTCGCTCAGAGGCTGCTAAACAACATTACTCAAGGCACCGGCGGAGGACACGAGAACATGCAACACATCCAACACACGCCACACGAGGACGCAGGACGACAAACAAGAAAACTAAACCCTGACCGGTTGGGGACCTGCTGCTGCTCGCATGCAAAGTGCACTGGCACTCGCACACTCCATTCCACACACAATCAGCCACACACAGCCCTCAGCACACACACACACGGACTCGTTCAGGAGCAGACTCAATTGACTGCGAGATGGCAACAACATTTTTATTCTCTCGGAACCCCTGTTGCCAGCCTCTTTAAGAGCAGTGTCCTCTCAAACACTGAAAGAAGTGAAAGGTATAGTGATTTCCCCAAAATTTCAATTCATACATGGATGTTACAGATATAATGAGAAATTTGCAGTAAAGTAAAAATATGTTCAAAGGGATGCACAAAAGAAGGTAGTTGCATACTCTTAACAAGAACAATTTCTGGGGCACTCTTGTCATTTATTGGGTGTAAATCAGTTTATAAGTTGGTTATCCTCCAAAACAAGTCATGGAGGATTTCTATTAATTAACAAAATGTCCAAGAGAATGCATTGAAATAAGTTTCGAATTTTTTTTATATTTCTAAAAAAAACTTAAAGGTAATTTTAAATTAAGAGCACTTTCAGGGGCTATTTGAATATTTATTAAAAATATATCACATCTACCCCTTAAAATACTTAGTTATTAATCAAACAAACCCTCTAGAGATTCCAAATCATTTTAAAATACATAAATTCAAAAATATGAAATAAAGTATGTTTCGACATTTAGATGCATATATTAAAAAACCTTTCAAAATAATTTTAAATAGAGAAAGATTTTTAGGTCACGCATAGATTAATTTATAACTACATTTATTCACCACAGAAAGCCCTGGAGATTTGTAAGAATTTCTATAATTGTCCAAATGTATGCATTGACATATATATCTTCATTTAAATGCATACCTTAAGATACATTTTTAATTAACCTCAAATCGAGAGATATTTTCAGAGCACTTTTCTCTCATTTTTTTTTCTCAGTTACCTCACAGAGACCGCCGGGGGCAGCACAAACTGTCCTGTCCTGTCTGCTGCCGCCGCCCCGCCCTGTGTTACATCCGTGCCCCCGCCCACCTGTGTGACAGTTGGCAGCTGCCTAAAAACTTGCCGAGAAAATTCCAGTGCCCTGGGATTTGATGGCAATCGCAGCAATTTGGCCAGCCTGCCATTCTGGCCAAATGGAAATTAAAATGTTTTTAACCCGGCTGTGTGAAATTGATTGCTGAAGCTGGCCAGAGTCCTACTGGCCAAGTAAATATATGTATGAGCTTGCGAGTTAAAGCGGTGAGCAGCCCCTTTTTCATCTACGATTTTCTGCGGTTGATCGAGGAGTTCCCCCTCCAGCCAAGAGCAAAGTGTGCAAAAATGTTATTAGCGCTTAATTAGTGCTCAACTTTTGCCATCACAGATACTCGACTCGACTCGACTCGACCACAAAGGTGCGCTTCTGGCTGAACTTTCGCTGCGGCTTTGTGGCAAAGTTTTCATAATTCTCGGCTAAAGTGAATTAATGCGTTTCACCACCAGCAGAAGGACGCAGGCGGGGAACGGATGAGCCGGGCTGAGATGCGATGAGCCAGGCTTATAACAGGCACTGAAAAGTGTAACAAAACCTTCATGGCCTGCATCAAAAAAAGAAAAGAAAATGGAGAAGGAAACCATGCAAAACTGGACACAAGAGTGGCTGGAAACAAATTCATTAAAAATGCAGGATGTCGCTTCTGGGACGGAAGGGAGAATTCAGTATACAATTGTCGGATCCTGTAAAAGGGGTCAACAAACCTGGCAGTTAGACAGAATGTTTCCAGCCCGTTCGGTTCATGCATATCTTATGCGAGGGGATGTGCTCCCCGAGCAATGCCACTCGATGCCAGGCTCCTCTGACATATCAATCATACGCAACGTGAACGCCTAAATGCATGTAATGGTATCTTAAGCCGCGAATGCTGCCAGTCCTCTTGCTCATTTAATTAAACAAAAATATGGGCGCACTCGCTGGCAAGCTAATTAAATTGGCCCGAAAGGCAGGCAGCCAGAAAAGAGAGCAAGAGCAAGCACGAGCATCAACGAAAATTTAATGGACCGCTGCCACAGGCCATGAGAGGTCTTTACGAGCGCATTACATGGCTTTATGGTACAGTGCCCCATCAGCTGTCTGCCATCAAAACATCGAAGCGAACGACTCAATTCCGAGTGCGCCACTTAACGCTTAATTAAATTGCATTTCTCACTAGATCCAAATTGAATTGGGAAAGTAAATGAATCCGAATTCAATGCCTTCAATTTATGCACACATCCGACCCACTGCCTGCCGCCGCCTGCTTTATTTACAGCTGACCTCTCACCTCTGGCCCTCCTCCCGTCCGGTCCGTTGCTGCCACACAAATATCTAATTTATGGACAGCCTCCACCACCGATCCCGGTCCTCACACTGAAAAGGTGAGCGAGCTATAAATGGAAGCATGCCAGACATCGCACAGCAAGCATCCTGTTTGCATGCACACCCACTCCCAGGCTCCCCAGACTCCCAGATTTCCAGATTTCCATACCCACACCCTCACTCCTTCTCGAACAGGTGCACAAATACACGTTCTTCGTCCTTACGGCAGGGCTCTTGTGCTATTTAAAGCGAATATATCGCATCTGGCGTTACGCCTCAATAAGTTTTCAATGAACACTTTGAAACTATTTTTATAGCGTTTAACGTTTACACCTATGCAAATCAATGTGAGCTGATTTACAAGCCGGAATTTGCAGCAGGAGTGGGTGTGTACTTGAGGGGGATTTCATGATCTGTGCTTGTTTGAATTTTAAAGCCAAGGCAGGGCTAAGAGGATGCTTCCTGCTTAGCTTTTAAGCCTAGAAATAAATGTATATTGCCTTGGGCTAAGTTCAGTTGGCCAAATAAATACATTTTAATATATTGAATGAACTCCATGTGCATGCTTTCTAAATTAAACAGAAGCTGATCCTACTGAAAATGTTATTTCACTTCTAAGAAAGGTTTATTTTAGTATTTAAAAATAATTAAGATTGCAGCTTAGACAGCTCTCCATCACTCGTTTTCTAGTTACAAATATTTCCTTGGTGTTTGTATTAAAAATAACTTCAGAATCTATTAGAGAAGTTTGAAAGAAACTACTTTTAATCTTTAAGTTATGTCGAGTTCACAAATAATTGTTCCATAATTAAGAAATCATGCCGCTTAAAGCCTAAACTTAAACCCAAAAAATTCTCAAATGTCTGTCTTCAAAAAGTTAAATAAACATTGCGTATACGCCGCAGTGTCCCTCCCTTCTCTCTCTCCACTCTCTAGTTCCTGTTCTCTTTTTATCCATTTACCATCATCCACTCTCTTCAGCTCTCTCTTTGCTATCCACAAGTTCCGCATTATCCGCTCATGCGCCTTCCGGAAAGGACTTTCTCCGCTGCGGATAAGCTTGCAGCACGTGTTTTTGTTTACCTTCTGCAATTGTTGGCGCCCAGCGCTTCCGCATGAACGTCACCGCCTTGCCACCGCCATTGATGGAGTGAGTGGAGTAACCTAGTTTGCTGCAAGGTGCGTGGAACGGCACCGCAGCTCCTGTGGCTCAGCTCAAGTGGCTCGTCGTCGTTATTTTGGGGCGCTTGCGGTGAACTTACAAGCCAGCAGGATTGTGAAGTTCGCTTTGCACATTTGTGCTGAGCACCCTTGAGCAGTGGCAGCTCTTGGCCGGTAAGTCCTGGTCCAAGTCCAATCCCGCTGTCAGTGGCACATCCCCATGCACTGACACTTGCACTCCACTCCTCCCCTGAACAGGGGCAGCGGGGGCATTGGGGCAGCCAAGTGGGCGAAATTTGGGTAAATAATGCATGAGCATCGCACGACGTGGAAGAATGGATTTGCATAATTCACTTCAGATTTGTTCGCTGACCAAACTCCTGGCAACTGCTGACAAATGCAGTTTGTTTCGGAATTCCGAGAAACATCCCGGGGATATACAAAGTGCAGATCTCAAGGTCGTGGAGAGCTCAATTTAAAAATGTCACGTTCTCTCGGGATTCTATCTTGCGTTGGGATTCTAATCAGAGGAAATACTTGTAGAATATTTATTTTACTTTTATAAAAACTGTATGATGGGGTTTAAGGAAAGACAATATAAGGAAAAGATGAGCTAAGCTATACTTTTTTTTCTACATGATTTTTTGTGCTCGTTCTAGGTTCTCTTGAATTTTTTTTTCGAAAGCCTAAAAGAGAAAACGTTCTATTCTCAGACATTCTGGATCTGTATTCCCACATCGAGCTTTCCGCCAACAATTTCTTCATTCGTTATGCATCTTGTTATTAAAGAGTCTCTGATTTGGTTTAAGAACATCATGGCACCTTTTATACCTCGAAACTAAACTAAAATTACTATAAACTTCTCAGTGAAAAAACGATATAAAACTACAACTTATAATAAGCAAAGGTATAAGAAACTCCCCTTTCAGAAAGTGTTACACCCCTTTATAGACATCAAATTGTACGTAAGCAAACGCTCTCAAACTTGTTCATAAAAAATGTACTCGGCAAATGTAAATAATTTTTTAAGCAAGTTGAGTAAGTCAGTTCGTTATTTCTTATATTATGAAAGGCATTAAAATGCTCCTTGCTCATTTGAGCGGGCATAAAGACAGCTGCTTAGCTGGAAATGGGTTAGGAAGAGAACTCAGTGAAAACTTAATTATCTACCAACGACCATAAATGTTTTTACGGTGCCAACCCAACCCAACCCCCTGCAATTCCCAGGCTCTTGGCGTGTGCGGTGCCGCCTTCGGCGTTTGCACAGAAAGCATAAAATTTATTGGTTGTGAAATTTACAAAGAGGAAAAAATAAAATGAAAATGAAAACGATTTCAGTCAGGGGAAAATTATTGCAAGTTTGCATGCATTATGCCCTCTCGAGTTGCAGTTGTCTGTGGCTGCAGCTGTGGCTGTGGGCCTGGGTCTTTGCTGCTGGTTCTAAAAGTATCCTGGCTGTGTGTGGTCTCCTGCTGGGACGGCCAGTTGCTTTATGTTTATGCATAATCCGCACCTGCTGCTAGAAGAGAGACCGGAGAAGGAACGCCTTCGGCGCGGCCTCATGTCTCATGTGGAAAATACATTTTCATCCTATGCAATTTGGCGCATGCTGTCCCAGCCCTCGTTGTGGTGGCCGAGGCTCTCTCTATTCCCGTTCTGTTGACACAATTCAGAGGCAGGACTCGGCCCTGTAATTACGGGAGAGAGCGGTCAGTCGATTTTGCCGCAACTCTATTATCTTTGCTCCACATGGAAAAAGTCGAAAATAAATGGAAAATATGGGCCGACGAGAGGCTGGCTGGCCAAAAATAAAAAAAAAAATTTATATGCTAAACCCGAAATTGAAGCACGACTCAGAGGAGGGTGATCTGCATTTAACTTTTGCTGCTGCTGCTGGCCCGGAATTTAATGAATGAACCTGCTTAATTATTCCATTTCAGACGGGTTTATTTTCGACACGCGCGTTTTTACGCGGCAATTGAAATTTTTAATAGGAAAATGCGTGGGCGCGTCCACAATCCGCACTCGACTGTGCGCAGAGATGAGCTCTCCTGGGGCTCGAGCCGCGTCTCTTTGTGGCATTCTAATTACAAACCGCGTTGCTGACGCTGCCACGGTTGGCGGAACGGGCGGGGGCGGGTTTAGCAAGCTAATGAAATTAAAAAAGTCCACAAATAGAATTATAATAAAATAGAGTTGCCCCGAAGGCCGATGGCTAGAACGGGGAAACATGCGGAAATGCTCTAAGCCCGCTCGAGTGACCTCAGCATTGGCCAATGTTTTTGCCTAATTAATTGCCATTTGTGGTCTGCTCTAAATGCAATTAGTTACCGTTAATTATAATTAGTGTGATTTCACTATTTGGATTATTTAGCTACGGTCTCACCGCACTGATTAACTAATTAACAATTATTTGTATTTTAATTAAGTCAACGGCGCGACAAAATCAACTGCAGAGAGAAAAAATCGTGTTATTCGGTTTACGCTTCTTAAACTTTAATGATAATCACTATATAATGATATTAATTTATTAATATTAGCTGACTTATGTCAAAACATTATTATTTAAATAATTATATTGCCCTAATGTGCAAGCATATGAAAAATATCAAAGACAAAAAGCTAAGGAATGTGCAACGATAACGTGAACTTTAGAAATATAGAACAACTATAGAATTAAAAGCAGAACGAAGAGTAATAACGACAAGTAACGACAACGAGTAAACACAACGGGTAAAAGTAACGAGATGACAAGATTGGGGCTGAAACAACGACAAGGAAAGCATAACTAAGAATTAAAACAACGAGCAAAAACAACAAGGTAATATTACAAACAAGAGTGTTGAGCAAAAACAATCTGCATATGCAACGAGTAAAATCGGCGACTAAAAAAGACGAGTAGATACAACGAGAAAAAATAATGAGAATTAGAAAAAAGTCAGAGCAAGAAAACGTCTATAAAGAAATTTTATATTTTAAACCGATATTTTATTTATTTTACATTACATTTACATTAACCAAAAGTAACCTTAAACAAAATTATACTTCCACATTAAATACCACCCAAAAAGGTGCAACAATAATAATAAATGTTATGTCAACTTAGAAACATGAATGCTTTTCCATATTAAATCCTAATAATTTATATTCAGTGTGTAGGTAAACTCGTTTTCTGAATTCAATTTCTTAATTGGATATAAATTCAAAAGTAGCGATAAACCAAAAGACTCTGAGCAGTTTAGTTTCTAAAGTCGATATTTCAAAGAACAATGCATAATTTAAAACAAACATTGAAGCTCTGTGGAAATTATGTTCCAACTATTTTGTGCCTGCCACAGAGCTAAAGTGTAACATTATTCAAACACAAATCATCTTAGACATCCCACCTGAAATGTTTGTTTTCCAGTGCAGCTACTCAATACATTTATTCGGGCTATTCATATGTATTTTTAGCTTGACATGACAAAGGTCGTGGGTTAGAACGGGTATTGTGTCCCCTGTCAAAGGCAATTAATCCAACTAATCGAGTCGAAGGGCATGCTGCACAGTTTCGGCAAAACCAATTCCCATGCAAAGCGTATTTCAACATTTTTCTAATTAAATAAAAGCCCCGCCGGAGTGGCAGGAAATACGGAATGTGATCTGCAAACAAACGAAAATTTAATTTCAATTTGTCAAAGCCACACAACCGAACTCGGACACACACTCGCACTCGTACACACCTATGGGGCCGTGCCAGGACATTAGAATTTATCACATGAAATATAATTCGTTGAAGTAAACGCTTTCCCATTTCAAAGGGAAATGGCAAATGGGAAATGGGAATTGGATTGGATTTGGGAATGGGAACTGGGTTTGGCCACCAAAAGGGGTTATGTCCAACGACCATTTATAAAATATGCATGGGGCATAGATTTATATTGTATGCGACGATTATAATGCAAATGGCCAAACATTTTTGACAGCCCCTGCCCCGATCTCTCCCTCGTTCAAATGTATAAAAAAAGAGGCGGCTAGGGAAATGAAATATTTATGTGTTAAATCCTTTGGTGTGGCCATTTCCCCCCTATTGCGGTGTGACGCAGAACAATAAATCATAAAATCACTAACTGGTTTCGCCATGCATGTGTCCAAGTCGCCAGTGTCAGCATCAGCAGGATCCACAACGACGGCGTCCTGGGAGACGCTTACCTAAATCATAGTCGAGCGAAAAGCTTTTGCCATAAACCCCGAACATATTGACAGACTCCCACTCGCTGTGACGGCTATATCTACGCGGCGGGGGTGGCTCCGATTGTGGGTGATTTCTGGGTGGTTAGGTGGTTGGGTGGCGGTGCTGCTGCCGCTGCTTGGGGAAATCAGCGGCGGCGACAAAGTGAATAGAGCACACGCAGCGCAGCGATATCCTTCCCCATCTACACATTTCCTATATATGGGCATAACAGGCTGTGAACTGGAACGTGTCTATTGGTTCGATGGTGTCTATCGCACACACACTCGAAAAAAGTTTAAATGACTTTGCCACTTTCGGCGAAGTGATTTTCTACGACATAACATGCGGAAAATATTCATTGTGGAATATTAAAATTTAAGCGCTCATCTGCAGTTGAACTCTGAGTATAATTCGATTTTGATGAATATTTAATATGGAATAATTCTAAACAAATAAATAAGAAGAATTATATTTTGGGGACTGTTAAAATGTAAGCGTTGATTGTAATTTAACTTTGATTAATATTTATAACAACAATAAATATAAACAATTAGTTCAAGGAACCTTACAACATATTTTTAAATATTTAAAACTAAACATTTGACTGCAATTGATTTGTAGATGCTGAAAAACACTGTGATTTGATTTTTATTAATATTTATTTAACAGAAATATAAATAATTAAGTTATAACCTCTTTAAGTTTAAGAACCCATACAATATTTCAGAAAAATTATAATTAGTGAGCTAAATTCAAGCAGGGAAAAGAGACTCAATTAAAATTAAAATAAATACAATAATACCTTTAAATCATTTTTAAAATTTCCTTAAAGATATTTGGCAATCAAAATGAAAATTCTTTAATTGGAATAACAATGGCAAAACCAGGCAAACTCCAGCAGCATTTCAAAAAGTAATTAAACGCTTTTGCCAGCTACAAATTTAATTCAGTTCAAGCTGCCATAGTTTAATTTCGCTTGCACATTTAACCTTTTGGAATTTCGTTTATTACGTATACGCAGCGTGACCCTGGCCCCTGGCTAAATGTCGCCGGAACTCGTGTGTTTCGGCTTATATGCGCAGGACTAACTATTAATAATTCATACAGAAAAGCGAAACAAACACAAAAAAGTGAATGAAGGAAGGAAGAAAACTCCCATAAAACGTCGTCTGTTTGCACTCTAATTGCAGCACACTTTATGTCAGTTTTTTGGGGGCATTTGGAGCTCCGGGCTTCGAGGTGGCGAGGTGCAGCTGCCAACGAATTGAAAACTGCCCGTTTCGCAATTAAAGTTCCAATCCCTCGCCTTGCTCGCGGCTCCATTAAAGTTTTTGCCGTCGCTTAGCTTTCGGTTAGCTGAGAACTCGCCTGTCGGGGAAAACTTTTGATAATAGCACAGCACAGCACAGCAGCTGAGCGGGAGTTGATTGTCTATACATGCAGGATATGCTTGCCATGTAGGTGTGTGTGTGTACCTAAGCACGGAGGGAGTCGAGTCAATGAAGCCAAAACAAATATAGGGAAAAGTTTTCCAATTTTCGATTGCCAATTGTGGAGGATTTTTTCGTGGGGTGAAGGGAGGAAAAGCGGAAACGAGAACACGAGAAAGTTTCTGTGCCATTTCGATACGTGTGTTTGCGTCCATTTCGCTCTCGATTTCCCACAGTTCCCTGCCCTTCTCCCTACCACGCCCTTTTATGGCACGGGAACATGCAAAATAATTCCAAAATAATTTTCTTAATTTCGTTAATTGAGACCCACTCCTTGGGGGCCAGCCAGGCAGGCAGCCAGTCAGGCAGCTGGTCAAGTCAATGCCTGAAAATATTTTATTTTTCCATATTCAAATTATTTTGGCACCGACTTTAACTCTCGCTTTGACTGCAAACTTTTGCTTTTATAGCACAACTAGCGTCGCAACTTTTCCTAACGCAATGCAGTAAAGTTTTTCCACTTCAAGTGCAAGCGACCCGGCCTGGCATCACATCCCTCCTAGCCTTTCCGGCAAGCACTTTTCCGTGACAATAGAAAACTTTTACAAGTTTTCACTTGGCTCGGAGACTACAGTTGACTAAGTTGGTGTCTTGATGTCCATTTTATTTGCAGCAACTGTGCAATTATTTATGCGGCAGTCAGTGCACGGTTATGCCATAGGAGCATACACCACTGGCCTGGCTGCTGCCACATTCCATTTCTCGTGGCACTTTAAACTTGCCATAAGTGTTTGTAATGCGCTCGTTACATTTATTATTGAGTGGCCTTGTCGCCTGCCAGACAAACAGTCGAACGGGGCGATGCACCCGGCCCTGCCCACGCCCACGCCCAAGCCAGGATTAGGTTTCCCCCGTTTCCAGGATACCCATTTGAATGCAAGGCGAACGTTTTTGGCGCAATTCCCCATCACGTGGCCCCTGGCATACTTATCCGGCCATCGCCAGGAGCCAGTAGGGCACGATAGGGGGGCAGCCAGGAGCCAAGAGCTGTAAATGCATATTTTATATTTTCATTTCATTGAAACCAGCACGTAAACCGGTCGGTCAGTTGCCCAGGTGCCTAAAAATTCCATACATTTGAATTGAACCCGCCAGCTGACATTACTAACTATGTAGTTAGCAAAGTTTTAAAATATACAAAATGGCAGCAGACAAAAGTAATTGATTTGGGTTTCAATAAAATTTCCCTGAGCCTATGACCTTAGACAAATGTTCAAATGTTTTCCACCAACTGAACGCTACCCATCGGAAAGCATTTCCATGTTCACACATGAAACGCCGAGCGACATCTTCAATTGCAGGCGACACGCGGCGGCGGCGGTACATGCATTTTTCATTAGGCGGCAGCCGCAGAGAGGCTTTTCCAGCGGCGGCAGAATAAAGACCGAAAATAAAGTTTGCACTTTGTGCATTATTTAGCAACTGGCAAATGAGTAAACATCATTCGCTCCCGGCGGCCGTGCAATAAAGCTGCTCGAATGGCCCTCGAATGTGGGTCTATCAAACAAAGTCACTCTGCGATTTGCATTTTCATATGGATTTTGATATGCTCCCGGAGTCCTAGGGAGTCCGGAGGAGTTCGGAGGCGACCGGAAGTGTTCGAAGGCGTCCCTCGTAGCCTTATGGAAGAGTTGGCAAATAAAGCCGCTGGCATATGGCACTCTGGCTGTGAGTTTATATACGCTTCGCTTGTCGCAAAGATATTGCACTTTATAAATCATCTGGGGGAAAAAAGGATGCCCGGGGGCACGTGAAAGTTGACGAAAAATGTGTGCCCTCTGCCGAAACAAATATGTGCTCTAAAAAAAGAAATTGCGGTTACTTAGCGATGATGCCCGTGTTATGTTTGCACTTTCGTGCAAAGTTTATTGGAATTTTTAATGCACTCGCAGCGAAGGAGTTCTTTCCTGACAACAAAAATTAGGTGAACTCTGCGGAATTGTGGGATAAGCTTACCCGGCATGGCAAGGCAATCAAAAATCCGACACACACAGCACCAAAAAACACTGAAGTAAATAGGTAAATTAAATTAAAATCCATTCTGAATTCTATTTCCAAATTCATAAAAACCTCTCTAAAATATATCAAATTATATTAAAACATATATACCTGATCATTACCCTTGAAATGTACTCCTATTTTGTCTCCGTGTAAAGGAAAAGCGACCTTAAAGCCAACTCGTCTCTCTCCAGGACACTCTACCCGCTTCCTGCTCATTTGGCATGGACATTGTGTTGGTCCCTTTGTTTGATTCGGTCTCACAAGTGCCTCGCCCCGTGCCTGATTTCTATTTGGTTGATCTACTTTCGCCATGGCTGATTCGCTTTTTACTGCCGAGCATTTCGGTTGGTTTTTGGCCGCCGCCATTGTTGTTGATACAGGCCAAATTGCAGCGATTTCTGCATCCTGCCGGCTTCGATCTCCGAATTGGTTCGGTTCGGGGTCCTGTGTACGTGATGCATGCTGCCTGGCTACAGCCACTGATTAGAGTGAGCAGTTCGCCAGTCCGCCAAGCCAAGTAGGAATCGAGGCAGCCAATTGCTGCCACCAACACATCTCGTTGCATGCAAATGGACTTCGTGGAGGGGATTTGTGTGCAGGATAAAGAATGGAGAATGAGGTGGAGGATTGGTATCCTGAATAACAGCTCACTGGCTGTGTTGACTCAACGTGCTGCCAATTAAATTATTTTCTCCACTTTAATTCTCATTATTTCATATCTAAGTTTAACTTCAAAAGCAAGAGGAGCATTCACTGTCTGCATACAAAATGTAAAGTATTCAGAATTCTAAACATTAAATGCAAGCAAAATTAAAATTAAAGAGATTGGTAACTAAAAAAAAAATAAAGAAGAGCAACTTATTTAAAATAAAACTTATTAAAAAGTAAAAAGTAAACAAAATTTAACCACTAAACAAAATTATAGAAAGTACAGATGTATCAAAAGTGCATCGATAATTTATGAGATATTTTATCCTTACAATATAAATGCGTAATCTGGTAATTATTTTAACGTCATTTAAGTTAATTTCAAGCAAGATTCGAATTTTGTATTTTTTTTCCCGCAGTGCCCGACTTGTGAATTTTCTCATCCAATCAACAGCTTAAGCTTCCGGATTCCAGGACCTAAACTTGACCTTGATTAATGTATTATCTTGCAGCATTAAAAGCCAAGTCACGTGGGTCTTTCCCGCCACATCAGATTGGTAGTTCGCTCTAATTTAATTTCTCAGCTATGTGTCCTTAAAAGCCACTTACAATTAGAAGGGGAACTACGTGAAAAGAGCCAGCCAGCACTTGTGCTGTTCGATCAGAAGAGTCCTTAAATAGGCTCCAGAGCAAGGGTTAAAAAATCAATGCCGAAAAAAGTGAAAACTTTGGCCAAGCCTGAGTTCAGCTGACGACTTTGGCCTCCCGCTAATTGTTGTTTAATTGGGACTTGGATAGTGCCGGAGGAATGGAGGAACTGGAGGAGCTGGAGACCAAAGTTTTCGCCAGTAGGAAGTTTCCACAGAGCCGCCACGAATTTCGGTTAACTAAAAGCAAGCCGGTGCCAGCAGCATCCTCTAAGCCTGGCCAAGCACTTGCCACATTTGCGCTGCATTAAAAATGCATTTTCCCCTCTTCCCGAGCGTGTTTAATAGTCTATGCAACAATGTGTGTGTGCTCGGCGAGTGTGTGGGTGTAATGCTGATGGCGCTCGTTCCGAGGCAGCCATATAATTTGAACATCATGAAGTGCACTTATCAGGGCGGTTGGCAAGCACTGCAATAGATAAGCATCAGCTGAGTGGCTGACTCGTGGAAGCCACGGTGCAAAAACTGCATTATACTTATACTTACCGAAACTGAAGCAATCTTGGGAGCTCGCTCTCTGGCTGGCAGCCCCAGTGAAGCATCCAATATGGCATCGTGCTGGCTCCTCCTAAGCCATTGCTTATTAAAACATTTCACGACATGCTCGTGGTTTGAATGTGATTGCACTTGAAGAAAATAATATATAAATGTAAGGACTTTATTTTGTCAGAAAATATATCAAGATTTTATTAGTATTAAGTAGGGAGATATTTTGAAATTCTTACCTTGTTTTAACTCCTGATTCCCATTACACTTGTTTAAAATTTTTTAAAATTTTTGTTCAAATTTTTGCAATCTTTAATTAGCCTTATTATTAGTTTTGCAACCTTTAAGTCTATAGTCCGTGGGGCTATACACTAGCGTGTCATAGAAGTCAAACTTACAAATTTTTAGTGCACTCCTTTCATCAACATTGACTGCGCCTAATCAATAGGAAGAAAGACTGAGAAAGGATTGTACTTTATTATTATTTCCCACCTAGCTTATGTTAAGATAATAAATGTTTAAAACTTAGCAAAGTAAAAATTAGGCTTCCTCAGCACTTGCACTCTTATTGATGGCTATGCATTTGAATTCCCAACGGGTTCCAGCTTCACTCTGATGTTAACCATGCGGCATATTAAGGTTCTGTCCTTGAACCAGACCTTTATTTCATCCGCCGGAATTCCTTGATTAAAATATTCATTTTTAAACTTAGCCATTATAAATACCAACCTAATTTGCATGTTAAATTATTATTTAACATTCGAAACAACCAGCAACCTTCACCTTATTCCATTGAGGTCGCGACATAATTTTCAGTGTGAGATTTTCTGGTCCAGCGAAAGCCGTTGACTTTGATTGCCGTTTGGACAACGCGTCGTATGATTGTTTTTAGCTTGGCTGCAGCAAAAGGGCGTGCGGGCAGAGCCAAATTGATTTGTGCACGTGCACGGCCAGCTAATGAGGCACGGACGGAATCCAATGCTCCGGCGTGATGGAAAAGGACCTGACATCCTTGCAAGCTGGCATCCTCGCATCCGGGCACCCTGGCTTTCTGAAATGCTTTGCAATCGCCGCTGTCATTCTGCATTTTTCCCTGACCCCAAGCAATTCTCCGGTTGCAAGTGACAGGTGGAGAGCGGGGGTCTCCGGGTGCGAATCCTGGTTGGCAGGATACATGCTGGACAGCTGCCAGGTCATTGCGGCTGCCATGTTCACTTAATTAACAGCATTACAGGATTAACACACACATACACCCGAGGCGAACTCATTACTAACCAGAGAGTCAGGGGAAGAGGGAGTTGCATTAAAGTTTTATAATAAATCTAATGGCCGACAAGGACGCACAACTGTAATTTTGTTTGTTTACTCAACTGACAGGACCGGCCGGCTCGCCTTTGTCTTTGTAATGTGTGACACATCGCCTAATGGTGCATTCGTGCATATGAAATTGCTGTCAACAAAGGGCGGCAGCAGCTCCCACAGCCAGGAGTCGAGGTCCGTCCAAACGCCCGACTTCCTGCAACCGCAGGATGTGCTGCCCTAATGGGTTTGCCCGGCCAACCCGACACAGGAAGCAATTCCTTGGCCTTAGTTATGGCAATCACGAGGTGACACATTTACTCGCTCCTCCCGACCCGTGTGTCACGGCCTCGGAGTGCTTGGGGAAATCAGCGACAAATCGAAAACTGAAAACGAGAGCAAAATGAGCTCGGTGGGAAGAGTGCCGTCAAAGCGATTGATAAGCGCCGGGGTAGACATTCGGTCCCAAGGCCACCCACCGCGCACCTGGAGGAAGGTGTTGCGCGGTGGACGTGGCTGATTACGCACCTGGGACCGCTTCACATGGATGTGTGATGCCGCCGAATGAAATCGGTGCTGTTAGCCGATTTAATTTTCTGTGGGCTAAAAATGAACAAAATGTTAAGCATTTTGTACTCTTTATAAAGCTAAAAAGATAAAATAGTTTCTGAAAACTTTTAGGTATAATTTCAAGTTTGAAACACTAATCAATCTAAAATATCTGTGGGCAGTCGATGGCTCTTTCAGCTCCCGCGAATCCTCGCTTCATAGTTTTTAAAGAAGTCATTCCAGATTGCTTGCAGCTATTCTTCCGCCCAAGAGAATGCAAAAATGGTTAGACTCCGCTCTTCTCAAGTTCTAAAAACAAATCATGAGTGTTTTCAGACGCACATAGCAATCATTAGCTCGCTGTCTAATTCCTGTCGGTAGTATTTCTTTTTTGTCTATCGTGCGGTCACGTTCTTAGGATATATGAAGCCTAACACTGATCTGAAATATATCTGTATCTCTTGTATATTTTAAGAAAAGCCCAGCAGTTTTTGAGTTTTACTTCAAACTATAAGGTTTAAAAGCAGATAGCCGATAGCCAAACAAGCAGACTGTGACGTAGTTTCATCGAATAAAGACGTGTGAGTATATACTTTATTTTTATGAAGATTTTTGATTGTATTGTTTTATTATTAACTTAAAAATGCATTCCTATCTTTCTCATAGCAGCGCCTAAGTGGATTGCAACAATGTCTCTGTCAAAGGATGTACAGGAATTCGCACAGCAGCACGGATCCTGGGCCATGCTGCCTCAGCCATGGCAACCGTCGTTCTGTCAGACATATATGTGTAGTACCATTAATGATAATGCTAATGGTTATGCTCAGGAGTTGCAACCAATCTCTTCTGGGGAACAGACTCCGGTAAACCCAAGAGACGCTGTTAGGGGCAGACTAAGCAATAGACGACGTCGGCAGCGCGAACGTCGCTTCCTGAAGTCAAAGCTCAAGCCCGGTCAGGAATTGGGACAAGAAGTGATGAGTCCAGAACTCGAAAGAGATCAATTTTCGCAGCAAGCTGTAAATGTAACAGGATATGGACTGGGTCCAGGAGAAGACCACGACATTCAACCTTTTCCTGATATTTTCATGCCAATGGAAAATGAAAGAGACGTTTATTTCCCTTAAACCCGCACTCTAGTTTAAGGGACTCTTAAATATTTCCTTAAATTTCCGGTAATTTAAGAAAGTCTAGCTAAAGAATTTACCTAGCAAACTGTAAGATAAATAAAACAAATTAAAAATGAATATTTTATGGAGGCAAATGTTCGAGACGTAGCCGCTCGGACCTCCCAATAGATTTAACCCCAAACAGAGAGCCCTAAAGGGCGGCTGGAGAGATTTACAAATTGGCCAAGATTTATAGTGTTGGCCACAGCGTTTCGGCCACAAGCGGACCAGGGTGCGTGCGGGCTGAAAGTTTTCACAGCTCGTTGGGATTTGGAAATTAACGCAGGGCAGCCGCAACAGCTGGACTGGGCCAGGATATGTCTGGGCTACAGTCTGTTTGGGTTTATTTTTTCGACACAGAACCACCTGGGCATCCGGACGGGCACCCGCATCCTGGTGTCTGCCGCTCGGCGCGACGGCTGCCGACTAATCTGTTAATTTATGCCGAAAAGTTCAGGGAAGTTTTCGAAGCGCTTAGCAAACAAATTGCAATAAATTATTAAGAATATTTGCACACAAAACACACACACACTCAGGCGTCTGTCCACAGTTTTTGTGCATTTCATTAATTTATGTCTCGTTGCCGCCTGCCAAAAACTTCTCGCCACTTGTGTGTGTGAGTATGGGTGGGCGGGCCATTGTGGGGATAATTTGATTTCGCCGTAGAACAACTTTACACTGCCAGGAGGCATGATTCACACGCAAAGATAAACACGGATCCACAGCATCCCTTATCCCGTATCCCGCGTCCCTGGGCTTTTATCCCAGCCAAGGTCCAAAGTGGCCAACGAAAAGTTAAAATGTTCTTATGCATAAGTGATGCGCTGGCGCCTCAACGTCCTCGTGCTCGTCCTTTTTTTGCATGGCTCTCCTTCCCGGCTGGCGACAAAGTCCTCACGAAGTGCCCGCATTGCAGCTGTTTCCGCTTTGCTCCGTTTCCCTGCCCTGTGACATGAAAACTTAATGACGTAATTAACTGTTTGCGTTTGCGCTTCGTGAACGCCGCGCGAAATGGCCGAAAATGGAGTCGCGTATACGCCCCATGCGCCGCATGTGCGTCTTTAATCGCGTATACGCCCTGTGGCTCCAGAGACGCAATGAATTGGACAGTTGGTAATGGATTATGATGTCATAAAATAATAACTGCTTTAGAAATGCGGACTAATACCAAGGAGGAAATAATGTTTGAAGTTTTCCCAATTTAAAGTCAAGTAAAAGACATTCCAGAAAAAAACTGCGACAAGGAAAGCCCAAAGGTAAGAACCCTTGCGAGACAAGGAATGCCCGAGGTAAGGATCCTTCCAAGAGGGTTAAGGCCGATGTGTAGGCGCATCGCGTGACCTACTCATGATGTCCTGCAATCGGCGGGATTCAAGAGCAACGTACAGCGCGAACGTGTCACTTTATCAGTCACAAATCTGGCAAATGGTGTGACACGGATTTCCGCCAGAAGCGAAACAAAACAAATAGAGCAAAACGAGCCACGGCGATGGATGTCTGGCATTTTGACTGGCTGCCCCGAAACAGGAAATGGCTGTAAAAACATTTGAGTTCCAGCTCAAACTTCCACCCATGCGAATTAACTTTGATGACTTGGCGCAAAAAGCAGTTACCGGGCGGCGCGCGATTCCATTTCCGCCGCTTAACGTCATTAAAAGCGCTGAAATTGAAATTTCGGCCAAAGTGCCTAAGCTCGAGGCAGCAAAACACACAAAAAATAGATGAAATCCTTTGCTTGCTACAGGAAACGGTACAGGATCCGCCAATCTCTGAATTGGATGCCTCCCGAAATGGGATTGTCAACTGCAATTAGCGCGCTTAATGCATCTTTCGGTTGGCGAGAATTGACAGCCGCCAGACAGCGCGTCCTTCTGGGCTGTCAGTTCGCCAGATCCTTATCCACCTGCTGCCTGTCAGCCTGTCGGCCTGTTTAAGGCACGCATCCTGAAGGACTGTAAGGCAAGGACACGGCACTCAGACATGCATTCGCCGCTCACAGAGCCCGCACAGTCCGCACAGCCCACATAGCCCACACAGCCCCTTCAAGTTGCACATTTAAAGACTGCGGCGACTCGAGTGCCCTTCTGACTGCTGATGGCCCTTAACCTAACGCACCTGCACAAGCCACCAGCCACCGCACTTGGCTAAATGCGGCACACAAATGGCAGAATGCAGTTTAGCCCCTCCGCCTGCAAATTAAATAAACCTCAAAGATTATAAACTTATGGCCAAAGTGGGGCATGAAACTACAACTTCCGCACGCTGGCCTAGGCACTTAAAAGGTTTACATATTTATGCAAATTAAATAGCTACTTTCGAATGAAATATTAGATACTTTAGCTAGTAATTCAAGAACATAACAATTATTTAAAGAATTTTACCAATTAAAATTTTATTTTCCAATTGAACTCTTTTTATAATTCAACGTTTTTTCATAAAAGCAAACAATATCTTTAAGTATCACATTATAAGGAATTTATTCAGCTTCAGTCGGAGATAATTAAGTGGCAACTATTAACAACTTATAAGTATTTATATTAATCTAAGTGCCTGGAAGAGCAATCACTTGGCCTGGCAGCACTTGGCTCCTCCCGTCTTGGCAGCGCATTGACATTGGCTGTTTCCGGAGCAATTTCCGCCGCATTTGCCGGCCTGGCACTGGCAGTCTGTTGGAAAAGGATGCTCTGTATTAGCATTATGTTTTATTTGAAGGAGTTCCGTTATACTTACTATTTCCGCATCCCTTGCAAGGCATCTTTGGTAGTTTTTGGTTGTTGAATTGTTAAGACGAAACTCCTGGTAAAGCTTTGCGACTTTTGTGATGACTTCTGGGCTGCGGAACTGGCCTCTTTATACCCGATTCCAAACCATCGAAACTATGGGTCGTGCTGGTTTCGCTGATAAGATAAGAAAGCCGTGTGCAGTTGCGCGCGGCTGGCGTGCGCAAAATCATTGAGCCTCCTCCGATAACGTAAAACGTAAAAAATTGCGCACGCCCTGATAAGAGACTGAAAATCGCGATCGATGTATTCCCCCTTGGTGGTGTGCAAAGCAGCTCTGGAAATAGTATAAGAGGGCTGGGCCCCATAGCTGCCATCATCAAACAGCGCCTGCGAGCAGCGAAGTTCAGTGAAACTTAAAATCTTCAAAGAAAATATCCTACAAAACCAAGATGGGTTGCAAGGCTTGTGGAACCAGTGAGTATAGAAATGAAAATCGATCAAAAGACAGCTTCTTTAGGGGCATTATTAACTCCGCAGACTGCCAGTGCTCGGCCACCAAGTGCGGCGACAACTGCGCCTGCAGCCAGCAGTGCCAGTGCTCGTGCAAGAACGGACCCAAGGACAAGTGCTGTGCCAACAAGAACTAGGAATGGATATCGAGGAGAGTCCAACAAAAATATGACGCTCAGTATCATATAGAAAATATAGTAATCTTTGATGAATCAAATTATAAATATCGAAATATATCAATTTACATAATTTTTATGTTCTTTCTGTTCTAATTAACAAGTTTACAATATGTAAGCATCGATAAAACAATATTTTCTGTCACTCCTGACAAAACTCCTCTGGCCTCCTGTCTCTTTGTGATATGCAACCAACCGAAAATAAATACACAACTTGTTTTAGTTAGTTTTTAAAATCAATTTTTTTATTGGCCATTTTGACAAGAATAGTTCTTTAGTTATTTCCCACTTGAGTTTTTAAAATTGCAGCACACCCAATATAGCGTTTGAAATTACATTTAAAACACTTACACAATGTTCACAATTAGTGTTCGTTCAAAGAGTACGCAATGTTGTGAGCGGGACATTCGAATACAATCGATTTCGCCAGTAACAACATTGTTTGGTGTTTGTTTTTATCAGTATTTATCAGTGTGGGAATGTATGCAACTGTGCGCGAGTTTTTACATTTTAAAAACATCAATAAAAACTTTACGTACACAAATTTACATTACGTTTCTCAAATCGAACTTGTTTTTCTTCTCGCAAAACTCGCATCAAAATTGGTTTTATTGAATTTATTTTGTTGCTGTACTTAAGTCTTATAAAATTCTTAAGGTTCACATACAAAGCTTAGAGTGTAGTGTTGTGTGTTGTTTACATAAAGTACTATGTTTACGCTTTCTATATAGTGTAATAATCGTCGTGTGTCTCTGATAACTGACTAAAAAGGCAATTGGCATGATTGGTGCATTTAAAATGCATTGCAAACAGCGCCCTGACTCGAAAACAAATTGTTTAAATTCACGTTGTAAGAAAAAAAATACACAAGCATGGATTTCTCAAATTTTTTTGCGCATTTTCAGCATTGGAAGCCAATAAAGGATGGGGAGTAGGTTGTGTGTTCTTCACATAAAGCAATTCACAATGTTACTTATAAACTATAAACTAAAATAAACGCCATTAAGCGTGTGGCTATCTCATCCTTTTGATTCCTTCTCTCGTCTCCTCGTCGTTTAACTTAGGCTTAGCACGCAAAGGTAGTTTGTATTTCAAAATATAATTAGTCGTTTAAAATTAAAATCAAAATCAAAATCAAAAATTTAGATTCAACAAATAGTTACTCACTAACTAAACCGATTCGTCGTCTAAAGTAATGCTTTCTCACTACTCTTGAGTGGTACAAAAAAATCAAAGTATACAGATATATATATATATAGATGGTACGTATATATAAAAATATAAAACGAATAACATGCGGACACATTCCAAAGAGTTTATACAAAACAGAAAGTGCTAAATTCTGTTCAAGTCAGACCAGGCCCGGACACACAAGCGTAGTCTCGATATAGTCAGTGTTCTGGGTTGTGTTCTGTGTGTTGCATGCATTGCTCTAGTAGATCGTGTTGTTGTTGTGGTTATTGTTGTTGTTGTTTGGCGTTTCACAAAAGCTGCAAGGATAAAGTTGAACAGTTAGGTCAAAGCCGATCAAATCGTATTGTTTAGTAGTCGTTAGTTAGGTTGTATTAGGTACACGATTAACATTTATAATCTGCTTCAAAAATAGTTTCCGCCACACATAAACATTCTCTTTATGTAAATATTTGTATATATATTGATATTGATAATATCTGCTTGTAAATTCGTAATTTCATTCAGTTTCTCATTCCCTGTCGCGCAGTTCCAATCCCTCGTCTATCTAGTCTTACAATGCTAACGGATCCTAGACCTGTGAAACCAACGTCGGCGGCAAACCAGTTTCCCACAAAATTCTCATTCTACCTGTGTGTATAAGAGTGTATAATAAATAGCACAAAACGACGATTTAACGTTCAAAACAACAACTTGTAACAATTAAAACTCGACACCCAAGAACATTTAATATTTTAAGCATAATAAACCTCTTCATGTTCTGGTAGTTTCCCCCACTTGCGGTTCGCTAAATAGTTAATACATATTTGGCTACAACTCGTTTTTCGATGTCTACATGTGTAGTATATATCTGGGTGCATATACAAGGAGTTTAGTGCGTGTTGGTTATTGATCGTTATTAATCAATATACAGTTAAAATACATACCAAACAAAACCTGCCTCTACGATGCATTCCGATTACTAATAATTACATCTAGATAACATTAAATAATAACTTCGAATAGCACAAATGAGTCACGACGCGCCGCCAGATCGCAGCGGTGTGTTCCAATCGTTGTTTACGATCCTCTTCCATGATAGCGGTGCCAACACACCTTCTTCAGGCGTTTATACGATTTCGTTTCTATATAGTTTATAGTTAGTTTAGTTATATACCTCAAAGTTCGTCATTGAATCGAAGTCCGCCATCCCAAAGTCGCCACTGGAAAACGTATCCAAATAACATGGAATAAACGGGGGTAAAAATGTAAAAAGAAAAGAGATTAATAAATAATAATCGAAAACAAAGCTAAACTCATGCGGGAGATGAGTTCAAGTGGTAAGCGGTAAGGAGGAAGGATAAATGAAAAATGGCAGAGAAATGCAAAGAGAAGTGAAGGTTTTTGTTTTGTTTTGGCTTATTTGGCTTATGAAGCAAAGCTTTTAATGAAAGCCAGCTGCAGTGACCGGTTCGGTTCCCTTAACATTAAATATATTCAATATATACTTAACAACAACACTAACATCAAATCGAGTGAGAAATCACAATTAAAAAGGAAGGTACAACGGCAACGAACATGCAAACAAATAAGCCTCAAGAGGCCATGCAGAAAATTATTAACTCTAATCTGGTAAACGTTGCGACAACTTTTAAGCAAGAGTTTAATATGTAATTAGATTTTTCTTTCTGCCTAATTCGGTTGCTTGGCTGGCTGAGATCTAGGATCAGCTTAGGATCAGATTTATAGGTGCATGATGGTGCTATTCTGCAAGCTGCGTTCGAAGCGAAATAAATAGAAGAGGAAAATGGTAGGCGGTTAGAGATAACATTGTAAAGCTTGCGAAATTTTGATTGATTTGATTTATTCAGGTGTAAACGTAAGTCTTCTGGAAGCTGAAAAGTTTAAAAAGATGGCAATACTTTGAACAAGACAATAATAACTTTAACAATAAATAAAAAGAGGCCCACTTAATGCAAAACAAATAATGTTCTAATTGGTGTTATAGGGCAACCGATTATGACTAGAGTTAGTAACCTGCTTGAAGGAGAACCCAACTGAAACTGATGATGGCCCGGGACACGGCCGGCTGATGGAAATGGATATGAAAGATGACCATCGGGATAAGAAGGGGAGGCGGATGAGAGAGCGCTGTTACGGCTATTACGGCGGCGGCGGCTGCTGTGCAACGAACGAATGGATGGACCAGCGAACAGAGGGAACAATGGTCGTAGTTTGGGTTGTGATTTTGAGATGCGGAACATAATTAAATTATTGTTATACCTTTCGGTAAGTGACAGAACCGTGCCAACAGTCTGAATGCTTTGCGGCTCATTAGGAGCTCATCAACAAATGCCCCGGGGAGCACATCATTAGGGTATCACTGATCGCCCTCACCGCAGGATCATTGGGATTGGCCACCTGCACGAGTCTTTGAAGTTCCCCTGCGTATTCGCTGTCATCGGAATCTGATTCCTCAACACTGAACCATCACCCAAAAATGACCAACAAGTCGCAGAAGGTGGACGATAAATGAAAATAAACAAAGAGCACAAAGGCGATAAGTTTCTGTTCGACTAGAAATAAGTAGAGTCAAGTATAGATCGAGGAGAGCTCGCTCCCGCTCTCCTCCCATCCAGAGTTTCCAACACAATTTTATTAGTTTTATTAGCCTAAATTTTGGGTTAGTCTCAGGCACAACAAAGGCTTTCCGTTTTTCGTTTTCGGGTTCAAAGTCCTTGTGTTCGAATTCAAAGTATTGCAATCTAGTTAAACTTTTCTTTTTTCTTTTTGTCAAAATCATAAGCAAAACAACGCAAAGTAAAGCAAATAGGCGGAAAAAGGTAAAGGCCGATCATCATCGGCTGGATTGATCATCCCTCGGGCCAAGGATTAGCTCTCTACTCAGGCACTCGAGCTTAATGATAAGCTTTCATTAGTTAGCCAATTCGATCATTGCTGGATTTGGTGTAGAATGCACCCAGACATGCGAAACTTACTTTCCCATCTGCATGCCATCATGCGTCGGCACGTGGTGCGGTGTTCCGCTAGTGGACCCGTTGTCGCCGTTGCTGTTACAAACCTGGACGTGCAGGGTGGTCTTCTTGTAGCCGGGCGAGGGTTCTGCACAGCGGGGATTGGTTTCTGATTAGGGAGTGTTTTGGACCGTATAATGCCTGATGGTATGCTTACCCTGACGCTTTGAGAAAAATTCGCCAAAGGCGGTGTCTCGCTCCACGCAAAGCGCATTGCGGTCGCTGGGATACAGCCAACGCAGCACATCGAGGTCACGAATGCGATCGGCCAGGTTAAGCACCTGGAAGTCACGGGCAGTCCAAGGCGCCAGCATGGTGACCAGTCCCGTATCGTTGACATAGGCAATGGTGACTCCTCCTGCGATATTTAATTGGAATAGAAATGTATGTAAGTAAAGGTGGAATCCTGAAGAAAGCGGTTTATACACACCAAGCTCGCTGTCGGAGAAGCGGAGCAGGAAGGTGCCGATGCCAGAGGGTGAGCGCAGCAGATCATCTTGCGCCTTGGCCTTGTTGATGAAGCCCATGATGCAGCCGGCCTTCCACATGTTCAACATGTGGTCTTTGGTGAGTTTCATGATGGCAAAGAACCACTCCCAGAAGGTGAAGGACCGATCGGGCATAGGCTCCTTGCAGAACTGGTTCCAAGTTATATATTCAGACCGCTCCTCACGCTGGAGCTTCTCGTCTGGGAAACGAAATCAAAACAGATTAAAATCCGTCCGCTGATACATATAATATAACTTACAAATGAAGTCCAGGTTGTCGATGGTCAGGGAGCGCTGTGTGCTCGATGCGAATTTGGTGTTCAGCGCCACCGAGAGCTGGGCCCAGCTGACACGATCGGTGATCACAAAAGGATCGCGGACAATCTCCGCGAAGGCATTGTCCCAGGTGATGGTGGCCCACGACTGAGGCTCCTGGTTGCCGTGCACGATCACCACGACCGGCAGGGACAGGGTCCACACGCGGACCTGATGACTATCGTTCACCGTTGTGGTGGCATAAAAGAAGAGGGCGAACTTCTCATCCATAACGCTCTCCGTGCCCTTTTTCTCCGCTCGCTTGATCTTCTTCAGCTGCATGTTACGGAAGCTGGCCGAGAACACGTGGTTGTTCTGCTGGTACTCCATAGTGCTAGAGCAGTTTTGTATTTCACCTGACGACTGTCCGGCCAAGCTGTTGTCCAACTGGGCCCCACGAGTCACGAAGCGATGCGCTTGGTTTTCTGAGGACAAAAAAAGTTTAGAACCGTGGTATCCAAGGGAGAAGCTTTTAAACACAAACCTGACATAATGATGCACTCAACAGTGGGAGGATTGTTGTGAATACCCAGTGTGGATCCGATGAGCCAGCGCACATTAGCGGCAAAGCGTGTGTTTGTCTTCATCACCTGTGGCGGCTGCTTGTCCACGATGAAAGCCGAGCAGACCAGATTCTTCTGCGCGAGCTGGATCTGTTCGTGAAGGTGTGACAGCTCCGGCTCCTCACTGACCAGGCGGACGCGCATTATCTCCTTAATGGCGGCCAGCAGGTGGGCAATGAATGTCTCCAGCATCTCAAAGCAACGCTGGATATCGTCAAGGGCTCCCTCATTGAACGGAGCCCCGTTTCCGGCAAGAGCCTGCTGGCGACGCCAGTTCTTAAGCTCGTGGAAGACCATCTCGTACAGCGACTCGTAGTACATAAAGCTGCGACGTACTGTGATCACGATGGTCGCCTTCTCCTCGATCAGACACTTGAAGGCAGCCTCCGCATTGGGCGAAGCTGTCGAGTTTAACATATAGCTGTAGTTTTGAACGAGCAGCTTCAGGGCATTGCCGCAGGCGCCGAACTCGTTGAGGGTCTGCATAATCTGGTGCTGGACCTCGTACAGCTCCACCTTGGGTGCGGCCATTCCTAAGGCAGGCGACGCAATGCCTGGGTTCTGCACAGTGCACGGCATGACACTCATGTTCTGGACAGGATTACAACTGTTGGGGACGCCCAAGATTTCATTGGTATCCATGTAGCCGCCTGTAGCCATGGCGGCGGCGTTCATGTTGTACGAACTGAGCGGCATAGATTGGCCTGCTGTGGATGCCACGCTCTTCTCGGTGGCCAGCTGCAGTTCCTTTTGGAGGCCGCTGCGCAAATGCGTGTACAGCTCGACGGCGGAGGTGCGTTGGATGAGGGCGCAGAGCTCCACCACTCGGTATTTAAGTGCCTGATCGCTGGCGGTGCGCGTTGAGAGAAGCTTCTGTTGCAGATCTTCGTGAAATTTGTGTGCCACGCGTTCAAGCTGGTCCGTTGAGTTGGGTGTGATCTGCTCAGACCTGCGAGGGGTAAAAAAGAAAAGGTTAAGTATTCATACATCATGTTCTAAGGAGTAAGGCGGACGGCTTAACCTAAACTACTACGTGCTCTTCCAGTACCCCATTATTGCCCAACACTTGACGCTCTCTACTCACATTATCCTGTCTTCGATCCAGGGCGCCAAGCAGATGCGCAGGTCGAACAGACCCTTCTCATCGTAGTGGGCCGCCATACGCTGCTCGCAGTCGGCATGGCTGGAGATGCGCTTCCACAGACTCATGCTCTTGCTCTACCCAGATGGATGATGATGGTATTGTGAGTGTGGATGCTTAGCTGGGACAGCTGTATGCTGAATGGGTGTGGTGGTGATCAGTGCAACTTTCTTGGGACTTGATTTTTTCTGGTGCGGTTTCTGATTCAGTTTCTGTTTCAGTTTTGGTCCTGAGACAGGCTCTGGACCCGGTCAAACTCCGGCTGGCTTCCACAGGCACTCAAGTCTAAGGCGTCCATAAAATGCTCTCGCATACATGCAACCGATATCGTGTTTGTCAGATTTTGTTTGGTTTTTTAGTATGGTTAGGAGGGAACTATAAATACACAAGCATATGTACATATGTGGGTAAGTGCGATGTTTCTGGCAAGATGATAAACGGCACAAAATGTAAGGATGTGATGACGGGCATGGGGGGTTTCGAAAGCGATATAAACTATTTTTCCAATGGATTATATTTATAAACAGAGTCATTGTTGTTACTAGGTTTGGGGTCTCCCCATGATCAAATAACCAAACAGAAACAATGTTTGTTTAGAAGTGAAAGGTAAGTCAATAGGATGCAATTGGACATCACTTTTAAGTGGAGACCCTGTACAATAACACTTATTAAATAACTGATATTTAAGGCTTTTGTAAACTAAATTCACACAACTAAAAGTTTCAACGCAGAAAAGTTTGCATATATTAACCAACCACAGAGAATGCGTTCAATTTGAAAAATGGAAAACCATATTTAGGTAGAAATACCAGAGGAGGAAATAGATTCCCCCAGCCGTGTCGTGAGGTCATAGAACACTGCTTTATAAGCGCGGTAAAGAGCTGAATGAATGCGTCGTGCAGGCTTTGGCTTTAGCCTTTAATTACCATAACAAAAAAATATTGCAAATGCCAAAACACACACCGAGAAAACCAGCTCGCACGCAGGTGAGAAAGTAAACAAAATGAAACACACAGCCAGAGAGAGCAGTAGAAGCAACGCGTGAGGTGAATTCGAGACGCTCGGAACAACAGGTGTGAAAATTAATTGCACCGCCGGGCGGGCCAGTCCCATCCATGGGGAATATGACTCTTTTATAGTCATGCTAAATAGCGCTGATAAGGCAGCACTATGGCAGCGCAGGCACAGGCACTGGCCGAGCCCTTCTTCTCCTGCCCCCGGTCAGGGTTCTTCTCTGGCTTGGGCCGGACTGGTCCTCGGCTGGCGACATTTGTTTGTCGTCGAAACGTGACCGTAAATGAGCGGTTATCCAGACGCAAGTCCAAACCCAGACCGAGACCGAGACCGAGAACCAAGAACCTGAACTGAACCCGAATCCGAATACGAACCCGAACCGAAGCATGTTTGCTTTTGTGGTCGATACGCTAATTTCTGTAGTTACCCGGAAAAAAGGCCAGCGCGACGCTCACGTAGCAAATATGAATGGCCCGAGAAAACGCAGAGAAGTTGGAACCAACTTGGAAGCAGTTGAAAGAGTGACGGTGGTGGTAAACAAGGCAAACCAGTCCAGGCAGCAGCCAACTTAGATAAGGATCTAATGGCCGAAGAAGAAACAGACCCTCGAAAATGCAGCCCAGGCTAAGGGACGAGTCCGCAGGAGAAACAAAGGTTGGCTGATAATGCAAACAGAACAGGTCGCGGCGATACCTGCCCCCAAAAGGAACCGAAATCGGATGTGCGGCTCAGTGGGTATCAGCGAGTCAGGGAGTCATCAGCTTAGGTAGATGAAAATGAAAAGATCGAGTAGGGTTTACTCGTGCTCCACCTTTGGGCAGGTTTCTTTCTATTCATGAGTTGCTGCTGTTGCTATTGCTTCTGCCCTTCGGCGCTTCTTGGGCCAAAGTAAAGTAGTTCAAGGTTCTGGTTTGGTTTGGTTTTGGTTTTGGTTTGGCTGCCTCTAATGTGCCAAGTCAGTCAGACGGAAGCAATCCGGTCAAGTTGGCACAAAGTTTTTCTTTTTGGCCTTAGTAGGAGTAGTACTTTTCCGTTTGTTATCAGCTTGAAAAGTTGCAAACTGAACACTGAAACACAGCTGCATCCGAGGTGAGTCACCCACCGTAGCCAGGGTTATCAATGCCTGACATAGGGGACTGTTTGTAAACAAATAGCGAGTGTTTTGATTGCTCGGATCGATTCCACCGGCTTTAAGCTGAATTCACTCTGATCCCCTCCAGCCAGTCTGTCCAGTCCTGATCCCAGTTGGGTTATCGGAGAAGAACAGAAGCTGTCAGGTGGCTCTTTGTGGGGCAATCGAGCAGACTGTTTACAAACAAACTCCGATCGGAGCAGCAGCAATATTATATCAGTGACATCGGGGAGATGACAAATCACAGGAAAAACAAACAATTACAAATTATATTTAAATAATGGCAATGCTCAAAAGGAGGAGACTTTACCGATCGATCGAAGGAACTCAACTGAAGGCTTTGCCAATTTCGTTTGTGTCTTTTATACCGCCCCCTTCACGACTTTGATAAGGCCAAAATGTGAATGGCAAAGTAGTAGAATGATATGAAAATTACGCTGAAGTAGTTAGAATAATCTGGGTTTGTTGGAAATTCGCGATATTCCATATATTTACCATGTTCCGATAAGGCGATGACCAAAAGGCATCGATGAATCAATTGCCATGAAAGATTGCGTGTGGATTAGGTGGAAAACTCATAGCACTTATCAGGACAATTTACAAACTTTAAATAGCGCCTTATAGTGCTTCGAGGAAAAGCTACTAGAGGAGGAGCATTTTTGCTTAACAGGAACTAAAAAAAACCCCAAGTAGTTGCCAAAATAACGAAGAGAAAAATGTGTTCTGCTCATAAACTCATAACATTATACTATTATGAAATTCGGCTAATGGCATTATTATGCTAATTCTGACACAGTGACTCTTCGAGGGTCGTATAATTGGGTAACGCAGGCGTATATTATCAGCGAAAATAACCGACCGCAGGCCATAATTAAAGTTACCAAACAATGCATGGATGGATGGGCTGGAGATGCCCTTGCCGCGGTTCCTCTGAGACCGAGGCAATCCCACCAGCACTCCATATCGCACCAGCTGTGTACGACGCGTGTCGTCGTCATTGGGGACCAGAGCGACATATTTATATGGACATTCCCCAGAGTCCACTAAGCCCAGGGAATGTGCTTGGAACGACAGTTTAAAATGTTCTGAAACAAAGCTCTTTCAGGAGTTATTTTATGATAAAGGTCTGAAACCCTAGCTAAGGGAATGAACCAACTATAGTATGCTTTTAAAAAGGCATAAATCAGAACGAAGCTGATACCAAGCTAAAAACTTTCGGTGGATTGCTTGGCTTGTCGTTCTTAAGCCCCAAAACAAATCCAGTTTTGGTTTTGCTATCCGCACGAGCAACATCAGAGAGCTTAATGAAAGCAAAACAAATATAAAAATAAAAAAACAAAGGTAGACGCTTTACAAAAAAAACATTTAGCATAGACGCTAAAAGCGTTAAATATCTTCAACATTCGACATCATCTGAAGACAAACTGGGAAATAATAGCAATGCCGCAAAATATGTGTCTAGTTATAATATGAAACTTAATTCAAGTAAAAACAATCAAGGACTTTCTAAACTATTTCCCTACCATTATTATTATTGCACAAAACCCACACACATTCGTGTTTGTGCTGGCAAAAGTTAGTTCAAAACGCATTTTAAGTGAAATTCTCCGAAATAGTTGGTAGGTAAACGCACGAAAAATAGGTCAAACAAAAATGATTTCAAATTATGAAGTACAAAAGAA
Organism: Drosophila jambulina; assembly: GCA_018152175.1. Taxonomy (NCBI): domain Eukaryota; kingdom Metazoa; phylum Arthropoda; class Insecta; order Diptera; family Drosophilidae; genus Drosophila; species Drosophila jambulina. The sequence goes on along the minus strand of JAECXH010000012.1, from coordinate 6,339,953 downwards.
GGCTTTTTATAAGAAAACAAAGCATCTTTTGCTCTGATTTTATGCCATGAATGAGCAAAGATACAACATTGGTTTTTGGATTTGTGTTTACCGCAAAAGCCGCGATAACCGGTAGTTATCCATTTCCCCTCGCTACCATGCTTCCCCAGCACATTAGCGATTTATAGCGCAGTAATCGGATAGGTATGTGTTGTATGTACGAGGGTTGGAGTCCGCGTGTATATTTACTTAGTTGCAGCCGTACACGGCAGATAGACATTGTTATTTATACCCAGTTGAAATGTTCGCACACATGTCCAGTCCAATGGGGCCAGGAGGGCTAATTCGCCACAGGTCGGTCTCAGAGGGTTAAAAACGTGTATACAGCAGAGACCCCAAAGCACGTCACACAAAACACAAATGTGTAACGAAGCTTTTTTTTTATTTCTTTTTAAACGTATGTATATAAAATTCATTTCGATCTCGCGTCGGCGAAAATGTTTTCAGTTGCAAAACTTGAATTTGCATTGACGTCTTGCTTTTCGGCGAGCGTTCGGAGAATTGACGCTTATCCCAATAGCTTATATCATAGTATTCTCCGTGTCAAAAGATGCAGGCAAATCGCATTCTTTGCGCCCGGAAATAGGACAGTTTTGCTTGCATCCGATGGAATGTGCCAAAACTATAAACATTTATATATATTTTAAATGTAGATAAGGCAAATTTAAATTCTGGGCATAACCAGGAATGAGCTGCAAATATCAAAATGTCTAATCTGTGTCAGCGAATTTTTCAACAATGCTGCAATGCCTATTTGGAGCAGCCAGCAACCTTGAAGTGTAATGAAAGTGGTTTGGGAAAGCGAACCGGTTGGGCGGCTTTTGTGCATCCGTTCGGCCCGGCCGGGGGGCGGCGGTATGTAAAGCAGATCCAAGAAAAATATAAGTCAATGGGGGAAAACCCGGAGCCCCGGCAATATGCATTGGCAATTGGGTGCCAATTGTTATGGCATACACACATGCTCGTCTATCAAACCGTTTGTTTGTCTGTTTGTATCTGTATCTGAATCTGTATCGTCAGTTGTATCTGTATATCGGTGTAGCCGTGTATCTGTGCTTGTGCACGAGTATCCGTATCTGTATCTCAACGAGCTGCGCTGCCGGCCAGCTGCCCACACAGAAACTTTTTTGCTGCCGCCAGCGGCAAACAAAAAGCAAATCGCAAACAAACAGAGAGGCGGAGGAGCTGAGAGAAAGAAAGAGAGGAGAACAACAAAACAGGCGAATTGCACATTTAGCCGTGTGATTAATGCTGAGCCAGAAAATAAAAGCCGAATAGGCGCGTCTAAGATAAGCGTTAGACTCGATGACTCATGGCCGCCAAAGGCTAAAAACCAAAAACCAGGCAAAACTTATCCCACACGCCAGGCCACTTTGTTTATCTTTCTACGTACATAGTATACTATCTGGGATAAACAACAATCTGCAGATACAGATTGGATATAATCCCCTAAGGTGGTAGTGTAGTAGGCCATAGACACGAATTTTGGCGTATTGCCACAGCGAAAATTCTGGAAAACGTGTTATCTGCAGCAAAGTGGGCGTATAAACAAGATAGAGCCAGATAGATATAGAAGAGATCCCAATTTTCATGCGAACTGAAAAGCTCCAAGGAATCCAAATGCCGCAAGTGGAAAGTTTTATGGCAGCAGCCATACCTCCCCGACACTGATAAGTCGGCTCGAAGCTACGTATGTTCATATCATAAAGGTAGAGACTACAAGGTGGCACAGTGATACCTGAAACTAAGTGGACGCTAACTAATCAAAGAACAGGTGAGGTATGTAGGTGCTTGAAACGACCACATTCAAATACTACGAAAAATCAATTAAGATTACCTTTATTTTTACCTTTAACTTTAAAAAAAGTTGAGTACTTCAAGAATATTCCCTTTAATAATAAAAATATTCAAAACTTAAAATATTATAAAAGAACCTTAAAACCATATAATAGTTAATGACCAAATAATACTAAGATTATTTTAAATCTGGTAAAAATGTGTGTTTAATTATTTCACTGATCGTATATCATTTATCAAAATTCCTCAAATCTAATCTTTAGAAATCTAGGTGCACTGCTTCTTAGAAGTAGACTGAAGGAGTTTGTATACAAGTCAAGGTAGCAACAAATTTGTTTTACAAAATGAGAATACGTCAGGGTAACTCGTTTGTGTATATAAATAAAATACAATTAATATAATTAAAATAAAACCTGTGCAGTATAGCAGAGATCTAAATTAATACGATAGAAAAGTAACTTTACGAAACCAAAGTACCTACACCCTTTCAGTTTGCAATTAGATATAAAAGACAAAAAACATTGGTTTTAATTCGGAAAGCTTTTCTGTGCTAGTGTTTATTGTATTAACTAACCAGCATATGGAGTTTAAAGTTTTAAATAAAACATTATAATAAAAAAAATATGTTGGCACTTATAAAATTTGGTTCTGCTGGCTAGATCGACTCTGCTGTTGGTGCTGCTGATCAAGGAAATCCTTTACTACATTTTGCAAACTTCTAACTAAAATTATAAAAAAGGCAAAAGAGTGGAACATCTAATGTATTGCATGTTAGGGCCCCGCTTTAATTTTCACGGTACCTTTGTGGATTCTAACTCCTGTCCAAAACCGAAACCTCAAAGTCCCTGAGCGTCCTGGGCTTTGTTATGGTTCACTGTTCCTTTTTCTGTTCGCCTCTTTTTGCTTTTTGCCGTTTCGACATTTGTTCCAGGCGGCAGCCGTACATTTCGTATTTTCTTATTCAATTTTTTATAAACAACGCAGACCCACACACGCACACACCGACATACACATCCAACTTGTGGTATTTGTTTTTGCCCTCATAAAAGTTTAATAAGCATGCCCCTCCGTTTGTTGTGTGGGTACAAGTCGTACGTCGTTCGTCGTTCGACGACAATGGACCCCGCTCCACCGCCGTTGCAGCGGCGGCCCCAACCACTCGAAGAACCCCAACAACCCCAGAGATGCCGCCTCCTCCTCTAGCGCCCTGAACCCCGCCAAGTGTTATTTAAGTAATCATTTATCGTTGCTGCTCGCCTGACATTTTGCACAATGTTTGTCGGCTATCGCTTTCCATGCTGAGGCACCGAGGCATCAAACGAGGTATATTCGGCTTGTTGCCAGTTGCCAGACCCATTTACTAATTCCCCAGAATCCAGTCTTATCACCTGAACCTATTGGGCTTTCGTCAGAGGGTGGGGATCAAGCTAACAGAAGGTTAGGAGGCTGATAGATTAGGCTGGGGATTTTGCTTGTGTCTTATCAGTTGGCTGCCTCGAGATTCTGCAGAACTCCAATTAGCTATGCATTTGGAAGACGACATTAATAAATTTATTTTTCGAAAAAGCAATAAAATATCTGTACATTTTTGCGCAATATTATGCCCCTAACGACCTTCGAATATTTCAGATTGGCATGTGTCGCAGCTTAGACAGGAGGTCAGGCAGGTTATCAGACCCATAATGTTTTGGGGGACAACGATTTATTTTTCATGACATGCCCTGTTTTCTTAGAATTTTACATATTTTTCAAAGAATTTTTGTCATTTGAAACCAAAATCAGCATTAAAAAATCTTCCTCAGGGCAAAATAAAAATTTATTCAACTGATTTGACACTTGACATTTAAGAGATTCTTTCCATGAACATGAAAATAAAGAACCTTACAAACGATGTTTTTTTATGATTGAATGATAAGAAAAAGTTAGCAAAATATATTGAAGTCCCAAAAGAAACCCAAGTCATAAACTTGAACCATTTAAAAACTGACGTATTTTCTGTGTAAATTACTTGAATATTTTAGCCTTCTAATAAAACTATTGGTAAATTTTCATAATTGTTATATTCTCAGAGTTTTTAAAGTTTCTCACGTTATTATCTATTAAAATATTACAAATATTTCTCAAACTAACACAAGAAATCATTAAAAACATAAAATTTTTAAAATACAAATTGATATAAGCAAAATTCGGCAAAATTCTTTGGTATCTCATGAGTATATTTAAAACGAGCCAGGGAAATTTGCTGTCTCGCATGACTTTAAGCACCACTGTTTTAAAGCCAAAAGGCTTCTGGTTTTCAAAAAAAATATTGATTTAGGGAAATTATACCCCAAAGTAACAGGGTATCGCAATGTGCCTTCTCTTTTTTATATTCGCATTGTCATATCAAAAGAGGAAAGTCAGTCCCCCACAAATACTCGAAATCGACTGATGTTTTGAGTGCTACATTTTTGATTCTACCTGATTTATTCTAGCGCTATAGCGAGGGGCAGTGGTTAACGCTACAGGAGAGCCTTAAGCGTACCTCCCAGATAAGGGGCGTAAAAAGTGTAAGTACAGTAGATTCGCCACCCCAATCAATGGTTGTCTGTATATATTGTCAATCGTGTATTGCTGGTGACTGCTCCATTTACAAATAAGTGCAACGCAATAAGCTACTCTTTGATAAGGAGGTGGGAATGTAACCAAGTAAATAAGGGGGGGAGGGAGGTGTGGGCGATAAGGAGAAGTTCTGCAATTGCGTTGGAGACTGATTCGCATAATCGCAAATTAATTGGCATTCCCATAGCTAATATTCAGAAATAACTCATTGGTGATTGGATTTATGGCGATAAAACGTTTACGCACATGTCTGAATGTTGGGATTTCAATTTCGACTTGGGGTATACACAAAACAGTCGTTAGAATGGACAAAAGTGGTTCGAAATTATTCTGTTTCTGAGATCTGCGTTAAATAATAATTACTTTTACATACGAAATATAAGAAATTCCAACCATCGATTATGCTAACAGAGCGACTAATATTAATTCATTGTGCGTTCGCTTTCCTCGATTTATCAAATGTTAAACGCAACCTGCGGCCAAAGGCGTTTAACCTTTGCGTCGCTGACAATCGTAATTTGTCCAGAATGGTTGAAGGCAGCCGCGTTATAGCCAAGTTATGGCCAAGAAGTCGACTCTGTGAGCAGCAAACGAATAAAGAGGTGATGGAGGAAAATGGGGAGGAGGACGCGGAGGTGATAAAGGAGGAGATGGGGGGAGCAGGAGGAGCGGAGGCGGCGGCCAACGACAGTGAGCAAGATAAAAGTGTTAAGCGCGCAGAAGTCAGCGACGTACAACACAATATGTTTGTATGAAAGCAAGAGTAGCATGTGAATATGAGATTGTTAAGGAGTGGGAGCAGGACGGGTAGCCCTAACGGGGCACGGACACAGCGGAAGAGAGACAGAGAGCGAGAGCGGCTAATATACTCGATAGCTGTGTGTTGTTGCTGTTATTTGTGCTATTGCACTCGAAATTCTTGTTGCCTTTGTTTTTATGGATTTTCCAGGAAATAACCATGAACGAAGAAGAATAAGAAACAGGAGCGCGGAAAAACACAAACAGCAACAACAACAGAGCGCAACACATGTGTGTTTGCATTACCGTATAAGTGTATGTGTATAAGGCCTCAAGTGGAAACACATGATGGCTGCATTTGATTCTTGGCTAAAATGCAAAGCAACCTTCGGCGCCCGAACCTTCGAGAAGCCTCATATGAGGGGACCCGTCCACCCACCCATCAGCCCTACGCCCAACCACACCGTGTTGCGCAGTGCAAGAGTGCAGTGGAGTCCACGTCCTTCCCCAGACACAGACTCACTCACGCACACACACAACAAACTGCCCCCCATGCTTTTGCTCTTTTTTCTTCTCTATTTTCTATTTACCTTTGGTACACAAACACCAACGCACAACAAAGTGTAAACACGCACGGCTAGCTGGTACCGGGTGTTTGTATTGGTTCGCTCGCCTGCCGCCGCCGCTGCTGTTGCTCTTCGATAATTTGTTATGTATTTGCCCGTTTTATTTTTAAATCGCGCTCACACACACGTACGCGGCGGGAGAGACACGCACACGACACTCGCACTCGCTCACACACAAGTACGCCCACGCCCTCGCACTTAAAGGAACACGTCCCGAATCCTGGCTTTAAAGGTAAACTCAAACTGGAACCGAGTCCTAGACGTAGCAAAGTGCAGGGAGAAAATACAATAGTTGCGCACTCGAATCTTGCTCCGCTTTTAAATAGTTACGTCTTTCGTGTGTTGCCGTTAGAGATGGAGAAACATCGACCGCCGATGTCATCGATGATTTCGAAACATGGCTAACTTCGATGTTTGGCGGGGAATCATCGATTGCATGCGGCGAAAAAACAAAAACAATGGAACAAACTTCGAACTTCGTGCTGCCGAATATTTTAATATAATGAATGAATCCCAAATTAATCTTGTTTAAATGTTTTATATGCAATACTGAGCATTATGTTTATTAACAAATTAACCAAATTAAATAATCCAAAAAACATTATTATTCTTTCTTGCATCTGAATAACTGTTCGTATTAAGTCATTTCTTGTTCACTTAAGCTTATATTTTCTCAGAATCTAGCTTTTTCGGGGGCTCATCACTGGCAACAAGTGCCTCGAGCCAAGACTTCGAGGGTACTATCGATACTATCGATGTTGAGAACAAAGATTATTTTAATGAAAAAGAACAAAATATCGTTATTTTTATGTAAAATTATTAAAAACTTAGTCATTTGACGTATTAAAACAAAAAAACAATAATTGTAACTAATAAAAAATAATACCAAAATGTGCTCACTGCTGAAATGTTTTTCTTCAACGGGAGGGCGGCGGAGAGCGAGACGGCGTCGTAGCCTCCGAAATATCTCCATGAATTGTTTATAAAAAGAATTTGCTTTTCTCAGAATTGGTGTATATAAAGAATGGGTATTTACATTGACTATACCCGTTCAGTCAAGGTTAGCCGATTGAAAGATGTAAGTGTAAGCTTTTGCGACTTTCATGTATTCTGCAAATTGCGATAAGGACGGAGCTTCAAGTTCAAGTTCACCTGTTGTGCGCAGCAACAAGCGACCATCGCATCGGCATCCCGCCCCCAAGGACGCGGGCGGTGGGCGGTCGATAGCAACAGGAGGGCGTAGGATGAGCTCTCTCACCCCCAAAATCAATAGCCCTTAAATAATTAATTTTTTTCACTCTTGGGCCAAGAGGACTCACCTTAGTGCAGGTTTTTGATTGCTTTTTGGTTATGACCCTCTGCTCTAAGGCAGGTGGAAAACGTTGGCACCACTTCGAAGAATGCAAAGACCGCATGCAGTAAGGGGCTGGATTGGTGGCGATTGCAATACAACTACACTTTTATATCACTGGACTAAAACAGTTAAAATAATATGTTCTCTATGTTTTAGGGTTGTTGATAATATACCAAAATATCAATATATCGATATATTTTCTAAAGATGATATATTTATATCGTGATTATTGTTTTGCCCAGTTATCGAAAATGCTTTATTTCTTAAAAAAATATTTGTTATATTTTTTCCCTCAAGCTGCAAGTGGAAAGCAATCCATTGAAAGAAAAACTATTGTCGATTGCCAAATACTTTATTTTGGTTTGGCTTGAACATCCAGCGTTGCCAGACTGTGCGGTCTTGAGGGCTTCGAGAGGTTTTGTGTGCCCAGATACAACATTTACGCGCCTTTTCTAATTTTTAAAAATATTATTATAATATTTGTTTCCTTTTTGTTTGAAGTGTTTCCTCCTCATAGAGTTTAATCACCTTGATGATAAACATTTGACTGTGGCTTAAAATAAATATGGATGGATTTCGGTCGCTGTCGCAAATAATTTTTAAAAATATATAATACAAAAATTATTTTTAAAGACAGGTATTCTACAACCGTCTCGAAACTATTGTTGCATTTTAAATGTTAGAATTTTATTTAATTAGTATTTGAATTGCAAAAAAAAAAATATAAATAATATAATAAAAAATTCCCGTTAGCCGCAAGTTTACAATTTATTCCGTCTTGTTATATGTTTAAGCTAAACAGAAATCTTGTAACATTTTAATAAAATAATTTGTCAAGTACAAAAATTACAAATGATCCGTAAAAATTGCCAAGGGATGCTAGTAGTAGTTAAAAATTAAATTTAGATGTTTGCACTTTTAACACTTTTAAAATTCTCCCAACCAAAAGACTTCGACTTAAACAATTTTGTAAATTTATTTTAATAATAAAAAACACACTAACATACAATTATTACAGTAGTATACGCATAAGATGATTTCGCTGGTGAACACCCATAAATTCATGGCAATTTTTACAATCGAAGCATATTGACATCGAGAGGAGGAAGGAAACATACACAATATAAAAAGTGTTCAGTTAATTCATTATTCTAGGAGTAAACGAGTGGCGTAGTAATAGGGTTAAGTTATTGTCCAAATAACGCCGTTGTAAACTAACTGGAGCCCGCGGAGTTGGGATTCGGAGAGTAGTGGTGAGTCCAAATATTTTATTGGCTGATATACTTTCGGCTTAAAGCGATAATAAATCCATTATGGTTAATAACAAAAGGTAAGCGCTTCCGGGTGCATTCTCTTTATCGCCTCTCTTCAACTAAAGTCTAAAAATATCTAACAATTAGAGCATGTCGTCGGTAATGCACTCCTCTGCAGCTCTTCAGCTACAGCTTTACAGCTCCTCCATCGATTATGATGAGACTTAAGAACAAAGCAGTGCGTTTTTGGTGTTTTGTGGCGGATGGGACTGGGGGTGGTGGTGGCATATGGGCTACTGCTCGACCCGACCGCGCTTTAGGTGCGACAGCTCCATTAGCCAGGCCTTGATTAGGTCGTATGTAGAGAAACTAATGCCCACAGCAATAGGGCCCTTGATCCAGTTCATACTAAGGCCCTTGTAGAAGCCGTTCTTAATGCCCTCCTCGCTGAAAATTGAAGAATACAAATTTAAATTTAACAGCTCTTTTCAGAGAAACACAACTTTCACTCACCGATAGATCTTTACGAGAGTCTCCAGGATGGTCGGATAGCGATCTCCGCTGGCCGTGTTCACTCGCATTGTCTGCATTCTTCGCCGCACAATGTCCAACGGATAGCTGGCTGTTTGACCGGCAGCACCTGCCGCAGCCCCGAAAACCAACGAGACCAGAGTATTGTGTTTATTACTGCCAACCATTTCTAGAAGCAAAAAATAAAAAGCGTATTAATTCATCTCAAGTAAATGGTAGATGTGAATCCTTACCATAGTACTCCCGTTTGAGCGTCTCGTACGTGAAGAAGGAAGTACCCGCATACGGAATCACGCCTAGGACCGTGGCCCAGTAACCGCGATATAAGGTTCGCGGCCCCTCCTCCACCCAGATGTTGGTAAAGACCTGACGCAGCGTTCGATAGCCCGTGTAGCGATCCGTGACAGCCATGCGGGCGCGCGCCAGATCCAGAGGATATGTCAGCGACTGTGAGGTGATTCCAGCCAAAGAACCGGCCAAGAAGCGACGACCCTTTGTGCTACAACAAGATGTAACCAGCTTAGTACTTCTACTTCTAGCAAACGGACAACACTTACTTGGATCCATCCTTGTCCACGTGCAGAATACGGCGCCACTGTTCGTGCGCCGTGAACTGAATGGCGGCATAGGGCACAATCCTGGCCATGGTGGCCGAGTTCCCCCGCCACAGGGCCATCACGCCCTCTTTTTCATAGGTGTTCTGCAGGTAGCGCAGCGATGCGCGGAACGAGAAGGGAATATCGTTGCGGATCTGGAAGTTGATCTTGGTCCGGTCTAGCGGGGCAATAACCGTCTTGGCCAGTGCACCCGCCGCCGCTCCGGAAACCAGGCTGATCACGACCTGGTCGATTTTCTGGCGGACTTAAAAGGAAATACAGAGGAACCATTAATACATGATAACTGATTGGGATATACATATACATATGTATCTTTAAGATGACTTACTGGGCGTGACTGAGATGGCGGGAGTGGTATTGGCTACTTCTGCTGCGGATGCTGCTGCTGCTGTTGGTGGTGAGTGAGTGGGCAATGTGTCCGCATCTTCCACGTCCGACGACGGCGGCGTACCTGCAGCTGTCGTGGTCACCGTGCTCGAGAGCTGACTACCCGTTGACTTGATGGACATGGCGATGTTGGGCTTCTCCAGGAGACGGCTCATGGCAGACTCTGGCTCTGGGGAACCTGAAATCAATTTGAATATCAATTCGAGCTGCCTATATTGACGGCTTATCGCGACAGCTGATAAGAGACCAATATGGCCGAAAACTAATCAAAATCTATCCGCAAATTGCTTTGCGTTTATAAGTCTTCGCCGGCAGAGACATTATATGATGTGTACATATGTGGGGCACACATAAAGACAGCATAGGTCAAAGTAATGGGTTAAAGACAAACATGTTTGAAAAGCCAACATCTTGTTAGGTGTTTCTAAAAGCTACTTCGGGCTTCGAAAGTCACAAACCAATCATTTTTTGAAGGCAGTAACAGTGAAGACATATTCGCAATAACTTAGGAGTTGCAATGAAAGATTCATAATTCTGATTTATTTTATAATTAATAATATTATTATCTTTTGATAGTCTGGAATAAAGAAGATAACTCTAGGGAGTTTTCAATAGCAATGTATTTATTTTATTATCTTGACTATTATAAACAAGTTCTCCTTAAATCGTGGATAACCGGATAATATCAACGTAGGTTTTCATAGAAATATCTATTGATTTCGGTAAAAATCTCTTTATCAATATATTTATATAATTTTTTTTTTTCGTATTTGAAAACTCGATTATTAGCAAGTAATTGACATTTATATTACTTTTTATTTAGCAAGCTCAATAATCTTGGTAAGAGTTCGGGTTGGCCTTTGTGAGTACATCTGTTCGGTTTGTTATCAACTTTGGAATTTGAAATAGATGTCATTCGCCACTGATTAACACCTGAAGTAAACAACATAACTTGACTGGTACAAAGAGTACAAAAATGTAATAACAAAAGCTAGATTTACAGTGTTTATTGTTGAACGCACACGGCTGTATTTATGGAGCTCAGCAACCTAATGTTGGAGCAAGTGTATTTGTTGATAACACAAATAATTTCGCAAGTCCATGCAAATTTTCATCTCTCACAATTGTTTCGTAATTGCAAAAAGCATTCCACCCTCCCTTGGCATAGGTTCAAAAATAGGCACTTTAAATTGCTTTTAGCAGGAGCTCTATCTACCGGCCGCCCCCTTCAGAACTTGGCAGTTGAACTTTGCTTGGGACAGGCCGTGTCGAGTCATTCTGCTAAAGTTGGTCAGCGGCGATTGCCGAAGTTCTCCGCTTAATCAGCTGGAATTGATAAGTTAGTGGCCCGGCAGCTAACTGCGTCTTACGATAGATAGGAGATGGATCGTTCTGGAGGGGCTCCGGCTCCGCACTCGCTGCTTGTTCGCACCAGCAACTGGTTTGTGTTCGCCGCTCATTATAAAAAGCAAACAGCACAGAATTATCAGCGGTTTGAGCATGAGTATATACGAATCGCCACCTGTCTATGTATGGCACACACCTCCAAAACAATTATCATGCCGAATATTGGAAACGGCAACGGACCCCGCGAAATGCGAACAGAAACACGTGTGATCTGGGGGGAGCCTACGGTGGGTGTTACTGCTTAGTTTTGTTAGCGGAGTCGATATGCTCTCTGGGCTGCGGGCACTTTTCCAAGTTTACCAGCTGATCGGGGCTAAAATTAAACGCATTTCATTGAGCATGCGACGCGGGCAGGAAAACCGTTAAGAGCGAGAGCATTCATCATCAACGCAATAGAAAAAGAATAGAAAATCGTGGCCTTGAACGTGATTGCGGCCATACTTAGATTCTCAGACAGTACAGTGGTCACTAGTTAGAGTAATAAGAAATTAAAAAACTTGTAAGGAAAGCTGTTATTTACAGACAATTTTTGAATGGAAGTGTAAACATTAAAAAAGTTATTCAAGTTTTTTTGAAAACTAAATAATTAGACAATTAGTTTAATGACAATGCCTAAAGGACAAATCCATAGTTTTCTTTATTAAACGTGTTTTTCTAAGTCACGGGTGCCACAAAAATCGCTGTTATGCGAAAGATAAAAAAATAAAGTGCATTTTTAATTGAAAAAATATAGAATTCTTTAATGTGGAACTAAGTTTCAATTAGTTATGAATTATAAATACTTTTTGTTTTCATTAGTTCACTGTACCGAGATAGCAATATAAATTATTAATACATACATCAAGAATTATCTTATCTGTTCAACTTTTACATTCGAAAATGATTTAAATTAAATTATGAATGTATTATGTATTAAATTTTCTCAGTACAGTTTATTGAGAATGTTTCACTGTTTTCACTGTCTTTTAGTTTGCACTATCTTGAAATGTTTATCTCCAAAAATGTTACAAATATTCCACATTTTTGTGTTGGGATAACTTAAGCTCTCACGTAGTGTCCAGGTTATAAAACACTCAGATAAGAGCAAAAGTAACTGGGATTAAGGGCAGTGCAAACCGCATTTTGACCACTGTGCATGCACTGGATGCTGTTGTTGCCGGCGCTGAATAAACGTAAACAAGCTCGTTAGGCGTGTGTTTGTTTGTGCGTTTTATTTGTCGCTTTTTGCACTCAGTCAAGGTTGAGGATCCAGTTGATCCAGCATGTGCATATAGATATGTACATATGTAATATTCTTCTTTCCATTTTGGTTCTAGCATTAAATGTGTATGTTTGTCGCTGGTCTATAAATAGACTTTAATAGGAGAGGGAATGGAGGATGGCAGATAGTAGTGGGCTCGATCGTGGAGATTGGACTTTGTACCCGGCAGCGAAAAACAACTGGGGGCAATGCAAATCGAGGTAAATAATAAAGAAAATACACTTGCACACTTTGGCAGGAACTTCTGGTGCTTGAATTCCTTGGAAAACAATTCGATTCGCAAAGCGCTCTTTTTTGTTGTTTACACTTCCAAGGTGGAAGCCTGGCTAGTTGTTTACATTTCCAAAGTGGAAGTCGGGCTACGTGACTTAATTCTGATTGGAGTTGAGCCAAGGAAGAACAGCTGTTGCTCAACTACCCCAGTTGTTGTTGTGTTTGTATCAATGGAGCAAGGGAGACAGACATGCTGTCGCCCTTCGCCCTTCGCCCTTCTCACCACCTTTGCTTTTTGCACATGGCTTTTTTGGTATATTTTTATCAATTAGCGCTTTTGTTTACGCCGAATTAGGCGGTTGCAACACCCCAGCACTCACACAGAGACACCTTATATAATTGGGCAAAACGAGAAAAATAAATTGTAACACACACACGCACCTTTTTGTTTTTGTTAGCACTGATTCTTTTTCGGCCACTCTTTTCGCTCCAACAATAATAACACCGAACCGCTGCACTGCTCGCTCTCGCGGACTTTGAAACACTTGCTTCTCGCTTCTTTTTTCTTTTAAACAATAAAAACAATAACAAAATAAGACCGTTCTGTAGAATTGCGAAAATAACGATGATGTGGCTGTATTTTTTATACTTTGACCTCAAAAGGTTTATAACTTTGATAAAGGGATAGGTGAGAAACTTTGCTTTTGACAAAAGCGAATTCAAATAACGCGAAAATGAATAACGAAATCTTTTGGAGAAAGTGGTTACTGCTGCGTTGTGCTTATTTGTTTAGTTTTCTTTTCTTCATATTTTACTGTTATTGATTAAATAAACGTTAGCAATTCGACGTAGAAGGACGTAACGTAACATGGCTGGCCAGATCGAGGAAAAACTTCGTCAACTCTCGTTAGCATCGTCCACCCCCGCAAAGACAAGCGATATGGCAATAGGCGGACTGCCGCAGCCAACTTCACGGGAGACGCACCGAAAACAAAACAGAAAATTGAGGGAATCAAAGCAAAAACGGCGAAAATGACCATGAACGTCGACCTGCGATCGTACTCGCGTCACTGGTTAACCGAGTTCATCGAGCAGTACCAGGAGGAGGAGTGCCTGTGGCAGCCGAAGCACAACGACTACAGCAACCACGCAGCGCGAAACAAATCCTACGACAGACTCGTGGAGAAACTCAAGGAAGTGGAGCCGAATCCGGACCGGGCGATGGTCGTGAGGTATGTACCGGGTAACCAGCATCCGTTTGCTTCATAGGGGGTAACTTTGTTTTTCCCGCGCAGGAAAATCAACTCTCTACGATCAGCTTTTCGGCGCGAATTCCGGAAAACGAGCAGCAAAAACGACTACGAAACCCGTTTGTGGTATTACGACAAGCTGTTGTTCATCGCCGAGCATAAACCCAAGCGCCACGAGCTGGGCAACAAGCCCAAGCGGGAGCTGCAGATCAGCTTCGACGACGAGGAGTCCATGGAGTTTGAGGAGGAATCACATCACACAACCACACAGTCGCAGCACATCGATGGTATTGTGCCCGCGTCCTCCGACGAAGTGGAGGAGATTCCGGCCACGGCCAGCAATGTGGTGGTAAGCAGCCAAGGGGCCACCATCAGTACCATATCAGTGACTCCGGCTGAGTGCGTGGCTCTGGTCAAGAGCGAGGAGCATCAGGCTCACGAGGCGGCTGCTGCAGCACAGGCGCATCAACAGCTTGTGGCACATGCGGCGGCTCAGACTTCCATAGCTGCGGCGGCGGCACAGGGTCATGCCGTCAAGGTTCTAGAGATCACATCCCTGGATTCAAACTCCCAGCGCGAGATCCAACAGGTGGGAATATCACAAATGAGACAAGAATTCCTTGCTTAATTAAATCCTCTTCTGTTTCAGGCTGTCAACTCTCTGGAACAGCACCAGCAGCAAATGCAGCACCTTCAGCAGGCCAACGGGCATGCCCAGGTGCCCACCATCCAAATAGGACGCGATCACTACCAGCCACTGTTCGGCAACGCCAGCACGACCGCATACACCACCACGGCGGCGCCGACGTCGCATCGCCCCGATGATGAGTACGACGCCATTGGCGTAAATGTGGCCAGCAAGCTGCGCGCCATCAATCCCACGCAGCGGATCATCGCCGAGAAGCTGATCAGCGATGTCCTGTTCAATGCCCAGCTAGACAACCTCACCGTGAACTCGGCCCTCACGCAGTAATCTCAATTGTATTTAGCATTAGTGAAGTAGCGTGCAAAGTGTAGTTTCCATGTCTGTATTAATCATTATAATCTGTCTGTGTCTCGTCCCCCAAAACCTGGCCGGCATTTGCCGCCTGGCCAGTTTATTGTACCATACCGTTTACATGTAGTTTTAATTTATCTATACAATAAATATATTGTATTTCTTAAGCTCATCCCCAGTTGTGTTGTTATTCCGCAGGAGTGCCGCCACCCTTCGTACTTGCTCCAGCTCCCGTCAACTTGTTAAACGCGAACTTGGCGAACTGAAAGAGGATTCTTCGTTATAGGATCTCCACCAGCTTGGGGACTAATATGTACGTACCGTAACCGGCGGCAGGTCGATCTGTTCTGATTCTGTGACTAGTTTGCGGTTGTTCTGCATGTAGTTCCAGCCCAGGTGGATGCCCACCAGACTGGGGATCATCACTATGGCTACGAGGTTGCGGGACACGAAAGAGGGTTGCTTGGGCATTTTGGAAAATATGATTTACTAAAACTTAATTATTATTTAACAGCCGATCAAAACATTGGTTGTGTGACCAGACTGCGAAAATTCTTGCTGGGTCTTTACTGCGAATATACTTATATACTGCTATTCTCGCGCAAGTTGGCAGGGCCCTGCGCAACTGCCGATTGTTTAAATCAAGTCTTACTCTTTTCAAAGCTTGGTTCAAAGTCCACGTCTTTTTGGGAATAATAATGGGAACCTAAGATGACTTTGAATTTTTTCTAAGCTGACAGCTGCGGTTGGCTGTGGAAGATAGGAATCTGTCATTACCTCGTTGCGGTTGGTAGCTTTGATAACAAAGTGTAGAGTGAGACGAACAGAATAGTTCAATTACACCGTGGAAAATGGAATATTCGTGAGGTATATTAACTAGGGCATTGATTTGGTTTCACTTCAAGCGTTAAATGAGCATATGCAGATGATTTGACTACGAAATAGTCCAAATAATGTTAAATGCGATTATATAATAAATCTCAAATAATAATAATAATAAATTATTTTATTGAATTCAAATTTAATACATTTAATTGGTTAAATTCGTTTTTGGGAATTTAGAACAACAATATTAAAACACCGCTCTGGTCACACTTCTTTGCCAGAATGCCAGAGTAGTTAAACATGGGCGTAGAAAGGCAACAACAGGCAGTTTACAAACAAAATCGGTCGCTTAATTTACATATGCAAATTAATAATTAAAATACCAACTTGATGGCTTAAATGCAAAATAATATTAGTTTTTCAGAGTTACCCAATATCAAATTCTCAGCCCCTTGCTGGATATGACTACGCCCATGTAACTAACTGTTAATTGACTAGCCAATGCGCCTCCTAACTTATTTATTCCTATATTCTTAAGCCATTAAGTGCGAAATCCACACCTGCGGCGGAGACGGGGACTGGGACTTGGCTGGAGGAGCTTCACCTAGAGATTCGGATGCGGTCTATGCACTTTGCACACAAACACTGCACACACCACAGCAACAAAAGCAAACACACGGCCCGCAATCTGTTATTGACGCCCCGACATTGTTGTTATTTTTCGGCAGCACTTGCAATGACAACAATGACAGTGACACCGACAAGAATAGCTGAACGCCGCTCGGTTCGGTTTTAGTTTTAGTTGTACCTTCTCGGCGATCGGACGCGCCTCGAACTAACCATTTAAATCGGTGTATTTTGAATAATTTACAAGTGAGTTTCTTTGGTTTGATTTCCTTTGGTTTCACCAGTTAATTTCTTTTTATTTGACCACCCTCCCTTCTCCTCCTCGTCCCCTTCGTTCTTCTGTGACTGTACCTGCTCCTTGGCCAGTGCTAAAATCGATACTGACCGTGTTGCTGCTGCACCTGGAGGAGCTGTTGCTCAGGTAAGCAAGGCTTTGATACCCATGGCCCTTCCGTGCGACCCGCTGTACTTCTTGTCGTTCAGAAAAACGCACAGATACGTCACCCAGCCCACCACGTTCAGCATAGCGAACAGAACCAGGGCGAAGAAGGTAACAATTATCACCTTCTGGCGACGGCTACGTTGTTCCCAGGGAATGTGCTCGAAGCTGGACTGTGGCCCGCACAGAATAGGATGAGAGCCGTGATCAAGATGTGTGAAGTTCCATAGGGATGATAACTCCGGCTTACCGGCATGTACAGTGCTGTCAAACTTTTAGAGCAGCTCATGTCGATTTCAAGGCGTTATAGAAACAGGAACAACATTGTTTACTATTCTCACCTGTTTAGAAGCTAACTCTGGGACAATTCTTGGAAAAGCATTCGAAAAACCCTTCCCAAATTTTTGAAAATGATTATACCCCGTTACTTTACCGTGGAGATCTTTTGAGACCTTAGACCTTGGACCTCTTACAAGCTATATCACTTTAATGAATTCGTGACTTTTTCAAGTATCATCTTTTAATTAGTTGAGAAGGGCTTAGCACTTAAAGTATATCCTTTGTCAGCATAGTCTTTCCACACTAACGATTAAAAAAATCAATTATTACTGCATTACCCAACAGTCAATATATATGAATATTTGATTTAACTCAGCTTAAAAATTTTAAAAACTACTGTGAATTATCCATAATTAAATTTTGTATATTACCCCTACATTGATACAAATCTTAGATAGAAAAAAGAATGCCTGACTCACTCAATAATGTCGTCTTCCCTTAGCTTTGCTATCTCCTCCTGGCCGTAACCTAATAGTTCACCCAGTACTTCATCCGTGTGCTGTCCCCGCATTGGCGGAGCTGTTCGGGCATCGTTGCGAGCTTCGCTGAAGACGACTGGTGGACCGACCACTTTCACAAAGTCGTCTTTCGGATGTGGCAGGGTCTTGACCAGACCAATAGCCTGTATGTGCTCGTCCTCGAACACCTGGCGAATGTTGTTCACTGGTCCTACAGGAAAGGGTGCACCCTCGAAGGCCTTCATCCAGTTGTGGGCGGTGTCCTTGGATAGGATTTTCTCCAAGATGGAAACAATCTCCTCACGATGCTGAACACGATCCTTGTTGGTCTTGAATTTCGGATCCTCGGACAAGTGCTCCACCTGCAAGCGTTGACACAGATCCTTGAACTGAGCATCGCTGCCAGCTCCGATTGTGAGATAGCCATCCTTAGTCTTGAAGGCCTGATACGGGACAATGCTGGAGTGGGCGGTGCCCCATCGCTTGGCTTCGGTGCCCGCGTTCAAGTAATTGCTGCCTACATTGATAAGCAGCGAGCAGCAGGTGGACAGCAGGTCCACATCGATCTTCTGGCCGCGCTGAGTACGCGTCCGCTGATAGAGAGCTGCCAGGATGGCACCGTGGGCGTAGAGTCCGGTGGAAATGTCCGTCACGGCCACACCCACCTTGCTGGGCGGTCCGTCCCGCTCCCCGGTGATGTGCAGCAGTCCACCAACGGACGAAGCTATCACATCGTAACCCGGACGCTTGGCGTACGGCCCCACAGAGCCATAGCCGGTCAGGGAGCAATAAATCAGTTTGGGATTAACCTTACGCAGCTGCTCGTAGCCCAAGCCGTAACGATCCAAAGTGCCGGGTACATAGTTCTCCACCAGCACATCGCTCATCTCGACCAGCTTGTGGAGCATCCTTGTGCCCCGCTTAAGGTCGATGCAAACGCTCCGCTTGTTGCGATTGGGCGCCAGAAAGTAGGCTGCATCCTGGCTATGCTCCAGAAAGGGTGGACCCCACTTTCGGGCCTCGTCGCCATAGTGCGGCCGCTCCACCTTGATGACCTCTGCCCCGAGATCCGCCAGCACCATGGTGCAGTAGGGGCCGGCGATGATGCGCGTGAGGTCCAAAATCCGGATACCCTGCAGCGGGTGACGCTCATCGACGCTATCATTGCTGCTGCTTTTGTTGTTGTTATTGTTATCACCGGCAGCAGCGGCTGCAAAGTTTCTCAAGCTCTGGCGGCAGCTAGCTCTGTAATTAACCAATCCCCGGCCGAGTCGCAAACGCAGTGACAACATGGTGCCCAGTGGTTCTTGCTAGCTATTGTTGTTATTGTTACTGCCGGATGGGGTCAACTTATCTCTGGCAGTCTATCTATGCGTGCTGCTGCTGGGGTGTGGAAAGTTTTGCGACCCAACTTGATCCGCGGGCACTTTTATCGTCACTGACAATGGCCCTCCATCCAAAAGTAGTCCGAAGCTTACGGTCTTATCTCTTAAGGGGCTCTCTTAAAGACTCTTAAGGAAGAGTGGGAGCTTTTGACTATCTTTAAATGTGCGATAAAACAAGTCTCAACTCTCAAAAAAAAAAAAAATAAACAAAAAATACACAAAAACACTTTTCTTGAACTCACCTTGGGGAGTTTCCTCCGAATCCTTTCGGATTCGTAAGGGGAATTGCCAGGCGCACAAGCTCTGGGGTTAATAATCCGCGATGCCATGCCATTAAAGCCATTATCATGCCTCTTTGTTTTGTTCTCTGTGCCCCGATTATATCACCCGGCCTGACTTCTGAAATTGCGTGATCTCTAACTGGGCGTTTTGGCCACCTGAACGATCCCGACTAAGAGGCAGCTGAAAGGCACTTATTAATTCTAACAAAGCAAAACAACACGCGCATTTCGCCTGTCTTGGAAAATTGACCAGCCAAGAGAGCCAGGGCCTAATGTGGGGCAATTATACCCTAATGGCCAGCAAAACACAATTAAAAAGCAATTTTAGTGTCGAAACTGGATAACCAACGCCTGAATGCTCACTATAAGTGTCAGACGGATCAGTGATCATGCCATACCGACTTGGCATGTTCTGTAAACGCCAACATTAGTGATTTTAATTGAGGCATCTGTGCTAACTAGCAACTGATTCCTCAATTAAGATGAATGCAGAGAAAATTGAATTTATTCAAAAAAATGAAAAAAAAAATGAATTATTATATATCGGGTATAAATATTTAAGTATTTGGTATAAGTGTCCGTTTTACTATTTTAAAAAGTAACTGTGAGAGTTTGTAATAACAAGTTGGGGATGTTCTACTTCACAAGTCATTACGAAAAGATTTTGTAAAGGTTTGCTGAAAGAAAAGGATCTCTTTGACATTTTCATAAGTCTGAAAATGTTTCAAACACTTGTCTCCATCTCAGCTAAAAAAAAAAACATTTTTCACACCATATTTTCTTTGCTCTTTAGAAAGAACACTTGGCTAAATAAAAGCAAAATCGATTACCAAGACTACTAAAGTTAGGGGCTTAGTAAAAACTTGATTTAAAACATTACCTAAAATAATGTAGGTATAAGACCACTTCTAGCTGCAACATTATGAGAGGAGAGACTTTAATTTAAGTGTTTCTTTCTGTGTATGTATGCTAACTAACCTGTTACCAAGCCATTAAAATGGGTTCAAGGTTCTGCTTAGTTCCTTGTAAATGTTTTTCAAGCTCTGGGTTTTCCCCCGGAAACCCCGCCTCGCGTTGGGCATTCGCGAGTCAATGTTTGTTTTCCGAATGACGGTGCAGTTTGGGGCGGCGATGGATGATCTCAGGTTAAGCTGGAACACGAGTCAGCATACATTCAGAGTTGCAAGTGCCCGACGTAACCCCTTAGCCCATTGACGTTCACCGATTTGAGTAATTAATGCCCGGAGGTCCTCCTCCCTTTGTTAACGGTTGTAAACAAGGCGCTAGTCACTCTACAGTCACATCTAGATGCAATTTTAATTGCAATTATGGGGAGATCAAGAGTTCAGGCTTATTGCTCGGTCTGTGACGCACTTAATCCATTTCCTTCGGACCAACTCTGGGAATCACAGCTCAGAGTCGGCGGCTTAAGAGAGCTTAAGAGAGAAAGGTAGCCAGAGAGCGGAGCTTGTAAGTAAGCTTCGAGAGTTGGGACAAAAAAAGAGAGCAGTGCTTTAAATACTCTGTGGCAAGCTGCTCGAGCGTTTATTTACTCAGCTCGACTCGTTCGCGTCGGTTCGCCTCGTGTAGATCCGCCAGATACAGATACAGATACAGATACAGCTACAGCTGGAGCCACCGATTCGAAACCGATTGCGATCCCAAATTCAGCCACTCGGTGAGCGTGTGTGATAAGGCCTGCTTGTGGAGTGCAACAAAATGAAAGCCGGCCACAGGCTGCGCATGCGTCGGCAGCGCCCCAACCCGAGTTCTCCGCGAGTGCCCGTCGCCGTCCATCCCACCGCAGACACGCCTGCCCTCTATTAGCCGTCGTCCGGTGGTGGCCAGTGCAGCCAAGAAAGCCATTGCTACTGCTACTGCCCCCCTCGACTATTAGCCAACAATCTCTGACCAAAAGCATCTCGCCGCGGGCCGAGCCGAGCTCCGTGCTGCTCCATTGCTGAATTGTGCAAGCGAAAAGTCGCTGCAGTCGCCGCTGCTGCTGCTGCGGATTGCGAACTGCGGACTGCGATTGCGGATTGCACAATCCTGGCAACCTGTTGGCTGCTGTGCTGTGTGCTGAGTGCAGTGTCTACCGTCGTCGCTTAGTGCCGTGTGTGTGGTGTTGTGGGGCGTATCTGGCAGATACGCAGATATTTCGATAGTTTCCTTTCCGCCCGCGTCAACCGAAAGCCGTCAAAATTGCTGTGCTACTCTGTTCCAGGATCCTGGGGTACATCATGCGCCGCTTCCTGCGCTCGGCCATGATCGTCTTCAGCTGGTTCGTCGTCCCCTACAGCCGCTACACCAACATCAAGGTGATGCGGCGCAAGCTGCCGCCCATCCGCAGCCACCTGCTCGAGATTCCCGCCGTCGACCTGGCCAAGCTGATTCGCACGAGAAAGGTGAGTAACCAAGACCCGCACACAACTGCCTGCATTTATTCCCAGCTCCGTTCCCCCCAACACACACACCAAATTGGGTCACTTACGCAAAAGATACGGCCTGGCCGAAATCTTGCCAAATCAATAGAAAAAGAGACTGACTGTTTGGCGCCACAGCCGTTATTGTTGCCACATTGATAGACACTCTGTGGCAATCAGCTCCAGCACGGGCCTCCCCGGGAAAGTGTGAAACCCCTGCCTCCAGGCAATGACATTAGTTTCCATTTTTCGACGGGGGCAATGGCCCCCTACATTTCAATTAGACAAAACTAAGCAATACAAATTTCGAGGAGTAAAGGTTAAGGTCAGTCGGCAAGGGTTAACTGCCCTACGAGCGTATTAAATTGCTTTAAGCAGAAATAAAGAACCATAACTAATTTTAGGGTGAAGATTTGTTCAAGAAGGAACATTCAATGAAAAGCTTTAAATTAAAAGTAAATATTACTTTTTTTTACTAACTCAAAGTACTGTTTTGTTTAATTAAAAGGTCACAATTGTCTCAGATTAAAGCATTTGTCTTGATTATATGGAATATACCGAAATGTCTCAAGTTTATAGGCCTTATAAATATTTTAATTTTAGTAAAGAAACCCCCAAAAAGTGCCCAATCATTCCCCCTTTGCATATATTTACTTGTCCAATCAATTAAATCTTTCAAAACTGCTCGAAAAAAATTCCTCTTGTGAAATTAGCAAAACTTCAACAACAGATTTTAAGGCCTAATCCTGTTTTTAATGCGTCACTTCAGAAAACACAACACAGCATTATATGACCCTTAGATGAAATCGAAATCAATTTGGGTTTTTTTTTGCCATTTCTACTTTGTTTACGTCGCAAGGCGGGGGCACTTGAGTCGGCAATTGGCCCACAAAATAGGGATATATAGACGCGAGGCATTGAAGAAACCAGCCAGACAGCGCGGTTAGTCATCTAAAAAGTATTAACCAAGCACTTTTTTATGATGCGAGCAGAAATTTCGCAAACCCAAACTCAAAATACATAAATTATTCACACACAAGCTGGTAACGATGGCCTAGACAGGGTCTTGTCTGTTTATCGGAGCTTTATCACGGAGCGTGTCCATATCCCAAGAGATCCGCGAGGTGGTCCCATCCATTACTTGCCTGCCTGTAACTCTGGGTTTCTGTGTAACTCCCAGATGTGCAAGATTTCGGTGTGAGGTCACCATTTGGCAGACCTTATCGGGTCACCCTCCGACGGCTTGGTTGGCTGGGCTTTATCGCATTTGCTGCATTCACTTGGCTTGGCTTAACTTTGATATTTTTACTGCACGTTCGCTTGTCTGAAGTACAAAAGTTGTATTTTTAAATATTTTTGTGGCATTTTTACGGCTTTTGTCTTCTTTCGGCAAGCGTCATGTATGGTGCGTATGACTGCTAAGTATTATTATTTTAATTACGCTTTTTTATAAGTTTTTTCCAGCTTAATTGCTGGCTTGTTTCATTGTCATAGGTTAAGCAGCGTTGCCTCACTTCGAGCCAAGCTAAGCTAAGCGTAATGATTTTGTAATTGGCATTATATCAGAACCAGTGTGTATACTCGATATCTGCGGGGATATTAAGAGATAATCACAGGTTGTGCGCTCAAGAAAGTGGCATCGCTGGGCTAATTGGTCCTGTCCGCCGCAGTCTCTAAATGGGATTTATTAAGTCTTTGTCTCAGAGTGGGCAGCTGGGAGGTTCAAAGACCGCGGTACTAGACACTAGATGTGTAAGCTCTGGCTGCTGCTCACATGAAATTTGTTCGTACTTGAATCGCACAATTCGTGTTTCGTTTTCATTTTCGCTTTTGTCGGTTTGTTTTGCTTTTGCTTTGAGAGCTCGAGTCTTTTTAGCACGTACTTCAGCATACACCATACACCGCACATCATCCAAGCATATAGTATAGATATATATAGTAGCATCGGCGAAACTGTGTCTGTGTGTCGCGATTTCTTTATGCCATGTAGTGGTGCCACAACATCCAAGCACACACACTTGCCAAGATCTTTTCCACTTGGCAAACATCGATCGCTGCTGGGATGGTATCGGTATCGGAGAAGCAAGTGGCAAGTCGCAAGCTTTTCGGTCGTTGATTTCGCTCCGAGCCCTTCTGCCCCCGCGAAACCCTTGTTGCATGTTGCCTTACACTGTGTTTACCTGTTCTCCGCCTGCCTGTGATTTATTATTGCACTGGAAGTCATTGAAAAAGTCAAGTAGCCTTAATTTTAATTGTACATACATACATACGAGCTGGTGCATCATTTGTGAGTTGCATTCGCCTGCGCTTAAAGGCAAAGTAAGGCAATTTGTGTCTCAATTCAGGCAGCATTGAAGGCCTTCTGCCTCGGATTACCCGTATTAACTGGGAGATCTTGAGAGAGCTCAAGTTCAGAGGTTAGACTGCTGCTTTTGTGGTCTGAGTTGGTTACGAAAAAAAGTGGTTAAGCCATGAATTTTCATTGATTGATAGCTTAGCACAGGCCTGAATGCCCAGCTCTCGACTCTGTTTGATTGATATGTGGTTCCCACCATCAATTAACTAATTAGATCTTTCCATTATCGCCGCTGTGAGTGGTGGGAATGTGATTAATTGTAATATCAGCTACTGCTTACGAGAGAGCTAATTCTGACACTGCATTTCATATTTATTGATGAGTTCAGTTCTCAGAAATCTGACTCAACATGTATCTAAGTGATCGAGAAATACGTGCTTTGATCTACTGATGGCTTTATTATTATGATAAATCTTCCTTTTAAGATCGCTTTCTTTATATATTATTAATTTATATAATTCAAAACAGTTTTTTTTTAGAGGCATTCTCTGCTTGTGGGGGAAATTTAATGGATTACGTGATTGGCTCTATGGATTAGCTATTGTGGGGTTTATTTATAGCATTTTGCTTCCTATTTTAATTGCATACATTAAATTTCAAAAGGAAAATTTTAAGGTTTTATTTTCTTACTTTGCTTCATTATTAGTTGACTCGATTTGTACCTCATTAATCAGCTTGATTTATACTTTGTCCAGTTATTTCAATTATTTCTTGATTACCAGCCATAAATTCTACATAAATGCCTTAAGCGGTTAATTTTCTATAAATTAATTGTTAAATGTATTAGGTAAATATCTTTTCATTCATTAAGCCAGAATAGTTCCTGCTTCGATGCGGAAATTCTACAAAATGCACTTGATTGATATATTCCCATCGACTCAAGACTCAAGATTACCCTGACCTCCCTCCCATTCATACTTGACTTTAGGAATGTCTCTTTATTTTCCCCTGAACTCTAAATAGTTTATTCTTTACCCCTATGCATATATATATCGTTTGGACATTACTCATACGACAAGGGGCCGCTGATCGTTGATCGCCGATCACTGATCGAAAAAGTGCACGCGTCACGAATGCAAGCTGACCGCTGTTGGCTTTGTCTTTTTATTGATTTTAATTTAACACAAATTGCCTCTGCCTCTGTGGCAGTGGCACTGTCCCGCGTCTCAATAGACGAGAATTGCTTGCCTGGGCCCTGGGAATCGGGGTGGAATGTGAGCTCTGGGCGGAATGTCGTGAATATTGCGGAAATAATCGAAACATTCTTCTTGGCTTTCCATTTGCAGATTAAAAGCGAAGAAGTCGTGGAAGCGTACATCGAACGATGTCGACAGGTGAGTTGGAATAAAAAACCAAAAAACCCTTTACTTAAAGTATGAAAATAATAAAAATAATTGTCATTTATCCAAAATATTGCATTTACTCAAAAAAAAATTAAAGTAAATGACACCCATACATATATTTAAAATATAATCTCAGCTATATTTCAAGTTGTTGAACTTTGCTGATGATTACTAAAAGATCCCAGACCTATACCTGGCAATATATTATCTTTTTAATGATCCTAATAAAATACAAACTTAATTAAACTAACCCATCCTTTTCTTGCTATCCCTGCAGGTAAATCCCCTGATCAATGCCATTGTTCAGGATCGCTTCGAGGAGGCTCTGGAGGAGGCCCGCGAAATTGACAACGTGATAGCCATGGGCATCAACAGTGTGGAGTCTATGGAGGAGCACACTCCCCTGCTGGGCATCCCAGTCACCGTCAAGGAGAGCATTGCCGTCAAGGGGATGACCAATCAGGCGGGTCGGGTCTTTAAGACGCCGCAAATAGCAAAGTCAGATGCACCGGTGGTGGAGCAAATCAAGCGCAGTGGTGGCATTATTCTGCTGGTGTCCAACACTCCGGAGCTGTGCCTGCTCTGGGAGACGTACAACAATGTAACGGGCCAGACGAAGAACCCGTATGACCTGAAGCGTACGCCTGGAGGATCATCCGGCGGAGAGGCAGCACTCCTGGCCAGCGGGGCCTCGCTGCTGGGTCTCACTTCGGACATTGGCGGCTCCTCCCGCCTGCCTGCCATGTTCAGCGGCATTTGGGGCCACAAGCCCACGCCGTATGCAGTCTCCTTCCGAGGCCATCATCCGACAAGTGACTTCCCGAAGTGGGGCGACTTCTTCACCATCGCACCGATGACGCGGTACGCCAAGGATTTGCCGCTGCTGCTCAAGTGCATGAGTGATCCCACGGGTCCCAAGCTGACGCTGGACAAAGCGATCAGTGTTAATGGCATCCGGTTCTTTTTCATGGACAACGACGGTCCATCTGGGATGATGAGGCCGCTCAGCAGGGATCTGCACGCTGCCATCAATCGGGTGGCGAGCGACTTCAACGCCAAGCGGGTGAACATCCGCAAGATGAAGTGGTCGCTGGACATTTCGCTGTCGGCGATGCTGACCATGAAAAATATCGAGACCATCTACCACAAGACGGAGGAGGGCGAACAGCCAAAAACCGTGTGCAAGGAGACAGTCAAGTACTTTTTTGGATGTTCGGACAGCATCCTGCCGTCGGTGATTTTTGGCCACCTGCAGAACTTCATGAAGATCATACCGAACTCGCGCCACAAGCACCTGGCCAGCATAATCGAGGCGCTCAAGACTGAATTCAAGGAGATGCTGGGCAACGACGGCGTCTTCCTCTACCCGACCTTCCCCAACACGGCGCACCAGCACTACCAGATCTACCACAAGCTCCTCGAGCCCATGTACATGGCCATCTTCAATACACTGGGTCTGCCGGTGACCAACTGCATGATCGGCCTGGACAGGCGCAACCTGCCCATGGGTATTCAGGTGGTGGCCAATCCCGGCCAAGATCATCTCTGCCTGGCAGTGGCGCGTGAAATGGAGCGCCGCTACGGCGGCTGGGTGCGTCCACCATCGGAGGACAGTCACAGCAACAGCAGCAGCAGCAACAGCAACAGCAGCGGCAGCGGAAGCAGTAAGCAGCGTGGCTAGCTGAAGGCTTCACCTGGAATGGCTTTATCCTGTGCTTCGTCGTGATTCTTGTGTACTTTGTTTTGTTTTTTTTGTAGCTAATTGTACGGTCGAGCAGTTAGGAAATTTCGGTGAGACTTTGTAGCGATTTTAGACAAATCACTGTTATCAACCGGACCCGGATCCGGTTGAATGGAAGTAAGAATCCCTGAAGCAACCTCTGTATTTTATCCATACACATCACACACAGAAGCTGGAGAGTTCTCCCTGTTCGCATTTGAATTAAATCCTTTCGTTTCCTGTTTCGCATCCACATTTCCCACATTGTATTAAATTATTGTCGAGAACTCTGAGCTTGTGCATCGTATTTGTATTTGTATTCGTAATCGTATTTGTATTATCTATACCTATACCATATATGTAAATATTCGTCTAGCAACTAAGTGTTAGGTTTATGTCGTCGCGTCCGGCAAGATCGAAAAATATCCAGTATGTGTAATGTATCATCTCTTTTTCGTACAACCTCTTACGACTCTTGCAAAAAGAACCAAATTCGTTGAATAAATACATACGTAACTGAAAATATTAACCGAAATTTCAACTTCTGTGGCGCAACGCCGCCGAAAAGCAGTTGGCCTCCACTCGCAGCCGCTTAGCTGAGCACCTGGGCAGGAGAACGAGGAGGAGGAGAAGGTCCGAGTCGAGTGCATTGAAATTGGGCTCACCTGAGCAGCGGCGGCGAACCCGAAGACAGAAAATAAAACAAGTATTAGACAGCAACTAGAGACAATACACGCTCGGGTACATGTACCACTTAATAAATGGTTCCACCTGGCTGCCTCCCCTTGGATCGGAGAATTTTACGGGTGCACAAGTACACGGAGACCAACATATCTTAGATGGGTTTGAAACTGAATTTAATTTTTTTTTGCCTTTCTAAATGGCCTCCAAACTAGGAAACTTGTTAAAGATTAAATTGTATTGGAAGTAGATTTTATTTTGGAATATATTTAATATATTAAGCAATCCAAAAAGGGATTGAATTACTTTATTTATGACAAATAGGTGCTAAGCAAGTGCTAGTAAATGTGTTTTAAAAAATTTCTATAGGGGAGGAAGATACGTAAAAGTATATTTTTCAGAACAAAACCAAACGTTTCAATATATTAGAGTAAAAATATAATTTATAAATTTGTTCTGTTTATTATCCGATTTTTTCTATTATATATGTAGTCTTCAGGCTAACCTGTTCCGACTTTCGGATATTTACCTGAAATCAGAAGAAGAATATTTTTATTCAAAGAGCTGAAAGACTAGTTTGCGTAGATTCATATTTATTCATATATTAATATGTACTTATAATGGGTTTGAAAAATTAAACTGAGCTGTTCATAAAAGGGCTATTTTTTAAAATGTTGCTAGTATTATTTAATATATATTTGGATTAAAACTACAATTTCTCTAATAATTGTACAGTCTTTTAGTCAGTAAGATAGGGTTCGGCCTATGGAACCTCCGCTGCAGTTAGGAGCTAAATGAGAAACCTAAGAAACTACAAATCTATAGGCGACTTAAAGGCCTTAATCGTGATCAACCCGGCTCTCGGCTGCCTCTATTGACTGTCTAATGCATTTTTGTCATTCGAATTGCCGAATTTTGTGCACATTTTATTGGCCAGACTAAGAGGCATATTAGGAGTTGTTTTGGAATTGATTCGTTTTGTTTTCGCTGTTTGTTTCTATTGCAAAAAAATATATACATATACTCGTGTGCGTGTGCAGTGGTTGGTTTTCGGATTTCGGAGTAGCAGTGGCTAGCAGTAGCCCAAGGTTGCGCCAAAATGGCTTGCGCAATTCCGCTGCTGGCGGCCCGAACGTGGTATTTTGGCCAGAAGCACGGAGGTAACTCGGATTCTTGCCCAAGAATGTGGCGGTCGTTGGCGTTTCGAAGTGCTCTGGCCAATGCCAGGCAAATAAAGTTTGGCGCACAGCTCTATTGCTGCCACGAAAATTAGGTGAAAACATTTTCATTAGCTTAGAGCAGAAAACCCAGGCGGCATGACGAAAACTATGAAATCTCACGACATACTACCATGTGATGCCTACCTGTTCAGCTGCATGAGGGGTTCACTGGAGGTAGAGCCTCTCTTTTTCGGCAGCTCGGCTCTCCTCTCCCGCTGGCTACCTGAGATACCTTGAGCGTTCTCCGAAGAGCCGAAACTGTTTCAAAATTCAGCTGAGCGGGAGATACAAGAAGTAACTGGAAAGCGGAACACCTTGCCTGGAAAATACAGGTGCGGAGTTAGATAAATAAGTTAATAACAGAAATGCTATGTTGGGATTATGTGAATATTTATATATAATAATGTAATACTATATTATTGTACAAATTTTGTATTGTATTTATACACAAAACTGCCCAGTTCATCTTGTTTTTCATAAGTTTCATATAAAAAAATTAAGATATAAATGTCATTTTCTAGTAAAAGTTGAGAATATTGAATTTGCTAAGAAACAACTTCTTTGAAAAATATTTTTTCGCTTTAAAATTCTTATCTCGGCAACCTACTAGACCCAAAATGCTCCCCCAAAAGAGGGATTCTACTTCAATACTCCGTCCCTGATTAAACACTCGAACGGTTATCGCCGAATTCCCCGAAGTCAGCAATAATTCAGAGCGATATAGAGAGGGAGAGCGCTGACCAAAAGCAGCGGAAACATCATTCCAGCCAGGCCAGACCGGACCATCCATGCTCCGGCCTCGAAGCGGTTCGTTCATTTGGAAACTGAAGCGAGAGGCGAACGGTTGTGTTCGCTCCGTAGCTTAACCGCCACTATAGTTCCAATCGAAGGATGACTGTACCAATTATAGATCCAATATAACCTTTATAATCTGCGCATTTGAGGTGACAAATTCAACGCATATTTGTTTACCGTGATCTACGCAGAGAGATTAAAACTGTGTCGATTACCGTGTTAAATCAACTAGAAATCAAGTGTGATATTAACCCCGTAAGACACAGACACGTGTTTGCCCAAAGAAGACCCCATTCTTTGGTCTGCTCGCTTAGAATGTTAGAAACTGCTAGAGCCACGTGCCTCCTTAATACGCAGCGTGTTGGCAAATTGCAGAAATAGTACAATAAATTAGGTTACTTTAAGGTTTTACAAAAAAAAAGCCCTTTCAATTAGTTGAAAATATCCACATGGCTTTGTACAAATTGAAAACTGTCTTTATATTTACTGCTGAAGCTATTTACATAGTCCAGAAAGTGATTAAAGTTAATCTTGGTAATCTTAGAAGCAGGAACAGAGAAATATAAGTTGTACTTAAGCGGGCGAGCATTTATTCTATAATGCCTAACCTTAACAAACTTGCGATGAGAGCGAGGGAAACGGAAAAAACAAATGAAGAATGAATTATGTATATGTATGTGATGGCGGAGGGCTGGTGCCAAGCAGCTACATAGCCCTATTTTTCTTTGGCAACGTGCGACTTGCGGCTCTTGGGCTCTGGCGGATCGATTAGATTGCCATGACGCACAACATCGATATGGCCCAGGCGAATCATCTTCTCCTCCCATACGGAAATTGATTTTCTGCAAGTAAGAGATTAAAATTGGTTTTAAATGTGTTTTTTTTAATAAACTTGAAACAACAAAAGAATAAGTTAAACAGGAAGAAGTTCACGGCGGAAAGTTATTAAATTTTCTTTCAATTAAACTTGTCAAAGTGAAGCAAAAAGTTTCTTCTTACGTTAGAAAAATGTGGTTATTCTTAAAATTATTTTGCAAAAATTTCATGGGCCCATCACCTCTTGGTTTCTTTTTAATTCCGAATATGTACTATTTCCCTTTTAAGCAGATAATACATAAAAATTCCCACGCACCTGTAGAGCTCCAACTCCTTGCGCGACTCCTGCATATATGGCTCTTTTTCAGAGTCCGTGAAACGCGTCCACTTGGCCGTCGTCTTCTGGTGCCACTCGCGGTATGTCTGCTTGGGGTCCTGCGGAGAATTGGTGCGCTCGCTAGCAATAAAGCGCAGGAAAGCGGAGGCGGGCTTCTTGGGACGACCAAGTTCCTTGACTCGCTTGCGCAGTTGCCGGCGCTCCTTGGCATCGACAAGGTCCTGCTTGAGCTGCTTGATCTCCGCCCGCTGGTCGTCCGTTAGCGTGGCATCGTACTTGGTGCGCTGCTCAACGTAGATCTCCTGGTCCTTCTTGTACTCGGCCTGCAGGCGTTCCTTTAGCTTGGCGTCCGCATCCGACCAGGTCTTGGAGAGCTGGCGCACTACCTCGATGGTGGTGATCTTTGGATTGGCGGCCACCAGCTTGGGACGCTGCTCGCGCATGAAGCGGAAGTAGGGGGTTAGCGGCTTCTTGGGCCTCGGCGGCAGGCCCACCTGCTCCTCCAGCGTTTTTGACTGCACCGCCGGACTGTGGCTGATGCCGGCGGCTGCCAAAGGCCTGTTGGGTGTGAGTGGTCGGTTGTCGGTGTCATTGGGTTGAGGAGGAGCGATGCCGGAGGCCTGCTCCTTGGCTACAACTTGCCTGACTTTGCTCATCAGCGAACCGAAGAGGCTGCCGCGTGCGGACAGTAGCGTTGTCGTGTAGATCATTCTATGGCTGGCTCTCCTTCTGCTCCGTGAAGGTTACTGGTCCTATAGCAGGTGTTGTCGAAGGGAAAAGCTCGGAAAACTTGTTGCATTTACCAAAAATAAGTTTTACGTAAAAAATGCGGCTTTATGGCTGAGAGTTGCCACCTGGTGCGTTTATTTATTATGGTGCTGCCAACCTATAAAATACATTTGATACATTTTTAACAAAAGCTAGAAAAATAAATAATTAATAAAAGGAAAATTCTATAGTTTCATTATATACAAAAATATTTGAACTATTATTCGGCAAACCAATTAAGTTTTATTTAAATATGTTATCAATGATTTGACAGCTACATTTTGGTATTTTTTTTTTCATTACACTGTTTATTTCAACGGTCGGTCACACTTCGGCACCCTTTTCTTTTGTTTTTCATAGGTTTAATAGATAAAACCTCAGAAAAAACCCGCCGCTAACATGACCAACAACGATGCAGCGGCCGAGGCTGCTGGCTCCAGTCGTGCTGGCGGAAGCAAGCAGCAACCGAAGTTGGAAATCACCGAAAAGGTGCGCGTGCTCTGCCTGCATGGCTATCGCCAGAACGGAGATGCTTTCAAAAACAAGCTCGGCTCCTTCCGCAAGTTTGCCTCAAAGTATGCCGAGTTCGTTTTCATTTCCGCGCCGCACGTTGCGGCAGCACTGGAATCGGCGGCTGAACCTGTGCCGGAGCAGCGCAGCTGGTGGGCTAACAAGGAAGACGGCACCTTCAAGGGCACCAACCGGGGTGGCCCGGCTTTTGGCTTTCAGGAGAGCCTGCGATGCGTGGAGGAGGCGTGGCGGTCGCAGGGCCCGTTTCAGGGACTGTTGGGTTTCTCGCAAGGTGCCTGCTTCGTGGGTCTGATATGCGGACTGGCCAAAAAGAAGTGTAAGTGGGGATTAAAAGTAGAAACTAAGAGGCTCTATTCTCCGCTTCCCCATAGTAACTTCCATCCGACCCGAGTTCGCTGTGCTGGCCTCGGGCTTCCTCTCCGGCAGTTTGGTGCACATGAGCGCCTACGAAGAGCCCATCAGCATACCCACGCTTCACATCTACGGCCAAACGGATGAGATAATACCTAAGCAGATGAGCGAATCGCTAGCCGCTCAATTCAAGAACGTCGAGGTTCTCGAGCACAGTGGCGGCCACTACTTTCCGGCCACGGCGCAGCAGAAGCAGACGTTCATTAACTTCTTCCAAGACCGGCTGCAGGAGTACCTCGAGCACCAGGAGCTGCAGCAGAGCGGCAACGCCTCGTTTATTGATGGCACAACGGCTGAAGATGACGAGGAGGACGGCGGCAGTGATGCCAATGACGCGGAGGTGGCTGCTATGACTGCGGATCTGGACGAGAGTGATTAGCTAGATGGCGGGGGTTTCTTTGTTTGTTTTTAATAATAATTAAATCTTATTATTACAAAAATAATGATTTGATTATAAATTATAATATAATTAGATCCCAATATTCATTTAATATTCACCGTATTTCACTCTGTTTGCGAAGGATCGTGCCGGGTATGGGGAATCCGGTTGTGGGCATGGGGTTCGGGGTCTCGGGGATTGAAATTTCTGCACGATGTGGCATTTTTCGCACATTACTTTGTTTTTATGACTGTATTTTTCAACAAATTCGTATAAATTCCATAAAAAAGAAACAAACAAGAGTGGGGGTAAAGTTAAAGCCGAATATTATAGATCCCATTCCAAAGTACAATTTTCTGTTGTGTGTGAATCATAGTGAATTGTTCCTTGCTATAAACAACGAAAAAATGCATATTTAGCTATTGCGGCTGCAGATGTTGCTGTTTTGCGTTTTGACCAGGCGGACTTGTGGATATCGCCACCCAATTCAGGGGAATCGAGTTCGGATGTCGCCCTTCTGTTCGGCATTTCATAAATTTTTCGTTTGCGGGGGACAAAAGCGAGCGACAGTAGGATTGAGTCTCTGGATATTTAGCGGATTTAGTTTGTCTCGTTTCGCCACATACTTCTTGTGGCTTAGTTGATGCGGCTGCTTCTGCTGCTGCTTTTGATGATGTGGTTGCTGCTGTTTATTGTTTTCGTAGGGGTGATTGACTGACTGACTCTGACTGCTCCTTTATGCAACTTGCTCCTGTCCGTTCGAGGCCTCTTGGTTTTTCATCACTTCAGGTAAGTCTGGTGGTGCCGAGTATGGTGACATGTCCAGTGTCTCAAAATCGCCCACTTCGTTTCTGCAAGGCAAAGAGAGGTCATTAGAATCGTGTGCCCAGTTAGCATCAGCCTGCAACCCGTTGAGCGGGACACGTGCTGGCGGCGAGCTGCGTCCGCTAGATAACCCGCGGAGCTCTAGCTGCTTATCAGCTAGTCTCAGAATAGCAGCAACAACAACTGCTCGCTCACCTGAATGTCAAGCCCAGCTGTGCTGGAGACTGCGCCTTGGCCGTGGACACCGTCACGCCGTAGTCCTGCAACGTGCTTTCGTCCTCCATTACATCGTTGTCCTGATTGTATAACCGCTGGTCCACGGGCTGCACCTTCAGTATGCCTGTGGGAGTAAGCCAATCATGGAATTACCCAATATTGCCAATCTATAAATAGGGGAACACGCACACACAGCCACCGGCTGGCTGACCGCCGGCTCACCGCACTCACCTTCAATCATTCGCTTTAGTTCGGCCACCGTTGTGTTCTCCTTGGCGTCCGTGAAGATGGTGGTCTTCTGCCGCCTGATCATAAGGAACACATCCTGCAAGGGAAATAGGGAGGGGGTGCGTGAGAGTGAGTGTTCGTTTCGTTTCGGTCAAAGTTCAGTGCTGGCTTATGAGTGTGTTACGCTGGAACACTGAACAGTTGCTGGCGGTGACTTTGCCTTCCACAGCTAGGAATGCTCTTTCAGCGACACAGTACATTGTTTTCAGCCTGGCCTGATAACCGAGATGACCGGCTTGAAGCAATGCAAATTCCTCACCATGTTGCCGAGTTTGGGGCGCTGACTGGAGCTTCGACGAGCACTGGATTGATGTGGATGCGAACCAGGGGCTGAGTTGGGCTAATTCACACGCTAGTGCTGATGACGGCGTGGGCGGCGCTTCCTTTGGCTGGCGCGGATTTCGAGCGGCTGGAATTTTTCCTCTTTGCTTGCACCACCGCTGCTGGCGATACTGGGCTGCTACTGGGCGCTGCTCTCGTGGTGGCGGCGGATGCGGGCGCGGGTGTTCGGGAGCGCGGATAGTGGTCCGGCGTGTGTGCAACAGCTACAGCTTCCTCGGTTGCCCCGCACTTGTAGGTTTTCGTACTTTCACGATTTTTTCTCGCCTTTTTCCTTGCTGCCAGTGTGGCCAACTCTTCAGGTCATAAAAAAGCTAAACTAACCAATGAAAATAGCTAGAAACCGCCAAAAACTTTTCAAGATAGCTAAAAAATAACACTAGATTTATAAATCAAAGGACGAAGCCTAGTGCCTGGTGTTTGGCCGTTTTGGCGTGAGCGTGTATTTGAAAGTTTTGCATTAATGCTTGATTTGCAATATTAGCAAAAACATTTTCCTTCGTCTGCTGCATCTAACGTCAGCCAATCTTTAAAAATTGGGCCTTGCATCCAGGCAACACGCGGTTTTTGCTTATATATTTTAGGCATTTCTACTGTCACTCACGATCAATTTAAACATTAAGAAATATAATGCTGGTGATGGTGATGGTGATGGCAGACCCGCTTGCATTTTGGGGCTGTTCTATGCATTGCCCCAACTTCACTACAAACTTTTCACTCCGGGGGAAAAACATCGATGAGTCCCCGCCAAACTTCGATGTTAGATGTTTTTCGAAAACATCGATGTTGACATCGATGTTTCTCCACCTCTAATAAGCAACCCTACTTTTTTATTTGCCACGAAATGGTTTTGCTGGACAATTCCAACGTAAATAAACGAAAACAACTGCTTTAGATAGCACATTAACCGTTTCTAATTGCAGTTCATCCTGCGCCTGGAGAAGATCGCCAATGCGGCGAAGATGGACTCCTCCTTTACGTTAACATTCAAGCGATGTGAGTAGATCTCCCTATAGACGGCATCGTGTCAGCGGAAAACAACAATAATAATGTTTTTTTAGATGATGGCCACGACAAGCCCGTGCCCAGAGCCGGCAGAGCGCCATTGCCCAAGCCAGATACTTACATGTGCTTAATACGAGCCCAGTCCAAGTCGCAAAAGGTAATGCTACCCGAGCTCCACCTTGAACTACCATTACTATATGTATACCAATGCTTCTTCCGGCAGATTTCCACCGTCGTCCGCCAGGAAGATGTGCCCACAATGATGGGCATGTACTCGCAGTTTATGAAGAGCAAAATGGATGGCTTGAAGCGCGTTAAGAAAGTTAAAAGCAAGGCCAAGGCGACGAAGGGATAGTGGTTGGGGCTGGGAAAAAAGTTCGTGGGTCTTAGGTAGATTTCATTTGACTGTTACCAGGTCTTTCGTTTTAAATGCATAATTTTCTACAAAACTATTGACTTTTATTATATCGGCTTGTAGAGATCTTTCTGCAGGCGGAGATCAAGCAGCCACTTGGGCAAATTCTTGTGTCTCAGTCCATAGATGTGCTTCGGTCTTATCAGGTGAGTAAGAGCATAAAGATCCTCATTTAATAGCGTTCCATCCAGGAGACCTTCGTCAATGTACATAACATCGATTCCCTGGCTAAGGCCCCGATGAAAGGATAAATTGGCTTTGGGCAGAAAGTCCAAGAAGCCAGGCAGGCGGTCCACAACGAGAGCTCTTGTGTAGCTATCTGGAAAGAGGACTCAATTAGTATGGTACATATGCTCCCAGAGAAAAACTAACTCTCGATGTAATACAAGTGCGTTTCCAAGTCATCTTTGCTTTTGCCCGTTGGTATCAACGTGATTTGGATATTGCTTTCACCGTGCTCTATTTGCGTTGGTTTATTGGGGATCAGCGCTTCCAAAGTGCATTTCGCCAAATGGGAGGCTTCAAAAATATTATGCAGACTTAGACGACCGAGGTCCGCCTCCGACCCAACGATGACTTTTGACCATTCCTCTGGAACAACATGATCTTTAAAGGCGGCAGACGACAGTAGCAGTGCTCCACGGTGCTGGAGAGTTAAAAGACATGTAGTTTAAAGCGGTAAATGGATGGGTAAATCCGCACCTGCTCGAAGGGACCATATTTCCTTCCAGGCTCTAATATTAAGGGCTGTCCTAAATCATTTAAAAACATCATCCGCCAATTGTTTTTGTTCTTCTTGCTTAGAGATGTACAAGCATCGATGCCGCCATCGATGTTTCCGAAACATCGTTATCATATATTATTGGCGGGAAATCATCGATGTTTTTCCATTTTACAAATTAAAGAAGAAAGTCATTGTCGATAAGCATTTGATATAGAACATAAAGATGTACGATAAAATTATGCTTTTTATTACAAACAATATTAAAAGTTAAAACAAAATTTATATAAAATATTTATTCGCCTCTAATCTTGTTGTAGAAATTGTGCTGGTGTAAATAACGCTGGCAAACGAAAAAATACCATTTGCGGCGAATTAAATAATCGCATATAGTTACACTACTTGGCCACTGAAAATACTTATCGCCATTCTGGATTTTGAAAAAGGGCGGGCGGGGATTGTGCTACATTTGCAAATGCAATAAATGAAAATATAATCAATAAACGTTAAAAATTATAATAAAATGAAATGAAACTGCATAAAACACATATATTAATATCAAAGTCATATACGCATCACTGACTTTGGTTCCTCCAGATTGCCTTATTTCAACTTGTTGGCTCTTTGAAAGCGAGAAAAAAGTTCAGTTAAAAGATTAAAAAAAAAACAATAAATTTTACGATACAACAAATTACGATATAAAACAAATAGTTTAAAATAAAAACAAGAATGGAAGTTAACTTCGGCACGCCTAAGTTTCTATACCCTTGCAGCTTACAATTGGATGAATTATGAAATAATCAAATTTGATCAAATGAAAAGAATAACTAACAGGAATTATATAAATCATTTAGGCATTCCAAAAAATCGGTTTTAACATTTACAGTTTTATATTTACAGTTTCATAGTTACAGTTTTACATTCACACTTTTACATTTTCCTTTACATTAAACGATCGTTTCTATAATCATCCGATTTGCATAAAATTAAAACCAAAATTCTAAAAAAAATACTAATTATATAAAAATATAACAAATTGGCGAAATTAGGATTTTTTTTTTTTTAAATATATGTCAAATTTTTATAGTTGTCAAATTTTGATCAAATTAAAACCCAAATTCTAGAAAAATACAAAGTGGCCATGTCTCAAATTTTATGGAAATATGTTGAAAACTGGCTGTTATAATTTGTTTCCTCAAAATTTCCCGATCGTTCCTATGACAGCTACATACATCATATAGTCGTCCGATTTTTTGTCAAATTAAAATTCAAGAGTAATCAATAATGGCCACATCTTAAGATTAATGAAGATATAAGTTGAAAACTAACCAAGTTATCATTTTTTGTTAAAAAAATTTACCGATGGTTCCTATTGCTGCTATATGATATAGTCCGATACAGGAGTCCTATATCCTAGATCGACTCGGTTGTTGATGTAGATCAATAATATATACTCTATAGGGTCGGAATTGTCTCCTTAGTGCGTTTCAAACTTCTGAGTAATATTAGAATACCCTGCAAGGGTATAATGAAATCAAAGTAAAAGAGGGTTAGTCATCATCCGAATTATAGGATATGTATAAATGTGTTAAATATCTCCTATTAGTTTTTCTTTTAATTTCACCAATTTGAATTAATTCTATAAGTGTATACAAACTTCAGCGTGCCTTAGTAAGCTTCTTTTCTTTTATTTTAATTTTTTTAAATTCGGTCAATAAATTATAATACTATGATACTCAACTGAGTACTAGTACACCTCGTTAAAAACGCCAATGTTATACAACATTTTAAGATATATTAAGCCCAAGTCGTTTTCTGTATTTCATAAATTTAAAGCGGGATAAAGTTCGGTTGCATATTAAGTTTATAGTTTTAAGAAGTTTGAAAGCTATATTAAATTATACTACTTTTTTTATCCAAAGATTAAGTTTTTTTGTGAATTCCAGAACTGAATTTATTTTATATAATATTTAATACTCTGTTTAAAAAAAAAAATTAAAATTGATGACGACAATTTTGTGATAATTGTTCTGGATTAGCATGCCCCATAAAGATATCTTTTTCTCCAGCTTTTCATCTTGGTCTTTGCCCGAATTTGCAAAAAGACTTACAGATTCAAAAGGCAATCGCGAGTGCCAACCGGTTTGACTAGAAGCGTATCTTCACTTAAATTGCGTACACAGAGCAACAACAAATACAGAAGGTAAATACAAATTTAATTCATTTGGCTGAGAACAAAGGTAACCAGAATAAAAATAAAACACAAAGTGTTTTATTGCTCGGCTCCTCTCTTCCACTTTACGCTTTACGATTTTATTTTTTGTCTTCTTCAACAATTGGCACACGATCAATCATTATGTCGCTTCCACCAAAAATTTAAGTTGCCAAAAATCTGAGTTGTGGTTGGGCCAATACCCTCTAAAATAAACAGCTTGGAATTAAATCTCTTTAAGTGTAAGTTTTCCAAGGTATGACCATCGGCGAATACTGGGAATATAATCGCCAAATTTAACTCCCACTAATGGCTCACAGGTAAACCTTTCGCAAAAAAAAGTGTTTTGGCACAAGTCAACCTGTTTGCAGATGCAGAGGTGAAGGGGGAATCGATCTTTGCCCATCTCTTGTACCTGTAATTAAGTAACTTAATTAATTTCTAGCAACACAAAGCTAACAAAAAAGTTGCTTGGCTTTTGCAAAATTTCTATTTCAACAACGGAATATATTTTGCATAATTTCACGTTCGCCGTCTACAAATTATAGAATTTGATGGATATTATTTCGCTTATCTCCTGATAGGGTATAATTTGATTAATTTTCTGCGCAGAGCTTGGCATATTTCGGGGCTTAGTTCATTTCGTTTTGGTTTGTGATTTATATGGTTATCTGAATATAATCTTAAACTAAAGTGTTTTCATAAAAAAAACTCTTTTATCGGGCCTTAAGCTATTAATAAGATGGTGTTGCGGAAAAGGTGAGTGAAGAAATTAATATGGAAATCTGTCTATTTTAAGTAAAGTTTATACTTTGATCAAGGCTTTAAACAATAACTGAAAGTATCCTCTTTCATTATTGATTCCTTTTCAGTTTACACAGCTGTTGTAGCTCATTTTACCTTTTAGCCCTTAAGGGAGTATATAAATTATAATAACAAAAATTATTACTTGTGACTAATGAACAAATATTGATTTAGAATTCTGCCAAAGGCGTTTCAAATCGACGGAGACAATGCTAAAATATGCAAAATAGATCAGAGACAATGCTAAGCTATGCAAAATAGATCGACAAATAAGCCAAGGAGAAGAGATTCATTCCGGGAGGACGAGAGAGAAACCTTTACTCCCTACAGTAAGGTCGTTTACCTAGCAGAGTGACCCAAATGAGCGCCTTAGCAAAGCTGACGAATTGCAGCTCGAAGGACACACCTTGGTCCTTGCGCATTAACAGAAATTTCCCAAAAAAACGTAATTTAAATAATTTGCGTATTTTCCTATTTCAAAGAGCATAGTTTTTTTTTGTTTAGACCTCGTTTTTTACGGAGGATAAATGAAAAATGATGTTTGACCCTGTCCTGCTTGCCGACGCACCCTTTTGCCTTGATCACGTATGCAAATGGGAGACGATGTCCCGGGAACGAACATAGCTCTCGTGTTCGCTCAACCCTTTTGGGCGTCCGATCCGCGAACGTGTTGTGCATAAATTAAGGCATCCTTTCGTCCTCTTTTGTCCTCTCGCCCTTGGCGGTTCGCGTAAGGAAACGCTTCCGCATGGAAATGAGGTAAAAAATCTGGATTTTTTTACTCCTTGTCTTCCTAGGCCCGTCTGCCGTCTTTGTGCTCGAGTCCTTTCATTATCCTTGATCGTCACCCTGAGCCTCGTGAGCCTCGACACACACAGTGTGTGTCTTGGGCTGTGGGTAGCCTACAAAAAAAAATCGTGAGAAAATTTCCAGCGCCAAATATTCAAATTAGGTAACCAAATGCCGCCCGTTGCATACTTTTTTGGGAGATTTTTTATGTCCTCCCAATGAAAAAAAACCCCGGACTGTGAGCTCATCCTTGCAGCCCTCATTGTTGGGTTCTGCAGTTTTTTAACCCATTTTTTTCATTTTATAATTTTGGTCCCTAATTTTTTATGCTTGACTACCGAAAAAAGCCGTTTATAATTGCACCGAGTTCAGCTTTTTTGCCGCGTCTTTTTTCTTTCCTATTTCCACAATGTTAAAATCCCGCGTGACAAGTTTTTTTCTTGCGTTTTGATTGTAGTTTTTGTAGTAGTCGTTTTTTATCCAAATTTTTTGGGTTTTTTTGTCATGAGAGTCGGAAAAAACAGCTCCCCGACAAAGGGCGGTGCGAAAATGGTAATTAAATGTTTGTTAGTGCGTCATTTCAAGGCGACATCCTGCTCACAACGTCCTTTCTTTCAATTACGCAGTTAACATTTATTTTTTGCCATTTAATTCAAGTTTTTTTTTTTTATCTAACACGTGTTAGTTGTCAAGGATTTATTTTGGAAGCTGTAACAATTTGAAGGGGATACAATCTGGGGATTGGTTTGAGTAATTGTAAACATTGTTAAGTACTTGATAAGCTTACAAAAAATGGGTTGTTCATGGCGAAAAAAAACTTTTTAATTGGGTTTTGAATTAAATAAACTTACAATTTATATGAAATGTAATAAAGAGTCGTGAGAGGATTTTAAAATGTAAGTAAAAAATTGGATAAAGATCTTTTTAAAAAGTTGAAAATGAGTTTGACATTGTAAAAATATATAATATGTATGTTTGATAACCAACTATAATATTTTTCTATTAGTTTTCAGTTTTTCAGTTTTTTCTTTGAGACCCATAATAAACCCATTCATCATGAACTGTTAAGAAAGTTTAATCCAGAATTTTCTGGCGTCACGAAACAAGTTTGAGTTGAAACAGGCCAAAGGCGCACATACTGATTTGACTAAATCTACTCGGCTGTCGATGTTTATTTAGAACATATACCCTTATATATTTGACATGTTATCTGCTATTTTTCCAGACATTAAAAATGGTTATAATATATTATATTTCAAACTTATTTAAATTTATATAAAATGTATTTTTTTGTATGGGTTTTCATATAGAAAGGAAATGTGATAACGACAAAGGAGTAAATACTAAACAATTCAATTAATAAAAAATAAAATGTTACAGATATTTAAATTTCTTTAAAATGTTTAAACTTTCTTTTGCTGATTTTTATAATATTAATTTTAGAAAGGAGATGATATAATGACAGAAAAGAAACTACCATCTGTGTGGCATTACTCAACCTTCATCCAACATATGTTGATCTTTCGTAATGAAATACTATCTCAAACAAGGGATTATTACCAAACAAACTCTAAGGAAGTGAAACTCAATATGTAAAAGGACGTACAGAATGCATCAAGTAAATGGACACGCTAGAAATCAAACATATTCAAGCACTCAAGTCTTCAAATCATCTTCGATTTACTCATCAAATTCGCAATCAAAACGCTTAATTAAAATGCCCACAAACCTTCTTTTTTGGCAATATGCCAATATTCGCTTAAGTATCAATTACCCAACAATCGAAATGATAAAGGGGAAATCAATCCAAACACAGTCCCGGCCCAGAAAGAGAAACCTCAACCTCAACAATAGGGCCATAGAGTGTGCCCTCCAGATTTGGGTGTGCGAATATCCATTCAGCTCAAAGGGTGCAAATATGGTTATAAGAATAGCTAA
The DNA here is from genome assembly GCA_018152175.1 of Drosophila jambulina. NCBI lineage: Eukaryota > Metazoa > Arthropoda > Insecta > Diptera > Drosophilidae > Drosophila > Drosophila jambulina. The sequence continues at coordinate 6,297,196 of JAECXH010000012.1, read as the reverse complement.
CGAAAATCGCATCAAATTTCACAATATCGCACCTTATTAGAATCGAACAATACGTTGGGATCACAATTGGCGAGGAGCTCTACCGAGAAAGGATGAAATGCAAATGCCACAGAAACAAGAAGTTATGGGAAAAACATACACACCTTCGTGCCATTCTCTTTCGATCTGTTCAAAGCCCAGGCTAATCGGTGGAGTGTATCCGTATATTGTGTGCATTGTATAATAATTTCATAAATAGTTTATCCAAAAGAATCGCTGAATGGCGAACCGACTAAATGCCATTCGAGGGAACGGGTTGCTCGAGAGAAAGGATCCCTCTTGAAGTCCTTTCCTATGCCCAGAAGAACGACTCGTTCTCTGGGGTGAAAGGTTTTTCTTTTTTTGTACAAACAGATCCAGCGGATGTTTTGTGTGCAACCCCTGATGATGATCGGTTCCTACTATCTCTCTCTGCCTTGGTTTGGGTGTGTGTTTTGATTTCGGGTCTGGAGTTTAGAAACCATAAATCTATTGATGCCTTTGATGACGCCTTTCTGCAGGCACCGAAATGATCTCTTGGCATTGAAACTGCATAGACAATATTCAAATGAAAGTAGTTTTGCATAATGCCCTTTTTGAAAACTGATAAATGAACTGAAACGCACTGCGAGAAAAACTGTAGGGAAAGTTATCTGAACAAATTAAGTTTTTTTTGACGAAGGTTAAGCCAGTATTTGATGGTGTTTTAGAAAGTGTATTCTAAAAAAGGAATTCAAACTAAAAAAAAAAATGTGTAATGTTTCCTTGTTTAGTTAATGATTGGCAATTTAAACGTTTTCTTCATTTAAGGACCTTTTTATATATGTTTCAACTGTGGCTTAACATAATTTTAATTAACTAAGATAATGACTTATTTGTTTAATAGTATTAAGAATATCGCTTTATCTTGGGTTGTGTTTTAGAATTCGTCTTAAGAACTCTCCCTTTTTATACCCTTGCAGGGTATTATAATTTCAGTCAGAAGTTTGCAACGCAGTGAAGGAGACATTTCCGACCCTATAAGGTATACATATATATACTTGATCAGCATCAAAAGCCTAGTCGATCTAGCCATGTCCGTCTGTCCGTCCGTCTGTCCGTCTGTCCAATTATACGCAAACTAGTCTCTCAGGTTTGAGAATGAAACTTTGCAGATAGTCTTCTTATGCTCTCACTACTATATAAGTCGGGACGGGCCGGATCGGACGACTATATCATATAGCTGCCATAGGAACGATCGGTAAATTTTCAGAAAAAATATTAATACTGGTCCAATTTTCAACATATTTTCATATAATTTGAGACATGGCCATTTTACATTATTCTAGAATTTCGGGTTTAATTTTTTCAAAATCGGATTACTATATCATATAGCTGCCATAGGAATGTTGGGGAAATATTACGTATACGTAATGTTAAACCGAATTTTTATTTTAAAACTTTTGTATACAATTCCTGTTAGTTTTACTTTACTTTTGATAACATTTTATTAATTCATAATGATTCAATTGTAAGCTGCAAGGGTATACAAACTTCAGCGTGCCGCAGTTAGCTTACTTTCTTGTTTTTAGTGCCCTCTCCATGGATCTCCTCAGACAGATGCCACTCTCAGGGAAGAGCCGCCTGCCTGGCCTCGGGCACTGCATTCTAATTATCATATCGATCAAGCTGCAAGTAAAAGTGACAGTCCCAGGACGAAGTACCCAGCGTGGCATAGTCCTCATTTTTTTCTCATAGTTAGCATAACAAAGCCTGATGAGACTCTCCCAACGGGGACGCAATCGTGATGATTTCAGCACCCAAAGACAAGACATACCCGAAAGAAAGGGAAAAGGAGAAAGAGACCGAGAAGAGCCACCCCAAAGATCGGGGACAATAACCACCAAACAATCCCATGATCATTAGTGCATCTATAATAATGCGTATTGATATGCTAATCGCGCGTAGACAGGGCCTCGCTGCCTTGAATGCTTCTCTATGATCGATGGCGATGGCTGGCAGAAATCAAATCATTTATCAATTAAATTATTGGCAAACATTGGGTTGCAGAGCCCTCCAAGAAGGGGAAAGGGTTCGCGGATGTCCTAAAAGGATTCCTTGCCCCCTTCGTCTCATTTTTGCATTGTGGAAGCCTTTGTTTTGCATTTTGCACAACTGCCAAATGATCGATTATCGATCGTCAAATCCCTTTTATCCCCGGGCTTTGTCCTCTGCGGTGTGTTTGCCAATTCTACTTTGATGATTTGTTGGTTTCTTGTCACCGATCCTTGTAGCTCACTCAAGGGTGTCCTTTTTTGTTTTCTTTTTTTTAGCGAAAGGATCGTGCCGAATTTTGGCAAAGACACCGATCTTTGTTGACAAACAAAGAATCCTTTTAGCGAGTTTATGTCTCTATCAACTTCTTTGTCGGCTGCCTTAACTCCTTTTGTAGGTGTCTATTTATTTCCTATTGTTATGGACTATTAGGGAGATTTTATTTCGTTTTTATGTGCGGCATAAAAAGATCATAAAAGCAGTTTTTGTTGTGTTTATTTAACAAAATTTGCTGCTATTTATTACCCCATTCAAACGCTGCGTTCAGCACAGAGGCAAAAAAAAACTAAATAAAAAGAGAAAATATAATAATGAATACAAAAACACCTGTTAACAACTGAAACTGGTTTTGTGTGGGATTTTGAAATTTATTTTTTTATTAATTAGCTATGAAATTCGTTTTAGCTTGAAGATATTTGAGATAAACCCTAATCTGTTGCTCATAGATTGAATATAACTTGGATATCAGCTTACTAATCCGTCAAAGGTCTTAAGATATCTGTAACATCATCAGCCTCCAGTGTAAAGTTCTCCAAGTTCAGTAATTTCTTAAGTAGATCGTACTCTTCCGACTTCAAGTTGCAAATCGTGCAGAGTGAAGAAGTCTCGACATTTTGAGCAACGCTGGACTAGTTTTTTGTATCAGGTAAAAATACCCGTGTATATGCAAAACATATCGAAAAGAATTCAAGACCCAATCCAAGCCAGTAAAATGAATCATTCTCATTAATCTCCCAGTCGATGGGTCGACCAAAAAGTTTCAAGACTCAATCAGTCATCAATCATTAATCGCCATTCGAGCGCAGCCAAGCATTTTGATTCGAGGGAACCTACATACATCTGACAGAGCACTTTTTTTTGGCGAGGCCAACCCCCTTAAGAACTACGCCAGTGTCACGTCTTAAGCCAAGCGACCGAGGCAGCTGCCAGTGCGAAGAGACTCAAAGATCAGCCTCGATCCGATTTCCCTGTGGATACTCCGATTATATGGGGTGAACATAAATCTCTTATGTCGCCTCTCTGGCACAAAAGGAGTTCGCTCTCCTTGAGGCCGCTAAGAGGATTAGGTTGCAGTTTTCTGGATCGTTGCATATTATATTCGTAACGCTAATTAAAATGCTAATCCTGCGGCTGAATTGGAAAGATATTTTTTATTTTATAAATAGTTGTAGTTTTTTATTTTATAAATAGTTTCCAAATTTATTAGGGTTTGAATTTTACACTTTCAAATCGATTTCTCACTTTCAGCTTGCCTAACAGGTAGAAAATGTTCTTAAGATGCTAATTAGTTGATAAATAAGAAAGTATCTAAAGTACGTTTACATATACAGCACACATTTACATACGTCTATGTACAATCTAGTTTATATATATTATGTACTTGGTACGGCTGCTTATACTAAAACTGTGATCTATTCAAATTCAACTTATTCGAATAGTTCAGAGTTTTACTTTACATATTGCTTAGGGATACATCTAGAGGGGAAGGGAATAGGGAAATATAAATATCGTATAGAAAATCCTGAGTTGATCTAGATGAAATATTCTTCAAATCGGAGGCAAGGAGTTAAAGCATGGCAGTAGGTTTCCTCTTCGGTCTTAGGCAGTGATAGAGTTGTGTCTTGTTTCTGGCTGATTCGTATACAACATTAAGGTGGTTTTGGATATGTGGAAAGTTCAGGTTCAGGGAAACCAGCTGCAATGCAATCCTCCTATGCTGCACTGCCAATTTGCGCCTAACTAACTTCTAACTTACTCTGAGTTTTATCGTTTCAATTGGGTTGGATTCGAGGGTTAATCAAGTGTAACCTCGAGTCCAAACCAGTTCAAACGGAAGCCTTAAACTAATGTCATCGTTGCTGCCTCTTTTGGCCACGACCCGGCCTATACTATTGCGCCTTCTCCTTGGCCGCATTCACGGCACTCAGGCCCAGTGTGAGGTGATCGCCAGCGATGAGGCCCGCCGCTCCTGGCTGGTGGGCATAGTTCCGGATCTGATGCAGCGAGATGAGCTGAGTGGGAAAGGCGGCAGCTGCAGCAGCCGCATTCTGCTGGTAGAGATATGCGGCAGTGGCAGCCGGCGGTCCGCGATGCTGTTGGAGATGAGGGGGCGGCGGTGGTGGTGCCACTGTGGCTGCCAGTGGAGTAAAAGCCGACGATCCGGGCCCAGGCGACGGCTGGTGGTGCGGCGGATGTTGCTGTTGTTGCTGCTGCTGCTGCTGCTGCTGCTGCTGTTGCTGCTGAAGGTGATGCTGTGGCGTGGACTGCCGCAGGACAAGATCCTCGCCTGCGGCCTCCTCATGCGGACTGTGCGAGTGACCGGGCGTGTCCGCCAATCGCTGATGATGCTGCTGCAGCAGCTCCTGCTGCTGCTGCTGATGCTGTTGCTGCAGGGAGGCAAAGTTCCCGTAAGGCTGGCCGGTGGCCTGCGGCAACTGTTGCTGTATGGCCTCCGCCAGCGAGGCCGCCGCACTGTCCGCTCCCATCTTGGCCCAGTAAGCAGCGTTCACATCGTTCATCGCCTGCCTTTGGAGATTCAAGCCGATGCCGCCGGTCGGAACATGTTGCTGGTGGGCAGCTGTCACCTGGGCCGTGTGACGATGCTGCTGCTTCTCCGCCTTTTCAGCGTGCTTCTGCAAATGCTTTTGCAGATAGGTTTCCTGCGTATAGGACTTGCCACACAAACTGCAAATGTGCGTCTTCAGGTGCTTGGAGTCCTTGTGTTTGGGTATGTGCTCCAACAGGGTCATCTCGTCGCCAAAGCACTTGTAGCAGGAGTTGCACTTAAACGGCTTGTCCGTCTGATGGCAGCGGGAGTGCGACTGCAGATTCGAGAGCTGTGAGAAGGCCTTTGGGCAGCCCGCATGCCGGCATTTGTACGGTTTGTCTCCCGTGTGCGTTCGGATGTGCTGCTGTAGGTGCGACAGCTGCGTAAACTTGCGCTGGCAGATCTCGCAGCGGTACGGCTTGATACCCAGATGGATCCGCGTGTGCTGCGACAGGTACGAGGAGTTGGCAAAGGACTTGCTGCACGAGGCACATTTGTACGGCTTCGTCTGGTCGCCGTCGCTCCGTCGGCCCTCCTCCTCCGGCGAGGAGCCGTTGCTGCCGCTTCCACTGCCGTTGCTCATCTGTTGGCGCGCCGGCGATCTACTAGGATCATACTAGAAAGAAACAAGGAATAGGTTGAGATAAGTTTAATTTTGTTTGGGTTCTTGGTTTCTGTTTGGAAGGGTTTAAGATGGATTGGTATTTGTAAAGTTGGGTGGACTCACCTTCTGCTCTGGCTGCTCGTGGGGCGTAGCCGGTGAGTTGGGTGGACTGTAGCTCGACTTTACTTGCTGTGGGTGGTGCTGCTGCTGCTGTTGCTGGTGGTGCAAATGTGCCTGTTGCTGTTGCTGCTGCTGTTGGGGATCGGGGTGTTGCTGCTGTTGTTGTTGCTGTTCCATTACCAAGTGCTGCTGTTGATGTTGCACCAGTCCGCTTTTCAGCGAATAGTCCAGCCGCTCGGCCACATTCTGGCGAAACTCTGTGATGTTGAAGGGCTTGTACTCATGGACCAATTGGGCCGTGGTCAGGTGACCCAAAGATCGCAGCTGGTCGATGGAGCGATGCAGGTAATCGCCGCTTGGGACGCCGTTCGGCGCCGTCGGCAGTTCGGCCATAAGCGTCGGCTGGTGGCCGCCAAGGGTTAGCGGACGGTAGGCGATGGTGCGAGCGTCCAGTTTGGAGGCGTGGTCTTCGAAGGGTCTAAGCCGATCGATCGGTGCGACGAGCTCGAGTGGAATGATATGGAGGGAATGGGAATAGGAATGGGTATGGAACAGCGGTGCTCGTCGTCGTCGTCGGCAAGTCGACACTACACTACTGCGGGCTTACACAACTCGTCGCGGGTTTGTGCTGAAAGTACAGAAATATTGTAATTCTTGAATCCAGTAAATTGTGCCTAGTCGGCACAAGTGCTTAAACTACTTTTCGATTCCGCTTCGCGGTCCCTTCGCCACTTCCACACGTCACCCTCTCGCCTTTCCCTTCACCGACTAGCGGGGTACATTAATTTCTGCACATTAACATAAATGTGCATGAATTAATTAATTGTTTGTGAATTAAACGTGCTGCGCTCTGGAACAAAAGTCCAGCAGCAGGCAAGCAGCAACCTAGTAAAAAAGTTGCTAGTGTGGCGCAAAAAGCGAAAAGAATTAATAACAATGCCGGGGCAAAAAACAATAAGTCAACGGAAAAAAGTCACAAGATAAACAAAAAAGGCGCTTGCGGCCAAAAATTGTTGGTGACAACAAGATGGAAAGCGAAATGGATTCTTCTTCGTATTTCGTTCTGCTTGAAGAACCGAAAAATCGCAATCGCGGTTACCGCGGCCCGGCGATGACGATGGCCTGGCAAAAAAAGTCAGGGGCGCCAACGGAACGTGTCAACAACCTCGAGAACTCGAACCAAACGCAGCTGCTGCAACCACACACATCTCGGACAGTTTTTTGGGGCGGTGCAGTAGTGCTTCCAATGGACCAATGCTGTTGGAGTAGCTTAGTACTTAACTTGCAGTTGGTAATGTGATTGGCCAGAGATACCGCCAAGTTGCAGCTATCGCAATTAACTAAATGCGATTAATGGGAATCTGGCGATATCCTGTCAATTGATTATGTTGTAATTAACTAAGTAAAGTTTATGTGTGGCATTTCAGTTTTTTTAAATCTATAATATTTACTTTAACACAATTGTGGCAAATTTAAACCGGGTCACTTTGTAAGAAAATTCATAGATTATATAATCGTAGAATATCTAATAGGTTCTGAAACTAATCATTTCATAGCAATACCATATTGGGACCCATTAAAAACCTTAAAAACCCTCAAACGCTATTGATGATATAATTATAAAGATACAATTAAAATTAAATGTAAATTAATTAGAAGTTTCGCAATAATAAAGCGTACATTGTTGTATCCTTCTTAAAATAGTCTATACAAGAGGACAATCTGAACTAAATAAAACGGTAAAGAGGTACGAATGTACATATGTATATTTAAACAGTGATTAAATTGGAATATTAGCTATGAAAAGTGTCGTAAGTTTTTAAACGGATTTAATGTGTGAAAAAAATGAACAACGGGTCTAAACAAGAGTGTTGAAAAAGATGTACATACATCAAAAAATAAAGCATTTTAAATTTGTATAAAAGATGTCAAAGATAGATTTGCATGTCAAATAAGTAAAATTCGCAATTAATTTAAAAACAGCGCTAGTAAAATCCGTATTATTTCCCTGTATGAGGCACCTTTTGTGTTAGCTTTACGTAATGTTTAAATCATTATCCTATTTCCAATTAAAAGTAAAAACCAAATTGTTAAGATATTGATTTACTAACTTTTATAAAGCATACAATATAAGAGAAAAATAAAAAATTAAAATTATTGTTATATTAAAAATTCTTTTTGTTTAATAATGTGATAAACATATTTCTTGATATACATGTATGTACATATATAAGTATCTACATGTAAATGTATTATTTATTAAATCTATTTCGTATCTACAATAAAAACATAAACACATAAGCTTTTAGATAATTTTAAACATTATTACCTACATATATTAATAGTCTATGTAAAATCAATACGTTTTATTTTAATCATTAAACTCTTTCTTTGCTTTATTTCTTTATGCAGATAAATCGCCACGATCGCATTATGTAAATCCCCGAAAGTTTAATGCGCGACATTGATTAAGACCTTTTGGTCGGGTGGGTGTTGACGTCAGAGGTAAATTCGGTTTTTGTTTTTGCTGCGATTTGTTTTTGTTGCATGGCCAAAATAACCGGTTTTATAGTTGTTGTTGCTGACGTTGGACAATTGAACAGCAGGAAAAAACACATAGGGAATAAAGGAATGAGAAGGGGAAGTGTAATAGGTAATGTAAAAAGGACTCGCTTGTTGCGCACATTGAGAGCGAGACGAGGCGACAAACAATTGTTTGCTGACCAAACAATCGCAAGTAAAACACAGAACAAGAGCAAAATTCAGCGAAAGTGATGATATAAAAAGACACACAAAAAAACGAAACAAAACTAGCATCGTGTAACTACAGATCTAGAAACCCGGAAAATCGGCCACTCAACCTGATAATAATGCAAATGGGAAATACAAAAAAAAATATTTAAAACGCAAACGGTCAGGCCCCGAAAAAAAAAAAATTGGGGGGAAAAAGAGAAGCCCAAAAAGCATATAAATAAAATGGTATACACAAAAAACCAACACACACACACACTGGCACAGCAACATGGCCACAAAAAACGAATCAACGAAAATTAATTGAGCGCAAGCAGCTGAAAACAAAAGAGAGCAAAAGAGCGAGCAAGAGCGCAACATAAACAAACGCCGGACACCGCAATTCGGCCCGCTCTCTCCCTATCATCCTCTCACTCTTTCTCGCTCTCGCTCAGTTGGGGGCGACATGTGTGCGGAAAAAGCAGCGAATATTTGATGAATACAAAAAAAGTGGAAGATAAAAAAAGACACGGCACAGAAACATAAAAAAACCGCCACCGAATGGGGAACGAACAATAAAAAAGTCAAAAAGAAGAGAAACAAACGGACGGTCAAATAATTGTGTCCGTTTTGCGAAATTCTTTTTTGAAGTTATTCTACCTTAATGACGTGTTAATAGTCAAAATTGATTAACAAAAAAAGAAAATTATTACAAAACGGGCATTAAATAAATTCGACTAAAGGCACAGTGGTGTCAGTTTATACAAGATGTGTAACGCCTTTTAAATTTAATTTAATGAGTTACAGTGGCTTTCCAACTTATTTAACCCAGTAAAATTAATGCACTATTTATTACTAAAATACAGCAACTCAATAACATACATATGTACGTATTTTTTGTTTATATATTAATGTTAAGTGGGTAAACAACGCGTAAACAATAATATTTCCCAAAAATAAATAAATATCACGAATTTGCAGAAATATTCTAATATTTAGTTTAAAAATTATGTTTAAAATTATGCTACAAATGAGAAATATTAGTTACGTTTTGATTTATTTATTTTTAAGCAAGCTTTAATCACAAGAGTCAGAAAGGAGCCTTCAAATCAAGTATCTAAAATACTTTGAATTGTGATTTAGCTATGTTTTAATTTGATCTTTTAAATGTTTCAATCTTAGGCTTGAAAGCAAGCCTTTCAAAACCTTATATACATTATAACATATAAGAACTTTAAATTGTCTCAAAAGAGTACAAGATATGTAAAAATAATATTTTTATAAAGAAGACCACAAAACTAAACTGGATTTAAAAATTTTTAAGAAAGCAAATCATTCAGCGAAATTCAAACAAATTTTCAGTAACTGTCCCACCGTTCGAAGTGCGCGGGAAGCAGAGCTCTGGAGTGTTTGTCCAATAAGGCAAATAAATAAAACATATGTATGTACATATGTATGTATGTTGTGCAAGTACTAACCAATTTAAAGGAGTCTTTTGTGTGTCGACCAGCGAATGATGGTGATGGAGTTATGCTGCCCTTCTTTATCGGACAAATTTTGTTGATATTTTGGCCGTTAATACGCGAGCACGTGTTTTCTGCCGGATTGTGGCTGAACGAGCGGGGGGAGGCGTAGGCGCTTACGTAGATGTGCTCACCTCTTTCGCACACCTTCACACACTCGCGCGCTCAGGTAAGTTGTTTGTGGTTTGCGGCACTCTATTTTTGTGCGTTTGTTTGTTTTCGGCGCCCCTGCGATTGATTTATTTTCCGCAAATTAGCGCCTCAGTTGGCGAATCTAGTGGGGATTTGCGTAGTTTCTGCGTTCTTATTTGCGGTCGGGCCTCTCTTTCGAAGAGACTCCCCGAGTGGCAACAAGAAAAAATGGCCGCGCACGCCAAAAATATACACACACTGACACCAACGCACGCACACACACGGGAGCAGAGTTTCTGTCAAGTTTCTGTTTTTTTCTGCACTTGTGCTTTTGGCCCGTTTCTTGTCAGCCTTTTTTTTCGACCACCGAATGGGATTAATTGCAATTACAACTTGCACGTGGGGCCAAGGGGGTCTGGGTGGCGCTGGAGTGGCGAGCGTAATCCGCACAAGCTCCGCTCTCGGTTGTTTACGTCGCGGGGCAGCAACAAAAAGCAGAAGCAGAACGAAACGGAACTCGCAATAAGAAGAGCAAGAATAAACCGTTCGTTCGGCAGCGCGGTGAAAATTCGACTGAAAAAAAATCACAGCCGAAGCGAGTTTTTTCAAACAGGCGGAGGCAGGGAGAGCGCGATGAGTGAGCGAGATGGGGTGGCGGTGGCGCTCTCTTGCACACATAATGAAAAAAGGCTTGTTTATGTTTTTTATGTGTGCACTTTTGATGTGCTCTCTTAGTGTGCTCTTTCTCTTTCTCGCTCTCGCCCGTTCTCTTTGGCTCGGCTTCGGGAATTCCGGTTTTTTGTTCCCGGCGCCTCAGTTTTTTTTGTGTAATTTTTGGCCTCAGAGCGAGATAGGTGAGCTCCTTTTTTTTTGAATACAGAATTTAATTGGGCCAAATGTTGGCAAGAGCGAGAAAAAGGAATAAAAAACAAGAAAGGAAAATAAATTCGGACAGCCGAAGTTCCTATACCCTTGCAGTTTGCAATTGGATCATTAAAAATCTATTCAGTACGATCAAATGAAAAAAAAATTTTAGAAAAAATATTAAACTTACTATAATAAGAACAGGAACAATTTTCATTCAGATGCAGACTTAAATTTCATAACTGAATATTAGCGGAAACTACAAAATTTCGGTATTCTCACCTCATACTTCCCAGGAAGGTACCAACGAAGGAGGATTTGTTCTTAAAAAACTGTTGAAACAATCTGAATACAACTTAGGTCAAATTTATCAGAATATATTAGATGTATTAATAACATTTAAGTGTGTAGAACTTAAACTCGATCTAAAGGAGGAATCCATAACTTTTAATTACCTCAATGTAAGTTACAGATTCGTCCAATCCAAACCGGAAAGGAATCAAAATTATATGTAAATTGATTTTGACTTTTTTTGTCAGTACTAAAAAATGTTTGTAATCAATTAATTGCATAATATTAATAAAAGTTTACATTTGGTTGGATTTTTTTTTAGATTGCTCTATTGCTTTTCAAATATCGACTGCCACTGCTGTTTTATTTTTAATCCACTTTGTTTTTTTTTTCGAGTTAAAAGTTGACATTACATCTTTGTTTTTAAAAACAAATGTCAAACGCTTAGATACATATATTTTAAAATAAAGTTTTGAATTTTATGAAATCGAATTCTTATACAAAATAAAGCCTAAAACTCTGAAATACACTTATAACAAAGTTGCATTTGTTTTTAAACTGCGCGCTTTTTGCCCAGTCTGCCTGAATTTTGACCTGCTGGACAATAGTACGCTCTGGTCACACTGTCGGCGAAATGTGCAAAAATAGGCGTTAATTAGAGGGTGTTTTTATGTTTTTGTTTTTTTGCGCAAAAAAAGACAATTCCCTTCAGAACCTTCGAAACGATCCTCTTGTGAGCCCGAGGTAGGAAAGTGATGTGTAAAAATGACGCAGAGCGGGGATAAATAGTAAAATCGGGAAGTACGGCAACGCTGTTCATCAGACATTTAAGTGTGGCTAGTTGCATAGGCAGCAAAAATCCGCATTTTTTCTGACGAACTAGTATTATAAACAGAAAACGCACGTGACGAAAATGAGTAAATTCAACCATTCTGTAAAAGTTCCAACCCAATACAAGGCGACTGCGAAAATTCTGAAGACGGCGCTGGATAAACAGAAGTCCATTAAGTCCCTGATTTTCGAGGAAAAGCATGCCGTGAGTCCTAGGGGCGAACGAGCAGTAAAACATCTTAATAACGCATGTTTCTGCTCGCCAATTGCAGCGTGTTCGCAGCTTGCAGGCGGTACTGAAACATTACAGCGACAACCGCGGTGCCGTGGATAACGCTATCGAGGAGACAGGACTCTTGAAAGACAACCCCAATCTGGATGCCTGCTTGGCCAAAGTTCTAGTCACCGAACTGATTTTTGGGCGAAAGCAGCTCAACGGAGAGAGCAGGCCGGTGCAGACAGTGCGGAATTATCAGGAGAAGCTGCAGCAGGCGATCACCGGTTCCGGGATCCAGAAGAAAGGCAGGTTCACCGACCCACTTGCAGTTTTAGCCGGCTGAGTTATGGCCAAAAAGAACAAGAAGCCACAGCAACAGGTGGAGGTTACCCCGGCTGTTGCAGGTCCGTCAGCGGGTTTTGAGCCAGGGCCTCTGGAAAAGACCGCTCCCCAAGAAGAGGACACCAGTGCCGAGGTGTTCCTATGGCTACTGGCTTACAGTGTCTTAATGTTCACCCTGCCTTTTTTGGGCTTTTACGGCGTTCGCAGCTGGCTGCAAGAATCTTTTCCCCATCTGGACGTCTTCACGGTCAACTGCTGGTCTGTTCTCACGGCCGTTTTGGTCGTCAATCTAGTGGTGGCCATGTATGTGCTAAAGGCTTTCCGCGAGAAGTCTCCACCGCCCTTAGAGCCGGTCGAGAAGGATCTCCCTGGGGAGGAAGCTGCTGAGATGAAAAAGGAACAGTAACTTGTTACCAAAATAAAATCAGAGTTTTAGTACACAAAATCGACCAATAATTATGGATCAACTTAATTTCAATAGTTCCAACCTAAAATCAAAACAATTTCTGAGAGACTCTAGTGAGCTTAGAGGCAACGGGCGGAGGTGCATGCGCACCTCGAAAAGGATTAGTAACTTAGTTAAAAACTACTTTAAATAAATCAACTTATGACGCACTTTTAAAAAATGCTTTCATTTGTCTTTTCATCCGCTAAAACAGAACCCAATCCCCGCTATGTGCGCATCAATACTAATCTACTCAGTCTACCGGAGGCCTTGGAGTATCTGGCTGGAGAGGAGTGGCGGCGCAAGGAGCTGCCAGCGGATGCCAGTTACGCAGATTTCCTCAACGCAATTAGAACGCTGGAGGAGGATGAGTTCATGACGGACTTGCATGTGGAGTGTGTGCTGATTTTCCACCCCAAGTGGGCACACTACTGGGCTGGTCATGACTTTGTGCACGCCAAGAAGTTTATACTGCAGAACAAGGCCACCTGCTTGGCCGCAGAGCTATTGGCCCCTCCAACAGGCTCCACAGTGCTGGACATGTGCGCAGCGCCTGGAATGAAGACATTGCACATATGCAACGTGATGCAGAACAAGGGGCGCATTTACGCGGTGGAGCAGTCCAAGGAGCGTTACAAGGCTTTGTGCGACATAACTAACGAGGCTGGTTGCGAAATTGTGACACCCATTCTGGGCGATGCCCTGACCATGAGTGAGTTACTGCCTCTTGAGATTTGTATATAAACTAATTCGTCTAACCCTGCAGCAGCGGAACGCTGTCCGGACGTTGAGTACATCCTCGTGGATCCTAGTTGCTCTGGCAATGGAATGCAGAGCCGCATTAGCGTGTGCGACGAGCAGAAGGATGATAAGCGACTGTATAAGCTGGCTGGGTTACAGATCAAGATCCTGTCGCACGCCATGAGCGCTTTTCCCAATGTGAAACGGATTGCTTATTGCACATGCTCGTTGTGGAAGGAGGAAAATGAGCAGGTGGTGCAGCGTTGCCTGCAACTGAATCCCTCCTTCAAGTTGCTTAGCTGTAAGAAGGCGCTGCGCAACAAGTGGCAGAATGTGGGCGACAAGGAGTACGCCAAGATTGGAAAGAATTGCCTCTACTGTTTGCCGGATAGCGATTTGACCGATGGCATTTTCCTGGCCCTCTTTGAGAAGCGCCGAGACGGAGATGAGGATTAGAAACTAATACGATTTGTAAGCTTAGAACGTAAGAGTAATCTTTATTACATTTCTTAAACTTCATTTATGTACATCATTATAAAAAAATTAAAAAATGTTAAACTTATAAGCCCAAAAAGTATTTTTGATTCGTAGATTACATTTTTGATAATTGAGATTGGGTAAGAACACGATTTAAAAAATATATATTTCACTTATATATAGATGTGTTTGTTATGTTTGGAATGTACTACATGTACTAAAAATAGTATCTTGATTTAACAAAATATTAAGGAATGTCAAAAATTTAAAAACTTTCACAGTGAAAATGTTAGTGTAGCCGATTTGATCGAAAGTGTTCCTTGCTCTTTCTTTATCCAGGCTTCAAATTAAATTCTAATGTAATATTATGATTGGCAGTTCGATATTCAAAGTGCTTTCTCTTATTTCAAAATTTTAGTACACACTGTATTCCAATTACAGATACATATACCGAAATTGTGTCGGCCTGAAACGAACAACATACGATTAAAATGTTTAAGAAATTTTGTAGGCCGGCAGTTCCTTCCATTAACTTTCGGATCGCGAGATGTTTCTATCGGCAACGACGACGAATGAACAAAAATTACGATATCGTGAGTACTTTTCTATTACAAAATTTGGTTTCCTTTTTAACAGAAACGAACAAAATTTTTTTTTTTTTTGCTATTTTGCCTTAATTTTGAGTGATGAGTTGGTGACTACTTTATACTATAGAGAAATAGGCACAGGACAAGTTAAAAAACTTTATAAAATCGAACGCGCCAGGCGCTATATGGTATTTCAGCCTAGTACTTAATCCAGTCTTGAACGGAACGCGTATATATATTTCAGTTTATATAAACGCTGCAAAAGCTGCCAGAGCCTCTGCTCCTGCTGGACTTCGCATCTAGACCTTCATTTGCTGCTTGTAGTAGCCACTCTTGGTTAGGCGAAAGGACTCTGCCTTAATCGCATCTTCCATGGTTATAATCGGCTTCTTGGGGCAGTATTTAATAGTGTGTGCCGAATCCCCAGATGCTCCACAAATGGGGCAGACGTAGGTGCGCAATTTGGGGCACAGCACTCGGTTGAAGCTGTCCCGCACCGTGTGGCTGTTGACCACCGCCTCCGGTTCGTTATTGTTCTCACAGAACACACAGTGACGGCTGATCTGTAAAGGTGTAGAAAAAAAGCTTTATATTTTTTAGTTACGTGTTATGGAGTTATGATTTGAGTTATTGAAAAATAATTTGACTTTCCCTTTTGGGAATTAATGTGCACTTTAAAGACTGAACTTATATTTCACCTCTTTAGCCTTGTTGTTAAAGCGCTTGTGCATCTTGTTTGTATTGTTGGTATTGAGACTACTTCCGTTCCGCATTTGTTCCGGCAGTAGTGGTAATCCCAGGTTCATTCCAACCCCGATGCTGGGAGACATCGGAGTCGCGGCCTGTCCTTGTAGTCCCGAGACGCTGGTAGGCATATAGGACATGTGACGCCACACATTGTTCAGCTGCTCCCTGTAGTTTTGCAGCCAGTGGGCGGTGAGTGGTGCCGCTAGCGACATCACATTGCCATTGCTCGGTGGCTGGGGGTTGCGCCCCAGCGGAAGGTGCATCTGCTGCTGCATCGCCGGAGGTGGCGTCTGGGGGGCCGGCGGGGTAGTGGCGTAGGAGAAGCGATTGATATCGTCGCTCACATAGCCGTTGGTCGCAAACTCCTGCATCGCTTCCTGCATCGTGCAAGCCACGTCTTCTGCGAGTTGAAAATTTTTCAGTATTACTTCCGCATTGATCAGCGACATTTTGTCTTTTATCCCGAAATTCGCACATTCAAATCGCGCAAGAACCTTCTTGATTCTGTGTATTTCCCAACAATATAATGAGAAAAAGGCGCAATCGCAACAGATTGGAGAAAAAACGGTAAAACGGCTTTTTTGAGTGTTGAAAAATTAATGCACTAAAGTGTTGCAAAGTTCATTGACCTAGGGGCCAAAGGCTTAGCTAAGAAAGCATTAAAGAAGACTGGTTCTATAAGAAAATACAAATAATAAAACAAAAACAAAGAAAATTACAGTAACTGTCAACAGGCTGCCATTTTGTTTACAATAATACTTTCCAGTCATTGCACCTTCTATTGCATCCCCACAAACTACGCCCATGAGCATTGCCTAACTGTACTTGGACACTAGTCATCTCTTTCTCGCCCGTTAAGTTTTCTTTTGTTGTCCGCGGCGCCATTTTTGTTATCCCCTCTTGTTTCTTACCTGCTGCGCCTGGAGTTAGATGCGCAAATCTTTTTAAAGATCGAGCAATCTCGTCCTGCTGTTGGTGATTTGCATTGGCAGCCGCCGCTGATGCCGCCAGCGCCAACTGGTGCTGCGCTAGCGCCAGTTGTTGTTGCTGCTGCTGGAGCAACAGATGGTAGTGGTACTGCCGCTGGAGCAGTAAAGTGTTGGCCGCAGCGGCGCTGTCCGCCAGCAGGGGGAAGTGCGTCGTCTGCGCCGTCGGTTCGGGGGTCAGCGGTGTCAGGGGGGTACTGGGCGGACTGAGCGTGGCGGACGAGATGGACGGTGTGGGCGGCAAGCAGCCGTTTCCTCCGCCACTCGTGTCCAAATACATGTTCTGCAGACCCAGCAAGTTGAGTCCCCCTCTGCTGTGGAAAGGCCCAAAGTTGTCCTGGAAAGGAGCATCGTCAGCGGGGGAATATTCCCACCCGGTATGGGGGACACTCACTGATGCGGCGCTGCCCTCCAGATTGCTGCGAAACATGGCTGACGTCCAAAGGGGCACACAAATTCACCGTTGGGGCGCACTCAACAAGTCCTCGGAAAACCAGGCGGAGTATGTATATGAAGTATTATCGTTACTTCCTTACTCTGAACATTAACGGTTTAGCTAGGTTTCAGGGACTCGGGGTCAGAACGAGATATAAAAGCCGGAGACAAAGCAGAACGGAATAGAATTTTGCTTGATTGCGCCAAGTAACGGTTGTAGGCTACAGGTGGCTTAACTTCGATAAATGTTTGTAGAAATATCGACTTTTTGATCAAATGTGATAGATTGATAATCTGGAAATAATCGTTTCCCAAATAGATTAATTCTTAATCCGATGGATAAGTTGTCACTAGGCACCTAAAGAATCTTGTTTTATGATAGTTCACCCTCTCGAAAACAGCGCAATGCAGACAAATACAAAAACACAGCAAGTGAGCTTTACTTATCAACGAAAAAATATAAACATATCCCCTAAAATAATCACCAACACATGCCACATGCGTCGTCCAACCAGTGTCCATGCAGACAAATTTAAATAACGCGCACACTGACGATACCGCGTGAAACAATCGATTACCGACCAATCGTACAATCGAACAATCGAATGCGCGCTAACGATCTAAAGACGTTGTGCAACACCGGCGCGCGCTTAACAGAAGAGAACAGCTGACTGATACGTGCGTGGTTCGCGGCAGGAATTACATAAAGTTTAGAGCTTCTGACGCGATACTCGAACGTTCGCCACCGGTCAAACCCCAGCAAAAGGTCACCAGTCATCCCCACCATGGTAATTTCACTCATCATTCGGGCATCGCGGCGTTCGCTAGTGTCGAACCCCCCTTAGCATACATGTGCCCAATTTTCGAGGTTAAACGTTCGATCTAATTGACTTTTCTTATTGCAGTACAGAGTTGTTGCTATTGCGCGGGAGCGCGCTGGCCTCTTCACGTGCCAGCAGTTGACGCAAGCCCCGCAGCAGCAGCAGCACCAGCAGGTGAGCCTCCGGCTGGTTAATCTCCACGGGGCTCTCGGGTTAAGTCAGCCTTTCAACCCGCAGCCACGATTTTACAGCCAGCAGGCAGGACGCAGGCCCGGCTTCTTCTCGCAGTTCATCGACAACATGCGCTCGGAGATGGATAAGAGCAAGGAGATCAAGGACAACATTCGCAAGTTCCGGGAAGAGGCTCAGAAGCTTGAGGAGTCGGACGCCTTGAAGTCGGCGCGCCAAAAGTTCAACATTGTCGAGTCAGAGGCGCAGAAGTCCTCGAGCAAGCTGAAGGAGCAGCTTGACGCCATCAAGGACCGAGTGGGCGACGTTCTCGATGATGCAAGCAAGTCGGATCTGGCGAAGAAGGTTACCGAGGAGTTGTCGAAGAAGGCCAAGGGCGTCAGCGACACGATCTCGGACACCAGTGGCAAGCTGGGCCAATCCGGTGCCTTTCAGGCCATCTCCAACACGACGACGATCATTAAGAAGGAGATGGACATGACGAGTATAGAGAATCGCGTTTATCGGGCGCCTGCCCAGCTGCGCAAGCGCGTCCAGCTAGTCATGAGCGAAACCGATCGCGTTGTGGAGGCCAACACGGAAGCAACTGGTTAGTAAGAGAGGTCAAAGTTCAATGGCATAGAAATAACTGTATCCCATTTTTACTTCTCAGGTGTGGAGCTCCACAAGGACTCAAAGTTCTACGAGTCGTGGGAGAACTTCAAGAACAATAACACCTACGTGAACAAGGTCCTCGACTGGAAGGTGAAGTATGACGAGTCTGATAACCCCATGATCCGTGCCTCCCGCCTGCTTACCGACAAAGTGTCCGATGTGATGGGCGGCCTCTTCTCAAAGACGGAGCTATCCGAAACGATGACAGAGCTGGTCAAGATCGATCCGAGCTTTGATCAAAAGGAGTTTCTTCGAGACTGCGAAACGGACTTCATTCCTAACATACTGGAGGCAATTGTTCGGGGCGATTTGGAGATTTTAAAGGACTGGTGCTTCGAGAGCACCTACAACATTATCGCCACGCCCATCACGACGGCAAAGAAGGCCGGCCTGTATCTGGACTCGAAGATCCTTGACATCGAGAACATCGAACTGGCCATGGGCAAGGTGATGGAGCAGGGCCCCGTGCTGATCATCACGTTCCAGGCTCAGCAGATCATGTGCGTCCGGGACCAAAAGGCCCAGGTGGTCGAGGGCGATCCGGAGAAGGTGATGCGGGTGCACTACGTCTGGGTGATGTGTCGGGACCGCAACGAACTCAACCCGAAAGCGGCATGGCGGCTCTTGGAGCTAGCCGCTAACAGTCAGGAACAATTTGTTTAGCGCGCGCGCTATTGCCAAGCCCATCTGTTTTTTTAACGAGCAGTTTAAGTTTCCCGCATTCACATCCACAAAAACGAACGAAAAGATCACTGGACACTGAGCTTTGACGATGAACAGACCACGAACTCGACGACGATGACCCGCAGGACTCTATCCAAATGTGTGTACAAAGGTTTCGCTTTCGATTGCTTTGAAAGTTTTGTCCGCCTCTAGTCGACTGCGTCCGTCCGGCAGGGGCTGCTGGTCGGTCCCGCGAACTTTATCCCCCCGAATCATCGGACCGGGCGCAGCAGTCTGCCGGTACGGCTCGTCCCTCTTAAAAAAGGACTCCTTCGGTCGGCCGTTCCTTGCGGCCACGCCTCGCACCGGCCCACGACCGACATCGTTCGCGAACGGTGCGGGTAGTGGCCATCGGGATCGTGGTTCTCCGCTGGTGTCCTGGCCAAATCGAACACGTTGAAGCTTAAAGTGCAAGCGCCCTATGCCGTCGCAGGCATAGGCATAGAATCAGTAGTGAGCATAAGACAAATTGTTGAGTATAGAAGTTGTGTTTAGGTATTTTAAGGCCCCAGACCCCGTATCATCCCGATCCCGATTGCGATCCCGATCCCCCCGTCTCTTGTAAATACGGAATTCGCCCTGGTTAGCTTGGGCAACGACAAATTGACTGTACACACGGAATCCAAAGAGTTGTACTGACATCTCCGAAACGTCGAACTCAAAATGTCTAGAAAAAATAAAAACTTCAATATTTTTAGATATTAGATATAGTCGACCGATAAAGCAACTGGTGAATTCTTGAGATTTAAGTGTTATTCCTTTACCTTGTTTACAGAAATCCAGGTCTATGCATGCCCCTTGGGCAACCGTAGGCGCCAGATAGAATGTGTAGAAAATAAAAAACTCCAATACTTTTATGAATTTGCTTAAATTTTCTTTGGTGTTTTACTCTGGTAAGTTACAAATTAAATTAGTATAGGGCTTATTATCGTAAATAAAAAGACGTAATTTTTGAGAACATCGAATTCTGTTGTTATTTAATGATTCAATTACTCGATTATAAAGACAAAATTTATCATATTTACATTCACTTTCAGTTTAACTTAATTCAAAATTGTTTCGAAAATAATTACCATCGTTTTAATAATGCAAATATTAAATTCTGAAGATTTACTAAAAAAATCTTTCTATTCTATTCTTCTTTCTATTCTTAATGCTATAATAATAATATAAAAATATATAATGTATAATAAATACCCTTAACTGTTAACGTAAAGTGATATTATTTAGCCCTGCTACGATAACAGTGCTGTTAGTGCCTCGAACATCGATCGGTTAACATAGCAAATTTATGTTAACATGGAAGAGAGAACTGTGACAACTTGTTAGAGTTGTCAACTAATAATCAAATCTACAAGAGATTTTAATAAAAAAGGGAAAATTAACATGTTATAAAAACCAGTGGATTTATTGATATTCCAGGTACTTTAATATAAACACAAGATTATGTACACTAAATTCAATAAATAAATTATATTTAACAAAAAACAATTTACCTTGGAAAACAATATATTAAAAAATTATCTAAAATATTTATCAATATTTTCTCTAAAATTTACTAAAAATCACTATGATAGTTTGCAAGTATTTAAATATGATCGATTCACATATTTTTTAAATATCAGACAACCCTACAACTTAACTCAACTGAGCAAAACTTTGTGCTTCGCCGCTCAAATTTTCATTTCAGTCCGAAAGCTTGCCGCGACAGCACACAGAAAACTCGGCTGGCGGAACACAACAAATAAATACTCGTAAAAAAGTGCTAACACCCGATCAACGCTTATTCACCTGGCAAAAATATACCAGCGATCGAGGGCGCGTAACTTGTGCGTGTGTGATAAGAGAAGCCAATCGACAAAGGAAGTGACGGAACCCGCATATATCCAGCAGAATCGCGAAATGGGCCCCACAAAGAGTTTGGCATTGCTACTGCTGATGGTTCTGCTGCTGGCAGAGTGTAAGTACCTCCACCGCCATGTGTATCCGCAGTGACAACAACGCGAGCCATAAAAGATAGATAACCGAGCGGAGCCAAGGCGAGCCCGATCTCGATATTTCCACTTCTGCAGGGAAACTAGTTTCGAGCGCAGCTGGATGAGATGGCGATGGCGATGGAGATGGAGATGGAGGAGCCGCCTCTCGGCTAGACAGTTAACAGTTTACGGTTCACCCTTTTTGCCTTAATAAGTGGCCTGCCAAGAGCAAACAGCCAAGAGCCAAGACCCAGGTCCGGTTCGGTTTGCCTTTGTAAGCCAGGTTTACGGGGCATAAATATGGGGGCTTTATTGTCGGCGAGACCGCCTGCCGTCCTCGCCGTCGTCCATCAAGGTTCCCGTCGCCGCCAAGTCGCAAAATTAAATTGCAAGACTTTAATTCCAATGGGGGACTCCAGCTGGCTCACATTGCAGATAAGATTTCGCCAGGGCTTTTTCCTGCTATATGGTTACATGATTGATACTCAGTTATGGTACCGGGACAGTTGTGGTTAAAATAATGTGTTTTTTTCCTTAAGTGTTTATGAGGGAAAATAAACATTAAGGATTTTAGGGACCCACCGAATAATATTCTTAGAAATTCCTTATTATGTAAAGGAAAGGTAAACCCCTAATCTAAATATTAAAAAAGTCCTAATAAACAAAATCTTAATGAATAATTTTGTAGATGGAATCAATATCTTGCTCTATTGAGACCTTTTAATAGGATTTTTTCCTCTTAAACCAGGATTTATACAAAAAATATAAAATATAAAAAAAAGAAAATTAAAATTTTTCGAAATAAGAATGAAACTGTTTGGCAAACCACTCAATAATCTATCAGAAGACATCTATTAAGATTTTTCTCCTTCATCAGTATCTATTGCTCACTATCTGTATATATCTTAATATAATAAGTGCGCCTACTGAGAGTTAAATTTGTAGACTTTTTCTAGAACAAATAATAACCAACTTCTTTCTGGAATTATTTTACGATACGTCTACACGTTTTTCGCATAAAGCAATGCATTTTCATTATTTATTATCTCCGTATATTAGTTTATAACGATTTGCTAAAAGATACACCTAGTCTTAGAAGGCAGATTATGAGGTGTCAGTTTCTTATGGTGCGGAGCATTAACTTATATTATTTCCCCTAAAGATGTGAGTCCCAGGTGTTAACTGATAAGACAAACTCTGGACGCTTCTTTGGCACTTGTCAAAAAAACTGGATCAAGCCATCAATGGGACAAGGCTTTAACCATTGTCACGTACTGTGAAATCGAAAAACTAGTGGACTTATGAATGTCAACTGCAGTGAAATGCAAGATATTGCCGCCATATCATGTGCTTTTGTGGAATTTTTTTTTGGGAGCTTCCCAACCAGTCAGCATGCGATTTCGATGCGATTCCAGCAGCGACTTATGCGAATCGCATGGTGATTCCATCGGCATTGGCAAAATCGTTTGTGGCATTAGAAATGTGTGTTTGCTGTTTGTTTTGTGCTTTATAGTATATATGAACAGGTTTGATAAATACCATACAGACCCACAAAAATTCAGTACAGCTGAGGTTGGCATGATAGAGATCTTTTGCGGACTTAAAATAAAAAGGTTTCAATTACAAATGAGGAGACGGTACATAATTTAATATTTATGTTTGAACGAAGATACTTTTATATGTTTTTCATTCTATTTACTGCAAGAATAAGCTGAGCAAATTTTAGTTACCTGTTTTATTTTCAATATTTGACAGCATAAAATAAATAAATAACATTTTCTTTGGCCTATTTTTTTAAAATTATGTATCAAAATAGATACGAAAATTATTTTTTATTTTAACTCATTTTATTCTATTATTTTGACCGCAATTGTCTTAATTTATGCCTGCTTTTTAAGCTCAAACACGCTTTCGTTTTGTTTGCCAAAAAGCATTGCCCAAGAATCCGTGTCAACTGATAAAAAGCCCGGGAGAACCGAGATCTGTATTGTCTGGGTCTGGTTTTGAATAAAATCAGAGCTCGTAACTGCGACTGCAAGATAAGCAAACATATCTACGCGTGTGTTTTACTGGCTAAAAGGTGCTAGTCTCGGCACAAATATTTGCGATTCCTCCGAAAAGTAGGAAGATCTGCGGCATTCAGGTAGCCCGATAAGCTGTAACTAAATACAACCGGCTAATTCAACCGAACTCATTATCTCTGATTTTCTGCTTAATTGCTTTCTCTTTTAGCCCGAGCCAAGCCCTCGCAGGATTTAACGGAGTTAAGTGATCTGAGAGGAAAAGGAGCTGGAGGAGCGGCAGGAACCGTAGCAGGAGGAGTCGGAGCTGCAGGAGATGTGTCCAAAAATAAGACAGCTGTCGTGGAGGTGAGTTGGCCAAAAAGAATCAAAGCCACACAAGGGGGAGTAACTGGGCCAGGCTAAGGACCGGACAAAGCCACTCAGCCGGGGACTGACGCACATGGAGGAGTAACGAACGCCGGTTGAGTGAAATATGAGCCAGTGCATTCTGTTTTATTTGGTTTATTTTTACCCCGGGAACCGGAAATTTACGCTTTAAAAATGTTTATTTATTTTCACTTTGATTAAATGCAAAAGCCACAAGAAGACACGCGCGGCGTTTGCCTCTAAAGGCTCTCAAGAAATGCTAAATGAGGAAAAGAAAAAGCGCACGCAACGAAACTTTGCATAAAATTAAAGAAACCCCAAGCGTTGGGGGTTTAGTCACGAAATTCCATCGAGTCGGTGGGATTATAATTGAGACAAAAAGCGACTCCCAAAGTGCTTAGGTAGGTGAGTCATCCAATGGAATTCTAGGTAATTCCTCGGCTACCGTGACGTCTCTGGGAACTCGGAGCTTCGTGGTCTCCAATCTCCGCTGGAAAATTCCCCCTCTGTCGCGGAGCAGATTAGGCTGATTACGAGATATTCGAGACCAGCTCCCAGCTCTCGATCTCGTGCTTGTCACCTTTTTATATACATATCAGTTATAGCCATTGTTGGTTGTAAAAACAAATCGAGCAGTTACACCAGATTAAGTGCTTGCCTGCCGTTGGAGACAGAGTCAGAAACCAGTCACGTAGTCGTAAGATCTTGTTGCTGCCAATTACAGAGTTCACATCCAGAGACCCCTTCAGTCATCGAGGTCAGGCAGTCTCCAAAGGTTTTCTGAGTAAATAAACACGGCAGTGAGAGTGATCTCGCCAGTGATCTTGCCAGTGATCTCTTACCTTAAAAACAACTTACTAATTAGCATTATTTTTGTGGAAAAAGATGGGTAAACAGATTAGGCCAGATAAGTGATGACCTCTCTGATAACGTCGAACAACAACAGCTGTAGGTTGAGCGAACTTCAGCTGCGTTTACAATTGCCTTTCTCAGGTGTGTTTGGCCATCGAAAGTGTATCTTTCAGTATGTTATCACCTCAAGTTGGGTAATTGAGACGTTCGAAAGGTGAGACCGGGCTTTAAAGCGATGATTAATGTGCGGAGAGAGAAGTTTAAGTTTGGCTTACGAAAAGTGTTAAAATGTTTGGTCTATGAGTCATCGCAAATTCGATTTCCTTTCGGGTATTATTATTTATAATTGCTAGAAGCGCTTGCAAGCCAGCTTTAAGCCATAGAATCAGAAAACAAAGATATTTAATATGATATATTTTCCTTTCAAATTCATCTTGCTTTATATTTCTGTCTGAGTTACTTATGTTACTTTTAATGGTTTAACAAGTCGTATACGTTATTTCATGCTTCATTGTTTTTACTAAATTGAGATACTTTGTCATCTCGCTCCTTAGACCCACATAGTTGAGTAGTAAGCAATTGTTTCAAAAGTAATTTGTTTACTTTCAACTGTCTCGTTAATTTTTTTTTATCACACACTTAAGGGTTTTTTATGGTGCCAAAAGTATAGTACTGTGAAAGTCTCTCATTTATCTATTTTTGTTATGTCTTCACTTCAATCTTAGGACCAAAAACGATTACTTTAGTCTAGCACCTGCCTTTAAAAATGGTTATGGGCTGCTTTTATGTCTAAATGCCCGAGGAATGACCTCAATAGTTGATGAGCCACTGGAAAGCAGTTGCTAAAAACGCGTCCACCCACTTTCAAATGTGTTAGTATCCAAATTCGGCATAGAACTTGCATAGAATCACGTGCCAGGGGAAATCAATTACTCAATTGCCAGCGAAAGCCGCATTGATGACAAGACCCGCCTTTTATTTGGTGACATTTGTACACTGCAAATAAATCGGTTTACTTTGGAATGCTGTCTATAGATAAGAAATTTATTCTTAAATAAATGATAAATAAATAAATAAGAATTCGTTTTCTAGGAAAACGCAATGAGCGACCCGGACTGATATAGCTTTATTTTTCGAATGGAGCTAATAATCGTATTCCTTTTTTTCTTCCCAGGACACCCCCCTGGAGTCTGATTCTGCTGAGGAATCGGAGGAACTGCCACGACAGGCGTATCCCCACCGAGACGAGGATCAACTGAACTCGGCCACTAATCTGGTGCTGGCCCACAACTACAAGTATGATGTGGAAATTCTGGAATCCGGAGACGAGGACGACGAGCACGAGAGCAGCTCGAACGAGTCTGAGGATCTGGAGGAGCGCTTTAAGGGTCGCGGTGTGGTCTTCAGCACGGACACAGACACCTTTGCCTCTGAAAATATTGAGATGACGCCGGTGGACGTGCAGGCAGATGCTGTCAGTGAGGGGCACGTGCTGCTCGGCATTGTGGTGATGGCACTGGCCTTGGTCTCCCTGGCTCTGTACGCCGGCCTGGTCATATGGCGCTCGCACCTGGAGTAAGTCATAACCTAAGTTAATTGTCCTAATTTTCGCAGTGCTAATTTTTCGCCAACTTTCAGGCAACGGTATGGAATGCGCGAGCGACTGGTGAACCGGGATCTCGAAGAGGAGGAGGCAGCTGGCATCGACGACGTCGATTATCATGTCTACGCCCCGACCACGACGCCGGCTACCCGGGCGTAGTCCGGTGTGCAAATCTGGTCCGATTTGATCTGATCCAGTGTGTGCTTACGAGACCTGGACCTGGCAGCGGAATAAAGTGCGCACTCACGACTTGTACCCAGATGGAGAGCGGGCAGAGGAGCAGTCGCTTTCGTCTAATGAATGCCATAAATTTCCACGACAAGCTGAAAAGCATTCCACTTCCCAATTACACTTTAAACGGCGATGCTAAAGGTCGCCCGCCATTACCGCCGAGTTCTTAGTAGCTGGTGCAGTTGACAGCGCCAATTAGTTAGTAAGTTTCTGTGATATTGTTCTAGAGATTCTTTTATACGTCCCTTGCACTAACAATATGCATAGAGCCAAGTGTTTGTATCAAAAATAATAAAAGTATATGTTAATTCGAACTAAAACGGGTCTAAATATATAGCTACCATGGTAGTCAAGGAAATGTGGCATATTAAGCTAGATATATGAATTAAGAAAGACCACAATCTGCCATATTCTCTGAAATAGAGTTTATATTTTTATATCAAATTTGAATATCCTTAGGTTAGCGCCAACACTGAAAGCTAACCGCAGCCAACTTTGCTTTTACTGAGTTAATTGAGCTATGAACTAGTTCACGTCGCGGCCAGTGTTGTAAAGCGCTCCAAGCTGTTCTTATTGACAATATGGCAACCTATTTTGAACAGACCTTTTTTTGGTGGGATTTATTTTATTTTTATTATTTATTTTATTTATTATTTTGTTGATTGGCCTAGTTTGAGCAGATTTCTAACAAAATATTTAAAAATTCCAAAAATACATTATTAATTTTATAATACATACTTTCTTGGTTTTTAGCTACAATTTCTGAAATTCAAATTAGATGATAATATCTTGAAATCCAGCCAATTTGATTTTTTTCTATTATTTTGTGACGCGCACAAATATATTATTATAACACTTAGGATAAAGTATACAAAATAATGGGGACATAAGATATGAATACGCCAGACATTTGACTTAAATGCTCATAGGTGCCCAGTTTAATCGAACGTCTCGGAAAAACTCCTCACTAACACTAAACACATCTGTAACACAAAAAATTTAAACAATCAAATTTAACAACAGTGATGTCTCCTGATCATCTCGGGGCATCACCCATCTTTGGCGGACCGGAGCCTATTCCAGACGGTCTGGCGACCGGGCCATCTCCCACAGGTAAATACTTTAACTCAGATTTATAAAAAATTATGATTTCCTTAATTTTAACATGGCAGGCATAATTGAGTTCCAATGGGACTCATTCCCGGCGAAACTGTCACCCTAGCCCGGGATCCGCTCGCGCCAAGACTGCGACAGCGGAGAAGCGGCACTTTGCTAATAGCCACAAACTGGCCCAGACGTACTCCCTCTTTCTTGCCTATTATCCCTACTGGAGCTCCAAGAGAAATCCAACTTCTTCTAAGCAGATTCTTTTACTTTCCAGAGCTTGTGTTGCACAAATCCCTGACGCAAGTTTGGAGACGCCAAGAACAAGGAACATCGGAACTGTACAGGTACATACCAATACAAACCAATAAAAATAACTTATTCCATTGCCAGAAACGTGAAGGGCATGATTGGCGGCAGCGAACCCGATTAATCGGCGGTGGCGACCAGGAATGTGGACTAAATCCGGGGAGGCTAGTCCGCCCATTTCTCGCACCCACGTTTTTTATTCCTGTTTTCAGAAAATGGCTTTTATTCCTGGCTGCTAATCTTTCTTTCTTTCTTTTCTATTTTGCCTACACCTCCCTATATAGCCTCGGTATGTTGCCCGAGTTCCGACCTAGAAACCGTTCATTCCTCAGTCCAATGGCTGAGGCCAAGGATAAAAGCCCTTTCCCCTAAATTCCCCAAATACGCTTCGGTCATTTAAACCCCTTCCCCCTGACCCTACCGATCCTAACCCCTATCAATACATCAATAGTCCCCCAGCCCATTCCGACTAGATATGCAAAAAACTGCAATTTAGTTTTAAATAATTATTTTTGATTAAAATTAAGAGTTCAAAAAGATATTAAAGTTTAAAATTTAATGATAACGTTTTAAAAGAATGGTTTTATGGTATTTCCTTGTTGTCACACTCTCGGCTGTTTTTCAAAATTGTCGCTAAGCCACTCTGCTTTGCTTGAACTGCTTAGTTTAGATTAAAATATTGGCTTATTTACGAAATAATTTAGAATTTAAAAAGCCTTCCCGTGCTCTAATTTCGACTTCGACGCTAAGTCACCAAGACTAATTTGGCGCATATTTTAAATTTGAATTCAATAAAATGCGTGCTTTATGCAACTACCAACACTGCTTTTCCTGATTCAACAGAGCCACAAAAATGTGAACTAGTTCTCCTAGTTAAAAAATTGGCCAAATGACTTAACTTGACTGGAAACAACGTAAATTTTATTCTTTACTAAGTCCCAAATGCTAATTAATTAGTTTAACAATTAATTTAGTATTGCCATATGTTGTTTATGTTGTTGACAAGCAACAAGTATGTGTAGAAGACGGAACCAGTTACCCACTGCCCTCAATCGGTCGCTGACCAACACTGCCATCAGCTGATTTGAGTGTCTTGCGTGGTTTTTTGGTCTCCTGCACTTTGAACCTGCGACCAGTCTCGTTCCGTGAGAATAAAGATACGAATTTAAGTGCGCCTGTCCGCATTCCAGTTCGTCCTCAATCGTAGTCCGTCGCATTTTTCGGTTTAGACTCCCGCGGAACTCGCTGCCGTGTGCACGTTTGCAGCATTTTAAGCTCTGCGCCAGCTTTCTCGTTTGGCTCTCTCCGGAAAGAGTGCCTCCGTTCCGTTCCGCCGCCCCGCTTTCTTCGCGCGCCGTGCTCTTTCCGCTGTCTACAACTCCATTGATAAGCAACAGAACACCCCCGCCCCCAAGTCCACGCTTCGGTTTTTAAAAAAGTTTGGTTGAAAAATAAATAAATAGAAAAATAAAAACAAAAACAAGTGCAGAAAGCCAAATTAATCAATTAAAATAAGTACGTGCGTGTGGCGAAATTAATTTGGTTTTGCTTGCCGTCCGCCGCCTGTGTTTTTATTAATTAGCAGTGCATAGTTTCCGGCGGAAGGCTGCTGCTTTCCGTTATTTGCGAGCTTCCGTTCACGCGGCCAATTAGCAGCAGCAGTAGCAGCAAAGGATTGCCAAAATGACGCACTGGGAGGACTTCTACAACACGCACCTGCCGCCCGCAGACTTTGAGGACAATCGCTCCTTGCTAAAGGAGTTCTGCGAGCGCCACAACAAGCTCCAAAACCGCATCGTCCTCGTCACGGTGAGAATACGCTCCTGATTTGGGTTCTGTTAAGAAATCTTGTCAGCAAATGCTAATTTAGGGTCAGCGACAATGGGTAAGCTGACCCCTTCAACTGGTGGAAGCTTTAATTTAATGGAGAACGCGAGGTGCTTCGGGCTTTAAAGGAGGGAATTATGTGCATAAATTAAAGTCAGAAGCTAAATATATATAAACGGTGTTTAAAGAAATTTTAGGGTGCTTAAAACGGCTTTAAATGGAGAAAAACAACTTATTACAATAAATAAATGTTTAAATTACAAAATTGCAAATATAAACTTTTGTATTTAAAACTACAAAAGGCCTTACATCGTAAATTTTCATTTCTTCTATTGCTGCAAAATATTTACCTTTTTCGGTAAGCAATTTAAGGCCTTGTAGTAAGTCAACAAAAATATCCATACAGTTTGATGTAATTCCCCATAATTTGATTGCAATAAGTGGATTTATTTCTAGGAATTTATCTGAAGTAAATTCAAATACATCTCTGCTCTCTTATTGTTGCCAAAAATCCACTTAAATTCGGAAACATCTCATACCGAGAATTTTGGACGGAAATGTTTTTTCCAATCAACAAAAAATAAATATTGAACTTAAGTAAAGTTATGGAAAATAAAACCGTAAAGCTTTAACTAAAAAATCACTAAGAGTAAGCGAGTAACTAAAAGATATTAAGGGT
This sequence comes from Drosophila jambulina, assembly GCA_018152175.1. NCBI lineage: Eukaryota > Metazoa > Arthropoda > Insecta > Diptera > Drosophilidae > Drosophila > Drosophila jambulina. The sequence continues at coordinate 6,266,887 of JAECXH010000012.1, read as the reverse complement.
CTGCATTATTTTATATGTTGGTGCCTTGGGCATTTTACGATTTATGCAACATTTAGCCAATAAATTCTTATATTTTACCCTTATTTGATTTATAGCCAATGTAAGAAGATTTATCTGAGTAAGATGATTAACTACCTTAGGGGAAATACGGCTGCCAATATATGTATTTATCTGTCTCTTTTCCAAGCCATTAGTTTTCTCCAGCAAAGAAAGAGTCACAGGAATGTGAAGCCTATATGTTTGCTGAATAAATCAATTAAGATTGATAACAGTGTTGTCATGGTTCTCCAGGCTTAATCGTTCCAAAGATTTATTGCAGCAAAATTCCAGCTGTTGCATACCTTGGGTCAGAAATTAATATTAAAAAATTATTTATGGGTATTTCATAGGCCACAAAATTGCTGATTTCACACGTATTTCGTTTACATATACATAGGCATACTTACTTATACTTACTGTGGCTTGAACCATTTTTAATTTTAGTCCGGCGGCACTACAGTTCCCCTCGAGCACAACACAGTGCGATTCGTAGACAACTTCAGCGCCGGCACGCGGGGCTCCGCCTCGGCGGAATACTTCCTGGACCACGACTATGCCGTGATCTTCATGCACCGCCACAAGTCGCTGGAGCCCTTCACGAGACACTTTACCGGCCAGCAGTTCTTCGACATGTTGGACATTGCAGACAATAGCCAGAGCTCAACGATAGCCATCAAGCCGGACTCGGTGGACGTGTTCGCTCCGGTTCTGGCCAAGTATAAGATTGCCCGCGAGACGCAGATGATCCTGTACGTGAACTTTACCAGCGTGGTGGACTACATGTGGCTGCTGCGGGCCGCCTGCGAGTGCCTGGCCGCCTTCGAGCAGCGGGCAGTGCTCTACCTGGCGGCGGCCGTATCCGACTTTTACATACCCGAGGACATGATGGTAAGTTGAGAGTCCAGAGTCCGGAGTCCGGATTATGTGGGATGTTCGAAGTGGGGGCGGCCATGTGGGAAATCTCGTAATTGATTGCGCTTGTCAGTGGGCGAGTGCGGAGTGAGTGGAAATTGGTTTTTATTGATTCTCAAAGCTGCACCGAAACAAAAAAATAAGGGAAATATAAAACATATACGGAGATGTTATAGAAATCAGTTGGAGTATTAAAACTTCTTGAAAGGTATCCAATATTAGCCTACATAAAAAAAAGTGCATTGCATACTTATAGACATATTTCTTAAGGTTTTCAACAGGACTTTGCCAATTAACAATATATATATATTTATTTATTTATAATTTATATTCAAATAAAAACCTTAAATACAAAGGAGTAGCCATAAAGAAGGTTAAGTGAAGGTTTAATTCGTCATAAAATAAATATAAATTACTTATAGTAAATGCAGGCATAGAAGCATTTATTTATGAGCTAATAAAAAACGTATCAAAAAATATATTATAAAAAACAGTACGTTCTTTCAAGAGATAGACTTCAAGCTCAACTTACTGATGTGGCAGAATTAAATTCTGGAAATATCATACTATTAATGGCTCTTGGTAGTTTTTCACTGTGCGCACTGTCCTTGAGCCTGGTGCTCCATTCGATTCCCAGTTGCTAAGGATGTCCCCGGTCTGCCCGTGACACATTTCCTCTCCACATTATTGACGTTCGACTGGGCTAAGTCAACTATGGTGGTTGCTGCTACTACTGCCCTAGTTCCTCCATCTCCTCCATCTCCAGCTACTGGCCACGGGAGCCTTATCGCAACGGCCTTGTGGCCTTGTCCGCCAGCCAGCAGCCTTAACATTGTCATCGTATAATTTGATTTGCATAATTTCGCTTGTTACCGTGTTTCTGCGCTGCGCTTCACTAGGACTCCTGCCACCCACGCGAACGCTGTCACTCCCTTGGTTTTTCTAGTATCCCTTCACCTTTAGCCTCCACCCAATCCATCCATCCATCCATTCAGTCTTATATATCGGGTGGGTGGGCTGGTTGCCCGGTGGTGTTTACTTGTCACAATCCCCACGCCCAAGCCCGCGCAGTTTGTCAGCTGACTTGTTGGCGCATATTCAGAAGGAGCAGGAGCGGCAGGTTGGGAAGGAACAACGGGAAAAGGCTTTCAAGTGCATCAAATGTCCATTGGTGGGGCGTGAATGGCTCTGCCTGACAGCCCTCTTTATTTACCTGCCCGTTTGCATTTGCATACCATCGCACATGCACTTTGTATGAACATACAGCTGGGGTCAAAGGAATATTTGCAACAGCGAAGCAATCTTTCTAAAATGCTTTCTTTTGATCTGGGAAAGCGGGTTGAATACCTTTTGAAAATTGATTGAATTACAATTAATGATAAGATGCTAGAATACAAGTCAACACTTTATTTTGTTTACAAGATGTAAGCTACACAATATGCTTGCTAACAGAGGTACAATAGAGTTTTAATAATAATCGAGAAATAATCGATAATAAATCTTCAAATATCAATGTTTTTCAAATATAGTTGCTAGAAAGTTAACAAAACTTGTAGTTAGTTTCTCCGTTTGGGAACATTGCTAGTTAAGGTTAAAAACAAGTAAATTCTTTACCTTGAGTTAAGTTTTGAAGGATTTTTATTAACTTAAAAAGTACATGAAATCTCTACGTTGTATATTTTCATAGAGTATGTCTTAATATAGTTTAATGATAGGTTAAATCTGAGAAGCTGCTGTTAAATAGTTATGGATAATTTTAAAATCAATTTAATATAAATTTAAAGAAAATTGATGACTTCTTAGTACGAAAATAATATAATACAATATAAATATTTCAGCTATCTAACTACCTAATATAATTTCATATTAAATAATTCAAAATAGCATAAAAGCTTAAGAAAAAACCGTATCCAGGTTCTGTAAGACTCTCACAAACAATAAAAATTAATTATCCTGCTAACTTCTTAGATTTCCTCCCGTTTTTGTTTGCCATCTCGCTAATACCTTGGCAGTATCTGTAGCTGCTATGGCTGGTAAACACGAGAAACTTTTCCAGCCAACCGCCTGAGCCTGATTGTGATTCCGATGCCGATGCCGAGCATCGTCGTAGCATTTTCCACGCCCTGTTTCCGCTCAGCTCGTGCATTTCCCGTTCGCCATTCAGCTCAAGACACTGGCCCATTTTGTCTCAGAACATGCTCTTCCGCCCCTGTGTGTGTGGGGTGGGCGTTCATGGGTGTTAGCCACAAATCGTCCGCTCACTTGATTAAATTGTTTGAAGCTCCCACAACGGCAGCGGCAACCTTTGGCGGAAAGGCAGTAGAAAATGCCGAAAATACCCTAAATGGCGAGAATGGCCTGTTGATGTTTATGCACGTGTCTAGCCCAAATATATGCGCATATTTGTGGCCTCGTCTTCGGGAGGAGCTGCCTGGAGGAAGTCTTATTCCCGGGGCTACACGAATTGCCTGCAAATCGATTTGGATTTGCATAATAACCACTTGGTACTGTATAAATAGAAGCAGTCAAGCTCGCTGCAACTACCTTTGGGCTTGAACTGCTCTTTGAGTGCTTCAAGGATTTTATTTCGCTGGAAAGTAGGCAACTAAAATCTATTTTCCCCTATTAGCCAAGTTTCCCTTTGGCGAATTGAAAACTCATTCAGCTACCAGCTCTTGAAGCTCCAGGCCAAGCCAAGGTCAGTATTCAAGTCAGGCCGAATTCCAACAAGCCAAACCACAGTCGAGACACGTTTCCCGAAGCCACTTGCCAAAAGTTTGTCGCCGCTAACATACATATAAACGGGTGTGTGGGGCGCACTTCAAGGGAAGACGATACTAAAAATTCAATTTCACAATCCCATCATCACGACGACGACGACGACGCACACGCCCTCGAGAGAGCAAGGCCTAAAAGCCTTTACAAATTTATGCAGGGACGGGAAGCGAGCAGGGCTACACTACACTCTACACAATTTGAATTAATTTGGGCTGTGTGCAGACCAAAAGCAAATTGTAATAAGTAAAAACAAACAGAGAATTAAAAGAGTAAACTTTCGAGGCGGGCAGGACAAAAAGGCGACGTGCCGAAATCCGCAAATCAAATCAAAAGATTTTACAAGAGTACGCATCAACGCACAGCACACAGACTACAGCTGGGCTGTAGGTGCTGGAGGGAAAGGAACAGGAAGGAGGAAAGCGGTGGAAAGCGAATTCAATGTCAACAGCTGCTAGCATTTCCCAGCAAAACCGAGAGCCACGAAAACTGTCTCCCTCCCAAAAGCTTAAAGTCCCTTCCTCCCTCTCTATTCGACTTCTTCCCTTCGCTTGTTTCGCTGTCGACTTAATGCCTTGAGCTAAATTTTTCATTTCTCCTCTCAATGCTACTTAGGCGGGATCCGTCTGGCCTGTCCATCCGTATTGTCCAGCACAAAGGCGGTCCCGGATAAATGAGACTGGTCAGCCAGCAGCTTAGAGCGGCTTACGGGCAGTTAATGAGAACGGACGCGCTCAACAAGTTGCTCTCTTAGAGGGTGGCCCACGCGGCGTATGTGCAATATATATATATATATTTTAAAGGCTTTAAAAAAGAGCCTTGTGGGGAGAATGTGCAGCCAGGCGTTGCCGTTAGCTCATTACGGCTGAGTTATGCTTTCAATTAGTTGTAATTCATATGCCACGTGGCGGCGGCACTGAAAAGGGAGAAGCAAATAAGAAAAAAGGAAATAACCAGCCCTGGCCTTTCATTTCGCCGTCTGTCTGTCTGTCTCTCTGTTTATTTTGCAAGGACACTTTGCTGCCCGAGAGAGTGTGTGTGTGTTTGTTTGTGCTGCATTGTGTGTGGCAGCATCCTCTCCATTTAAGAGGATGTTGTGCTGTACGGCGGTGGCTTTTGTGGGCAACGAACCAGCCAGCCGTATTACATCGCGTATACGCATCGTGGGCGCGGGGCGCATCATTCCATTAAAAACACTAACCGCTGTCAACGCTGGATTTCATCTCTCTCTGCAGCCCACCCACAAAATGCAATCGGGCGACGGGGCGCCAACGATTTCGCTGCAGCTGGTGCCAAAAATGCTAGCCCCCCTCGCCAGCCTGTGGGTGCCGCACGCCTTTGTGGTATCCTTTAAGCTGGAAACGGACGAGAGCCTATTGATTGTGAAGGCGCGTGACAGCCTCAACAAATACAAGCACAAGGTGAGCGGGTTGGGAGGAACGACAACCACAACTCTGTAATTCTAATTTCTTCCGCTTCCGCCTTCCCATCCTCCATTCCCAGCTGGTCATTGCCAATGTGCTGCAGACACGCAAGCATCGCGTGGTGTTCGTCACGCCCACGGACTCCTATGAGCTGCACTTGAGCCGCGAGCAGACGCTGCAGGGGCTCGAGATCGAGGAGCCTATTGTGGCCGATGTGGTAAGTGACAAACTTAATCCTCTTAGCGCTTGAAATGGCAATACAATCCCCTCTGATATTCCCTTTGCAGGTGCAAAAGCACGGCGAGTTCATCAGCAATGCCCAGCAGCGTCAATGACCGTTGTCCATGCGTCGCCGCCAGCCTCAGCCGCAGCAGCATCCCCATCAACATCAACACCATCTGCAGCAGCAACTCCACCAACAGCTGGTTGACGACGACGACGACGACGATGCAGGGGATTTGGATCTGGATCGGGATCCTTATGCCGTGACCAGTTCGCATTATTGTCGCGTGCTCAATCCGGGCACGCCAAGCTTCGCCCGCAAGTATTGAGCAGGGACTTGAGTCTTTATAGTGAATATAGTCAATGGAGGTGGTTTGCATATTCCTCATCGTTTTGGGTTGCCGCCACAATTGGTGGATCTATTTATGGTCACGCCTCATAATTGATGTGGCAGGGTCACCACACTCTATTTTTTTCATACATATACACATATATATATTAGTTAATGTATTTTCTGTTTATTGTTGTCGCAAGAAATGATGTCACTTGTATGTATACGCCTGCCCGCGGTCCCTCTTCCTTGTCTCCTTTGTCCCCTTTGTTTAGCGGCACGTTTATGTCATCGAGTATACGCCACCGCGTGTTGCGCAGGCATCAATAAGCGATTTTGATTTATGTACGTACGGAAGAGCTTATGCTTTCCTTTGATATATAAATATGTATGTATATATTTTTAATGAAGCATCGATCGGGCTTTGGGGAAATTAAATTCCCCAAACGGGACGTGTTTGAAATGTGTTTAAAAGTGTGGAAAGCTGCATGCAATGGCAATTTGCTGTGCTGGACAGGCGACGCGACAATTGATTTGCCTGTTTTGCATACTGTACGATGTGTAGTATATATAAAGCAGGGCCTGTCTAATGTCCTTGTCGGTTGAAATTTATGGCGGCTCAAGCCTTGGCGCTTGTCTGTCCCAAGCAGGTCAAGTGCCAACGAGCAAAGGTCAGCTTAAAGCACCTCAAATTGAGTTTCAAAGCGTTGTAACACAAACCTAATTAACACACATACACACACGCCAAACCCCTTTACCCGAAACTGAGTTATTTCTTGGCAAGCTGTCCGTATCCTCAGGGTCCTTTTGGCCGACGCCGCCGCCACTGCCGGCTCTGCACATTTTTATTGCACGTTATGCTGTGTTTTCGCCCCCTAAACTGGCCTGCGGTGACGGGGGCTGCTTCGTATCCTCCTTTCCATGGAGTTGTAACCACTTCCGTCCCGCCCGCATTTGTGGTTTTGTGCTTTGTGCAGCCCCGAGAACTATGCAGTGTTTTTGCGCCCTTTTTTTTGGTTTTTTTTCGGTGAGCTGGGGAAAAAAAGATTTGAATTTTTCCCCGGCCGTTTTGTGGGGACCGTCTGTGGGGGCTGGACGGGGTCTTTTGTTTGTGCCTGCATCAAATTAAATTTTATTGCGCTCGCACGCACCGCAAACACTGGGAAAAAACGTGGCAACAGATACGGAACGAGCAGCACAATCACACATGTGGCTTAGGATTTAAGCCAGGCTCCGTTTTCCGTTTTCCGTTTTCCGTTTCGTTTTCATTTTCATTTTCATTTTCTTGGCTGCGAGGCTTTTATTGCCACACCTACACACCCCCCCCACGCAAACACATAGCCCGGCGCACATATCAAGTCTCCCTCGTGCTGAATTTTGCCTCGTATCGATTGCGCATTAAAGTATAAACATAAAAATTCAGTTTGCCAACAAGAGTTGCGTACAATAAAATATGTATAACTAGCCAAGTGTGCGGACAAGGACTCCTCCTTGGGATGGTCTCGCCCGAGAGCCAGATGATATTTGCCTTAATTGGCAAACAGTGTATGCTTTTTTATTCTGTGAGCTTAAACCGAGGATATTTGCCAACAGCAGTGAATTAACAAGAAAAATACTATATATACGATCAGTACTCAGCCCTAGGAGAAAATCTCTTCATATCCCCGACTTAGGACTGAATTCCAATTGATTTTAGCTAACAACTTACCACTTCTTACTGGGTCATTAGTCTCTCTCAAGTACTTTTCATCTAAATAAATTATGATAACCAAGAGCGGACTATAAGAAAAACCGAAGTGAACCAATTTGTTAAAGTTTCAATATCCAATTCGGACCAACACATACGATAAATCGAACAACTTAAAAGATATAGAAAACATATATATACATATACACAATATATCTCTATGTATACCTTCGAAAAAGAATTAAAGAAACCGAGGAATTTCCAGTGAATATTTACTCTCTACAAAAAGCATTTTGCCAGTCAAGCTAGATAACTATTTTATTGTTGAAATTGGCCTAAAAAATTGTAAACTTTAACATATTGCAGTCATAGGTGCTGCATCCTGCCCCTGTCCTTGCCCCTCTCTCTAACCGGAATCCATGAGCTGTTAACTGTGTAAAACTGTTGTAAAATGTTTACCACAACTGTACCATATATAAGTCTATATACCGTATTGAGTGTACTCATGTCTATACATACATCTACAAAAGATACATTAAATATATATATATTTGAGTGTGTATTAAACTGGAAATGGAATAGCTTTAAATGTGTAGATAAACCCAAGAGTTTTATTTCTTATCTTCGGGGGTTCGGGGGTTTCTTTGTTTCTTATACCCTGTAGCATTGGGTTAAAGAAGGAGGCGTTTGCTACTCAAAAAGGTATGTGTAATCGACAATAAAATAGCTGTTTAGACTTAAACAGTGCCACACCGAACCTGTAGAGGTTGCTCAACAAGTTTCTAGACCCATTGGAAACATTCTCTTGAGCGTTTCGCCATGTTAAATGCATTGTCCAACACCCACTATTTCACAAATTAAATCAATATTTCATCACATATCACATATATTATTTCTTTATCTCAATTTAAGAACAAGTACAAGTAACTCCCTAATTTATTACTTTACTTTTTCTCTGCAACGAATATTAAATGCCCTTCTCCTCGGTTTAAAAATACATTAGGTAACTAATTTGGCAAATCGGTGAACTTAAACTTGAGCGGAATGTTTGGAAGATTTATCAGGGCAGACTTGAAGGCGTTCTCCGTGGGATAATTGAACTCCACCTTAAAGTTGCGAATGATTCGGGCAATGCCCAGCTCCAGTTCCATCTCCACAATGCGCTTGCCCACGCACATCCTGGGTCCGAATCCGAAAGGCAGGAACACGAATGGATTTTTAGACTTTAGCTCATTGGCCGGGCACTGGGACTGGGCATCCTTAGGGGTGCGCAGCCAGCGCTCCGGCAGGAATTCAGAAGCTTGTGGGAAGTACTCATCGTTGGTGAGCGAATGCAGCGGAACAATGGATATATAGGTGCCGGCGGGAACTTGGTACCCACTGAGAACAGAGTCCTTGGCGAGGACACGGGCATTACCCACGATCAGAGGACGGACACGCTGCGACTCCTTGATGCAGGCACGCAGATACGGGACATTCTTCATGGAGGCCTCGGTGAACTCCGAGTCCTTGTTGGGCAGCACCTGCATCACCTCCTCTCGCAGCTTCTCCTGCCTCTCCGGATTCTCGGCGAGGCACAGCATCAGGGCAGCAAAGGTGCTCGAGGTCTGGATAAAATCACAAAATAATTTCGGATTCTGAAGAATCCTTAACCAAACACTTACCGTATCCACTCCTGCCATCAGCATATCCATAGCCATTACGGTGGCCACCTTCTTATTCACCTTCAGGAGCTTCTCCAGGACACTTTGTTCGTTCTCGGGACGCACCACTCCTTCCTTGGCCTCCTTCTCCAGGCGCACTATCGCCTCCTCCACATAGGCCGATGTCACCTCCTGGATGCCATCGAGGGCAGTCAACAAACGCTTCAACTTTGGGGTCTTAATGTACCGCCACGGCGAGGGCTTCATCTCGAGATCAGCGGCAACTATAAAGAACTCATCCAGGTAGTGGAAAAGCCTTAGGGCTTCACTCTCCTTGGTCACGTCCTTGAGCAGTCCCAGCTGCTTGTCAAGGGCCACCACAGACACAGACTCGAGGGTCCAGCGGTTGATAGTGTCTATGAAATCATCGGGCACCTCCAAGGTATTGGGATCTCTGGTTTCCCTAATACTGTTTCAGGGAGATATGGTATTAAAACGTTCCAATCACCAAGATTATAAAGGTACCAACCGTTGCACAAACTCCTGATTAACCAGGGACATCTTCTTGTAATACAACCTCACATTCTTGGGTTGCATGAGCACCGGATTTACAGTGGTGCGGAAGTCTCCCCAAGGCTTGCCTTGAGAGGGAATGATGCCCACAACGCCGTCGTAAAAGTCCTTCTGGTACACCTCGCGATGGTAGCGCAGGGTGTCGTTGCCGGGACGATGGGGCCACACGCCCTCGTTGCGGAAGACCACCTCAAAGTCTTCCGGATTGTGGGTGCTCAGGAAGGCGGGGCCTCCCATCATGCTGGGCATGAAGAATATGTCCCCATAGTCTTGTCTCATGCTCTTAAAAATGTCCATCAATTCCATATTCTTGTATTTGCCGCCGGGCATGGACATTTTCATCATCAAGGACACCATGTTGATGCGGGGGATCTCCTCGAATGGCTTGGCCTGCAGCCATTCGGAGTCGCCCCTGGCCTCAGCCGTGGCCACATTGGTTTGCCAGCGCTATTATGGGTAAAGTTTGTCAATTAAAAAATATTTTTAGGGATATTATGGCAAGTTCACACCACTTGATACGCCCGCCTGATAGTTGCTTAGATTAATTATATTTAACAAATTTATTTACCTTCTGATTGCTGAGCGAGAGAGCCGCTTTCTGCGACTGAATTAATGCTGATAGTCCACTGCGCACTTTTAACATTTTTGCGATGTGTACGAACCTGGCTCGTTCACCGCCAAAACAAAACTGAGTGCCCCGACTGGCGCGCGTTCCTAATAATTACTTCATTTTCCTAAGGCTGTGAGAGCTTTGCGGCTTAAGTGGACGATAACAACCCACCAGCAGAGAGATAGTGTGCGTCCAGCGAAGAGCAAACAACTGAACAGGTTTGAGAGAGCTGAAATTCGCTGGAAAACATTTATTTTTTATTAAAACATGAGAGCATTCCTACTCAGAGAAGCGGTGGTATCATAACAAATTTAGCAGCAATAGAACACACATAGAACTGTGCCATATTTTTTATCTGCCCCCAAAAACACACACCCACACAATCTACGCTTAATGAACTCAAACAATTTAAACGCCTGCTCGCATGGTATCGGTCAGTGTCAATGGCATTGAAAACTACATGTTGTCAGCATGACAATTGAGTATTCCAGAGGTTGAGGAAACAAAACAATTTGTATTTATTTGTACTCGATAAAATATAATATATACATCCAATTCAGAAAATAATATTTTGTATAGATCATAGAGTTAAAATTTCTTAAATGTTTAAGTTTGTAAAAGTATTTGTTATTTTATTTGCTAGGGAATTTCAATTTAATGCTAAATTCAAATGTGTGTTTCAGGCAGAAGTCATGTTCAGGCCCATAAAGTATATATATTCTTGGTCAGATTCACCAATGTAATCGGTTAAGCCATCCTCTTCTGTTCCTTCGTCCGTTTATTCCCAGAAAAACATCGATTTCAGAGATTATAAGAGCCACTCAACCTGCTAATATGATTTAAAGATGTTGTGCAACATCGTTGTTGTTGCAACATTTCCAAATAAAAGTATGTAATTTTCAACACTTTGACAACATGTTAAATTAAAGTTTTCAAGCCAAGACACCGTTAAAGTTAAAGTAAGATTACAATTTAATCTTTTGTCTAGCTTTTAATTGAATGCATCGTAACGAGTAGCTTTCCTACTTGTAGAATCCCACCATAGGTGGAATACTTATAGATTTAACGATAACAAAAGACTATTCAAACACCTATCACATCAAAGCAGAAAATATTAAAATCCATTCAAACAATTTTAAGTTAATTAGGCAAATCAGTGAACTTAAACTTAAGCGGTATGTTGGGCAGATTAATTAGAGCAGAGCGGAAGGCATTCTTGGTTGAATGGTTGAACTCCACCGAAAAGTGACGCAGGAGTCGGGCAATGCCCAGCTCCAGTTCCATCTCCACAATGCGCTTGCCCACGCACATCCTGGGTCCGAAACCGAAGGGCAGGAACACGAATGGATTCTTGGTCTTCAGGTCGTTTGCCGGGCAGCCGCCTGTTGAATCGTTGGCATTTCGCAGCCAACGCTCGGGTAGGAATTCGGAGGATTTCGGAAAGTACTCCTCACTTTTGAGAGAACCTAAGGGAACCATGGACACATAGGTACCAGCCGGAACCCGATAGCCACTAAGAACCGAGTCCCTAGATAAGCCGCGGGCATTTCCGACCACCAGAGGATAGATCCGCTGGGATTCCTTGATGCAGGCACGCAGATACGGGACATTCTTCATGGAGGCCTCGGTGAACTCAGAATCCTTTTCTGGCAGCGCCTTCAGCACCTCCTCTCGCAGTTTTTCCTGCTTTTCCGGGTTCTTGGCAAGGCACAGCAGCAGGGCAGTAAATGTGCTTGAAGTCTGGATAAAGCAACAAGTTAATTTCGGATTCCAGAGATCCTTGAACCCAATACTGACCGTATCCACTCCTGCCATCAGCATGTCCATGGCCATTACGGTGGCCACCTTTTTGTCCACCTTTAGGAGCTTCTCCAGGACACTTTGTTCGTTCTCCGGACGCACCACTCCCTCTTTGGCTTCTTTCTCCAGTCGCTGGATCGCCTCTTCCACATAGGCCAATGTGATATCCTGGAGGCCGTCCAAGGCCGCCAGCATTTTCTTCAGCTTGGGGGTCTTGATGTAACGCCAGACCGAGGGCTTCATCTCCAGGTCGGCTGAGAGCACGAAGAAATCCTCCAGGTGCTTGAAGAGCCTAATGGCCTCGCTGTCCTTGCCCTCATCCGTGAGTAATCCCAGCTGCTTGTCAAGGGCCACTACAGACACTGACTCGAGGGTCCAGCGGTTGATGGTGTCTATGAAGTCACCAGGAACCTCCTGAGTGCTGGGATCCCTGATGGCCTTGATACTGAAAATGGGATATTACATTGAGCTTGGAACCTTAAGGGCTAATTTATTAAGGAAGTCGTACCGCTGTACAAACGCCTGATTGACCTGCGACATCTTCTTGTAGTATAACCTCACATTCTTGGGTTGCATGAGCACTGGATTTACAATGGACCTAAAGTCACCCCAGGGCTTGCCCTGCGAGGGAATGATTCCCTCCACGCCCTGGAAGAAGTCCTTTCGGTGGACGGTTCTATGGTAGCGCAGGGTGTCGCTGCCAGGCCTGCAGGGCCACACGCCCTCGTTGCGAAATACCACCTCAAAGTCCTTTGGATTGTGAGTCATGATGAAGGCGGGGCTGCCCAGCATGCCGCCCATGAAGAATACTTCCCCGTAATCCTTTTGCATGGCCTTGAACATCTCCATCACCTCGAGATTCTTGTACTTGCCACCAGGCAAGGCGATTTTTGCAAACAGAGAAAGCGCATTGGGACGAGGAATCTCCTCGAAAGGCTTGGCCTGCAGCCATTCCGGATCGTCTCTGGTCTCAGCGGCAGCGACATTCATCTGCCAGCGCTGGAATGTATCATAAACATAAGTTTTCCCATCGCAATATGGTTTTTCGAATAATTTTCTGAGAGAGAAAAGTTGCTGTGTATATTTATCTCATAGTGGTATTTGAATATTAGAATAAATTCCTGGTTTTAATAGTTTTTGTCTGTATAAAAAATATTTGTTTACCTGTTGACTGGCGGAAAAGAGGGCCGCTCTTTGCGACTGAACAATGTATACTCCGATTCGCCCCTTCAGCATTTTTGCCACGCTATGAACTTTGCTCGCTCTCCGCCAAAGTGAAACTAACCCATACCAGTGGTTGGTTCTATTCGTTTTATATTCCTAAGGCCGGCAGCGCTTTCCTGCTAATTTCGGCGATAACAAAAAATAGAGAGAGGGAGCGTCAAACAGGTTCCCGAGAGCTTTGTGAATTGCAAACAAAAACATATGGCAGACAACACTCATTCAATAATAAAAAGTTTCTCACTATGAATATACAGGCGTATAGATTAAAGTATACCCCTTATTCCGGAAGTTGTTTGTGAGTTTTTAAAGTCATATTATAAGTATAATCATGACTAATCTATTCTATAAACTTAGAAAAAAAAAATTCACGAATCCGATGTTGACCAATTTTAACATTTAACATTCAGTTTCAAGTTGGGAATTTAATTGGAACCTCGTCCGGCTTATATACCCCAATATACATATAAATGAAGCGGTATTATCGCTAGTTGATTGGTCAGTTCCATTGGCATAGGTTCAAAATTATTGAGGGTCCAAACAGAGAGCATTTATAGAGAATATATACATATAGTGCGTCAGCTGAGAAGAGAGTTTGCACCAAACTTTTGACTGTGGCAAACGATTTCAACAGTTCGCGTGACAGCCAAGTTACCATTGCATCAGAAAGAAGGCGTAAGGGTAATCAGAAATTGTTTACTGCGCAGAAAGAAATAACTAATAAATAAAAAAAGTAAGAAAGCAACAGTTGATAGTACCTAACCTTGAAATACCCAGTATCCAAAGGTTTGTGCGTTAAATTAAGGAGCTAATAAGCATGACCAAGGCACTTTGTCTAAATAAGTCCTAGTTTATGGTATATGTATATAAAAACTTAAATATAAAACTACGAAATGTTCAGAAATATGTTGCTAAGCAAATGATGTAGCTAGGAACTTGTTGAGTTAAGATTTAAAGGCCATATTGTTGCAGAGGTACACCAGCTTCTATAAGTCCCATTCTATAATTAAAAGCACTTTAGCCTAGGAGAAATTAACCAAACCCTTTGAGTAAAAACCAAATCAAGTTCTATGGGTTTTCATATATTTAGACTGTATTTTATTAGGTATACCATATATATTTATATGTTTATGTATTTGTTCAAACACCAAAGAGTTTTGTTTCGTTTTACTGATCAAATTGTGGGCATACTCTCTCATGAGTAGTAGTTGCAATCCGATAAGGTATACAAGCGTATGTACGCTTACGGGGAAGTATAAATATATTTGTTTAGATTAGGTGACTTTAAAACTAAATTACAAATTAATTAAAGTTGCACAAATCGCTTGATATAAGCATATATTTTTACATGACAATTTCCGCGCGAAACAATTTGGCACGCTGGGCAAAGATATATAAAGATATATATTAATGCGTAAATGGGGCGATTGAGAATATATATATGCTTCATTCGTTGACGCTATGGACTAAGTGTCTATGACAGTTTCGTATTCGTATAGTATGGTTATGATAATTCCTTTAGCCTTGTGTTGTGTTCGGGGTTAACTAGAAGAACATCTGTCTGGAACTAATCCTGGGTGGCCGATCCGTTGGCAGTCGCCTGCTGTTGGTAGCTGCACACGATCTTGGCCGCATCGTTCATCATTTTGGCCGTGGAGCGGACGAGGAACATCAGATGACACTCGTCGTACACGGTCAACTCCACCCGGGTGCGCACCAGGCCATGGAGCACGGTGGCCCGTTCCAGGTCTAGCCACCGCTGCAGGGCCAGCTCGCGCTCTTTCACAGAGCCCGTGAGCGCCACATCCGAGGGACCCCACAGCACGAACTCCAGCACGGCCTTGGCCTTGGACAGCGACTCGGCCCGTTCCTGCTGCAGGATGTCCGCCAGAACGGGCGTGATCTTGGTGGCGGGCAGCATGTCGGTCAGCGCGGAGTGGGCGCACTTGCACAGCGTGCCCATGGGCTCGTCGTCGTCGTTGTTGTTGCTACAGAGATACAAATGCTATTAGTAAGCTTTCTTGGCTTTAAAGAGGCTTTCAACTCACCCCTGCAGCACGCAGAGACGCGCCTGGGCGTCCTTGTTGTCCATGTCCTTGGACAGCACCACATTGGACAGACTGAGCGGCGTCTCCTCGATCGCCTTGGCCTGCAGGTTCTTCATCCCATTGACCAGCTGCAGCATTATGAAGGCCACCTCCCGTGTCATCACATCGTCGAATGCGGGCATGGCATTGGCATTGCTCGAACCGTCCTCTCCAGAGCCTGTGATGCTTGGGGACTCCTCGTTCAGGGTGCTCAGATTCTGTACGGAGACCACGTTCCGTAGATTTCCAGCGCTGGCGCCATTGCCATCCTTCAGGCCACTGAGATTGGGAATGGAGCCGCGGAAGTTGAAGTTGCTCTTGTCCAGCACCTGCGACTTGCCCTTGAGTATCGCCCCGATCGACTGCAGCGTTTCCAGCTGCAGCCTGGGCAGCACCGAGATGGTGGCCTGCATCAGGGTCACCTCCGTGGAGGGCATCAGAGGCAGCTGGTAGCTGGGCACCAAATCGCAGAACTCGGTTACTGGGTTAAGCACATCACTCACGCCGCCTGTCAGCTGGCTCAGCTCGCCACCAACGCCGCCCAACTGGTTGCAGTCGGCGGAAAGGGCCAAGGTCACCGGGGATGAGCTCCAGAGTGCCGCATGGAAGGCCTTCTTGCCCACCACAAAGGCCTGGGCGCCCTCCAGAATGGAGAAGTCCTCGTAGCGCAAGTTGATGGCATTGGCCAGCGGACGCAGGGCTGTTGGCACCACGGGAGTTTGCTGGAGCTATAAGTTGAGAGTGATATATTTTTGGAATAGTAGGATTCCAGGGGACAGGAAACACTCACTTGATCTAGCACCTGGGCGAGGGCCTCGTGATTGGCCACCACCACGGCGGTGTAGTTGTCCTCGATGGTCTTGTGCACGACACTGCGTCCCTTGCGCATGCGCAAACGATTCGTGGCCTTGCTGCGGTTCTTATTGCCCTAAGGATCAAGTTGAAGGTTAAAGTCTATATCTTATGGGTGTATGTATTGCTAAACCCACCTGTGGCATGCCCCAGACGCTGTCGTTTATGTCCGTGGCCACATCGCCGCCCGCCTCGCTGCCGTAATAGCTATACGGAGCGTAGATGTCGAACTCACCCACCTCGCTGCCAGCATAGGAGGCGGAGATGATGCGTGGAATGTTGGCTAAAAATGTATACAAAATTAAATATTAAATTGGTGAATATATATAGATGATCTATCTTATCCTAGACCTACCCAAACTGTTGTTCAATCCGTAGTTCCTCACTGGACCGTACTCGCTGCGCGTATAGCTGGCTATGGATGCCGTGTCCGAGTAGATGTTGTTATTGTTGTTATTCCGTCTCGTAGCCTGGGTTAATCTTTGACCAGCCACGGAGGCCAGATCTATGTTGCTGCGCATCGGCGGTGGCGGAGGTGTTGAGGTCGAGGCAGAAGTGGGAGTGGCAGGGCCATTAGCCGTGCTTGGCGGCGGCGAACCCATCTTCACGAACTCATACATGTTCTCATAGTCGCGCTTGTCCTTCAGGTAGCTGTCAATGGTGCTATTGATCTTGCGCACCGAGTCCTTCAGGCTGCTCCGCTGGGCGGTG